>CM062806.1:963011760-964348126 GCA_031772625.1 Pinus tabuliformis | reverse complement strand
GAGATGCACTATACACAGTCTCGGTGATCAATCTCTCTCCCTGTCACCTAGAACTGCAGAATGTGTAGCTACTGGGCCCTCTCTCCCAGCTTGAAACTTGTCCCGGGCTCAGTTCATGGATAATAATGCATCATCTTAAACTAGGGATTTTTCAGATTGATGTCGTCCCGTCATGAATGAATTGTAGGAACAGGTACACTATCAAGTCATGGTGAGATGATGAAGAAGGAGAAGGAGGAGGGAAACTTTCCTAAAGGATCACTTGTAGTTGACCAGATGAGTGGACCTACCAAGAGAAAGAAAAGGAACACAAGTGTGCAACCACCTTCCAAGATCGAAGATCATTGAAGGCCCCGCATTACCAAGCTATGTGAAGGAGAAGAGAAAGCATATCCAAGAACACATCTAGCACTCAGTAGCAACAACGACTTGACATAGCCACATCATCAAGTCAGTACATGTCAACAGTGTCATGTCAAGTTGTGTCATGAGTTTTCATATGCCACATCACTATTGTGGGCCATGTATATTATAAATCAAATGTATTGTAAAGTGTAAGTCCAATGGACACACATGAATATGAAGAGTCATGTAGGTTGAAAATTCATAGGAAGTTGAATAGTCATGAGGGTAGTCAAAGAGTCATAAGGGGTAAGCATCACCTCTTGGTTATATATACCCCCTCATTGTATGAGAAAAAGCCTTTTCACCTTGGATCCTCCCGTAAGGCATTAGAGAGACCAATTAGTTCTTTGAGGAGCAATGCTTGGCTCCAATGCCCCACTACTGGGGCTAGTGATGTTCAATGTAAATATGTGTCTTGGAAATTTTTCTTAATAACAGAAGCCTTTTAAGGCCAACACGTTCTTCATGCACAACTTATGAATGTTTGTAAGACTATTCTGTGGACGTTTATATTTCATGTTTACTTTCACATGTACTAAGATAGTTGAACTATTTCAGATATTTTATTGATTATCTTGTTGAGAATGTGTTGTAGTGGTTGTTATTGTTGTCCCCATCCTTGTGGGCTATTACACAAGATAGTAGACAAATATTTCCTTGCTTATTGGCTATAACAATCGTCACGTCTGTTGTGGACCATTCCTTTGGATGTTAGACAAATCTTCCCTTGTTTATTGGTTGTAATGACTGTCACATCCGTTGGATGCTAGATAGGTCCTTTTGGTTTGTGTGTGTCTCTTCCTGGGTGGTACTATTACCTCTCATTTAGAGGTTCACTTTTCTCCCCCCCTTTGCAATAAGAGAACCTAGACACAGTTGTGCTACACACTCACCAGGAACACTCACCTTACTTTTAGAACATACCATTGCATCACTCTCTTGTGCTGACTGCTAGAGTCAAGGAAAATATTTAACAATTTGGCAGCCAGGCCTTTATATCGGATGGGACTCTTACACAAAAATGTGTGAGGTATGATTGGGACTTAATATAGGGGAGATCCCCTGAATGCTGGTGGGTCCAACGTTGTCAACACTACCTTAAATTACCATAAAATCCAGTATATACATTCTGAGAAGCTCAAGGTATGAATTATTTATTAACTAGTTATCTTAATATAATTTTCATATTAGAACTAAGGATATTTTAAAGAGTCATCTAAATATATTCTATATGTATGGAATAAAAGGGGGCTAACTGAAATGATTGCAAAAGTACAATTTTCTATTAACAGATATCATGTCTTGAATCAAGGATCAACATCGTGGCAGTAACTTAAGGAACAAATGGGTGGCATTTGGAGAATTCATAGGCATGCCATATGAGGAGAAACGATACCGAATTTAACATCTAAAAAAATCACGGTACATAGTGCCATGGTTACTTACATAGCATTAGGAGAGATGTTTTGCACAATTTTTTTCTAGTTGATTATGGATAGATTCAATTTGTATCAAGGCATATGCTACATTGTCTAATGGATTTTTATGTCACCAAATAAAGCATGTCCAAGATGCCTCGACATGTAAAAACCATTACGATGTTGAGGGAAGATAATTATTATCGACTAGGATCAACTAGTTGAGCCATATCTTTATTTAGACATTTGATGTTACACATGACAAATTATACTAACTATTTTAAGTTAGCATCCCTAGATTGTGAATAATCTCTTGAACCATCGTTTAGAATTAGATTCCATTTCTCTTATATAAATTTGTACTTTGAAATATGATGATATACAAGCAAACGGTATGTAAACTTGCCCTGTAATTTTGATTTTTGTTAATACGGAATATCCTGCCTGTAGATGCTTTGGATTAATTTCTAAAGTTGTTTTGGTGAGCTTATAAGTCTTCAGGCGCAGGTTGAACCCCAAGTTGGGCCCACTCGAGGTAAAGCCTTGCATTACATTCATTTCTTGTTATTTTGTTTTACTGTATTTTTTATTTTGTTTACTTAAAAAATAGATAGTAACGATTGTGTTTAGTTTTTGTACTAAGTGTGAAAATTGCATTTCTTATGGTGTGTTGGATTTCATTCTAAATAATTTGATTGAATTTCCTTTTACACATTTAATAGCGACACATTTTAATTTTGATTTCGTAAGGTGAATATTTTGTAGCTTTGCTGCGAAATACATCTTCTATGAAATTAGTGGCAGTTTCTACAAAATCATACCCCTACAGAATTGCTTAACTTTAGTAGGAATAGTGACACTGAGCTAAGTATTGAGTTACGATCCCAATACATGAGGAGCCACATAGCTAAACAAAAGTATTGATTTAAGACCTTTTATTACTTAGGCTTTATATCACCAATAGGTTTTCCTTGAGTTCATTTTGTTACATATAAAAGTGGTAGGAACCCTGACACCTATGCATACAACACCGAGAACCTTAAAATTTAGTACACCCTGGGTTGAACAAATTAAATGATAAGTGAACACCAATACTTTTTGTTGAGCCTCAAACCTGCACTTCTTCACACATCTTCTCCGCCTCCTTTTCCTATTCATTTCCTTCTTTTGCCACTCATTCCCTCCATCAAATTGCTCAAATCATTGTATTTTAGGACTTTTTACATGGTTTGCTAATTATGCTAATGACTGTTGTTGGTTTAGAATTTTGGTTCAAAGTGCTGCGTTTCCGCAGCTCACACAGGGTTTCCGCAGCTGATCCCGGTTTCCGCAGCCAACCCCGGATTCCGCAGCTGTTTTATTAAATGATATGTTCCAGGTGTCCTCAGGGAAGAAGAGCCACATGGACAAGTTCGTGGAACCAAGGACATGGTGTGTATCCTGCCAGCTCACCCAAACCGGTCATAAAAACCCGTGGTCAACGAGGAGGCAAATACGGTCAACAGAAGTCATTAGCGGTGGCACGGCTCTGCGTGTTCTGTTTTGGAGCACGTAAAGAACAGGTGGCATCTTCCTCAGCCACGAAGACAGTGGGAAACACGAATCCAACAGAAGATTGAATGCCCACAACGACCGTTGCCTAAATCCGAGGACGCAACCAGATTACGTGTTTTTACACAGCTGTTTGAATAGCTTAGTTTTCGTTAAGTTAGTTTGCTTTCCTTTGTTATAAATAAAGCGTCTTTGAACGCTGGATAGTTAGTCATTGCTGTAATCATTTTGTAATTTTGAGCTCCCCACTGTACTTGACATTTTGATGATTAATATATGAGAAGACTGTTATGTTTCTAAGCGTGTAACTGCTCTTTGGATTGGCTAAAGTAGGCAGAGGGCCCCTGTTTGCGGCAGCCACTGTACAGTAGTTTTACTTTTAATTTCCAGCATTTCTTTTTTTCCTTGTTTCATGTATAATAGTTGTACATATGTCTTTTAATTGCTGCATTTTCAACATGTATAATAGCTGTACATAAACTTTGAATTCTGCTGATTTACATTTCTGCACTTTTGTTCATGACTGATCAGTGCGTTATGCAGGTTTCTTAGGCGAGCCCGGGATAGTTTTCTTTCTTTTCTTTGTACAACTAGTGGCATGTGTGATCATCTTGTCTAGGCTGCTGACCTTTATTTTTCTGCAGTTTGATTTTCATTAGTATCATTTCTTTAACTTGCACTTTACTTTCTGCTCAGTAGTTATCAAGTTGTTCATCTATTGATGGTTCTTTTTCCATAATCCAATATCTTTATTGAGAGCCAAAATATCACTTAGTGCAGCTTGGTTTATTTTGCTTTAAGACTCACATTGCTGACCTGTTCATAATTGTTCTCACATGATTAAGAAAAGGTTAAAATGGTGTGATTTGTCTCACTTAGATTTCACATTGATTAGATTTTAATGCAAAGTTAAAATAGTGTAAAGTAGTATAAAGTAGTTGTTCTTGCTTTTCATTGGGTTAATATAGATTTCATTTTCATTTTCATCAGCAGCAGAGATACTGGGCCGATGCCATTAGTCCTTTATTTGATTTTAAGCTTTGATTTTATTTCAGTTATTGTTCAAGTTTCCTTTTAGAATACTCTTTAAGTTTCAAGAAATCACTTAGAAATCATCACAATCACCCACATTCACTCGCTTTATTACATCTCCATCACATCACATTAGGAAATATACAATCAAAAACAAACTAAAAAGATAAAAACGACAAAAGATTAAGAAAACAGTTACCTAAGTACATATAGTACACCTCACTTCATCAGCTTACGAGCCCCGGGTTGACATTTAAAAGTTGCAATTTAGACATCACTAAATTGAACAAACATTTTGGCGTCGTTGCCGGGGCAGTGAAATTAGGTAGCCAATTCTTAAAAAAAAAAAAAAACAAGAAAATTTCAAGGAATGAAAATTAATAACCTCTCAAAGTATGCTCTCCTCTTGCACCTAGAGTGACCTGGAGGATCAGAAAAGAGAAAGTTATTGGTTTAATAGTTTCTTGAGTATGCTCTCTTCTTGCACCTAGAGTGACCTGGAAGATCAGAAAGAGAACTATTACCCCGACTTGAAGAAAAATAAAAAAATGACATGTATAGAGCAAGAGATTCTAGGGGAAGGTTTTTAGCTAGAGCCAAGAGTTCGATTTTTACAAGTCCATCTACTTCAAGGAATAGACAAGAGACACCTCCATCATCTCCAACTTACACTCCTAGCCCTAGGATTCCTGGAATTCAAGAGGCAATAGTTGACTCTCCCACACCATCTATCGAATCTGAATCAGAAAGGGACCCTTTTCTTCCTTCCATAGGAGGACAAATTGTAATTGAAGAAGTAGAATCATCTGAAGAAGAGGGAGAAATTCCTTCTCGTTCACCCTTAGTAGAGGAACCGGAAAACTCTGAAGTCTCCGGGGAGACTACCATGACAGAAGAAGGAGCACCTAGATTTGGTAGAGGTAGAGGTAGAGGAGGAGGAGGAGGAGGAAACAATGGAGGAGGTCGAGGTAACCTTGGGGGAAATAGGGATGGAGATAACTCATTCGGATTTCCTATAGTCGATGAGGACTCCCGAGCCACCATGAAAAACATCTCACCATCTGTCCTCCCAAACTTCCATGGGATGAGGAATGAAGACCCTGAAACATTTCTATTTGAGTTTGAAGTCGTTTGTCGAACTTATGACTATCTGGAAGACTCTCAAAAACTCAAACTTCTCCCTTCAACATTGAAAGGAGCAGCCTTGAAGTGGTTCATGGGATTACTCACTCAGTCCATTAGGTCTTGGAATGATATGAAACAAACATTTTTGGATAGGTACCTGGACTATTGTATGCCCACCAATCACAAGGATGAGGTATTCAAAATGATGCAAAAAGAAGATGAAAATTTGGAGGATTTGCTTGAAAGATTTCAATACAACTTGAAAAGAGCAAAAATGAACAACTTAGATGAGGAGACCTTAAAAGCCCTTCTACTAAAAGCCATTAGAGATGAATGGATAGATATTTTTAACATGATGGGAAAGGGAGATATATCTCAACTTTCACTCAATGATATAGCAGAACTATGTGTCCATCTCTCAAGGGGGAAGTCTAAAACTCAAAAAGGGCCTAGAGATCCTTCTCTCATCAGAGCAAACAAATCTGCAACTGGATCAGTAAGTAGGGCTGAGATTGGCAATATGCTTGATGAATTTAAGACTGATATCTTAGGAAGTCTTAGTGAACAATTAGACACCCTTAAGATTCACAATAAGCAGAAAGCAGAAGCGGGGGCTTTGGCCATCTTTTGCCCGAAGTGTAGAAAGAAACATGCTCTAAGGGAATGTCCCTTGGATGCAAAAGTTGTAGAGACATGTGTAATTTGTTCAGAGAATCATGAGACCAAGGATTGTCCTTCAATCCCTGGGCTCAAAGCTGTCTTTCAAGAAGATCCAAATACACTCGAATCTCTCTGTTTTGTTGCAAGGAGACCTTGGCAGGGGCAACAAAATCAAGGGTTTAACAACTCTATGAATTTTCAACCCCCACCAAATTGGAATCCTTGGCAACAACCTTGGTCCCAACCTCAAAATCCTTTTCAATAATGGGTACAAGGTATGCAAAATCCTTATGGGAGATTTGCTCAATTTTACCAATATCCTCCATCTTTTCAAAACCAACAAGCTCCACAACTTCCAAATCAAAATCCACAACTATCATTGCCATTTCAACAACAACAACCTTCTCAACAGAATCCAAATTCTCAACTCTTGCTTCCATTCCAACAGAAGTCAAATCAACTTCCTTCTCAGCCATTGCCAAACCCCAATAATAAAAATCCTCAAAATGCTTACATGTTGGAAGGTCAACCATTTCCTACCTATATGATTGTTCCTCTCAATGAAGTACAACTCAGATCAGGTAGAGTCTTAGATAAGCCTTCTATAAATGATCAAAAGCAAAGCATTTTTGAGGAAGAATCTCTTGAAGCCAATAAGGGTTCTGAAGCATCTCTTCAAAACCCAAACACTCAAAAAGAAAAAGAAAAAGAATTAACCCCCACAACTCCCATAGTTGAGCAACCTGCATCTTTATCCACACCTCCTTTTCCTGAAAGATTACAAATTGACAAAGGAGTGGAAAAACAAATTTGGTTGCCTGACTATAATTTTCTAGATGAATTGAAGAATGTCTGTATCAAGATTCCCTTGTTACAAGCCATTAAGGAAATTCCTATTCTAGCAAAAACAATAAAGGAGTTGAGCCTTAAAAGACCAGGAAGGAAACCAAGAGATACCAGAAGGATCCACCTGGTAGGAAAAATTGCGGATATCATGATGGGAAAAATTACTATGCAGAAATATGTAGACCCTGGTAGTCCAATTGTCAAAACACATATCAATGGGGTAGAAATACCAAATACTTTGATTGATTTAGGGGCTGCTATTAACATTATGAGTAGACAGACTATGGAACAGCTAAAACTTCCTAATCTTCTTTTTACACCTACTTTATTGCAATTGGCAGATCGATCAATTATTAAACCAGATGGTGTATTAGAAGACATTCCAGTCTCCCTAGACTCTTGGGAATATCCAGTGGATTTCATGATTTTAACTCCCAAGAGTAATCTAGGAGGACATCCTCTTATTTTAGGAAGACCTTGGCTAGCCACAGCTAATGCTTTCATAAGTTGTAGGTCTGGGGATATGTATATTTCTGATGGTAATTCGACAAAGAAGTTCAATCTGTATCCTCCAGCAAAAGAAATTATAGAAATAGGGGATAATGAGTGGATTGATGATGAAGATACTATACAACCTGTCTTTACCATTTCTGAGGTTAGTGAAGATAGTCAAATTCTGAACACATTAGAAAATTTTGAACCATCTTCAGAATATGACTCCACACAATTTCAGTTGGATTCTGACATTGAGTGTCTATCATCTAGACAAATGTCTCTTTTCTCTATGGAAGAGTTTGGTAGTTCTGCCATTGAGATTTTTCCAGGAAAAACATTGAATATCAACAGAAACTTGGAAAAATCACAACAAGGGGAGCTAACCAAAATCTTGCAAAAACATTCTACTGCATTTGCATGGGAGTATACCGATATGAAAGGCATTGACCCTAAGACTTGCATTCATCACATCTACATTGAGGAAAACAGTAAACCAATCAGACAACCTCAAAGAAGGATGAATCCAAACCTTAGGGAGATAGTGAAAGAAGAGCTCCAAAAGTTACTTAATGTAAACTTCATTTACCCCATTTCAGATAGCCGGTGGGTTTCCCCTTTGGTTATAGTACCTAAAAAGAATGGTAAATGGAGGGTTTGCATTGATTACAGGGAATTAAACAAAGCAACTTTGAAGGATCACTTTCCTTTACCCTTTATTGATCAAGTATTAGATACTTTAGCAGGCAAAAAGTACTTCTCATTTTTGGATGGTTTTAGTGGTTACAATCAAATTCAGGTAGCACCTGAAGATCAGGACAAGACCACATTTACCTGTCCATGGGGAACTTTTGCTTACCGAGTACTTCCTTTTGGATTATGTAATGCACCTGCAACATTTCAAAGGGCAGTATTAGGAATCTTTTCTGATCTAATTCATGATTGTGTAAAGGTCTATATGGATGATTTTACAGTTTATGGTAATTCATTTGAAGAGGCATTAGAAAATTTGGAAAAAGTCCTTATAAGATGTAAGGAAACAAATCTTTCATTAAGTCATGAAAAATGCTTTATGATGTTTACTGAAGGGATTGTTTTAGGACATCATATTTCAGGAGATGGAATTAAAGTTGATAGATCAAAAGTTGAAGTCATCTCCAAGTTACCTATTCCAAATTGTCAAAAAGATGTTAGAAGTTTTCTTGGATTTACTGGATATTATAGAAGATTTATTGAAAACTTCACCAAGATAGCATCTCCGCTCTTCAAATTACTTACAAAAGACTGTGAATTCAAGTGGGATCCTGACTGTCAATCTACATTTGAAACTCTAAAAACAAGAATATCTGAAGCACCCATTCTGAGAGGGCCAAATTGGAAACTTCCTTTCCATATTTCTACAGATGCTTCAGATACAGCTCTAGGAGCTGTGTTGGGTCAAAAGGATTTAGTTCCTTATGCCATTTATTACACCAGTAAAAATTTGACTCCCAATGAGTTAAATTATACTGTGACTGAAAAAGAGTTCTTAGCCGTTGTTCATGCAATTAACAAGTTTAGACATTACATAACTGGCTATGAAACTTTTGTCCATACTGATCATTCTGCAATTAGATATCTCATGAATAAACCTGTTACTAATGGCAAAGTCACAAGATGGCTTTTACTTTTACAAGAATTCAATATTACTGTGTTAGATAGACCAGGAAAACAAAATACAGTAGCTGATTTCTTGTCTAGAATCCAAAATACTAACGAAGATTCTCCCGTAGAGGATAAGTTTCCAAATGAATATCTGTTTGCAGTAACTACTAAAACTCCTTGGTATGCAGATATTGCTAACTATTTTGTTACAGGGAAGCTACCTCCACACTTATTTCCTAATGAGAAAAGGAAAATCATTCAGGAGAGTTCAAAGTATTCATGGATTTCTAATGAATTGTTCAAAACAGGGCTAGATTGTGTGATCAGAAGATGTGTTCGGGAAGATGAAATGCCTGACATCCTTAAGGCATGTCATGATGAACCGTGCGGTGGACACTTTGCTGACAAGAGGACGGCCTATAAAATCCTTTCTTTAGGATATTATTGGCCTTCTCTCTTCAAAGATGCAAAACAATATGTTAGAAGGTGTGACAGCTGCCAAAGAGTTGGGAGACCTACTCTTTCAAATGAAATGCCATTACAGCCACAGGTACTCATCGAACCCTTTGAGAAATGGGCTTTAGATTTTGTTGGACCTATTAATCCACCATCTAGACAAAAGAAGTATATATTGGTTTGCACTGATTATGTTACTAAATGGGTAGAAGCCAAGGCATTACCTTCTGCCACTGAAAATTCAGTTGTTCAATTTCTTTTTGAGGATATTTTCACTCGTTTTGGTGTCCCAAGAGAAATTGTGACAGATCAGGGAAGTCAATTTACCTCTAATTTGATGGAGAAGCTGATGGAAGAATACAAAATCAAGCATAGAAAATCTACTCCATACCATCCGCAAGCAAATGGTCAAGTAGAATCCACAAACAAAGTTCTTGAGAGCATCATCACCAAAACTGTTCATCTCCACAGAAGAGATTGGGCAGAAAGGCTTCCTGAAGCCTTATGGGCCTATAGAACTACATGGAGGAACACAACAGGACATTCTCCCTATGAACTTGTTTATGGGAAAGAAGTCTTGCTCCCCATTGAGTTCCAAGTCAAGACCTTCAAGATGGCAATTCAGTTGGGGATGAGTCTATCAGAAGCCCAAAAGCACAGAATGGAGCAGCTGAATGAGCTAGATGAAATAAGACAAGATGCAATTTTAAGAACCGATCTAATTCAGCACCAAAGAACTAAATGGCATGACAGATATATCAAAGAGAAGAAGTTTCAAAAGGGAGATTGGGCGTTACTGTTTGATTCAAAGTTTAAAGACTTCAAAGGGAAATTTCGAACGCATTGGCTTGGGCCATATGAGATTGATGAAGTCTTTAGCAATGGAGCAGTTCGAGTCAAGACTATTGATGAGTTTCAAACTCCTCTTATTGTGAATGGCCACCGATTGAAAATTTATCATAAGCCACTGTCAAAAGAGGACTTTGTCAAAATGTTTCAAGAGAATTCTGCAATGAGACTGGTGGAGAAGAATTCTTCTCCTCCATCAACCTAGTCTTTGTTTCTTTCTGAAAAAAAAAAAAATAAAAAAAAAATAAAAAAAAAAAAATATGTGTATAAGCCTGAAAACCAATCTCAGATTGGCGGTCTTATACAGAAAATATGGAGTGAAAATCAGGGACACCTGACACTCTATATTTTCCAAAAAAAAAAAAATCTCTTTCCATCTCATCTTCATCTCCATTCCACTTCACTCCATTCCATTTCCATTTCATTCCATTCCATTAATAACAGTCCCTCTCAGGACTATTTCATTCAGTTAGTTGTTTTTCTAACTAAATTTGTGCAGCTAAAAGGGGAGTTGTCTTAGTTTCCGCAGCTGGGAACCGTTTCCGCAGCTCGCACCAGTTTCCGCAGCTCGAAATGATTCCGCAACCAGCACACTCTGTCTCTACAGCAGCACTCTATTTTCAAAAGTCACAGTCAGAGGTATCATCATCACCAAGAATAGCAAAGATATGAGGAATCTGCAAGATCAAAAGCAATAATGGGTCAGCAACCTTAATCAACAAATGGCGAACTTATGAAGGTATGATCAAAATCTTTTCCAAACAACAATTTAATGTCATTTTATGCATAGTTATTAAATCGTGGAAAGAGCCACTAAATGCAATGATTCGGCAAGATCATCCCATTCCTCCTCCACGATAATCCACCTCATACCTTTCTAACGGTTCCATAATCACTCTTAATTCAAACTCGAAATGGGGCTGCGCTTTCATTTATTGGCCGTACCTCTGTGACGTAACCCAATGTACCACGGCTCTCCTTACCATCATTTCCGCAGCCAATGCTGAGACGTGTGCGTAAGCCACCCGACTCTAAAGGATTCGGCTGTTATTCCGTCCACTTATCACTCCATTTCCGCATGCGTTGAACTCATTTCTCGTGTTTGTCTTCTACTCCCTCGTACTCACACTATTTCCACTCTCATTTCTGTCGCAAACACCATAGCTTTGTTTCAAACCCCGATTACAATTCTGCAATACGCCTTGCATTACGTTATGGCTATTCCACTTACAGCCGTAATCCACCTGTTTTTCCCGTAAGCATCCTCCTTGAGCATCCACACACAGTCAAAGCTTCAACCGAAGTTGAGAGCCGAAGATGGGGAAGCTGCTTAGAGCTGAACCTGAGGGTCCGAAATATTTAGAAGGGTATCCACAGACGAAGGAAGCATTAAAGAAGGAAAAGTGGTTGAAGTTTATTCAAAAATTCAGAGGGTATAATAAGGAGGTCACGAAAGCATTTGCTCGATCCTTCAATGGACACACCGTGGAAGTTGGGGACCTGAAATTCACAATAACAGAGAACACCATAGCAGCAGCAACCAGTTTACCACAAGAGGGAGACAGATGGTTTAAGAACAGAGGGCTAGAAGATCAGGGATGGAAAGACATGCTTAAGAACCCAGGTATGGACACTTCAATATTCACTAAAGGGATTCCTGTGCATGCAATTAAGGAAGAATGGACTGCATTATTATTACTTGTTCAAAAGTTTATCACATGTGAGGGCCGCTTTGGCATTATGTATATGTACCATGCAAGGATTATGATGAATTTCATGGAAGGCCATGCCCTCAATTTACCCCACTTTCTGTTAGCAAGCCTAAAGAAAATGAGTTCCACTGTCCAAAAGAATGTAGGCCATATTGAACCCCACTTGTATCATCACGGGTTCATTAAAATTCTCATAGAAGAGCAATTGAAAAATAACAAGGATACATGGGAAAAGTTTCTAATCAGAAACCATTTCCAAGAGGTGACTGAAGCCTCTAGCAGTTCCCCTAGAATCCCAAAAAGAAGTAGGAGAAGAGAAAGAAATGTTGCAGCCCAAGATCCTCCCACAGTAGAAACTCAAGAAATTGCTCAATAAGAAGAGGAAGAGGGAGATAAAACCAAGAAACAGAAAAAGGATAAAGGGAAAACAATTGATCAAGAATCATATCCATCACCTGAACCTTCAATAGAAGAAGACTCTCAAACCTTGGCTGATAGACTAGCACAACTTCAAGTTGCTGCCCTCTCAAAGAAGAAACAGAAAAAAAAACAGGGTGCCCAGCAAAAGAGCATTAGTGCACAAGTGAGAAGAAGCAGTAGACTTAAAGAAAAAATGAGTGTGACTAAAGGAAAACAATCACATTTCATTGATTTGGGAGAAGGTACACCTGAAAAGGCTCCAACTCAGCTTGACCTTGAGTCGAGTCCTCCACGTGTTGAGACCACTCCTCCACATGAAGAGAGCCCTTTTCAGCCATAACCTCAAACAGAATTTGATTTTGAACATAGCCCAAAAAGAACACCTGAAATTGACCCTGACCAGCAGGAGGTATACAATTATTTGGAGACCTTGGAGCAATCAGTTGCAGGTCCAAGCACTATATTGCCTCTTGATGAACAGGTCCAATCGTTAAAACAGGAGGTGTTTGAGCTAGAAGTCCTAAACTGGCATATTAAACAAGAAAACGAAGCATTGAAAGAACAAAGCAAGGTGGAAAAAATTGTCCATGACAATACCATGCTTCACTTAGGACTCTGGCAGAAGAAGAACAGAAAATTGAAGAGAAAATGTAAGAAGCTGAGCAGGGCATTGATCAATTTGAAATTCAAGTGTTTAGTCAGAAAACCAAGGACAATTTTGGCAGCAAGGAGAAAGAGAAGAAGGCTAGATTTTTTGGCAGAAGCATCTGAGCACATGGATTGAAAAACAATGACAAAGTTTTGGTTGCATGAGGACATGCAACACCTTCACAGTGGGGGTATGTTGAGCCTCAAACCTGCACTTCTTCACACATCTTCTCAGCCTCCTTTTCCTATTCATTTCCTTCTTTTGCCACTCATTCCCTCCATAAAATTGCTCAAATCATTGTATTTTAGGACTTTTTACATGGTTTGCTAATTATGCTAATGACTGTTGTTGGTTTAGAATTTTGGTTCAAAGTGCTGCGTTTCCGCAGCTCACACAGGGTTTCCGCAGCTGATCCCAGTTTCCGCAGCCAACTCCGGATTCCGCAGCTGTTTTATTAAATGATATGTTCCAGGTGTCCTTAGGGAAGAAGAGCCACATGGGCAAGTTCATGGAACCAAGGACATGGTGTGTATCCTGCCAGCTCACCCAAACCGGTCATAAAAACCCGTGGTCAACGAGGAGGCAAATACGGTCAACAGAAGTCATTAGCGGTGGCACGACTCTGCGTGTTCTGTTTTGGAGCACGTAAAGAACAGGTGGCATCTTCCTCAGCCACGAAGACAGTGGGAAACACGAATCCAACAGAAGATTGAATGCCCACAACGACCGTTGCCTAAATCCGAGGACACAGCCAGATTACATGTTTTTACACAGCTGTTTGAATAGCTTAGTTTTCGTTAAGTTAGTTTGCTTTCCTCTGTTATAAATAAAGCGTCTTTGAACGCTGGATAGTTAGTCATTGCTGTAATCATTTTGTAATTTTGAGCTCCCCACTGTACTTGACATTTTGATGATTAATATATGAGAAGACTGTTCTGTTTCTAAGCGTGTAACTGCTCTTTGGATTGGCTAAAGTAGGTAGAGGGCCCCTGTTTGCGGCAGCCACTGTACAGTAGTTTTACTTTTAATTTCCAGAATTTCTTTTTTTCCTTGTTTCATGTATAATAGCTGTACAAATGTCTTTTAATTGTTGCGTTTTCAACATGTATAATAGCTGTACATAAACTTTGAATTCTGCTGATTTACATTTCTGCACTTTTGTTCATGACTGATCAGTGTGTTATGCAGGTTTCTTAGGCGAGCCCGGGATAGTTTTCTTTCTTTTCTTTGTACAACTAGTGGCATGTGTGATCATCTTGTCTAGGCTGCTGACCTTTATTTTTCTGTAGTTTGATTTTCATTAGTATCATTTCTTTAACTTGCACTTTACTTTCTGCTCAGTAGTTATCAAGTTGTTCATCTATTGATGGTTCTTTTTCCATAATCCAATATCTTTATTGAGAGCCAAAATATCACTTAGTGCAGCTTGGTTTATTTTGCTTTAAGACTCACATTGCTGACCTATTCATAATTGTTCTCACATGATTAAGAAAAGGTTAAAATGGTGTGATTTGTCTCACTTAGATTTCACATTGATTAGATTTTAATGCAAAGTTAAAATAGTATAAAGTAGTTGTTCTTGCTTTTCATTGGGTTAATATAGATTTCATTTTCATTTTCATCAACAGCAGAGATACTGGGCCGATGCCATTAGTCCTTTATTTGATTTTAAGCTTTGATTTTATTTCAGTTATTGTTCAAGTTTCCTTTTAGAATACTCTTTAAGTTTCAAGAAATCACTTAGAAATCATCACAATCACCCACATTCACTCGCTTTATTACATCTCCATCACATCACATTAGGAAAGATACAATCAAAAACAAACTAAAAAGATAAAAACGACAAAAGATTAAGAAAACAGTTACCTAAGTACATATAGTACACCTCACTTCATCAGCTTACGAGCCCCAGGTTGACATTTAAAAGTTGCAATTTAGACATCACTAAATTGACCAAACACTTTTTCATATAGGAATCAAATATTTATAGCATCATTTTTGGCATCATTGACAAGGAGGCACTCAACAGTATTAGGTTTCCTACTTTAGGTCAAATAGGAATGATGCTGGGATTAGAAGCGACCAAAGGGAAATTTCCAATAATTCCCTTTCAGTAACCTACATCCTAAATATCCTACATTTAGAGCATGATAGCTACACTAAAATACCATAGGTTTAAAGAAGAAATATTCCACTCAAATCCCAATGCATGGTATGATAGGAGTGACCCAAACTAACATTTTGGCAAGTGAAAAGGGGAACCCTTTAGAGGTAGCTTTATTTCAAACTAGTATAGTTGGGAAGCCATTGAAAGTAGAAATACCAAGGATGGAAGAAACTAAATTGAATGAGGAACTTTAAAGTTTCTAAGGTTCCAATCATATTCAGAACCCCAAGCCTCAAGAAAATAAAAGATGGGGTTCGAAGAAGTAAATGGACCTAGACAATAGGGATTTGTTGCTTTTGAATTCCCCATCCAAGATCCTAATGTGGTGGTCCAAATGAATAACATTCCTTTTTCCTCCCTTCCAAATTTTCATGGCCTACCTAAGGAGGAACCGAATACATTTTTGGTTGAGTTTGATATTCTTTGTCATAGCTATGATTATTCTATGGATGTCAAAAAACTGAAGTTATTTCCTACAACTCTGAAGGATGCATCCCTCCATTGGTTTATGAGACTTGAGGGAGACTCCATCTAAATTTGGGATGATATGAAGAATTTGTTTTGGACAAAATATCAAGACTATTGTAAGTTTCAACATATTAAAGAAGAAATATTCAAAATATCCCAAGCAGATGATGGAATTCTAAAGGATTATGCAGAGAGGTTCTAGTACAATCTAAAAAGAATGGAATAAAATACTCTAGACCCAAAAACCATGCGTATCCTTTTTCTTAATGGTATACGAGAGGATTGTCTTGAAACATTAATCCTTATGGGGGAAGGAGATTTTTCTCTTTTGTCATATGAGGAGATACATGACTTGTGTAAGTGATATTCTAGAGGGAAGTTGAAATATGGAATTATTTCTCGAGATGTGATTTCTAGGATTAATAGACCAAGTGGGGCAGGGGTGACTAAAACTAAGCTAGTGAACTTGTTAGATAACTTTAATATTGATATCCTTAGCACACTTAGCTCCCAATTAGATATCCTACAAGCTAAAACGAAAAAGGAGGAGGCTAAGATAGCCTTGGCTATATTTTTCTCCAAATGTCGAAAGAAACATCCTATTTGAGAATGTCCTTAAAATGATGTCAAGGCATGTAATATTTGCAAGAAAAATAATTCTACTTAAGATTGTTCTTCTCTTCCAGGTCTTAAGGAAGTTTTTCAAGAGGCTAATAAAGAGACCAAGCAAATTTTTTCCATGGACCAAAAGAAACCATGGCCCCCTCATTCACTTGGAGCCACATCATCTGAGCCTTCCCAATATTATATACCAGCTTTTGGATGGCACCCTCCCTTTCCATGGCCACATTGGCCCCCTCATACGCAAAATGAAGGGTTCACCCCAGGCTGGAGAGGGCCTTCTCCCTTTGGAAATATGGCACCACAAGCTCCAACTCAAATGCATCCACAACAAATTTAGCTACCTTCCAACCAACCTTCTCAAGCTCCAAAAAGACCTCAATTATTGCAACCTATACCTAACCTAAATAATAAATAATTCCAACCCACATACAATGTTGAACTACTTATCTTTCCCACTTACACCCTTTGATCAATGGACTTAAAATATACCCACTTGCGTTCTGGGAAGGTAATTCAAAATCAAACCCCTCCTATCACCAAAGAGAAAGATGATGAGGATAATTATCAAAGACCATAATTGCTTTCCTCAAAATATCAATAAACTCCAACATAAAATCTTATGGGAATGAGTTGGAATCTACTCCTTATCTAGAAAGGTTAGGTCTTGAAAAAACCCCTATGCAACTCAAGTTTTATTTTTTGGAAGAATTAATAAATGTTTGTTATCCGAAAATTTTCGTGAATTCTTTCAAACAAAAATATCCATTATACATTACCTTTTACTAATGCATATTTGCTGTGAAATCATGAGCAATATGAATTCTTAAACAACACTTCAATAAACTATCAACTGAAATAAAAGCAATAATCATAAAACACACATGACAAATGATATGATAATGAAGTTCATCCAATGTGGACTACGTCTCTAGGCCCTAAGCCAAGAGTGGGGATGCCACTTCATTAGGCTCTATAAGAATATGATGAGTACATAATGTCATTGTCTCTATTAACACAAGGATGAAACCCTTTATCTAGAGTGGCATGTCTCTCCCAGGAGACGTTCTTCTATAAAGAACTCTCACTCACAATAATTTCTCCTTCAGCATAAAAAAGGAATAATCTCTCACATAAAGTGGGATACAAGGATCCTCTCACACTAGGTGGCATAAATGGACCCTCCCATACAATGGCATAAAAATGGACCTCTTGAATATGTTGATTAGATTCACATCATAGTCTCAACAAAAATCAAATGAACACATAATAAAAAATACACCTTATTCCTCCAAGTCTAAGGACGGCCTGAAATTAAACTAATTGGATGAAGAAATGACATATGTCATCGTGTTCCTTGCGAAAAATCGTGAAATTTGAGTATAAACACGACCCCTTTCTATCACGATGAAATTTGGGATCCCTTGGAATCTTTTAGATTCCTCACAAGATTCTCTTTTGTAAATAAGAGAAAAATACGTTGACCATGAAATGGACTGCACCATCAGACTCCTTGTGAAAAACTGGGTCAAACGATTCTAGACTTGACATGTTTCTGACACTACCAAAATTCTGCCTCTAGGGAATCTAAAGATTCCTCAAATATTCTCCATAAAGAATATTCCCTAGAAATATACTCTCGAAAAATGTTCCCATGCATGGTTCCAATCACGTCAGGGTTCCACTACTTCACCTCTTCCCTCTTTGCCTTTCCTAGTCAAATGGTAGGTCGATTTATATATAAAATAAGTGGCGGATAAATCAAAGTAGGGTTGTTGGCCTCCCGATAGACATTAAATTGGTGTTTGGTTGGGATTGGTCAGGGTTTGAATCCCCGTGACCCTCTATTTTTTAACATTGGTTGTTGGTTTGTTATAAATAACCATGTGATGTGTTAATGGGGCCACCCGTTGGATGGGCCAACTAATGGTAGGGCATGTTTGATCCACGTCGACCTCGATTTAAATGGACTATCATTTATAAGGGTCGGGGGCAGGGTCCTGGGTCAAAGCCACGGGCCCCAACCCCCATACAACATAGTTTTAATATATTTAAACAATGATAGGTAGGGCGTTGGCGGGGGCGGTGGCCCACCACCCCATTTTTTTATATTTTATAATTTATATTTTAAACATACAATTCAAAACCCGTTGGTGGATTTTTAGGGGTCACCAGAAAATTTAAACAGGAAAAAATTTATTCATTTCCAGTCGCCGTGAAGTTTGAAAATTGTGTTGTCACTAAATTTGACAATTTATGCCACATTTCGCTGAACCGCTAGATTTGGTGAGCCTCCAACTTTAGCTAGCGACAAAATTGCTGATCCTTTTGACCTTAACTTTCACTGTGAATAACTTTGGGCATACGAAGTCAGAAACCAGTGTTGTCTATGACATTGGAATTAGGATGATGAGATCTTCAATCTGATCCTAGTTTTGACGAAATCCAAAGACTTCAATTTTTTAGCCTCCTCAGAGCCACCTAGATCATTCCTCCCCACTATTAGTGTCAATATATGCATACTTCCATCAGGGATCAAATATGCTCTTTGCATTTTCATTTTAGGTGTCTCATACTGAATTTTTGGATCATTCCATTAGGTCATGTCAAAATGGTCCACTAATGGTTGTCTTTGTTGGAAGTTTGACAACGAATTATCTGAATTTGGGTAAAAATGTAACTAGTTAGTTTATACCGAAATAGTAGTTATGTAACAGAGGAGGCTTGTATAAAACTAGTGAATGCCCGAGAAATGTAATTGTGGAGAATCATTGTTGAATTAATAGAGATTCCAATCCCTTGCCCCGTGGATGTTTCCTTGACACTCTGTCAAGGTTTTACCACGTAAATCCTGTGCGTTTATGCATGTGTGTGAATTCAATTTCAGTTTTCCAGTTAGTTATGAATCTTTCTTGGTCAAGGTATAATTGAATGTGTGTATTTTCTTTCCTTATTGTTTCCCCTATTCGAACAACAATTGGTATCAGAGCATGTGTTTGGTGCTGCATGAAGGTTTTTCTGTGAGGAGAGGCTGTTGAAGAGCCAGCGTCTGCATTGAGGAGGCTCTGTGTGAAGGACAAAGCCTGCGTATAGAGATAAAGGGGGCAATCTGCGTGGAAAATCGTGAGAGGACGCTACCAAACCAACGTGAGGCCACCTGCGTGAGTGTGCTGCCTGCGTGGAAGATTTGCCAAATGCTCTGCCGCGTATTTTCTCTACGTGTTGGTTGGGTGAGAAGCGTGGAATAGTTGCAGAAGCGTGGAGCAATCCAAACCCTCTGCGTGATGTCCCCTCTACATGTTGGCTACATGAGAAGCGTGAAGTAGTTGCGTGCAACGTAAAACCCTGCGTGTTTTGCTCCTGCCGCCAGAGCTTGGAGCTTGAAGATTGCCACCCTCTGCGTGTGAAGACCAGAGCAATCTGCTCTCTGCGTGGACCAGAGCACTTTTGCCTGCGTGCTGCCTGCGTGATTTTCTTGCGTGCTGCAGGAGGATTGCATGTGTAAGAAAGGAAGGGAGGTCGTGAAGACCAGAGCCAGAAACCCTCTGCGTATCAGTTGAAGTGCGTTGAACTAGGTGCTGGAGTGCCTGCCGATGTGTGTGCTGGAGTAGAGAGGAAGACCAGACCCTGCGTGGTAGAGCAGAGAGGGAGCAGAGAGGGCGTTGTTACCAGAGCCATCTGCTATCTGAATCCTGGTATTTTTTGAAAGAAATTTTGTCTCAGAAATTTTTTTTCAAAAAGTTGTGAAAATATAGATTTATGTAAATTGAAGAAATTCTGAAGATAAAGGGGTGGATGTGTGAAATTGAAGAAAAAAAAGACAGTTTCTTTTTTAATTGAAGGAAAGGAGAAAAAGTTTTTTTTCTATTTAAAGGAAAGGAGAAAATGTTTTTTTTTTTTTTCAAAGGGTTTTTTCTATTTAAATTAAAAAAATTTCTTGGAGAAATAAGGAAATATACACCCTAGTTGAAGAAAAAAAACTTTCATTGGAAAAATAAGGAAATATAAACCCTAGCTGAAAAGACTGAAACCCTAGGAGAAAAACAAAATGGCCAAGATGTCGAATGCGAAATTCGAGGTGGAGAAATTCACCGGAAAGAGCAATTTTTCTCTTTGGAAACTGAAGGTTAGGGATCTGCTTGTGCAACAAGGGTTGCACAAGGCATTGGATGGGGCAACTAAGAAACCTGCAACCATGACTACTTCAGACTGGGAGGACTTGGATGCCCGAGCTCTCAGTACCATCTGGTTATGCCTGGTGGATGAAGTTCTCTTCAATATTGTTGAAGAGACTACAGCTTCAGGATTGTGGGAAAAACTGGAAAAACTCTATATGACAAAGTCATTAACCAACAGAATTTATCTGAAAAGACAGTTGTACAGTCTTCGAATGAAAGAAGGTTCAAAAGTTGCAGAACATTTGAATGTTTTTAATACACTTATATGTCAATTAACAGATATGGAAGTTAAAATTCAGGAAGAAGATAAAGCCATAACCTTGCTGTGTTCTCTGCCCGAATCATGGGATCACTTCGTAACTTCAATCAGCTTGAGCACTGCTGATTCTTTGAAGTTTGAATCAGTCATGGGAGCTCTCCTGTCTGAAGAAGTACGAAGGAAATCCAGTACTGAAACAGTTGCATCAGAAGCTATGGTAGCTAGAGTATGCTCAAAGGAAAGAGGAGAAAAACCAAGGGGGTCTTCCAGATCGAAATCGAAGGGAAAGAAGTGTAAGGCAAAATGTTGGCACTGCAATAAAATTGGACACTTAAAGAAAGACTGTTGGAAACGAAAGGAATCCGATAACCAGAAGAAGGAAGTGAATCAAGTCAATTCAGGTATGATAGACGAAGTTTTATCTTCTGAAGAATTATGTATGATAGATGAAACTTCACCTGAATGTAATGTCTCTCAGGGTTTAGATAGCTGGCTATTAGACTCTGGTGCTTCTCATCACATGTGCCCACATAGAAATTGGTTTACTTCGTATGAAAATGTAAACAGAAGTTCTGTGTTTATGGGTAATAATGTGTCATGTCAGACTGTTGGGATGGGAAATATCAGGATTAAGATGTATGATAACACAGTTAGAACATTAACTAGTGTTAGACATGTACCTGATTTGAAGAAAAATTTGATTTCTTTGGGAGTGTTGGATTCAGATGGTTATAAGTTTACAGGTCAGGATGGCGTCTTGAAAGTCTCTAAAGGAGCCCTAGTGGTTATGAAAGCAGAAAAGGTTGGAAATCTTTATAGGTTAAAAGGAAGTACTCAGGTCAGTGAAGCAGCGGTTGCGTCAGAAAAGGAAGAAGCAGGTACTCATCTATGGCATCAGCGATTAGGTCATATGAGCGAGAAAGGTCTTCAAATACTGATGAAACGTAAATCTCTTCCCAATCTGAAATCCTTGAAGTTAGATTTCTGTAAACATTGTGTGTATGGAAAACAGTGTAAACAAAGATTTAAAGTTGGAAATCATAATAGTAAAGATATTTTAGACTATATTCATTCTGATCTGTGGGGACCATCCCCTGTTGTGTCATATGGAGGTGCTCTATATTTTTTAACATTTATTGATGATTTCTCCCGTAAAGTTAGGGTCTTTATGCTAAAAAAGGAAGCTGATGTATTCAATGTCTTTAAAAAATTTTAAGCGACGGTAGAGAAAAGAACAGGAAAATCTATTAAATGTTTAAGAGCTGACAATGGTGGTGAGTTCACTTCAATTGAATTTGAACAATACTGTAAGGATGAGGGAACTATTAGACACAAAACTGTTGTTTATACTCCTCAGCAAAATGGTGTTGTTGAGTGTATGAATCGGACTCTTATGGAAAGATCCAGAAGCATGATCAACAATGCTAACTTGCAAAAGGAGTTGTTGGCAGAAGTAGTATCTATTGCTTGTTATTTAGTTAACATATCACCTTCAGTAGCAATTAAATGTAAAATTCCTGAAGAAGTTTGGACAGGTCAGTGTTGTGATTATTCACATTTGAGGATATTTGGCTGTGATGCTTATTCTCTTATTCCTAAAAATCAGCGTTCAAAATTAGATCCAAAATCGAAGTGTTATGTCTTTGTTGGGTATGACTATGCAGTGAAAGGATATAGGTTGTGGGATCCTACATTGCGGAAGATAGTCATTAGTCGAGATGTAACATTTGATGAATCTTCTCTTTTAAAATCAAATGTTGAAAGAATTGAACAGGAACAGGTATCGCCAAATCAACGAGTTCAGTTGGAGGCTAGACCTTTCGGTGACAGTCAAAAGGAAGGAGAGATTTCTGGAGAAAAAGGTGTTGAAGACACAAAGGAAGCCGTTGAAGCTTCTGAACCAGTTCAACAACGAGTCGCTCTAAGAAGGTCTACAAGGGAAAGGAAAACTCTCAAAAGGTATGAAGATTCTGCTTCATCTTTTGCTTTGATTACTAAAGATGTGGAACCTTTGTTTTATCAGGAAGCAGTAGATGACACAGATAGAGAAAAATGGAAAATGGCTATGGAAGAAGAAATGGATTCCTTAGCCAAGAAAAATACTTGGGATCTTGTAGAGCTTCCTGAAGGGAGAAGTGTTGTTGGATGCAAGTGGGTCTTCAAACTGAAACGGAAACTTGATGGAAGTATCGAAAGGTATAAGGCGAGACTGGTAGCAAAAGGGTATTCTCAGGTTGAAGGTATAGACTTTTATGAGATTTTTTCTCCAGTTGTAAAACTTGTTTCTATTCGTACTGTGTTGGCACTAACTGAATTACTTAATCTTGAGTTAGAACAGGTAGACGTTAAAACAACATTTCTACATGGTGATTTGAATGAAGAGATATATATGGAACAGCCAGAAGGTTTTGCACAAGGTTGCAGCAGAAGATTAGTTTTCAAGCTCAGGAAATCATTGTATGGTCTGAGGTAGTCTCCCAGACAATGGTACAAGAAGTTTGATTCCTTCATGGTGAGCTAGAACTTTATAAGAAATGAGTATGATCATTGTGTATACTTCAAAAGTTTCAATGGCATATTCATTATCTTAGCTTTGTATGTTGACGATATGCTTATTGCAAGCAAAAGCATGGAAGAGATCAATAGGTTAAAGGCTCAGCTCTCTAGGACATTTGATATGAAGGATCTTGGAGCAGCAAAACATATCTTGGGAATGGAGATACACAGAGACAGGAAAAATGGTAAGCTTTGGTTATCACATCAGAAGTATGTGGAGAAAGTACTTGAAAAGTTCTCTATGAACAATCTGAAACCTGTTAATGTTCCACTAGCTTCCCGTTTTAAGCTTTCTTCAGTTTTGAGTCCTAGAACTGATGAAGAAAAGCAGTATATGTCTCATGTACCATATGCAAATGCTGTAGGCAACTTAATGTATGTGATGGTATCTTTAAGACCTGACATTTCACATGCAGTTGGAGCTGTCAGCAGGTTCATGGAAAATCCAGGTAAAGAACATTGGCATGCAGTGAAATGGGTGCTTCGATATCTAAGAGGCATAAGTGACCATTGCTGTTGGAAATAATACTGAGAGGGGGGGGTGAATCAGTATTATCACATTAATAAAACTTTTTCATTTCCATAATCAGATTCACATATGCTACTTCCATAACTTCTTATGATTAAGTTAATTGATCTTCAATGAGTGCACTAGAATGTTATCAACCATATTATTAGTTAACAGATGCAGTAACATAGAGTAGATCATCACACATAAGGCACACACATGAACACCATGATATAAGGTGGAAACCCAATGCAGGAGAAAACCACCTGCTGCAAGTCATCTCAATCTTCTTCTTAATAAGAAAATCCTTTTACAATATTTTGTACTGGTGCAGTCTTATACCAGTACGGGAGCTACAACCCCCTTTGCTCTTGTACTAGTCGATCCATTTACTAGTACGCAGGCTACTACCTGCTACAATGCTCCAAAGATTTCCTTTAGCTCTTGTACTAGCTTAGATACTAGTATGTAGGTGCTGACCTACAATCTTCTCTCCTCCAGGTACCACGTTTCATCAATTTTCAGACTGGATACACTGAAGCACAACACATAATCTGAAAGGCCACATTTCATCCAATTTTCATACTAGACCCAACAACATTGAAGCTCATAATCAAACAACCTTCTGAATTACCCAAGCACTAGATCAATACATATACAAGTGAGTCATCAATCAGATCTAGTCCATCAGATCACATAAAAGAGTCAATAAGAACCTGATCCATTCATCCATCAATGTATAAACATTTAATCAATCACTGCTGTTATCAGAACTTAATACCAGAAACTAGACATCACTTCAAAACCCAGAACACAACAAAAATAACAGGAGCAGCTAAATAGATTTCATGAGAAGTACGCAGCTTAACCCATAGAACCCCTGCGTAGAAGTACGCACTGTTTCCTACTGCTTCCCTGTGTACCCACGCACTGTGCCTCACTGAATTCCTGCGTACCTGCGCTCTGTGTCTTATAAACTGCCTGCGCCCCTCCGCATTTGCAGCGCTTCCGGGCCTGCGTATCTGCGCACTTGCAGCGCTTCTGCGCCTGCGTATCCCCACGCTTTTCTTTCACTGTGCTTGCGTACCTGCGGGTATAGATAATTTCATGACTTCAAAAATAACCCAGACTGTCAGATCTATAGATCTGAACATGCGCCGAGGAGATATCAACCCATTATTAGATCTGACTTGTAATTCTCATGTTTCTCCTTGATATTGATTCAACTCTCTCTCACAAACCGATTACAAGAATTTCAGATCTAGCTTCTCTTAAGATCTTCTAATTTCACAAGTGTCTAGCCAAATGATCTCCTTTGCTTTATATAGGCAAGCTCTTCCTAAAATCATGGATCAATACCATAGATAACCAAAACATGGGGCTCAATAATAATAATAATAATATAAAACAATACCACGGGCCAAAACCATAGAATCAAGAACGACGGGCTAAATACCACGGGCCAAACATAAGAAACCCCACGTGAGCGCGCTTCTCTGCCTTGAAGTGAGTGAATTGGGGGTACGCACCTCATGAACGGGTGACCTGCGTGTATGTACGAAGTTTATCTAAGACATGCCTGCATGTACGCATATTTTGTACGGTGTACCTGCGTACCCCTTATTTTCTTCAATATTTTAGAGCTGATCATCAATCTCTGCTACTGACCTGAAGTACTGTGATCTATCACCTGTATGGGTTGCCATCAAGGACAATACTTTAGCCATAATGCCAACAATTGCATCGTCTTTAATGGTAGTGAAGGATCAGGCTGCGGATATGTAGATGCTGACTATGCAGGTGATTTGGACAAAAGAAGATCTACTACAGTTTATGTCTTTACTCTTGCAGGTGGAGCAATTAGTTGGATGTCAAAGCTTCAAGAAACAGTTGCGTTGTCCACTACCGAAGCTGAATATATAGCTGCTTCAGATGCCCGTAAAGAAGCAATCAAGTTAAAGGGTCTGCTCGATGAGATTGGAAGGACGCAGGAGAGAGTGAATGTACTTTGTGATAGTCAAAGTGATATTCACTTGGCTACAAATCCTGCTTATCACAGCAGAACCAAGCACATTGATGTAAGGTATCATTTTCTGAGACATGTGATCGATGGCAGAAAAGTAGCTCTTTAAAAGGTCCATACGCGAGAGAATTATGCAAACATATTCACAAAGCCAATTATAGTAGAGAAGCTGTGATGGAGTTTAGCTTCTCTTGGCTTGCAGAAAAGATGATGAATGGGCATGGGCAAGGGAGTAGGAAAATTGTTGTCAAGGTGGAGTTTGTTGGAAGTTTGACAACGAATTATGTAAATTTGGGTAAAAATGTAACTAGTTAGTTTTATACCAAAATAGCAGTTATGTAACGGAGGAGGCTTGTATAAAACTAGTGAATGCCAGAGAAATGTAATCGTGGAGAACCATTGTTGAATTAATAGAGATTCCAATCCCTTGCCCCATGGATGTTTCCTTGACACCCTGTCAAGGTTTTACCACGTAAATCCTGTGTGTTTATGTGTGTGTGTGAATTCAGTTTCAGTTTTCTAGTTAGTTATGAATCTTTCTTGGTCAATGTATAATTGAATGTGTGTATTTTCTTTCCTCATTGTTTCCCCTATTCAAACAACAGTCTTCTTCTCAGAAAATCAAAATCTTCCCTCATGAGGTACATTTGATGACCCATCTCGATATTGTATTTAGTTGTGGTTTCAAATATGTGATTTTTAGTGTCAAGAGATTTGTCTTTCCATTAGGTCCTAGGGTTCATTTCCAAAGTCATAAGCATGGTTTCAAGTGTAAATAAAGGGCAACAAAAGTATGAGGATGAACAATAAACAAAGAGTGATTACTAGTAAGTCATGGTTATTGTACAAAGATCTTATGTCACTAATGTAATTTCCATCTCAAAAACATGTTTTTGAGATGAAAACAAAGTATTTTTAGTTTATTAATATTTTTTTTTATGTAATTCAATTCATTTGATGTAATTTAATTCATTTTATGTAATAAGTGTTCCCAGCTACCCCAAACATTTCTCCTTGCTGCAAGAAAATGAAACCATTGAAGAAATCAAGTCAATCAGAGCATCCATTCACTTGAAAAGAGACAAAGAAGGAAAAACATTAAACAAAGATTTGAAGACAAAGAAAAAGTTCCAAAACATTAGAAAGTGGGTTTTTCTAAAGAAAAATCAAAATCAACCTCTATATAAGATGTCAAATTCCTTTTCCAAATTCATCACTTTCATTTGACAAAGAGAAAGAAGAGCATTGAAGGAGAGAGGGGAATTGAGGCCAATTGGTGGCTAAGCAAAAAAGGAGGCGTTGTGCATAGGAGACGGAGCGTTGTGCATAGGAGACGGAGCGTTGCGCATAGAGGCTGGAGTGTTGCGCATAGGGATGGAGCACTGCGCATAGGGAAATTTTGCCAGTGCAATTTTGCATGGCACTGCGCATAGAGCCGGAGCGTTGCGCACCTGTAGAGGGCACTGCGCATAGGACCAGCAAGCACCAAAACACCCTATCAACCATCCAAATCGTGTTTTTTTCCATCTAGGACTTCTAAACAAGTAAGTTCAATCCTTGAGCTATCCTCCCGGCATTCAGTTCATCATTTTGAAGTTGGTTTGCTATTTCAAATTTCAAACCCTAGATTGCCTATAAATCCCTCCACCTACCCCTTATACCCTAATTCCCTCAAACAAATCCCTCCACCTATTCCTTATACCCTAATTCCCTCAAACACATTCCTCCACTTATCCCTTATACCCTAATCCCCAAAACAAAATCCTAAAACCCTATTTACTAAACAATCCCTACCAAAGAAAAATACCCTCCTTCTCACTCTCATATCATATATATTCCATCCTACACCACATAAGCTCATCTCCCCTTCCCCTATCCCTGTTCACCATAACTCACTCCTTGATTACCTTCTCTAGGGTTACAAAGCTTCAAAATTCAACAAACATGGACAAAGAGGATAGAGATTATGAGGAGGAAAACAGTGGTAGTGAAAGCTTGGGAGATGAACCTCAGCATCAGATAAAACCACATAAGGAAGGCAGAATCATCAGAGAGGAACCATCAAACATCAGAGAGTTATAGGATTCTGTTAAGTTATGGTATGTTCTATGCTTATAATAGTTTACTTCTTTTTCTTATTATATTCCACAGATTACCAATCACATGTACATAAAGTAAATAGCAGATAGAACATTAAACAATCGACAGAAAACAAGCCAAGACAAGAGACACAAGATGTGGCGGCTAGCCAGGGACAAACCCCACAATGTGTGGGGAAACCCTTTGATCAAATCTTCTTTTATCTTCAATAATTCAGTAGAGAGAAATAGTACAATAAATCTGATTTATATCAGTAGCATCAGCATCAGTGGCTTCATCATCAAACTAGGGCAGACGATATCTCACAAACCGACTGTCGGATCGGCTTGATTCCACCACCAAAAGTTGCAGCTTCCAGAGGAGGTTCAAATGAACCTACAGCATAGTTCAGATGAGGAGATCTTCTAGTCCATGAAAGTCAAACTTTACTTTTGCAGTTGCAGCTTCAGTTTCGGCAGCTTGCGGCTTCACATGTGTGAGGGAGAGACCCTTTTCTGCACAGTAGAGAAGAGACTCTTTTCTGCGCAGTAGAGAGAGAGAGATGTGATGATATGAGTGAATCCAAATGAGGAAAAGTCCTCCTATATTTATACACAACGTTGGTGTTTGAATAGATGCGACTGTTGGGCTTCTGAGCCTACATGAGTTGTAGGTCGGCTTGATAATAATTCCATAATCAAAATAAATTCATATCTCCACGAATACTTATTGGAATCGGATGATCTTTATATCAATCCTACACCTCTCGATGAGGGGAATCTAATAAAAATATTATCAGCCATGAATAAGATGACCCACATGAAGTTTTTCCCTAGTTTCCAATTTTAACACTCCCTCTCAACTAGGGAGAACTTCATCTGCAATCTGTCTATCGGTCGTTACTATTCATCCATCAAATGCACTGTCCTGTATAGCCTAACCCTTGCCCTACTTTGCTCTATTCTGCCTGTTCTACTTTGTCTTGTTTTTCCTTGTACTGATCTGTACGGCTCTGCTCTATTATGAGCTTCTCTGCTTTGTTCTGTTCTGCTCTGCTTTTGTCCAAATTATGAAGAAGAAGAAATGATCAAGGATGTATCATAATGACTCAAAGTCAATCTCAGAGTATGTACCACTGGTCCCAGACCAGTCTCAACCAACCCGAAGTCAGCGTCATAGTGAGTACAACTCCACTGGTCCCAGACCAGTATCATCCTCCACTGACTCAAAGTCAGTCTCAGAGTGTGTACCACTCATCCCAGACCAGTCTCAACCGACCTGAAGTCAGCTTCATAGTAATTACCACTCCTACCACTGGTCCCAGACCAGTATCGCAGTCTCAAAGAGTGTACCACTGGTCCCAGACCAGTCTCAACTGACCTGAAGTCAACATCATAGTATGTACCACTCTCACTGGTCCCAAACCAGTACTGCACTGACACAAAGTCAATCTCAGAGTATGTATCACCGGTCACAGACCAGTCTCAACTGACCCGAAGTTAGCTTCATAGTAAGTACCACTCCTACCACTGGTCCCAGACCAGTATCACAGTCTCAGAGAGTGTACCGCTAGTCCCATACTAGTCTCAACTGACCCAAAGTCAGCGTCATAGTATGTACCATTCTCACTGGTCCCAGACCAGTACTGCACTGACACAAAGTCAGTCTCAGAGTATGTACCACTGGTCCCAGACCAGTCTCAACTGACCCGAAGTCAGCGTCATAGTATGGTACAACTCCTACCACTGGTCCCAGACCAGTATCATTGATCCCAGATCAATGGAGGTCATCCTAGCGTAGCGAGTGCGGTAGATACAACGATGCGTCCATTGGTACTACTATGGTCCCTAATTTCATTTCCCTGCTCATTGATCATATGAGAGGTACTTCCCATGAGTCCCAGACTGCATGGGTAGGATGCCTCGACAGGAGAACTAATCAATCCTGTCCTCACAGGAGAACACATCAATCCTGCTACAATCACCATGGAGAACACACCAATCCTACTACAATCACCATGGAGAACACATCAATCGAGGCCTCACAGGAGAACACATCAATCCTGCTACAATCTCCATGGAGAACACATCAATCCTGCTATAATCGCCATGGAGAACACATCAATCCAGGCCTCATAGGAGAACACATCAATCCTGCTACAATGTCGCCACGGGGTGTACATGTATACCACCAGGGGATAGTGAATCATCCTATGGTCATATGTTGCTCCAAGAAGCACCCCACACCCCCCTGGAGCTCCCAGAGCTCTGCATCATACATGACCCTCATCGGAGGGTCTTTGAACAACTCCAAGTTGTTCTTCAAAAGTTAGAAATTTACTTTCCCAAGGGGTTTTGTCAAAGTGTCGGCGACCTGTTCATTTGTACCGATATGTTGGAGCCTTATAGCTCCCCGCTGCACCATATCTCGAATATAGTGATATCTGATATCGATATGTTTGGAGCAATCATGAAATACGGGATTCTCTGACAAACGAATCCCACTCTCGTTGTCACAAAGGATCACGGTGGTATCCAATGTAAATCCAAACAGCTCACTGAAGAGTTTTTGCAACCAATCTGCCTCACACGAGACCATGCTAACAGCAATATACTTTGCTTCAGCAGTGCTCAAGGCCACTAACTTCTACTTCCTACTCATCCTAGATATCGAAGCGGATCCCAAGGAGAAACAACACTCGGAAGTGCTCTTACGGTCCTCCACAAAGCCTGCCCAATCATCATCTGTGTATCCAATTAGTCTCACATCTCCGGCAGTGTATCTTAACCCATAAGAGATTGTGCCATGAAGATATCTCAGAAGATTCTTGGCATCAATATAGTGAGGCTCAACCAAATATGAGCTCACAATGCTAACTACAAAACATATGTTCGGACGGATGTTCACCAAGAACATCAATGCGAATGAGTTTATGAAACTCAGAGGCATTTACCAAATCTGGTCCAACATCACTACCATATAACTTCTAAAAGTTAAGATCCTCGAGGTAGTCACAGTCTTGCAGTCCATCATACCAAATATTTCCAATATCTTTACCACATATTTTCCTTGAGATAGAAAATTTCCCCTGGCTTCTGCCACGCTTCAAGTCCTTGGTCCTTCATTTCAAATTCAGAAGCCAACTCCCTCTTACATTTGTGAATGAGAGGGTCTGCACCTGTTAGAAAGAGGTCATCCACATACAACACCAGTATGAGAGTCTTTTTATCTTCAACCTTAAAGTAAAGGTTAAGATCGGCTCCAATCCTAGTGAATCCCAGCTTCATCAAGTAGCTATCGATCCTCTCATACCATGCTCGGGGTGCTTGCTTCAGCCCATAGAGAGCCTTCTTCAACCTGCATACATGAGATTTTCGATCATAAATCTCAAATCCTTCGGGTTGCTCCACGTAGACCTATTCTTTGATCAAACCATACAAGAATGCAGTCTTGACATCCATCTGATGTAGGTTCCATCCTTGTGAAGTGGCAAGGGCTATGATCGAGCGGATGGTCATATATCTGGCAACAGGTGCAAATATCACATCATAGTCTATACCTTCCTTTTGGGAGAAACCACGAGCAACAAAATGAGCCTTATACTTTTCTGTACTTTCATCTGCTGCATGCTTTATCTTGTAAAGCCATTTAGAAGTGACAATTGTCTTGTCCTGGGGTCTGGGAACTACTTCCTAGACATCATTCTCCATAATAGACTCATATTCTTTGGTCATAGCATCCTTCCATAATTGATGCTTGACGGCATTTGAGAATGATGAAGGCTCATTTTGTATGATCATGCTCATGATGGTCAGGTATCCCTAATACCTATTAGGTTTCTTACTTTCACGAAAGGTTCCTCGGGGTGCAGCATGTCCTTTAGCATCATCAAGTAGCCCCCTAAGCCATGAAGGCCTCTTCCTAGAAGAGGAAGGCTCATGTGGAGGAGGATCAATCGGATCCATGGGTTGCATTGATTCATCATCCTTTTATTTCGGTTCCCTGGTGTCGGCTTCTTGAGAGCTCCTCAAAGTCAGAAGATTGTTCACCTTGCTGAGAGCCATATCTTCGTCAAAGGTGACATCATGACTAATTACGACTTCCCTTTGACCAGATACATAGATTCTATAGCCTTTAGTATTTTCACCATAGCCCATGAAAATTCCCTTCTTTCCAGATGCACCCAATTTATTTCTTTTCTCTTTCGGCACATGAAAATATACAGGGCTTCCAAAAATTCTAAAATGAGAAACATCAAGTTTCTTACCAGTGAACTTTTCTTCAGGAGTCTTGGAACCCAATGCTTGATGAGGGCATTGATTTTGTACATATATGGTAGTGTTTGTAGCTTCAGCCCATAGAAACTTCGGAAGTCTTTGATCATGTAGCAAGGTCCGGACAGCTTCCATAATCGTGCGGTTCTTCCTTTCCGCCACACCATTCTGTTTAGGAGTATATGGTGTAGTAGTCTCCCTCTTAATGCCAACCTCAGATATGCCTGAGTGAACCAACTGTAATATATTGGAGGTCTTGCTTTGGCTTGAGGGGAATGGTCCCCTTTTGAGCTTTCCTTCGGCACATCCTGGACATACACCTTCTTTCTCTACTCGAAATTCGGGCATCCCTGTCACCATTTGTCTTACATTGGGTAGAGCTTTATAATGAAGGGGGGTAAACCTCCAATGCCAAAGTTAGGACTGAAGAGATGTGTCATGACACCTAGCGGACTTCCATCGACCTGATATAATGAATCAACATGAAACCCAAGAGTAAAGGCATCTTTAACATTATTTTTTCATATACGTACCTTACCATCGCTGAAGGTTACCTTGTAGCCTTTGTCTTCCATTTCCGAGATGGACACCAAGTTCTTTTTTGAGGTCAGGTGCATTTAATACATCTTGGAATTTCTAGCCTTCTTGAATGGTTGCCCTCTTCCTTGATTTCCAACATTCCTTTTAACTTTGCTATTGAATTTTCCATTCCTTCGATTACCATGAGAGGGATTTTGATCATCATCACGGTGAGAGTCCTTTCTATCAGGGCATTCCCTTGCATAGTGACCTGATTTATTGCAAATGTAACATCATCCTTTTCTTCCACCCTTAGGTCCAGCCTTTCTTTTTGATTTAGACCCATAATTATTTATTTTCTTAGCATGAGAAGAAAAGGTAGTAGGAGGACCTTTAGGCGTGGGAATTTCTTGCTCTTATACCCTTGTTTCTTCTTGAATGCATCTAGCCATTAATTCCTCAAAACCAAGAATTACATTATTGTTCAGAAGAGTACTCCTGAACACATACCATTCGGATGATAATCCTTCAAGAGTTGTGAGTGCCATTTCCCTGTCAGTAATAGTTTCCCCAATAGATAGGAGATCGTTCTTGATCTCGATGATTCTTAAGAAGTGTGCTTGCATACTCTCATTTTTACCCTTCTTGATTTCCCTTAGCTTATTTCTAAGAAACAAAACTTGATTTGCATCATTAACTTTAAATAAACTCACCAGTCTATCGTAGATTTCCTTGGAGGTTTCCAGTTCAGAGATGTAGGCTACCAAGTGCTTGTCGATAGAGTCCTGGATGATCTTCTTCGCTTTAATTTCTCTGTTCTTCCATTTGTTCCTGGCAGCAGGAGGTGCATTTGATGGAGGCTCAATAATATTGCCTCTCACATGATCCAACACTCCTTGATCCTCAAGGGTTAGATCGATAGACATCTTCCATCCGTGATAGTTAGCTTTCTCACAAAGCTTGTCTTCAGCAGGAAAGAGTGTTGAGGACCCCATTGTTCTTTTAGGATAGCCTTGCCAATCTTCTCTTCGGTGATTGCTCTTGCTCTTGCTTGGGCTTTGTCTTCACCTCAGCTCTGATACCATGTTAAGTTATGGTATGTTCTATGCTTATAACAGTTTACTTCTTTTTCTTATTATATTCCACAGATTAGCAATCACATGTACATAAATTAAAGAGCAGATAGAACATTAAATGATCGACAGAAAACAAGCCAAGACAAGAGACACAAGATGTGGCGACTAGCCAGGGACAAACCCCACAATGTGTGGGGAAACCCTTTGATCAGATCTTCTTTTATCTTCAATAATTCAACAGAGAGAAATAGTACAATAAATTTGATTTATATCAGCAGTAGCAAACCCTAGATCAGCAGCATCAGCATTAGTGGCTTCATCATCAAACTAGGGCAGACGATATCTCACAAACCGACCGTCGGATCGGTTTGATTCCACCACCAAAAGTTGGGGCTTCTAGAGGAGGTTCAGATGAACCTACAGTGTAGTTTGGATGAGGAGATCTTCTAGTCCACGCAGGTCAAACTTTACTTCTACAATTGCAGCTTTAGTTTCGGCAGCTTCCGACTTCACATGTGTGAGGGAGAGACCCTTTTCTGCGCAATAGAGAAAGAGAGATGTGATGCGATGAGTGAATCCAAATGAGGAAAAGTCCTCCTATATTTATACACAACGTTGGTGTTTGAATAGATGCGACTGTTGGGCTTCTGAGCCTACATGAGTTGTAGGTCGGCTTGATAATAATTCCATAATCAAAATAAATTCATATCTCCATGAATACTTATCGGAATCGGATGATCTTTATATCAATCCTACAGCTCTCGATGAGGGGAATCTAATAAAAATATTATCAGCGATGAATAAGATGACCCACATGAAGTTTTGCCCTAGTTTCAAATTTTAACATATTCTCATATGACTGTCTCTTGTTTCAGGCATGTAGGGTGTTATGAGTTTTGTGAGCAGGTGGAAAGAGTTCAACATCATCCTGAGTTGACCAGGATTTTTGTAGCCAATCTCCGTGACAACAAGGTAACTCTTGCCAAGGTGAAATTTACAGTTTCATCCTCCATCATTGCTGATGCTACAAGGATTCCAAATGTGGGGAAAAAATGGTATAGGGCACAAGATTTGGATGAGCACTACAATGAACCATACATCAAATCTAGGTACATAAATGAAAAGAAGAGGACCTTTCCTTTCAGGTTCCTTGAATACAAGTTTTCCCCTATGATGAGGATCATTATGAAGTATTTTACATGTGAGGGAAAATTTTCTAGATTGTACACCTATCACATTATGCTTCTTATGCATTTCACAAGAGTGAAAATGTTGAACATCTCGTATTTCTTATTCAAGAATATTGAGAAGATGGCCTACATTGTACAGAAAAAGCCATACCCCCAACATATGAGTAGTATTTATCACTATTCCTTGATTAAGATGATTGTACTACATCATCTCAACCTCCTCAACATCTCCTGGGATACATTCATTGCCAATGACATCTTCAATGGTCCTCAGATTCCTCCACTGGTGCCTCAAGAAGCAGAAAGGCCTTCTAGCAGTGCCAAAGTAAAGAAAGATGAGAAGGTTAAAGAGACTAAAGCTGTTGAGGAGCCAGAAGCCTACAAGACATATCAGAGAGGGGCTAGAAAGTTGTTTGCAGTGGATAGGCAAGTGTTTACTCCACTTTATGTAGAAGGGGCCTTGCCTTCTTCATCAACCCATAGGCAAATGCTTGCTCCACAAAATGTGGAAGGGGCTTTGCCTTCTTCATCGACACAACAGGTACAACAGGTGAAACAACTACATAAAGGTAAGGAAAATATGCTAGAGGAAAGCCTTGATGATGAGGAGGAAAGGGAGTTTGATTTGATGGAAGATGATGAACCAAAACAACCACACATCCATCATGGCATTGAGATAGTTGACTTGGAGGCTCAAGATGAGGAAATAAATGAAAACATAACCATAAGGGAAAAATATGCACAGATCCAAGCACTGATGGACAACTTGGGGAGATATAAGTATGCCATTTCATACCTTGAGCAAGAGAACAAGCAGCAAAGTGACAAACAAGTCCTCATGGAGCTAGAACTTCTCAAAGCAAAGAGGCAAAGTGACAAGGGCAACTCAGTAATGCAAGAGGAAGAAACACCAGTTACCTTGACTACAAAACAAAGAATTGCGAAAGAAATTAAGGAGGATAGAGAAACTTGGCTTGACAGAGTCAATTTTCATTTGGAGAAGCTACTACAAAAGGCCAACAGGGACAATCAAATCATTAGGCATTTGGCTCGCCATTACAGGACCCGGAATAAGATTTGCAACATAAGGGTCAAGCAAATGAAAACAAGGCTAAAACAAGCACTCAAAGGCAAAAAGGAGGGTGATAGGCTTAGGTTTCTTGCTGAAGCTTCCTTGGCTAACCAAGATACTTAATGGTGGTGTTTTCCACAAATTTTGAGCAAGTTTTGAAGAATTTTTGCCTTTTGAACAATTTGGCAATATTTGACACAGAAATTTTGGTTCTATGCGCAGCACCACTGGCATTGCGCTTTTCCTAGGGGAATCCAATGAGGAAATGGTCAGCATTTTTGGATTCACAATGATGAGTACATGAACCCTGTGCATTTTCTAAGCTTTTAGAGCAGAATTGGTCAACCAAAAGGTCAAAAAACACCCAAAAAATGACCTTTCTGCCCTCTTTTGGACACACAGAAGTAGTCTTGGGAGAATCAGTTTTTGAGGGGCCAAATGAACTTCAAATAAAAATTTTCAAGATGTTTTGGAAATAATACTTGAAGAGCTTTCCAATGAGCTATCTTGAGCTCAATTTGGACACTGGGAAGGCCTCCAAAATGGCCCTGCAAAAAGCACTGCGCATAGGACAAAAATTGTGTTGGGTTTCCACTTCACTGTGCCTTGACTGTAATTTTGGGTTTCCTCTCATGGATGGTGTTTTACTGATGTAAATGGTGACTAGGCATGTAAATAGGATGGATAATAAGTACTAGAAGGTAGATTCATTATATTAAAAGTTATCTTGAGGACAAATGAATCAGTTTCCTCACTTTTAGAGGCAAGTTGTTAGGTTGCCTAGATTTCAGTTTCTTGTTCAGTTTTTGATAGATTAGTTCCTCATCCTAAGGGATTCGACCCCTGAGGATGGGAGGAGGTTAAATCAATGTATATATCTTCTTCTTCTTTCTCATTTTAAAGGGTTGGACTCAGCTGGATGCTTATGCTTTGAGTCTACGTCATTTTGTATTAGTTTTAGCAGGAGATTAATGAAAAGTTGCAGCTATTTCTTTGGGATCCATGTGGTATGATGTTCAATTCAGTTTTTATTATGTTTTCATGTGTTAAAATGTATTGTTGACTCCATTTCATCATTTCATGCTCTTTAAGTGGATGTTTTCAAGTTGATAGGCAGAACCCATAATATTTATGCTCTATTTTGGGAAAATATTCACAGTCTATGTTTTCTTCAGTTTAGGAAGAATCCATGTTTTCTTGCATGCTCTTTCTAGCTCCTCACCTGTCTTGAAATCACCTCACCCATCAAACCCTAGAGTGTTGAGCTTTGTGCCTACCTTGCCCCATCGAACCCCTGCAATTTTGACCTAATTTCCTTGCCCTAACTGTTTAGCTCCTCTTGATCCAACAAAACCCTTCAAAATCAAATCAAACCTTGTGCTACTATACTGAGCCTAATATCAGTTTCTAGATCTAGTCAATTTGGCTGAGATCCTTACAGAGAGAGCCCTCTCCTGGCCTAGTAGGGCTAGCTACTTGGCTAAGCGTGGTTTGTGGTTACCCTGGCATTGCCTTCCTTCAGCCTGAGGTTCAATCCAGGTGATAATACCCACTTAGGATCTTTTGGTCCTCCAAAAGCATAAACAAAATATGCAATCTGTTATATTCCCTCATCTGCACAACAAGTTCCCTAACCGGCCATACTTCCTTCTCCTTTACCTTTGTAGTTCAGAGTCGTAAGTGATGAATCAACACATGTATTCTATACAAACATGTAGTACAACTTGCAAAATACATGTTCTTTTACAACACCATACATGACCCAAAGAAAACCCCTTACTTGCAAAAAGTTTATAACACACTCATGGTCAATTTTACATCAGAATCATAATAGAAACTATATCCCAGCTATCAACTAAAAGCCAAAAATATCGCTATGTTTCTTTCATAACTAATGGCAAACACTTCATCACTTTTACAAAAATTTCGCAACATGTGATTTACAAAATGTGGGCATGCTCAACTAAAAAATGTTTTAATGCCACCATCTCTCACTCAACATGGTGAATGGGCCTTCTTCTTGTATTTGATTCACTTATTGTATTGCTTTACTGGTTGTTTCCTTTGTAGGTGCTTTCACATGCTCACTGTCATTCTTTGGTCATTGCTCTGAATGTAGCCTCCAACATGTGGTTCTCTAATGTCCACCCTTGCTGCAATGACTGCAAAAAATCTTCTTCCTACAAAAATTCTTGGCCTTCTTCCTACCCTGATGTGGAGAAAGGTATTCCTACCTTGGCCTCTTCCTTGCTTCCATTTTTTTCCAACAGTTTCCAAAAACATGGTTATGCAAGCCACAAAAAGTACATGGTTTTCTATGCCACAAAATTTCCCATCATAATCAATCTACTTGTAATAAAAAGGAATATTAGAATAATGAGACCTTTTATACCAAGCTTGGTTTTCTATGGTGCGATCTCGGTAAGAAGAATGTGCCTTAGCTCTTCTTTTACAATGTTCACTATCACGAGAAGATTGTGATGTTCTCTCAACATCCTCTTTCTTTAATGGTTTTGGAAATGGATTAGATTCTTTGTTTGCAGAACCCCTTACCTCTACTTCCTTCGAACACTCTCCTTCAATGTACCCCAATCCTGCAAATCGAGGCCCTTTTACAACCTCTAATGGTTGAGTCATTTCTTGGTCATTGACACCAAGTCCTCCTCCATTGTACCCCATCTTGTGAGGAGTCTCAGGTCGATTCCTGGAATGTATATCTCAAAGATTCCAACAGAAATAAAATCATGAGGAGAAGAAGTTTATTTTACCTCCGATCTCATTTGTGATGCCCGATCATCGACTTTAGCCAAATCTCCTTTGTTAGTGGAACATTCTCCCATTTGTTCCTCATCATCTTGCTCCATCATAAGCTCCAATTTTTGCTTCTCTTCTTCTGCATCTTGGAGAAGTCTTCGAAGCTCTGCATTCTTTGCTTGAATGTGATGGTTGATCTCTTCTAATTATTCAATTCTTGCTCACTTCAATGCTTTGCCCATAATGTCATACACATTCCCTGGAAAAATAGTCAAATCGCTCTGATACCACTTAATTCGAAAAAAAAAAAAAATTTTGAATAATTTCAAACAAAAATATTCATTATACAGGACCTTTACTGATGCATATTTACATGTGAAACCATAAGCAATACAAATTCTTAAACAACGCTTTAACAAACCATAAACATGAAACAAGAAGCAATAATCATGAAGCCCACATAACAAACGATATGATAAAGGAGTTTGTCCAGTGTGGACTACGTCTCCGGGCCCTGGGTCAAGAGTGGGGAAGCCATTTCCTTAGTCTCTACAAGAAGATTATGAGTACATAATGTAATCGTCTATTTCAACACAAGGATGAAACCCCTTATCTAGAGTGGCATGTCTGTCCCAGAGACGTTCTTTTGCAAAGAACTCTCAATCACAAGAGGTTCTCCTTCAGCATGAGAAAGGAACAATCTCTCACATAAAGTGGCATACAATGATCCTCTCACACAAGGTGGCATAAATGGACCCCTCCCATACAATGGCATAAAAATGGACTTCTTGAATACGTTGATCAGATTCACATCATTGTCTCAGCAAAAACCAAATGAATACAATCAGAAATACACCTTATACCTCCAAGTCTAATGACGGCCTGGAATTCAGCTACTTGGATTAATAAACGTCCTATATCATTGTGTTCCTTGCAAAAAATTTGAAATTTGAGTATAAACACAACCCCTTTCTATCACAGTCAAATATGGGATCCCCAAGAAACTTTTAGATATCTCATAAGATTATTTTCTGGACACGGAAAAAAATATGTTGCTCAAACAAAGAAATGGATTGCACCATCAAACTCTTGGCGAAAATCCAGTTCAAATGAATATAAAATCGACATGTTTCTGACACTGTCAACATTTTGCCTCCAAGGAATCTAAAGATTCCTAAAAAATTCTCTATAAAAAATATTCCCTAGAAAGATGCTCTCGAAAAATGTGTCTTTGCATGGTTCCAATCATGACAAGTTTCCACTGCCTCACCTCTTCTCTCTCTGCCTTGTCCAGTCGAATGGTAGGTTGGTTAATATATAAATAAGGGCAAATAAATCAAAGTTGGGTTGTTGGCCTCCCAGTCAATAGACATTAAACTGGCATTTGTTTGGGGTTGGTCATGGTTTGAATCCCCGTGACCCTCTATTTTTTAATGTTGGTCATTGGATTGTTATAAATAACTATGTGATGTGTTAATGGGGTTTCTTGTTGGGCGGGCCATCCAATGGTCGAGCGGGTTCGATCCCCGTTGGCCCTGATTTATTTGGTGAGCCTCACCCTTTAGTTGGCAACACAAGTACTGATCCTTTTGACCCGAACTTTGACTATGAGTAACTTGGGCATAGGAAGCCATATTTGAGTGTTGTCCGCATCGTTGGAATCAAGATGACGAGTTCTTCGATTTGGTCATGGTTTCGACAAAATCCAAAGACTTCAATTTTTGAGCCTCTCCAGAGCCACCTAGATCATTGTGTGTGAATATTCCATTGTTTCAAGCCATTAAGGGTGTCCCTATTTACACAAAATCAGTCTGGTTCCTTTGTCAGAGAAGCCGACAAGGAAAATAAAAGATCCAAAGATAGTTCATGTAATTAGTAAATTAACATATTTAATGTTGGGAAAAGTGTCTATGGAAAAGTATGTGGATATTGAAAGCCTCGTCATTATTATTAAAATTAATAATATATCCATATCCAATGCCTTAACATATTTATGTGTAGCTGTAAATGTTATGACAAAAGAAACCATGGAGAAGCTTAAACTACCTTGCCTGTGACCGAACCCCACTGTCCCTGAATTGTCCAATAGGTCTACCATAAAACCAAATGGAATGGTGGAGGATATTGTCATTCCCATAGATTCATGGGAATACCCAATTGACTTCATGATTATTTAACCTAAAGTTAATCTTGGAGGCTACCCATTAATTCTAGGTAGACCTTGGTTGGCCACAACATATGGCCATATCAACTATAGTTCAGGGGATAGGACTATTTCTCATGAAAAATCCATGAATAAGCTTACTCTTTATCCTCCCACTAAATCTTCCCTGGATCATGAAAACTCTCTCTAGTTTGAAGATAGTGATAAAGAATCTATTTGACCTCTCTTTATCCTCGACCAAGCCTTAACTGTTTGTTGGACACCTAATCCTCAATGGGTTAGTGTGGAAGACGAATAGAAAAAAGGAATTCCAAGAGACCTTGGGATGTGAAACCCAACGGTCAAACCATGTACTATAAATGTATATGTTTTGTTAATAAAAACGTATTCTCATGTTTCATCTTTCAGATTATGTTGTTGCCATGTGTGTGTTTAACATGGTATTAGAGCAGGCGTATTCCTGCCCTGCATAATTTCTTTGAGCCATTTGTTTTATGGCCTTTTTATGTAGGTCATTTTTGCCATCAATTCTCCATTTCATGAATATTTTCTCAGCTAAATTTTAGCTGCAACCTGTTATTTCTCCAGTGCCATTTTTATTCACCTGCATATAAAAGCACTCCTCCTCTGCTTTGCTCTGACATATAATACCCTGCTGGTACGCTGCCCATAACGCTGCTGGTATCTACTCTTCTCTAACTAGTTTTTTATAATCACCTGCATGTAACGCTGCACTGCCCTGACATATAATCCCGATACATATAACGTTGCACTGCCCTGACATGGTATAATCTGTTGTTTCATATAATCCGCTATTCATTACTATTCCTGTATTGTCTGAGTGGAATCCAGCGCTACCTCCTGAGGATTGTCGGTTGATCTTCGACGTGGTCAGTTCGAATGCTGCCTTGAATGCCTCTCCTCCCAGGCTGCACTGCTCACCTCTGCCATATGCTGTCATACCTATCATATGTGTTTAATACATTTTTTATGCCAGTTTCAGAGCATTTGTCAGAACAGAGGTAACATCTCTCAGCTGAAGTCCGAGTGAAATCATATCTTTGGCATATGCGTTTGATATCAGTTATGAGCGTTTTGATGAACCTTTCTCTGCACGTCAGTTTTGTCTGTCTGAACTGCACCTAAGTGCTCTGCCATTCCTCCACGTACTTCCTCTATCTATCATCTCAACTGAAAAACTCTGCGCATGCCGGAAGATCACGTCAAAACCCTCTGGAGACCTTGCAGTATAGAACGAAGCAACAACAGAGTAATGACAGTGGCAAGAACGCAGCAAATATGACATTGATATTTCATAAAGAATGAAATACGGTAATGGTGCACATAAGAAGGGGCAGATTTCCCAGACAATAAACAAGTGCAAAAGGATTGGTCTGTGGGCATCCTTGACTGCAAGCAATCAACATGGCCCAGATCTCTGAGTGCAGAGGCTTCGCTATTCTTATGAGCTAAGGTGGTCCCAGACGAGAATGATAAATACACTTGTGTTTATGATTCAGACATGGAAACCAGTTAGAGTGGGTACAATTCAATTTGTGAAATTACCTTCATAGAATTATCAGATCACATGCCCAAATTTAGTTTCTTTCTGCTATAACTCTGGCCACTCGCTGCTACACATTTTCCCTAATTTTGGTGCGTTGGTCCTCTGCATTTTTCTGAAAACCGTGGCTCCAAGCAATGGTGGAAAGACCGTGTAATGGTGGCATAAGGACGACTGTAAATCTGGCATGATGAAATATTTGCGTTTGAAAATGGGTCATATGGATATTGTTTATGATGCAGTGAGTATGCATTGATTAAATTATGTGAGTGCGTTGAATTTCCAGAGCCTTGAACGTTGGTCGAAACGTTGTTGTGGTGAATGTTGGTCCAACCTGGACTCCTCTCTCAACACCATCGAAGAGCTAATTCCATGAACTGTTGTGCCCTGTAGAGCCCGTGGTACATTGATTCGAGCCACTCTGAAAATTATGGTGTGTTGGTCAACATGACTATGCATTGAAATACTCTGGTATGTTGTGATATGTGCATTGGTATCATATATGGTTGTTTACGCTGCCCCATCCATATATATTTCTTGAATGCTGAACGCTGGTTCCATTGAAGTTTGAATAGTTTCTTGAACGTTGATAGTTTCTTGAATGATGGTTATATTCAACGTTGTGTATTACATTGTATTTACACTCACCATATATTGAACGCTGGTATATAACGTTGGAATTCTGGTTTCCATGCACTTGCCCTGTGACTAGATCTTTCTTTCGTCCCCATTACCACCGGTCCTACCGTATACCACCGGTTTCTCCTCCATACTCTGCGTTATATATTCCTCCATACATTCATCCCTTGATTCTCACCTCTTGGACCTCTTATGGAATAAATATTGGGTGAATACTCTTTCATCTTCGCCACTCTTAGGGAACCAAGATTATGTTGCAGGTCAAATTTCAGATCTTGCGGAGAAGCTAGAGCAAGCAGAAAGTCAATTGGCGCATTCTGATATTTCTGTGGGGGGAATTCCGAGAAATATCAGATATATATTTTGCTAAACGTTGCTATGCTTTTGGTGGAAGACCGTGGATGATGTTGGAGTGTTGATCACTGCTATAGATGTGAAAGTCTGGAGAATCAGAAGCACCGCAGAACAGCTTCGCAGTGGCGTGGAGAGCAGTGAGACTCGCACAAGAGAAGCTGTGTGTTAAAGCAACGAGCTGGTTGGTTCATCTCTGTGCGTTCATACATGCATGAACATGTGGAATAATCCTTTCATTGGTACAAGTGGGTCACTGTTGTGTTCATCATTCTTATTGGAATACTAGAGGTATCGTTGACTCTTTATATATTGCATTCTGGCATATGTGTTGTTAGCTCTCCATAAATTCTGTGTGATATATGAGGGCAGATTGTTTTCTTTGAAGAAGTGGCAAGATCAGAGAATATTTGTTCGTACCCTAGTCAAAGCATTTATATATGAGCATTCAAGTCCTGTCCATGACATGGTGCTATAGTTGTTGAAATTTTGACAACCATCATTTCTGCTTTGAAAGTGAAGGAGTATTTGAAGGATCCAAGCAAGTTTGCAGTTGTTGCTGCCCCAGTTGTGGCATTGTATTTAAAACTCATTATAGTTTTTGTCTACATATATATGCATTGATTCCTTGATTTGACTGCTGCATAAGAGTTTGGTGGGTTGTATAAAGGCAATGATTGTTTTGACAAATAAAAGTAATCTTTTGTGGAGAAAAGTTTAGTCGGTTGTATTGTCAGAACATAGTGCTGGTCATGAGTAAACTCTTATTTTTATGTAATGGATTGTAATTGGTGCTTGTTGGTTGCACACTGATCATTTGCTGCACATTTATAAAGGATATTGTTGTGTACTATGAGTGGGTATTACTTTTCTGCATTGAGTAGTAGTTGTGATCAGTTTTTAAGGTGTAATTATGACATTAAAGAAAAAATGGCCAGAATCAATGAAGTATTAGAGTTCCTCAAAACTCTGATATTGTCTACTACTCATGATACATTAAAAATCAGCAAAGTTTCTCTCACAGACATTCAGGTCTGTCTACAAAATGCACAAGAGAAAATTGATTTTTTGCAGCTCGAATCTCAGCTACAGCAAGAAGAATTAAAACAGAGGAGTCATTCTGAACCTGTTTCTATTCAGAAGATTGAAATAGACTCCCATAAAGCAGCAAGGTTACATGCAGATGCAAAAGTTCAGCTTGCACTTCCCAAGCCCATCATCAGACCTTGGGAAGAGCTTGTTCACAACAAGCATAGAACTGGCCTCGGATATGAGAAGGACTTGTCCTTTCATATTCCAGACTACTCAAAGCCCATTTAGTTTCAGAGTGTTGGATTCCTTCATGACAGTTCCACTTCAGCTGTTTCATATTTTGGTTCTCTTCCACAGCAACAGAAAAAGCCACCACAATAGATTTTCAAATGCAAACACTGTGACCGAGTTGCCCATCTAAAAGATCACTGTTTTGATCTGCATCCATGTAAGCACTGTCATAAAACCACCCATTCTTCACACAGATGCTTCAGAAGCAAACGTCCTGTAAGAAAAAAGATTCATCTTGGATGGATCACTTCTTGGCAATGGACATCAACATCCAAGAAGATATTTTAGTCATATATCCGAACTTGTTCCAGAGTATTGAACAGTCTTGCAGTTGATTTTTCTCCATCATCTCACCTTGTATCTGACAGGTGGGGAAATGATGGTCATCTACAAGCTTTGTCACATCAAGCGTGCATCAAGCGAGCATGAGCCACAACCTGCCACACCAATTTCAGAGTTGTAGCCAGAAACAAAGATGCCCCTGAACATGCCTTCAGTTGATAATCTGGGACACTTCCTCTAGCATAAGACTTTAGCTTCTTGCCAGTTTTGGAAGAATTCCAGGAACAAAATTGAGAACACTTCCTCTAGCAGAAGACTTCATCTTCTTGCGAGTTTTGGAAGAGTTCCAAGAATTGCATTAAGCATTCCAGAGTTGTTGGTCATCCTTAAACCATCACAGGTTGAGACTTCCCTTTTCAGGTTGAAGTTCTCCCTTTTATGCGGGGTGAGACCTCCCTTTTATGGTTGAAGGTTTCCCTCTTCAAAACAATAGGAGCACTTCCTCTAGCAGAAGACCTCAGCTTCTTGCCAGTTTCGGAAGAGTTCCAGGAACTGCACTAAGTGTTCCAGTATTGTTGGTCATCCTTAAACCACCGCCCTTTATACCAACATTTCAGAGAGCACATTCAGCCTAGTGTTGTCATGCATTTTTGCACATTTTGTATTACAACTCTCTTCTTGGACTCATACATAACCCTTCGGATTAAGGGGGGAATGTTGGACACCTAATTCTCAATGGGTTAGTGTGGAAGCTAAATAGACAAAAGGAAGTCCAAGAGACCTTGGGAAGTGAAACCCAACGGTCAAACCATGTACTATAAATGTATATGTTTTGTTAATAAAAAACATATTCTCATGTTTCATCTTTCAGATTATGTTGCTTCCATATGTGTTTTTAACATTATTGAAGAAGATATTAATGATGATCTGATTTGTACATTTGTAGCACATCCCCACATTGACTACGATTCACCACTTGATCAAGTTTTAGGGAAATAATCCCAAGAAACATGTTCAACCACTAAACTATCACAACAACTGGATACAATAGATCCACCTAGCACTGTTATAGAAAATCAAACTAAGGTTGTTGAAATTCATCTTGGGAAAACTATGAATATTAATTCCCATTTGGAGCCTTCATAGCAAAAACAACTATAGAAAATCTGATGGTAGGTTAACCCGATAATGCAATATAAATCAAAGCATAATACAATAACCTACTTCTACTATCAATTTTTGGAAGCTTAAATATCGAGCTGAACAATATAACCACAAGAAGAAGAATCAATTGCACAATACACATGAAAATACTTTAGGGAAAGCCTCATCCAAAAACCCCACACTATTGTATTATCATACATGGTGGAAATACATAGGAATTATACAAAGCCTTAGCTCTCACAGCTAGCCAGCTCTCAGTACAATCCTCACAGATGCTCATAGGCAATCTTGGCTTCTCTCTAGCCTTCCTCTCTACCCTCCAAGCTCCTATTTCCTTGAATTGTTCCTTGTGGATGATTCTCCTTTTACCAAGTGGATGATCTCCTTCAACCAAGTGGAAAACCTCTTACCAAAACTGAGCAATCCTCAAGGATTAAATCCTTGACTCCATGCATGAGTTATCTCTTTGAGAAAACACATGAAACTGATAGTACACTATCCTTGACATTTAAATCAACTGGGTCTTTCTCATAATAGACATGCATGAGTTTCTGATGAGGGAATCTTTAGTTAAATGGAGTGGCATTAGTTGAGTGCATGCATGCATCAATTGACTATTAAATCTCTATTAGTTCCTCAACCAGTTTGGAACTAATTTAACTGGACTTAACTCAGTAAACTGAGTTAACTAATTACAATTCAAATATAACTCAATCTTATCTCCTTAATTTAAGGGATAACTCTTGCATGACTTCAGAAAGACTTCGAACTTGAATTTCTCCAACTAATTAATTCAAAATAAATTAATTAATTATTTCCAAGTAGTTGTTAAGACTAAATTGTATTTTAATTCACAATTTAATTCAAGGACAAATTAAATTGGAATATTCTTGTTGTCATATTTCAACACTCCCTCTCAACAAGAAAGGGATTACCTACCACCCCGATCCTGTCTCTATGGAACTCGAATTTACACTTTGACAATGCCTTTGTCAAATTGTCAGCATCTTGCTCCTCTGTCGAAATATACTACAGCAACATGATCCTCTCAACCTGTGAAAAGCCACGGGCAACAAATCTTGTCTTATGCTTCTCCACACTACCATCAGCAGCTTGCTTTACCTTGTAAAGCCAATGGGAACTCACAACTGACTTATTCTTCAGTCTCGGAACCACGTCCCAAACACTGTTACGAACTATGGAGTCATAATCCTCCACCATAGCATCAACCCAAATCGACTGTTGCATTGCTTCCTCAAAGGAAGATGGCTCGGTCTCAACACATTCCCCAGCAAGGGCCATGTACCTAGTGTACCTCTCAAGTGACCTCCTCTATCTGTGCTGAGAAGATGGTGCTCCCACATTCTCTCTTGCATCCTCCAACAATCTGTCAGCTTCTCTTGTGCACTTCTGTCCATCTCTGGAAGACTCTTCTTGAGTGGATGTCTCCACTCCTGGAACTTCTGCATGTAGCTGCTCCACATCAGTTTGAGGCTCCTTCTCCTTAGGAACCAATAGTTCCTCCAAAGCTTGTAGTTGGAGCTCCCTCTCAAGGGAAACTCGCATGGCCTTCTACTCATCAAACTTGAGATCTCTGCGAACCACTTTCCACCGACTGGTAGGCAAGTACACCCGATAGTTGTGAGGTGTATCAATGTACCCCACAAATATCCCTAACTCTGCTGTCAGCTCAAGCTTCTTCCGTGCATCCTTTGTCACATGGAAATATATCGATGATCCAAAGATCCTGAAGTGACCCACATCTGGTCTATTACCAGAGAAATCTTCCTCTGGTGTCTTCATCCCAAGTATACGATGCGGGCTTCTATTTTGAAAATAGACCATTGTGTTGCATGCCTCAGCCCACAAGTGAAGTGGTAGGCCTTGGTCATGTAGCATTTCCCGTGCTACCCCTACAATAGTTCTGTTCTTCCTCTCGACCACCCCATTCTGCTGTGGGTTATGAGGTGCCATCAACTCTCGTTTAATTCCTTCCACTGCATAGAAGTCCTTAAACTCTTGAGAGACATATTCGCCGCTATTGTCACTTCTCAAGGCCTTGATCTTCTTCCCTGACTCTTTCTTGACCAAAGCTTTGAACTCTCAAAACTTTGTGAAAGTTTGGTCCTTCTTCTACATGAAATAAATCCATCATTTATGTTAAATAGTCATCAATGAAAATCACATAATACCTTTGCTTCGCTATGGATGTCGTCGAGAATGGTCCACACACATCAGTATGAACTCGCTCTAAGATAGCCTCTGCTCGACTGTCTCGATCATGAAAGGAAGACTTGGTGTACTTTCCCAAGGTACAACCTTTGCATGTGTCAACTTGCTCAAGTTACCTTTGGGAAGTCCTATAGATATCTGTTGCATTATCTTCAAAGCCCCATGATGCAAATGGCCCAACCGCCTATGCCACAACTTGCCAATGTCTTGGCTTTGCATCAATTCTTCTTTCGTGCTCAATGTTGCACAGTCATCTACCTCTAGTTTATAGAGATTCTTCACCTGAATCCCTATCCTCTCGGTCTGACCCGTGGCTATGTGTCTTAGGAATGCCTTTCCTTTACTAAAGACAACATCGTAGCCTTTGTCCTCCAACATCGTGACCGATACCAAGTTCTTCTTCAGTCCAGGCACATACATCACATTTGTCAAGGTGAGAGGAGCTCCATGCTCCCTCTAAAATGCAACCATGCTCACTCCTAAAACACTATATCTTTCGTCGTCACCCATCTCTATGTGCATCTTGAGGTCTTTCTCCTCCAAAGCACTGAATAAATTTTTATCACCGGTCATATGGAATGAGGCTCCACTGTCAAGATACCAGACACAACCCATCATCGATGACACCATGCATGCGATGAAGGTAAAGTCCATTTCGAACTAAGAGGCTAATGCCTCACCTCCCGATCCTTCCAAGGATCCCTTCTTGGATTTCTTCGATGGGCAATTAGTCGCATAATGTCCCATCTTGTGACAATTAAAGCATCTTACTTTAGACATGTCACCCTTCTTCCCTCCATGAGAAGAATTCGATTTGGAATGGGAAGCCTTCCCCTTCCCTTTCCTTGCCTTACTTGCTAAGGCCAGATTTTCTTCATCGTCATTCTTGGATGAAGAACCATCTCGTGTGCTCCTCCTGATCTCCTCCTGCATAAGATCTGACCACAGTCGTTCCCAATCTGGCAATCTCTCCCTTATATTCACAGAGTCCTGGTAGCTATTCCAACTCTTTGGAAGGCCAAGGAGAGAGAGGCTCACCATATCATCATCAGAAGTAGTTATTCCCACACTGCCAAGCTCATCTCTGCAGGTGGTGAGCTTGTTTAGATATGTGGAAATAGTATCACCCTTCTCCATCTTGATTCTTCGAAGCTTGTCCTTGAGTGCCAATTTCCTTTGGTCGCTATTGTTCTGGTAGAGGTCCTTCAATGTCTTCCACATTGAAAATGGGGTATCCTTCCCATGGAGACTCGAGACAATATGGTCTCGAACTCCCTCGAGGATGATCTATCTCGCCGTTGCCACACACTTCTTCCACTTAGCCAACTCTTGTGCATTAGTTGAAGATGGCTTCGGGATTTCTTGATCAATGAATTCCTTCAAGCCATTGTCTTCTAATACAACCTCCATTCTATATTTCCATGCTATGTAATTTGAGCTACCTTCCAAGGCATATTCGAGTCTCAAGCCATAGAACGCCATTGGCCAACCTTGAAGTAAGATATGAATTCAATTTGCACTTGCAACCCCGAACTTCAAACTTCAAATTCTCTTCTCAGTATACTGTTCACAGGTTTGATACCATGTAGAAAATTTCTACAAATCCAACTCTAATACCATGTAGAAAATTTCTACAAAACCTTGCTCTGATACCATGTAGAAAATCTGATGGTAGGTTAACCCGATAATGCAATATAAATCAAAGAAGAATATTATAACCTACATCTACTATCAATTTGTGGAAGCTTAAAGATCAAGCTGAATAATATAACCAGAAGAAGAAGAATCAATCACACAATACACATGAAAATACTTTGGGGAAAGCCTCAGCTAAAAACCCCACACTATTGTATTATCATACATGGTGGAAATACATAGGAATTATACAAAGCCTTTGCTCTCACAGCTAGCTAGCTCTTAGTACAATCCTCACAGGTGCTCACAGGAAATCTTGGCTTCTCTCTAGCCTTCCTCTCTACCCTCCAAGCTCCTATATCCTTGTGTTGTTCCTTGTGGATGATTCTCCTATTACCAAGTGGATGATCTCCTTCAACCAAGTGGAAAACCTCTTACCAAAACTGTGCAATCCTCAAGGATCAAATCCTTTACTGCATGCATGAGTTATCTCTTTGATAAAACACATGAAACTGATAGTACATTTTCCTTGACATTTAACTCAACTGGGTCTTTCTCAGAATAGACATGCATGAGTTTTTGATGAGGGAAACTTCAGTTAACTAGAGTAGCACTAGTTGAGTGCATGCATGCATCAACTGACTATTAACTCTCTATTAGTTCCTCAACCAGTTTGGAACTAATTTAACTGGACTTAACTCAGTAAACTGAGTTAACTAATTACAACTCAAATATAACTCAATCTAATCTCCTTAATTTAAGGGATAACTCTTGCATGACTTCAGAAGGACTTCTAACTTGAATTCAAGCTTCTTATCATTCAGTGAAAGAAGTAATTGGCTTATGAGTTCGACATGAAGGATCTTAGGTTGATGCATTATTACTTGGGAATAGAAGTAGGGAAAAAACCCTGGTGAAGTCTTCATTAGTCAAGGAAAGTATGTGTTAGAGATCCTTCATAAATTCAATATGATGGATTTTAAATACATGGCGACTTCCATGGTAACTAACTTGATGAAGTTAAGAGGATTTGACCCAGATTCGTAGATCCATATATGTACCAATGACTGATTGGCATGTTGATGTATTTGGTTAACACCATGTCAGACATATGCTTTTTTGTGAAGACCTTGAGCCAATTGTAGGTAGAACTGAGACACAACTATTGGATTGCAGCAAAGCACATCTTAAGATATTTGTGTGGTATAGTGAACTATGGCTTGAGGAATGTTGCAAACAAGGATGTACAACTTCAGGGATATGCAAATGTTGATTGGGCAGGAAGTGTTGAGGACATGAAAAGTACCTCAAGAGAATGCTTCAGTTTGGGATCTGCTATGATATCATGGATAAACAAGAAGTGGAGGTTGATTTCACTTAACATTGTTGAAGCATAGTAAATTGCAACAAATGAGGCTTGTACTAAAGTAGTATGGTTCTTAAAGTCATTTGCAAGATTATTTAGCTAAGAATTAGAATCGATGGTGACGCACTATGATAATCAAAGTTGTGTGAATCTCTTAGAGAATCTCGTGTTTCATGAAAATTTGAAGCATATTGAGATCAAGTACCACTACATCTATGACATGGTGTAGAGCACAAAAATAATACTTGAGTACATCTTCGTTGATGAGTAGACAGTTGATGTTCTGACGAAGCCGTTTCCAAGGGAAAAGTTCGTGTACTCCAGAGACAAGTTGGGGCTTGTGGAGATCACCCCTGTTATTGAGAGGGAGTGCTGATTTATCTACAAAAAAATGGACATTCTCGCGAAAGGGAGAATGGGTCCAAGAGACCCAGAGGGCTCAACAGGAAATATTGAGTGAGTTTCTCTTGGAGGAGGGCCCTAATCACACACTAGAAATGGTGGAGTGAGGTCCTAGGCCTTGATCACACACCAGAAGAGTGGAGTGAGCTCTTGGAACCCGATCACACATTAGATAGGGTGCAGTGAGGTCTTGTCTAACATCTAGACATGAACACCAACTAGGAAGGGGTTGAGTGAGGTCTTCACCTAGATTGCTCACCAGGAAGGGTGAGTGAGTGCCTGCTAGTTGAGGGTCCCAACATATTTTCAAAGTTAGTGGCCATGGGATTCGAGGACCGATCATTTTGAAAGAGTGAGTCCTAATATGTTGATGGAATTTCCATGGGTTTGGTACCACAGATGATGATGTTGGTAACAATGGATAACATTTTATTTAGAGAAATTTGTTCAATTTGAGAACATCTATGATAATGGTTATGAATACCTCCCTAGTTAAGAGGGACAAAATTGAATTTGTAACTATGGTCGGTATTCATAATGTACTTTTGGTCACTTGATGTAATTGTATTTATCATTTATAAATGCTTGAGTCAAATGAAAATTTATTTTGAGTCAAAGTCCCATTGCGACTTTAAAAAAATGTAAAGTTGAATTTTTGAAATGAAAACTTTGGCTCCAAAAGTGACAATTCAACTTCCCTCCAAGTCAATTCGGCCCTAGCCAAGAGACGCGTCCATTCACCTTAAACAAATTACTTTATAAAGGCAACTTGACCTCCTTAACTTGGAGGAGAAGACTAGGTTTGACCATAGGTTTAGCTGTGTCTCTCATTGAACAAGAATATTTTTTCTATTAAAAAAGGTGTGTCTCTCTTTTGTGGATAGTGATCTCTATTATTCTACTCTTCTTTATTGTTGAATTTCTGAATTATAATTGTTGAATAATATATTGGAATAAGTTAAAAGAAGATCTCCATCAAAAGTAATTATCATAATTTCATAAATATTGTGCTAACCCTAATTGCACTAGAAAATCAACATTATTAACCTTCCATGAAAACATAAGGCACACATTTTGGTATGTACCGACTATGTAAATAGCAAGGTTGAGGCTAAGGCCCTACCTAAGGCGATAGAGCAAGTAGTAACCAATTTCTTGTATGAAGATTTTTTTTTTTCATTTTGGCATCCCATGGGAAATTGTTACAAACCAAGGGACTTAGTTCACTTCTAAGCTCATATGATCCATTACTGAGATGTTCAAAATTAAGCATCGGATGTGCACTCTGTATCACCCTTGGGAAAATGGATAGGTAGAAGTTACTAACAGGGTTCTAGAAACCATCTTGACTAAGACAATACAAAAACATCATAAGGATTGGGTCAAGAAACTTTCAGAGGCCTTATGGTCCTACCAAGTCACTTGGAAAAATGCCACTAATTTTAATCCTTATGAGCTTGTGCATGGGAAGTAAGTCTTCCTCCATATCGAGTTCGAAATCAAAACACTAAGAAAAACATTGAAAGTGGGAATGGACCTCTCCGACGAATAACAACATGGATTGGATCAATCTAATGAACTCGATGAAATCTGTCAAGATGCCATACAACAGAAAATTCTTGTGCAATAGCAATGAACAAAGTGGCATGAAAAATTCATCAAGAAGAAGAAATTTAAAGAGGGAGATTGGGCTCTCTTGTTCGATTCAAGATATAAGGGTTTCAAGGGTAAATTCTATACCCAATGGTTAGGGCCATATGAAATTGGAACTATATCTGGCAATGGGTTTGTAAAGCTTCACACCTTTATGTATCATAGACACAATTAATGGCTAATGGGAAGTGACTAAGGTAATATCAAAGACCTTAGTAAGTCCAAAGAATAGTCTATCAAGGAATTGGTAAAGCAATTAGACCTAGAAGTCATATAAATGGTGGATGATCCACCCATTTCTATTACCTCTTCATTTCATGTCCATGTATTGAAAGAGAGAGAGAGAGAGAGAGATCTGGAAATAAAAACATGTCTTTTCAGGTACTACCAGCACTTAGTGATGTTAGAAAACCAAATTCTCGTTGATATCACTAAGAAAAAAAAGGAATTCCAACTGTGAAAACCTTTCAAGGCACAGTTGGGCAAGCTTAATTTGGAAAATCAGGGACCCTGTTGGTAGAGTTAGAAAAAAAGGAGAAAAAAAAAAGAAAGAACATAAATAATAAATAATAATATATTTTTCTTTTTCAACATGAAATTTATAGTGCCATGTGATCCAGACATGTCATTAGTCTTGTGGATTATGATTTTTAGGAATGTTAAGGATAATAATAATACCTTCAAGGTTATCTATCAAGAATACCGCACGAGACAAACAAATGAATGACATAATTATGTGTCACGTAATTTTTCTATGGGCCAGGTACTCTTTAAAATTTTCTTTAGTTTCTTTTCTAAAATGATTTTAGGAGACTAGTAATATGTCAAGAATGTCGTGAGCTTGTTTATTCTACTTAACCTTTATATCCCACTTAATTGTCCCTCATCAAAATCCTCATCTCCTCACTCTTTATGATTAAGCCAAGGACCATTAGATGGTTTAAACATTATACCTTATCTCGTGATTATTACGTGTTGATTATATTGTGCCCCATTAAACTCACCAAATAACAAATCACGACATAACAAAACGATTCCCTATTACCCTGTTTCATAGTGAATGTATTTCTTCGTAGCTTGTGCCATATTTTGCAACACGATATGACATTTTGCAACACCACTCCATGTGATTGGGCGGTATCGTCAATTGGGGAATAATGATGGCATGAAAAACAATGGGCATCAACTCATAGCTATTTTGTATCCAACTAGCCAGACCATAATTTCGAAGCATTTATGGAAATGACTTGACATGGCCTACATACAGATTGAACTAAAGAGTGGTGCGATGACAAGGAACCATCATTGGAAAATGAGTAACACATAGTATAGGAAGGATAATAGGGGAGACTACATAGTCTTAAGAAGGGAATAATTTCCAACATAGGAAAGACAAAATAATGTAGGGAGCTATGGGAGGAACAATGGCTCAAGTCGAACCATCTGATATTAAAGTTATTCATGCAAAACCAGTAGTCTAGGATGTCTTCATTAGAGCAAAGTGGATTGCATTTCTTGAAAGGATCCAAGGTAATAACACTTAGATAGAATTGGAATTTTACAACACCATTTACGTATCTAGGACCTTTGTATACCAACTCACAATCATCATGAATGAAGCAACCCTTGTGACAACAACCATGCTTCCACATGATGGTGAAATATGGTATAAAAATCATAAGATATCTAGTGAAAATTGGGGCTCCTTTCTTGAAGAGCCCTCACCATTGTCTGTTTTGAAGTAAGGGATTCGGTGAGAGGAATTATAGTCATTATGGAGGGATGTTGTCTATTTTGTTCAAAAGTCATCACATGTGAGGGGCGCTTCAACAAACTTTATCACTACCACATACAAATCCTCATGCATTTGGCCAAGATAAAGACTGTGAATATGCCCCACTATCTCCTAAAGAGTCTCAAAAAAGGGTCGTTGTAGTTTTCAAATGAAAAAACCTTTAGAATGCACTATTTCATTAAGGTCTTATCAAAATTATTGTCATTGATGAGTTAAAATGAATTGGCATTCCTTGGGGTCCATTTTTGCATAAAATAAGGACTAAATCCTGGGTGACAATCTTTCCAGTAACTAAGAAATTAGCTCCCAAGGGGGGAGAATGGTCTGCCACAATATACAAGCCCAAACATCAATATGCTGTAAGAGCATAACAATAGGAAAAAGGCAAGAAGATTACAGAGGAATATGTAGCTACTACTAGTGATGATGGGTCTGAACAAATGTAAGAAGACATTGCTGACACTCTTTAAGTTGACCCTCCATTTTAGGATGAAGCTATGAAATTCATTTTTGGGAGGTCGAATGGCAAGCCAAGGAGGTGAAGGATTAGAGGTAAACCTATTATGCCTCAACATTTTCATTTATATAGCCCAACATATATAAATTTGTTAAAACAAAATAAATTTCTTTTGTTGCAAAACCAAAAGTTGAGGGCCTAGCTACAAAAGGCCAGACCAAGGTTTCATAATTTGAATATCCTCATTGAAGCCATTGACTAGGTTGAGAGCCTAGAAGTTAGGGTATAACAATATTCATAGGAATTCACTACTAAGGCACAACACCTCATTAATAACATCTTGGATGACATTGTATTAAATACCTATGCCTTTCACCAACTCAAACTGAACCTTCCCGTGTGGAAAATAAAGATGAATTATTTGATCTTGGACTTATTGACAAAGAAACACATCCCCAAGTTATTTACAAAACGAGAAAGCGATTGTTCACCATGTATTTAGATTAGGAGGAAAAATGGGGAGCCAAAATACGAAAATGGAAAGAAAAGAATACATGGGAGGAAAATCTTAAGAAAATTACATGTGAGTTGGGACTAGAGGCTATCACCTGTTGGGTAACCTCTCAGGTGAAACCAATATTTTTACATGAGTGATGGGTAACCCTTCAGCTAAAACAAACTTCAACATTTCAGCCTCATTTGATGAACCAACCACAAGAGTTTATTGATTTTTATTTTAACGCTGAGAATGTGGACCAAAACCTTGTGTGTGAACTCTATATTTTCAATTTTATCTTGGCATAAAATTCACGGTGGAATGTCAACCCATATGTGGGGTATTTATAGCTCTAATCCATAAAGTCGTACATATCCAACCTAATACAATGGAATAAATACACAAAATTCTATGGGAAAATGTAAATTGTGTCAAAATTGGTAGTAAAGGAAGAGTATCCATTGGCTAGTCCTATCTGAGAAGATATACATAGGCTTAGGATAGACCTAGAAGATGTCATCACTATTCAACATAACCAAATGTACAAAATCACAAAGTTCTGAGAGTTGGTCACAACTTATTCAATCAGGGCCTTTATAATTGCACAAAACATCTGGGATGGATTATCCAAATTTCTCCATTAGAGGCACCCAGTTGGGTAACCCTATTTTAGCTTAGATCTTAATTGATCCTCCTTCTATTCCAACTTTGTATTGGGATATGGGGTAATATGGATCGGTCTGCGATTCCACTTCCCTCTCATTTGGTGTCCCACCAGATTTTACTAGTCACCCATTTAGTGGGATGAGTAGGAAGAGACAACACGCTAGTAGGAGTGGGACAATGTATTGGTTATTATTATGTAGGGGAATTGGTTCATCCATCATATGACTAAATCGATATACATGTTGGGCTTCTTGAGTAGGAAGAGGATGTTGCAAGAATACATGCAAGGGGGATAACTCACATGCTTGTAGAAGTACAACCATCTATTACTAGGTGTCATGTCTTGAATCAAGGATCAACAACGTGGTGGAAGCTTAAGGAATAGGTAGCATTTGGAGAATCATGCCACATGAGGAGAAATGATGCCAAAATCATGGTAAATAGTGCCACGATTATTTCAATACTATTAGGAGAGATGATATGCATAGTTTGTTTTCCAACCAATTATGGATAGATTTGGTTCGTCCCCAGGTGAACACTAGACTTTCTAATGGATTGTTATGTCACCAATCAAAGCATTTCCAAGATGCCTCAGCATGTAACAGTTGTTACAATGCTAAGGGCATATAATCATTCTCGACTAGGATCAATTCGTTAATCCTTCTCTTTATTTAGACATATGTTGTTACACATGACAAATTATACCAATTGTTTTAAGTTAGCATCCCCATATTACGAATGGTCTCTCAAACCCTTGTTGAGACTTAGATTCGCTTTTGCCTATATAAATATGTACTCTGAAATATGGTATTATACAGGTAGATAACATGTAAAATTGCTCTGTAATTTTGGTTTCTGTTAATAAAAAATTTCCTACCCGTGGATGTTTTGGATTACTTGCTATAGTTGTGTTGGTGAACTTATAACTCTTCAGGCACTTTCTTAACCTTGAGTTGGGCCTTCTCGAGGTAAAGCCCTACATTGTGTTCATTTCTTGTTATTTTAGTATATTATAGTTTTTATTTTGTTTACTTGCAAAGTAGATAGTTGTTGGGCTGAAGAAATAACACCCTTTTTAACAGAATGTTACCTAGTTTTTCACCCATTAGTCATAAAAACCTTTATAACTCACTCATCCTTGCATTATCGTACTATTGGTCCATGAATAATCAATCATTAGAGCTATAAAAGATGCAATAAGGTAAAATTCCAATATTTTCCTAGTTCCATGTGTTTTAATTTATAAATTTGGCTCAATTTTCATAGGTTACGAAAATTAACACATTATGCAGCCTTGACAACATTCTATAGTTGAATCCAAGGTTTAGGTAGACTCCGTGGAGGATAGATTAGCTCTAGCATATGGACAGATGCCAAATCACTCCTACATGGTATTCCACCTACTGGGTGCAAGCAAAAGTTCATTGGTTGATCATAATAGCAAAGTAAAACATTCGGTCAACTGTTTGATGGTGCGTGAACCATACCTCCATATTACTTGGCAATGAATTAAAATCTCAATCAAGTGTGATAAATCTTAAAGGAATGAGAAATCAACTTAATGATGATGTGTCTAATATTAAATATTTTTATGATTCACTTCCTTGATAATGAATCATAGAAATTATAATTTCAATAGAAATAGAAGACTTAGTTGTCATTCACCACTCAGGTTTCTAGAAATCAATTTCTCAAGTTGTTATTGTAAAATATACTATATATATGATTCACTAAGAAGTGAAGAGACATCCATTATCAGTATCTTGTCTTTGGTTAGTACTAACATTTTGTATCATGCATGCATTGTTCTGATTTAATAAAATCTTGCCTACTATTACAATTGCACCTCAATGAGAGTAATACATATTTGGTAATCAATTTTCTGAGTAGTTTTAGATCTTGTGCTCCACAGGAGGGCCCCCTATTGCATACGAGAAGTGTATTTTAATTCCTTTTCATTTATCTTTCTCTTTTTTTAAATACTCTATTTTTTTACTTTTTTTTTCGCCATTTCATTCTATAGAATTTTTGCTTATTTGTTTTAGTTGTTTTTGCAGATATCAAGCACCTATACAAATTTCAAAAAATCACAGAACATTCACCATCCATCTTTACAATTAATTCACTTCTGCATTCACTTTTAGTCTTATATTTATAAATATGTTAGGATTTCATGCACAACATTGTAGACATATCATGGTTCCATGCATGAATGAATTCTGAGTTTTGCATGCATGCACCTAATTGATTCATTTGCTTTGATACTCTCTCAATTCCTTGCAGATAATTGTAGACACCTTTATATTTCATAGATTAGAAATGAAAATGTATTTCATAGCATAATATTCTTTTCATATATCAGAGTTTAAAGAGTAATCTGCTTTTATCTTTTGTAAGATAAAAATTTGATTGTTTTCATAGGTAAGATTGTCTTTACTTTCTTTAGATTAAGATTTAAAATCCTTCATAGAATACACTTTCTTTATTTTCCACAAATTAGAATTTTTTTTTTTCATATTATAAATTGTTTAATCAATTTCCTAGAGTTAGTCTACTCCTTAGACTAGTTTCATTTATTTTCTAGATTAGAAAGTTATTGTTTTCAATAGAATAGAATTCTTCTTCGAAGCATTGAAATCAAAAAGTTAATCTCCTAACACATATTATAGTGTACTTCATAAGTGTACGAACCTAGATTGACATTTTAATGTAAGTAATTTAACACTTAATTAAATTACCCAACAATAGTAACGATAATGTTTTATTTTGTATTTTTTTTGTGTTAATTGCATCTCTCATGATCTGCTGGATTTCATTCTAGACAATTTGATTGAATTTCCTTTTAAGAATTTAATTGGGACATGTTTTGATTTTGATTTCATAAGATGAATATTTCGTAGTTGTGCTACAAAATCAATGGTAGCTACTACAAAACTATATCCCTGTAGAATTTCTTAACTTGAGTAGGAACAATGACACTGAGCTAAGTATTGAGTTTTGATAACAATACATGAGGCGACAAGTAGCTGAACCGAAGTATTGATTTAAGCCTCGTCATGACATAGGCTCCATATCACCAATAAGTTTTCTTTGAGTTAATTTTGTTGCATATAAAAGTAGTAGGAACTTTGATGCTTGTGCATATAGCACCGAGAACCTCACAAGTCAATAGACTCTAGGTTAACAAACTAAATGATAAGTGAACACCAATATCTCCCCATATAGGAATGAAATATTCACACTGTCAATATACCTAGAAAACCACCTTTTAAACTAGGCAAGTGATACTTGAGATGATAACTTTTCACATTTGACGTAGTTGATGGAGACATTAAAGAAGCCTCGACTACTAACAAATAACAAGAAGTGTGAATTTGCACAACATGATTTGGTGTATTTTGGGTATGTTATAGATGGAGGATAGATGAAGATACATCTCGTGAATATGGAGGCTAATGTAGGAGCATCTAACCTCTAAGTCAAATACCTTTGACTAAGACCTAGGGGTCTGTCATTTACTAAGAGAGTTGGTTCCCTAATTGTTAATTATTTGTAATTTTCTATGTTTTTAGTAATTCTATAAATATTGTAATATTAATTTAATTGGTGTGTAATCAGAGCTTCTTCTAAGAAGAAGTATCAAGAGGTTTAGTGAGTTAGAGATATCTTGGGATAGGTTAAATTCCTTGAGAGGATTTGTGGATCTAGAGGATTTTCAGGAGCTTATTAGTTGAGTGAATTATGGATCTAAACTAATTCTAGTTCATGATCCTTTTCTATATTTTTTTAAGTCAAAAGACATTAGAGAGCAGCAATCAATATTAGAGGAGAATAGGAAGGATTTGAAGCCGAGTATGGCCACGAGGCCGAGAAGGGCCAATTCATTGTAAATCAAGCTCATAGGCCTATGTATAGTTATTGTACAATTAGAGATTAATGAGAGGAAATATTTTCTTTCCAATATCATTCAAGCCCCTTTTCATTATTAGTAACCATATTATATTTATGAGAATAAACTTTGGTGTTTGTAACAGGTGAGGATATTGTAGGCATGCTGCAGTGAAGCTCAAAAGGGAGAGTGCTTAGAGAATTGACGGGAGAGTGCATACCAGTCTGAAATCCTTCTGTAATTCATGAAAAATTTTGTTGATCATTGATCAATGAGGTAGATCAAAAATATAATTTAATCAAAGTTTGTCAAAGAGAGAGGAGACACAACAAAAGCCTGGATTTGATAGAGGGTTAGAAGGAAGCCATAAAGAGAAGTGTGTGGATGTATGGAGAAATACCTACATAGGAGCAATGAAATAGTAGCCAAGGTCATAATGAAGAAGGAGTGGAAGACTTAGTTCATTTGGAGCCGTGAGAATCTATCGCATAACGAAGGTCGGGGAAACATAACTCAAGGTTCTGTTGGAAAAATATTGTTAAGGGACAGTGCCAGGAAAACGTGACATTAGAAGAGGAGACTGACAAAGGGGCAATGAAGGAGTGTTGACTCCTCCATAAGCACAAGCTTTTCACATCATGAGAAAGATTTAGGTGGAAGTGGAAGCTAACCTACATATCAATTGTCAAGGTGATGAAAGTTTATTTATCGAGCACAAAACTAATGAGTGGGCCACGAGGATTCTAGCTCCTCCTGGAGGTTTGTTATTTTCGTTCTTTTAAAAAGGGTCGGGGACAACAACTAAAAAAATTTGGGAACGACATTTGATGGGAACAATTCCTGTTCCCTGGAGTCTATATCTCGGAAGGCTTTAATAGCACACATTGTTGGAAAGGTTGGGATGACACAAGCCTAGGATGATATGTCCTAACAGGTAAATAATTATGCGTAGTGTAAAAGGCCAAGGGCCAAGTCACTGAACTCGGACACATCAAGTGGAGCAGTGGAAAAGTTTAGGCACAGGTGCTAAGAATGGGGTTGCGCATATACACACACACACACAAAGCTTGAATCTGATGGTTTTATAAAAATGGGTCTAGATTATACCCATGCAGCTCCTTCCACTTAGAATTTAAACGAATAAGGGATTTATCTCCCTAAATTGGGGTTAAGGAATCACTTTTTTGGCTTTAGTTTGGAATTGTGGGTTTTTAAGTTAACATATTGGCACAACCAATATTAGCTCAACATCAAAGGCCATTATGAAATGGTTGGTGCCTACTAATGTTTCTAAAGTTATGAGTTTCATTGGGGTAGCACAATACTTGAGGAAATTCATAGCCTCATTTTCATTGGTAGTAACACCAATCCACACCATAATAGTAAGTGGTAATAGCTTCCAATGGGGAACTTGGTCAATAATGGGTTTCTGAGGAGCTAAAGAAGAAGATCAATCAAGCACCAATTCTAGCATTACTAAACTTGCAACAACCCTTCGAAGTGGAGACAAGTGTTTTGGGTATGCTATGGGAGTAGTCTTGATGTGGGGAGGAATGAATACATGCTACCATTCTAAAGAATTTCATGGGGCATTTCTTAATTACCCTTCCTATGACAAGTAACTCTATAGATAATTTTCAAGCCCTGGTTTGGGTGTTCCATGGTATTGGATGTGATGAATCATATTTAAAGGTTAAACCATAGATAATTTTCAAGTGCATGGTATTGGGCAGCCCATGGTACTCATCCATGATATTTGATGTGATTAGGCCTACTTAAAAGTTTGGTATAGTGTATTGTAAGATGCCTCAAGTGGAAAAATTGGCCATTGAGAATGAAATTATCTTCTATGCTTTTCCATCACACTTTATGTTAATATCCATGATATAAAGGAAATGTATTTTAACTTTGGGATTTGTATTTTTGTGTTGAGAGGCACTCTATAGCCTGGTATAGGGGAGATGTTGTCCTATAACATTACTATTAAAAATAATAAAATAATAATTACATTAACAAATTAAGAAATGGTAATAACAAAAAAAGATTTCAATTTAAACCATGTATACAATACTTTCATATCCACCTTACTTTTAAATCAACTTTATACAGAGAGATAAAGTAATTGGAAGTAAAAAATTATAATTCCATCCATAATTTATTTCTACTTTTTAGCATGAGGGAGATGCGTAATTCATTATTTTTTTCAATTAACATGAACATGTATATATATATATATATATATATATAGATATAGATATATATTGATCCAAAAAAAATTGTGAATACTCTTAAACAAAAATCTTCATTACAAGACCTTTTACTGACACTTATATTTGCATGTGAAACATGAGCAATACATTCTTTAAGCAATACTTCACCAATCCATCAACATAGACAAGAAGCAAATAAACATGAAGCAATCATACAAAAGACGTGATAACGAATTTCATCTAGTGTGGACTACGTCTCCGGGCCCTGGGTCAGTAGTGGAGAGGGAGTTGATTCATTAGTCTCAACAAAAGATAATGAGTACATGGTAGATCTTCATCAACACAAGGACATATTTCTCTTCTTGATTGGAAATATCTCTCCTACAAAGAGATGTTCTCCTACAAATAATTCTCACCCACAAAGACTTCTCCTTCAACAAGACAAAGAAATGGTTTCTCACAAAAGCGGCATAAATGGACACTCTCACTTAAGTGGAACATGTCCTCTTGAATCTGCTGATCGGATTCAAATCATACTCTTTATCTTCGTAATCATCGTGAAATTCTGATATCAATGGCTATAAACATGACTACTTTCTAACAAAGTGTCAACATGGTGCTCTTTCAGCACTGTACCACCTTGGTTTTCATGCAACGACTCAAATGATGAATTCCTTGCAAAGATTCAAATCTTGATGCCTTGTTGCAACATACAACAATCACCAAAACCTACAAGATACATCCATCCTTTCGCCAAAAGAAAAAAACAAGTAAAATGGATTAAATGCAACATTTTACCTCCCAATCTAACAATGGCTTGAAAATTCGCTGCTCATATGCCAAAACAGACTGTACCATTGCGATCCTTGCAAAATGTCAATTCAGATTAACATAAACCCTACCCCATTTCAACACTGTCAAATCTATGCCTCCATGGAATCTAAAATATTCCTCACAACATCGTAGATTATTTACATTAGGGTTCCACAGGGTCATGGTTCTGTGTCTCGATTCATGGTTTCACATGCATGTAGTTCTGCTCTGCATATAATTTTTCCTGTTAGCTCCCGTCCTGGTTCCTCTACTCCTCCATTGGTGGAATGAATATGTAATATTTAAATATAATTTGGATGACAAATATTTCAAAGTTCGTTGCCCTGGACTGTTGGTTGGTGCGTTATATTTAAGGTGTTGAACAGACCGGGGCTCCCAGGTTCAATACCCCCACCCTTGTACCATAATAAACAAAGTTTGGTTATATCTATATATATATATATATATATATATATATATATATATATATATATATATATATATATATATATATATATATATATATATCTATATATATTGGTTGTCGTTTGACATATTTCGTCGAGGTTCTGTTGGAAATTATGTTAAGTTTGGGGCCACCGGTGGCAGACCGACTAACGGTTGGCACGGGTTCAACTCCCACTGGCCCCCGTATTAAATGGTTGGGCCATTGGGCAAGGTCCCAGGGTCAGGCCCAAGGGCCAAAACCCACACAATATATTATATATGTATATGGTTTGGGAGTTTGTGGGGTTGACCACTTGCCATCTTATTTTTTTTAATATATATTTTTATTTTTTATTTTGATATTAAAAATCATACTAGTCCACTGATTTCGGAACTGAGCCTCACTAGCCATTCCGAGGGTGCCACATGGCACCTCCTAATTAGGCCACGTGGTGCCTTCCTAATGGGCCACCTACCTACCTCCATACTTAGCGTAGTCCCACCAGAATTGGTGGCTCCGCCAAATGTAGAGTGTTGCTAAGTTTATCTGGTAGCCTGTCAAATTTAGCGAGGTTGCCGCCAAATTTGTTCGAACTACCAAATGTTTGGGGACAAAAATCTTGTTGTTGAGAACTTCTAAAATCATGTGTGCATTGTTTGAAGAGCCAAACATTTCGAGTGAACACTTCACCCATCTTCAGGGGCAGGAAGCAAACTGATGACAGGAAGAGTGCTTGACCATAATATATAGAGAATGGAGTGAAGAATTAGTCGTTAGAGATAGTAAGATTAAAGGACCATTGCATCAATGATAATTTTGACTAAACCATAGAGAGAGAAATTATTGATTTTATTTTATTTTTTAATTTAATTTATATTTAATATAATTCCATGATTTGTTAGATAAATTAAAATCACATAAATATAAATAACTGAAAGGATTGAAATGATACAATTAAACTTCAAAAAATATTTTTTGATTGGTCAAAATTCAAAAAGGTTGACAAATATTAGAATTAAATATTATTTATTGATTATGTCAAAGGCTTAATTATAAAAAATAAATTAAATTGGAATGAAATTGGATAGTCAAAGGTCATAAGGTCAACATTTGAAAATTATATAAATGAATAAATTACCCTAAAGGGATAGAAAAATTATTTTAATTGGTCAAAAATTCTAAAAAGGGTGTGGACAAACATAAGAATCACAAGTATTATTATTTTATAAATTAAATCAAAGACATCATTACTTATAAGATTTAAAGGACATATTTTTAATAAGGGGAAAATTTATTATAGAAATAAATCAAATGTGGAATTACAATATATAAATGTTAAAATGGTATTAAATTAAATCAAAGACATGATTACTTAATTCCATTTTAACATTTATATATTGTAATTCCACATTTGATTTATTTATGTAATAAATTTTCCTCTCATTAATAATATGTCCTTTAAATCTTATAAGTAATCATGTCTTTGATTTAATTTATAAAATAATAATATTTTTAATTCTTATGTTTGTCCCGCTCCTTTTTTACAATTTTTGACCAATTAAAATAAAATTTTAATCTCTTTAAGGTGATTTATTCATTTATATAATTTCCAAATGTTGAACTTATGACCTTTGACTATTGAATTCCATCCCAGTTTAATGTATTTCTTATAATTAGGTTTTTGACATAATCAATAAATAATATTTGTGAACCTTTTTGAATTTTGACTAATCAATTTTTTTTTAAAGTTTAATTGTATCATTACAATCCTTTGAGTTATTTATATTTATGTTATTTTAATTTATCTAACAAATCATGGAATTATATTAAATATAAATTAAATTTAAAAAATTTAAATCAATAATTTCTCTCTCTATGGTTTAGTCAAAATTATCATTTATGCAACGGTCCTTTAATCTTACTATCTCTAATAGCCAATTCTTCACTCCATTCTCTATATATTCTAGTCAAGCACTCTTCCTATCATTAGTTTGCTCCCTGCCCCTGAAGATGGGTGAAGTGTTCACCCAAAACGTTAGTTTCTTCAAACAATGGACACATGATTCCATAAGTTCTCAACAACAATATATTACTCACTATGAAAACATACATGCTAAAAAATCATGTTTTTGACTTGAAACTTTCACTGACAATAACTTTCGCATGCGAAGTCGGATTGAGGTACCGTTTACGCCATTGGATTCATAATGACGAGTTCTTCGATTTTGTGCTATTTTTGCTTAGATATGAAGACTTTTATTTTTGAACCATGAGGGATCCACTTGGATCATTCCTCTCAACTAAGGAGCTTTTGATCCTCCAAAAGCATAAGTGTGATCTGCAATCTCGATCTGCATAACAGATTCCCTTAACATGCCACCTTTCCTTTCCTTCACCTTTGTTCTTTGAAACTTGGAATGATGAAACCGACACATGTATCCATATGCGAACTTGTAGCTATCAATACATGTTCAATTACAAGACCAAAATAAGACCCAAACAAACCCCATACTTGCCAAGAGTTTATAACACACTCATGGTCAAGTTTACATCAAAAACCAAACCCCTCGTTATCCAATTAAAAGGCCAAAATATCACCATGTTGCATTCATAAGTGGTGGAAAATAGTTTACCACTTTAACAAACATTTTCGCAACATGTGATTTACAAATGTGGCCATGCTCAACTACTTAAAAATGTTTTGATGCCACCATCTCTCAACCAACCAGGTTAATGGGTCTTCTTCATGTAGTTGATTCTCTTGTTGAATAACTTCACTAGTTGATTCCTTTGTAGGTGCTTTCTGGTCCCTCTTGAGACACAACTCTATATGGATCTCCCAACATGTGGTTCTCTGAAGTCCACTCTTGTTGCAAAGGTTGCAATGGTTCTTCCTCTTCTAGAAATTCCCGACCTTCTTTGAATCACTGTCTCTGGTGCGGCTCTGATGAGGAGAGCTTTTTGTAGCTCTTACTTTGGAGTTCTCATTATCATTGGAATGTGGTGATGTGCTCACTAGAAGATATATATATGGTTTGTGCTTTGGTGGGGTTGACCACCCGCCACCCTATTTTTTTAATATATATATATATATATATATATATATATATATATATTGATTTTTATATTAAAACCATACCCATTTTTTGATTTCAGATCTCGGCCTCACTGGCTATTCTAAGGGTGCCGCATGACACCTCCTAATTGGGCCACATACGCACTTCCATACTTAGCAGAGTCTCGCCACATTTGGAAGTTCTGCCAAATGCAGAGTGTTTCTAAGTTTATTTGGCAGTCTGACAGATTTAGCCAAATCACCACCAAATTTGTTCGAACTGCTAAATTTAGTGAGCCTCCAAATTTGTCTGTCGAAAAAAAACCTGCTTTTGACTTGAAACTTTGACTGACAATAACTTGTGCATATGAAGTCGATTGAGGTGTCATTTGTGTCATTGGATTCACAATGATAAGCTCTTTGATTTTATGTTAGTTTTGATGAGATATGAAGAATTTGATTTTTAAGCCATGAGGGATCCACCTAGATCATTCCTCCCCACTAAGGAGATTGTGGTCCTCCAAAAGCATACGCGTGATCTTCAATATTGATCCACTATTGATCTGCATAATTGATTCCCATAACATGTCATCTTCTCTTTCCTTCACCTTTATACTTTGGAACTTGGAATGATGAAACTGACACCTGTATCCATATGCAAACTTGTAGTTGCCAATACATGTTCAATTGTAAGACCAAAAGAGGACCCAAGAAAAATCCATACTTGCCAAGAGTTTATAACACACTCATGGTCAAATTTACAACAGAAACCAAACCCCTTGCATCCAACTAAAAGGCAAAAATATCACCATGTTGCATTTATAAGTGATGGAAAACACTTCACCACTTTTACAAACATTTTCGCAACATGTGATTTACAAATTTCGCCATGCTCAACTACTTAAAAATGTTCTGATACCACCATCTCTCAGTCATCCAGGTTAATGGGTCTTCTTTCCGTAGTTGATTCTCTTGTTAAACAACATCACTGAATGATTTCTTCGCAGGTGCTTTCCGGTCCCTCTTAAGATGCAACTCTACATGGAGATCCCAACATGTGGCTCTCTGATGTCCACTCTTGTTTCAATGGTTGTAATGGTTCTTCCTCCTCCATACTTTCCTGAACTTGTTTGAATGACCATCTCTGATGTAGATCTAACGAGGAGAGAGCTTGCCTTAGCTCTTCCTTTGGAATTCTCATTATCACTAGAATGTTGTGATGTGCTCTCAACATCCATCGTTGATCAGTCACTGGTTGTCTTGGGAAATTCTCAAACCTCATTTTTTAAATAACCAAGCCCTGCATAACAATGTAATTCTTCCAATTTGATGGGATTCACAATTCTCTAGCCATTAATACCGATGCATTTTTCTTGATACCCCATTTTCTTGATCAATTTTGAACCAGTTTTTGTAGTGTGTTTCTCATAAGCAGTGAAGTCATCATCATAACATGAAACTGAAGAATCAATTTTTACCTCAGGTGCCGAATTCGAAGTGGGTGATGATGGCTTTTGAAGTTGCAACTTTTCCAAGGCCTCTTCCGTGGCTTGTAACTAATGTTGCAAACTTTGTTTCTCTTCCTCTGCTTCTTGTAGAAGTCTCCTCAGTTCAACATTCTCTTATTTAATGCAATGGTTAAATTCTTCCAAACTTTTGAAGTCTTTCCCACTTCAATCCTTTGCCCATGATGACATTCACAATCCCTACAAAATGGTTAGACTGCTCTAATACCAATTGATCTGGAAAAAAATATGAATACCCTTAAACAAAAATATTTGTTACAAGACCTTTTACTGACACTTATATTTGCATGTGAAACATGAGAAATAAATTCTCTAAGCAATACTTCACCAATTCATCAACATAAACAAGAAGAAAATAACCATGAAGCAATCATACACAAGACATGATAACATAATTTTTCCAGTGTGGATTACATCTCTAGTCCTTGGTCATTAGTGGGGAGGCAACTTCATTAGTATCAACAAAAGATAATGAGTACATGGCATTTCTTCATCAACACAAGGATATATCTCTCTTCTTGAGTGACGATATCTCTCCTAAAAATAATTCTCATCCATATCTCCTTCAACAAGACAAAGAAATGGTTTCTCAAAAAAGTGGCATAAATGGACACTCTCACATAAGTGTAAACATTTCCTCTTGAATCCACTGATCAGATTCAAATCATACTCATCATCATCATAATCATCTCGAAACTTTGAGACCAATGGTTGTAAACATGACTACTATTAGCAATGCACCACCTCAGGTTTTGTGCAACAAATCAAATGATGAATTCCCTATAGAGATTCACATCTTGTTGTCTTGTTACAACATACAATGATCACCAAAACTTGTAACATACACCCATCCTTTTGCTGAAATAAAAATAAATAACATGGCCAAAATGCAACATTATAACCCCCAATCGGGCGATGGCTTGAAAATCGGCTACTCATATGCCAAAATGGATTGTGCCATTGCGATCCTTGTGAAAAAATTAGTTAAGATGAGTATAAAATTGACCCCATTTCGACACTGCCAAATTTGGGCCTCCGGGGAATCTAAAAGATTCCTCACAACATGAAATATTCTTTATGTCAGGGTTCCACAAGGTCATGATTCCACCTCTATTTCATGTTCCACATGTGCGTGGTTCCGCTCTGCACACAATTTTGCCCATTGGCTCCCGGCCTGGTTCCTCTCCTCCTTCGTTGGTGGAATGGATAAGTAAGGTTTAAATATAATTTAGGTGACAAAGAATTCAAAGTCTATTGGCTTGGACTGTTGGTTGGTGTGCTATAATTAAGGTGTTGGACTGGTCGGGGGTCCCGGGTTCAATACCCACCCGCGCCATAATAAATAAAGTTGGGTTTTGTTATATATCTGTCAATTGTTGTTTGACATATTTGATTGAGGTTTCGTTGGCGTTTGTGTTAAGTTTGGGGCCACCAATGGCGAGCAGATTGGTGGTCGGCATGGGTTCAACTCCCATCGACCCCCATATTAAATGGTTGGGCCATTGGGTGGGGTCCCGAGGTTAGACCCACGGGCTCCAACCCACACGATATATATATATATGTATGTATGTATGTACGTATGTATGTATGTATGTATGTATGTATGTATGTATATATATATATCTATATATATAGATAGATATATATATATATATATATATATATATATATATATATATATATATATATATATATATATATATATATCATACTCGTTTGCTGATTTTGGATCTGGGTTTCACTAGCCATTGTGAGAGCACCACGTGGCACCTTCCTATTGGGCCACGTACCTACCTCCATACTTAGTGGAGTCCTGGAAAATTTGGTGGTTCCACCAAATGTAGAGTGTTGCTAAGTTTATCTAGCGATTCACCAGATTTAGCCAAGTCGCTGCCAAATTTGTCCAAACTACCAAATTTATTTGACAACAAAAATCCTGTTTTTGACTTGAAACTTTGACTGCCAATAACTTGCGCATACGAAGTTAGATTGAGGCGTCGTTTGCGCCGTTGGATTTAGAATGATGAGCTCTTTGATTCTATTCTAGTTTTGCTGAGATGTGAAAACTTTGATTTTTAAGCCATGAGGGATCTGCCTAGATCACACACACATATATTTATATACAATTGTCATTCATAAATAAAATATTTCAATGTAACATAATTTTATATCAAGACAAATTAAAAAAAAAAAAAAAAAAAAAACTTATATTTTCACTTTGCATTGTGAGGGGAATGTGTAACTTATTCAATTTTTAATATGAAGCAACACACACACATACACATAGAGAGAGAGAGATCTATTATTTCATTCAAGGTATGAAAGAGATTTGTAACTTCTTCAATGCTTAATATGTAGTTGACATGCAACAATTAAAAGAACATTAATACAAAAAAAAAAACCAATGTAGGCACGCGCACACACACAGAGTTTTTATCCCATCGATCTATGCTTTTTACTTCCCAATATGATAGGGCATATATTTAAAAATGTATAGTACTAAAAAATAATAATTTTAATGTGGAAAATATTTCAAGAACTGTCAACAAATACCTTATCAAGTGGAGGAACCTAACAAGATATAAAGACACCTACAAAATTGTCAAATTTAAATTGGGGCTCTCATATCTACCAATGCTTCGAGGAAAAAGCATTTCAAGAAGGGATGACTTGTAAGATATCAAAAATACATTATAGATTAGTAATAGACATATAGCCTTAATTAATTTATGAATTCTTGAAATAATTAGTTGTTTCAAATGAATCACAATCTAACTATACACTATGTAATAATGACTTTGAATATTAACAATATATTTTTTATATAATATATTAGTCCCCTCTTAATACCTATCTCTTTGTAAGTGAACACCTCCACATGTAGATGTTATATTTTTACTGGATACATTATCATTCTTTTATTTGCTAGATTAAATAACATTAACAAATTATGGTTTGTAATGAGGATATATTAGTCATGAGCATCAATGCGAAAAATCATAGTAGTTTCTTTGTAAATCTTAGATTATCTTTTAGGTATTTTAACGTAATTGTATCAAGAGAAGTGGGGCACATTTTATAGTTTAGTTTGGATGTGATATGTTACAAGTGATGATGGATGTATAATATTAAAATAAAATTGATACTTAACATCTAATATAATAAAAGAGAAAAAATACCATGAAATTTTATAATTATAGAGAAAAAGGTTAAAAAAAACCACTAGCACAAATCTATTTTAATTCCAAATCTTTTAAGTCGTGACATAATTGCATTTTGTTTTTGCTTCCCTCTCCATATGCAATAAAAAAGAAGTTAAAATGGACATAAGTTATTAAGTATTATCATAAAGTGAAATCCCACCATTAAGATATACCATATAATAATGACTAATGGAAATTACCCTAAAGGCATAGTGATAAATATTGCATTTTAGCTTGTAAGTTATTACTTTTTCCACATTGTGTTCATATTTTATAAGAAAGATAATTAACACATTTGAGAATATTAAATCAAAACCACGTGAACTCTACCCCGCTAGAATTACTATAATATTACATATATAATAGACTACTGAATCAAAGGAACATTATGTCCATTGTATCACTATGTAGTCAATCATAATATATTGTTTATGAACAAAACATTTTCCCATCAATAAGATAAAATTAAACATGGATCCCCAAATTCCAAATAGTCCATGTATATCCAATCTCTTCTAAAGAGACATTATATGTCATATGTTAAAATAAAATTGAATTGGGGGTAGAGAGACTGCACGTCATTTTCCTCAAAAGTATGAAACAAACGTATTTCTGAAAGTACTATGCTTTTGCTAAAGAGTATGATTTTTTGTTGTTCTTCCTATAAATATGGGTAAAGGAGTTTGGATGTAAGTGTTCTTTCCAAGAATTTATGCCATCACTACTTCTCAATCCACATTTCTAAAGTTTGAAACACCATTAATCTAGTATAATTATGATCTTTGAGTCCCCATAAGCATGTAGGTATAGAAATCTCCATTCTAAAGTTATCCTAAGAAAATATTCAAGGGCTATCAACTCAACCCAGTTGTTAATTTAGCATCCAAACCAAGGGAGAAATAAATACCATGTGATGGATTAAAATATAGAGATCCTCTAACTCCACATTTCCTAGGATTGTCGTGCGATGCACCATCAAAAGTATACCATTTCCTCCTCTCATGATCAATAGTGGATCAATCTGCTTTTGAGCTTGTTCCTTAACTAGATATTTGTGCTCTTTGTAACATAAATTGATTCTATAAAATACTTGGTCTAGGATGAAGAGATAGCTTTGGAATATACTCTCTTTAAAAGAATGACATAAAAACATTTTTAAATTGTAGAATCCTTATAATCACTTATATATTTGTCCACGAATTGAGATTTGAAATCCTTAGTCAATGTTTCACTTTCCCACTTAAATACTCCATTCAATAGAATCATAGAGGCTACCCACACTTCCTAGGTAAAGTGACATCTTACAAATAAATGCTTACATATCTCTTCATGTTGTCAACAAATATAATATATACCTAGATTGAGCTTTGATCTCTTTTGAAGAAAGTCCCAAGTTGGAATTTGATTGGGTAGTTATAGCCAAAAGAACAATTTGGCTTTTAGTTCTCCTTTCAACTTCCATATTGTATGCCACTACCATTCCTTTTCCTGTCTAAGATCAACCAAGAAAATATAGGAGTATCCTATCCTTGTGGGGTATGCCCCAATCAAAGCGTTTTTTGACTAGAGAAGAATATCCACCCTCCTTTAGCTTTATTGAATTGAATTTGAAGCTCGGTCTAGGTTGTCCATTGTTAAGCCAAATATCCCACTAAACCTATTTATTTAAAAGAATTCCAATCCTTCCTCCATGGATTGGGTTGAATTTAAAATATTTCAAGTTATGAATATTATGGTTATGAAGAAGGGATCATAACTTTGGGAACAAGATATCTTGCCTTTTTTCTCCAAGCCATGTGTTCTCCCCCACCTCTAATTTCCTCCCTTTTACTATCTTCCAAGCTAACTGTGAGCCTAAAGTATGGTATGAATCCATTAGTGCTTTGTTGCTATCAGATCGAAAGGATTTCCTTGTAATGAAGCCCCGAAAATTTGGATCTATTGCATGATCTAATCATTATTTCCTTCCTTTGAGAATTCATGAGATGTGCGATTAGTTGGATCCCTTGGTCTATAAATGTTCTCCTCTTCTCATCGGGCACAAAACAATGTTGTATCTGCAGTTAGATTAGTATTAGTGCTAGAATTCTCCTTCCCCATATTTCTTGTCCTTAGAGTTATTTTTTCCTTCTCTCCTTTGGAGTAGTCCCAACCCTATTACAACACAGTTTCCTTGCATAATTCATGACAAGGAAATGGGTTCTTCTAGAAGAGGAGTATCCTTTTATGAAGCAAGGGGTGGTTCATGTTAGAAACCAGGAAAATGTTAAAGGGGAGGAGTCAATATTTTGTAAATTTTAACAATTATTTATTTAGTTAAACACATTCAATCACACAATAGTGCATAAATCACATACAAAATTGAACACAAGATATTTACATGGAAACCCATACAGGAGAAAACCACAAATATTCTTTGAATTTTAATGTGAATGCAAGCACCAACTTCAGTTTATATTAGATATTGTAGGTACCAACCTACAAGAGGCACCAAAACCCTTTTCTTTGTAATAACTCACTTCTTGGAAGCACCAAATCCAATCCCCTGATATGTAAGCATCAACTTGCTAACTCAGATCATACATTTTCAAACTCAGATCTATGGCTCTTTAAAAAAAATATCACAATGACACCAATGTTTATACTAGGATTTTCTCCCTTTTCAGATCTTCTTCCAATTAATTCCACAACATTTCAAATATGCAATATTTATTCTACAACAACATCATTTCTCAGCTAATTTTCCCTCTTAGCCTCTTCTTAACACTCATTTTTATAAAGAGTCTAAAATTAGCACTATTGTTTTCCTCTACTCCACATCAACTTGAGAACTTGTTAAAGCCCCACTTACAAACTTGGCACTCTACAAATGTGTCTACTTTCACTCCCATGCATTTAATTTGGTGTTGAGATCTCTTCCTTTACAATAAAAAAGTTTCCTCTTTTCTTTGTTAACTTCTCCGTTGTGTGCATCTGTTGTAATCTGACTTAGTGATCTGCATAAGAACTCCACACTTCATGTCATTTTGGGTTTCCACTTATACCCACATGCATCCATAAGTTTTGGCCTAATTTGGAATTATTTACAATAGACATGGTGCCCAAGACTGTGAGTTTTGGCCTTAGCACTTGGGCTTTGTTTCTCACCAATGCATGTGACCTAGGCGTTATAACCACAATCTTATCCATTGTGGGCATTAGTGGATCAAAATATTGGGCAATTTTAATGCTTGAACACTGGGTTCCATAGTCTCAATTCTGGTGGTTGATCAACCTTTAGGCACTTATATTTCAGACACCATGTGACTAGGAATTGTGACCTTATGGTGATCCTTTGTTAAACCATTGATCATCGGAGTTGGAATCCAAACAATGATCAACCTCCCATCTTCAAGTGATATGATAGACATATACATTAGTTGAGGATGATTGTGTTCACTATTAAATGTTGTGGATTATTCTGTTTGTTGCATGTCGTTGGTCAACCAAGTTCACTATGGTGTGAAAATCCCTCTAACTTGGTGGTCTGACATACATACATGTCATTTAATGGTTCCCTTTCTCTTTTCTATAATTGATCACATTTTCTCCATTTTCTACCCACCGCCCATCAGCTAAGATCGTTGTTGTGTTCACCGCTCTCCAACTTGGCAGTCTGATAGATGGACACATTATATGATGTTGAACATGTTCATTAATTGTCATAGATTGTTACCTATCTGTCGCCCATCAATCATCAGTCGCATTCAAGGTTGGTTGCAAAACCCTTCAAATCAGGTGGTTTGATATGTGACCCACCTTGCTACGTCAATTGTCATCATGTCTAACATGTTAAATGATACCACCAATAAGAGTTTACCGTGTCTCTTCCTGCACACATGTCACTCACCAATTTTCCATTTAGCCACCCAAAAATGTTAAATCCACCTGCCACATGTGACTCTCACATGTTGCCACATCAAGTTCTTTAGCCACATTCGCTTCCACCTGTGTTCCATGTCATCGACGGTCAACCTACACTGTTTCATCAAGAAAACAATTGACATCATGGGGGGGGGGGGGGGGGGGATTCATGGTTTTGGTATGGAGAAAAGGGGGGTCTCGCAAACAATCACAGGTTACCACATAAACGATAGTAAACCATGATGGTTTCCACCATGGGGGGGGGGGCTTCATGGTTTTGGTCTGGAGCAAAGGGGGGTCTCGTAACCAATCACAGGTTACCACATAAATGATAGTAAACCATGATGGTTTCCACCATGGGGGTGGGTATATCCCTGTTAACTTCTGAATGAGCCTAGCCCTCTCCTACCATAGATCTTCCCAAACTAACTGATCCAACGATGCAACTTTTTGCTACTTGGTCAACCTACTTGATCCATTGATCGTGCCTACCACCTATTACCCATCTAATACCACATCATCTCAATATGGAAACTGTGCCTGGGGTCCCTATATTGTTTTAATATTTAGTGGGATCTAAGGTCACAAGTTCTTACTAGTTGTCTCTTTGTGATTGTGGGTGTTGATAGAGGTCCTATCTTAACAACCTGTTGCTTTTCAACTCTTCCTCCTAAGCTTAACTTTTGGTGGTCACTCCTAATATGGTGAGGGTATTCCATCTGATGAGTGGCCCACCACTTGTCAATCGTTAACTCTACCTCCCGAGCTTGTGTTTTGGGATTTTTCATGTGAAGACTCAAGTCGACCTAGTGAGGGGCTTGCTATAGATGATGTAATATGCTTTGTCTCATAAGCTTGTGTTTACTTCATGATCCATCTTGAGTTTGCACAATGAATAACTCCTGGACCTGCATGACCTTGACATTAATGCCAAAATTTCAATAGTTCACAGGCCCAACTTAGGGTGAGGTATTTAGTCAAATAGTTCCATTCAAAAATTCTAATGGAAATCCAACTAGAAGTCCAAGAGGGTGAATATGAAGTGATGAGAGAGAGAGGGTTTTTGTCAAACTTTGGCATTGTAGCAGAGGTTGTACCTTGGATCCTAGATACATGATATAGTAGATGAAGGCATGAGCAATACTTTCACACCATAGGTCTATACTAGTGGATGCAAATGCTACTCAAAACATTGCTTTTAGATCACAATGACACCAAAGACAAATTTTTATCATGTTGGATGAGTTACAATTGTAGATGAAAGAGTTAGCTCAAAAAATGGAGTGCATTGAAGCTTAGCTTATTCCTCCATGTAGTCTATGGAACTCAAAAAATAGGTTGAAGACCCCATTGAGGTGAATCCCTTTGAATCCTCAAATATTTCATGTAAATCCTCTAATTAACTAGTGTTTTTTTCCTCTACAATTTGTCAACCAAGGGATAGTATCTTGATAGACAATTTCAATTTTGATAAAAAGAAAGATGTAAATTTAAAATTTAAATTTTGATTACAAATCTCTCATGACCAGGACACACATGCATTGCCACTAGTTTGGTTTCCCTAGTGGCAAACATGCATTTTTCTAAATTATCATACAAAATTTAGCTTAAAAAAAAACTATTATATAAACTTTCTTAGCCATGTAACATCGAAATAGAATGGTAAATGACAAAGTGGTAGTTTCCACCATTAACGTTGCGAATTTAGACATTATTTTTGGGGTACAAGTCCTCAAGTTTATATGACAACATCTCTCTACTCCAATATCAATATATGTGGTGGTTTTGATTCCATGCCTTGTTAACCATCTTGGACTTGCATTTGTTATTCATATGACATCATATGCAATCTTTATAGTAACATATCACTATATGGGATTTTGGGCCACATTTATATTCATTTGCTCAAGTTTTTATATGTGTGTTAACATTGATGATGCTTACAAATACTGTGAGTAATCCCATATTTACAATAATTTTAAGACAAATATCATTTATGAGACATTATTTACATCAATGTTTTTTGCCAATTTGTAAATTAATTTTAATGAGTAAATTCTTGGTTTTAATGATGATGTCATTCACAATATCTATAAATCACAAACTATCATTGGTAAACAAATAACAAACCTTTAAATATCAATGGATTAGGTCATTATTAATTTGTAAGTCATGTATCTAGAAAAACAAAAATCAAATTGAAACAAAACAATATCACTCTCATGAAGTAAGGTATATTAAACTATCAATGGATCAAACCATTAATAATTTGTAAGTCATGTTTTTACAAAAATAATATTACGCTCATCTAGTAAGTTACGTCATAAGTGGATGCTACATTTATGGAACAATTTATCAACTTACGTAATAATTTAATTTTACAATTGTTGTCATGTTAAAACTAAATCATTATGATGAAATATTGAGTGACTAATGATTTTTTTTGGAACATTTAATTAAGTTACATTATAAATTAATGCTACATTTGTTGTCATATTTATTCTAAATATCCACAATAAAATATTAAATAAACCTGGCCTTGTTTTTATGTTAAAATCAATATTTTATAATCCAATTATAATTTCATCATTAATAATTTATTTTTCAATTTAATTTAAAAATATAATTATTTTATATATATAATTTTTATTTTTAAATTATAAATAATAATTTTTAAATTTATTTATATATATATATTAAATTTAACTAAACTTTTATATATATATAGTTTTTTTTCGCTCCATTTCATGAACTCAAAACTAATTAAAAACATTGATATAAATTACCATTTCAATGTAATACTACTATTCTATCATTTGCCATAGCTCAGAGACATCATAATATAATGATAAATAAAAAAAGTAGTAGTTTCCACCATCAACATTGCCAATATAGACAATTTTTTTTGGTACAAGTTGATGTAATAACATATTCTCCCATTCTAAAATTAACATGTTTGGTAGTTTTGATATCATTCCCTGTAAACCTATTTGGACTTACATTTGTTATTTATGTGAATTTGTTATTTATATGACATTTTTATAATAATATAGGATTTTGTGCTACATTCATATGTATATTAATATTGTTGATGCATATAGATATTATGAATAATCTCATAGTTATAATAGTTATAATAATTTTGAGATAAAGATAACATTATTAATATCAATTTTTTTATCAATTTGAAAATTATTTTTAATATATAAATTTTTGGTTTTATGATAATGACATTCATAATATTTATAAATTGTAAACTATCCCAAACTATATCCAATAAACAAATGACAAACCTTAAACTACTAATCTACTAATGAATTAGGTTATTAATAATTTATAAATCATGTTTAAATAAAAAATAAAACAAAACATTATCATTCTTATCAGCTAAATTACATTATATAAGTGGACTCTACATTTATGAAACACTTTATCAAGTTACACCATAAATTGATTTTACATTTGTTGTTATATTAAAATTAAATGGTTACAATGCAATATCAAATATATTTTTTTGTTTGTTAAAATACTTCATTAATTTTTAGTAGTGTGATTGTAACATGTGTAATGTGTTGTAAATATCTAAGTGTCCATGATTATATATATATATATATATATATATATATATATATATATATGCATTTTAAACAAGCTATATAGTAGTGAGTACCTGTCACCTAGTATAAATATAATTAAAGTAAAGTAAAAAACTATGAAGATTTGGCAAAACTGAAGCCTTCATAAATTATTATTATTATTATTATCCAATTTTAAGGTCACGGCCAATCTAGACACCAAATTGGTGTATGAGACCCCCTTGTTTGTGGGACAAGGGACCCACCTCTAGACACCAAATTGGTGTATGAGACCCCCTTGTTTGTGGACAAGGGACCCACCTCCACACAGTGATTTAACCCCTTGTTTTTGGGACGAGGGACCCACCTCCGCACAATGATTTAACTACTAAGTCTACAAAGGCATACATACTCTACCCCCTCCGGTTTTGAACCTTTGACCTCTTAGGAGGAAACACATGCTCTTAACTATTAGGCCCACTCATGCTCTTAAATGAATTTTAATGTTATTGTCCATTTCTATCTATGATACATGGTTTGCTTGCAACTCTTATTTTAATATCAATTTTTTTGGGATTGTGATTATTGTCGAACATACTCATCATTTTTTCATATATTTATTAATTTCAACAATTTGATGAATTGAAAAGTTTAATTAATAACAAACTAATATTTCTTTTATAACTCTTCATTTTCCTATGACTTTTACGTTGACTAACAAACTTTTAGAAAAATGTATAGTAAATTATGACAAAAAAATGACTTACAATTTAATTAAAAAATCTTATAGAATATAGCTAAATTAAAGTAAAAATGTTGTCTCTATTATTAGAACCAATTGATAACAATGTGAGCGATAAAAATATGAGTTTTTGCTCTCTTTATTTTAGATCGATAATGTAAGTACTACTATACCTTTGACCAAAAAATATGAATTTCTTTTTCGTAGATCGCATAAAATCAAGGTACTGAGAATTCTAGGGTCAAAGAGCTTTATAAGGCACTCCCGACGTGAAAGGATTTGAATTAACAATCTAATCAAATTGGATTTGGTCCATGGATTGCATAGAAATTGATAACTTTGTATCTCTTCCAATTTGATTATTCGGGATCTTTTTTTTTTACCCCCTCTCCCTTTTTTTCATCCCAATGAATAGAATATATCGTATAATATTGATTTCATATAATTGGAAAGCTCATGCCAACCACTCGACTCACTACTAATATATGATGATCAATATTTAATGAAATAGGCGGATATCTTCCAATTGAAAATCCATCTCTTTATTTTAATTAATTGCAAAAAAAATATATATATAATACTGCTAAACAACTTTGTCATTTTAAAATAAATTAATAAATAAACACATTCAATTTTTTATATATTTTATTTAAGTAAACAAAATTATACATGTATTTATTATTTTTAAAATTTGAATAATCAAATATCTTTAAAATAATATACTTATTAACTAACTTCAATTATTATATAATATACTTATTAACTAACTTCAGTTATTATATGGAAAATTAAATCCAACTTGTCAAACTAACAAAAACATGAATATTAATTAACTCAACCAACTATCAATGCCACATTTGCACTGTTTGCAAAACATAGATGACTGAGCTCAATAGTAACGTGTTGACCGAAGTTAAATAGTTTTAAATTAACTTTATCTGAATGGTCCAACTTTATCCAGCAAAGCATCATTTATGAGTTATTAGTGAAGTGCAAAAAGAAAAAGAGTTTTTACATATTTTATATTTCAATTTTTTTTTTGTAATTTTGGTAGGACTTTTCATTCATTCATTTGCAAAAAAGTAGGTTACATCCATGAAAAACATTATGTGGCCTCAATATGCCCATTGGGAAACCAACTTTGTTTGCCATCGGACCGTATTGTATGCCATACAAAATTTGAGAATATTAAGTCTGTCTCACAAAGCCTTATAGGACTGAATGCCTATAAACCAGTTTACACCTAACATACTAGCATAAGTACTACTAACTGACATATACAATAGAATAAACAAAAAAGATGTTGCTAGCTACTACTCAACATAGGACTCCACTGAGGCTGGGTCCTTAGCGCTAGAACGTGGTAGTTCCAATTGAGGAAGGCACAAAATGTACTTCTCAATACGACCAAGACGAACATTTTGCTACTAGATCTAAAATTGAACAAGTTGAAATTCTTTCTAAATTTCTTAGAAACAAGGGTCAGACTTAACAAAACCTATATAATCCATAATAACTTGGGCCACAATACTCTTCATCATCCAGTAAAGGTGAACCGTTTGTTTATACTGTGTGAGCCGACCTTGGGTATGTTCGGGATCAGGAACTAGGAGACGTCAATCCTCGAGTTGCACATCATTCTCAGTACATTGGCTGAGATCTGCCTCCCATGATGAAATCAACTGTTTTACTTGGGTTGGAATACCTACGTTATATGCTTGGGTCGTGACATTGATAAGCTGAGCATCAGACTTTCTGCCACTTCTCCTCGGTGGCTGCGTAGAGGAGGAACCCCGTCCGCCTTTATTCCCAACCTTTCGACGCGACCCCAACCCCCAGTTCCCACAGACCAGCACCCGGAGAAGGCCAAACAATATATATAAACCACCAATCCAACACAATACACCCTTCCACCCAAACAGGCCAAGCCACAGTCTGGAAATAGAACGATTGCATGCGAGCTGAGTGAAAACCCTAATTAATATAACCTAACACAAATTCAAAGGAAAAGAGCAAGAAGAAAACTACATTAAGCTCGAGCCATACGAAAACATATCAGGTTGAGAAGGCCAACCACCATTGCCATTCGTTGCAAATATCCAACACCTCGTGCTCAGGTGGTTCAATTGACATATAGGAACCATATATAGTCTCTCACCTCAAAAGGGAGCTACTATAGACCAGTTCCTCGAACCAACTCCCATGGAGAAACACACCATAACCATAAAAAACCAGAGATGAAGAATTATAGGAGACTTTCACATTACAGTTCAACAAATCACAAAGAAAACCCTTTCCGTATGGCGAACAATCCGTCCACAAAAGACAACTAACCCAAATTGTTCCATAGATTCCCATTCGAAGCAATAGAATACCATATAAGACAGACATCAACATAGAAACTGCAGACTCAACATAAAAAGTAACCACATAAACATGCTCGCTTGTCAAGCAGTCAATTCAAGTTTGCTCAATAATCATTTTGCAGGAGAGGTCAACAAACTTGCAAGAGACAATCAGAAATAGAGCAGGTTGCAGACGAGAAGGGGATAAATGGAAAATTACATACTTGATTACCATCGCCATGAACCCAAGGCCGGTAACGTCCCGCGAACAAAACCTCCCAATTGAGCTTACCACCAGAGGATAAAGACCCAGGCACCTTCGCTTACTTACTACAACCAGTGTCCAACACAAAACAAATGCATGAATGGGGCTACGCGCCATCACCACCTAGAGATTATGAACCTTGTATCGTATCACTCCAACATCAAACTTACCCATGCTACCTGCCACCCCACTGCCCTAATCGCGCATGTAACATCCTGGGATGAGCTGCCCTTATGCTCTGTCACTTGTCAATTCAACGTTGTCGAGAGTCTCAAGAGGGACGATGAACTGTCTCGCACCCTGATCGAGGATATTTTACATTTCAATGTTGATTGCTCTTTTACCTGAAATTTAAAGCAAAATAAAGATATGCTAGTAATCTGATTTAAAATTATACATTAAATTTAAAATAAAGTACAAATTGAAATGTGAATATTAAGAAGTATATAATATTTAAAATGCAATATTGTTCTTACATGGTCTGGACTCCCCAATTATGTAATGTTTGGCAGCGATGAATTATAGCTAGGGCAAAGCATCTCATTTATGGTGAATAAATGTGAACCAGATGACCACTCAAAATTGTGCGCGTCCACAAGCGTATGAAAATGGAAATTGTGTTGTCCATTCTGATTTTCTGATTAGTTTAAGGTTGTTTTTGCTTTGGCAACATGGCAAATCAGCACATACTCCATCAGTTTGGATGATATTTTGTGATGATGACGATGATTACATGATATTCTCCTATGCCATTATATCCTCAACCAATAAAAGCTACATGATATTCCACTAAGCCTTCGAGTTATTTGAAATTTAATTTTTCATTACAACTTAGGTATGATGGTGTAGGATCATAACTATGTAATAATTGGAACTTAGTACCTTGCATAAGATTTGTCATTTTTAATTATTCAAAGTAATTATGACAAAATAAAAGGTCACCAATCAACTAAAAAAACAAATAAATAAAATTAAAATTAAAATATTATTAAAAATAATTGAAAATAATTTGTAATGTTAAATTATATAAAAAGTTGTAAATTTTTTTTATAAAAAATAACTAATAAACAAACTAAACACAATATATCATGCCTAAATAGATATAATAACTAAAATCATGACTCTACAAAAAATTGTTTTGACTTAAAAAATAAAAACATATAATAATTAAACTATTAATATTACATTTATTTCTATATCAATAATAATTCATCGCAATAAAATTATAAATATAATTTTTTTAGACAAAATTCATATTTTAAAATAAATTATAATTTAAAAAAAAAACAATCATTAATCATTTATTTTCCAATTCAATTAAAAATATATAAAACTTCCCGACATATTTAAACAAAATAATAATTTTTAACCAAAACAGAATTATTAAAAAATAAAATTCCCATTTACTCCACGACTCTACTATTAAAAAAATAAAGTTTCAAATGACTCGATTGTCTAAAAGCCAATTGAAAATATGGCCATAAACTCGCAAGATTCTACCATCCAAAGTGGCAACTTTAATCCATCGCTATCTCGACACAGTAAATTACTTTATTAATTCCTTCCTATCCGTCCATGACTTGCAACGCCGATCGCATTTTGCAATCTTTGAACCTCACATGGAGATTCTACGACCTCATAGCCTTCACTTGGCCCACGGTTTCTAGAGCCTTTGACGCAGACAAAGTGCGAGCGATGCCGCAGGGTATGAGAGCACGAGCCACGTCTCTGCTCTCCATTCTTGAACCACCCATCGTATATAAACATTAATGCTACAGTGAATCCCAATATAAATTTGTGATGATATACATTATTTCGGGCAACTACAAGTTTGCTACAGTCAGTCCCAATATAAATTTGGGATCATATATATTGTTTCAGGCAACTACTAGCTCTGCAATAGACCAGTGCACTGCAGGATGATGATTGCATTAAGGGCACTGGTTTTGTTACTAGTAAGCTCACTATTGTTATCCCAACATGGGATTAATTGTGTGTTTATTCACTACAATACAACAGCTGGGCCTGTGGAAGGCAAGCTTAATGTGCATTTGGTTGCCCATACTCACGACGACGTGGGGTGGCTTAAGACAGTCGATCAGTACTACGTAGGCTCCAATAACAGTATTCAGGTCTTATTATTTCCTCTACTCAAATGTCAATCCTTATTCTGCATTAATCCGTTTGTTATTATTTGCATTTGAGTGAAATGTATTTACCATAGACTCTGTAAATCATATCTGCAGGGAGCCTGTGTGAGGAACGTATTAGATAGTTTGGTCTACTCATTGCAAGAAGATCCAAACCGTAAATTCGTTTATGTAGAACAAGTATGTTTTCTTGCCAAATAAATCCTCAACGTCTTTTATCAATCATGCAGTGTTTATAGGTATACTGGAATGATTTATCACTGAGTTTATAGCACCCAGTCTCTTCAAATTGATACATGACTGGAAGCGCTTTGAATTCAAACTAGGGAAAAATGAGAAGCTAAAATTTCTCTTAATCTGAATGGACTAAGTGTTTCTCTTGGTTTTCATAAAAAAAATATGCCAATCAATCTGATCACGTTTCACCCACTCCTACCTGCCAAATCATTCATTCGATCCCCAAATAAATCCCTTTCCTATGCGAAGGAGCAAAAGAACAACCCTGTAATAAGCGGCAATCCAGACCCAAAATGTTTGGGCAAGTTTGCAATTCCACATAACATGCCTAATTTTAGATCTAAGACTTTTGTGATCCATAATTTAAAAAATATTTGGGTCGACATTCGAACCAACTAATGTGGTTCATCCTCAAAGACCACATTAATTGGTTCGAAACATCGACCCAATCCTTACAATGTGATTAATCCAAAAGACTATTTTCTAAACATGCCTAATTGTTATTCATCTTGCAGCATATTACATAATATCTGTTTGTGAGGTCAGTGCAATACAGTCTATCTTTAGCTCCTGAACTCTTATGACGAATGAACCACCCAGGTACTCTAATCCTAAAAGAAGAGTTGGATGGCTAGATACCTTGTGGTCTCCTTATCCAACTTGTTTCGGTATCCTGAATTTTTCATTCTTGTCAATGTGATCTGCAACGGGATAAATTGGCCCACAGCTCCATGTTTGTCCAGAGACAGAAAGTTTATCAGAAATATTTTCCATCAAATAATGAAGGTAAGTATTTACTCTCCAGAATCCAGTGAGTTAGCTCAATTGGTTTGACTGCACTTTTTCAAGGTAGAGTTTACAGTGAGGTCTCCAACTCCAATCTGGGGTCCCAGAGGTTTTTCTTGCCGCTCCAAAACATAGTCCCAAAAAGTTATATTTTCTGATGTAACTAGGAAAACATTGCCTATATGACTATCATATGACAGCGGTTGCAGTTTCATCTGGTCCCTATATTTTTTTGGTAAGCATGTCAATATGTATCTCTTGACACCCACTTGATAAATGCTGCCCAGCACTCATTGGACTGGTCTGCCTTTGATTGAAAAGATTGGATGACAGAAGTTAAGGTCTCCTCTACCAAGTTGTGGTAGACCTTCACATAGCTATTTATTAAGCTAAACCTTGTGCATTACACCTTCCATCCTTTTATGATTTTTTTAAGACCCGATACTTATATTACTGGAAGGGATGTGTTATTTCTTCAAAGTGTGCGTGCTAACCTGTTCCTCTGACCTACCCGTAGGCCATGTGCTGTAGATCTAGCTCCTACATATAGCTTTTGATCGAAAGGCAGTCAGATGAGTTTTTGACAATTTTTTCTCAAGGCGACCAGATGAGTTGAACATTGAATAGCTATGCCCAAAACTGAAAACTGATCAATTTTAGTTTCCCTTTCTTTGGGTAAATTTTCAAGTGTTCTAACTTCTGGCATATTCTTTCGCTGCAAGAAGTGAAGACTGACCGTCTTGATTACCTGCCAGACACTCCAGACAGATATGTGGCAGCACCAAGGATCCTCAAGAACAGTGCGCCAGTAGAGTTGTGCAACGCCTATCCATTATACACACTCGCCCTGAATGTGAGCTGTTACGTTCTGCCAGTCCTACTTCAAGGCTGCTTCAAGGCTCCACCAGTTGCACATCAATCTTGCTGCTTCAAGGCTCCACCAGTTGCACATCAATCTGTCAGCATGAGTACGACTGGCGGAACCTTGAAGTATGGCGGGCAGAACCGTGAACAATATGTGCGGTGTCTAACAGCAGATACAGTAGGGGGAGTCTGTATAATGGATAGGCTCTTTCATAAAGTTGTGGTGTAACTCTTTGAAACGACATGCCTGCAAAAAAAAGTCAAAAACATTGCTTCCCTACAATTATGTGACAAGAAAAAAACATACACTGTTTTTTCGTGGAAAATAATGGAAATTTCAGCACGATTTTGACAAAAATTTGGTGGAAAATTTTGGAAATATGGTTACATTTGTGAAACTTCAAGATTTTGGGTGCAGAATTTTGGAAATATGGTTACATCTGTGAAACTTCAAGATTTTGGGTGCAGAGGAGTTTTTGATAGTGCTGAATTCATTTCCACTTAAAAAAAAGTGAAATTAAACAAAATTGTTGCCTAAATAGAAAATGCCAAAACCTTCCCAAAAATACTAGCTGATTACTGCAGCTCTTATTTTCCGCACATGGATAGACCCACTATTATCCTTGGGGTTTACGACATTCCATCTAGGTTGAAGTAATGAAATTAAGCAAAATTGTTGCCTAAGTAGACAATGCCAAAACCTTCCCAAAAATACTAGCTGATTACTGCAGCTCTTATTTTCCGCACATGGATAGACCCACTATTATCCTTGGGGTTTACGACATTCCATCTAGGTTGAAGTAATGACTTCTGGTTGTCAAATGGGGCTTCTTAGCTACAAGCAAAGCTCGTATTGTTACGAGAATTAGTTTTACTATACCTGATACCCGCCTATTGCTAAAATTCTTCACTAAATAGTAGGATTAGCCTGTGATACATGGGTGTCAAATCGTTGGGTGTGGTGGTTGCAGGCATTTTTTCACAGGTGGTGGATGGAGCAAAGTGAGGATAAGCAGGGACAAGTCAAGAAACTAGTTGATTCAGGCCAGCTGGAATTCATGTATTCTTCTGTCCTTTGGAAACAACCATCTTCTTTTAAAACGATTCATATCACTTAGTGGCTGTGCTGATTCAGTTTTGTATTTCAAATTCCAGAAATGGTGGCTGGTGTATGCATGATGAAGCAACAACACATTATATAGACATGATCGATCAGACAACACTCGGACACCGTTTTATCAAGCAGCAATTTAATAAAACCCCACGTGTTGGATGGCAGATTGATCCTTTTGGGCATTCCGCAGTTCAAGCTTATTTGCTAGGTGCAGAGGTCTGTTTTATGATATTGGAATTGCCTTATGCTTTTGATATTGCAATAAATAGAATGCAGATATGTTGTTGGGTTTGAGGTGCTCTCATTGTCTTTTGCCATTGCTCCTCATATATTCTTTAGAATTATGATAATTCTTTGTAAATCGCAATCATGATTTTGCCATTATTTTCTAAGTTGCCCTTTTTACACCCTTTATGAAGAACTCTTCTGTTTCCTTCTACCTTAGCACATATTAGAGTTGCGACTAGTTTCGTTATGTTATCTTGCATTTTAGAGGAGTGTGGAAAACAGGTACCACACAGCAGATTACCCTTTGGCATTTTTGGCATATTTTTAATGCAGGACAATCATATTTCTGTATTAGGTGATTCACTTCTCTGTTTGTGTAGGGTGACATAGTGTTTTTTTTTTTTTTTCGGTTTGATCCAAGGAGATTTGAACCTCGATTTTGATGGTTTACACCATATATTTCATAATGCTGCGATAGCCAATTGAGCTAAGCCAAGGGCTTACAGAGTTTCCTGGTTAGTTAAAGCTTAAATCAGTAATTGTATCTTGGGACTAGTGTTCACCCATGTTAATAAGTTGCATGTCATAGAGCTGATGGACCTTTGGTTCTTTCCAATAATAATCTAGAAGTCAAAATGTCAATGTCTCCGCCTCCATTGGTTTCCGGCAAATAAGCATGAACATCTGAATTAAATCCTTAGGTCAAATTGCCGTGTTATGGTTGCCACTGTTTGCACTTCGAATGTGTTTATTAACTGCATTTCTTTCTTCTCTTTTATTCGTAGCTTGGGTTCGACTCTCTCTTTTTTGCACGGATCGACTACCAGGACAGAGAAAAGCGAAAAGATCAGAAGACCTTGGAAGTTGTATGGCAGGGTTCCAAGACATTTGGCCCCTCTGCTCAGGTAACCAGATGGTCTTGTAAATGTGACGTACGCCCTTAAAGGTTTCTTGGAAATGTCAAGAATACTAAGCTGATTAAATGGTATTCTGATCACTAATTCATTTTATTGCAGATATGGACTGACGCATTTCCTGTTCACTATAGTCCTCCGGATGGTTTTTCTTTTGAAATTAATGATGATTCTCCTCCAATTCAGGTAAGTTTTCTGTGGGTAAATTGCAGAATGAAATATGCATTCCAGTTATCTCTTTCTTTAAGTCATATTCCTGTGTAATTTACTGCAGGATGATGTTCTGCTTTTTGACTACAATGTTGCGCAACGTGTTAATGATTTTGTCGAAGCATCAACAACTCAGGTAATTGGTGTTGCTTTTGATAGCAATCCAATAGATATTAGGATAATCATGCCTAACTTGACCAATTATGTAGTTCATTCACTTTACTTTTTGGATCTAGAATACGCTGTCGAAACTTCAATTTTCTATTCCATCGAAGTATCAATGACTACTTTAATGCATTCTTATAATTTTGTTTTGTTTTACTTCATTAATTGGATATAATGACTTTGCCTCACTGTGTGTAGGCTAATGTTACCCGTACAAATCATATTATGTGGACAATGGGAGATGACTTTCAATATCAATATGCAGATTCTTGGTTCAAGCAAATGGACAAGTTAATCCACTATGTGAATAAGGTACCACTTTTATAGGTGCATTTGCTCTTAGTCATACATCATATAAATCTCTTTTTGACATTGTAGTTATTCAGTACGCATCCTGAAAATTCTTTGATCCGCTTTCCTCAGTTTTGCTTTATAATAAAAATTATTAATAGAGTGTAAGATATTTCTCCAAAATCATTTATAACTTTAGCTGTAGGGAATAAATTTCAAGGTTGCTAAGACATAGTTCAACAAAAATGATGAAAGTTCGACCAAAAATTTATGACATGGCAACATCTCAATGAAGCAATAGCCAAGTTATATTCTTTGCGTACAACACACTGGTTAACTGTTAAGGGCTCCATCTCTGCTATCTACATTAATGAACACACCAATAGACAATACAAGTTAATGCAAGCCAATAATCCTTAGCCAAAACTTCATTTTTGGAGGCTTTTAAGTGTGGTCATTGCTAGTTAGGCAATGTATAATATCCCAAGCGGGATATTTGGCAAATTTTGCAGAAATCTCAAGAATCTGCTCCAATGTTATGCTGGCCCTCCAAAATTGAACTGAAATGTCACTGTTGATCTTTTTTATGAATTCTGGATAAATTCACGAAAGGGAGATGGGTACTCGCCCAACTTCACTGAATCACCCGAGGGTTTCCCTCCTGAGGCTATCAATGAAGCAGAGAATCGGGTTCTCAACCTCTCATATAAAAAGAAATATCAAATCCAAGTTGTCCCCCAATGACCTCCTCCTCCTCTTTTATAGATTTAATAGACCCATCTAGAACCTCCTATTTTATTATTATTTTAACCATTGAGCACATTTCCCTCCTTTCAATTCAATTAAAATATCTTTTTAATGTGGGAAAATGGTAATTTGGCCACCATGCCTTCTTAGGCCACTGAAACTCACTTCTAACCATCCCATCTTGTAGATCTTCTCGTTCTGGTTCCAACGAGCTATTACAGTAAGGTGTTCTATCAAGTATTCCTCCCGTAATGCCACCTTAAGTGTAATTAATTGAGTAAGGCCCATTAATAACTTTATTTTTTGAAAGTTATCAGAAAGCATCGGAACGAAAGGCAAACTGTGTGGATGATGGAATATACCAAGCGAATGCCATCAAACCTCATAGAAACTCCTCAAAACCCTATGAAACATCTCCAAAAGCCCCTGGGCCCGTTGATGAAGTAAACCTGCCCCTGTGACCTGTCTACCTCCAACCCTGAAAGTTCATCCATAAGGAACACCAGAAAAAGTAACATCACACAATGAGAGCAAGTTTAAAACATTGTAGGTGATATGATCTCAGTTACAACAATGCAAGGAGACCAAACAAGGAGACAATTATGCAAGCACAAGACAAGAGATTGTTGGAATTGTAAACAACTTGTATAGTTATTTGTATTATATATATAGGCTTGCAAAATTGCAAGAGAATAATTATGTTTGACAAAGTCTCTGATAAAATATAATAAAGTAGATGAGTGATCAATTTGTACGAAGTCACCCAAAAAGACAAAGGATGAAGTACAAAGCAGTGCTGCGAACATTGCGATGTTATCGCGATTTTTTCAAAAAATCACGCTTTTTTCAAGTGAATTATTTTATTGGCCGATAATATCAACGATTTTTTTGAGATGAAAAAATCATGGAAAAATCACGAGTCAAGCAGTCATAATCGCCAGGTGCAGCAACAACGAGTTTTTAAAGCAAATTTTTGGCTTTTTTTGGTTCATTTTGCAGACAGAGGGTAAGAGTGAGAGCTAAGGAGGAGAATTCATTTACAAGGGCAAGAGAGGAGAAAAGTGAAGGACTTTAACATCCCAAGCAAAAAAAATTCAAGTTTGGACCAAGTTTCTTCAGCGAAACATGGTATTTAAGTATGGACATCAAATTTGGCCATTTTTTGTTTTTTTCTTGTTTTTCCTTGGGTTTCTAACACCCATTTATTTTCCATGATTTTTGTTTGGATTTTAGTGTGTTTTTTTGTCAGTTTTGTTGCATTCAGTGGAGGGTTTTTTTGTTCAAAAATGCAAAATCTCGATTGTTAGTTTTATTTGTTCAATTTCTTCTTGTGCCCTAATTTTTTTCCATCATTTTTGCTTGGGTTTGAATATGTATTTTTTTGCCATTATTGTTGCATTGAGTTAAGTGTTTTTGTTTTGGTAAAAAATTCAAAATGTTGTATGTAGTTTTAATTTCATTTGTTTAAGTTGTCATTCTTCTTGTGCCCTAGGTTCAAACTTCAAACTTCAATCTTCAATCTTACATTAAAACTCAAGATTCAACAAAGTTACAATCATGCCAAGGAAATTGGACCCTTCGTGTTAATTTTAGGCAACAATGGTATGTTCTATGCTTTAGAGCAATTTTACTTCAATTTCTTTATTAGCCGAATATCAATATCCAGATTAGCAATCACATCAACATGATAGTAAAATGCAGATAGAACATAAACATAAATAGTAAAAGAAAAGCCAAGACAAGAGGACACAAGATGTGGCACCAGCCAAGGACAAACACCAATGTGGGGAAACACTTGATCAATTCTTCTTATATTCTTCAATAGTTCAGCAGAGAGAGGGATAGTACAATTTATAAATCTGATAATTTATGATAGCAGCAAAAGAGCCCTACCCAGAAAAGTCAATGTCGGTCAACAGGGTAGATTTGACCCTCAATAAATTGGTCAACTTCAGTCAACTTTGGCCTCCAAACAACAAGCTGAATCAGCCCTCAAAAGAACCCAAAATCAGTCCAATCAAATCTGGTCAAAGTTCAAACAGCCAACCTGCGGTCAACCCTAGCTACAGTCAATGCTGGTCAAAGTCAACGTTTGGCCTCGATTTCTGTGCCTATAAATGCAGCCTGCCCAAACAGAGATAGCCCCCACAAAAACATAGTCAAAGCAGGTCAACGCATGCTAGTCAACGCTTGGTCAAACTGTCCAGAAATTCGGTCTCTTGAGATTTCGCTCTCCTAAAATTTTGGCCTTCTGAAATTTCTCTCCTGAAATTTCTGACGTGTGGAGAGAGAGAGAGGCTTAGAAATCCATACCCAATCAATGAGGAGAGAAAGAGAAGTGTGAAGATGAGTGTTTTCAAATGAGGCTAAGGCATCATGTATTTATATCAAACGTTGAGGATGAATAGACGTGACTGTTGAGCTTCTAAGCCTACATAAGTTCGCTGGCCGACCTTGACAATTTGTCCATAATCAAAATAAATTCATAACTTCGTTTGTACATGTCGGAATCAGATGATCTTTAGATCAATCCTACACCTCTCGGAGAGAGGAATCCAAGAAAAATATCAGCTGTCATAAATAAGATGACCCATGTGGAGTTTGGCCCTACTTGCCAATTTTAACACTCCCTCTCAACTAGGGAGAACTCCATTTGCTAATCCATCTACCAATCCATACTATCTCTGCCATCAATGCACTGCTCTTCTCTACTGAACTATGAAGAAGAAGAAGTGATTGAGAATGTATCATACAATTCTCTACTGACCTGAAGTGAATCCCAATCAAAGGAGAGTGTGTCATACCACTCTTACTCACCTGAAGTCAATTCCAATCAAAAGAGAGTGTCTCATACCACTCTTATTGACTCGAAGTCAGTTCCAATTAATCCCAGATCAATATCAGTCATTCTAACATAGGGAGTATGGTAGTACATGATGCAACCATCGGTAGTAAAATGGTCCCTATCCTCATTTCCCTACTCATTAGCCAGATCAAAGGTACTTCCCATGAGTCCTAGATTGCATGGGTTGGATGTCTCAGCAGGAGAAGGATGAACCACTCATCCTACCTACATGTCGCCATGGGGTATCACATGGGAAGGCTGAACCACTCACCCTGTACAGAGCAAACCACTAGGGGAAGGCTAAACGACTCACCCTATGGTTGCTCATCACTCCAAGAAGTACCCCAAGCCCCCTGGAGCTCCCAGAGCTCAATGTCCATCTCATACAGGACCCTCATAAGAAGGTCTCTCCACGACTCCAAGTCGTTCTCGAAAGGCCAAGAACTTGACCTTCCCTAGGGGCTTTGTTAGAATATTGACGACTTTCTCATCGATCCCAATGTGATGGAGCCTTATTGCTCCTCATTGTACCATATCCCGGATAAAGTGGTACCTTATATCTATATGCTTGGAACGATCATGAAACACGGGCTTCTCTGATAATTAGATCCCACTTTGATTGTCACAGAGGATCACGGTGGTATCCAGCACATGTCCAAACAGCTCACTGAAGAGCTTCCTCAACTAGACAGCTTCACAGGAGGCCATACTAGCAGCTATGTATTCGACCTCAGTGGTTTACAAGGCAACCAATTTCTGCTTCTTGCTCATCCAGGATATCGAAGCAGAATCCAAAGAAAAACAACATCCAAAAGTGCTCTTGCAATCCACCACACTGCCAGCCCAATCAACATCAGAATAACCATGCAGCCTCACATCTTCGGCAGTGTATCTCAGTCCATGAGTGATTGTGCCCCGAAGATATCTCAGAAGATTCTTGGCACTAATCCAATGTATATGATGAGGCTCAACCATATATTGGCTCAATGTGTTAACTGCAAAACATATGTCCGGACGGGAGATCACTAAGAACATCAGCGCTCCTATGAGTTGACAATACTCAGAAGAATTTTCCAATTCAGGTCCAGTAGCACTACCACATAACTTATTAAAGTTAAGTTCCATCGGAGTAGTCACAAGCTTGTAGTCCATCATCCCAAATCTTTCCAATATTTTCATGTTAAAATTGGCAACTAGGACCAAACTCCACGTGGGTCATATTATTAATGGACGTTGATATTTTTCTTGGATCCCTCTCATCGAGAGGTGTAAGATTGATCTAAAGATCATCCGATTCCGATAAGTATTCATGGAGATATGAATTTATTTGTGTTATGGAACAATTCGTGCTCAACGTTTTAGTATAAATAGAGGTGGCCTTCAAGTCATTTCAACACACTTGGGATCTCTTCCTCTCTACTTGTTTTTGGGTTTTAGTAGGAGGAGAGATCCTAAGGGATAACGTTGCACTGATCTAGAGGGCAGAAGCCGGAATTGCCGGGAATAGCCGGAATAGCCGGGAAAGCTGACGCAGAGGGTAGAATCCGGAACTGTCGGGAACAGTTGAAATTGCTGGAACTACCGGAACTATCGGGAACAACCGAAACTTCCGGGAACTGTCGGAACAACTAGAGCATCTGTCTCCGAAGGAGAGCAGCATGCAAGGGACAACTAACTAACATTGGGATAGTTGTATGATACTTAGCAGCAAATACACCAAGCATGTAATGTTACAGCTAGCATGCAAGGGATAGCTAGCATGCTAAGGACAACATGCATGCTAAGGACAACAAGAAAGCAAGGGACAACAAGCAAGCAAGGTGCAACCAACACATAGGTCAGTATGGCAACATGGTGCAACAATGACACATGATGCAATACAGTGATAGGTACAGTCATAATTAATGAAGTGTGATGAGATGCAACATAGTGATGATGGGTGAAACATGGTGCAGCGCGGTGAGGTGTAGCATGATGACGAAATGTAGCACAATGATAGGTGAAGGAGTCACCTTGGAGAATCAATTGAAGCAGTATGTCTTCAACTAATCTCATGTATCATCTTCTTAGAGATGATCTATGCTCTTATCTAGATAATTCAAAGTGTTGACTTCTGTTGTAAACGTACTATCTCTCTCTCTCTCTGCTGAACTATTGAAGAACATATAAGAAGAATTGATCAAGGGTTTCCCCACATTGGGGTTTGTCCCTGGCTAGCGCCACATCTTGTGTCCTCTTGTCTTGGCTTGTCTTCTGCGATTTATGTTTATGTTTTATCTGCAGTTTACTTTGACACTGATGTGATTGCTAATCTGGAAAAGATATTGAGCTAACTGTGAAAATTGAAATAAATTGCTCTAAGCATAGAACATACTTAAAATTAACATGGTATCAGAGCTAAGGTGAAGGCAATGCCCAAGCAAGAGTGAAAGAGCAATCACTGAAGACAATTGGGAAAGGAAAAAAGGATCAATGGATTTCTCATCCCTCTTCAAATTCACCTAGGGTGAAGTCGAAGCAGAGAATATTATGAGAATGGTGCAGCAGAAGTTTCTGATGGCCTACCTAAAGATCACTTCAATGGGAAGTCCAGATCTAAGGGTGGAAGGAAAGGAAGATGCCTTGGTTGTAATAAGTTCGGCCATTATGCGAAGGAGTGTCTGAGGTAGGGACACATCACTTGATGACGATAACAATCATTCCAGGGACCTCTTCAATGATTAGAGGAATGACAGGTAATGCAGGTCATCAAGGAAATTTAGAGAAAGCAAGGAACCCCAGGTATGAAGAATCAAATGTTGTTTCTGATAAGATAAAGAAGCATTATCTTGTATTGGCCCTCTCCTTCAGATTCTTTGGGAATCTGGCTTATTGATCGTAGTGCTTCAAGGCACCTCATTGGATAGAAGGGTGCTCTCTCGAATTTGGTAGAGACGAAAACAACTGTGGGATTATACTTGGAGTCGATGCCACCTATCCTAGAAAGGGTGTAGGGAATGTTACCCCTCAATTGAATGAGGGTAACTCTATTCATTTACAAGAATCTCTTTTATGTACCTAATCGCAAGAAGAACCTGGTGTCCATCTCGGAAATGGAAGTCAAAGGTTTTAAGGTGGCATTCATCGATGGGAAGGTACGTGTTAAAAAATAGAATTTTCAAAGATTATTTTTCTTATGGGTTCAGGGTTGGCAATTTGTATCAAGTTGCAGGATGGTCCATTGGGGATCATGACAATTGACATGTCGCATCTATAACACCGGAGGTCGACCTATGGGGTCCTACCCGATGTGAGTCAGATGGTGATAGTGATGCTTGAATTCAAGAAGAGCATAAAGGTACATGTCTGAGATGTATTGAAGGAAAATCTTATAAGGGGACCATTCCCCTCATGCAGCAGATCCACAGGTTTGGAACAACCCCAGGAGTTTGAGATTCATGATCGGGAATCTCATGTATATAGGTGGAAGAAATCCCTCTATGGCTTGAAGCAAAACACCCTGGGCGTAGTATGAGAGGATTGATAGCTGTCTGATGAAAAACCGATCCAAACCATTACCCGAAGGTTGTGGATGATAGACCTCTCATACTAGCACCTTATGAGAACGACCTATTTCTGACAGGTGTAGACCCTCTCATTTGCAGAAGTAGAGGGAGTTGGATTCCGGATGTGGAATGATAAATTGCAAGCCTGTGACTACCTTGAGGATCTTAACTTTTAGAAGCTATATGGTAGTGATGTCGGACTAGATTTGGGAAATGCCTCTAAGTTTCATAAACTCATTCGCGTTGATGTTCCTGGTGAACTTCCGTCCGGACATATGTTTTGCAGTTAACATGGTGAGCTCATATTTGGTTGAGCCTCACAGATTGGTGCCAAGAATCTTCTGAGATATCTTCGGGGCACAATCTCTCATGGATTGAGATACATTACCGAAAATATGAAACTACATGATTATTCGAATGCTGACTGGGCAGGCAGTGTGGAGGATCACTAGAGCACTTCTCAGTGCTGGTTCTCTTTGGTTTCTGCTTTGATATCATGGATGAGTAGGAAGCAAAAGTTGGTTGCTATAAGCACCTCCAAGACTGAATACATAGCTACGAATATGATCTCGTGTGAAGCTTGTATGGTTGCAGAAGCTCTTAAGTGAGCTATTTGTACACATGAAGAATACCACTGTGATTCTTTGTGACAACCAGAGGGGGGATTCGATTATTGAGGAATCTCGTATTCGATGATTGCTCCAGCAGATAGACATCATATACTGCCTTATCTAGGATATGGTAAGTCGATGAACGAGGAGACTAAATCGCATTTAGATTGATGTATAGGTCGTAGACATTTTGTCAAGGCCCCGGGGAAAGGTCAAATCTGTGACTTTCCCAAACGACTTGGAGTCGTTGAGAGACCTTCTTATAAGGGTCCTGCATGTTGCATGCATTGAGCTCTAGGGGGCTTGGGGTACTTACTGGAGCAACATACGACCACAGGGCGACTCACCCTCCCATGGTGGTGCGCTATGTACAGGATGACAGATTCAACCTTCCCCTGTGATACCTCGTGGCGACTGTGGAACAGGACGATTAGTTCTCCCGTGGCAATTGTGGAACAGGATGATTAGTTCTCCTGTGGTCGGGATGATTAGTTCTCCCGTGGAAACTGTGAAATAGGATGATTAGTTCTCCTGTGGGCCGGGATGATTAGTTCTCTCGTGGCGACTTTGGGGCAGGATGATTCATTTTCCTGTGGACAGGATGATTAGTTCTTGTTGAAATTTGGTACCGGAGGACAGGTGGTTCCCTAAGGCTTTGATCTTTGGCCTAGGGAAAAGTGTCCAAAAGAATTTAATTTTTCTCCTAAAGTAACTTTATAATTTTTATAAAGTTAAATCTAATTTAAAAGTGACTTTAAGTGATAAAGTTACTAAGTCTAATTTTAAAGTGACTTTTATAAAGTCAATGAAAAATTAGAAAGGAAAAGTGACTTTGGAAATAAATGACTAAGTGGGTCTTTATTAAAGTGGGGTGAATTAAAAAAATAGAAAGTGAGATTTAAATGAGCATTTAATCTCAGCCATTGGATTTAGGGATCACCCAAAAGTCATTTAGGGTTGGGTTAAGGGAGGAAAAGGAGAAAAAGATCATTCATTCTTTCATGAGCAGATTGGGAGAAGGAGAGCAAGAGAGCAAGGGAGATTTCTGGACAAGGAGGAGAAAGAGGCAGCAGTTTGGCACACATACCAAGGCAGCACTTCAGCAAATCCGAATAGCATAAAGAACAAGCAAAAAAAGGCAGATTTTTGTGAGCAAACAGTGAAAATTTGATTTTCAGCACGAATATCGAGGAGGCGATTTTCTGCACAATTTTCGAGGTCTGTCCGTACAAGTCCGTACGGCCGTCCGTACAGTCCGTACGGTCCGTACATATGTACGTCAGTACAGTCCGTACATCCGTACGGTCCGTACAGCTCGTACAGCACATTTTCAGATTGTCTGTTGGCTGAAAACAGATAAGTTTGCTTGCTGGAAAAATTCTGTTTTGCTGATTTTTTTGCTGAAAATTTTCTCTCTGTAAAAATGCATTTTCCAGAAATAAAGAAGAGCTCTCAAACTGGTTTTCCCCAAGAGTTGTAGGGGGTTTTTCCAGGGTCAAGTTGACCAAAAATCTCAGTGTTTAAATGTGTTTTAATGGCTATTTATGATTGCTGATTTTTATTTCTGCAATTTCCAGCATTCTGTAAAATTTCCAGAATTTGTGTTTTCAGCAATATTTATTTTTTCAGCTTGTTAAATGTATGGTTATGGGAATGGGCATTTAACTACATGGGAGAAATAAGGTGAAACTGAAAACCGGGGTGGAAAAACAGAAATTTTTACAGTTTTCCTGTCAAGGCATCCTACCCATGTAGTCTGGGACTCATGGGAAGTACCTCTCATCTGATCAATGAGTAGGGAAATGGGATTAGGGACCATAGTAGTATTATCGATGGACGCATCGATGTATCTAGTGTACTCCCTATGCCAGGATGACCTCCATCGATATGGGATCAGTATGAGTGGTTTGAGTCACTCTCTTGTGATATTGATCTAGGATCAATAAAACTGACTTCGGGCCAGTAAGAGTGATGTGACACACTCTCTTCAGATGAAATTGACTTCGGGTCAGTAGAGAATGGTATGAGACATTCTCGATCAATTCTTCTTCTTCATGGTTCAGCAGAGCAGAGCTCAACAGAGGGCACTGATGGCAGAGATAGTACAGTCAAACATATGGATTAGTGGATGGAGTTCTCCCTAGTTGAGAGGGAGTGTTAAAATTGGAAACTACGGCCAAACTCCATGTGGTAATATTATTAATGGAAGCTGATATTTTTCTTGGATCCCTCTCATCGAGAGGTGTAGGATTGATCTAAAGATCATCCGATTCCGATAAGTATTTATGGAGATATGAATTTATTTGTGTTATGGGACAATTCGTCAAGGTGGGCCAACAACCAAATAAACCCCACTTGTGCTCAACGTTTTATTATATATAGAGGTGGCCTTCAAGTCATTTCAACACACTTGGGATCTCTTCCTCTCTATTTGTCTTTGTGTTTTAGCAGTGTTACTTGGGAGCGGGAGCGAAAGCGAGGAGCGGGAGCGACATTTTTAGAAGCTCCCGGTTTGGGAGCGAATCCCGGAGCTTTTTTTATACAATATATATATATTTTTATATTTTTTATATTTTGATACATATATGTCAACAAAAACATGTAGAATAATGAATTAGATATAAAAAACATAAAAAAAACATAGATTGAACCATATAACAACAATCATCTAGAAGTTATAATCTTCATCAACCATGTCCACAAGTTAGTAACATAGTAACATACAACATATTGAGTCTCATGATTCATCAATCTTAAAGTTTCAAGCTTTCAAAATTCAATATATAACATTTATCATCATTGATCACCAAAGCTGTACTTGTAAGCTAAGTGTAACCATTACAACAAATAATATCTAACATGAAATGAAATGTTATAAAATGAAATGAAATGAAACAACTTTCAACTTTCATGAAGCATCATATTCATAATTTATTACTAATGAGTTATAATTGCCAAATTCAAACTTAAATTGTCATATATTGTTTAAAAAAATATCATAATAAATATGAAAGAGTCAATAGTTATAAAAGCTTCTAGAAACTAGAAAAGAGAAGTAAATCTATTATCTATTTCTTATGCTTGGGTCTCTTGCCACCACGAGAAATGTCTAATTTTTTAGTCTTGTTGGAAAATTAGGATCTTTGTCATTAATATCACCCTCTAAGCATTAATATCCAGAGGTATCTTTGTCATTACCTTTGTATCTGAATAGGGATCTTTGTCATTAATATCACCCTCTAAGCATTAACATAAGATAGAAAAAGCATAGCATGTCAGGTCAAGATTTTGTTTGAGTGATGCGTACATTTTTAGGAGTGTCATGATAGATGAGTTTGACAACCAATGTCACCAACATTAAGGTGCATAGTGATAGAGGGATTGGTGCTCTTGATTAAATACGAGTTCCATACCCTAATACATGACAAAATTCAATGGAAACATTGCAATCCTCCAATCCCGAAATCCTGAAAAATTGATAAGTCTGCTGGATTTTGAATGAAATCTAAAATTCTACTTTCTCCATATGAAATCCAATGAGACTGGAACCACTCTCTGTAACGAATAAAATATATATAAATAATAAAGATAAATTGTAATAATGATTAGTTAACTAGTAATTAGGTTGAAGAGGCATGTCTAAATGAGATATGACTCTTCATGAAGAGATACTTGCTTGGTATATAAGCAAACCTCTCGTTCTCATTTGTAAATCATTCATTCTTATTCATATTTAATAAATACTATTTGTATCCTCATGGATATCTTGATATTCCAAGTCTTTTGGAGTAATTAATTTGTAGAAGGAACTTTGTTCGCTTCATTTGGTATCAAAGCAGTTTGGTCCTCTAGGTTGCTTAACCGGTGCACAGAGCTCGTTCTCCGATCCAGGTCCTTGGCTATCGGAATTCGTCAACCGTGTTGCCGTACAATTGAAGCATTTTGCTCAGAATTTGGGAGTTTCTCCTTTTCTCCGTTTTTCTAGGCCTTTGGCCATTAAAATTAAAATTAAAAGAAAATTTGCTAGTTGGAGGGTCTCCAATTCACTAGTTGACCTTTGGCCATAAAAAAAAAATTAACCAAAAAAAAAATCAAAATCACCTGGTAGAAGCCCGTGGTTTTAGAAACAACCCATGGTGATTGCCCATAGTATTTTAAAAGTAAAAGAAAAAACAAAAGGGATACAAAATCTCATACCAAGTGATATTTAAAACTTTTTACGTGGAGAAGCTCGTGGTTTTAGAAACAACCCATGGTATTTTAAAAGTAAAAGAAAAAACAAAAGGGATACAAAATCTCTTTACGTGAAAGGTAAATATTACTTTTTACTTAAAGTATTGTGAACATCGTGACCGTGTCATATGAAAAGACGTGACCTTTATATTTATTAAGTGTGGTGACATCATAAACGTTTATATTAAGTGTGACTTTTATATTAAGTGGGGTGACATTAAAAGTTATCAAGGGAGTAATTAAGTATATAAAAAAGGGACCAATTTATTATTAAAAAAAGAAGTGAAACTATTATAGTCGTAGCGGTCAGAATCGACCCCATGTAACACGAGTTGCGAGGCTGCTCCAGTTGCCGATTCCTCTGTAATAAAAAAAGGGGTCTTAATATATAGAAATACATACATATATAGAGGGCAACAATATAAAGGAGTATTTTTTTTAATAAAAGGGTATTCAAGTTTTTAACAATCCACATTAAAGGAGAATATTTGAAAAATATATATAGAAGAAATAAGTGATATTTTATAATAAAAATAGCTCCAGTTGACATATTGTTTACGTAAAAACGTCAAGGCAAAAATGGAGACTAGTAATGAAAGGTTTCCTGAATCCCATAGTACATGTGTTTACACACTATTTAAAATCAAAGGATCACTCGCAGGAAGAGACATCTTAATCTCTATCAGTCATACTGAAAGAAGTAATTATGTTAGTCCTAAATGTGCTAATCAATTGGTGATCCCTGAATCAAATATAGTTGAAACAAATATTTTTGGCAAACAATACGATATAAGCAATCTACACCTGAATATTGGAGATTATACTTTTACCTCACAATTCACCGTGAAAACCTTACGTTTTAACGATAGTGACATTGTTTTAGGATCACCATGGATAAAAACTCTAGGTTCCTTTATTCTAAATACTAAGAAAATTTTTTAACATTTTCTTACAAGAAGAAGAAAATAACACTCCAAGATGTTACACTGAAACCTAATTCAGTAACACCAGAAGATACATCGGATATTTCAAAAGTAATTTCTCAAGAAGGTAAAAAAGTATTACAAATTATGCAAAATGAAATTGACAAAATCACTATTGACAAAAATGAAGAAGTTTCTCGACTTAAAAACCATAGTGAAAAATTATTGACGCAAATTAAGAAACTTAAAAAGGATAAGAAGTCATTAGAAAACAAGGTACAACAATTTATAGAGAAAGAAGTATCAAATGTAGGAATTCAAGTTGATGACAAAACAACAAATATCGATCCAGTGAATATGACAACTCAAGAAGACAAGTCAGTTGAAGAAACGACACACGTAGATGTTGCAGTTCAGACAATGAACATCCCAAGTGAATGTTCCATAACCATCTCAACAACATCTTTGCCAGAAGAAAATATAAAAATTGGCACATGCCCAGTAAGGAGAAATCAAACCAAAAAAGTTCCATATCGACATCCGAATCATGAGAACAGACGAATCAACCATGCTACATATTTGAACCAGTCAGAACTGAAACAACAAATTGATGTTCCAGATAATAGTGATGTAATCTCAATCCAGTCTTATGCTAACAAGTCGTTACAAAATTCTAGTGATCAGAGTACTATACAGAAGATTAATCTGGGATGGTTTGATCCCTTATCGGTGCGACAATTTTATTTGTCACTAAGAAGATCATATCATCTTGTATCGACGAGGATGACTATTCTGAGACAGAAAGACTTTCGAAGCCGAAAAAGAGATCAAGCATTTTTTCATCGACAAGCTTTGAGGACAAATCTCTTTGAGGAAGGAGGCAATGTAATGAATAAAATATATATATAAATAATAAAGATAAATTGTAATAATGATTAGTTAACTAGTAATTAGGTTGAAGAGGCATGTCTAAGTGAGACATGACTCTTCATGAAGAGACACTTACTTGGTATATAAGCAAGTCTTTCATTCTCATTTGTAAATAATTCATTCTTATTCATATTTAATAAATAATATTTGTATCCTCATGGATATCTTTATATTCCAAGTCTTCTGGAGTAATTAATTTGTAGAAAGAACTTTGTTCGCTTCACTCTCAAACATCCTGAGTCATTTCATGGTAATGTTAAAAATTTAAGTAAAAGGATGAAAATGAAGACAAAAAAACTGCAAAAAAAGACAAAATGCTCCCAAAAAGGCAGGGAGCGAAATTTTTTTTAGGGAGCAAGCTCTCGGAATTGCTCCCTTTTCAAGAGCGATTTCGGGAGCGTACTCCCAACCCGCTCCTGCCCGGAGCGCGGGTTGGGAGCGGGATCGAGGAGGGGGCACTCCCCCACAACACTGGGTTTTAGTAGGAGGAGAGATCCTAAGGGATAACGCTGCACTGATCCAGAGGGCAAAAGCCAAAATTGTCGGGAATATCCAGAACAGTTGGGAAAGCTGACAGAGAGGGCAGAAGCTGGAACTGCCGGGAACAGTCAGAATTGCTAGAACTGTTGGAACTACCTGAAATGCCAGGAACATCTGGAACTGCCGAAACTGCCGGAACAGCCAGATCATTTGTCTCCAAAGGAGAGCAACATGCAAGGGACAACTAACTAACATTGGGACAGTTGTATGGTACTTAGCAACAAATACACCAAGCATGCAATGTTACAGCTAGCATGCAACAATAAGCATGCTAAGGACAACAAGCATACTAGGGACAACAAGCAAGCAAGGTGCAACCAACGTATAGGTCAGTATGGCAACATGGTGCAGCGATGGCACATAATGCAATACAGTGATGGATACAATCATGATTAATGAAGCGTGATGAGATGCAGCATAGTGATGATGGGTGCAGCATGGTGCAGCGCGGTGAGGTGCAGCATGATGACGAAATGCAACACAACGATAGGTGAAGGAGTCACCTTGGAGAATCAGTTGAAGCAGCATGTCTTCAACTGATCTCATGTATCATCTTCTTAGAGATGATCTATGCTCTTATCTAGATAAGTCAAAGTGTTGACTTCTATTGTTAACGTACTATATCTCTCTCTCTGCTGAACTATTGATGAACATATAAGAAGAATTGATTAAGGGTTTCCCCACATCGGGGTTTGTCCCTGGCTAGCGCCACATCTTGTGTCCTCTTGTCTTGGCTTGTCTTCTGCGATTTATGTTTATGTTCTATCTGCAGTTTACTTTAACGCTAATGTGATTACTAATCTAGAAAAGATATTGAGCTAACTGTGAAAATTGAAATAAATTGCTCTAAGCATAGAACATACCTAAAATTAACACTTCACAACATATTTTCCTTGAGAGGAAAATTGCACCTGGCTTTTGCCAGACCTCCAACCCTAGGAAATAGTGCATCAGTCCTAGGTCCTTCATCTCAAATTTAGAAGCCAACTTACTCTTACATTTGTGAATGAGAGGGTCTGCACTTCCATCAGCTCCATGCTTGATTTTGTAGAGCCACTTAGAGGTGACAACCGATTTGTCCTGGGGTCTAGGGACCACATCCCAGACATCATTCTTCACAACTGACTTGTATTCTTCATTCATAACATCCTTCCATACTTGATGCTTCACGACTTCTTCGAATGATGAAGGCTCATTTTGAATGATAGTTCTCATGGCCGTCAAATATCCTTGATACCTGTTTGGCTTCTTGCTTTCACGCAAAGTCCCCCTTGGTGCAATGTGTCTCTCGGCATCTTCGAGAGTCTCCCTAACCCATGAGGGTCTCATTTTGGAGGAAGAGGGTTCATGAGGAGGAGGATCAGTAGGATCCATAGGTTCATCAACATCAGACATCATTTCATCTTCTTTTGCACCCTGATTTCTGGTGTCAGCTTCTTTGTCCTTCCTTAGGATAGGAAGGTTGTTAATCTTCCTGAGGGCCATATCTTCGTCGAAAGTGACATCATGAATTATCTCAACTTCCTTTTGACCAGCCACATAAATTCTATATCCCTTACAATTTTCACTATAGCCCACAAAGATTCTTTTCTTCCCAAATGCACCCAATTTGCTTCTTTTCTCTTTCGGCACATGAAAATATGCGGGACTTCCAAATATTCTAAAATGAGAGACATCGGGTTTCTTACCAGTGAACATTTCTTCGGGAGTCTTGGAGTCCAATGCTTGATGAGGGCATCGGTTTTGAACATACACAACGGTATTTGCAACTTTAGCCTATAGGAACTTCGGAAGGCCTTGATCATGAAGCATGGCACGAACTGCTTCTACAATAGAGCGATTCTTCCTTTCAACCACACCACTCTGCACAGGAGTGTATGGCGTTGTAGACTCCCTCTTAATGTCAGCTTCTCTGCAATAATCTTGGAATTCCTTGGATTCATACTTAGTCCCATTATCAGTCCTCAATATCTTGATTTTCTTCTCGGATTGGTTTTCAATCAAGGCTTTGAAGTGTCGGAACCAGGTGAACACTTCATCCTTCTTCAAGAAGTAGATCCAGGTCTTGCGAGAATAATCATCCGTAAAGGTGAGATAATATAAGTATCCTCCCAAAGTGTTTACGGGCATCATACCAGATATGTCGGAGTGGATCAATTGCAATATATCTGTGGTCTTGCTATTACTTGAGGAGAATCGTCTCCTTGTAAGTTTTCCTTTGGCACATCTCGGACATACACCTTCATGCTCTACTCTGAGCTCGTACATACTTGTCACCATTTGTCTCACCTCGGGTTGGGTCTTATAATAAAGATGCGCAAACCTCCGATGCCATGGTTCAAATTGTATAGATGTGTCGCAAGACATGGCTCCCAATGGACTTCCTCCAACTTGATACAAGGTGTCAACCCTAAACCCAAAAGTAAAAGCATCTTTAAAATTTCTTTTCCAAATACGTACCTTTCCATCGATGAATTCCACCTTGAATCATTTGTCCTCTATGGCTGGAATGGACACTAGGTTCTTCTTGAAATCAGGTACATATAGTATTTCTTGCAAATGAATAGTGTTACCTTGATTCAATTGAAGGGTAACATTCCGTACTCCCTTCACGGGATAGGTGGCATCGTCTCCAAGGATGATCTCCAAGTTTGTCTCCTTTTCTATCAGATTAAAGAGGGCTTCCTCGTATCTGGTGAAGTGCCTTGAAGCACCACTATCAATCAGCCAATTTCCAAAAGTGTTTGGAGGAGAGGCAATGGAGAGGGCTGATATAAGATAGTACTCTTTTTGCTTATTGTTAACAACATTGGATTCTTCATACTTGGAATTCCTTGATTTCTTGGAGGGTCAACCATTTCCTTAATGTCCCGCATTCCTTTTTCCTTTGCCATTGGACCTGCCATTCCTTTGATCGTTGTTGTTGAAGTTGCCCCTGGAATGATTGTGATCATCATCATGCGATGTGTCCCTTCTATTTGGACACTCCCTTGCATAGTGGCCAAACTTATTGCAAACAAAGCATCTTCCCTTCCTTCCATTTTTGAATCCCGGTCTTCCTTGACTTTGCTTCTTTGAACCTGCATTGTTCTTCCTCTTGGCATGAGCGGAGAATGTAGTGGGGTTGCTTCTATTAGAAGGCATTTCTTGCTCCACCATTCTTGTTTCTTCTTGAATACATCTCGACATCAATTCTTCGAACCCTAGAATTCGATCATTGTTGAGTATGGTGGTTCTAAATACATACCACTCAGGTGGGAGTCCTCTAAGGGTGGTGAGAGTAAATTCCCTATCAAGAATGACCTCTCCAATCGAGAGTAGATCATTCTTGATCTCAGTAATCCTCAAGAAATAGGATTGAATGTCTTCATCCTTGCCCTTCTTAATATCCTTCAACTTATTCTAGAGAAATAGAATTTGATTAGCATTACTAACCTTGAACATGCCGACCAATCTGTCGTAGATCTCCTTGGAGGTCTTCAATTCGAAGATATAGACCACCAGATGCTTGTCAATGGAATCCCTGATGATCTTCTTCGCTTTGACTTCAGCCCTATTGTATTTGGTCTTCGCAACAACCAGTGCATTTGAAGAAGGCTCAGGGATTTACCTTGCACATAATCCATCACTTCTTTTTCTTCCAAGGTCAAATCAAGAGACATCTTCCATCCATGATAGCCAGATTTATCATGGAGATTTTCTTCATCCGGGAAGTAGGATGAGGAACCCATTGAGCTTTTTGTCCTTGTCCAACTGTCTTTGGTGATTTCTCTTTCACTCTTGCTTGGTCTTTGTCTTCACCTCAACTCCGATACCAGGTTAATTTTAGGAAACAATGGTATGTTCTATGCTTTAGAGCAATTTTACTTCAATTTCTTTATTAGCCCAATATCAATATCCAGATTTGCAATCACATCAACATGATAGTAAAATGCAGGTAGAACATAAACATAAACAGTAGAAGACAAGCCAAGACAAGAGGACACAAGATGTGGCACCAGCCAGGGACAAACCCCAATGTGGGAAAACCCTTGATCAATTCTTCTTATATTCTTCAATAGTTCAACAGAGAGAGAGAGTACAATTTACAAATCTGATAATTTATGATAGAAGCAAAAGAGCCCTAACTAGAAAAGTCAATGTTGGTCAATAGGGCAGATTTGACCCTCAATAAATTGGTCAACTTCGGCCTCTAAACAACAAGATGAATCAGCCCTCAAAAGAACCCAAAATCAGCCTAATCAAATCTGGTCAAACAACCAACTTGCGGTCATAGTTTTAAAAACCGTTCCGGTCTGACCGGTTACCGGCCTAACCGGCCGGTTGGGAGGCTCACCGGTCAGAACCGGTGAAAAAACCCGGTTAGAAGCCTCATTTGCCCAGAAAATAGACCTAATCGGTAAAAACCGGCCGGTTTAGGTCAAAACCGGCCGGTTTATTGCTAACCGGCCGGTTTTGTCCTAAACCGGCCGGTTTATGGACAAGTCAATCAAGATAGTCAATGCTGGTCAGAAATGTGGGGCCAACTTGTCTTCTACGAGGCTGACTTGGCCAAAGTCATAAATATTAAGTTTCTCCATTAATTTGCTAACGAAATTCTGACCGAAGCTGCCAATCTTCAACAAGATTGACAGTTCTATGATCTGACTGATCATATTCTTGTGAAATCAACCTCTTGATACATGTCTTTTATTCCAAGCCTTGAAATTTTTTAAGAATGATGCCAAAGCAAAATCTTTAATATTGATTAAGGTCACTGTGGGTAAATCAAGCCATGATGCATACCTTTCATTTGCAGACTTATAATTTTGTTAGACTCATTTATGGTTGTGAGTTATGAGATGCTGAGCTACCCATCATTGTAATGTCTTTTGCATGGAGATCTTAGAGTCCTTCAAACTATGAAATGATTTGTATTTCAAAAAAGCACAAAATAAATCTCAAAGAGAAATGAGGTACTTGACAGTGCAATTCAAAATCTGTTTGTAAACTTCACGACGGGCCTTCTTTAATATGTTTTGGACTTTGATTTCTGGCTTTGTTTCAATGATCTTTTTGTAGGTCTGCATTCTCATGACTAATTCATTACTTCTTTCCTGTATAATAAATTTTTGTCATGCATCTTCGCTTTGTGATTGAACCTTTTATTCCACAGGTTGCTGGCGTCAGTCCATCAACAAGGTGTCATCAATATGTTTTAAATATCTTGATCAAGTTCTGCTAGAAAATATCTGCAACAAGGCCTAGATTAGGCCCTTTTAGGAGAGTTCAGATTACACAACAATATTACAGAGATCTGGCTTTGAACTTCTTTCACGACTCAGTCTCAAACACATAGGTAACTCAGACCTTACTCTGACTTGTGCTGAGGCATCCTCAGACTCTGAACCAGATGATGTCTATGTAGCTCCTGATGATGATCCTGTGTCTAGTAGTGGTGATGGACTTGATGATTGATCATGTGTACACTGTAGACTTGTAGTAGGCCAATGGCCTCATAGCTTGCAGCATTGTTTTTGGACTTTATAGGCCATTTAGAGCCTCATTTCTTATGTATTTTGCTATTTTGTCGATGATATGTATTGCACTCGGTGCCATTTTGATATATTCACCTTTGCATGGTATATAAATGAGCAAACTTTGCATATTTTGTCTCTATTGGCTTGGAATCATGGTTTTACATCTTAAAAATAGTTTTGTTTCATTAAAAATTAATTATTTAATGTATTTTTTAAAAACCGGTTCGTTTAGACCAAACCAGTCCCGGTTAGACCGGTTCCGGTCGGTAAACCGGTTAGCTAGGTGGACCGGTTCGGTCACCGGTTCCGGTTTTAAAAACACTGCTTGCGGTCAGCCTTAGTTGTAGTCAACGCTGGTCAAAGTCAATGTTTGGCCTCGATTTTTGTGCCCAAAAATGCAGCCTTCCCAAACAGAGATATCCCCCACAAGAATGCAGTCAAAGGAGGTCAACGCATGCTGGTCAATCCTTGGTCAAACTATCTAGAAATTCGGACTCTTGAAATTTTGCTCTTCTGAAATTTCAGACGTGTGGAGAGAGAGAGGCCTAGAAATCCGTACCCAATCAATGAGGAGAGAGAGAGAGAAGTGTGAAGATGAGTGTGTCCAAATGAGGCTAAGGCATCATGTATTTATAGCAAACGTTGAGGATGAATAGATGTGACTGTTGGGCTCCTGAGCCTACATAATTTTGTTGGCCGACCTTGACAATTTGTCCATAATCAAAACAAATTCTGTGATATTCCTAATTAGACATGGCTAATTGGAATATTCGATTTTTGCTCAATTTTTGCCTTCTATAGATAGTTATGAATAAAAAAGTGAGTAAAGGATGACATAACTCACTTTTAGAATAAAGTCACTCCCTAGTAGCACAACGTTGTAACTTAAAGGGGAGCCAAGGGGGCCAAAGGACCACGTAGAGGAGGGGCCCACGTAGACACTTGGAGAGACTGCGCAGATGGATAGGAACACGTGGCAAGAGGGAGGCTATGTTGGAGAAGGTTGGCTTAGGTTTTGAGAGGGGCCAACACTATAAATGAGAGAGGAGCCTCCTCATTTTGGCATTCGATTATGTGCATTTGAGCTAGTCACTTTGACTTAGAGCACGCTGACTGTTTAGCTGGTCTACAACACTGTTTAGTGCATCGAGTGTCTCCGTTCGGAGATCTCACCCTTAGCGTCGGGGGACTTTGAGTGCCTGCTCGGGCAAGGTAGTTCCATCAGTATTTTGCAGCAGTTTCATTAGTAGTTTGCAGGAGAATTGAGCACTTTGGATGACTGTGCAGTCTTGAGAGGGATGACGCAATTCTTTCTGGTAGGAGTTCTGGATTGAGGGTTTGTGGAGGATTTGAGCTGGGAGTTTGAGCAGGGGATCAGCCCTTGCATATTGGAGGATTTTGGCAGAGTTTTAGATAGAGTCCTGGAGGGTTTTCTTCAGTGGCAACGCAGAGCATTGAGGGACTACGCAGATCCCCAAGGGGGTGATTTTCGGGAGGTCGGCCATTTCATAAAAGCTTTCTGGGTTTTTCTGGGTTTATTGAGTAGAGGCGGATTCTAGAGTTTCAGCATTTTTTGAGGTGGGAACAGCTCCAAATCCTCATTTGATTCCAGCAGCAGCATTACAGTTCTCCAGCAGCTTGGACGCAGTTCAGAGAGGAGCCATTTCTTTTTTATTCTGAGTATATTTCTTCACTTTCCTTGAGCAAGTCGAGGTGCCATCTTGCTGATCACCTCCTGTACTCATTTCATTACTCAGTATAATAAAATGGCTTAGCATTTGTCGTTGCATTTCTTGAGTATCTGTTATATTTTATGTATGCATCATTGTTTGTTGTACTACTGTTATTATATCTTTGTGAGTTTCTTAGCTACTAGACCACTTGTGCGTTTTTCTGGTTGGGGTTTTTGCTAGGGTTTGAGGAATATTCTTGAAAAGGGATATTACAAATTCATAACTTCATTTGTACATGTCGGAATCGGATAATATTTAGATCAATCCTACACCTCTCGGAGAGAGGCATCCAAGAAAAATATCAACTGTCATTAATAAGATGACCCATGTGGAGTTTGGCCCTAGTTGCCAATTTTAACACTTTGTGGCAATTTGGTGAACCTGATGGAGGGTTTGACAGATTAAATTTGACATACAAGTTATGTGGGCATCATATGACAATCGGGGTATACAAATTGAAGTATCACCTTGCACAAGTTCCCTGGACATGAGGTATGGCCTTGCTCAAATACAAATCAAAAAATCATCTGAAGAGCCCTCAAATCATTAGAAGAAATAAAGACAACCAAAATGTCCAAGGTAGCTCTAAAGAGTCAAATTACAGGGAGTAGAGTGTTAGGATTGGGAGGTGACAGTTAGAGTGTGGTACTGGTTCTACATCACTATCAACATCTACGATTCTACACCCATCCTTGTAGCTACCTCATCATTTTTTGTTCCTAGAACCACACCTGGTGCACAACCATCTATCTCGCCAGTTATTAAAAAAAGGGAGAAGGAAGAAGTTGACAAGTTGTTGGGCAAGTTTCTTCTTTGGAGTGATATTCCTTTCAGCGTTGCCAGGAAAAATCCATTTTTCTAGCCCGCGGTTGATGCTATTGCTATTGTTGGCCCAGGGTACAAAGTCCCTTCATATGATGACTTTAGAGGGTGCATTCTTCAAAATGAAAAGGTTGACTACACTAAGAGATTGGAGGAGTTTAGGGAATCATGGGCACACAAAAAATGCACTGTGATGTTAGATGGTTGGACTGATCAAAAGGGTAGAAGCCTTATTAACTTCTTGGTTAATTGTCCCAAGGGGACAATGTTTATGAAATTTGTTGATGCATCTGCACATATCAAAGATGCACGATTATTATGTGATTTGTTGGATGTGTTCATTCAGGAGGTGGGTCCACAACATGTTGTCTAAGTCATAACAGACAATGCTGCAAATTATGTTGTTGCTGGCAAGATGCTTATGGAGAGGCATCCTAACTTATTTTGGACACCTTGTGCTGCACATTACATTGATTTGATGTTGGAGGACATAGGAAAAATTCTTTTTGTCAAGGATATTGTTGAATCATCAAAAAGAATTACAAAATTTATATATAATTAGGCATTTGTGCTTCATTTGATGAGAACATTGACCAACAACAAGGAGTTGATGCGCCCTGCCATTACATGGTTTAAAATGAGTTTCATATCTCTTCAATCCCTCTTGAATTCTATGTGGGATGTGAAGAGAATGTTTCGTTTTGAGGAGTGGTGTGTTTTTTCATATAGTCGCAAACGAGAGGGAGAGGCCATATGAAGGTTAGTTTTATACCAGGAAAGCTTCTTGGCGAGAGTGCAGGAGGTGTGTAGCATTACTTAACCTTTGGTAAAGGTTCTTCGATTAGTTGATGGAGACAAACCCGTAATGGGCTACTTGTATGAGGCCATGGATAGGGCCAAAGAATCCATTCAAAGCTACTATGATGATAAGGGGGATGAGGGTTTGAGAAACAACAACTCCTATGGGAAGTGATTGAGTAGCGATGGAACAATACATTCCATCATACCATTCATGCTGTAGGGATCTACCCAAACCCCGCATTTTCTTACTCCTGTGGTTTCTTATTTGATGTTGAGGTCATGGATGGATTCTTCACTTGTGTTTAGAGGATGATGCCATCTCAAGTAGAACATGCAGAAATCTCCAAAGAAATGGAGATATACAAGATGGCAGGTGGTACATTTAACTTTCAAATGGCTATTGTGGATAGGAAGACAAAAATGCCAGGTAAGCTTTAGTTTGTTTCAAATTTCATTTTCTCTTCAAGTTCATACTTTGCTTCAACTTTCAAATTTCATTTTTTTCTTATTTTTATCTTATTTGTTGTAGATGCATGGTGGAGAAGCTATGGTGGCAAAGTACCCAATCTGTTAAAATTGGAAACTATGGCCAAACTCCACATGGGTAATCTTATTTGTGAAAGCTGATATTTTTCTCGATTCCTCTCTCTGATAGGTGTAGGATTGATCGAAATATCCTCTGATTCTGACATGTACAAATGAAGTTATGAATTTATTTTGATTATGGTCAAATTGTCAAGGTCGGCCAACAAACTTATGTAGGCTCAGAAGCCCAACAATCACATCTTTTCATCCTCAACGTTGCATATAAATAGAAGGTTACTTAGCCTCATTTGGACACACTCATCTTCACACTTCTCTCTCTCTCCTCATTGATTGGGTACAAATTTTTGGGCCTCTCTATCTCCACATGTCCAAAATTTTAGGAGTGAGCAATTTCAGGAGGCCGAAATTTCAGGAGACCAAATTTTTGGACAGTTTGACCAGCGTTGACTGCAGCTAGGGTTGATCGCAGGTGGGTTGTTTGACTAGACTTTGACTGGGCTAAATTTAATTGTTTTGAGGGTTGTTTTATATTGTTGTTTGGAGGCCGAAGTTGACTGAAGTTGCCCGATTTGTCGAGGGTCAAATTTGCCCTGTTGACCAGCGTTGACTTTTCTGGTTAGGGCTCTTTTGTTGTTGTTATAAATTATCAGATTGTAAATTGTACTATCTCTCTCTGCTGAACTCTTTAAGACTAAAAGAAGATTTGATCAAGGGTTTCCCCACATTGGGGTTTGTCCCTGGTTGGTGCCACATCTTGTCTCCTCTCGTCTTGGCTTATCTTCTACTGTTTATGTTTATGTTCTATCTTCATTTTACTATCATGTTGATGTGATTGCTAATCTGAATATTGCTACTTGGCTAATAAAGAAATTGAAGTAAAATTTCTCTAAAGCATAGAACATATCATTGTTGCTTAAACTTAACTTGGTATCAGAGGTGAGGTGAAGACAAAGCCCAAGCAAGAGTGAAAGAGAAATCACCAAAGGCAGTTGGACAACGACAAAATGTTCAATGGGTTCCTCATCCTACTTCCCGGCTGAAGACAAGCTCCATGATAAATCTAACTATCATGGATGGAAGATGTCTCTTGATTTGACCTTGGAAGAAAAAGAAGTGATGGGCTATGTGCAGGGTAAAATCCCTTAACCTCCTTCAAATGCACCGGCCGTTGCAAAGACCAAGTACAATAGGGCTGAATTCAAAGCAAAGAAGATTATCAGGGATTCCATTGACAAGCATCTGGTGGCCTACATCTCCGAATTGAAGACCTCCAAGGAGATCTATGACAGGTTGGTCGGTATGTTCAAGGTTAGTAATGCTAATCAAATTATATTTCTCTAGAATAAGTTGAAGGATATTAAGAAGGGAAAGGACGAGGACATTCAATCCTATTTCTTGAGGATTACTGAGATCAAGAATGATATACTCTCAATTGGAGAGGTCATTACTGATAGGGAACTTACTCTCACCACCCTTAAAGGACTCCCACTTGAGTGGTATGTATTTAGAACCACCGTCCTCAACAATGATCAAATTCCAGGGTTTGAAGAATTGATGTCGAGATGCATTCAAGAAGAAACAAGAATGGTGGAGCAAGAAATGCCTTATAATAGAAGCAACCCCACTGAATTCTCTGCTCATGCCAAAAGGTCATTTCCATGGAAAGCCTACAGCGAAGGAAGGAAGGGTAGGTGCTTAGTTTGTAATAAGTTTGGCCACTATGCAAGGGAGTGTCCAAATAGAAGGGACACATCGCATGATGATGATCACAATCATTCCAGGGGCAACTTCAACAACAATGATTAAAGGAATGGCAGGTCCAATGGCAAAGGAAAAAGGAATGTAGGACATCAAGGAAATGGTCGACCCTCCAAGAAATCAAGGAACTCTAGGTATGAAGAATCAAATTTTGTTAATAATAAGCAAAAAGAGTACTATCTTATATCGGCCCTCTCCATTGCCTCTCCTCCAAACGCATTGAGAAATTAGGTGATTGATATTGGTGCCTCAAGACACTTCACCGGATACAAGGAAGCCCTCTCTAATGTGATAGAAAAGGAGACAAACTTGGAGACGATGCCACCTATCCCGTGAAGCGAGTAGGGAATGTTACTCTTCAATTGAATCAAGGTAACACTATTCATTTGCAAGAAGTACTATATGTACTTGATCTCAAGAAGAACCTGGTGTCCATTTCAGCCATGGAGCACAAAGGATTCAAGGTGGCATTCATCGATGGAAAGGTACGTGTTTGGAAAAGAAATTTTAAAGATGCTTTTAGTCTTGGGTTTAGGGTTGACACTTTGTATCAAGTTGGAGGAAGTCCATTGGGAGCCATGTCTTGCGACACGTCTCTACAATCTGAACTATGGCACCGAAGGTTTGCCCATCATCATTATAAGGCCCTACTCGATGTGAGACAGATGGTGACAGGTATGCCCGAGTTCAAAGTAGAGCATGAAGGTGTATGTCTGAGATGTGCCGGAGGAAAACTTATAAGGGGACCATTCCCCTCAAGTAATAGCAAGACCACAAATATATTGCAATTGATCTGCTCTGACATATCTAGTATGATGCTGTAAACTCTTTGGGAGGATACTTATATTATCTCACCTTTACAGATGATTATTCTCACAAGACCTGGATCTACTTCTTGATGAAGAAGGATGAAGTGTTCACCTGGTTTAAATGGGACCAATAATGGGACCAAGTACGAATCCAATGAATTCCAATATTATTGCAGAGAAGCTGGCATTAAGGGGGAGACTACAATGCCATACACTCCTAAGCAGAATGGTGGGGCTGAAAGGAAGAATCAATCTATTGTAGAAGCAGTTCGTGCCATGCTTCATGATCAAGTGTTAAAATTGGCAACTAGGGCCAAACTCCACATGGGTCATCTTATTTATGAAATCTGATATTTTCTCGGATTCCTCTCTCCGAGAGGTGTACGATTGATCTAAAGATCATCCCATTCTGACATGTACAAATGAAGTTATGAGTTTATTTTGATTATGGACAAATTGTCAAGGTCAGCCAATAAACTTATGTAGGCTTAGAAGCCCAATAGTCACGTCTATTCATCTTTAACGTTGCATATAATTAGAAGGTGACTTAGCCTCATTTGGACACACTTCTCTCTCTCTCCTCATTGATTGGGTACGAATTTCTGGGCCTCTCTCTCTCCACATGTCTAAAATTTCAGGAGGCCAAAATTTCAGGAAAGCGAAATTTCAAGAGGCCGGAATTTCAGGTGCGAAATTTTAGGAGGCCAAAATTTGAGAAGACCGAATTTTTAGACAGTTTGACCAAGCATTGACCAACTTTGACTGCATTTTTGTGAGGGCTATCTCTGTTTGGGCAGGTCGTATTTCTAGGCACAAAATTGAGGCTAAATGATGATTGTTGACTAGTGTTGACTGCAATTAGGGCTGACCGCAGGTGGGCTATTTGACCAGAGTTACATTGGACTGAATTTGACTGTTTTGAGAGTTTTTTTATCTTGTTGTTTGGAGGCCGAAGTTGATTGAAGTTGACGATTTGCTGAGGGTCAAATCTAACCTGTTGACCAGCATTGACTTTTCTGGTTAGGGATCTTTTGCTGCTGTTATAAATTATCGGATTTGTAAATTGTACTATCTCTCTCTGCTGAACTATTGAAGACTAAAAGAAGATTTGATCAAGGGTTTCCCCACATTGGGGTTTGTCCCTGGCTAGTGCCACATCTTATGTCCTCTTGTCTTGGCTTATCTTCTACTGTTTATGTTTATGTTCTATCTTCCTTTTACTATCATGTTGATGTGATTACTAATCTGAATATTGATACTAGGCTAATAAAGAAAATGAAGTAAATTTTCTCTAAAGCATAAACATACCATTGTTGTCTAAAATTAGCATGGTATCGGAACTGAGGTGAAGACAGAGACCAAGCAAGAGTGAAAGAGCAATCACCAAAGACAGTTGGACAATGACAAAAGGTTCAATGGGTTCCTCATCCTACTTCTCGGCTGAAGACAAGTTCCATGATGAATCTGACTATCATGGATGGAAGATGTCTCTTGATTTGACCTTGGAAGAAAAAGAAGTGATGGACTATGTACAGGGTAAAATCCCTGAATCTCCTTTAAATGCACCGGCTGCTGCAAAGACCAAGTACAATAGAGCTGAATTCAAAACATGGAAGATTATCAGGGATTCCATTCACAAGCATCTGGTAGCCTACATCTCTGAATTGAAGACCTCCAAGGAGATCTACGACAGGTTGGTCGACATGTTCAAGGTTAGTAATGCTAATCAAATTCTATTTCTCTAGAATAAGTTGAAGGATATTAAGAAGGGAAACGATGAGGATATTCAATCCTATTTCTTAAGGATTACTGAGATCAAGAATGATCTACTGTTGATTGGAGAAGTCATTCCTGACAGGGAACTTACTCTCACCACCCTAGGAGGACTCCCACCTGAGTGGTATGTATTTAAAACTAAGTTGCAGGAAACATAGGGTAGGAGGTCATTTCCGTACGGAAACGAGTATGAAACGCTGAAACGCATGTGGTACAACCATGAAACGCATTTCCAGCCGTACTGGCACTTTCACGGTGCAGAAAAGTGGCCAGTATAGCCGGAAACGCGTTTCACGACCATACGACACACGTTTCAGCTTTTTACTTGTGTTTTTTTATTTTTTATTTTTTAATTTGTTTTCTCATTTATTATTAGGTTTTCCTAATGACTTCTAGTTGCTTCTAGATGCCCGTCTAAAGTTATGAAAGTGAACTTTGTCTCATTCTTTCATCACACTATTCAACAAGTCCTTTCTCTTGGAGACTGGCAATTTTAGCAAAGGAGAAGAGAGAAAGAGAGCAGTTGTTTCAGCTAGGGTGTTTTGAGCAGTGAGCAAAGTAGATTTCAGCAGCAAGAGCAAGAGATTTCAGCAGTAGATTTGGAGTGCAGAGTTTCCGGCTACGACATTTTTGGCTTTTTGGCTCAGCTACAGCCATATTTCTCTTCTCTTTTCTGGCATTTTCGGGTAGCTTCAGCTACAAAAATTTAATTTGGGTAAGCAACATTCATTTTGTTAGTTTTTTTCTACTATATCTTCAATTTTTCTAGGGTTTATGCTGCCAATAATATGAAAACGTTTTTTATTTATAGATTTGTTTTTTTAATTTATTTTTGCAGCAATGGCTTCCAACCAAAGTGCAGCTGCAAGTTCAAGCCCTAGGGCCAACCCAAGGGCTGAATATTATCCTCTTTGGAGGCATGTGACGAAGCTTCAAAGATGTGCAGGTGGTGGCTCATGGGAATGGCAATGCAATCTTTGCAATAATTCGTACAAGGGCTCCTACCTAAGAGTGAAGGCACATCTTTTGCATGGAGGAGGACAGGGGATTACAAGTTGCACAAAAACAACAGATGCATTGGCAAGGAGGGCATATCAAAGAGAGCAAGATGAGGCGAATGGTACTAAGAGAAGGCATGATGACCTTACTCAAGCTCCATCTAACATTCAGCCAAGGATTGTAGTTGAAGCAAGAAAGAGGAGAGCCAGTCCCACTCAACGACATGAACAACCAGCACCCAAAAATACGAGAGGGGCATCCCCTTCAGTTCAGGATAACAGAATTGCTAAATTGGTGAATGTGCAAACAAGAGAAGAAACTGATTCCAGAGTGGCTAGGTGCATTTATGCATGTGGTATCCCATTCAATGTTGTTCGCTTTCCTTACTGGCAAGATATGATAAGGGCAATTAACAAAGCTCCTCAAGGGTACAAGGGGTCCAACTATGAGAAAGTCAGAACCTAGCTTCTCAAAAATGAGAAGGAGCTTGTAGAGGATATTTTAGCTCCAATTCTTTCTTCCTGGAGTAGCTCTGGGTTTACCATAGTCTCAGATGGATGGACAGATACAAGGAAAAGACCATTGATAAATATCGTTGCCACTTCCCGCAAAGGAGCAATGTTTATCAAGGCAGAAGACTGCTTAGGAGAGGTGAAAGATGCACAGTTCATTGTTGATGTTATTATAAAAGCTATTGAACAAATAGGGCCTAACAGGGTGGTGCAAGTTATCACAGATAATGCACCAGTTTGCAAAGTTGCAGGTTTAATTATTGAGGGGAGGTATGACCACATTTTTTGGACACCATGCATTGTCCATAATCTGAATCTGATCTTAGAGGAGATCGACAACAAAGTTTCCTGGATAAAGGAACTCACATGGGAAGCAAGGGAGATTGTCAAATTCATCACCAACCACCACCAATCTCAGGCCATATTTCGAGAGTACTCCAAATTGGAGTTGTTAAAAGTTGTTGAGGCAAGATATGCCTCAAACTTCCTGATGTTGTACCGCCTTGTTGAGATTAAGCATGCATTAGTTTCTATGGTGGTGAGTCAACTTTGGATTGAGTGGAGACAAGCAGATTCAGAGTGGGGATCTATGGTGCGTAGATTGTGCCTTGATGAGGATTGGTGGAGCAAGGTAGATTTCTTGCTAAAGTTCACAACCCTTGCATTTGAGCTTCTCCAGAGTGCTGACGCTGACCAACCTTTCTTAGGAGAGGTATATGATGGCATGGATTCCATGGTTGAGAAAACTATGGAAATCATTTACCAAGAGTCTCTACAACTTTTTTTTTTATGATCATTTTGCTGGTTTGGTCAAGAAAATCATTGTTGATAGGTGGAACAATTTCAACACTCCATTGCACACTTTAGCACATGCTTTGAACCCCAAATTTTATGATTAGGAGCTTATTGCTCAAAGCAATGGGAAGAGGAAGGCACCCCATAAGGATAGAGAGGTGGCTAATGGGGTGAAAAAAGCCCTTATGAGAATGTTTCCTTCTCATCTACACAGGGAGGTAAAGGAGGAATTTGCCAGTTTTGCTGCAAGAATAGATGATTATTCAGATATATCAGCTTTGGAGGAGAGAAGAACCATGAATCCAATTAGGTGGTGGATTTGTCATGGAGCAAATGGCATACATTTGCAAAACCTTGCCATTCGTATTCTTTCACAAGTGGCAAGCTCTTCATCAGCAGAAAGGAATTGGAGCACTTACGTTTTATTCATTCTGTGAAGCGCAATAGGTTGGGCTCACAGAAAGCAGAGGATCTTGTTTATGTGCACTCCAACCTTTGCCTTGCATCTTGTAGGGGTGCAGAATACAACAGTGGTCCTTCTAAAGAATGGGATGTGGATGCAGAAAATCCTGATTTGGATCTCTCTCTTGCTACCCTGAATATTGAGGCCGAGTCTAGAAGTGGAACTGGCGCATCATCTTCTTCAGCCCCACCATCCACTGTTGAGCATTGTACTGCTTCTATTTTTTATGAGGATTGTTATGATGAGGATTAGTCTTTTGTCTCTATAGTTCCTACAGCCTTATAGTCTTTATTGTACTTGCAGCCTCATATATTAATATAAATAAAGGCTGATTTTGAGATTTGGATATATAATAAAGGTTGCTTTTGGATATTCCAATATTGTTATTTTCATTATGTGATGATTCATGAGTAAATGTGATGTAAATTTAATCTTAATGTTTAAATGTAATGAATTATAATGTATCATTTATGCTTTATGTTGCACATATATATATATATATATTTAAATATTTTTAATATATATATATATATATTTAAATATTTTTAATATATATATATATATATATATATTCGCATTTCCCCGTTTCCAAAATCTGGGGAGGTCACGTTTCGTATCGCTTCCCGTTTCGGAAACTCGTACCCTTTTCCCCGTTTCGTGCAACCTTGATTTAGAACCACCATCCTCAACAATGATCAAATTCTAGGGTTTGAAGAATTGATGTCGAGATGCATTCAAGAAGAAACAAGAATGGTGGAGTAAGAAATGCCTTCTAATAGAAGCAACCCCACTGCATTCTCTGCTCATGCCAAAAGAAAAAATAATGCAAGGTCTAAAGGTCATTTCCATGGAAAGTCTGGATCTAAGGGAGGAAAGAAGGGTAGGTGCTTTGTTTGCAAAAAGTTTGGCCACTATGCAAGGGAGTGTCCAAATAGAAGGGACACATTGCATGATGATGATAACAATCATTCCAGGGACAACTTCAACAACAACGATCAAAGGAATGGCAGGTCCAATGGCAAAGGAAAAAGGAATGCAGGACATCAAGGAAATGGTCAACCCTCCAAGAAATCAAGGAACTCCAGGTATGAAGAATCAAATGTTGTTAACAATAAGAAAAAATAGTACTATCTTATATCGACCCTCTCCACTGCCTCTCCTCTGGACACTTTGGGAAATTGGTTGATTGATAGTGGTGCCTCAAGGCACTTCATCGGATACAAGGAAGCCCTCTCTAATCTGATATAAAAGGAGACAAACTTGGAGATCATCCTTGGAGATGATGCCACCTATCCCGTGAAGGGAGTAGGGTATGTTACCCTTAAATTGGATCAAGGTAACACTATTCATTTGCAAGAAGTACGATATGTACTTGATATCAAGAAGAACCTGGTGTCCATTTTAGCCATGGAGGACAAAGGATTCAAGGTGTCATTCATCGATGGAAAGGTACGTGTTTGGAAAATAAATTTTGAAGATCCTTTTACTCTTGGGTTCAAGGTTGACACTTTGTATCAAGTTGGAGGAAGTCCATTGGGAGCCATGTCTTGCGACACATCTCTAAATCTGAACTATGGCATCGGAGGTTTGCCCATTTTCATTATAAGGTGCTACCTGATGTGAGACAGATGGTGATAGGTATGCTCGAGTTCAAAGTAGAGCATGAAGGTGTATGTCTGGGATGTGCCGAAGGAAAACTTACAAGGGGACCATTCCCCTCAAGTAATAGCAAGACCACAGATATATTGCAATTGATCCACTCCGACATATCTGGTATGATGCCCGTAAACTCTTTGGGAGGATACTTATATTATCTCACCTTTACGGATGATTATTCTCGCAAGACCTGGATCTACTTCTTGAAGAAGAAGGATTAAGTATTCACCTAGTTCTGACACTTCAAAGCCTTGATCGAAAACCAATCCGAGAAGAAAATCAAGATATTGAGGACTAATAATGGGACCAAGTAAGAATCCAATGAATTCCAAGATTATTGCAGAGAAGCTGGCATTAAGACGGAGACTACAACACCATACACTCCTGAGCAGAATGGTATGGCTGAAAGGAAGAATTGCTCTATTGTAGAAGCAGTTCGTGCCATGCTTCATGATCAAGGCCTTCCAAAGTTCTTATGGGCTAAAGCTGCAAATACCGGCGTGTATGTTCAAAGCTGATGCCATCATCAAGCATTGGACTCTAGGACTCCCGAAGAAATGTTCACTAGTAGGAAATCCGATGTCTCTCATTTTAGAATTTTTGGAAGTCCCGTATATTTTGATGTGCCGAAAGAGAAAAGAAGCAAATTGGATGCATCTGAGAAGAAAGGAATCTTTGTGGGCTATAGTGAAAATCCTAAGGGATATAGAATTTATGTGGCTGGTCAAAAGGAAGTCAAGATAAATCACGATGTCACCTTCGATGAAGATATGGCCCTGTTGTCGCGCAGATTGGCACGACAACGCTCGGATCGGGGGCTGTCACTCTGATCCCCGATCCCTCTGTTTAAGCCTGTCTCCCGCGGCTAAGGGGGGTAGACCCTGTGAGGTGATGAGACCAACTGTCGACCAGTTGGTTGGGAGACACGAGGCACTGGTCTATCAAATCAATAAAACCATTTTAGTGCATCTCGTCTCCCGGCCCAACTGTTTGGCAGTTGGCCTTCATCTTTCCTCAGGGTCTACCCCCCTTAGCCGTGGGAGACAGGCTTAAACGGAGGGATCGGGGATCAGAGTGACAGCCCCCGGTCTGAGTGTTGTCGTGTCAGTTTGCGCGACAACAGGCCCTTAGGAAGATCAACAACCTTCCTATCCTAAGGAAGGACAAAGAAGCTGACACCGGAAATCAGGGTGCAAAAGAAGACGAAACAATGAGTAATGTTGATAAACCTATGGATCCTGTTGATCCTCCCCCGCATGAACCCTCCTCCAAAAGGAGACCCTCATGGCTTAGGGTGACTCTCGAAGATGCCGAGAGACACATTACACCAAGGGGGAGTTTCCGTGAAAGCAAGAAGCTGAACAATTATCAAGGATATTTGACCACCATGAGCACTATCATTCAAAATGAGCCTTCATCATTCGAAGAAGCAGTGAAGCATCAAATATGGAAGGATGCTATGAATGAAGAATACAAGTCAATTATGAAGAATGATGTTTGGGACGTGGTCCCTACACCCCAGGAAAAATTAGTTGTCACCTCTAAGTGGTTCTACAAAATCAAGCATGGAGTTGATGGAAGTGCAGAAAAGTTCAAGGTTCCCTTTGTTGCTCGAGGCTTCTCTCAAAAGGAAGGTGTAGATTATGATGAGATATTTGCACTTATTACACGATACATCACCATCCACTCGATTATAGCCCTTGCTGCCTCACAAGGATGGAACCTACATCAGATGGATGTTAAGACCGCTTTCTTGCATGGTTCAATCAAAGAGGAAGTTTATATGGAACAACCCGAGGGGTTTGAAGTACATGATCAAGAATCTCATGTATGCAGGTTGAAGAAAGTTCTCTATGGGTTGAAGGAAGCACCCCGGGCTTGGTATGAGAGGATTGATAGTTATTTGATGAAGTTGGGATTCACTATAAGTGAAGCTGATTCAAACCTTTATTGGTACTTTATGTGGACGACCTCTTTCTGACAGGTTCAGACCCTCTCATTCACAAATGTAAGAGGGAGTTGGCTTTTGAATTTGAGATGAAGGACCTAGGACCATTGCACTATTTCCTAGGGTTGGAGGTCTAGCAAAAGCCAGGTGAAATTTTTCCCTCTCAAGGACAATATGTTGTGAAGATATTGGAAAGATTTGGGATGGTGGACTGCAAGCCTGTGACTACCCCGATGGAACTTAACTTTAAGAAGTTATGTGGTAGTGTTGTTGGACTTGAATTGGTAAATGCTTCTAAGTATCGTCAACTCATAGGAGCACTGATGTTCTTGGTGAACTCCCGTTTGGACATATGTTTTGTAGTTAACACATTGGGCCAATACATGGTTGAGCCTCATCATATACATTGGATTGCTGCCAAGAATTTTGTGAGGTATCTTTGGGGCACTATCACTCATGGACTGAGATACACTATCGGAGATGTGAGGCTGCATGGTTATTCTGATGCTGATTGGGCTGGCAGTGTGGTGGATCGCAAGAGCACTTCTAGTTGCTTTTTTTCTTTGGGTTCTGCTTCGATATCCTGGATGAGCAGGAAGAAGAAATCGGTTGCCTTGAGCACCGTCGAGGCTGAATACATAGCTGCTAGTATGGCCCCTTGCGAAGTTGTCTAGTTGAGAAAGCTCTTCAGTGAGCTGTTTGGACATGTGCTAGATACCATCGTGATCCTCTGTGACAACCAGAGTGGGGTCCAATTATTAGTGAATCCTGTGTTTCATGATCACTCCAAGCATATAGATATCAGGTACCACTTTATTCAGGATATGGTACAACGAGGAGCAATAAGGATCCATCACATTGGGATTGATGAGTAGGTCGCTGATATTCTGACAAAGCCCCTTGGGAAGGTCAAGTTCTTGGCCTTTCGAGAACGACATGGAGTTGTGGAGAGACCCTCTTATGAGGGTCTTGTATGATATGGACATTGAGCTCTAGGAGCTCCGGGGGGCTTGGGGTACTTCTTGGAGTGATGAGCAACCACAGCGTGAGTGGTTCAGCCTCCCCCTAGTTATTTTTCTGTGCACAGGGTGAGTGGTTCAACCTTCCCCTGTGATACCCCTTGGTGACATGTAGGCAAGATGAGTGGTTCATCCTTCTCCTATTGAGACATCCTACCCATGCAGTCTGGGACTCATGTGAGGTACCTCTCATCTGGCCAATGAGTAGGGAAATGAGGATAGGGACCATAGTACTACCAATGGACACATCATGTACTACCGTACTTCCTATGCTAGGATGACTAATATTGATCTGGGATCAATTAGAACTGACTTTGGGTCGGTAAGAGTGGTATGAGACACTATCTATTGATTGGAACTGACTTCAGGTTAGTAAGAGTGGTATGAGACACTCTATTTTGATTGGAAAAGACTTCGGGTCAGTAAGAGTGGTATGACACACTCTCCATTGATTGGGACTGACTTTGGGTCAGTACAGAATGGAATGATACATTCTCGATCACTTCTTCTTCTTCATAGTTCAGCAGAGCAGAGAAGTGCAGAGCATTGCATTGATGGTAGAGATAGTATAGATTGGCAGATGGATTAGTAGATGGAGTTCTTCCTAGTTGAGAGGGACTGTTAAAATTGGAAACTAGGGCCAAAGTCCACATTGGTCATCTTATTTATGACAACTTATACTTTTCTTGGATTCCTCTCTCCGAGAGGTGTAGGATTGATCTAAAGATCATCCAATTCTGACATGTACAAATGAAGTTATGAATTTATTTTGATTATGGTCAAATTGTCAAGCTCGGCCAATGTAATATTCCTAACCCGGAATAATACTCAAACCCCAGCAAAAACTCCAACCAAATACGTGCAAATGATATAATAACCCAGAAGTGATAAAATAACAGTGGAACAACATATAATAATGTAAACCAGAAATATAAGCAGATACACAAGAAATGCAGTGAGAAATGCTAAGCCATTTTATTATACTGAGCAATAAAATGAGTACAAGAGGTGATCAGATAGATGGCACCTCGACTTGCATAAGGCAAGTGAAGAAATTCTCTCAGAATAACAAGGAATGGCCCCTCTGCGTGGATGCTGCTGTAGAACTGCCGTGCTGCTGCTACTGTTAGAAAACAAATAATGATTTGGGGCTGCTCCCCTCCTCGGAAAATGCCAAAACTCTGGAATCTGGCTCTACTCCAGAAACCCAAAAAAACCCAGAAAGCTTTCCTGGAATAACCGACCCCCGAAAGTCACCCCCTTGGGGTTCTGCACAGCTCCTCAATGCTCTGCACTGCCACTGAAGAAGACCCCTCTAAAATTTGCCTGAAACTCTGCCAAAAATCCTCCAATAGGAAAGGGCTGGTCCCTTGCTCAATCACCCAGCATAAATCCTCCTGTAGAAACCCCAGTCCAACACTACTTCCAGAAAGAACTGCGTCCCTCTCCCAGTGCTGTGCAGTCCTCCAAAACGCTGTTGAAACTACTGCTGGAATGCTGATAAAACTACTGCTGAAATTCCAAAGGAAATACTTTGCCCGAGGAGGCACTCCAAGTCCCCCGGGGCTAAGGGTGAGATCTCCGAACGAAGACACTCAATGCACTAAACAGTGCTGCAGACTAGCTAAACAGCTAGCGTGCCTAGAAGTCGAAACGACTAGCTCAAGATGCACATAACTGAATGCTCCAAAATGAGGGGGCTCCTCTCTATTTTATAGCCTCTGCCTCTCACAATCCCTAGGCTGACCTCCTCCTGCATGATTCTCCTCTTGCCACGTGTTCTTCCCTCCTGCCCAGTCCCTCCATGTGTCTGCGTGGGTCCCATTTTTGCGTCCCCCTTTGGCCCCCCCTTGGCTCCTCTTTAAGTCAAAACGTTGTGCTACTAAGAAGTGACTTTTTATTCTTAAAGTGAGTTATGTCCCCTGTCCTTACTTTTTTATTTACAAATAACTATAGAAGGCAAAAATTGGGCAAAATCGAATATTCCAATTAGCCATGGCTAATTAGGAATATTACAGTCTCCCCCGAAAAAATGTTGCTTGTCCTCAAGCAACTGAATTGATGGATGCTGCAAGATCTTCTCACTCTCCCAAGTGGCATCCTCATCCGGCAAATTCTTCCACCTCACCAAGAATTCCCGAACCGTCTTGCTCTGCAGCTGCCTCTCCTTGGTATCAATGATAGCCTCCGGCTGCAATACCAAATGCCCCTCGTCATCCATGGGTGGTAGCTCATCTGTCACTATCACCTGCTGCCCCAATGCCTTTTTCAGGCATGATACATGAAAAACGTTATGAATCTTGCTGCCTTGGGGCAGCTCCAACTCATATGCAACCTGTCCAACCCTGCGTATCACCCTGTACGGCCCATAAAAGTGGGGCTTGAGCTTCTTAGCCCCCTTCTGCTTTAGTGACGACTGTTGGTATGGCTATAATCGTAGGTAGACCATGTCCCCTACTTCGAAATTCGAACTGTCTCACCACTCGATCCCTGTCGGCATACAGCTTCTGCTGGTTCTGTGCTGTAGCCATGTTATCCTTGAGAGCTCGGAGAATATCCTGACTCTCTTGGATCCAAATCTTGGCTCTGGGAGCCTTGCTATCACCAAACATCATGTCAGCAAAAGATAAAGGATGATACCCATATAAGGCATAGAATGGTGACATACCAATGGACATGTGATGTGAAGTATTGTAGCAGTACTCCCCTAGATGCAGCGACCTCAACCATGCTCGTTACTGCCCACTGACATAGTTACGCAAGTAGCCCTCTAGCCACTTGTTAACTATCTCTGTCTGCCCATCTGTCTATGGGTGATAACTGGTACTCGGTGTCAACTCCGTCCCCACCAACCAGAAAAGCTCCTGCCAAAATCCGCCCATGAAACAGCTATCCCTATCATTGACGATGGTCTTAGGAAGACCATGTAGCTTGAAGATCTCTCTAAAGAACAGCTCGGCCACCTATGCTGCTGTATAGTGTGCGGATATAGCAAAAAAATTTCAATACTTCATCAGTCGATAAACGACGACAAAGCTGCAATCCTTGCCCTATACTGTGGGCAACCCTGTGATGAATTCCATCGAAATACTCTCCCATTTCCCCTCCGGAATGGGAAGAGGCTGCAATAATCCCACGGGATGGCTTATCTCTCCCTTGTTCCTCTGGCAAACATCGCACTCCCGGATGTGCTGGAGTACATCCTCCTTGAGGCCCTTCCATGAGAACCTCTACCTAATGGCCCTGTAGGTTTTGGTAAACCCTTAATGTCCTGCCAATGGTGAATCATGTGATGCTTGGAGTATCTTCTTCTTGAGCTGAGACCCCTCAGTCAAGAAGATCCGGTCCCTGTAATAGATGATCTCATCGACCACCCTGTACCTGTCATCTACCACCTACCCATCCAAAACCTCACATGCAAACCTGTCCTTGGAGTACTCTACTAAGAGTCGAGCCCTCCAGTCTATATCCAAGCTCATAAGAGACAACATGGCTGGTCTACGTGAGAGGGCATCTGCTACCACGTTGTTCTTACCCTTGACATACTCAATGTCAAAGTCATATGCTTGGATCTTGCTGATCCACTTATGCTGCCTCTCCTGTAGCTGCTTCTACTCCAAAAAGAACTTGAGGCTGTTGTGATAGTCCTCACCCTGAACCTGTTACCCACCAAATACTGCCGGTACTTAGCCAATGCATGCATGATGGCCAACATCTCCTTGTCGTATATAGAATAAAACCTCTCGTGCGGAAGGAGCTTCCAGCTCTCAAAGGCTATAAGGTGACCTCCCTGCATCAACACTGCGCTGATCCCCTCTCCCGACGCATCACACTTCAAAACAAATGGCTGTGTAAAATCTGGCAACGCAAGCACTGGGCAGCTGCTCATAACCTCCTTGAGCCTGTCAAAGGCTCGCTGCCTCATATCTGACCAACTAAATGCCCCCTTTCTCGTCAAATTTGTCAGGGGTGTAGCAAGCTGCGAGAAACCTTTGATGAGCTTCTGGTAGTAACTACAAATGCCAATGAACCCTCGACTTTTTGTCACATTTCTCGGCTCTGACCATTCTCTGATGGCTCTGATCTTCTCCTCGTGGACTCTCACTCTGTCCACCCCTATGATGTGTCCCAGATATAACATCTCCGTCAGCCCAAACTCGCACTTGGAGAGTTTGCCATACAACTGCTGCTCCTGTAATATATGCAATACCGTCTCAATGTGCTGGAGATTCTCCTCCCAAGTCCTACTGTAAATGAGAATGTCATCCAAGAATACCAACACAAACTTCCTCAAGTGACTATGGAAGATGTGATTCATGCAGGACTGAAATGTAGCGGGGGCATTGGTTAGCCTAAAAGGCATCACCAAGAACTCAAAGTGCCCATAGTGACACCTGAAGGTGGTCTTGGGAATGTCCTACTCCCTTACGCGAATCTGATGGTACCCAGATCTCAAATCAATCTTTGAGAAGAATCGTGCTCCCCTCAACTCGTCCATCAACTCATCGATCCTGGGCATGGGGTCACCTGTTCTTCAGGGTCTTCTTGTTCAGGGCCCTGTAGTCAATGCACATCCTCAATGTGTCGTCCTTCTTCTTCACCAATACCACAGAAGAAGCAAAAGGACTCGTGCTCGGCCGAATGTGCCCAAGAGCCAGCAACTCCTGGATAGCCTGCTCAATCTCATCCCAATAGGCCTTGGGGTGCTTATAAGGGGTAGTGATCATTGCCTGTATGCCTCGCTCCAGCTCGATGGTGTGCTCAAATCCATGATCTGGTGGTTGTCCTGTTGGAATCTCCCCAAACACTATGGCATACCCATCAAGGATGGACTGTATCTCTGGATGTACCGTTTGCCCTGTAGTCCCTGCCTCTAATGCACGCAGCTCCACTACCCACTCTATGTCTCCCTTCCGGAAGACTGCCTCCATCCGATGAGCCGACACAGTCTGAGGCGGATATGTGTGTTGTCCCCGTATCTTCAAATGCCTCCCTGTCTTCTCATCATCCCACTCCATCTCTAGGGTCTTCCAATTTGTGGTGACTTTCCCTAGAGTGATAAGCCACTGAACACCCAGTATCATGTTGGTGTCCGGAATATTGACCACGAAAAAGTGGTCAGTCAACGTGTAGGTGCCCATCGTCACTGAAAGCTCTGGAACATAACGAGCACACGTCATGGTCTGATCTCCTTGGACCAAGACTGAAAACCCATCGAAGCTCTCTGTCTGTATACCCCTCTGCTCAACCATCTGGGCATCGATGAAGTTGTGGGTCGCCCCACCGTCCACCAAAACTGATACTTGCTAGCCACGTATTGTCCCCCATATGCGTAGCGTCAGATATTTGGGTACTCCTCGCAATGCTGCAAGGGCCCCTTTGGTAGGTGCAAAAGGTGCACCACCTGCTGCTGGCGGTGGAGGTGGCAAAGGTCCCTGTATGGCATGGCTATCTCCTGCCTCCACAGCATCCTCGTCATCCTCTTCTCCACTGCTCTCGGAGAAGACCTCAATAAAATGTGCTTTGCCAGCAGCACATCTATGTCCCGGTGCCCACGACTCCTAACATGTGAAGCATAACCGCTTCTTCTTCAACTCCCTCCTGGCATCGTCATCAAGCTATACTCGTCCTGGATTCCCCTTTGGAGGAGGAATCCTCCCATCCTTCCCCTTAGACTGAAAAGTCTGTATCTGGGGGTAAGGTGTCGGGGTCCTGGGTAAGACATCCTGTAAGTTCCGGGTCCTGCTAATAGCGTCCTGGAGTGTGGCTGGTTTAGTGGATCGGACTAAACCCCGAAGTGGCTCTGCTAACCCCTCAACATACATATAGACCCTCCGTGCCGTGGATAGGTTTGGCACCATCACAGAGACCCTCAAGAAATCTGCAATGTAGGTCTCTGGGCTCCCTGTCTGTTTGAGCCTCGTCAGCTCAACAAAATGCTGCTTTGGATCCCTCCGATCAAATCACTCCGTCAGTCTCCTGGTAAACTTGGCATATGTCGTCACTGTGGAGTGCCCCAGTGTAACCATTGCATGAAACCACCAATCCTGGGCCTCACCATCCAAATGCAATGTTGCCACCTTGATGGCCTCTGTCTCCGACATCTGGTTAAGCTGGAAATAAATGTCCAGCTTCTCCACCCAAGAGTTTGCTGAACTGTTTGATGGACCATCAAACGTGGGCAAGTGGAATCTACTCGCTGCACGGTGGGTGTCACCATCATGGTAATGCCGGTGCTCTTTGTGATGGTCGTGGGGTCTACTATCCCACTGGAGCTGAACAAAATCTCTGAATGAGAGGGCTTCCCTAAACTCCTGCCCATAGGCCTGGTACTCTGCAAAATAATCGCCCATATGTCCAGGCTCTGCCTCCTGTTGGGCTACGGCCCCCGTGTCGGCTCCTAAGAAAGTGGGCATGGTAGAGCGTGTAGGGGCATGTGAGGCCACCTGCTGCGCAGTGTCACGTTGCTCTGGCAAATGGTGGGATGCGCCCGATCCCTCACCAACCTGAAAGACCTGTGGGCTCTCACGCTGTCTAGCCTCTACTGCTGTGAATCTCTGCCCCATCACCTCAATCTGCCTCGACAGGTCCTGCACGGATTTGAGGAGCATATCTGTAAATCTCTTCCCGTCATCATCTGCCATCGGATCCTCCTGCTTTGTGTCCACCACAGGTTCCCTCTGTCCTGCGTCCACCACAGGCTCCTCCTGTTTTGCGTCCACCACTGGAACACAATGTCTCTCTCCGTAGGTATTCTCCAACCTACGCTCAGTGTCTCTGTACCTCCTACCTCTGTAACAAATGTAGGGTTTTTCCCCCGGTGTCATAGATTGCTAGCTCCACAGGCTAACCCAGATCTATGCTCTGATACCACTGTAATATTCCTAACCCGGAATAATATTCAAACCCCAGCAAAAACTCCAACCAAATACATGCAAATGATATAATAACCCAAAAGTGATAAAATAACAGTGGAACAACATATAATAATGTAAACCAGAAATATAAGCAGATACACAAGAAATGCAGCGAGAAATGCTAAGCCATTTTATTATACTGAGCAATAAAATGAGTACAAGAGGTGATCAGACAGATGGCACCTCGACATGCACAAGACAAGTGAAGAATTACTCTCAGAATAACAAGGAATGGCCCCTCTGCATGGATGCTGCTGGAGAACTGTCGTGCTGCTGCTAGAAAACAAAAAATGATTTGGGGCTGCTCCCTTCCTCGGAAAACGCCGAAACTCTGGAATTGGGCTCTACTCCAAAAACCCAGAAAAACCTAGAAATCTTTCCTGGAATAGCCAACCCCCGAAAGTCACCCCCTTGGGGTTCTGCGCAGCTCCTCAATGCTCTGCGCTGCCACTGAAGAAGACCCCTCTAAAATCTGCCTGAAACTCTGCCAAAACTCCTCCAATAGGCAAGGGCTGGTCCCTTGCTCAATCACCCAGCATAAATCCTCCTGTAGAAACCCCAGTCCAACACTACTTCCAGAAAGAACTGCGTCCCTCTCCCAGTGCTGTGCAGTCCTCCAAAACGCTGTTGAAACTACTGCTGGAATGCTGATAAAACTACTGCTGAAATTCCAAAGGAAATACTTTGCCCGAGCAGGCACTCGAAGTCCCCCGGGGCTAAGGGGGAGATCTCCGAACGGAGACACTCAATGCACTAAACAGTGCTGCAGACTAGCTAAACAGCCAGCGTGCTCAGAAGTCGAAATGACTAGCTCAAAATGCACATAACTGAATGATCAAAATGAGGGGGCTCCTCTCTCTTTTATAGCCTTCGCCTCTCTCAATCCCAAGGCTCACCTCTTCCTGCGTGGTTCCCCTCTTGCCACGTGTTCCTTCCCTCCTGCGCAGTCTCTCCATGTGTCTGCATGGGCTTCATTTCTGTGTCCCCCTTTGGCCCCCTTGGCTCCCCTTTAAGTCACAACGTTGTGCTACCTAGGAAGTGACTTTTTTATTCTAAACTGAGTTATGTCCCCCTTCCTCACTTTTTATTTACAAATAACTATAGAAGGCAAAAATTGAACAAAATCGAATATTCCAATTAGCCATAGCTAATTAGGAATATTACAGCCAACAAACTTATGTAGGCTCAGAAGCCCAACAGTCATGGCTAGTCATCTTCAATGTTGCATATAAATAGAAGATTACTTAGCCTTATTTGGACACACTTATCTTCACACTTCTCTCTCTCCCCTCATTCATTGGGTACGGATTTCTAGGCCTCTCTCTCTCCACATGTCCGAAATTTCAGAAGAGCGAAATTTCAGGAAAGTGAAATTTCAAGAGGTCGAAATTTCAGGAGCAAAATTTCAGGAGGCCAAAAATTCAGGAAAGTGAAATTTTAGGAGGCCGAAATTTTAGGAGCGAAATTTCAGGAGACCGAAGTTTCAGGAGACCGAATTTCTGGATACTTTGTCAAAGCATTTACCAACATGCATTGACCTCCTTTGATTGTGATTTTGTGAGGGCTACCTCTGTTTAGGCAGGCCTCATTTCTAGGCACAGAAATCGAGGCGAAACGTTGACCGTTGACGAGTGTTGACTGCAGCTAGGGCTGACCGCAGGTGGGCTATTTGACTAGACTTTGACTGAGTTGAATTTCATTGTTTTGAGAGTTGTTTTATCTTGTTGTTTGGAGGCAGATGTGATTGAAGTTGACTGATTTGGTGAGGGTCAAATCTGCCCTGTTGATCAACATTGACTTTTCTGGTTAGGGATCTTTTGCTGCTATTATAAATTATCAAATTTGTAAATTGTACTATCTCTCTCTACTGAACTATTGAAGACTAAAAGAAGATTTGATCAAGGGTTCTCCCACATTGGGGTTTTTCCCTGGCTGGTGCCACATCTTGTGTTCTTTTGTCTTGGCTTGTCTTCTACTATTTATGTTTATGTTCTATCTGCATTTTACTATCATGTTGATGTGACTTCTAATTTGAATATTGATACTGGGCTAATAAATAAATTGAAGTAAAATTGCTCTAAAGCATAGAACATACCATTGTTGTCTAAAATTAACTTCAAGGCCTTCTGAAGTTCCTATGTGTTGAAGCTACAAATACCGCCGTGTATGTTCAAAACCAATGCCCTCATCAAGCATTGGACTCCAAGCCTCCCGAAGAAATGTTCACTGGTAAGAAATTCGATGTCTCTCATTTTAGAATTTTTGGAAATCTTGTATATTTTCATGTGCCAAAAGAGAAAAGAAGCAAATTGGGTGCATCTGGGAAGAAAGGAACCTTTGTGGGGTATAGCGAAAATTCTAAGGGATATAGAATTTATCTGGCTGGTCAAAAGGAAGTTGAGATAATTCATGATGTCACCTTCGATGAAGATATGGCCCTTAGGAATATCAACAACCTTTCTATCCGAAGGAAGGACAAGGAAGCTGACATCGGAAATCAGGGTGAAAAAGAAGATGAAACCTATGTTGATGAACCTATGGATCCTATTGATCCTCCTCCTCCAAAAGGAGACCCTCATGGCTTAGGGAGACTCTCGAAGATGCTGAGAGACACATTGCACAAGGGGGAATTTCCGTGAAAGCAAGAAGCCGAACAGGTAACAAGGATATTTGACCGCCATGAGGACTATCGTTCAAAATAAGCCTTCATCATTCGAAGAAGCCGTGAATTATCAAGTATGGAAGGATGCTATGAATGAATCATATGATTCAATTATGAAGAATGAAGTCTGGGATTTGGTCCCTAGATCCTAGGACAAATCGGTTGTCACCTACAAGTGGCTACACAAAATCAGGAATGGAGTTGATGGAAGTGCAGAAAAGTTCAAGGTTCGCTTTGTTGCTCAAGGCTTCTCTCAAAAGGAAGGTGTAGATTATGATGAGATATTTGCACCTGTTGCCGATACACCACCATCCACTCGATCATAGCCCTTGTTGCCTCGCAAGGATGGAACCTACATTAGATGGATATCAAGACCGCTTTCTTGCATGTTTCAATCAAAGAGAAAGTCTATGTGGAACAACCCAAGGGGTTTTAGGTTCATGATCAGGAATCTCATATACGCAGGTTGAAGAAAGCTCTCTATGGATTGAAGCAAGTACCTCAGGCTTGGCATGAGAGAATCGATAGCTATCTGATGAAGTTGGGATTCACTAGAAGTGAAGTCGATCTGAACCTTTACTTTAAGGTTGAAAATGATAAACCTTTGATTCTGGTACTTTATGTGGACGACCTCTTTCTGACAGGAGAAAACACTCTCATTTAGAAATGTAAAAGGGAGTTGGCTTCTGAATTTTGAGATGAAGGACCTAGGACCGATGCACTATTTCATAGCGTTGGAGGTCTGGAAAAAGCTAGGTGAAATTTTCCTCTCTCAAGGAAAATATGTTGTGAAGATATTGGAAAGATTTGGGAGGGTGGACTGCAAGCCTGTGACTACTTCGATGGAACTTAACTTTAAAAAGTTATGTGGCAGTGTTGCTGGACCGGAATTGGGAAATGCTTCTAAGTATCGTCAACTCATAAGAGCACTGATGTTCTTGGTGAACTCTTGTCTGGACATATGTTTTGCAGTTAACACATTGAGCCAATATATGGTTGAGCCTCATCATATACATTGGATTGGTGACAAGAATCTTCTGAGATATCTTCAGGGCACAATCACTCATGAACTGAGATACACTGCCAGAGATGTGAGGCTGCATGGTTATTCTGATGCTGATTGGGCTGGCAATGTGATAGATCGCAAGAGCACTTCTGGATGTTGTTTTTCTTTGGGTTCTGCTTCGATATCCTGGATGAGCAGGAAGCAAAAATCGATTGCCTTGAGCACCGTCGAGGCCGAATACATAGCTGCTAGTATGGCCTCCTGTGAAGCTGTCTAGTTGAGGAAGCTCTTCAGTGAGTTGTTTGGACATGTGTTGGATACCACCGTGATCCTCTGCGACAATGAGAGTGGGATCCGATTATCAGAGAATCCCATGTTTCATGATCGATCCAAGCATATAGATATCAGGTACCACTTTATCTGGTATATGGTACAATGAGGAGCAATGAGGCTCCATCACATTGGGACTGATGAGTAGGTCACTGATATTCTGGCAAAGCCCCTGGGGAAGGTCAATTTCTTGGCCTTCCGAGAACGACTTGGATTCATGGAAAGACCCTCTTATAAGGTTCTTGTATGAGATGGACATTGAGCTCTTGGAGCTCCGGGGGGCTTAGGGTACTTCTTGGAGCGATGAGCAACCATAGGGTGAGTGGTTCAGCCTTCCCCTGCGATACCCCTTGGCGACATGTAGGCAGGATGAGTGGTTCATCCTTCTCCTACTGAGACATCCTATCCATGCAGTTTGGGACTCATGGGAAGTACCTCTCATCTGGCCAATGAGTAGGGAAATGAGGATAGGGACCATAGTACTACCAATGGACACATCGTGTACTAACTTACTCCCTATGCTAGGATGACCAATATTGATCTGGGATCAATTGGAACTAACTTCGAGTCAATAAGAGTGGTATGAGACACTCTCTTTTGATTGGAACTAACTTCGGGTCAGTAAGAGTGGTATGACACACTCTCCTTTGATTGGGATTGACTTCGGGTTAGTAGAGAATGGTATGATACATTCTCGATCACTTCTTCTTATTCATAGTTCAGCAGAGCAGAGCAGTGCATAGATGTTAGAGGTAATATAGATTGGTAGATGGATTAGCAGATGGAGTTCTCCCTAGTTGAGTGGGAGTGTTAAAATTGGCAACTAGGGCAAAAATCCACATTGGTCATCTTATTTATGATAATTGATATTTTTCTTGTATTCCTCTCTCCGAGAGGTGTAGGATTGATCTAAAGATCATCCGATTCTGACATGTACAAATGAAGTTATGAATTTATTTTGATTATGGTCAAATTGTCAAGGGCGGCCAACAAACTTATGTAGGCTCAAAAGCCCAACAATCACGTATATTCATCCTCAATGTTGCATATAAATAGAAGGTGACTTAGCCTCATTTGGACACACTCATCTTCACACTTCTCTCTCTCTCTCCTCATTGACTGGGTATGGATTTTTGGGTCTCTCTTTCTCCACGTCCGAAATTTCAAGAGGCCGGAATTTCAGAAGAGTGAAATTTCAGGAGACCAAATTTCTAGACAGTTTGACCAGTGTTGATTGCAGCTAGGGCTGACCGTAGGTGGGTTGTTTGACCAGACTTTGACTGGGCTGAATTTGATTGTTTTGAGGGCTGTTTTATCTTTCTGTTCGGAGGCCAAAGTTGACTGAAGTTGACTGATTTGGTGAGGGTCAAACCTGCCCTGTTGACCAGCATTGACTTTTCTGGTTCGGCCTCTTTTGCTGCTATCATAAATTATCATATTTGTAAATTGTACTATCTCTCTCCATTGAACAATTGAAGACTAAAAGAAGATTTGATCAAGGGTTTCCCCACATTGGGGTTTGTCCCTGGCTGGTGCCACATCTTGTGTCCTCTTGTCTTGGCTTGTCTTCTACTGTTTATGTTTATGTTCTGTCTGCATTTTACTATAATGTTGGTGTGATTGCTAATTTGAATATTGATAGTGGCCTAATAAAGAAATTGAAATAAAATTGCTCTGAAGCATAGAACATACCATTGTTGCCTAAAATTAACGTGGTATCAGAGGTGTGGTGAAGACAAAGCCCAAGCAAGAGTGAAAGAGAAATCACCAAAGACAGTTAGACAAGGAAAAATGGTTCAATGGGTTCCTCGTCCTACTTCCCGGTTGAAGACAAGCTCCATGATAAATCTGACTATCATGGATGGAAGATGTCTCTTGATTTGACCTTGGAAGAAAAAGAAGCGATGGACTATGTGTAGGGTAAAGTTCCTGAACCTCCTTCAAATGCACCGATTGTTGTGAAGACCAAGTACAATAGGGCTGAATTCAAGGAAAAGAAGATTATCAGGGATTCCATTGACAAGCATATGGTGGCCTACATCTTCTAATTGAAGACCTCCAAGGAGATCTACGACAGGTTGGTCGGCATGTTCAAGGTTAGTAATGCTAATCAAATCCTATTTCTCAAGAATAAGTTGAAGGACATTAAGAAGGGCAAGGATGAGGATATTCAATCCTATTTCTTGAAAATTATTGAGATCAAGAATGATCTACTCTCAATTGGAGAAGTCATTCCTGATAGAGAACTTACTCTCACCACCCTTGGAGGACTCCCACCTGAGTGGTATGTATTTAGAACCACCATCCTCAACAGTGATCAAATTCCAAGGTTTGAAGAATTGATGTCGAGTTGCATTCAAAAAGAAACAAGAATGGTGGAGCAAGAAATGCCTTCTAATAGAAGCAACCCCACTGCATTCTCCACTCATGCCAAAAGGAGAAATAATGCAGGGTCTAAAGGTCATTTCCATGGAAATCCTACATCTAAGGGAGGAAGGAAGGGCAGATGCTTAGTTTGCAATAAGTTTGGCCACTATGCAAGGGAGTGTCCAAATAGAAGGGACACATCACATGATGATGATCACAATGATTCCAGGGGCAACTTCAAAAACAACGATTAAAGGAATGGCAGGTCCAATGGCAAAGGAAAAAGGAATGTGGAACATCAAGGAAATGGTCGACCCTCTAAGAAATCAAGGAACTCTAGGCATGAAGAATCAAATTTTATTAACAATAAGCAAAAAGAGTACTATCTTATATCGGCCCTCTCCATTGCCTTTCCTCCGGACACTTTGGGAAATTGGCTGATTGATACTGGTGCCTCAAGGCACTTCACCGGATATAAGGAAGCCCTCTCTAATGTGATAGAAAAGGAGACAAACTTGGTGATCATCCTTGCAGAGAAGTTAGCATTAAGAGGGAGACTACAATACCATACACTCCTGAGTAGAATGTTGTGGCTGAAAGGAAGAATCACTCTATTGTAGAAGCAGTTCTTTCCATGCTTCATGACCAAGGCCTTCCAAAGTTTCTATGGGCTGAAGCTACAAATACCATTGTGTATGTTCAAAACCAATGCCCTCATCAAGCAATGGACTCCAAGACTCCCGAAGAAATGTTCACTGGTAAGAAACTCGATGTCTCTCATTTTAGAATTTTTCGAAGTCCTGTATATTTTCACATGCCAAAAGAGAAAAGAAGAAAATTGGGTGCATCTGGGAAGAAAGGAACCTTTGTGGGGTATAGTGAAAATTCTAAGAGGTATAGAATTTATGTGGCTGGTCAAAAGGAAGTTGAGATAAGTCATGATGTCACATTCGACGAAGATATGGCCCTCAGGAAGATCAACAACCTTCCTATCCTAAGAAAGGACAAAGAAGCTGACATCGGAAATCAGGGTGCAAAAGAAGACGAAACGATGCCTGATGTTGATGAACCTATGGATCCTATTGATCATCTTCATGATTCCTCCTCCTCCAAAAGGAGACCCTCATGGCTTAGGGAGACTCTCGAAGATGCCGAGAGACACATTGCACCAAGGGGGAATTTCTGTGAAAGCAAGAAGCCGAACATGTATCAAGGATATCTGACTGCCATGAGCAATATCATTCAAAATGAACCTTAATCATTCGAAGAAGCCATGAAGCATCAAGTATGGAAGGATGCTATGAATGAAGAATACGAGTCAATTATAAAGAATGATGTCTGGGATGTGGTCCCTAGACCCCAGGACAAATCGGTTGTCACCTTTAAGTGGCTCTACAAAATCAAGCATGGAGCTGATGGAAGTGCAGAAAAGTTCAAGGCTTGCTTTGTTGCTCGAGGCTTCTCTCAAAAGGAAGGTGTAGATTACGATGAGATATTTGGACCTGTTGCCGAATACACCACCATCCGCTCGATCATAGCCTTTGCTGCTTCGCAAGGATGGAACCTACATCAGATGGATGTCAAGACGACTTTCTTGCATGGTTCAATTAAAGAGGAAGTCTATGTGGAACAACCCGAGGGGTTTGAGGTTCATGATCGGGAATCTCATGTATGCAGGTTGAAGAAATCTCTCTATGGATTGAAGCAAGCACCTCGGGCTTAGCATGAGAGGATCGATAGCTATTCGATGAAGCTGGGATTCACTAGAAGTGAATTCAATTCGAACCTTTACTTTAAGGTTGAAAATGATAAACCTCTCATTCTAGTACTTTATGTGGATGACCTCTTTCTAAGAAGTGCAAACCCTCTCATTCACAAATGTATGATGGAGTTTGCTTCTGAATTTGAGATGCAGGACCTAGGACTGATGCACAATTTCCTAGGGTTGGAGGTTTGGCAAAAGGCAGGTGAAATTTTCCTCTCTCAAGGAAAATATGTTGTGAAGATATTGAAAAGATTTGGGATGGTGGACTGCAAGCCTGTGACTGCTCCGATGGAACTTAACTTTAAGAAGTTATGTGGTAATGCTGCTAGACCTGAATTTGGAAATGCTTCTAAGTATTGTCAACTCCTAAGAGCACTGATGTTCTTGGTGAACTCCCGTCGGGACATATGTTTTGCAGTTAACACATTGAGCCAATATATGGTTGAGCCTCATCATATACATTGGATTGGTGCCAGGAATCTTCTGAGATATCTTTGGGGAACAATCACTCATGGACTGAGATACATTGTCGGAGATGGGAGGCTGCATGGTTATTCTGATGCTGATTGGGCTGATAGTGTGGTGGATTGCAAGATCACTTTTGCATGCTATTTTTCTTTGTGTTCTGCCTCGATATCCTGGATGAGCAGGAAGCAGAAATCGGTTACCTTGAGCACCGCCGAGGCTGAATACAAAGCTGCTAGTATGGCCTCCTCTGAAGCTGTCTAGTTGAGGAAGCTCTTCAGTGAGCTATTTGGACATGTGCTGGATACGACCGTGATCCTCTACGACAACCAGAGTGGGATCTGATTATTAGAGAATTCCATGTTTCATGTTTGCTCCAAGCATATAGATATCATGTACCACTTTATCCGGGATATGGTACAATGAGGAGCAATAAGGCTCCATCACATTGGGACTGATGAGCAGGTCGCCAATATTCTGGCAAAGCCCTTGGGGAAGGTCAAGTTCTCGGCCTTTCGAGAACGACTTGGAGTCATGGAGAGACCTTCTTATGAGGGTCCTGTATGAGATGGACATTGAGCGCTGGGAGCTCCGGGGGGCTTGGAGTATTTCTTGGTGCAATGAGAAACCATAGGGTGAGTGGTTCAGCCTTCCCCTAGTGGTTCGCTGTGTACAGGGTGAGTGGTTCATCCTTCCCCTATGATACCCCTTGGCGACATGTAGGCAGGATGAGTGGTTCGTCCTTCTCCTGCTGAGACATCCTACCCATGCAGTTTGGCACTCATGGGAAGTGTCTCTCATCTGGTCAATGAGTGGGGAATCAGGATAAGGACCATAGTACTACCGATGGAACCATCGTGTACTACCGTACTCCCTATGTTAGGATGACTGATATTGATCTGGGATCAATGGGAATTGACTTCGGGTCAGTAAGAGTGGTATGAAAAGATCTCTTTTGATTGGAACTGACTTCGAGTCAGTAAGAATGGTATGACACACTCTCCTTCGATTGGGACTGGCTTCAGGTTAGTAGAGAATGGTATGATACATTCTCGATTACTTCTTCTTTATAGTTCAGCAGAGCAGAGCAGTGCATAGATGGCAGAGGTAGTACAAATTGGCAGATGGATTAGCAGATGGTGTTCTCCGTAGTTGAGAGGGAGTGTTAAAATTGGTAACTAGGGCCAAACTCCACATGGGTAATCTTATTTATGACAACTGATATTTTTTGTAGATTCCTATCTCCGAGCAGTGTAGGATTGATCCAAAGATCATCTAATTCTGACATGTACAAATGAAGTTATGAATTTATTTTGATTATGGTCAAATTGTCAAGGTTGGCCAACAAACTTATGTAGGCTCAGAAGCCCAACAATCACGTCTATTCATGCTCAATGTTGAATATAAATAGAATGTGACCTAGCCTCATTTGGACGCACTCATCTTCACACTTCTCTCTCTCTCTCCTCATTGATTGGGTACGGATTTTTGGGCCTCTCTCTCTCCACACGTCTGAAATTTCAAGAGGCCAGAATTTTAGGAGAGCGAAATTTCAGGAGGCCGAAATTTCAGGAGACCAAAGTTTTGGCCAATTTGACCAACGTTGATTACAGCTAGGGATAACCGCAAGTGGGCTGTTTGAACTTCTACCAGACTTTGACTGGGCTGAATTTCACTGTTTTGAGGGTTGTTTTATCTTGCTGCTTGGAGGCCGAAGTTGACTGAAGTTGATCGATTTGCTGAGGGTCAAATATACCCTATTGACCAGCGTTGACTTTTCTGGTTAGGGCCTTTTGCTGCTGTTATAAATTATCAGATTTGTAAATTGTACTATCTCTCCCTGTTGAACTATTGAAGACTAAAATAAGATTTGATCTAGGGTTTCCCCACTTGGGGATTGTCCTTGGATGGTGCCACATCTTGTGTCCTCTTGTCTTGGCCTGTCTTCTATTGTTTATGTTTATGTTCTATCTGCATTTTACTATCATAATGATGTGATTGCTAATCTAAATATTGATATTGAGCTAATAAAGAAATTGAAGTAAAATTTCTCTAAAGCATAGAACATACCATTGTTTCCTAAAATTAACATGGTATCAGAGGTGAGGTGAAGACAAAGCCCAAACAATGGTGAAAGAGCAATCACCAAAGACAGTTGGACAAGGACAAAAGGTTCAATGGGTTCCTCATCCTACTTCCCGGCTAAAGACAACCTCCATGATAAATATGACAATCATGGATGGAAGATGTCTCTTGATTTGACCTTGGAAGAAAAAGAAGTGATGGACTATGTGTAGGGTAAAATCCCTGAACCTCCTTCAAATGCATCAGCTGCTGCAAAAACCAAGTACAATAGGGCTGAAGTCAAAGAAAAGAAGATTATCAGGGATTCTATTGACAAGCATCTGGTGGCCTACATCTCCGAATTGAAGACCTCCAAGGAGATCTAGGACAGGTTGGTTGGGATGTTCAAGGTTAGTAATGCTAATCAAATTCTATTACTCAAGAATAAGTTGAAGGATATTAAAAGGGGCAAGGATGAGGATATTCAATCCTATTTCTTGAGAATTATTGAGATCAAGAATGATCTACTCATGAATGGAGAAGTCATTCCTGACAGAGAACTTACTCTCACCACCCTTGGAGGACTCCCACTTGAGTGGTATGTATTTAGAACCACCGTCCACAACAATGATCGAATTTCAGGGTTTGAAGAATTGATGTCAAGATGCATTAAAGAAGAAACAAGAATGGGGGAGCAAGAAATGCCTTCTAATAGAAGCAACCCGATTGCATTCTCCGCTCATGCCAAAAGGAGAAATAGTGCAGGGTCTAAAGGTCATTTCCATGGAAAGCCTACATCTAAGGGAGGAAGGAAGGGTAGGTGCTTTGTTTGCAATATGTTTGGCCACTATGCAAGGGAGTGTCCAAATAGAAGGGACACATTGCATGATGATGATCACAATCATTCCAGGGGCAACTTTAAGTCTTTAACAACAATGATTAAAGGAATGGTAGGTCCAATGGCAAAGGAAAAAGGCATGCGGGACATCAAGGAAATGGTCGACCCTCCAAGAAATCAAGGAACTCCAGGTATGAAGAATAAAATGTTGTTAACAATAAGCAAAAAGATTACTATCTTATATCGGCCCTCTCTATTGCCTCTCCTCAGGACACTTTGAGAAATTGGCTGATTGATATTGGTGCCTCAAGGCACTTCATCGGATGCAAGGAAGCCCTCTCTAATCTGATAGAAAAGGAGACAAACTTAGTAACACCATTCATTTGCAAGAATTACCAGATGTACCTAATCTCAAGAACCTGGTGTCCATTTCAACCATGGAGGACAAAGGATTCAAGGTGGCATTCATCGATGGAAAGGTATGTGTTTGGAAAAGAAATTTTAAAGATGCTTTTCATCTTGGGTTCAGGGTTGACACTTTGTATCAAGTTGGAGGAAGTCCATTAGGAGCCATGTCTTGCAACACATCTCTACAATCTAAACTATGGCACCGGAGGTTTGCCCATCTTCATTATAAGGCCCTACCCAATGCGAGACAGATGGTGATAGGTATGCCCGAGTTCAAAGTAGAGCATGAAGGTGTATATTTGGGATGTGCTGAACGAAACTTACAAGGAGACCATTCCCCTCACATAATAGCAAGACCACAGATATATTGCAATTGATCCACTCCGCCATATCTGGTATGATGCCTGTAAACTCTTTGGGAGGATACTTATATTATCTCACCTTTATAGATGATTATTCTCACAAAACCTGGATCTACTTCTTGAAGAAGAAGGATGAAGTGTTCGCCTGGTTCCGACACTTCAAGGCCTTGATTGAAAACTAATCCGAGAAGAAAATCAAGATATTGAGAATTGATAATGGGACCGAGTACGAATCCAATGAATTCCAAGATTATTGCAGAGAAGCTGGCATTAAGAGGGAGACTGCAACGCCATACACTCCTGAGCAGAATGGTGTGGCTGAAAGGAAGAATCGCTCTATTGTAGAAGCAGTTCGTGGCATGGTTCATGGTTAAGGACTTCCAAAGTTCCTATGGGTTGAAGCTACAAATACCGCTGTATATGTTCAAAACTGATGCCCTCATCAAGCATTGGACTCCAAGACTCTTGAAGAAATGTTCAATAGGAAGAAACCCGATGTCTCTTATTTTAGAATTTTTGAAAGTCTCGTATATTTTCATGTGTCGAAAGAGAAAAGAAGCAAATTGAGTGCATCTCGGAAGAAAGGAACCTTTGTGGGGTATTGTGAAAATTCTAAGGGATATAGAATATTTGTGGTTGGTCAAAAGGAAGTTGAAATAAGTCATGATGTCACCTTCGACGAAGATATGGCCCTCGGGAAGATCAACAACCTTCCTATCCTAAGGAAGGAAAAAGAAGTTGACATTGGAAATCTAGGTGCAAAAGAAGACAAAACGATGCCTGATGTTGATGAACCTATGGATCCTATTGATCCTCCTCCTCGTGAGCCCTCCTCATCCAAAAGGAGACGCTCATGGCTTAGGGATTCTCTCGAGGATGCGGAGAGACACATTGCAGCAAGGGGGACTTTCCTTGAATACAAGAATCCGAATAGGTATCAAGGATATCTGACTGCCATGTGTTGAAATTTCTAAGTATTACCCGTTAGAAATTTTATCTTTATTCTCTGGTTTATTTCGCATACTTGTTTAATTACTAACAAGTTATTTACTCATATAAACACTGAAATAAACACAATATAGTCTCAACCATCTATATATCAACAACTGAAAGAAATAGACAAACACACAAGTGACACCGTTATTTTTGGACAATCATCCCCGAAAAAACCCAACTTGGGAAAACGGTGCAACAATTCTGAGGGTTATATTATTATGCAGTATTTCTGAGTATAACTAGGTGCGAAACTGTCTCACCCTTCATAGAAAATAATCTGGCAATAATACCTCTCTATTTGGAAGCAGATAGTCTATAAGTGACTAGAGGAGTCAGTTCGACAGTTGGGTGAGATGGCATTGCATGGGCTCAGAGATCAGGATAGGTTGGAAGGTGCTTCCAACTATGTCATATGGAAGATCAAAATCTTAGCTATTCTGGAGGATTATGATCTCGAGGCCTACGTCAAAAGTGTTGTAGTTGTTCCAACTGACAACAATCAAAAGAAGAAGTACAAGTCCGAGCAGGGGAAGGCAAAGAGGCTCATTCTCGATGGAGTTCGAGATCATGTGGTCTCAGACTTGCAGGGCAAGGATACAACCCGAGAGATGTGGGAAGCCTTGTCTTCTCTATATGAAGGCTCTTCCGAATAGTGGAAGATGTATTTGGAGAAAAAGTTGCAGTGGACTTTGATGTAGAAAGGAGAAGGGGTGAATCTCTTTCTTCAATGTCTTCAGGACACTAGAGACCAGCTTACTGCAGTGGGGTCCACTCCTCAGCCAACCACAATAGTGAGGATAGCCCTAAATGGAGTCTCGGATGAATGGCAAATTTTCGTCCAAAGCATATTGGGTAGGGAAAAACTACCTTCATGGGAGGAGATGTGGGTGGCTCTTCAACTGGAGGAGTTAAGGAGGGACCTAGTGAAGGTCAACCTTAGTGGCAGCAGTGGGAGTGGCACAAAGACGAAGGAGGAGGAGAACGTGGCTCTAGCATTAAAAGGACAACAAAATCCCAAGCGAAAGAAGGACATTTCGAAGGTGAAATGTTTCAGTTATGGCGAGATGGGCCACTATGCATCCCAATGTCCCTTGAAGAAAAAGGATAAGGATGAGAAACATGATCCTAACGTTACTTCAACAAAGATTGACAAGGATGAGTTTGCCATGAGTGCCCACGCATCTCCAGGTGGGAGATGGGGCGATATTGAGCTGTAGTCGGGAGGACTACATGTGGGCAGGATCCTTGAGGAGTCCACCTCTTAGATCAATTCCTTGTTGCGAGAATGCAATATTCAACAGTAGCGAGATTGACTTAGTGTCAGATGATGCAATGGAGTGTTTGAAGGACAGATGCAGTAGCTTGGGACCAGAGACTGATCAGCGTAGAGCAAGGTTGGCAGCAGTGCAGGAGTCAGCAGCAACATAGAAGATTCGGAGGTTCAGAATCACCAGCAGACAGATTTCAACATTCAGTGTATTACGCTGAACACAGTTAAGTTCAACTAATTTTGGATGTTTTTTCTGTTGTTTCTCTTAGCAATTGAGATGTAGATAGATGTAGCAGTGGCAGTGGTAGTGTCATGGGCAACAGTACACTAGCAGCAGCAATAGTGCAGAAAACAAGTGCTTCAAAAACAAAGTAGCATGCAAGTGGACATTGTTGCTAGAGCCCTTTCCTCTCTAAGAGGGAGTGTTTGTTTTTGGTAGCATTGGAAGTGCTCTAGCCTTGAAAATTGGTGGAAAGTCTAAGGCACATGAGTTCTAAAGAACCCAGAAACTGTTTGGTGAAATTCCACCCGAATTGTATTTTATTAAAATAATTAATATTTTTAATGGAGTTCCTAAATCTAAACTTAGGGAAATTAAAATATTAATGGGTATTAATCAAAATATGGGTGAGAATGATCTAGAAGGCGGATCAAGTCATGTTTTAATCTTAGCCATTGATTAGAGACTTAATCTTGGCCATTGAAGACTCAACAGGAAAAGTATAAAATGAAGGCTTGGGGTTCATTTAGAAACACATACACAAAGATTGAGGAAACTGATTTTTTGAGGTGAGAAGTTCTTAGGAGGAAAATCGAGGGGAGATCTTGCAACTGAGGGGCAATGAGAATCCGAAAGGACTTTCCGGATAATACAGATAGAGAGGCGAAGAGAGCTTGCAGAGAGGCAACACAATAGCTAAGAGAGTTGATGTAGAAACGCTGCCTGTCACACAGAATATAAAACTTTCGGAACAACCGAAATTGTCGGGAACTACCGGAACTGCCAGTACTGCCAGTACAGTAATATCGCAGTCATGGAAATGTGTACGCGAGATTGACTTAGTGTCAGATGATGCAATGGAGTGTTTGAAGGACAGATGCAGTAGCTTGGGACCAGAGACTGATCAGCGTAGAGCAAGGTTGGCAGCAGTGCAGGAGTCAGCAGCAACATAGAAGATTCGGAGGTTCAGAATCACCAGCAGACAGATTTCAACATTCAGTGTATTACGCTGAACACAGTTAAGTTCAACTAATTTTGGATGTTTTTTCTGTTGTTTCTCTTAGCAATTGAGATGTAGATAGATGTAGCAGTGGCAGTGGTAGTGTCATGGGCAACAGTACACTAGCAGCAGCAATAGTGCAGAAAACAAGTGCTTCAAAAACAAAGTAGCATGCAAGTGGACATTGTTGCTAGAGCCCTTTCCTCTCTAAGAGGGAGTGTTTGTTTTTGGTAGCATTGGAAGTGCTCTAGCCTTGAAAATTGGTGGAAAGTCTAAGGCACATGAGTTCTAAAGAACCCAGAAACTGTTTGGTGAAATTCCACCCGAATTGTATTTTATTAAAATAATTAATATTTTTAATGGAGTTCCTAAATCTAAACTTAGGGAAATTAAAATATTAATGGGTATTAATCAAAATATGGGTGAGAATGATCTAGAAGGCGGATCAAGTCATGTTTTAATCTTAGCCATTGATTAGAGACTTAATCTTGGCCATTGAAGACTCAACAGGAAAAGTATAAAATGAAGGCTTGGGGTTCATTTAGAAACACATACACAAAGATTGAGGAAACTGATTTTTTGAGGTGAGAAGTTCTTAGGAGGAAAATCGAGGGGAGATCTTGCAACTGAGGGGCAATGAGAATCCGAAAGGACTTTCCGGATAATACAGATAGAGAGGCGAAGAGAGCTTGCAGAGAGGCAACACAATAGCTAAGAGAGTTGATGTAGAAACGCTGCCTGTCACACAGAATATAAAACTTTCGGAACAACCGAAATTGTCGGGAACTACCGGAACTGCCAGTACTGCCGAACAACCGGGGGAGCAGACGCAGAGGGCATAGAAGGTGGTGTAGAGCTGATGCAGAGCCAACGTAGAAATAGTCGGGGTTAGCCAATCTTGTGCCAGATCAGTCGAAATTCTGCCAGGTGAAGTGAGGTAAAACTCACGCAGATTTTCTGCTAGTATTTTCTCTGTAAAGGATTTCTAGATGAGCATCCTAGATTTGTATTTAGATATTTCTCCTGCATAATAATAAACCCATAGAGCTGCTGCACCGCTTTTCCCGCATTGGGTTTTTCTGGGGACTATTGTGTCCAATTATAAGTGCATCCTATATATCTTGTTCTTTGCTCTGTTTTCTATTTCATGAGATCAAATATTTAATTAGTGTAGGCTGCATAAGTAATTTGCTTCAATATTCAGAAGAATAACTTGATGAATGTAATTTAAAAATCAAGTAGGTGAAGTAGATTCGGATTTGTTGCAGTAGGGGTTCCTTCAAGTCAAGGAATTTTCACATCTCCAACAAGGGTGAAACTTGCATCACACTGGACACATCGACACGCTCCTCACACTCCTATGTGCCCACAATCTCATGTTCAACCTCCTCCTCAGGCTCCTAATATCTAAAGCCAGGTCTCCACTAGTAAAAGCGCCTCTTGGTCTCACCCTCTAACTGTCCCTGTCCTATCTGCTCCTTTTGAGGAGATTCGATGCCGTGATTTTGTCGACTTTTCCCACACAATGTAGATGGATGCACCCCCACGACCTACACACCTCTAGTTCCTTTGCTATAAGGATGAGGATGGATCTGGTCCGACACCTTCCTCAACTAGGCCAATCTCTCATCGTTCCAATGGATTCCACCCCAAAATTCCTGCATACTAAATCTTCCTTGAGCCATAGGTTGTTTATGGTTTAACCCATCACTGTGCATACATGCCCAAATCTTCCATGATCTAGTTGCCTACCCCACAATTGGCCAAGATCATGGCTTTGATACCACCATAGTATTCTAAATTGAATTTACAGTAGATAATAGATGCATGAACTAAGTTATAGCAAATAAATTTTCCTACACATGCAACAGTCAATAAAACACAAGAAATAGGGCGAATAACTGAGCTATTTTATTAATGTGGAGAATTTAGGACATAATGAGTAAGAACAATAGAACCTAGGCTTTCTATGGAAACACCAAGTGAAATCTTGCTGACCCAAGTGGTGGAAATGGTCCCAGAATAAACTGTGTTCTTTTCCAACAATTTCGGCTGCTGATTGTTGGATGGAACTAGTCATCCTAATCAAAATAATGCCTAGAATGCTCTGAAATTGCAGTTGGAAGTTTCTCTCCTCAAACCCAAAAAAACCCAAAAAAGGTTTGACCTATATCCAAGCCAAAGTCGAATCCACAAAATGATGCAAATTCCCCAGCTAACCAACAATTCTCCCTGCTATAAGAATGAGAATTTCAGGCCCAAATATCACTCGGAAAATTCTGCAAAATTAGTCGGAGACTCCTCTCAATAAACCCATAAAAAACCAGAAAGGGTTTGGGATGAATCCACCGACCTCCAGTGACCCCCAACAAGTGCAAATTACCTAATTTGGCCATAAAAGGCCCCACAAAACTGATACTGTTGAATTAAGCCCAAATCCACCATTGGAAATCTCCCCCAACTTCCTTGAGGAATATCTCAAATCTATGGCTCTTATCTCTCCTCAACCTCTTTTCCTTCATCCCTTGTGCAAGCCTACATGGAGACCCCTGCACACTTCCATAATTGTAGAATTTCGACCCCAAGAATTCTCTCAAACTCAACCCTACTAATCACAAAAAATCCTCAGTCTAAATTAGGGGGAAACCCCAGCAAATCCTTTGGTGCTCTACCCCTTCGTAACTGAGCTCCCCACAAACAATTCAAACCACTTCTGTACCTTGGAAGAAATACGTAGCAGCTGACATAACCTGCAAATACGCCTGATGGAAACTCTGAATTGAACTCCCCAAATTGCCTCACTAGGGAGACACTCTAAGTTCTCCGAAATGAGGGTGGAATTTCTGCTTGGAATTTCCTTTTGCTGAACAACATGATTGTCTTGACTAAGCAACTCAAGAGAACTAATGTTAAATTATCAAATGATCAAAGATGTCTCAAATGAGAGCCTCCTTGCTCTATTTATAATTGTTGGCCTCTCTCTCCCTTGGTGGCCCCCACTTTCGACCAGTGCACCCTCTTTCTTTTTCTGTCTCTTGCTCCACATGTGTGCATTCCCTTTTTGTCTCTCTTGTGTCCCCCACCTGCCAATGAGTTGCAATATTTCCTTTTCATCCAAGCTCCTCAAGCCGAAATCATCTCCAAAACTCGAACTACAAAATTGTACTATGCCTAGCACCTCCCCAATAAACTTCGTTAATCTCCTCAAATGAAAAATCAAAATTGGGGATATTACAACCTGTCATATGTTCCCTCGCCTATCTGTTGAGATTGTATGTTTGAAGGTGGGCCATCCAATCCTAAAGGTATGTCTTTCATTGTGCAATTGGGTGCTTATGCTTGTTTTTCTGGAGCACACTTGGGTATGGATTACTTGGTGACTTAGAAGAAGGAAGGGTTTCGACTATAGTCTTGTTCCCTCGCCCTTAAATGGGGGGTTAATCCTCAACCCTAGTCCCGTGGGATCTCCCCTACTAGTTTATAGCTTTAGGATGGGCATTACTTAGGGAACCCTGATTTTGATAGCATGGTGTCGCTTTCCCATTCCATATTTTTCAATCCCCTCTGCACATTAGATGCCCTATTTCACTATCTTCCCTCTCTAGGTCCACATAACCACTAGGTCCACAAGGCTTTGGTACTCCCCCTCCCCTTATCCACATGTCTTGGTTGGGCTTGGAATGATGTCCGAAAGGTTGATGCAGGTAAAAAAAGAAGATAAAAGCATAATATGGCCATGTACAAAAGGAAATAATACCACAAAATGCAAAAGATGGCCAGGACAATAAAATTTAGCATTTGGGCAAAAGCCAAGCATGAGCTCTTCCTTGTATCATTATGGAAATCACCCTGGTTCCTAGGGCCCCTATAAGTGCCTCCTGCATCATTAAGGAACCCATGCATGTCGCAACCCCTGGTGGGTGATGAACTGCCCTACCTAAAGGGGGTAATCACTACTATATCATACACAACATGCTCTCATCTCCTGGAGCCCCGAGCAGTAAAATAAAAGAAAAATCAATAAAAGGCAAAAGGAAAATGAAGAAGGGTGAAAAAACAAAGGTCAGAGTAACTCATGTACCACAATTGCTCCCTCCTACTTTCATACACCCTAATATGTGGACATCGATGATCATTGCTACCCTTGAGCCCATGGAAATTGGCTTTGAAACCCTTGTGTCCCAATCCACCTCATCATTATTGACATGACACCTACTACTTGAAGGATGTACTTTGGACATGTCCTTCCCTTTAGGGGCTGAGAACACCTAATAGGGTTGTTTGTTAACTGCTCCTACCTAGGGAGGTAACACCATTACATGCTCAAAGCCCCAATTTTGGAAGGGAAACCCACTATAGAGTCTCATTTGTGCCCTTGACTAACAAGCTTGATTTACTTAGATGCACTAATGAGTTATTGTACCTGAAGGTGAGGAGACACATTGGATCTTATACAGGATTGGCAGGTGGTTCCATCGTGGGCTGGGCAACTAAATTCTGGCCCAAGCCCACCAGAGGATCATATTGACACTTGTAGGGGAAGCATTGGGAGCCATGGGTTTCCATCACGTGACAGAGCATTATCCTATGCCATGGGAAACCTCAGCACCTTCAACAACTTGTTCATTGCCCCACATTATATGCGAGATGATGCACTTGGACCAACAGTGCCCCCAGCTGGCTTAGCAGTATATACAGGGTTTGTTAGCTGATCCAAGGCCCAAAGGAAGTTTGTTTCATCCTTGAGACATGGGAGAGAAAGCACCATCTTCTGTGCCCTCATTTATGTAGGCTTATTTTACTTCAGGAGATCCATGAGACCACTAATTATGCCCTACAACCACTTTGGAGCACCACATGATATTTTACTTGGAGATCAAGAGGCCACTTCCTTGTTTATCATTCATGGATCCCTCACTCTCATTATGGCACTTTGAGGGCTCAATGAAGCCCTCCAACGGCCCCTCTACACCATCATTTCATCATTTCGGCTCATTTGGATGGCTTATTCTTCAATTTATGAGCTACTTGGTGGGCTTGTCACCAAGGATATGTTATTTTGCACATTAAAATAATTTTAGGGGCATCTTAGGCTAATTCGAATAGGATAGAGGATCATATAAATTTAGATCTCTCCCATTGAGAGAGATCATCATCATCACACTTGGATCTCTTTGTAAAAGAATTTCGCACTTCTCTCTCTTGGACGAAATTGGATATCTTTGATGCATTTCAATATTTTTGGGAGCTAATTTCGCTTTCTCTTGGAGCTGCCTCTTGATCTTTGGTTTGATATATCTCTTGTTATCTTGTAAGTGATTTTTGTTGAAGATTTTTCATAAAATAATGTCTAATGTGTGGAATTATTGCAACTAGCTAGTTCTTTTTTATTGAAAATCATTGTAAAGATTGTTAGATTGTGAAATTGCTCATGTTACTCATTGAATAACAAGTAGATAAATGTTCCTAGTCGATTGAAATTTGATTTTCTTCCATGAAACTCCTTAGATCTTGGGTGGGTAATTGTTGAAAAGTAGGTGTTAGGGCATCGCTTTTTCTAAAGACTATTTGTGAAACATCGCATCTGGGGTTATTGACAAGTTGAGAATTCTCAGGATGGACGAGTCAATGCATTCTATTCAACTCCATCAATTTACACCGATGCAAACAATGCTGCAAATGAAGCATGGCCCCTCAAACTTGATGATTACTTCCCGTGAGTAGAAATTGATTATGTCCATCTATGTTAGTGATTCCTGAATCCTCTTCATCTCCTGTGATTGTAATTGATAGAAATGTACAGGTATGCAGACTCTGAAAATGCTTATTGGACAGGATATTTCACCAGTAGGCCAGCTCTGAAGCGATATGTTCGCTTCCTGAGTGGTTACTATGTTGTAAGCATCTTAAAACCATATCTTTTTAACAATGCCATTTTATTTAACATCTCTGATTGAAGTTAATTTGCAAGATAAATGGAATCTGCAAGTAGTCATGGCATGATTTATATAAACAGGCCGCACGACAACTTGAGTTCCTAGTTGGGAGAAGAGATTCTGGCCCAAAAACAGACCTTCTAGGTGATGGTTTGGCTCTTGCACAGCATCATGATGCTGTTTCTGGCACTGAAAAGAACCATACAGCTAGTGACTATGCTAAACGTCTTGCAATCGGAGCTTCTCAGGTTTGGCCTTAGAGTAACCAATATTTGTTGCTTTTACAATTTCTTTTTATCTTTCAACATAGAAAAATAGGCATTGCATATTCTACATTCCATTCATACTGTATGTGTAGTGTAACAAACACTTATAATGACTTGGAACTTTTTTAGGCAGAAGAGGTAGTGAATTCAGCTCTTTCCTGCTTGACGAGTTCGAAATCTTATGGATGTCGGAACACATTGACAAAGTTTGAACAGGTACAGAAATCATTCACTTTTATTTCAAATATGAGAAGCGTCATAACCTACACCCTCTTTAGACTCAGCCTTTTTCTTCAATTCCAAATGGGTTCCAAACTTTCGTTATTAAGTTATTCCTACTTTCTAGGAATGGAACTTAAATATCTATATTTCTATCATTGTCTATTCTCAGGTATTAAGACACGTATGGAAATTGACAATAATTTATTGGATTCTAGTTTTGTGGAGTTATGGCTAGTTTCATGCAAATTTGGAGAAGTATTATAAATAACCAATGGTAGCATTGCACAATTGGTAAAATTCATGTTTTCCCAATTTGTCAAATCAATACCCTCTTCTACGACACATAATTGTGGACAAGCTATTACAGAAACAACAAGTTTATCATCAAATATTGTTAGGGAAAAGTTAACAGGATCTGGAATTAAGAAAAAATCAGTGAGGCAGAAGCACCAAGAGTTTGACTTGGATTGGGAAAAACTCGGGAATTACAAAAATATAAATTTTACACATTTTTACAAAAAAAAACGTTTTTCATGATATCCAATAAATCCCTGTCCATACAATGCACAATATCAATACATGTCCAAAATTTCATGTATAGATATCTCATATATGATATCAATTCAAAAAATGACAAGGTATTGGGCACTAGGAGCATCTATTTATAATATGTATAAAGTTAACCGTTACATCATGGATTAGCAGTCTTGAAAAGGTATTGCAAGATGCTAGAGTGGAACCACACAGGACAAGTGTCCACTGTCACCTTGGCATGAGTCCCCACACTTTAAGCTAACTCCTAAAATGCCACGGGAAGCTTCTCTACACAAACAAAAACCCCACCATAAGATTAGTAGACCGGTGCCTATAAATCTCTATTGGGTGATGGGGTCTAGGAGTTAATTTAGATGATTGCAAATTTGTAAATTGTATTCTACTGCACAGAAATTCATACCAGCAATTAGAACACTCAATAAACTGGAGAGTAAATCCTTGGAAAAACACAATATTGAGTGTAAAAGAGCCCTTACCAACTTTGATGCAATTATTCTTTATTGTGTCTTTGGTAGTTGGTTGAAAATAACTTATTTTCTTGCTGTTCTAAATATGCAAATTTGTAATTCTCCAAAAAAATGCAGAAATCAGCAAGCTAGGGACCACTTCAGGGCCAGCCACAGGCCTAAAAATTTGCAAATGAAGTATGACTTCGGGTTGGAGATGTTAGTACACTGAAATAGCTTTTCAATGAGCCTAATAGCACTTCAGAACACTGAGTATTTTAAAAGATACACAAATCTGGAGAATACTATTCAGTTTTGACATCAAATCCCCACCAGGGTGAAAACCCAGTTTTTTAATCTTGCAAATTTTTGGTCCCTAGAAAGCTTGGGATGGACTGGCAAGGGATCCTGAGTTGGTCTTCTGTTGGTGGCACAATATTCTCAGTCGGGAGCATAATGCAGCAGGGACCCATAGACATGAGGAGTACTACATGCTCCAGTTGGCAGTGGGAGGTAGGCAACAACTTCCTAACATTTCAGGCCTTCATCTACATAGTGGGACTGACCTTGGCATATGCAAGGGAAACAATAAGTTTCCTCCAAATGCCCACGGCTTAAAGAGGAAAATGGGCAGCCCTCTAGTGCACTCAACTTGGCTAAAATAAACCTCAAAAGGGCTCATGACAGACTTGGAAATCGAACCCCCAACATTTGCCAAAGGTCCTACAAACACTTGTTAGATGTTGTGGAGATTGCTATTCAATATCTGCCACACAAGAGTTAGCAAACAATCCAAACAATGACTGCAAAATAAGTTAAGTATTAGTGAAAAATCAACAAGTTAAAATGTATATGTACAATTATAATTTACGAAAGGCTAAGCTAAAGAGTGAGAGTAAACTCTCGCCTTTGCTTAGCCATGTTCAAGCAAATGAAAGAAATGAAGTACAATGTTTTTTAAAAGAAATTTAAATTTAGAAGTGCTTGGCTTGTGTACAAGCTATGTGCCAAAACCCCTGCAAAACCATTTTGTAAGATAAGACTATGAAGGCTCAAAGAACAAATGAGAGCTCCTTTAAGAATTAGTTCCATATAAATTTAACAATAAACAATGATAAGAAACTCTAGAGATTTATTTAAAACCAACTAGAGCATTCTATACCTACAGCATACTTCTAAATCAAATGTCAATGCAAGATAGCTCTACATTAACAAATCTACAAGAGCATATGGAAACAAATTAGATCAAAGCATGAGTAAAAAGAATTATACCAATGATCAACAATTCATCACACTCCCAAAGGAGGAACACCTCATGAATGAAACCCCAAAGTCTTTATTGATATTTTTGAAAGTGTGCAAGGCACCAACGCTTCCGCAATCATAATAGCTAGTAACAATATCATACAAATGAGAGCTCAAAGCTCTATTATATAGAACTATGAGAGCCAACCCCAATATAGAAGTGATTAAACAAGTGGCATGAGGTGACAATCCCAAAAAAAATTCGAACTTGTTGAATGGAGCTCCAATGCTGTTAAAATTGGACAACTAGGTCCAAACTCCATGTTCTGATGCTCAGATTAAGAGGCTAATATTTTTGTTGGATTCCTCTTTCTGAGAGGTGTAAAATCCATATAAAAATAGTCTTAATCCGATGAGCAGAACTTATATTTTGAATTTATTATTCTTAATAAATTATATGTGCAAGGTCAGCCAGTTTTGTAATGTAGGCTCACATGCCCAACAGATGTGTCACACACCCTCATTAATGGATATATATACAAGAAAAGTTGGAGAGAATTTGAACACAACACAACTCACATCTTCCTCTCTCATCCTAAAAGTACGAGCTACCTGGAGGGTTGTTGTGACATATGCTGGGCTGGCTGACCAAAGGAGACTTTGTTGGTTGAAGCATCCTGTTGACCGCCGAAACGAACACATACATTTTTCTTGTTTCTGATTTGTCTTCTGTAAGATCTGCTTATATGTTCTATCTGCATTTTGCTTATCTACATGTATGATTGCTGTGAGAAAAGTGAAATTGCTCTTAGCATAGAACATCTACAAAACTTTACATGGTATCAGAGCTGAGGTGAAGACAAACTCACTTCAAGTGATCTCCTCTCCACGTCTTGGGTTTTTGGAGAAGGAGATTCACACTAGATTTCACCGGCCTAGTATGATGCCCTAACATGATGCCCTAACGGAGAACGCAGTCATGAACTTATACGCTGTTCTAAGCAGCCCTAAACGCAGTTAATGGATGCCTTTATATAGAGGATCATATGCGTTGTTCATAAAGGATTATATACATTGTTGTCAAAGCACAGTTCATAGAGTATCTTACACGCAGATAATAATGACACGCAGCCATACGCTGGGAACGCAATATATATATGCTTCGCTGTAGAAATATTATGGAGCACAATATATACATATATGCGTTGTTCTTAAGAAACTTACACGCTGTATGATAAATGGTGGACGCAGTAATAAAAGGACACAGTCAACCGCAGTCTAAATTCCACAGTCCTGAGGTGTAGCTGGAGTTATATATACGTTGTGCAATTATTCGCTAGACAGTCCTGTACACATCGCATGAGGTTATATATATACACGCAGAGGTCCTGTACACGTCACAGAAGTCTTGTACGCATTGCAGAAGAGTTATATCAGCCGCAGAAGTTTTATACAATATTATATAAGTCACAGAGGTCCTGTACACATCGCTGAGGTTATATATATACAGCCAGAGGAAAGGCCCTAAATTACAGTCACGCATGCAAACCTATATGTTGTAGTGGATACGCTGGTTTCATGCCGTCATGAGAAATATTAACGCGTCAATGGTCATGCTTTCCACAGTCAACGTTACGCTGTAGTGGAGCCTAGCCGCAGTAAGGGAAGGAGTAAACGCAGTTTCTGCTAACAATGAAGACACATACGCATGTCATAAAGATCCGCAGGCAAAGGAAACAAAGATATTGTTACGCTGGAGATTATATATAGTTCTCACGCTGTCCACGATGGATTACACGTTGTACATGATGAGGTTATACGATGTCATAACGCAGTTACGGAAATTCAATGAGGTCATGTATACACAGGGAAATTCAACGCTATCATGTATACAGTAATATCGCAGTCATGGAAATGTGTACGCAGGGAATAATTTGTCATGTATACGCAGACATTAATATATGTTATGTATGTGCTGAGCGTCATGGTATACGCACAACATGGAAGATCTCATACGCTGTGTATAACACCGTACATGGAGACATATAAAATGCAATCTATACATGAAGCCGCAGCAAATGCACAAAGCCGAAGTCAGCGTATGGAGCCACAGCCAAATGCACGCAGCCACAATATGTTGACCTACGTAGTTAATGAAGACTCCTTCTACGCAGACATGGAGATATCAATATGTTGTAATATATACGCAATCACCAAGACATTTCTACGCTCTCTGCACGGTCAACGTAATTCATTTATATGCAGAGAGACCTTACAGTCAATGTAATTCCCTCATCTATACACAGGGTAGAGAGACCATACTCGTTGGCAAATTTCGCAAGAAATGAAGGCAACATACATGCGGAAATTATGCAAGAAATAAACAACGCAGCAAGACGTAGTAAGATCACTCAGGCAATGGTAGCCGCAGTAAGGAAGATAGTTACTCGCTGTAAATAGAGACACTTAACCACAGCAAGCTCAGCAGTAATGTCTCGGCATCAATTTAAGAATGAGCTTCTCAAATGTTGTCACAACGGTAATCTCTCAGTTATCATTACAGTTTCTATATAGTGTTTATGTAATCATGATGAAACTGTCATTATAATAATGAAGCCCTAAATGAAGCTATCTAACAAAAAGCATTGTGAAGATCTCAATAGATCTCATCATTGGGAAGATGCTGCTGTAACAACTTCAAAAGGTACAGCAAGCATGATCTCAGTAAAGGTGCAACTGTGGTGAATAATGTAATGGGCAGCATCATGATAAATGAGATCATGAGCATGGGCAGCATGATGCAGATCATGGACAACATGATGTAGATCATGGACAGCATGATGTATGGGCTGCACAGTGATGCATGAGATCAAGAGCAGCATGATGATGCATGATGCAGTATGAGTCAAATGAGTTCAAAGACTTTTGCAGAGAAGCTGGCATTAAAAGGGAGACTACCACTGCATATACTCCTGAGCAGAATGGTGTTGCTGAACGCAAGAATAGGACTATTGTGGAAGCTGCCCGTGCCATGCTATGTGACCATGGTCTTCCAAAGTTTCTGTGGGGAGAAGCTGCAAATACTGCTGTGTACATTCAAAACCGATGCCCTCATTCCGCTTTGGACTCCAAAACACCCGAAGAGGTTTTCTCTGGTAAGAAACCTGATGTCTCACATTTTAGAATTTTTGGATGTCCTGTCTATTTTCATGTGCCGAAAGAAAAGAGAAGTAAGCTGGATGCTACTGGGAAGAAAGGAATGTTTGTGGGCTACAGTGAGACTTCTAAGGCATATAGAGTCTATGTACCTGGTCAAAGGGAAAAGCCATGATGTCACTTTTGACGAAGATGCTTCCCTGAAGAAAGTAGTAGATCTTCCTAGATCTGAAGAAAACCATGAAGAAAGACCTGGAAATCTGGAAGAACCCCAGGATGAGACTATGCCTGATGTTGAAGGGCAAATGGACCCTATTGATCCTTCCCCTTCTCTAGGAAAGAGGCCACCATGGCTCAGGGACACCCTTGAAGATGCTGAGGGTCATGCTGCCCCAAGGGGAACATTCCGAGAAAGCAAGAAGCCGTGTAGATACCAAGGGTATCTAGCTGCCATGAGTACTATTATACAATCTGAACCTGGATCTTTTGAGGAAGCCATCAAGCATCAAGTCTGGAAGGATGCTATGCATGAAGAATATGAGGCTATTATGAAGAATGATGTCTGGGATGTGGTCCCGAGACCGAAGGACAAATCTGTTGTCACCGCTAAATGGCTCTACAAGATTAAACATGGATCTGATGGGAGTGCTGAAAAGTTTAAGGCAAGATTTGTTGCCCGTGGCTTCTCTCAAAAGGAAGGAATTGACTATGACGATATATTTGCACCTGTGGCTCGATATACCACCATCCGATCCATCATAGCCCTTGCTGCTACGCAAGGATGGAGTCTTCATCAGATGGATGTCAAGACCGCTTTTCTGCATGGTGCAATAAAGGAAGAGGTGTATGTAGAACAACCTCTGGGATTTGAAGTTCAAGATCGAGACACTTATGTCTGCAGGTTGAAGAAAGCCCTCTATGGGTTAAAGCAAACACCCAGAGCTTGGTATGAGAGGATGGATAGTTACTTGATGAAGCTGGGCTTCACTCAAAGCAATGCTGATCCAAACCTTTACTTTAAGGTTGAGGAAGGAAAGCCTCTCATTCTAGTGCTGTATGTGGACGACCTCTTCCTGACAGGTGATGACCCTCTCATTCATCAATGTAAGAGGGAGCTTGCTGCTGAGTTCGAGATGAAAGACCTAGGACTGATGTACTATTTCCTAGGCCTGGAGGTCTGGCAGAGACCTGGAGAGATTTTCCTTTCTCAAGGAAAGTATATTGTGAAGCTTCTGGAAAGATTTGGATGGTGGACTGTAAGTCCGTGTCGACACCAATGGAACTCAACTTTAAGAAGTTGAGTGGCAGCGCTGCAGGGCCTATCTTGGCCAATCCTACTGAGTATCGTCAACTCATAGGAGCTTTGATGTTCTTAGTGAACACCCGTCCGGACATATGTTCTGCAGTGAATACTTTGAGTCAACAGATGGTTGAGCCTCATCATTTTCACTGGGTTGGTGCCAAGAATCTTTTGAGATATCTTCGGGGCACGATAAACCATGGGCTGAGATACACTGCCGGGAGTGTGATACTCCGGGGATATACTGATGTCGATTGGGCTGGCAGTGTGGTGGATCGTAAGAGCACATTTGGATGCTGTTTCAATCTTGGTTCTGCTTCGATCTCATGGATGAGCAGGAAGCAGAAGTCGGTGGCTTTGAGCACCGCGGAGGCCGAATACATTGCTGCTAGTATGGCCTGTTGTGAAGCAGTTTGGTTGAGGAAGCTCTTTAGTGAGCTGTTCCAACATGTGCTAGATACCACTGTAATACTCTGTGATAATCAGAGTGGGATTCGTATGACTGAGAATCCTGTGTTCCACGACCGATCCAAGTATATTGATATCAGGTACCACTTTATCCGGGATATGGTAGAGCGAGGCGCCGTAAGGCTCGATCATATAGGAACTGATGAGCAGGTCGCGGATATTCTCACTAAGCCCCTGGGGAAGGTCAAGTTCCTAACCTTCCGTGAGAGTCTTGGTGTCGTGGAAAGACCCTATGATGTGGGTCCTGTTGGACGATGAGCTCTGGGAGCTCTGGGGGGCTTTGGGGATAGCTTCTCGGAGCTATAAGCACTCATAATGCTTCTGCCCCACCCTTGTGATTATTGAGCTGGTTCGCCACTCATTTAATCTGTGCCCCGTATGCATCCTACCCATTGAGTTCAGGGCTCATGGGAAGTACCTCTCATTTGGCCAATGAGGTGTGGAAAAGCTAGAGACTATTAGCAAAGATTGATGGATGCATCAGAGATTGCCGTACTCTCTATCTAGGATGGCATGGTCCAACCACTTGATCTGGGATCAAGATTTGTGAGGTCTGGGACCTCTGGACTGATTATGTCAGTCGGGGAATGATGTCTTTGTGACTGACCTACTTCTGTTCTGAAATAAAGAAGCCAGCAAAGCAAGTTTCGGCGGGATGACTCACGATGTTAATTGCACTAATAGATGGAGTTCTCCCTAGTTGAGAGGGAGTGTTAAAATTGGACAACTAGGTCCAAACTCCATGTTCTGATGCTCAGATTAAGAGGCTAATATTTTTGTTGGATTCCTCTTTCTGAGAGGTGTAAAATCCATATAAAAATAGTCTTAATCCGATGAGCTGAACTTATATTTTGAATTTATTATTCTTAATAAATTATATGTGCAAGGTCAGCCAGTTTTGTAATGTAGGCTCACATGCCCAACAGATGTGTCACACACCCTCATTAATGGATATATATACAGGAAAAGTTGGAGAGAATTTGAACACAACACAACTCACATCTTCCTCTCTCATCCTAAAAGTACGAGCTACCTGGAGGGTTGTTGTGACATATGCTGGGCTGGCTGACCAAAGGAGACTTTGCTGGTTGAAGCATCCTGTTGACCGCCGAAACGAACACATACATTTTTCTTGTTTCTGATTTGTCTTCTGTAAGATCTGCTTATATGTTCTATCTGCATTTTGCTTATCTACATGTATGATTGCTGTGAGAAAAGTGAAATTGCTCTTAGCATAGAACATCTACAAAACTTTACAAATGCCAAGTGTAAAAATCGAATTCTGGCAAGTGGACATCATTTTCTTCTTCCCTTATGTGTCAAATTCGAATTTTATGATGGAATCTCAAGTGTATATGGGTGGTAACCCATGTGGGGACAATTTCCCAAAAATCTCTACCAAATATTCTCCCAAATCCTCCCAAATGTGCATTAACTTCACAAATTCGAATATCCAAGTAAGTAGTTTTCTCATTTAATGCCAGAAATTCGATTTTGTTTGAGCACATGTCTTTTCCTTGATTTTAGGAGTCCACATCACCTTGGGACTTCACTTTAACTCCTTGATAATTTTCCACCTCATTTCCACAACATTTAACATGTGTGGATATATATTTTTCTCCATTTATTTAATTTCTGGCTTAATTAATTGTTAGATCTCCCACTAAACTTAGGAAAAGTGGGTTTTTAGAGTTTAAAAACACATTTTCAACCCCTCAAAGTGTGTCATAGTAGAAAGTTGAGGGTGAGAGGTGCAAATTTCATTACTCATACCCCATACAACTTCTCGAGACATCACTTATTACATTACAAATTCAAATTTTATTTCAATTTCCGCAATGTAGAAAATCTAAAAAATTAAAAAATGACTACTTGACCTAAGCAAATTCCACAAGTTTTTTTGTGTGATTTAATATGGTAATATACATCAACTCTAGACACTAAGATGTGTTAGGGGCTGAACCTTCAAACTGTCACCTCGGCTTTGGGGTAAAAAGTGAGTGAAAAAACCCAGAAAATTATCCGCTTCTAAAAAAGAAGGGATAATTAACCAGATAAGAAAACCACTCCAATGTGTAATCATTTGTTGATCGAGTCCCCACATCCTAGGCTCGTTACAGACTCAAAATCATCATTACTAGTATCACTTATTACAATTCCCCGCAGGGTGTGGAATCTGGGTACAAGAAAGATAATGCGAAAATAGAAGTAGAGTTAAAAAACTCTATTGATTGTTGACATCTGATGGTACAAGTGTCTTCTAGATCATCCTTGGGCATGGAGTCTTCATATAATCATCAAGTGCCACTCTAGTGGTCAACAGGGCCCATCCTTCTTCTTCACCAAAACAACTTATGAAGCAAAATGGCTAGAGTTGGGCTTGATGTGCCCAAGTGCCAGCAACTCATGAGTAACCCTCTCTATCTCATCCTAGTCTGCCTTGGGATGTCAGTAAGTGGTAGTGATCACTACCTATACCCCCGACTCCAACTCAATGGTATGCTCAAACCCCGGGTCAGGTGGTTGACCCGACAGTATGTCTCCAAACACTACTAGATACATGTCCAAAATGGCCTGTATATCTGGGTGCAGTGGCTTGGCCTAACCTCCAGCCTTTGAAATCCTTAACTCCACAACCCACTCAATGTCTCCATGTCTCAGATCCACCTCCATTCTGTGGGCTGAAACAATCTGTGGAGGGTATGAATGCATACCCCATAGCAAAACTGATTTGCCATCTAGACCTATGAACTTGTTGTAGCGGCTACCATTGTTGATAATATCGGCGATATTCGAAAATATCGCGATATTTTCGGCAAAACGATATATCGCCGAGAAAATATCGCGATATTTTCAAAAATATCGGCAAATATCGGAAAATATCGGCAAAATATCGGCTATATTTAAAAATCTGAAAAAATTATTTTTTATGCTTGCCGATATTTGCCGATATTTTGCCAATATTTTAGCCGATATTGCCGATAAGATATTTTCTGGACCCTCGCCGATATTTTGCCGATACCGATATTTTCAACACTGGCGGCTACAACCACCCTCCAAAATTTTGCCTATGCTTCAATTTTGGAGCCTTCCTTCTAAACCATAGCAACTTATCATCTTTCACTAATCCATGTACTTGTGCTTCGACTGAGCCTTATTCTTTTCAACCAGGCTTGTGTTTGCTCACTTAGTTCATTTTCTAACCCACAAGTCGATCTCCTGACTTAGTCCCTTAACAGTTTCGGGCTCGCCTTAGAGAACTGCGCAATTCTTGAGAGCAACTGGCCTTGCTGTTGGGAATTGCACAGTCTTGACTGCCAGCTAGCCTTGAGCTAAGAAATTGTGTAGACAACAGAGGAAGCCCAAAGACACTTAGCCTAGAAATTGTACAGACCTCACTGTGCTCAGAAACTGTGCAGTGCATGAGCCTGCGAGTTGCCTAGTCCTTCCCAGAACTGCGTAATCTTTCCACGTAATGAATGGTAATTTTTCCTGAAAAAACAAAAAAGCAAAATGAAAAAAACATCCCTAAAAAATATGGATCTATTTTTAGTGACCCGAGGAGGCACTTGCGTTATGTTGATTTTGAGTAGCATCGGATGTGCTTTAGCCATGAAATTTGGTGGAGAGGCTAAGGCACATGGGATCTTCAAGAACCAGAAATCATTGGAGAAATTCCACTCGGATGAAGAGTTATTAAAATAATTAATATTTTTAATGAGTTTCTAAGTCTAAACTTATGAAAATAAAAATATTAATGTGTATTAATAAAATATGGGTGAGAAAGTTCTAAGCAATGAGGATCAAACCAGTTTTAATCTTAGCTGTTGATTAGGGACTTAATCTCGGCTGTTGATTCATCAACAGGAAACATGTAAGAGGAGGCCCGAGAGTCAGTTGGGGCGAGGTTTGCTGAGGAAATCGAGTTAGTGATCAGAGTTGCAGTGAGGGGCATTTCAGGAAGGGATTTTCATCCGAGGCTGAAGAATACATAGAAGAGAGGCAGCGCAGTGCCGAGAGAGACAGTGCAGGCCCTAGAAGGGTTGACACTGAGGCTGAAGAGCTGACATAGAGGATGTAGAAGGCTGATGCAGGTGACACAAAAGTCGTAAAGGCTGATGTTGGGCCTTAGAGGTAGCGCTGGGGAGATTCTGTGGGGCAGACTGAGAGTAGATCAGTAGATTCTGAACCGGGGAGGGTGACGCAGATCCTGGAGGAGTGACACAGTTTCAGAGTAGTACTTGGAGCAACTGTCACTGTTCAGCATAGGGAACGGCCAGAGTCGCTGTGGGGTTTAATCATCCAGTTGCTGATTTGCCAGAATATCTGTCTCCGGATAGAGGTACTAATGTTGAGGATATTCTCTGTTGGGTGAGCCATTTTTGGCACCCTAGTTGTATTCACGAATCTGCTTAATAATACAAACCCTCTATATGCTGGACTGGTTTTCCCGAATTGGGTTTTTCCTGGGGCAATTGTCCAAAAATAGCGGTCTCCCTTGTGTTATTGTTTCTGTTTATTTCAGTGCATGATCTGTATATTTGTGAAGGCTACAGTAGTGTTTACTTCGATGTTTATGCAATTAAATAACTTGTTAATGTAAAGAACAAGTAGGAGATTGTAAACCAGTAATTGCAGTAGGAGTTTCTGATGTGTTAGATTCATAAATTTTCACATGGTATCAAAGGGATTGCAGATCATAGGTGACTAAAGACACCAGCTGAGAAATCTAAGAATTTGCAGCAGAGAAGTAGTTGTCCTGAGAGACAACATTGTTCTAGAGCCGGAGAGGCAGCAGGAGAAGGATGTAGTGCAAAAGAGGTGACACAGAGGTTCACGCAGTGCATGCGTCAGCATTCTGAGCCAGTAGAGGTGGACGCAGTAGTTGGGAGGAACCCACGCAGTAGCTGTGTTAGTCATCAGGGCTAGCGCAAAGGTAGAGGAGGGCAGATCAGGCTCACGCAGAGCCACGTCATCTTTCTGAACCAGGAAGGATTGATGCAATTGGTTGTGAGGAGCAGATTCAACCCACGCAGAGCTTGAAGTGCTCAGATTCTTCGAGTTGCTAAGGCTAAGGGAGCTGTGAGATTTTGATTTGTGGAGCTGGTGGAACGTTGTTTCTGTCGGTGCAGAACAATGTCTAAGGAGACGAAACCAAGGTAGAGGGATTCACTACCTCGACGGATTTCTAGCCAAGAAATCTAAATCCAGATTGCGGCAGCAAAGGAGGATTAGAGAGGAGCGATTCGACAGTTGGCCAGAGGATTTCCGAGAGGGAAATCAGGACTTAGAGGGAGTCTAGAGAAGAGGAGTAGAGATGGCAGTGAACGGATTGAGGGATTAGGACAGATTGGATGGGGCTTCCAATTTTGTCATCTGGAAGGCCAAGATCCTAGCAATCCTAGATAAACATCGCATCAAGGACTATGCCTTGAAAATAATAGATGTTCTAGTTGAACCTGATGCAAATGAGAAGTATGAGGAGGGCTAGGCGAAATGCATGATCCTAGACAAAGTCAAGGATCATGTAATGTTGATTTGGGATAGCATCGGATGTGCTCTAGTCATGAAAATTGGTGGAGAGGCTAAAGCACATGAGATCCCCAAGACCCAGGAATGGTTTGGGGAAATTCTACCTGGTGAAGGAGATATTAAAACAATTAATATTTTTAATGGGTTCCCAAGTCTAAACTTAGGAAAATAAAAATATTAATGGCTATTAATATAAAACTGGGTTAGAACATTCTAAATGACATAGATCAAGCCAAATCTAATCTTAGCCGTTGCTTAGAGATGTAATCTCGGCCATTAAAGACTCAATAAAAAAAGTATAAGAGGAGGCTTGAGGGTCAGTTGGAGACACACCAGAGTGATCAGTGAGTTCGATTTTCTAGAGCGGGGTTTGCTAAGAGAAATTGAACCAGTGATCAGAGTTGCAGCGAGGGGTAGTGAGTGCATAGCAGAGAAGCAAAGATAGTGTCGGAAGACCAACACAGAGGCAGAGAGGCAGATGCAGAGCCAAAGGAAACCACGCAGAGGCCAGTAGTGATTGTGCAAAGGGCCGGAGGGCCTGCGTGAGTGACGCAGTGGTTGCAGAAGTGACGCAGAGGGCTAGAGAGGTTGCACAGAGCCTCAAAGGGCTGACGCAGTGCCTCAAAGAGGCACTGGAGAGAGTTTCGTAGAGTAGACTTTCATAATATCTGCTTTCGAAGAGAGGTATTACTGGCAGATTATTTTCTCTGTAGGGTGAGCCAGTTTGGCACCCAGTTGTACTCAGAAAAGTTGCTTAATAATAAAACCCTCGGAACTGCTGCACTAGTTTTCCCAAGTTGGGTTTTTCCGGGGACGATTGTCCAAAAATAATGGTGTCCCTTGTGTGTTTGTCTATTTCTTTCAGTTGTTGATATGTAGATGGTTGAGACTGCATTGTGTTTATTTCAGTATTTATATGGTTAAATAACTTGTTTAGTAATTAACAAGTAGGATAAATAAACCAGGTAGTACAGAAAAATTTCTAACGAGTTAGACTTAGAAATTTCAACTTGGTATCAGAGCATTGCAGATCACAGGAGAGCTGAAGGAATTAGCTAAGTCAGAAAATTTGCAGCAGAAACAGCTGTCTCGAGTGACAAAAGCTATTCCTAAGCATAAAACAGCAAAGAAGGGTTGACGCAGAGGGCCTGCATCATCAGTTCGAGTCAGAGAAGGGACCAGCACAGAAGCCTGCTAATCCAAGTAGGAGTGACGCAGTTGGCTAGTGGAGCGATTCAGTCATTGTTGGGATTGCACAGAGCCTAGAGGTTCAGTTCTTCAGTTGTTGGGGCATAGGAAGTTGTGGGCAGATTGTGGAGTGTGAAGCTGGTGGGGTGGTGTTGTTGTTGAGGCAGAATAGTACCTAACGGGACAGAACCAAGGTAGAAGGGAGTCACTACCTAGGCGGATTTCTAGCCAAGAAATCTAGATCAGTGTTGCATGAGCAAAGGAGATCAGAGAGGTGCAATTCGACTATTGGCGGAAGGATTTCCAGGAGGGAAATCGAGACTCAGAGGGAATCTAGTAGAGAACTTCCAAGAGGGAAGTGGAGACTCAGAGGAGTCGAAAAGAAGAGCAATGATGGCCATGAATAGACTGAGGGATCAGGATAGGCTGGACGGGGTGTCCAACTTTGTCATATGGAAGGCCAAGTTCCTGTCTGTTCTAGATAGACATTGCATCAAGGCCTTCGGTTTGAGAACCGTGGCTATCCTAATCAACCCAGCTGATAACGAAAATTATGAAGATGCGATGGCCAAGGCAAAGTTCATAATCCTTGATGGGGTCAAGGATCATGTAGTTTAGCATATTGCTGAGAAGAATATGGCAAAGGAAATGTGGGACACCTTGGTGACATTGTATCAGGGCACTTCCGTGCAGAGGAAGATGCTACTTGAGAATTAACTACGGTCATATTAGATGCTGAAGGGGGAGCAGGTAGATCACTTCCTCAGTAGGTTTTAGGAGATTCGGGACCAACTAACTTCCATAGGGGCCACGTCGGATCAGGAGTTAATGGTGAGGACCACCTTGAATGCAGTCTCCGAGGAGTGGGAGACATTTGTCCAAAGCATTTCGGGCAGAGCGAATCTTCCAGATTGGCAAGAACTATGGGCATCTCTTCGCCGAGAAAAGATCAAACGGTTGACTAAGGCAGGAAGTAGTGGCAAAGGAGCCTAGGTCAAGAAAGAGGAGGAAGAGGACGTGGCTCTGGTATCTACGGGGTAGCAAGAGAAGAGGAAGAAAAAAGACCTCTCCAAGATTAAGTGCTTCAACTGTGGGGAGTTGGGCCATTATGCAACCCAGTGTCCTAGGAAGAAGAATAAGGGAGAGGCGTCTGACTCCAAGGCAGTGCCGGCTAAGGCAAGAAAGGAGGTAGAGGATGATGACGATTGTGCCATGAGTGCTCATGTACCTCTAGAGAAGAGATGGGGAGACATCGAGATGTAGTCAGGAAGACTACAGGAGATGAGGGGCAGGATCCTTGAGGTACCCAAACTCTTGGATCATATCCGGCTACGGGAGCCCCAAGTGACAGTAGCAGGATTGCGATGTCGGTATAAGCGGATGCAGATGGAGCGACAGAACAATGCTATATTGCAGTAGTCCCTAGCAGCACAGAGAGGATTGCAGCAGTGCGATAGGCACGGAGGAGGTTGCAGCAGTGTAGGAAGACATAAAGGTGTTTGCAGCAGCGCGAGAGGCACAATGTTGTTGCAACAACATGAGAGGCACAACGTTGTTGCAGCAGCACAGAGGCAACAGAGGGAGCATAGGATAGCAGCAGAGAGAGCTTCAACATCAGGAGGCTTCTAGCCTGACAAGGATGTCAGTTGTTGGGTAGATCAGTTACCATCGTCTCAGTAAATGAGTTGCAGTGCAACAGTAACAGTGGTAGTGCTATGGGCAGCACGATGCAACATGATGAGAAAGGGCTGCAATGTAGATGCAGTGTTGGGAGGAAGGACAACAACAACATAGATGTAGAGGAGTTGCCATATAGATGTAGCAGCGGCAGTGGTAGAGACATGGGCAACAATACAGGATGCAGCAGTGCAGAGGATGTTGGGTAGGAAGGCCAAGAATCAACATAGGTACCGGTGCCGTATGATCAGGGTAATGCTCAGTGATGGAGTATTACTAGAGCATAGTCCTTGCAAAGAGGGAGTGTTGATTTGGGGTAGCATCGGATATGCTCTAGCCATGAAAAATGGTGGAGAGGCTAAAGCACATGAGATCTCCAAGACCCAGAAATGGTTTGGGGAAATTCTACCCAGTGAAGGAGATATTAAAATAATTAATATTTTTAATGGGTTCCTAAGTCTAAACTTAGGAAAATAAAAATATTAATGGGTATTAATATACAACTGGGTTAGAGGGTTCTAAATGACATGGATCACGCCAAATCTAATCTTAGTCATTGATTAGAGATGTAATCTCGGTCGTTGAAGACTCTACAGAAAAAGTATAAGAGGAGGCTTGAGGGTAAGTTGGAGACACACCAGAGTGATAGTCAGTTCGATTTTCTAGAGTGGGGTTTGCTAAGAGAAATCGAACTGGTGTTAGAGTTGCAGCGAGGGATAGTGAGTGCACAGTAGAGAGGCAAAGATAGTGCTGAAAGACCAGCGCAGAGGTAGAGAGGCAGACACACAGCGAGAGGAAGCCACGTAGAGGCCAGCAGTGATTGCGCAGAGGGCCAAAGGGCTTGCGTGAGTGATGCAGAGAACCGGAGAGGCTGCACAGAGCCTCAGAGGGCTTACACAGAGGGTTTCATGCTGAAGCAGGGGCCAAGAGGGCTAACACAATGCCTTAGAGAGGTGTTGGAGTGGGTTTCGTCGAGCAAACTTTCAGAATATCTGTTTCCGAAGAGAGGTATTACTGCCAGATTATTTTCTCTATAGGGTGAGCTAGTTTGCCACCTAGTTGTACTCAAAAAAGCTGCATAATAATAAAACCCTCAGAACTGTTGCACCGGTTTTCCCAAGTTGGGTTTTTCCGAGGACGATTGTCCAAAAATAACGGTGTCCCTTGTGTTTTTGTCTATTTCTTTCAATTGTTGATTGTAGATGGTTGAGACTGCATTGTGTTTATTTCAATATTTATATGGTTAAATAACTTGTTCAGTAATTAACAAGTAGGAGAAATAAACCAGGTAGTGCAGAAATTTTTCTAGCGGGTTAGACTTAGAAATTTCAATAGGTAATACCACATATTGCTGAGAAGACAACAACAAGGGAGATGTGGGAGACCCCGACCACCTTATACTAGGGCTCTTCCGTGCAACGGAAGATGTTATTGGAGAATCAGATGAGGTCATACCAGATGTAGAAAGGGGAGGAGATAGATCCCTTCCTTCTCAGGTTGCAAGGGATTCACGACTAGCTTACTTTCGTGGGGTCTACACCGGATCCAGAGTTCATGGTCAGGACTGTCCTGAATGCAGTCTCCGAGGAGTGGGAGACATTTGTCCAAAGAACTTTGGGCAGAGAGACTCTCCCTAGTTGGGAGGAGATGTGGGCAACTCTTCGACTGGAAGAGCTCAGGAGATTGACCAAGGCAGGGAGTAGTCGTAAGGGAGTTTGAATCACGGATGAGGAGGAGGTTGCAGCTCTCGCATCAACGAGTATAGAAGAGAAAGAAGAAAGACATCTCCAAGGTCAAGTGCTTCAACTGTGGGGAGCTGGGACATTATGCCTCTCAGTGCCCTAGGAAGAAATGCAAGGGAGAAGCTTCTGACTCAAAGGCTACTCTAGCAAAGGCAGAGAGGGATTTCGAGACTGATGACGATTGTGCCATGAGGGCTCATGTGCCTCTAGAGAAGAGATGGGGAGACTTGGAGCTATAGTCGAGAGAACTACAAAAGGAGGCGCAGGATCCTTGAGGCACCCAAACTCTTGGATCACATCCAGCTACGGGAGCCCTTAAAGACAGTAGCATGATGATAGGTGTTGGGTGGAGCCAAGTGTGATGGAGCGGCAGGAAAGAAGTCTGCAGCAGCGCAGTGGAGGTTGCAGCAGTGCGAGAGGCATAGAAGAGGTTGCAGCAATGTAGTGGCATCAGAACAGGATAGCAGCAGAGGTATCTTCAACATCACGAAGCTTCTAGACTGACCAGGATGTCAGTGTTTGGATGAAGTCAGTCACTTACTTCTCAGTAACTAAGTTGTAGTGCAACAGTTAACAATGGCAGTGCTTGTTGAATTTTCTAAGTCTATCCGTTAGAAAATTAATCTGTATTCTGCTGGTTTATTTCTTCTACTTGCAAATTTTGAACAAGTTTTTTAAAACATATAAATAACGAAATAAACACAATACAGTCTCAACATCTACAGATCATCAGTTGAAAGAAAACAAACACACAAGTGACACCGTTATTTTTGGACAAATATCCCCGAAAAAACCCAATGCGGGAAAACCGGTGCAACTATTCTGAGGGTATATTATTATGCATTATTTCCTTGAGTACAACTGGGTGCCTAATAGGCTCATTCGACAGAGAAAAAATACACGGCAACAATACCTCTCTATACAAAAATAGGTATTCAGAAAAGTTGTCCCACGAAACCCTCTCCAGCGTCTCTGAAGCTCCGCGCTGGCCCTTCTAGCCTCTACGTCAGCCTCCTGCTACCCTGCATCAACCTCAAAACTCTCTGCATCAGCCCTCTGAGGCGCTGCGTAGCCTCTAGGACAATCTGTGTCACTCTTGCAGCCTCTGCATGGATGACGCAGTCCCTATGGCCTCTGTGTTGTCTCTGCCGGGCTCTGTGTGGCTTGAACTGGTTGTTGCCTCTCGCTCTCTGCTTCTGCGCTGGTCTCTTGGCACTGTCTCTATCTTTCTGCCTAGTACTCACTGCCCCTCACTGCTGATCACTGATTCAACTTTGCTTAGCAACCCCGCTCTAGCAAAATGAATGACTAATCACTCTAGTGTATCTTCCAACTGACCCTCAAGCCTCCTCTTATACTTTTCTCTTTGGTCCTTCAATGACTGAGATTAAATCTCTAATCAGCAACTAAGATTAGATTTGGCTTGATCCATGACTTTTGGAACCTTCTAACCCAGTTTTATATTAATACCCATTAATATTTTATTTTAATTATTTTAATATTAATATTAATTATTTTAAAAGCTCCCAAATCGGGTACAATCCGTCCAAACCATTTCTGGGTCTTGGAGATCTCAATTGTTTTAGCCTCTCCACCAATTTTCATGGCTAGAGCACATTCGATGCTACCCCAAATCAACACTCCCTCTTAGAGAGGATTGTGCTCTAGTAATACTCCTCACTGAGCATTATTCTGATTATCTGACACCAATACCTGTGTTGATGCTTGGCCTCCCCGCCCCACATCCTCTGCACTGCTACATCCTGTACTGCTGCTCATGGCCCTGCCACTTCCACTGCTGTATCTATACGACAACTCTCTCTGCATTTGTGCTGCTGCTGGTCCATCCTCCTAACACTGCATCTACACTTCATCCCCTCTCATCATGCTGCATCGTGCTACTGCATACTACTACTGCACTACAACTCAGTTACTGAGAAGTAAGTAACTGATCCACCCAACTTCTGACAATCGTGTCAGGCTAGAAACACTCCTGATGCTGAAGCTCCCTTTGTTGCTAACAAGTGCTCCCTCTACTGACTTCTGTGTTGCTGCAACAACTCCCTGCATTTCGCACCATTGCATATCTCTCTGTGCCATCCTACATTGTTGCAACACTCCCGTGCCTCTCGCACTGTTGCAGCCTGCTAGCCTCGCGCTGCCCGGGGACTCTTGCACTGTAGCGCTCACTACCGCTTCATCTGCATCTCTCTCTACTGACATCTACCAGTCCTGCTACTCCTCTTCGGCTCTCCCGTAGCAAGGTATAATCCAAGAGGTTGGGTAGCTCATGGATCCTACCCTTCATCGCCTGTATTTTGCTGAATACAACTCAATGTCTCCCTAGTTCTTCTCTAGTGGTACTTGAGCACTCATGGCACAATTGTCATCCTCCTCGACTTCTTTCTCCACCATTCACTGGCACTGCCTTAGAGTCAGACGCCTCTCCCTTGTTCTTCTTCCTCAGACACTGGTTCGCATAATGACCCAGTTCCTCATAGTGGAAGCACTTGACCTTGGAGAGGTCCTTCTCCTTCCTCTTCCTTCTTGATCCTAACCCCTTTGCTACTACTTCCCACCTTGCTCAATTGTCTGATCTCCTCTGGACAAAGAACCACCGACAATTCTTCCCAATTTGGAAGATCCGCCCTACCCAATATCCCCTCGACAAATGTCTCCCACTCCTCGGAGATTGCATTAAGTGCTATCCTTACCATCAATTCTTCATCCGGTGTGGCTCCTATGGAAGTCAGATGGTCCCAGATCTCCTTCAACCAACCAAGGAAGTGATCTATCTGCTCCCCCTTCTGCATCTGGTATGACCTTAGTTGATTCTCAAGTAACATCTTCCTCTGCACGGAAGTATGCTGGTACAATGTCTTCAAGGTGTCCCACATCTCCTTTGTCGTTTCCTTCTCAGCAATATGTTGGACCACATGATCCTTGACCCCATCAAGGATGATGCATTTTGCCTTGGCCATTGCCTCCTCGTACTTCTCATTAGCTACTGAGTCAACTGGGATAGCCATTACTCTCAAGGCAAAGCCCTTGATGTGATGTCTATCTAGAATGGACAAGATCTTGGCCTTCCATACCACAAATTTGGACGCCCCGTCCAACCTATCTTGATCTCTCAGCCCATTCACGGCCATCTCTCTGCTCTTCTGTCGACTCCTCCGAGTCTCTCTACTTCCCTCTGGAAGTTCTCCTTTCGACTCCTGCTAAGTCTCTCTACTTCCCGCCTGGAAGTTCTCTGTTGGACTCCCTCTGAGTCCCGATTTCCCTCCTGGAAATCCTTTTGCCAATCGTCAAGTTGCCCCTCCCCGATCGTCTGTGAACCCAAAACACTGATCCAAATTCCTTGGCTAGAAATCTGCCTCGGCAACAACTCCCTCTACCTTGGTTTTGCCTTGTTAGGTACTGTTCTGACCACAGTACCCCACCAGCTTTGCTCTCGCAAACTGGCCACAGCTTCCTATGCCCCAGCAACTGAAGGAATGAGCTGCTAGGTTCTGCGCAATCCCGACACTGGCAAAAACAACTCCCTCAGCCACTGCGCTGGCCTCTCTCTGGTCCAGATTGATGACGCAGTCCCTCTGCATCAACTCTTCTTCTATCGCTTCTGCAAGGATCAACTTTCTATCACTCGGGACAACTGATTCTGCTGCAAATGCTCTACTTAGCTAATGCCTTAAGTTTTCCTGTGATTTGTAACCACGCTCTGGTACCATGTTGAATTTTCTAAGTTTATCCGTTAGAAAATTAATCTGTATTCTGCTGGTTTATTTATTCTACTTGTAAATTCTAAACAAGTTATTTAAAACATATAAATATCGAAATAAACACAATACAATCTCAACATCTATAGATCATCAGCTGAAATAAAACAAACACACAAGTGACACCATTATTTTTGGACAAATGTCCCCGAAAAAATCCAATGCAGGAAAATCGGTGCAGTTATTCTGAGGGTATATTATTATGCAGTATTTCCTTGAGTACAACTGGGTGTCTAACAGGCTCACTTGATAGAGAAAAAAATACACAACAACAATACCTCTCTTTTCAGAAACAGGTATTCAAAAAACCTGTCCCATGAAACCCTCTCCAACATCTCTGAAGCTCTGCACTGGCCCTTCTAGCCTCTGCATCAGCCTCCTGCTACCTTATGTCAGCCTCAAACCTCTTTGCGTCAGCCCTCTGAGGCACTGCATAGCCTCTGGGACCCTCTGCGTCACTCCTGCAGCCTCTGCGTGGATGACGAAGTCCCTTTGGCCTCTGCGTCGTCTTTGCTGGGCTCTTCGTGGCCTGAACTGGCTATTGCCTCTCACTCTCTTCTTCTGTGTTGGTCTCTTGGCACTATCTTTGCCTCTCTGCCCAGTACTGACGGTCCTTGCTGCTGATCACTGATTCAACTTTGCTTAGCAACCCCGCTCTAGCAAAATGAATGACTGATCACTCTGGTGTATCCTCCAACTAACCCTCAAGCCTCCTCTTATATTTTTCTCGTTGGTCCTTCATAGGCCGAGATTAAATCTCTATTCAATGGCTAAGATTAGATTTGGCTTGATCCATGACTTTTGGAACCTTCTAACCCAGTTTTATATTAATACCCATTAATATTTTATTTTTCCTAAGTTTAGACTTACGAACTCCATTAAAAATATTAATTATTTTAATATCTCCCAAACCGAGTACAATCTGTCCAAACCATTTTTGGGTCTTGGAGATCTCATGTGCTTTAGCCTCTTCACCAGTTTTCATGGCTAGAGCACATCTGATGCTACCCCAAATGAACAGTGCTGAAATAAACTTTGAACAACAAAATAAACGTAAATAGACACACATCCAACAAATAATACACAAATAGATGCTGATAAAATCACTGAGCCATTTCATTAATCCACTGAAATGTCTACAAGAACATGAATGAATAGTGGAACCTGAGCTTGCCAAGCAAGCATAGCAAAACCCAAAAAAAGATCTCTAACCCAACTGATAAATGGCTCTGGCAATGATGTAGATGGTTCGGTGAGAAGACTACTGCAAACCAACTACGACAAATCTACTCTCTCCAAACTCCACTAAAGCCCTGTGAGATTTCTAAGTGAAATCTCCTCAAGAATGTTGGGTTTTCATCCAACACCCACTAGCACACCCGAGGGTTTCCATCCTGGGGCTACTAATGAAGTAGAGAACAGGGTTCTCAACCTCTCATACAAGAAGTAATATCAAATCCAAGATTGTTAAAAATGGAAACTAGGGCCATACTCCATGTGGGTCATCTGATTTATGGCAGCTAATATTTTTCTTGGATCCCTTTCATCGAGAGGTGTAGGATTGATCTAAAGATCATCCAATTCCAATAAGTATTCATGGAGTTATGAATATATTTGTGTTTTATGACAATTCGTCAAGGTTGGCCAGCGACCAAATAACCCCCACACGTGCTCAACGTTTTAGTATAAAAGGAGGTGACTTGGTAGTCATTTCTACACACACTTCACTCTTGATTTCTCTCCACTTGTTCTGGGTTTTAGTGGCAAGAGAAATGTAGTGAAATGTAGATGATGAAGCCCTAGACGCAGGAGGAAAGGAGACTAAGGGACTTTCCCTAGAGATGATGCCCAAGCAAGGAAAACGAAGTCCTAAGGAGGATGCCCTAGCCACAGTCCTAAGGAGGATGACCTAGCCGCAGTCCTAAAGGATGTCTAGCCGCAGTCTGCCCTAATCCAAGAAGACACAGTCATATTGTGAAGGAGATAGCCCTAAGTTGGAGGCAAGGGAACTTTGTCTTGGCCGCAGCAAAGGAGAGCTGAACAACGTGATTATAGAGTCCTGTTTCATGATATTTTGGAGGGTTGAGTTTGCTGTAAGGGAGGCCGAGATTACTCCCTAAAGGGCCAAGACAAGGAAAGGTTGTTGCAGCCTGCATGGAGAAGTTCTTAGGTGTCTAACTCATGGTGACGGGATGTGTAGGTTGATGTGGGTAAGCCTCAAGCCCTACGAGCAGTTTAGAGGGCAACGTAAGGTGTTTTGAATGGGTTGTAGGTGGCAGTGGAGGTCTGTGGTAGGCCACAGGCCTAGCCACTCCAAAACAGGCCAGTTTGGAAGTGTTAGGGGCTGCCATATCCCAAAACAGCAGCATGTGGAGGTAGCTATCTACCTTGACTAGGCCACAGTTTATTGAGGTTGTTCAAGGTATGTTTTGGGCATGATTGTTGGGTTGTTGTAGGTTACAATGGGATAGTAGCAATGGCATGGTGCAATGGGACAACAACAACAACAAGGTGTAGCAAGCACATGATGGCAAGCATGGTGCTGCAAGCACATTCGAACAACAATATGGTAAACAAGGTGCAGCAAGCACATGGGATAGTAGTGGCAAGCATGGTGCAACAAGCACATGGGACAACAATGGTACATGATGCAGTACAATGATGGGTACAGTCATGATTAGTGAAGCATGATGAGGTGCAGCATAGTGATGATGGGTGCAGCATGGTGCAGCATGATGATGAGGAGCAGCACAATGATAGGTGCAGCATGGTGATGGAGTCACTTGGGAGAATCAGTTGAAGCAACATGTCTTCAACTGAGTTCAACTACCTCATGTATCATCTACTTAGAGATGATCTATGCTCTTATTTAGATAAGTCAAAGTATTGACTTCTGTTGTATATGTACTATCTCTCTCTCTGCTGAACTATTGAAGAACATATAAGAAGAATTGATCAAGGGTTTCCCCACATTGGGGTTTGTCCCTGGCTAGTGCCACATCTTGTGTCCTCTTGTTTTGGCTTGTCTTCTGCGATTTATGTTTATGTTCTATCTGCAATTTACTATTATGGTGATGTGATTGCTAATCTGGAAAAGATATTGAGCTAACTGTGAAAATTGAAGTAAATTGCTCTAAGCATAGAGCATACCTAAAATTAACAAAGATATCCTCCAATGACCTCCTCCTCTTTTATAGATCTGATGGGCCCCTCTAGAACCTCCTATTTTATTATTATTTTAATCATGGAGCATTTTTCCCTCTTATTTCAATTAAAATATTCTTTTTAATGTGAGAAAAGGGTAAATTGGCCACCATGTCTCCTCAGGTCACTAAAACTCACTTCTAACCATCCCATCCTATAGATCTTCTCGTTTTGATTCCAACGAGCTATTACACTAAGGTGTTATGTCAAGTATTCCTCCTGGAATGCCACTTTAAGCATAATTAATTGAGTCAAGGCCAATAATAACTCTATTTTGTCAACGTTGTCGGAATGCATTGCAATGAAAGGCAAACTGTGCAGATGATGGAATATACCAAGTGAATGCCATCGAGCCTCATAGAAACTCCTCAAAACCCCTCCAAAAGCCCTTGGGCTCGCTGATGACAGCAACCTATACCTATGACCTGTCCACCCCCAACTTTGAGAGCCCATCCTAACCGTGCCATAAGAAACACCAGAAAAAGGAACATGACAAATCCTCCCACCCCAAGATTGCTTGCTCTCAAGCAATCCATATCTGTCGACCAATCTGGCAGTCCCATGCAATTGAGAATCAATACATGGATCCCATATAAACCACTAGGTGATACCAAACCTCCGTGCCACCCAACCAAGAAAGAATCCCTTAATGATCGAATCCCACACTAAACTCTGACTCGTCCTGCCATCATCACATCCTCCTCGATCCCAACGCCACTAAGAAGAAGTATCAATGCTCCATGGCTCCTGTTATGCTATAACTCCAGTCATGAGTGTTGCTCCATCCACTGCGTACCAACTCATCACCTCTCTCCAGTCCAACCCTTGGCATAGAGTAAGGTCAATCTCACTATGTTGATGTTGTGCTGAAATACTGATGAGTGGCCAGCTTACATCCTGTTGCCAACTGGAGCATGTAGTACCCCTCACCTCTAAGGGCTCCTGCAGTACGATGCTCCTGACTAAAAATGATGCTCCACCAATAGGGTACCAACTCATGATCTCTCGCCAATCCATCTTGTGGGAGGGATCAGATGCATAAGCATCTGTATCTAGGATCAGTCTCCTATTTTGCACCATGCACAACTCACACAACTTTGTCTAGTCAATCAACAATATCCAATGAGAGAACCATGCCTCTCTCCCTGTAATGGGTGTAAGTGGCCAATCTATGTTGCAAGCCCCGTCTATGTACTCCTGGAGAGAGCTGCTCCCTGAAAGTACTGCAACTCTGCCAACTGCCTGTGCATCCACCTAAACATCATTAGTGGATCGGCCCAAAGATGGATGCACCACAATCTCAAGAAGATCCTCCCTCATCTGACTGGAAACTCCACGCTCCTCCAGTCTACCAACCCCCTCCAAAACTATCATGTCAAACCCTCGCACCTCTTGGGGATAAGTGCTTGGAAATACTACCTCCCTAGTGGCTTCCTATACATCTCCCTGCTCCTCACTAATGGCTGGCCACACAGGCGTCCGCTCATGGGAACAATTAGATGCTCATCATACTCCCGTACTACACATGGATGCATATCTGGGCTACTATCATCAACTCCACATGACTGGTTGTGCTCCTCAGAGGCATCCCCATAGGAACCCATGGACTCCTTAGCCGGAAAATCAAAGGGAACCTCCTCCTGATCTACCTCTACCATCTCCTCCATGTCAGTCTTGCATGAGTGGTCAAGTCTCCAGAGTCCAAGGTTCCTTGCAGGTGAAGCAAAGACCCTTCCTCCTTAACTCATTCTTGCTACATGGTCCACCAATCCTGAGCAACTCCTCCCTCGTCAATTGTCTCCGGAACAATATAATATTCTAGTCAACCAACCTTTTGCCTAGCTCATAAGCCGCGAGTGAGACTGTCTGTTCCTCTCACTAAATGGCCAACAACTTAGACTGTAACGTCTTGCAGATGACATCATGATCTCCCATAACTGAAGACAAGATGGACTGCATGTGTGCTTTGACCATGTCTGGATGATGTTTCTTAATGCTGAAAAAGGATTGGAACATTTGAAGAATCAGGTCATCACACTCTCGATCAAACATGATGTCATAGGCTCGGAGTTTGGCCATATTTTCCAAAATCTGGAGCTTTTTCCCAAAATTAAAACCAACAGTGTTATCCAAATAATACACAAATAGATGTTGATAAAATCAATAAGACATTTTGCTAATCCACTGAAAAGAGTACATGAACATGAAGGAATAGTGGAACCTGAGCTAGCCAAGCAAGTAGAGAAAAACTCAGAAAAAGATCTTTGACCCAACTTGTAGTATCCCATTTCAAAGATATTCTCCAAACCCTAGTAAACTCCAACCAAATACGTACAAATGATATAATAACCGGGAAACTCAAGATGATAAAAATAATAGAGGTGCAATATATAATAATCTAAACGTGCAATATAAACAGATACTCAAGAAATGCAAAGAGAAATGCTAAGCCATTTTATTATACTGAGAAATCAAATGAGTACATGAGGTGATCAGAAATATGGCACCTCGACTTGCACAAGGCAAGTGAAGAAGTACACTCAGAATAGCAAAGGAATGGCCTCTCTCACAACTGCGTGGAAGCTGCTGGAGAACTGTCGTGCTGCTGCTGCTACTGGAAATCAAATGAGGATTTGGGGTTGTTCCCCTCCTCGGAAAATGTTGAAACTCTGGAATCGGACTCTACTCAAGAAACCCAGAAAAACCCAGAAAGCTTTCTTGGAATAGCCGACCCCCGAAAATCACCCCCTTGGGGTTCTACGTAGTCCCACAATGCTCTGCGCTGCCACTGAATGAAACCCTCCAAAAAACTGCCTGAAACCTCTGCCAAAACTCTCCAATATGCAAGGGTTGATCCCCTGCTTAATCTCCCAACACAAATCCTATTGCAAACCCTCAATCCAAAACTCCTGCCAGAAAGAACTGCGTCATCCCTCTCAGTGCTGCGCAGTCCTCCAAAGTGCTCAATCCTCCTGCCAAAAAGGCTGATGAAACTACTGCTGAAATGCTAATGGAAATACCTTGCCCGAGCAGGCACTTGAAGTCCCCCGGGGCTAAGGGTGAGATCTCTGAACGAAGACACTCAATGCACTAAACAGTGCTACAGACTAGCTAAACAACCAGCGTGCTCACAAGTCGAAATGACTAGCTCAAATGCACATAACCGAATGCCAAAATGAGGAAGCTCCTCTTTCCTTTATAGCATTGGCCTCTCTCAATCCCAAGGCTCACTTCCTCCAACGTAATCCCCTCTTGCCACGTGTTCCTTTTCCATCTGCGCAGTCCCTTCATGTGTCTGCGTGGGCCCCATCTCTGCGTGGTCCTTTGGCCCTCTTGGCTCCCCTTTAAGTCACAACGTTGTGCTACTAGGAATTGACTTTTATTCTAAAAGTGAGTTATGTCCCCTTTTCCTCACCTTTTTATTTACAAATAACTATAGAAGGCAAAATTGAGCAAAATCGAATATTCTAATTAGCCATAGCTAATTAGGAATATTACAGTCTCCCCCGGCAAAATTTTACTTGTCCTCAAGCAACTGAAGTGATGGATGCTGCAAAATTTTCTCACTCTCCCAAGTGGCATCCTCATCCGGTAAATTCTTCCACCTCACCAAGAATTCTCGGATCGTCCTGCTCCGCAGCTGCCTCTCCCTGGTATCAATAATAGCCTCTGGCTGCAACACCAAATGCTCCTCATCATCCGTGGGTGGTAGCTCATCTGTCACTGTCACATGCTGCCCCAATGCCTTTTTCAGGCATGATACATGAAAGACGTTATGAATCTTGCTGCCTTGGGGCAGCTCCAACTCATATGCAACCTGTCCAATCCTGGGTATCACCTTGTATGGCCCATAAAAGCGGGGCTTGAGCTTCTCAGCCCCCTTCTGCTTCAGTGACGACTGTCGGTATGGCTGTAATCGTAGGTGGACCAAGTCCCCCACCTTAAACTGTCTCTCCACCCGACCCCTGTCGGCATACAACTTCTACTAGTTCTACGTTGTAGCCATATTATCCTTGAGAGCTCGAAGAATATCCTGACTCTCTTGGATCCAAATCTTGACCCTCGGAGCCTTGCTAGCACCAAACATCACGTCAACAAAAGATAAGGGGTGATATCCATACAAAGCATAGAATGGTGACATACTAATGGACATGTGATGTGTAGTGTTGTAGCAATACTCCCCCAGATGTAGCCACTTTAGCCATGCTCGCTGCTGCCCACTGACATAGTTACGCAAGTAGCCCTCCAGCCACTTGTTAACTATCTCTGTCTACTCATCCGTCTATGGGTGATAACTGGTACTCGGTGTCAACTCCGTCCCCACCAACCGGAAAAGCTCTTGCCAAAATCCGCCCATGAAACGGCTGTCCCTGTCACTGGTGATGGTCTTGGGTAGACCATGTAACCTAAAGATCTCTCTGAAGAACAGCTCGGCCACCGGTGCTGCTGTGTAGTGTGCAGATATGGCGAAAAAGTGTGAGTACTTCGTCAGTCGATCAACGACGACAAAGATGAAATCCTTGCCCTGTACCATGGGCAACCCTGTGATGAAGTCCATCGAAATACACTCCCATTTCCCCTTTGGAATGGGAAGAGGCTGCAATAATCTTGCGGGATGGTTCATCTCCCCCTTGTTTCTCTGGCAAACATCGCACTCCCGGACATGCTGGAGTACGTCCTCCTTGAGGCCCTTCCATGAGAACCTCTCTCTAATGGCTCTGTAGGTTTTGGTAAACCCCTGATGGCTAGCCAATGGTGAATCATGTGATGCCTGGAGTATCTTCTTCTTGAGCTGAGACCCCTTAGTCAAGAAGATCCGGTCCCTATAGTAGATGATCTCATCGACCACCCTATACCTGTCATCCGCCACCTGTCCATCCAGAACCTCACATGCAAATCTGTCCTTGGAGTACTCTTCTAAGAGTCGAGCCCTCCAGTCTGCGTCCAAGCTCATAACAGACAACGTGGCTGGTCTACGTGAAAGGGCATCTGCTACCACGTTGTTCTTTCCCTTGACATACTCAATGTCAAAGTCATATGCTTGGATCTTACTGATCCACTTTTGCTGCCTCTCCTGTAGCTGCTTCTGCTCAAAAAAGAACCTGAGGTTGTTGTGATCAGTCCTCACCCTGAACTTGTTACCCACTAAATACTGCCGGGACTTGGCCAATGCGTGCATGATGGCCAGCATCTCCTTGTCGTATATAGAATACAACCTCTCGTGTGGAAGGAGCTTCCGGCTCTCAAAAGCTATAGGGTGACCTCCTTGCATCAATACCGCGTCGATCCCCTCTCTTGACGCATCACACTTCAAAACGAATGGCTGCGTAAAATCCGGCAATGCAAGCACTGGGCAGCCGCTCATAACCTCCTTGAGCCTATCAAAGGCTCGATGCGCTATATCCGTCCAACTGAATGCCCCCTTCCTCGTCAAATCTGTCAGGGGTGCAGCAAGCTGTGAGAAACCCTTGACGAACTTCCGGTAGTAGGTACAAATGCCAATGAACCCCCGAAGTTCTGTCACGTTCCTCGGCTCTGGCCAATCTCTGATGGCCCTGATCTTCTCCTCGTGGACCCTCACTCTGTCCACCCCTATGATGTGTCCCAAGTATAACATCTCCGTCAACCCAAACTCACACTTGGAGAGCTTGGCATAGAACTGCTGCTCCTCCAAGATGTGCAATACTGTTTCAATGTGCTGGAGATGCTCCTCCCAAGTCCTGCTGTAAATGAGGATATCATCAAAGAATACCAACACAAACTTCCTTAAGTGACTGTGGAAGATGTGATTCATGCAAGATTGAAATGTAGCTAGGGGGTTGGTTAGCCCGAAGGGCATCACCAAAAACTCAAAGTGCCCGTAGTGATACCTAAAGGTAGTCTTGGGAATTTCCTGCTCCCTCACGCGAATCTGATGGTACCCAGATCTCAAATCAATCTTTGAGAAGAACCGTGCTCCCCTCAACTCGTCCATCAACTCATCGATCCTGGGTATGGGGTACCTGTTCTTCAGGGTCCTGTAGTCAATGCACAACCTCAATGTGCCGTCCTTCTTCTTCACCAACACCACGGAAGAAGCAAAAGGACTCGTGCTCAGCCGAATGTGCCCAAGAGCTAGCAACTCCTGAATGGCCTGCTCAATCTCATCCCAATAGGCCTTGGGATGCCTATAGGGGGTGGTAATCACTGCCTGTATGCCCTGCTCAAGCTCAATGGTGTGCTCAAACCCCCGATCCGGTGACTGTCCTGGCGGAATCTCCCCAAATATTGTGGCATATTGGTCAAGGATGGACTGTATCTCTGAGTGCACTGTCTGCCCTGTAGTCCCTGCCTCTGATGCACATAGCTCCACTGCCCACTCTATGTCTCCCCTCCGGAAGACTGCCTCCATCCGATGAGCCGAAACAGTCTAAGGCGGATATGTGTGCTGTCCCCATATCTTCTCATGCCTCCCTGTCTTCTCATCATCCCACTCCATCTCTAGGGCCTTCCAATCTGTAGTGACCTTCCCTAGAGTGATGAGCCACTGGACACCCAGTACTATGTTGGTGTTCAGAATGTTGACCACGAAAAAGTGGTCAGTCAGCGTGTAAGTGTCCATCGTCATTGATAACTCTGGGACGTAACGAACACACACCATGGTCTGATCTCCTAGGACCAAAACTGAAAACCCATCGAAGCTCTCTGTCGGTATACCTCTCCGCTCAACCATCTGTGCATCGATGAAGTTGTGGGTTGCCCCATTGTCGACCAAAACTGATACTCGTTGGCCACGTACTGTCCCCCATACGCGCAGCGTCAAATACTTGGGAACTCCTCGCAATGCTGCAAGGGCTCCTCTGGTAGGTGCAAAAGCTGCACCTCCTGCTGGTGGTGGTGGAGGCGGCAAGGGACCCTGCACGACATTACTATCTCCTGCCTCCACATCATCCTCCTCATCCTCTTCCCCGCTGTTCTCGGAGAAGACCTCAATAAAATGTGCTTTGCCAGCAGCACATCTATGTCCTGGTGGCCACGACTCCTGATAGGTGGAGCACAACCGCTTCTTCTTCAACTCCCTCCTGGCATCATCATCAATTTGTACTCATCCTGGATTCCCCTTCGGAGGCAGAATCCTCACATCCTTCCCCTCAGGCTAGAAAGCCTGACGCGGGGGGTAAGGTGTACGGGTCCTGGGTAAGACATCCTGTAAATCCCGGGTCCTGCTAATAGCATCCTGAAGTGTGGTTGGTCTAGCGGATCTGACTAGACCCCAAAGTGGCTCTGCTAACCCCTCAACATACATGTAGATCCTCCGTGCCATGGATAGATCTGGCACCATCACTGAGACCCTCAAGAAATCTGAATGTAGGTCTTTGGGCTCCCTGTCTGTTTGAGCCTCGTCAGCTCAACAAAATGCTGATCTGGATCCCTCCGATCAAATCGCTCCATCAATCTCCTGGTGAACTCAGCATATGTCGTCACTGTGGAGTGTCCGAGTGTAAAATCCTGAGCCTCACCATCCAAATGCAATGTTTCCACCTTGATGGCCTCAGTCTCCGATATCTGGTTAAGCTCGAAATAAATGTCCAACTTCTCCACCCAAGACTTTGCCGAACTGTTTGATGAACCATCAAACATAAGCAAGTGGAATCTACTCGCTGCACGGTGGGTGTCACCATCATGGTAATGCCGGTTCCCTCTGTGATGGTCGCGGGGTCTACTATCACGCTGGAGCTGAACAAAGTCTCTGAATGAAAGAGCATCCTTGAACTCTTGTCCATAGGCCTGGTACTCTGCAAAAATAATCGCCCATATGACCGGGCTCTGGCCCCCATGTCTGCTCCTAAGAACGTGGGCATGGTAGAGCGTGTATGGGCATGCAAGGCCACCTACTGTGCAGTATCACGCTGCTCTGGCAAATGATGGGATGCACCCGATCCTCACCAATCTGAAAAACCCGTGGGCTCTCATGCTGTCTGGCCTCTACTTCCGTGAATCTTTGTCCCATCACCTCAATCCGCCTTGACAGATCCTGCACTGATTTGAGGAGCATATCCACAAATCTCTTCCCGTCCTCGTCTGCCATCGGATCCTTCTGCTCTGCATCCAGCACAGGCTCCTCTTGTTCTGCGTCCACCACCGGAACACAGTCTCCCTCTCCGTAGGTATTCTCCAAACTACGCTCAGTGTCTCTGTATCTCCTACCTCTGTAACAGATGTAGGGTTTTTCCCCCGATGTCATAGATTACTAGCTCCACAGGCTGAGCCAGATCTATGCTCTGATACCACTGTAATATCCCGTTTCAGAGATATTCTCCAAACCCCAGTAAACTCCAACCAAATATGTACAAATGATATAATAACCGGGAAACTCAAGATGATAAAAATAACAGAGGTGCAATATATAATAATCTAAACGTGAAATATAAGCAGATACTCAAGAAATGCAGAGAGAAATGCTAAGCCATTTTATTATACTGAGCAATAGAATGAGTATAGGAGGTGATTAGAAAGATGGCACCTCGACTTGCACAAGGCAAGTTGAAGAAATACACTCAAAATATCAAAGGAATGACCTCTCTCAGAACTGCGTGGAAGCTGCTGGAGAACTGCCATGCTACTGCTGCTGCTGGAAATCAAATGAGGATTTGGGGTTGTTCCCTTCCTCAGAAAATGCTAAAACTCTGGAATCGAACTCTACTCAAGAAACCCAGAAAAACCCAAAAAGCTTTCCTAGAATAGCCGACCCCCGAAAATCACCCCCTTGGGGTTCTGCGCAGTCCCACAATGCTCTACACTGCCACTGAATCAAACCCTCCAGAAAACTACCTAAAACCTCTGCCAAAACTCTCCAATATGCAAGGGCTGATCCCCTGCTTAATCTCCCAGCACAAATCCTACTGCAAACCCCCAATCCAAAACTCCTGCCAGAAAGAACTGCGTCATCCCTCTTAGTGCTGCGCAGTCCACCAAAGTGCTCAATCCTCCTGCCAAAAGGGCTGATGAAACTACTGCTGAAATGCTAATGGAAATACCTTGCCCGAGCAGGCACTCGAAGTCCCCCGGGGCTAAGGGTGAGATCTCCGAACGAAGACACTCAATGCACTAAACAGTGCTACAGACTAGCTAAACAACCAGCGTGCTCACAAGTCGAAATGACTAGCTCAAATGCACCTAACCGAATGCCAAAATGAGGAAGCTCCTCTTTCTTTTATAGCATTGGCCTCTCTCAATCCCAAGGCTCACTTCCTCCAACGTAATCCCCTGTTGCCATGTGTTCCTTTTCCATCTGCGCAGTCCCTCCATGTGTCTGTGTGGGCCCCATCTCTGCGTGGTCCTTTGGCCCTCTTGGCTCCCCTTTAAGTCACAACGTTGTGCTACTAGGAAGTGACTTTTATTTTAAAAGTGAGTTATGTCCCCTTTTCCTCACCTTTTTTATTTACAAATAACTATAGAAGGCAAACTTGAGCAAAATCGAATATTCTAATTAGCCATAGCTAATTAGGAATATTACACAACTGATGAATGGCTCTAGCAATGATGTAGATGGCTTGGTGAGAAGATTGCTACAAACTGGATACGAAAAAGCTCCTCAAGAGTGTTGGGTTTTCGTCCAACACCCACTAGCACAACTGACGGTTTCCGTCCTGGGGCTACCAATGAAATAGAGAACAGGGTTCTCAACCTCTCATACAATAAATAAAATCAAATCTATTAATTTTTGGTAGCATAGGATGTGCTCTAGCTTTGAAATTTGGAGGAGAGGCTAAGGCACATGAGACCTCCAAGACCCAGAAATCGTTTTGAGAAATTCCACTCGAATGAGGAGTTATTAAAAATAATTAATATTTTTAATGGGTTCCTAATTCTAAACTTAGGAAAATAAAAATATTAATGGGTATTAATAAATATAAGGGTGAGAAGCTTCTAAGAGACAAGGATCAAGTCTGTTTTAATCTTAGTCGTTGATTAGAGACTTAATCTCGGTCGTTGATTCATCAACAGGAAAAGTATAAGAGAAGACTTGAGGATCGTTTGGAGACACACCAACAAATACTCAGTATCCCAAGGAAAATCGATTCTCAAAAGAAGGAGATCGATTTCAGAGGGAGAGTTGCAGGATGGAGGAAGACTAGGGCATCAACAACAATCAGTGACTGAGGAGGTGACGTAGGGACATTGAGAGACTGCACAGAGTGAGACGCAATCCAAAGGAGAGACATAGCCCTCACGCAGAGGGATGCAGAGCCACTCAAAGCCATGCTGAGCCACGCGGAGTGACGCAGAGGTGACGCAAGAGTGGGAGAAGGGTCTCCAAATTGTCAAACAAGTTCCAGGGAAAAGTCTCAGGTGTTTTCTTTCAGTTTCTTTGTAAAACCATTCCTTGTAAAAGCGATTATTGCTGAAGATTAATAAAACCCTCATCTGTTGCACCGGTTTTCCTACATTGGGTTTTTCTGGGGACAATTGTCCAAAAACAACTGTGTTGATGTGATTGGTTCTTGTGCATGTATTTTCTATGTGTAATTATGTGATAACAATAGTAGAATTTATTTTAATTTTTTCTGAAGAGATTTCGTAAATAACTTATTATGAAGAATAAGTAGGTGAAATACATCAGTTATTGCAGTAAAATTTCAGATTAGAAATTTTCACATGGTATCAGAGCAGGAATCCGGCAACAGGAGAGAAGGATCGACTATTGGTCAAGAGCATGATGCAGAGGCATCAACTCAAAGGGACTCACGCAGATTTCCAGAATAAGGCACAAGGGACATGGATCACGATTATTCAATGTTAGCTTCCAGATTGGAAGAAGAAGTCGCTTGCCTAGCAAGTTCTGCCTCCTCTGAGATTTGGTATATAGACAGTGGAGCTTCTTGGCATATGACAAGAATTTGAGAATGTTTTTCAGATTATCAGTAAGAAAGAATGACTTTTCAGATCACCATGGGAAATAAGGCAAAGTCTACATAGTAGGAAGAGGTACTGTAGTCTTTCAAACCAAAGTTGGAGAGCGGCTTCGAGCAACCAATGTGCTGCATGTGTCAGGATTGGCTTTGAACTTACTCTCCGTATCTCAAATTCAAAACAAGGGCTATGACGTTTTCTTCATTAAGGAGAAAGTATATGTCAAACACCCGAGTTGGAAAAGGAAGGCCCAGATTGGAATCAAAAGTAACAGGCTGTATAGATTACAGCTAGAATCACTAATGGCATTGATAGGCAACAATGGAGGCAAAGATTTGAATGAACTATGGCACAGGAGGATGGGACACTTGCACCATGGGGCTCTAAGAATTCCCAGGAAAACAGTTCTAGGAGTTCCAAAACTAAGTACTGAACCAGATGATGTATGCAGAGGGTGCACTCTGGGCACGTATGCCATAGCAACGTTTTCTAGAAGCAAAGATAGAGCTAAGAGTGTTCTAGGATTGATACACTCAGACATTTGCAGACCGATGTCCACAAAAGCTCTTAGTGGTGCCAAATACTTCGTCACCTTCATCATTCCAGAGAGACTTGGATCTACTTTCTAAAAACCAAGGATGAGGTTTTTGGTCGATTCAAAGAGTTCAAGGCTAGTGGAGAATCTGACAGGAAAGAAGATAAAAGTGTTGCACTCAGACAATGGAGGAGAGTATGTTGACAAGGACGTCATTGATTTTTGCGCTAAGGAAGGCATCAAAAGGGAGTGGACAACTCCCTACAATCCAGAGCATAATGGAGTAGTAGAAAGGAAAAACAGGAGTATTGTGGAAGCAGTTAGGGCAATGCTGTATGATCAAGATATGCTCAAATTCCTTTGGGCAGTAGCATACAACACGATATTTTATGTCCAAAACAGGACTCCTCACAGGGCACTAGGAAAAATCACTCCGGAAAGAGTCTTCACCTGGAAGACACCTGAAGTTAGTCATTTCAGGATATTCGGAAGTTTAGCATATTGTCGTGTACCCGAAGAAAAGAGAAAGAAATTAGATCAAACTGCTGAGAAAGGATATCTTGTGGGATATAGCGAGAATGCTAAGGCATATAGAGTCTATCTTCCAGGGAGTGGCAAGGTAGTAGTTCGATGGGATGTAAAGTTCATGGTGGATAGAGCTTTCAGGAAATCTCGAGAAATGCCTTCTGAAGAGTAGTCAAAAGATGATTTTTTGGTCCAACCACTTCGACCAGCAGAATCTAGTACCAAAAATTCAGAACATGAGGAATCTCAAGAAGAGGAAGAGCTGATAAATTTACCCACTACCAGTGGAAGAACGAGCCGGGAACTTCGACAGATCCTACGGGATGCATAGAACTTCATTCATGTACCCAGGAATGAAAAAAGGGAGCGAAGACAGCCAGACAGATACCAGGCCCTAGTAGCTCAGGTCGGGAACCTTCTAGTTTTTAGGAGGCCATTCAACATCAAGTATGGGTAGATGCTATGGTGGAGGAATATAGTTCTATAATGGTCAATGATGTTTGGGAAGTGGTACCTAGGCCTCAGGACAGGTTAGTGGTAGGTTCAAGATGGATCTACAAAGTCAAATATGCTACAGAAGACAGTTTGGAAAAATACAAAGCCAAGTTTGTGGCTAAGGGGTATGCTTAGAAGGAAGGGATAGACTATGAAGAAACCTTCGCCCCAGTAGGCAGGTATACTTCTATTAGAACTGTGATATTCCTTGCAGCACAGATGGCGTGGGAGATTCACCAGATGGATGTCAAGACGACATTCTTGAATGGGGTATTAGAAGAGGAAGTATACATTGAACAACCAGAGGATTTTGAGACACATGAGAATAAATCCCATGTATGCAGATTAAAGAAAGCCTTGTATGGGCTTAAACAGGCACCTAGAGCATGGTACGGTCAAATTTATGGTTACTTGCAGAAGATGGGGTTCATTAAGAGTGACGTAGACCCTAATCTCTACTATCTTGTCGTAGAGAATGAGCCTCTAATCCTAGTGTTATATGTGGATGATCTTTTCCTGACAAGATCATCCAGGCTCATCAACGACTGCAAGAAGAACCTAGCCACAGATTCGACATGAAGGATTTGGTTCAGATTCATTATTTCCTGGGGTTGGAAGTTTGGCAGCAGAAGGGTGAGATCTTCCTTGGAAAAGAGAGATATGCTACAGAGATCTTGAAGAGATTCAGGATGTAGGACTGTAGAACTATGGCTACTCCAATGTTCACTAACTGGAAGAAGATTGATGCATCAGAAGATAAAGACGTTGATCCTACCTTGTACGAGCAGCTTATAGGGTCCCTGATGTATCTGGTCAATACTAGGCCAGACATTGGTTACGCTATCAACACCCTCAGTCAACTCATGGTGGAACCCAAGAGGGCGCACTGGGTAGCAGCCAAACATGTTCTCAGATATATACAAGGAATAGTCGAGCATGGACTATTGTACACCCAAGGCAATGACATCAGGCTGAGTGGGTTCACTGACACAAATTGGGTTGGAAGTTCAGTAGATCGGAAAAGTACAACTGGGTATTGTTTCAACATTGGATTAGGAATGACCTCCTGGTGTAGTAGGAAACAAAATTCCATGGCTCTGAGCTCAGCTGAAGCAAAATATATGGCAGCTAGCACAACTTCGTGTGAAGCCATATGGCTTAGGAAATTGCTTGTGAATCTATTTAGGAGAAGGATGGAAGCGACCAGCATCATGTGTGATAATCAAAGTTGCATCAAGCTCTCTAAGAATCCAGTATTTCATGATCGATCGAAGCACATTGATATCAGGTGTCACTTTGTCAGAGATTGTGTCCAATGAGGAGCAGTACAGTTGAGGTACATTCCTACAAGAGAATAGGTGGCAGACATCCTCACCAAGGCTCTAGGAAGAACAAAGTTTGTTTATTTCAGGGAGAAGATGGGAATGGTGAAGACTCCATTTTAGTAGGAGAAATGGATTAGCGTCGGGAGTTGCATTGCAACAATTAGAAGTGGCAGTGCTATGGGCAACATGTTCCGAGGGAGTTGCAGTACAGATGTAGTAGTGGCAGTGGCAGTGTCATGGGTAGCAGTGCTTTGGATGTGAGGTAGTAGGTCAAGCATCAGCACAGGTACCAATGCGAAGGATCAATGTAATGTTTCTATGGTGAAGCATTACTAGAGCAAATTCCTCGCTAAGAGGGAGTGTTAATTTTTGGTAGCATCGGATGTGCTCTAACCTTGAAATTTGGAGGAGAGGCTAAGGCACATGAGACCTCCAAGACCCAGAAATCATTTTGATAAATTCCACCCGGATGAGGAGTTATTAAAATAATTAATATTTTTAATGGGTTCCAAAGTCTAAACTTAGGAAAATAAAAATATTAATGGGTATTAATAAAGATAAAGGTAACAAGCTTCTAAGAGACGAGGATCAAATCTATTTTAATCTTAGCCATTGATTAGAGACTTAATTTCGGTTGTTGATTCATCAACAAGAAAAGTATAAGGGAAGACTTGAGGATCATTTGGAGACACACCGGCAAATACTTAGTATCTCAAGGAAAATCGATTCTCAAGAGAAGAAGATCAATTTCAGAGGGAGAGTTGCAGGGTGGAGGAACAAGAGGGCATCAACAACAGTCAGTGACTGAGGAGGAGGTGACGCAGGGACATTGAGAGACAATGCAGAGTGAGACAGTCCAGAGGAGAGACGTAGCCCTCACACAAGCTAACGCAGAGGGATGCAGAGCCACACTGAGTCACGCAGAGTGATGCAGAGATGACAAAGGAGTGGGAGAAGGGTCTCCAAAGTGTCAGAGAGGTTTCAGGGGAAAGTATCAGGTGTTTTCTTTCAGTTTCTCTGTAAAATCATTCCTTGTAAAATTGATTGTTGCTGGAGATTAACAAAACCCTCATCTGCTACAACGGTGTTCCCGCATTAGGTTTTTATGGGGACAATTGTCCAAAAACAACTGTGTTGATGTGATTGGTTCTTGTGCATGTATTTTTTCTGTGTAATTATGTGATAACTGCAGGAGAATTTATTTTAATATTTGCTAAAGAGATTTCGTAAATAACTTATTGTGAAGAATAAGTAGGTGAAATAAATGAGTTGCTGCAGTAGAGTTTCAGATTAGAAATTTTCACAAAATCCAAGATATCCTCCAATGACCTCCTCCTCTTTTATTGTTAAAATGGCAACTAGGGCCAAACTCCATGTGGATCAGCTTATTTATGGCAGCTGATATTTTTATTGGATCCCTTTCATCAAGAGGTGTAGGATCGATCTAAAGATCATCCGATTTCGATAAGTATTTATGGAGATATGAATTTATTTTGATTAAGGAATTATCATCAAGCTGACCAACAACTTGAGAAAGCTCAGAAGCTCAATAGACGTATCTATTCATCATCTACATGTTAGTATAAATAGAAGAGGATTTGAATTCATTTGGCAACTCACTTCAAGTGATCTCCTCCCCATGTCTGGGTTTTTAGAGAAAGTGATACACTATGGATTACGCTAGCCTATGGTGCCCTAACTGCTATGATGCCCTAATTGCTGTAACGTCCTCCTTGAGGCCCTTCCATGAGAACCTCTACCTAATGGCCCTGTAGGTTTTGCTAAACCCCTGATGTCCTGCGAATGGTGAATCATTTGATGCTTGGACTATCTTCTTCTTGAGCTGAGACCCCTCAGTCAAGAAGATCCGGTCCCTGTAATAGATGATCTCATCGACCACCCTGTACCTGTCATCTGCCACCTGCCCATCCAGAACCTCATATGCAAACCTGTCCTTGGAGTACTCTACTAAGAGTCGAGCCCTCCAATCTGTATCCAAGCTCATAAGAGACAACGTGGCTAGTCTACGTGAGAGGGCATCTGCTACCACATTGTTCTTACCCTTGACATACTCAATGTCAAAGTCATATGCTTGGATCTTGTTGATCCACTTCTGCTGCCTCTCTTGTAGTTGCTTCTGCTCCAAAAAGAACTTGAGGTTGTTGTGATCAGTCCTCACCTTGAACCTGTTACCTACCAAATACTGTCGGTACTTAGCTAATGCATGCATGATGGCCAACATCTCCTTGTCGTATATAGAATACAACCTCTCGTGTGGAAGGAGCTTCCGGCTCTCAAAGGCTATATGGTGACCTCCCTGCATCAACACTGCGTCGATCCCCTCTCCCGACGCATCACACTCCAAAACAAATGGCTGCGTAAAATCTGGCAACGCAAGCACTGGGCAGCTGCTCATAACCTCCTTGAGCCTGTCAAAGGCTTGCTGCACCGTATCTGACCAACTGAATGCCCCCTTTCTCATCAAATCTATCAGGGGTGCAGCAAGCTGCGAGAAACCTTTGATGAACTTCTGATAGTAACTACAAATGCCAATTAACCCTCGAAGTTCCGTCACATTTATCGGCTCCGACCATTCTCTGATGGCCCTGATCTTCTCCTCGTGGACTCTCACTCTGTCCACCCTTATGATGTGTCCCAGATATAACATCTCCGTCAGCCCAAACTTGCACTTGGAGAGTTTGGCATAGAACTGCTGCTCCTGTAAGATATGCAATACCGTCTCAATGTGCTAGAGATGCTCCTCCCAAGTCCTGCTGTAAATGAGAATGTCATCAAAGAATACCAACACAAACTTCCTCAAGTGACTATGGAAGATGTCATTCATGTAGGACTGAAATGTAGCGGGGGTGTTGGTTAGCCCAAAAGGCATCACCAAGAACTCAAAGTGCCCATAGTGACACCTGAAGGCGGTCTTGGGAATGTCCTGCTCCCTTACGCGAATCTGATGGTACCCAGATCTCAAATCAATCTTTGAGAAGAATCGTGCTCCCCTCAACTCGTCCATCAACTCATCGATCCTGGGCATGGGGTACCTATTCTTTAGGGTCTTCTTGTTTAGGGCCATGTAGTCAATGCACATCCTCAATGTGTTGTCCTTCTTCTTCACCAACACCACAGAAGAAGCAAAAGGACTTGTGCTCGGCCAAATGTGCCCATGAGCCAGCAACTCCTGGATAGCCAGCTCAATCTCATCCCAATAGGCCTTGGGGTGCCTATAGGGGGTAGTGATCACTGCCTGTATGTCCCGCTCTACCTCGATGGTGTGCTCAAATCCCTGATCTGGTGGCTGTCCTGGTGGAATCTCCCCAAACACTATGGCATACCGATCAAGGATGGACTGTATCTTTGGATGTACCATCTGCCCTATAGTCCCTGCCTCTGATGCATGCAACTCCACTGCCCACTCTATCTCCCTTCCGGAAGACTGCCTCCATCTGATGAGCCAACACAGTCTGAGGCGGATATGTGTGCTGTCCTCGTATCTTCTCATGCCTCCCTGTCTTCTCATCATCCCACTCCATCTCTAGGGTCTTCCAATCTGTCGTGACTTTCCCTAGAGTAATAAGCCACTGAACACCCAGTATCATGTTGGTGTCCGGAATATCGACCACGAAAAAGTGGTCAGTCAACATGTAGGTGCCCATCGTCACTGAAAGCTCTGGAACATAATGAGCACACGTCATGGTCTGATCTCCTGGGACCAAGACTAAAAACCCATTGAAGCTCTCTGTCCGTATACCCCTCCGCTCAACCATCTGGGCATCGATGAAGTTGTGGGTTGCCACACTGTCCACCAAAACTGATACTCGCTGGCCACATACTGTCCCCCGTACGCGTAGCGTCAGATATTTGGGTACTCCTCGCAATGCTGCAAGGGCCCCTCCGGTAGGTGCAAAAGGTGCACCACCTGCTGCTGGTGGTGGAGGTGGCAAAGGTCCCTGTATGGCATGGCTATCTCCTGCCTCCACATCATCCTCATCATCCTCTTCTCCACTACTCTCGGAGAAGACCTCAATAAAATGTGCTTTGCCAGCAGCACATCTATGTCCTGGTGCCCATGGCTCCTGACATGTGAAGCACAACCGCTTCTTCTTCAGCTCCCTCCTGGCATCGTCATCAAGCTGTACTCGTCCTGGATTCCCCTTTGGAGGAGGAATCCTCACATCCTTCCCCTTAGACTGAAAATTCTGTCTCTGGGGGTAAGGTGTCCGGGTCCTGGGTAAGACATCCTATAAGTCCCGGGTCCTGCTGATAGCGTCCTGGAGTGTGGTTGGTTTAGTGGATCGGACTAAACCCCGAAGTGGCTCTGCTAACCCCTCAACATACATATAGACCCTCCGTGTTGTGGATAGGTCTGGCACCATCACAGAGACCCTCAAGAAATCTGCAATGTAGGTCTCTGGGCTCCCTGTCTGTTTGAGCCTCGTCAGCTCAACAAAATGCTACTCTGGATCCCTCCGATCAAATCGCTCCATCAGTCTCCTGGTAAACTCGGCATATGTCGTCACTGTGGAGTGCCCCAGTGTAACCATCCCATGAAACCACCAATCCTGGGCCTCACCATCCAAATGCAATGTTGCCACCTTGATGGCCTCTGTCTCCGACATCTGGTTAAGCTGGAAATAAATGTCCAGCTTCTCCACCCAAGACTTTGCCGAATTGTTTGATGAACCATCAAATGTGGGCAAGTGGAATCTACTCGCTGCACGGTGGGTGTCACCATCATGGTAATGCTGGTGCCCTTTGTGATGGTCGCGGGGTCTACTATCCCGCTGGAGCTGAACAAAATCTCTGAATGAGAGGGCTTCCTTGAACTCTTGACCATAGGCCTGGTACTCTGCAAAATAATCGCCCATATGTCCAGGCTCTGCCTCCTGCTGGGCTATAGCCCCCGTGTTAGCTCCTAAGAAAGTGGGCATGGTAGAGCGTGTAGGGGCATGTGAGGCCACCTGTTGCGCAGTATCACGCTGCTCTAGCAAATGGTGGGATGCGCCCGATCCCTCACCAACTTGAAAAAGTCTCTGAATGAAAGAGCATCCTTGAACTCTTGTCCATAGCCCTGGTACTTTGCAAAATAATCGCCCATATGACCGAGCTCCCTCCTACTGGGCTCCGGCCCCCGTGTCTGCTCCTAAGAACGTGGGCATGGTAGAGCGTGTATGGGCATGCAAGGCCACCTGTTGCGCAGTATCACGCTGCTCTGGCAAATGATGGGATGCACCCGATCCCTCACCAATCTGAAAAACCCGTGGGTTCTCACGCTGTCTGGCCTCTACTGCCGTGAATCTCTGCCCCATCACCTCAATCTGCCTTGACAGGTCCTGCACGGATTTGAGGAGCATATCCACAAATCTCTTCCCGTCATCATCTGCCTTCGGATCCTCTTGCTTTGCATCCACCATAGGCTCCCTCTGTCCTATGTCCACCACAGGCTCCTCCTGTTCTGTGTCGACCACCGGAACACAGTCTCCCTCTACGTAGGTATTCTCCAACCTACGCTCAGTGTCTCTGTACCTCCTACCTCTGTAACAAATGTAGGGTTTTTCCCCCGGTGTCATAGATTGCTAGCTCCACAGGCTGAGCCAGATCTATGCTCTGATACCACTGTAATATTCCTAACCCAGAATAATACTCAAACCCCAACAAAAACTCCAACCAAATACGTGCAAATGATATAATAACCTAGAAGTGATAAAGTAACAGTGGAACAACATATAATAATGTAAACAAGAAATATAAGCAGATACACAAGAAATGCAGCTAGAAATGCTAAGCCATTTTATTATACTGAGCAATAAAATGAGTACAAGAGGTGATCAGACAGATGGCACCTCGACTTGCACAAGGCAAGTGAAGAAATACTCTCAAAATAACAAGGAATGGCCCCTCTGCGTGGATGCTACTGGAGAACTGTCGTGCTGCTGCTGCTGCTAGAAAACAAATGATGATTTGGGGCTGCTCCCCTCCTCGGAAAATGCCGAAACTCTGGAATCGGGCTCTACTCCAAAAACCCAGAAAAACCCAGAAAGCTTTCCTAGAATAGCCGACCCCCGAAAATCACCCCCTTGGGGTTCTGCGCAGCTCCTCAATGCTCTGCGCTGCCACTGAAGAAGACCCCTCTAAACTCTGCCTGAAACTCTGCCAAAACTCCTCCAATAGGCAAGGGCTGGTCCCCTGCTCAATCATGCAGCATAAATCCTCCTGTAGAAACCCCGGTCCAACACTACTGCCAGAAAGAACTGCGTCCCTCTCCCAGTGTTGCACAGTCCTCCAAAACGCTACTAAAACTACTGCTGGAATGATGATAAAACTACTGCTGAAATGCCAAAGGAAATACCTTGCCCAAGCAAGCACTTGAAGTCCCCCGGGGCTAAGGGCGAGATCTCCGAACGGAGACACTCAATGCACTAAACAGTGCTGCAGACTAGCTAAACAGCCAGCGTGCCCAGAAGTCGAAACGACTAGCTTAAGATGCGCATAACTGAATGCTCGAAAATGAGGGGGCTCCTCTCTATTTTATAGCCTCTGCCTCTGACAATCCCTAGGCTCACCTCCTCCTGCGTGATTCTCCTCGTGCCACGTGTTCTTCCCTCCTACGCAGTCCCTCCATGTGTCTGTGTGGGTCCCATTTCTGCATCCCCCTTTGGCCCCCCCTTGCCTCCTCTTTAAGTCACAACGTTGTGCTACTAGGAAGTGACTTTTTATTCTTAAAGTGAGTTATGTCCCTCGTCCTCACTTTTTTATTTACAAATAACTATAGAAGGCAAAAATTAGGCAAAATCAAATATTCCAATTAGCCATGGCTAATTAGGAATATTACAATAGACGTATCTATTCATCATCTACATGTTAGTATAAATAGAAGAGGATTTGAAGTCATTTGGCAACTCACTTCAAGTGATCTCCTCTCCACGTCTAGGTTTTTGGAGGAGATACACTATGGATTATGCTGGCCTATGGTGTGCTAACTGCTGTGATGCCCTAATTGCTGTAATGCCCTAGCTAGCCGCAGGCTTATGAGGATGCAAACAAATCTTATACGCTGGACCTTATACGCTGTCCATGGAAACTTTTATACACAGTTTATGAAGCCGCAGTAAGACCCTATCTGCAGTCATGGAGACATTCATACGATGTCATGTATACGCAGAATAACGTAGTCATGGTCAACGCTGTTATGTATATGCAGAATAACGTAGTCATGGTCAACGCTATTATGTATACGCAGAATAACAGTCATGGAAACTCAACGATGTCATGTATACGCAGAAGAACGCATGTCAAAAGCAACTCAACTATGAAGAGCTGCAGTCATATATGGAATGCAGTCTATACACGCACAGCTAGAGCACTTAGCCACTGTCCACATGGTAGCCGCAGTGATATAAGAAGTCGTTGTCATAAAGGGTAACCACAGCTGCTGTGATATGGAGAGAACCACAGTCAAGCCGCAGTGATGGAGAGGGAATGCCGCAGTCAAGTGCAAGGGTGCCACGTAACCACAGTGAGCTGCAGTCTTGATAAATACTTATTAACACGCAGTTAATAAAGGGTCTATATGCAATTATGAAGAGTCATACACATAGTTCAACATGATATGATGTTTCATGGTGAAATCAAGGAAACCTGATACGCTATTCATAGTGAAACCCTATACGCTGTAATGAAGACCTATTAACATTGTAATGGAGACCAGTTAACGCAGTTAATGGAGACCTGTTAACGCAAAAGAACTTCCCTCTCTGGAATTTCGGATATAGTAGCCACAATCTAAACGTAAGGTGTAACTCGGGTACGGGGACTTGCATTCGTATGGATTCGCATTGAATTAAGGTATTCCAGATTGATGGAACAACAAGGTTCGAGGAGATGTGATGTGGACGCAGACTAAATACATATCTCAGCATACCTGAATTAGATGATGCAATGATGTATGGGCAATATGATATAGATCATGGACAACATGATGTATGAGATCATGAGCAGCATGATGATGCATGATGGTGCTACACGGTAAGGTGCAGCAAATGGATGAGATACAGCACGATGATAGGTGAAGGAGTCACCTTGGAGAATCAGTTGAAGCAGAATGTCTTCAACTAATCTCATCGTTATACAAAATGATCTATGCTAGATCTAGATAAGTCAAAGTGTCGACTTCTGTTGTAAATGTACTATCTCTCTCTCTCTCTCTACTGAACTTTGAAGAACATAAAAAAGGAATTGATCAAGTGTTTCCCCACACATTGTGGGGTTTGTCCCTGGCTAGCGCTACATCTTGTGTCCTCTTGTCTTGGTTTGTCTTCTGTGATTTATATTCATGTTCTATCTGCAGTTTGCTTTATGCTGATGTAATTAAAGAAATTGAAATAAATTGCTCTAGCATAGAACATACCTAAAAACAACATTTATAGATCTGATGGTCGCCTCTACAACCTCCTATTTTATTATTATTTTAATCATGGGGCGCTTTTCCCTCTTTTATTTCAATTAAAATATTCTTTTTAATGTGGGTAAAGGGTAAATTAGTCACCATATCTCCTCAAGTCACTAAAACTCACTTTGAAGTTCTAACCATCCCATCCTATAGTTCTTCTCGTTCCAGTTCCAACGAGTTATTACACTAAGGTGTTCTGTCAAGTATTCCTCCCAGAATGCCACCTTAAGCGTAATTAATTGAGTCAGGCCCAATAATATCTTTGTTTTTTGAATGTTGTCAGAATGCACTAAAATGAAAAGCAAATTGTGCGGATGATGGAATATACCAAGCGAATACCATTGACCTCATAGAAACTCCTCAAAACCCCTCCAAAAGCCCTTGGGCCCGTTGATGACACTAACTTGTACTTGTGACGTGTTGACCACTACGTGTCAACTTCCCATAGCAATACACCCCCTTTTCTTCGCAAAAGGGATAGTGCTTGATTGACATGTCCATGCCGTTCGACAATCATCATCGACTTGATCGATTTATGTTGTAAACCCAGTCTGCATGTGTGAATTGTAAATAATCTTAGCAGAGTTGAGTCATGTATGTAAATTGCCTAGGTGGACCTAATTTTCTAGTGATAATCTACGTTCCGGAAGGTTTTTTGTCTCACCGATCCATGATCGGCAGAGTTTTCCTTCAGCCTAACCCCAAAGCCGGAATGAATTTTGTCATTAGAATCTTAGAGGAATCCTAGTGTGTTGATCTGCTAGATTATATTTGGTCGCAGAACTGGGTGGTCTATGAGGGTCTATGTCAAATGGGTTTTCCCCTTTGAGATGTAAAATTGTAAAAGTCATGATGTAAAGTGTCTTGAGGGTTAGAAAATGTTTTAATCCCCTCATAAGTCCTAAGCCCTAGGTCCTAGGTGATTTTTCCAAAGACTAAGTTCGAAGATCCAAAAACAAAAAATTAAAAAAAATTAATTAATTAAAAAATAGATAAAAATAATAATAAAATTTAAAAATTTAAAAAATAATAAAAAAACAAAAAAATAAAAATAAAATAATAATAAGTCAAATTTTTTAGTAAATAAATGCAGAATTTTAATTTTTTAATATATTAAAATGCATTTAAAAATTCAACGGATGAGATTAAAAGAAATCTTGATCCTCATCAACGGTCGAGATTAGTTTGACATGGATCACTCGAACTAGCTGTTGGGAATTTTTCCTTTAAATAGGGTGCTAGAGGTCATTTGAGATCAAGATTAGATCTGAGAGTCTGGTGCTAAAGAAAGCTCTCTTGTAGTCAATTTTTTTTTGTGCAATAAAGAAAGACTTAGGGGTTAAAAATCTTGCTGGTGTTACTCTTTTGAAAGTGTTGTAAGATGATTTATTTTTATGCATAATTTTATTTTCAGCCATTGATTTTAGCTTGATGAAGACTGATTTAGGCACAGGTATCTTGTCTGATATTTGGGGTTTGAATGATAGTTTAGATTCTGAAATATAATGGCAGGTATCTCCATTTGATCTGGATTTCACTATTGTTTTCTCCCTCTATGTTGATAGTTGATTTTAAGCTGTGCAAGAAACCTTAGTTTTGAGTTTACCGGGCGTTAGGGGAAGTTCTCGACGGAACCAGCCAACTCTCGGATTGTGTTTTCTGCAAGAGCCCAGCCAGTTTTAATCCCGGGCTTATCATCTGAAAATTTTTATGAATGCATGCAGGGTTTTCTTTAGTATCTCACATTAAGTTTAAAATTCTGAAAATATTACTGTGGATTATTGACAAATCTGGCTGCTTAGAGTCATTAATCTGTAAATACTGTAATTATTTAGCTGATTTAGGGTTTTCAGTTTTGTTTTTGGCACATTTTACCTCTGGGTTTTCTGTTTTTGACATTGCAGGTTGCAGGTACAGATCTTGAAAATTTTTCGGGGTTTTCATTACACAAATCTGAATGCAAGGCAATTTGAAATTTACTGGAGAATTTGGAGGGTTTTCTGATCTATCTGTCTGCTATTCGTGGGGTTTCATTTCGCAGGAAAAAATTAAAATCTTTTTTGGGCATACGCTGGTCTCAGGCTTAGAAAATCAAAAGAAAAATTCGAGATTATACAGCTATATCCTCTGCGGCTTCAGCAAACCTGCAAAATCACTGTCTAAACCCTCATCGCATTTTTTCCCTCTGCCTTCGCTCGATTTTCCCTTCTGCTGCCACTCCAAAAAACTTTAGTTACGCTGCCCATTCTCCAAACCTGCAAAAGGAAAACGCCTTTTGCTGCCCAACATTTCCACCCAACCATCCCTTCCAACGTCCTCTCCTCCACCACGCATTCTCCTTCTACGTAACATGCAGCTATCTTTCAATCTGCAATCAAACCCTCAGCCATCCTCCCACGCTCTTCCTATTCACCTGAGTGTGCATCCGCTGCCCAAACCTGCGTTCTTCCTTTCTGCTGCAACTGCGTCCATTCACGCTGCCATCTCCAGATCTACGCTGCTATTCTTCCATCTGCCAGACTTGCGTCTTCCTTCCAACGTCCACCTGCGTATTCGATTCCCCTCCATGCCATAGAACTTCAGATACGCAGTTGTGTATCTCCCTACACTATCGTTCTCCTCTATTTATTTGTATATGTGCGTCAAATTTCATCTAGTTTAGCTGTAAGGTTAGATTTCATTCGATTTTGTTTTGGTTAGCATATTTCTTCTCCTTTCAATTTCATTTTAGTAAAAAGGTTAATTTTAGATCAGATATAGTTTAGATTTTATTTACGTTTTGTATAATTAGGGTTTAGATATTAATTTTCCTTTTGTTCATTTAGATTATGTGTATATTTAACTTAGGATTTTATATCAAAAATAAAATAAAAAAATCATAAAAAGCAACAAAGGGTTTCTTTTAGTTTAGATTTTTAGTTTTGGATTTCAATTTTAATTAGATTTCATTTTTAGTTTAGAATTTAATTATTTTTGTTAATATTCCGATTTCATTTAAATATATATATATATATATATATATATAACAAAAAATAATTATTTCAGTTCATTTGTATACATTTAACACTTGTCTTTTTAAATTTCAATTTCATTTAGCTTAGATTTAAATTTTTGTTTTATTTTTGACTTTAAAAATAAAATCATAAAAAAACATAAAAAAGTTCCTTTTTTTATTACTTTTAGAATCTTAGCTTAGAATAGTTTTGTTTTATTTTTTATTTCATGAAAAATAAAAAATTTCATAAAAATAAAAAAGTTAATTTTAGTTCTTAGTTTAGATCAGTTTCTTTAATTTTATATACTTTAGATTTTAGCTTTGTTCTATTTTTTATTTTAAATCTAAAATTTTAAAATCATAAAAAATTAAAAAATTAAAAAATCATAAAAAATTAAAAAAAAATACCAAAAGCATAGAATGTTTAATTCTTAGGTTTTTAGTTAGTCTTGTTTTAGAATTTAGTTTATATTTAACAAACAAAAAAAAAACCTTTAGTTTAGATTCGATTTTATTTAGGATTTTAGTTTTGTTTAATTTTTAAATTTAAAATTTTATTAAAAAAATATAAAAAAATAATTTTGAAAAAGACTAATTTAAAATCGGAAATTCCTTTAAAGTCTTTTTTCTGTTGTGGTATAGCTAAATGCACTTAAATGTTTATTTAAAGTTAGCTATGTGAAAGTGGTAACTGGTCAGCGTTTAAATTTTATGATCATTTAAAGCATTTAATTTTTCTTGAAGTTTAATTGCTGGATCATCGTTAAAGCATTGGGAATTTACTGGATATCTTGCATTGCTTGGGTTATTCGATGATAAATGTTTGTTTTACATGGTTCATATTTCTGCAACATTTAATCATTTAATCGTTAACTCCATAAGGCACTGGTCCATTAACTTCTAAATCAATTAAGTGCTTGTTCCCCCTCGTGTCTCCCAACCCAACTGGTCCTCAGTTGGTCATCCATTTTCCCATAGGGTCTACCCCCCTTAATCGCGGGAGACAGGGTTAAACGGAGAGATCGGGGATCAGGGTGACAGCCCCTAGTCTAAGCGTTGTCGTGACAATCTGTGCGACAACATGACATGTAAGCACCCAACTCTGAAAGCCCATGCTAACCATGCCATAAGGAACACTAGAAAAAGGAAAATCACAAATTACAGAAATTTTTGGGCACTTTTGAGGGGTCAAATACAAGGTCGTTTCCATTTGTAGCAGCAATATACACCACGCCGGCCACAGTTTCTTTTGGGATCTTTTCCAACACTTGAAGCCATTGATTTGACCCCTGGGTTTGGCCTTGCTTGTTGTAGCAAACCCAGGTTTCTCTTATCACAATTATTGTACTCATAATTTATTATATTAATATAATGGCTCAGAGTTTTTGCCCACATTTCAGTGTTTATTTGTGTATAGCTATGCATGGTTGAATTTTATAGTTGTAGCTAGTTCTTTGCTTATGCTATCTATTGTATTTTTCCATTTGGAACATTACAGAAGTGAAATTCCCCCAAACCAAAGACTTCCATCCAATGATTCAATGCCATGAGGAGAAGGATCTCCATGAAGATGTATCACCCCAATTGGTTCAATGTTCCAAGAAACCAGTTGGAAATCCCGTCCATGTGATGCAAATCCCAATGTATTAGACCTCATTCAAGAACACTTTTTGAGCCACTTCCTCTTTGGCTAACACTGCATAGATGTATCACTTGCCAACTTGCTAGGAAGATTCCATCTTCCAGCCTATACAACCCCATTTGTTTGTGAAAGAATTATATAGTTGTTGCTCCCGAGGTGTCTGTGACAAAATGTGAAGGATGACAACACTGTTCTTTAAGTTTAAATGATCAATGACTTTTCTGACCTCATTAGATGCAAAATCTATATCAAACTCCCCTAGTTATGGATGCAGCTTAGAGTGAAGTAAGGAGTGATCTCTTTGGCAGTCAATGAAGTAAGAGGCCACAAAAAGGGTTTCAAAATGTCTATATTTTCCATTTCAACATATCATAATGAGTTTCTTGACCTGCACATTGGTAGTTATTTTCTAGATTAAGTCTTTTCTCTCTAAGATGATGGATTTTTTATAGGTATTAATTTACCAATTGAATGGTAGGGTAACAAAGGGTTTTAAATTTATATAATGTCTTATGTCATTACGAAACTATTGTCCAGAAAGCGTATATAATTAACAAGCGTGATGTTATTAGATTGTTGATGCATGCAGTTGAGAGTAATATGCAATAGAATCATTATTCTTTTGCTTTGATTTTTGACTCTTTATTCCAGGAGTTGCGTTGTTGGCACATCTACATGGTAGCCTCACTTTTACATCATTTTTTAGAATTTTTTTAACAACATAACCATGAACTGTTTTATTTTATGATAGCAACAATATTTTTGTAGGTGCAAATGGTTATAAATAGAAGCATTTAACTTGGGTAGTTTGTGATTTTTTGTATTATATTATGACTCACGCTTTACTTTTTACTCATAATTTGCAGTGTGGTAACCTAAACATCAGTTATTGCCCACCAACAGAAGCAAACCTTCCATTTGGGAAGAGCGTGGTTAGATTTCTTCTTCCTTAATTCAATTTTGGATGGTAGTTAGTTTTATGGCTTAAGATTTTTCTTCAAGATTAGAAAATAATGCTTTTTACAAGTATATATGACTAAAATTTGTGTCCTATGGTTTTCATATTTTTGATTCACTCGATCAAACTTTCTTTAGGTTGTAGTGGCATACAATCCTCTTGGTTGGAAGCGCAAAGAGACTATAAGAGTGCCAGTACGTATTCTTTTTAATTTTATTCTTTCTATTTTTATGAAATAATAAATTTCTTTTATGGGGTGTTTGGTGCAATTCAATCCTACTTCTCAACTATCTTACTATTAATTGTGACCTTGCATGGCTTGGTTGCTTATCTATGACGACTGTTATTGTTAGTTCCACTTTACTTTTCATTGTTATTGTAATGAGAACATGTCCATTTATAAGAACTTCCCATATTCCATATGAATGGAAGTTCAACCTGGGATAAAATGATGCTTTTCCACTTGCAATTGGCTACTTATATTAGTAAATGTAATATTTTTTAAATAAAATTTTGTATTTCTGTACAAATTTGTGTTGGTGACATGGGTAATTGAAGCTAACCAATATTTTGTGTTTTATTTTTTTCAATGATGTACCAAGAATTGGGAATGTAGGGGTGCAATTCAGGGAGGTGTGGAGAACATTGTTACAAATATCTTTGATTTCTCCCAAGTTTTACAAGTTACCAGTTTGTCCTCAGGTTTAAGTTCATTCATCTCAACATTTTCCAGTAATTTTCAATAGTTCCCTTCATATTTCTGATAAAAAAAGATTTTGGACCCTCAAAATTATATTCCATGAAGTGATATTTGCAACATTGGTGGAGAGACACACAAAATTTTATGGGACTGTTGCCACAAAATCTAACAAGCCTTGGAGAGGGGCACCCTACAAGGCTAACACTAGACCAAGTGACAACAATGGGGTGATGGCCCACTATCACCATAGCCAAAACCCCTTGCTCTTTATGGATTTTCACCAATGAGAGGAGTTTCGGTATGTAAGAAGGTCGCCTAATGGGTATTCTAAGGTGAGGGTACAAGGTGACACAATGATGCATTCTATAAGAAAGTCACAACTTAGGCTCAAGGCTCCAATAGGAGGCAATTCGCTTTCTTGATAGAGGCCTATTAGGTGAGGCACAAGAATTAGGGCTTGATTAGTAGGTTGAGTGTTGGGATGGTTATAGGTCAAGGCAAAGGGAAAGGGTTTCCAACAATATATATCAACGAGCTCAAGGCACACGAAACCCCTAAACGAGCCCCTAATTTGAAGCAAGATCAAACTAGGGTTTACCCTAGGGAAAACAGCTAGGGAAAAGGATTTTATGGAAAAAATTGAAGCAGATGCCAACCAAAAGAAGAGATTTTGTGGAAAATACAATCCTCATGGTGTTTAATCTCTTCAATTCCAAAAGTATGCCTTGCCTAGGAATTTGCACCAAGCCCTAGTTAGTGTGCTTGGCCTTAAAGAGGACAAATTAAGGAAAGAAGAGTTAATGGATAATAAGTGTGTTTGAAATTCGATCACCAACAAAATGGACCAGTGCCTTGTCCCTTCGGAATATGGAGTATATGATTTGATAGGATAGCCAAAACTTTTCTTAGGAGGTTGAAATCTTGATGCCCTAGCACCAAAACTCAAGCAATTATCTATGTAATGGATCAAAGAATTTTCTTGGGAGAGCTAGTAAAAGTTCACCACTAGTATATCCATTCAAATGCTATTCATGAGTAATGCATGCAATAGTGATATTTACTTAGCATTCAATAAATTTTCAAAAAATTAGGGAGCAATAGCAAACCCTAGATTCAACATATTCCTTACATTAGACAGAAAAAATAAATATTCAACAATAGGTACACTTACAAGATAGTAGGCAAATATATTCAATCATTTAATCCAAATAATAGCTCCAAATATAAACAAATCAGTTCTAAATGTCAAAATGCATTCATAGATCCAAATTCTCCATAAGAAAAGAAGGTCGAATTAGCTCAAGAGGCTGAAAATCCCAAGTGTGTGATGATGATTTACAAGAATGAATCTCTCCTCTACTTATATGAGGAGTTTTGTGAGGCCCTAAATTAGGAATTTAGAAGGGTATAACCAGAATTAATGCTTAGAATATTAAAATTTATCAATTTGATTATTGAGTACCTTCCTGGGTTTTCTTTGGTTGAAGATGCTACCACTCTGCTGTGGCTCTCGCTTCCACACCCGTTACCAAAGGATAAAAAAAACCTCCCTGCCAAACTAGGTGCAATCTCAGTACCCAGCTCCAAAGTACTTCAAATTCGAGGTACACTGGCCCCCGTGCCCAAAATTTCAAGAACAATGAAATCCCAATTCCCTTTGTATTCACTTTGTTAGAAATTCCTCCTCTTTGTAAAAACTCTCCCCCCCTTCTGTCTCTCAAGCGATGTTCTAGTACTTGCTTCCTCAAGTCTACCTTGATAGGTATGAGGGAAAATATCCATGGTCTTCTACTTATAGCATCTGCCACTACATTCTCTTTTCCTTTAATTCCAAAGTCATACTCACTTAAGAATTCACTCCATCGTCTTTGCCTAGCATTTAAGTCTCTTTGGGTAAAAAAATATTGTAGACTTTGATGGTCGCTTTTGAGCATAAAGCTTCTACCTACTAGGTAGTGTCTCCATATCTTTAAAGCTAGCACTACAACAGTTAACTCTAAATCGTGTGTGGCATAAAGTTCTTCATGAGGCTTTAGCTTCCTTGAGGCATACTCTATTTATCCTCGGTGTGAGGCCCTAAATTAGGAATTTAACAAGGTATAACCAGAATTAATGCTCAGAATATCAAAATTTATCAATTTGATTATTGAGTACCTACTTGGGGTTTCTATGGTTGAAGATGCTTTTGATGTTCTGTGGCTCTTACTCTCGCTCCCGTTACCAAATGATCAAAAGCTCCCTGCCAAACTGGGCACAATCTCAGTACCCAGCTCCAAAGTACTTCAAATTCGAGGTACTCTGGCCCCTGTGCCCAAAATTTCAAGAACAATGAAAGCCCAATTCCCTCTATAGTGACTTTGTTAGAAATTCCTCCTCTGTAAAAACTCTACCCCCCTTCTGTCATCTTCGATTTCCTTATATCAATAATTCTTTCACCGCCTCCTCTTCCACCGTCTCAATATCTCGATTTAAAAAGGGTTTTCTGGTTCAGTTGGTCACAGGTGGAGCGAACTCTCGCGTCCAGGGTGCTCTTTATGAAATTTAGAGGTGGTTAGGAGATTGATGGTGAATATAATATCTATTTTATTTAAGTGGCATTTTAATCCTATTAATATTCGTACTTAATACTTTATATCAAGTACATACATTACTACCTTTAAGTTATTGTAGTAATATAAGTTACTACTTTTATTAAATTTAAACATTTAATAAATTTATATGATTAATAAATGAATTTGTTTGGATTTAAATTATTAAGTTGTTTATGTTATTTGCCCATTTGAACCCCTATATATATATTTTAAATTAACTAAAAGAAATTATATATTTTTATTATATATATAATTTCCTATGTATTTTTATAATATATATAATTTCTTTTATTTAATAAAATTATATATATATATATATATATTTTCCCAAGGAAAAATCATAACTTTCCATTAATTTTGAAAAATTACATATAGTAGATGCCATTGGCATATGCATAACTGTTGGTCGTAGCCATTCAAGTAGTGTTCAAAAAATATAAGTTATGGCCGAAGCCATTTCCAAAAAGAGTTGTACATATTCACCACGCAGGGTGTACTTAGAGTATCTAGTAAGCAGAAAAAGAGCATAAATATATACATAAAGTAATATTGTGTATCAACTGAAGATAAACCAAAAATTAGGGCCTGTCCACCCTAGGATATGCCCTATCAATGTAGGGCCGGTGATAGTATTGATATTGTTCTGCACCAAACTGTTCTTGTATCATCCACAGGCCTCTGGGATGTGTCGTGGCCTCCTTGGATAATTTGTCAGCAACCTCGTTACATTCCCTGTAAATATGTTGACAGGTGACAGAGTTAAATTGTGCCTTGAATTCCATAATTTCATCCAAGATGTTTCTAAGTGAATGTGCATGACAATTATTGATGTTATTGAACCAATTTATGATGATTTTGGAGTCTCCAAAGATCTGTAGATTAATGCAAGAATGTGCTAGTGCAAAATGCAATAGGTGCCTGAGTGTGATCAATTCTGCATAATTATTGGTTCCCTCTCCCAATCCCAGTTGAATTTTGAAGTGGTGTTGCTCAAATAGGTGTAGAATAATTCCCCCCCTCCCCCACACCCCTGTGCTTGGGCGGCTCCATCAAAATATGCCCACGGTTTGGTGTGATCAATCGTCTCAGTGGTGCAAGTGTGGTTTGAAGGAGGGTGAGTTTCATCAGGAATCTCATGGTAGGCTGCAACAATTTTCGCTGCTACATGTGGCCATTGGGCCTCTGTTCCTTTGAATATGATTTTGTTCCTGCCCAGCCAGATTGACCAACAAATGAGGAGAGGAAGGCATAGGAATTTAGAACCATTATTCACGGTAGTCCAGTTGTCCCAGGCCTCAAGGATCGTTTGTCCCTTCCAGCAGCCAGATTTGGAGAGTAGGTTTAATACTTGTAGCCATAGCTGTGCACACATTGGGCAGTGGAGAAACAGGTGGTCATTTGTCTCCTCAGCCTGTTTACAGAGAACAAACCAATGTGGACCGTAGTGAGATTAGTGCATAAGGTTAGCTCCGGTTGGTGTTTTGTTCTTGAGCACGTTCCACATGAAGAGTTTTGTTCTTGGTGGCGCATTGAGCTTCCAAATCTTGCCCCACCAGTCAAGAAGTACAAGTGGTCTGCGCGCTTTGAGAAGGTTGGGGTAGCTAGTTTTCGGGGAGTACTTACCATGATCAGTCAGGGTCCAGATAAGTTCATCGGGTCCTTCTTTGATGCGCACATGGGCTTCTTTCAGGGCATTGATGTACCCCTCCCAGGTCTGCTGCCAGTGTTCGGGGATGCCCAAGTGTGGAGCAGATAACCAAGCCTGTTCGAAGATGGAGTTGTTCTCCAAATCATCTATCTGTGCAATTACATTGATATGCCTCTGGTTGAGAAATAGGATGAGGCCTGGTGGTAATTGGTACATATTCCCCCCTCCTATCCATGGGTCCATGCCTATACGAGCCGAAGTGCCATCATTTATTCTCCATGCTAGACCCTCTCTGATGAAAGGCAGGGTATGCAAAATTGCTCTCCAAACCATAGATACCCCTGTTCGAGGCCAGGAGGGTAAACGAATCCAGTCCATGAGATGATGAGGCCAAATATATTTGTGATAGGAGACTTCAGTCTAGAGGTTTTGTGTTGTGAGTAGGATCCAACCCATCTTGGCTGCTAGTGCATGTGCAAAAAATTGATAAGTCTTTTAGTCCCCATCCTCCCCATTTCTTGGGGAGGGCAATGTGCTTCCATCCTACCCAAGCAAAAGGTTTGCCCTCTTTATATCCATTCCAAAGGAATTTGCAACAAATCTTCTGAATTCGGGCAAGAATTCCTTTAGGAATCCAAGCCAACGACATCCAATAAATAGGGGTAGCCTCCAAGACAGATTTGATGAAGACTAGTCATCCAACTCTGGATAGGAATCCGTGGTTCCAATTTGATAGGCGCTTCTCAATTTTAATTACAAGCCAAATCCAATCTGCTATTCTGTAGCAATGGGGCTTGATCCAAAACCCTAGGTACTTGAGGCCATCCTCCAGATGATGATTCTGAAAAGGGAATTTCTGATGTGCAAATCTAGCTTCCAGGGGAGATGTATTAGAGAGGGTGATGGTAGACTTGGAGTGATTTTCTTCCATGCCGGTAGCGAGGGAAAATAGTGTGAGAATTTCATGGAAGGTAGATGAGTCCCTATGGCTTCCATTTAGGAATATGAGGACATCATCAACGAAAAGTAGATGAGTGAGATAGCAGTGATCACTCATTTTTAGCCCTTGCAGTCGCCCATCCCTCTTGGCCGATGCAATGAGTCTGTTGAGTCCTTCCATGACAATCAGAAAGAGAAGCGGGGAGAGTGGGCATCCTTGCCGAAGACCTCTCTCAGCATGGAAGAAATGTGATGCAGAACCATTAATGAGAACACTGAAGGTTGCCGAGGTGATACAACACATGATCCAGTCGATGAAGGGAGGGGGGAAACCCAGGTGGGTGAGGATCATCTTAATGTAAAGCCAGCTGACCCAGTCGAAAGCTTTAGCTAGATCGATTTTGAGAATTGCCCCTTTTAGCTTTTTTGTTTTGAGGGAGTGGAGGGCTTCTTGGGCAGTGCCAATTGCTTCGTGGATTTGTCTATTTTGTAGAAAAGCAAATTGCTCAGGGGAGATGTGGCGGGATAGGATGGGCCTGAGCCAGTTAGCAAGAATCTTGGCAATGATTTTATATAGACAGTTACAAAGGGAGATAGGGAGAAAATCATTGAAAGATGAGGGGGAGTTGGATTTAGGGATCAGGGCAATGAAAGTGGTGTTAATGGCCTCATACATACGCCCAGAAGTCCTACATTCCTCCACCACCTTAAGCAGGTCTTGTCCAATGATCTCATAAAAAGCAAGGTAGAATTCAATTGTCTAGCCGTCTAGCCCTGGACTCTTATCTTTTTTGAACCATTTCAGCGTACCTTCTAGTTCCACCTGAGTGACAGGGGATGTGAGCTCCTCAGCCGTATCCATGTCCACAAATCTGGGGAAGTGTCCCGCAATTCTGACAATTTCAGCAAGAGAGGCACCAGGAGGTGCCTTGAAGAGGTTCCTGAAATGTGAATTCCCAAGGCAGGAGAGCTGATTAAAGGTTGTCGCCGTGCCCCCATCTTCCATGGGCATTTTCCAGATAGTATTGGTGACTTTCCTTCCCTTGGAAAAGTTTTGGAAGAACTTGGTGTTCTCATCTCCTGCTTTTAACCAAACAACTCGACTCTAGAGCCGCCAGGTTTCTTCCCTCTCCTTCAAAATTTTTTATCCAAATTTATAAGATGAGTCTTAGCTTCTACAGATGTGAATCCCCGGCCCTGGTCATCCAGAAGAGTGGCCAATGTCTGTTCAATTTCTCCAAGGGTTTGGTCGTCCCTCTTAGATTTTTCCTTAGCCCAATTAATGGAGAGTCTCTTGAGTCTAGTGAGGTTGGAACAAAATCCTTCTGCCAGAGATCTCCCCATGGATGGAGGATTTGATAACCAGAAATTAGAGACCAGTTGTCTGTAAGATGGGTCCGCTAGCAGGTGGAGTTGAATTTATACGGTGCCCTTGGTTTTTGAGAGGGGCTAGTAATCTCCATATAAATGGGGGAATGGTCCGATATACCTCCTGAACCCACCCATTGTCTATAGAGGGAGAGTTTTTTGTATCAGAGAGTCCTTAATGAGAAATCGATCTAGTCTCCTGGCCAAAGTGGCCTCACCCACTCTCTGGTTCCGCCAGGTGGGGAGAGGTTTTATCATTGGGATATCCGTCAGATGGTGTTGTTCAAGCAGCAACTCCATAGTCTCTGTAAGCGAATCCACCTATGCATTTGTCCCCTAAGATTCCCAAAATCCTATGGAGAAGTTCAGGTCACTGCCTAATATGAGATTATCTGGGGCAATGAGGGATAGATTGAGGAGGCGGTTCCAAAAGGCTTCTCTATTATGACATGGGCCATATACATTGATCAAGCGAAGATCCATCCCCAATTCAGATGAAAAGATGTCCATGCCAATAAAACCAACTCCACCTCAGGAGGCCTTGAGGTTTATAGTATGGGGGTTATATCCCAGGGCCAGTCCTCCAGATCACCCTATGACATCAAGGGATTGAAAGATCCATCCTGGCTTCAAAGAGCAAAGAGTGCGAGAGGTAAGGTCAGCAACTCCCAAAGTTTCTTATAGGAATATGATGTCAATAGTCTCAGATTCAAAAAGTCATCTGAGGGCTAGCTTTTTCGGCGAGCTAGCCAGGCCCCTGCAATTAAAGGAGAGCCACTTCATGGGGGTGAGTTAGAATGGGTGTTCATAGCTCTAAGAACCCGATCAAGTGATGATTGTCTGCTAGAGGCCACTTTCGCCCTGGATATAAGGATGGATTTAGATAAATGGGATTTACGGCCTCTGTTGGATTTGGGGGGCAGGGAAGAGGGGGTCAGACCCAAACCAGAGGATGTAGAGCAGTCCTCAGAGGGGGGGGGTGAGGTCTGAGGTTGTAGGGGTGGGGGGATCAGAGTGGGAAGTAGGTATTGTAATGGGGGAGGGAGGGGGATTAGGAGGGAAGGATGGGGTAGTGGTCGAGAGGACCATCCGGTGTGTGTCGAGGGGGCAGGGGATGGTGGAGGGAGTGAAATCTTGGACTGATGCAGATGTAGAGTGCATATGCAGTGCAGTACATGCAGGAGAAAAAGAAAATATAGAGTCAAGGAGAGGAGGAGTACCTGAGGAGCGAGCAGCCTCGGCAGCAGCCCTCAATCAGGTCATCGGCGGGGAGGGAGGATGAAGAGTGTTTGTAGCCGACCGATGAGTTGGTGACCCCTTCCTGTTCATTGATGTGGCAGCCTGAGGAGTCGACCCTGGGATGGATGCAAGAGCCTTTGTAGTCTCTCCTCCTGGTCCCTTTGGAGAGTCTGAGTCCCTTCGCACCAATGGGCATTCCTTGAATAAGTGCCCCACTTTGTGGCACCTACGACATCTGAAAGGGACTCCTTCGTAGTCCAGGATTTGTATCCTGGTGAAATTTTTCCATTGCAGGGTGATTTTCTCCTCTAGTTGCCAATTTAACACATTTGTACTACACTCAAGTGTGCATATAAAGAATGGCAAAGAGGAGGTGCCCAATAGACCCACCAGAATAGAACAGAGAAGCCTGTATGCATAGATATCGATCCTTAAACACATTATTACATTTTATATGTTGCTAAAGGGGAAGCCAAGATTACCAAAAAACATATCTTGCCACAAGGTTCAGGGGATTCACTAGAATATTCGTATGATAATATCTATTTGTGTATTGCAGTTAAACTTTATTTTCCAAAACCAAATAATTTGTTCTTTTTGGAAGGGGAAGGGAGGTATTTGCAGGCAATACCTCAAATATTAGAAAAGAATTTAGGATTTAGGTTTGTTTACATTTTTGGATTTTAGGGTTTGCTTGCTAAAAACAGCATCATAAGAATGGTCAGTGGCATGTAAAGGAAGAAATATGGAAAAAAATGGAGACAAATGGTGTTCAAGAATTAGACTCGGAAACCTCAAAGAACAAACATTATTTACTTCCTTTCTACATTGATGTCTTGCAATGATGGTATCTCTTCCTTATCTTGACTGACTGGCCTGGATTCATCAGGTAAGTTCTATAAAGATTTTATGTAGACATTGACTTTCAATATAAAAAGAACATCTTAAAAGAAATCACTAGCTTCTTTATGCTTAATGTAAGTTGTTATTGATACATTTCAACTTGAAATCGAAAAGAGCAGCTTGCAGACCCAGCAAAGACAAACATCTTGTCACTTTCTTGACACAGAAGTAAACAGCTGGTTATTTTTATTTCACAATCGTGTAGCAAAAAGGGATAAAAGAGAGGAAGAGAGTACCCCCAGTAGTAAGAAGTATACAAGATAATATCATTATGATTTGAGTGATCAGCAGACATAATGGCTGGGGATCCCCACTCACGAGAAAATCAGAAGCATACCTGCAAAATGTTCCAATCACAATATGAGTTATTATAACAATGATAGATACTTGATAATAAGAACCAAAATGCTACGATTTATTTTGAGAATTGGTTATAACTTAGGAATAAGTTTCCCAGTTTCATATCCTTGGCTTTGTGTTCTACATTTGATTGCTTTGCTCATAGTTACTAGCACATATTAGAAAAGGCTATTCAATATCATAATCATTACTTGTGTTAGTACTTCCTAAAAGACATCGAATTCGAAGGATGTAATTTGTGAATTTGAAGTCACAAATGTCAATAAACAAAGTCCTAATTCAGCAATATGATTTGCTTGTGTAGAAATCTAAAAATTAAAATAGTCAGAATAAAAAGGAATAAAATGCAGACAGATGCATATTTATACAACTTAGCAACTCCTATTTTGAAGCATACCCACCTATTGTCTCCAAGATGGCAGCTAGCCAAGTAACCACTTATCATATTTCAAATGCACCTCATTAACCAGTCAGAGATGCAACCGGGGATGGAAATGGGCGTCCACCAAAATCACAGTGCACATAAATCAACTGCTAATGCAACAAAATGCACAATTATAAATGCATGAAAAAAAGCTCATTCAAACACAGTGTATTCACTATTCATCCCTATTTTCAGCCTTTCTATAAAATTCATAACATAAAAATATTTCTTCAACAAATGTATATGATATTAACCATTTAACCATGGACAGAAGAGCAACACATGCCCACATTCCTTTTCATGATGATTCATATAAAATCTCAGGCACAAAATTCAAGATTAAATAACAATAATATAAAATGGAAAGTACTTATCTTTTACCAGAATGAATCCAACACACTGGTTACACAAGTGATTGACCTCCTTGTTGAAAACTAGGAAAATACTAAGAGGGGTGTGAATTGTGAAAATTTGAAGACCCAAATCCTTACTGCAACAAACTGATTATTTCTCCTACTTGTTAATTCATGCAAGTTATTTACTTTGTTACACTGTAAATATAGAAGTAAATACAACTGCAACGTTCACAACTTAAATAATATGCGAAAACAAGAACTGAGCAAGAAAGAAATAGCACACACAAGTGACACCGTTGTTCTTGGACAAATGTCCCTGGAAAAACCCAATGTGGGAAAACTGGTGTAGCAGTTGAGGGTTTGCATTATTATGCTGTAATTTATGAGTACAATTCTTCGGATGCCTAAATTGGCAATCCTATACAGAGATCTAATTGGACAAAAAGATAGTGAGATGATCGCACCCTGTCACTAGGAAATCTGGCACTGATCTGCGTTGGAGATGAGCCTCAACGTTGTCTCTACGTAGTCTCTGTGCAACACTGCATCACAGCCACGCAGTTACTGTGTCACTGCTGCTGGGATTGTGTTGCACCTCCTCTCGATCCTCTGCTCGCTAGATAATCCCGATTGTTCCCTAGCAGAAATACATACTCCCTCTGAAGCTCTACGCTGCCACGACGTAGCTCTACGCTGCCTCTCCAAACTACTCTCTGCTCTCTCTGCCTTGCACTCTCTGGATCAGGAAAACTTCCTCTAGAAAATTATCTCTGCCCCTCACTATAAGAAATTTGGATTTAAGACCTCTGTGGTTTATTACTTTCGACTTAGTTACCGGAGAATCCACAGTAAGAACCATTTTCTGCCAACGTTTCAAATCCCAATCGGGATCCATCATCAGGACAACTTGAATGCTTGATAGAAGAAGAGCTTATTTGAGGAATTAAATAGTAATGAGGAGAGAAAAAGAGATGAATGTCGGCTTTCAATTTTTATGAAAAATAATTTTTGATGAGATGTCGGCTGTCTCAGATTAATTTAAATTATTTATTTATTTATTTATTATTATTATTATTATTATTATTTTACTTAATATTTAATATGATAGTTATTATTAATATTAATTTATTAATTATTATTAATATACTAATTAATAATAAAAATAATTAGTATTATAATAATTAGTATTAGTGATATTATATTCATCATAGATAATGTTAAAAAAAAAAAGTATTAATCCTAGAAAATTGAATTAATATTTAATATTTATAATACATGATTGATCATTAATATTTATTATTAATAATAATTGTAATTATTATTATTATTATCATTAATATAATAATTAGTAATAATAATAATTAGAATTATAATAATTAATAATAATAATTAGAATTAATGGAATTATAATGATCAAAATTAATGTTAAAAATATTAATTTTAGAATATTGAATTAATATTTAATACTTATTATAATATATGTTGGTACGATTTTTTAATAAATTTTTAAGAATAGGTTACCATTTAGCTTAGTAAAGAAATTTATTGTTAATTGTAAAAATTATTGTTATTAATAATTATTATTTATTAATATAAAAATTAATAATAATAATTAGTATTAATAATCATAATTAGAACTGATCAAATTAATCCTAGAATATTGTATTAATATATAATAATGATAATATTAATCCTAGAATATTGAATATGATATTTGATATTTATTATTTAATTTATATATAACACATGAGTTAGTACAATGTTATTTTTATTTTTAATTAGAATTATTACCAATAAATTTTTGATATTTTGGGAGAAGAATTATGGGATAATATTAAAATTAGTTAAACTATTCAAATGAATAAATATTAATAATAATTATTATTATATTAAAAAAGATATTTTAATATTAAGAATTAAAGTAATTAATATGGGTAATTAATTAATTAATGATAAAGCTCAATGTCAAAATTAATAATGTAAATGATTAATAAAGTAAATGATTAATTGTGTACTTATTATTATTATTATAATTATTATTATTATTATTATTATTATACTAATATTAATAAAGCGAGTTAATTTCTCTGATTAGGGGAAACCAGCTTCCACTGATCTCCATACCATTGTCTCTGTTGAGATTATGTGGGTGTTTGATAATTTCAAGAGCTTCTCTGATCTTTCGCCTATGGTGTTGCTCTTCCCTAACGATTATAGAGGTGCTTTCCAAGCAGACATGGTGCTTAGTTTTTGAGGAGTGTTCTGCCAGGGCGGAAGTACGAGACCTTTCATTCTTAATATCAGCTCCATGTTCCTTGAGTCTGGTCTGCAGGGAGCGACCTGTTTCACCAATGTAGCTTTTCCCACATGAGCAATCAATTTTATAGACCCCTTTAAGTTGATGTCTATCAATATTATCCTTGACAGATCTCATACCTTGCCTAATAGTTCCAGGTGCTGAGAATTGCATGCTTATGTTTTTCCTTCTTAGGATTTTCCTGCTGAGAATTGCGTGCAATTTTGCTGAGAATTCCATTAATTCTAATTATTATTATTAATTATTATAATTCTAATTATTATTATTACTAATTATTATATTAATGATAATAATAATAATAATTACAATTATTATTAATAATAAATATTAATGATCAATCATGTATTATAAATATTAAATATTAATTCAATTTTCTAGGATTAATACTTTTTTTTTTTTTTAACATTATCTATGATGAATATAATATCACTAATACTAATTATTTTTATTATTAATTAGTATATTAATAATAATTAATAAATTAATATTAATAATAACTATCATATTAAATATTAAGTAAAATAATAATAATAATAATAATAAATAAATAATTTAAATTAATCTGAGACAGCCGACATCTCATCAAAAATTATTTTTCATAAAAATTGAAAGCCGACATTCATCTCTTTTTCTCTCCTCATTACTATTTAATCCCTCAAATAAGCTCTTCTTCTATCAAGCATTCAAGTTGTCCTGATGATGGATCCCGATTGGGATTTGAAACGTTGGCAGAAAATGGTTCTTACTGTGGATTCTTCGGTAACTAAGTCGAAAGTAATAAACCACAGAGGTCTTAAATCCAAATTTCTTATAGTGAGGGGCAGGGATAATTTTCTGGAGGAAGTTTTCCTGATCCAGAGAGTGCAAGGCAGAGAGAGCAGAGAGTAGTTTGGAGAGGCAGCGTAGAGCTACGTCGTGGCAGCGTAAGGAGTTACAGATAAGATTGCGAAAATCCTAAGAAGGAAAAACATAAGCACGCAATTCTCAGCAAAAAGGATGTTATCTCATGAACCCAAGGCCTGTGATCATCTTGAGGGTGGTAGGGTTTTTCTACCTTACATTCATGGAGTTACAGATAAGATTGCGAAAATCCTAAGAAGGAAAAACATAAGCATGCAATTCTCAGCACCTGGAACTATTAGGCAAGGTATTAGATCTGTCAAGGATAATATTGATAGACATCAACTTAAAGGGGTCTATAAAATTGATTGCTCATGTGGGAAAAGCTACATTGGTGAAACAAGTCGCTCCCTGCAGACCAGACTCAAGGAACATGGAGCTGATATTAAGAAGGAAAGGTCTCGTACTTCCGCCTGGCAGAACACTCCTCAAAAACTAAGCACCATGTCTGCTTGGAAAGCACCTCTATAATCGCTAGGGAAGAGCAACACCATTGGCGAAAGATCAGAGAAGCTCTTGAAATTATCAAACACCCGCATAATCTCAACAGAGACAATGGTATGGAGATCAGTGGAAGCTGGCTTCCCCTAATCAGAGAAATTAACTCGCTTTATTAATATTAGTATAATAATATTAATAATAATAATAATAATAAGTAGTACACAATTAATCATTTACTTTATTAATCATTTACATTATTAATTTTGACATTGAGCTTTATCATTAATTAATTAATTACCCATATTAATTACTTTAATTCTTAATATTAAAATATCTATTTTAATATAATAATAATAATTATTAATATTTATTCATTTAAATAGTTTAACTAATTTTAATATTATCCCATAATTCTTCTCCCAAAATATCAAAAATTTATTGGTAATAATTCTAATTAAAAATAAAAATAACATTGTACTAACTCATGTGTTATATATAAATTAAATAATAAATATCAAATATCATATTCAATATTCTAGGATTAATATTATCATTATTATATATTAATACAATATTCTAGGATTAATTTGATCAGTTCTAATTATGATTATTAATACTAATTATTATTATTAATTTTTATATTAATAAATAATAATTATTAATAACAATAATTTTTACAATTAACAATAAATTTCTTTACTAAGCTAAATGGTAACCTATTCTTAAAAATTTATTAAAAAATCGTACCAACATATATTATAATAAGTATTAAATATTAATTCAATATTCTAAAATTAATATTTTTAACATTAATTTTGATCATTATAATTCCATTAATTCTAATTATTATTATTAATTATTATAATTCTAATTATTATTATTACTAATTATTATATTAATGATAATAATAATAATAATAATTACAATTATTATTAATAATAAATATTAATGATCAATCATGTATTATAAATATTAAATATTAATTCAATTTTCTAGGATTAATACTTCTTCTTTTTTAACATTATCTATGATGAATATAATATCACTAATACTAATTATTTTTATTATTAATTAGTATATTAATAATAATTAATAAATTAATATTAATAATAACTATCATATTGAATATTAAATAAATAATAATAATAATAATAAATAAAATAAATAAATAAATAATTTAAATTAATCTGAGATAGCCGACATCTCATCAAAAATTATTTTTCATAAAAATTGAAAGCCGACATTCATCTCTTTTTCTCTCCTCATTACTATTTAATCCCTCAAATAAGCTCTTCTTCTATCAAGCATTCAAGTTGTCCTGATGATGGATCCCAGTTGGGATTTGAAACGTTGGCAGAAAATGGTTCTTACTGTGGATTCTCCGGTAACTAAGTCGAATATAAGAAATCTCCTCGATCACCTTCTCCACAAGCTGTTGCACTGCTTGTTGATTTTTAATATACCTTGGACAAGTGGTTTCCCATGGGTTAATATCTACCTAGAGAAAAGTGTCCAAAATAATTCTTTTCCTAAGTGTGACTTTATAAAGTGAATGTGACTTTATAAGTGGTAAAGTCAATGTTAAATTATAAAGTGAAAAGTGACTTTAGACAAAGTACAATGTGGGTACTTTATTAAATGGGTGAGTTAAAAAATAGAAAGTGAAAATTAAATGCACATTTATTCTCATCCCTTGATCTAAATGAATCTGAGCCATTAGATCTTAGGGTTGCCCAAAAGTCATTTAGGGAAATAAAAAGGGAAAAAGAAAAGTGAGACTACATTCATTCTTCATTAGCAGATTGGAGAAAGGAGGCTGAGAGCTAGAGAAAAGTTCTGAAAGAGAAATTTGTTGCAGCAAGCTGAAGGAGTGATTTCTGGGCAAAGATGGACATGGAAATCAAGGTTTAGACGACAACAGAGGGTACAATACGAACATCATTGAATGTTGTGAACTGCACGCCATTCGAGAGAAAATTAAAAAAAATTGAAAAAAATTCATATAGTGGTACGGAAATCCATATAGTCCATATAGTCGTATCCGTACAGTACATATTTTCAACTTCAAGTGGGCACGAAAATCGAGGCAAAGTGGGCACGGTTTTCAAGGAGTTTTGGGCTGAAGAGATAAGTTGTATTTTGTTGTTTTGTTTTGTCTGCAAATGTATTTTTCCTACACCTTGAAAGATAAATAAATTTGAAAAGCTCTCTAACAGGTTTTCCCCATAGAAGATTGAAGGGGTTTTGCCTGGGTCTAAGTTGACCAAAAATATATGTGTATTTTTATGTGTTGTTGGTCTAGTTATGTCCATATTTATTTTCAGCATGTGTTGACAGTCCCATGTGTTTTAATCTGAAAATTTCATTTCCAAAATTCTATATGTTGAATGTATGTTTATGGGAAAGGGCATTTAACTGAATGGGAGTGATAAGGTGAAATTAAACCGGGTTGGGATTGTTGGAAACCTTTTTTAGTTATCAAATTTCAACACTGCTCTCTTCAGAAAATCGATCTTTGATCTCTCACCCGATGTATTTTTCAAATGCACATCAAGCCTCTTCTTATAATCCTCTCGTTGATCAATCAACAGTCGAGATTAGATTCTAATCAATGGCTCAGATCATTTTGACTTTATTCTTGTCTTCTTCTAGAAGTTTCACCCCCAGTTTAATTAATACCCTTTAATTATTTTAATTTCCTAAGTTTAGACTTAGGCATCCATTAAAAATAATTAATTATTTTAATAAAACTATCTCTGAGTGGAATTTCCCATAACAATTTCTGGGTATTCTAGAATACATGTGTCCTATCCTCCTTGCAAATTTTGAGGCTTAGAACAGATCCGATGCTACCAGAAATCAACAATCCCTCTTAGCGAGGAATGTGCTCTTGTAATGCAACCTGTTGAAGCATCACCTCGACTCTGTAGCATATCCCTCTATGCTGCTGATGTCTGACATCACTGCCCACCAACTACTGCGCAAATGTTGCATCTTTGCTGCTACTGACTCTGCATGATGCTGCCAACTACATCTGCACTGCAACTCTTCTCCAATTGTTGTTGCTGCCTTCTGCAACAACTGCAACGGAAAAACATCCAAAATACTGAACACGTGTTCAAAATGATACATCTCTTGTTGGAGTTCTGATTGCTGCCAGTCTCTGTGTTGACCCTCTGAAGTCTCTGCATTGTTGCTAACTCTGCACTGTGCCAACTGCACTGCTGTCAACTCTACTCTGCGCTGCTCAGTGTCTGGCACTCCTAGTCACTACAATTGTCACTCTAACACTCCTCTACACCAACTGACACGGGTCCATCTTTCTATTTCTGATTATGGGCTCGTGTAGCAAGGTCTTGATCCAAGAGGTGGACTCCTCAAGGATCCTACCCATATGTGGTTCTTTCGAACTATAGTACTAGATCACCCCACCTCTCCCCTAGAGGTATCTGGGAAATCATGGCAAACTCCTCCTCCTCGATCTTTGCGGTTGCAGCCTGCGGATCATGTTTCTCGTCCTTGTCCTTCTTCTTGAGAGGACACTGTGTAGCATAGTGACCAAATTCACCACACCGGAAACATTTGATCTTTGAGACATCCTTCTTCCACCTCCGCTGCTCCTGCTGCCCCTTTGATGCAAGGGCTGCATTCTCCTCCTCCTCCTTGGGCTTCATCCCACTACTGCTGCTTCCATCAAGTTTGCACTTGACTAAGTCTCGCCTCATCTCTTCCTGTTGAAGAGCAGCCCACATCCCTTCCCAATCCGACAATTTCTCTCTGCCCAAGATACTCTGGACAAATACTTGCCATTCTTCTGAGACTGAATTCAGGGCCAACCTCACCATCTCTGTAGGTTAAGGTGATGACCCTACAACTTCCAACTGATCTCAGACTTCCTGAAGCTTTGATAGGAACAGATCAATGCGTTCCCCCTTCTACATCCTCGCAGATCTCATTTTCTCCTCCAAGTACATCTTTCGCTGCTCGAAAGATCCTTGATACAACGTAGCCAACGCATCCCACATCTCTTTGGCTATCCCTTTGCCAACAATGTGACATACAATGTGATCCCTCACTCCGTCGAGGATCAACCGCTTGGCCTTCACCATCTCAGCCTTGTACTTGAGCGGATTTGCATCGGCGGGTTTAGCTACCACACTATCGACATAGGCTCTGAGATCATGCTCATCTAGAAGGCAGGAGATCCCAACCTTCCAGATCACATAATTGGATGGTCCGTCCAATCGATCTTGATCTCTTAGCCCATTAGCTGCCATCTCTACCAACAAAAATTGAACTGCTCCTTCTCTCCTCTGCGCAGCTACTAGGCTGGCCTATGCACTCCCTGCTGGAGTTAGTAGATCTGCTCCTCACTACTATTGCTCAGCAATTGAGAAATAAAATTCCTTGGCTCGAAATTCACTAAGGAAGAAATTCCCTAAAAATGTGTCTCCTTCCTTCTTCTGATGTTTTTCTACCCTAGCAATTGCTACAAAAACTACGTCTCACTTGAAGACTATTCTATGCTACTCCCTCTGCCACTGACAAATCTTGATCTGGAAATCTTACCTCTCCGTCAACTCACTCATAGAGAGATCTTCCTTGAGAATCTTGCCCTCCTGGCCTGGACTGCGCAATCCATCTGGGGATTCGATTGGCTGCCTATGCAACACTTCGATCTCCCTCCTCTTCAACGCTCAACTCTTCCGATCTGCTCTCTTGCTTCACTTGCGCTCTGATACCATGTGAAAATTTGAAGACCCAAATCCTTACTGCAACAAACTGATATTACTTCTCCTACTTGTTAATTCATGCAAGTTATTTATTGTGTTACATTGGAAATATCGAAGTAAATACAACTACAACCTTCACAACTTAAATAATATGCAGAAACAAGAACTGAGCAAGAAAGAATAGCACACATAAGTGACACCGTTGTTTTTCGACAAATGTCCCCAGAAAAACCCAATGTGGAAAAACTGGTGCAGCAGCTAAGGATTTGTATCATTACGCAATAATTTCTGAGTACAATTCTTCGGATGCCCAAATTGGCAATCCTATACAGAGATCTAACTGGACAAAAGGATAGTGAGATGATCTCACCCTATCACTGGGAAATCCGACACTGATCTGCGCTGGAGATGAGCCTTCGCGCTATCTCTACTCCATCTCTGCACAATACTGCGTCACACCCACGCAGTTACAGCCTCACTGCTGCTGGAATTGTGCTACACCTCCTCTCGATCCTCTGCTCGCTGGAAACTTCGGCCCTCTGGCCTCCCAGTCTCACACCTCGGCTCCGGCACTAGATCCGAACTATTCCCCAGCAGAAATATGAACTCCCTCTGAACCTCTACGCTACCACATTGTAGCTCTACACTGCTTTTGCATGGCCTAGTGCTGCCTCTCCGGACTACTCTCTGCCCTCTCTACCTTGCACTCTCTGATCAGGAAAACTTCCTCCAGAAAATTATCCCTTCCCCTCACTGCAAAAAACCTCCTTGATCACCTTCTCTGGCAATTGCTGCGCTGCTCTCTTGAGAAAATCGATCTTTGATCTCTCACCCAATGTATTTTCCAAATGCCCATCAAGCTTCTTCTTATAATCCTCTCGTTGATCAATCAACGACCCAAATAAGATTCTAATCAATGGCTCAGATCATTTTGACTTGATCCTCTTTTTCTTCTAGAAGTTTCACCCCCAGTTTAATTAATACCCTTTAATTATTGTAATTTCCTAAGTTTAGACTTGTGCATCCATTAAAAATAATTAATTATTTTAATAAAACTGTCTCTGTGTGGAATTTCCCAAAACGATTTTTGGGTATTATGGAATACATGTGTCCTAGAATCCCTGCATATTTTGAGGCTTAGAGCACATCCGATGCTACCAGAAATCAACACGAATCAGTATTTTAAAGCTTTCAACAATTATTAGCCAATTTCTTTAACAATGAGCATAGTTATTTAAATATTCAGCAATTAATCATGAAATCAATACACAACAATACTATCAACTTCAAACACTCAAGCAACAAATAGAGACACCATATATACGTGGAACCCATAAAGGAAGAAAACCGCCAATGTTTTTGTTTAGATGTAAATGCAAGCACCAACTTCTTTTTACATCATATATATATAGGTAGTGTTACCACAAAATCTAGCGGGCCTTGGAGCTGGACTAAGTGCTAACAATGGGACAATGGCCCACTGTCACCACAGGCAAGGTCTCTTGCTCTTTATGGACTTTCACCGATGGGAGGAATTCCAGTATGATTATGATCACCTATAATAGATATTCTAGGGTTGAAGGTACAAGGTGATGGAGCTAGAGGTCACTCAAAAGAGAGGCCCAATAAAGGAACAAGGCTTCAAAGAAGAAAATCGATCTCTAACAAAATCCTGGCACAAGACATAGGGTTTTGAGGTTTTTAGATGGTAATAGGTGTTGACCACTAAAGTGGCACATGATGATTATATAAAGACTCCATGCCCAAGGATGATCTAGAGGACACTTGCACCATCAAATATCATCAGTCAACAAAGTTTTTTAACTCTACTTCTATCTTCTCATCATTTTTCTTGTACCCAGATTCCACACCCTAGGGGGAATTGTAATAAGTGATACTAGTAATGATGAGTTTTTGAGTCTGTAACAAGCCTAAGATGTTGGGACTTGATCAAAAAATGAGTTCACCTTGGAGTGTTTTTTTAATCTGGTTAATTATCCCTTTTTCAGAGGTGGATAATTTTTTGGGTTTTTCACTCACTTTTTACCCCAAAGCCGGGGTGACAGTTTGAAGGTTGAACCCCTAACACATATTAGTGTATAGAGTCAATGTATATTACCATACTAGATCACACAAAAAAATTTGTGGAATTTGGCTATGTGTAAGTAGGATTTTTTAATAATTAAAAATTTCCCACAAAATGAGATTTTTTAATTAATTTCTATGTAATGATGTAAAAATGTGGCCTTAGGAAATGTCTGGGGCGTATGACTAGTCGAAATTCATCTTTAGAAGCCCAACATTATCCTAGGATCCAATTTGAGGGTCAAAACATGACTTATAGTCCCTCAAAAGCCGATTTTCCTAGTGACAGTGGCAAAAACTGAGAAAAAATTCAAACAAATTCAATAAGTGGAAATTTTTCTAAATTTTTCCATAGTCAAAGAAGTTCAACCAAATGACATGGCAGTTCCAAATGAAATTCAAAGATGATGTGGCAATTATGTGGGGCCCACCACATGAAGCCACAACTCAAGTCAAAGTCAAAGGGGCCAAAGTAACTTTGATTTAATTCTAATCAAATGTTACTAAAGTCTAAGGTGAAAAATTTAAAAGAAATTGAGGGACCTCACATAACTATGGTCTACGCATTAGCTTGATAAAAGGCACATGATAAAAGAAGCTTCCGCGTACAACAAAGGAATATCCATGTTGGACAAAGATATCTCCATGCAGCAAAATAAAATCAGCGTAGACTTTCATGGAATGTTAAGTGAGGTTAACTCAAGTTTTTGTGAGGACTATCTACGCATTAAAACTCCACTTAGCCTCCACGCTGCCAGCTAAAAGTCACCTGCAACTACTCATACACCAAATCAGATTAGACACTATCCCAATCAAAGTGTCAATGCAGCAACTTAACTCCATCTCCACGCAGCAGTTCATACAACTAATACGCAACACATTTTGGCATATTGTGGGCACGAATTTTATGGATTAGATGTCAGTTATTACTGCAGTTCTGATTGGAGTTTGTCTCCCACTTAAACTCATGCATTGGTGCTCCTTCTCCACTGCCAGCCAATCAAAAGTTATACACCAGCAATCAAGGAATGCACACAGCAGATTTGAAAATGTTCGATGGGCAGTTTGTTGGTGCGGTTGGAGAGGTGTCATTGCCTTGGATTTTGATGGAGATTTGATGATAGTTTGTCTCCCTACCACTCCTACTCTCAAAGCACTTGGCAGCCAGGGATATCTATGTTGATTTATGAAGATGACACCTACAGAAATTCACAACAGTCAGAGAACATGTGCTAACAGTCACCTACAACAATTTGATTTCACACATGGAGATATGCACATCAGTCATAACAACCACTTGTACAAATTCGTTTTTATCATTGGGATTATCTCCATTCCACACTTGTCACTTGCATTCACATTGGGATCGACTCCCATAGTTCTATTTAAATGAGCTTTGGATCTCATCTTTGTGTCATGTAATAAGCTATTGGGCTTGAGGAAACTCTACCATTTTGTACTTGCATACTTTCTGTTGTCGCACAAATTGTCACAACAACGCTCAGATCGGGGGCTGTCACCCTGATCCCTGATCTCTCCGTTTAAGCCTGTCTCCCGTGGCTAAGGGGGGTAGACCCTACGGGATAGTGGATGACCAACTGGGGACCAATTGGGTTGGGAGACACGAGGGAAACAAGCACTTAATTGATTTTATTGAGTTAATAGACCAGTTCCTTATGAAATGAATGATGAAACAATTATTTGTCAAATGCTGCAGAAATATGAACTCACTAACAACCATTTACCATCAAATAACTCAATCAAAGATTAACTTTTACCAAATGTAATAAATGCTCAATGGCTTAATGATACTCCAGCAATTAAAATTTCGAAAGATAAAATGCTTTAAACAACCACGTAAAATGCTAACTAGAGATCACATTCATGTAGTTAATCTTCAAATGAACACTTAAGCATGTTTAACCATATATAGAAATGATAAATATTATTTCCACATCAAAATTTTAGCCTCAGCATAAAAGATATATCGCAAACATAACAAATCCTGAGCCAAGACTGAAATTGGCGAAAAATTTCCAAATATATATCTATATATATATATATATATATTCAAACTTTAAGTCAAAAATCTAAATAATATTAAAATCTTATTATATTTTTCAAACAAAATTAAAGACTAAATGAAACTTTAAGTCAAAAATCTAAATAATATTAAAATCTAAACTAAAAAAAAAGAAAAACCTTTTATTTTATTTTATTTTTTTATTTTTCAGTTTACTTTAAACAAAATTAAATCTAAACTAAATTAAATCAAAATCTAAACTAAAAGAAAAGAAACTCCTTATGCTTTTTAGAATTTTAGAATTTTTATGATTTTTTTATTGTTAAAATCTAAACCTAAACAAAATTAACTAAATCTAAAATTAAAACTAAAATTTAAAATCTAAATATCTAAAATCAAAAACCTAGGCCAAACTGGGCCAAAAAAAACAAAATTTAAATCTAAAGTTAACACCTAATAAAAAAAATTAAACTCCAATTTTTTTTTATTTTTTATTTTTTTGTTTAACGTTTTATTATTATTATTATTTTACTTTTTTATATATTAAAACATACTCTATATATATAAAAGAGCTAACTCTAAAAAAAGGGAACTAACACTAAAACGTATTACACTGACAATGTAAAAAAAAAATTGAAATCGAAAATTTATACTAATCACATAAAAAAAACTAAGATCTAAATACTAAATTAAATAACAGTTCAAATCTAGAACCATACGCATGACCAAACTTCAGCTATTAATGCATTGACACAAAAAAACAAACTACGCTGAACCTGAAAAATCGATCTAAAAAGAAAAAAAATGATACGCTAACATCCGAACCTGATCATGCCAACCACGCAAAACAAACTTAGATTTTTCCTTCTTTTTTTTTTCGTTTGCTACGCAGGTTTGAAGAATGATTGGTGACAACGGGATTCGAAGAGAGCAGCCAGGCAAAGAACACTGCGGAAGCTTGGAAGCCGGCAGTCAACGGATCAACGGGTTTGAGGAAAGCTGAGCGATGGCGAATAGCCGGATAACTGCAGATTTAGAAGGTGCAATAATGAGCTATGTGTGAAGTGAGGGAAAACTGAGCAATGGACGATAGAGGAAGTTCTTGGAGGGACGTTGCAGGGTTGGCAAGCTTTAGGGACAGCGTGCAGGGGAAAGAAATCAGCGGGAATGGTACCACGCTGCCAATTCGTTTTGCAGATTGGAGGGCGTTCAAAAGAAAACGCAGGAGCAGAAGTGGCAGCTGCAATGTTGTAGGTGAGCTTGAGGAGCAAAGAACTGATGGCTGCAAGGAACGCAGGCTGATAGAGCAGCAGGTATGGAAAGGCTAGAATGCAGTTTTTCCTTAAAAATTTTCAAAATGTCCCTGAAACACAATTAAACCTGCAACATGACAAAACCCTGAGTAATAGCGGGGAGCTGATCAAACCCTCGGAAGTCTTCAGAAAACCCTGCAACCTATAAATGGAAAGGAAAAACACCCAAAATATATGCAAAAAAATAAAACCCTAAAAACTAGCTACAAAATTTACAGCTTTGTGACTCTACAACAGCCAGATTTGTCAGTAACCCTCCATAATACTTTCAGAATATCAAATTTACTATGAGATACTTCAGAAATCTCTCATGCAACTCAAAAAAATAAACTTTAAATGTCAGAACCAAAATCAAAACTGGCTAGGCTCTACAAGAAAATGCTTTGTGGGAGTTGGCTGGTTCAGCCAAGAACTTCCCCAAACGCCCACTGATTTTCTCGATGAGGGTTTCCTGCACAGCTCACTTCAACCATCAATAAAGAGAGAAAAAACAGTACTAGATTCCAGATGCAATGGAGATACCTGCCATTATTTCAGAAACTCTAATACCATTCAAATCCTAGTAAGTGAACAAGATATCTGTGTTCAACAATACTCTACATCAAGCTATTACTAATGGCTGAAAATAAGATTATGTAGAAAATAAAACAACGCACAACACTTCAGGAGAGTAACACCAGCAAGATTTCAACCCCAAAGTCTTTCTTTATTTGCACCAGAAAAAAGTTTACAAGAGAGCTTTCTTCAACATAAGACTCACAGATCGAATGATCTCAAATGACCCCTAGCACCCTATTTAAAGGAAAAATTCCCAACGGCTAGTTCGAGTGATCCACGTCAAAATGATCTCGACCGTCGATGAGGATCAAAACATCTTTTAATCTCATGCGTCGAATTTTTAGATGCATTAAAAAATTGAAATTCTGCATTTATTTACTCAAAAATTTGACCTATTATTATTTATTTATTTATTTATTTTACCATTTTTATTTATTTTTTTATTTTTTAATTATTTATATCTTTTATTTTTTAATTTTTTATTATTATTTTTTTAATTTTTAATTTTTATTATTTTTTAATTTTAATTTTAATTTTTTAATTTTTTAAATGGATCCTTGAACTTAGCCTTTGGAAAAATCACCTAGGACCTAGGACTTAGGACTTATGAGGGGGTTAAAACATTTTCTAACCCTCAAGACACTTTACATCTCAAGGGGGAAAACCCATTTGACATAGACCCTCATAGACCACCCAGATCTGCGACACATCTATAATCTAGCAGATTAACACACTAGGATTCCTCTAAGATTCTAATGACAAAATTCATTCCGGTTTTGGGGTTAGGCTGAAGGAGAACTCTGCCGATCATAGATCGGTGAGACAAAAAACCTTCCGGAATGTAGATTATCACTAGAAAATTAACAACTGTTGGTCGTACTCGTTTCAATCGAGAAATGGAAGAAGCCATACAAGGGTTTGCCTGTTCTGAACACCCAAATAAATCACTACCAGCTCTCAGGATCTAATGTTATTGATCTTATGATTTTTTCATTAGTGCAGATATGGAGATCGAGGAAGCCTTCGAATAACCGGCTTGAACCCATTGCTTAATCCTGCTCATGAAAATATGGAGATTTTTCCTTATGAAGGAACGAACTAGATTGCCCTTTGATAATTTGCCCTTTTATAATAAAGTGATGGATAAAACTGCCATTAAAAAGCTTATTAGCAGATTAATAGATCACTTCGGAATGACATATACATCACATATCTTGGATCAACTCAAGACTTCGGGTTTTCAACAAGCTACTAATACAGCTATTTCATTAGGAATTGATGATCTTTTAACAGCACCTTCCAAAGGATCAAATCAATCGGTGCTGCTCTTGTCGATCTAAGCGGCCACGGTCTTATTCGTGAGGTGCCAAGGTCGAGTAGGTAAATCTATTCTCTATCCGAGCAAGAAGATATCAACGGGTCAAAAGGGCAGGGTATTTATATATCAGTCGGGCAGGTCGCAAGGTCTAGAGAAGCAAGTAAGCCCGGTTCTATCATTTCTTCTCCCAGCAAGCAATTTCTTTTCCCATCCAGTTGGTGTAAAGGATGATCCTCCCATTCGACTAGTCAGCCCGTTGGTCTCGTTTCTTCTCAAAGCCAGCCGTGTTTCGTTGTACCTGTTCCGGTGCTCCTTCCCTTCCGTCCCACCACCTAATCTCCTTCCGTCCCGTCGATCCGGGTCAAAGGGTGTGTCTTTATGGGGGCAAGTGGTGTGCGGTGTTGTCATATTCGACCCATCAGGTATTCCATGTTCTACGTTAGAATATCCAAAAATGGAATTTCTCTGTAGAATACCACTTTTGGGTATTCTAAGAATCGCATCAGGACAAGGTATTATTCTTTTTTCCCATTCTTTATCACATTGCAATGAGACGATGAATCGATTCATTTGCTTTTTTCCCTTAATATTGTAATTATTAGGGTAAAAGACATAAATAGAGTCTCGATGCTTGTTGGATATGGTCCGATCAGTTTCAGTTTCTGAATAACTGAACCGAGATGCGCAATCGGTTACCCACTTGAGGGGCATCTAGATGATGTCGCTAGAGGGAAGGAGGCTTTTTGGAGCGTAACGAGAAGGGGGGGGGAGGTGGGAGTGAATAGTGTGTGAGAGAGAGTCATACTGGTGAAAGTTGGGTAAGCGTAGGACTAACTGAAGGTGGGTCTACACCCACCCTCTTTACACCCTCTACACAATGGATAGATTCTTTATGAGGTCCCCTGCCCAAGGAAAGACTCCCCCAACCAATAGATATAAGGCACCACAATAGATATTTGTCTTAAGACACCCTTAGTCAACCCTTCGGCAAATCTAAGGAATTGATAAGATCCACAATCCAATCTCTAGGAAGGCCAGTCTCTCTATCTCTGTCCAGGATGATCCCCATCCCAATTGCAGGAATAAGGGTCTCCTCTCTAGGAAGGTCAGTCTCTCTAGCCAGTCTCTTTCCAATGAGTCACTGTCAAATGGCACGAACATGTCAATCAAGCACTATCCCTTTTGCGAAGAAAAAAGAGGGTGTACTGCTATGGGAAGTTGACATGTAGTGGTCAACATCTGGCTCTACTTGTGGACACGTTGCTGCACTGCAGGAATGTGAGAATCCAGAATCTGCATCCACGCAACACACAACAGAAATAAGTAGCGTCCATTCAAAAATCATCATATAACATTTAAGCACATGAAAGATAGAAGCTCTTCATTTATTAACAAGGAAAGTAAATCTAATCCTAAATCAGAAATAAAATGCTGAAATAACAAGGAGTAGGGTTAGAAATACAATACAAAGGATGCCCTATGGTATCAGATATCATCTTTGAAGAACAGCTTGAGCATTTGGCCATTCGCAGGTAGATCAAGTGGTTCGTCATCCAATCTGCTCAAGTGGAATGAGTTTGGTCTAGCTATATCTCGAATGATGTACAGTCCCAGCCACAAACTGTCGAACTTCTTATGTTTTCCTAGTTTCTCATTCTTGTGATCCCAAAGAATTACCATATCTCCTCCCTGCAAAGATCTAGATCGAGAGAATTTATCAAAGCTTTTCTTAATGTTAGATTGATTTTTACATATAGCATCAAAATCTGTCCTACGAGCTTCATCTAACTCCACAATCTAATCTATTCTATTCTGAACAACATCTTTATTAGTAGAAAAATTCTGAAGGAGCTGATAAGCTGGCAATTTCAGGTGCACAAGTAAGGTTACATCCAAGCCATAAACTAATTCAAAGGGAGATTTACCAGTAGCTTTCTTCTTAGTGATTCTGTCTGCCCACAAAGCATACTTGATTTTGCTATCCCATGATCTCTTATTATCTCCTACTATATTCTTGATAATGGTTATGAGATTCTTGTTACTTGATTCGGCAGACCATTACCCTGAGGATAGTAATTTGATGAATGAGATAAAACAATGCCATACTTAAAACAAAAAGATGAAAACTCTGAGGAACTAAAAGCTTTGGCATTGTCAGTAGTGATTTTAGCAGGGACACCAAATCTAGTGATGATATTATTTTCAATGAAATCCATAATAACCTTTTCAGTGGCATTCTTAGCAGGAATGGCTTCAACCCATTTAGTAAAATAATCCGTAGCAGTCAAAATCCATGAGTAGCCATTGCTAGAATTTTCATGGAACTTCCCTATGAAGTCCAGACCCCAATGTTGAAAAGGTGCCTCTACAATGACAGGCTGTAGGGGCAGGGCAGCAAGCTTCTGTTTCCCAGTGAAAAGTTGATAGGCTTGACAAGTTCTAACAAACTTATGCACATCAGAAAAAATTGAAGGCCAATAATAACTAGCTCTCAGGATTTTGTGGGCGGTAGTTCTAGCAGCATAATGACCACCACAAAATCCTGAATGAAACTCAGAGATTAATTTCTTGGACTCAACGTCATCAACACACCTAAGCACTATGCCCTCAGGATTTCTCCATCCAAGGCCATCCTTCATAAGGCAATACTTAGTGGCTTTTAGTCTAAGAGCCCTTCTCTTATGAGCAGCTAAATGGTTAGGACATGCAAGATTCATCAAGTAATAAACTATGTCCTTGTACCACTCATGCTCTCCTAATCTTTGCAACTCCAGCGAAGATAGATCGCTAAGACAAAACAAACCAAGAGTCTTTTCGTTACCTTCAATCAACATTTGAGCCAAACCTTGGCCTTTGACTAGCTTGGTGGGTTTGATCTCTAAATCATATTCTTGTATTTTAGTAACCCACCTAGCACGAGTCCCTAAGCAATCAGTTTGAGTTAATATATCTTTAACAGCAGAATGTGGGACGAAAGCAATGATTTTAGAATAACCCACATAAGTTTTGAAGTGCTTAAGAGACTTGACCAAGGCATAAGCCTGCTTTTCCATGGTATTGTACTTCAATTTGGAATTTTGAAGTGCTCTACTCATGAAAGCAATAGGCTGCTCATGACCATCTTTATTCTTTTGCAGCAGAACACCAGCAATGGTATCTTCGGAAGCGAAAGAAAAAATCATGAAATCCTTGGAATAATCGGGACTAACTAAGACAGGAGCTCTTGTAATAGCACATTTGATTTTTTGAAAAACCTTTTTGCTGTCTTCTTGTCAAACAAATTTTGCATCTTTCTTTAGAAGACTTTGAATAGGTTTAGCTATTTCTACGTAATTTGGAATAAACCTTCTAAGAAAATTTGTCTTTCCAAGGAAAGACTGAAGGGATTTAAGATTATGAGGAAGAGGAATCTTTTGGATTGCTTCAATTCTTTCATGATCAATCTTGATTCCATCCTTAGAAATGATATGGCCAAGTAATTTCCCTTATGTTACTCCAAAAATAGACTTAGCTGGATTGAAAGAAATCCCGTATTCTCTACATCTATCGAAAACTTGCCTAAGATGATTTACATGATTGATACCATCTTTAGAAAATACAGTTAGATCATCTTGGTAAATCTCAATAAATTTTCCGATTAACCCCTTGAAGGCATAATCCATAGCCCTTTGGAATGTAGCCCCAACGTTGGTTAATCCAAACGGCATTCTTATGTATTCAAAGGTACCCCATGGCGTGGTGAATGTGGTTTTATGACGATCTTCCTTTTTAACCCATACCTGATTGTACCCAGAAAAACCATCTAGCAACGACATCATTCCAGAACCGGTTACTCTTTGCAACAAAGTTTCCATGTTTGGCAAAGGGTAATTATCTTTCTTGCATGCTAGATTAAGGTTTCGAAAATCGACACAAAGCCTTATCGTACCGTTCCTTTTCCTAACAATCACCAGATTTGAACACCATGTCGAATGCCTGGTTTGAGCGATAATTCCTGCTGCAAGCATTTTCGCCAGCTCTTTCTGAACCAAAGGGGCTAATTTAGGATTAATTTGCCTAAGTTTCTGGCAAAAGGGTTTAGCATTTTCATCTTTTAAGGGGATAGTATGTTCCATGACATCTTCCCTATAGCCCTTTAATTCATCATAAGAAAAAGCTAAAACATCTTGATATTTGCGAAGTAAATTAGTTAACTTTTTTCTTTCCTCCACACTAGTACTTCTACCAATTTTAACAATCTTTGGGTTTTCAGAAGTACCAATGTTTATCTCGAGATATTCGCCTGGGTCCATCTTATTTTCTTCTCTCAACTTCGTGGCATCATGCCGATCAAAATGTTGCTCTAAGGCAACCACATTCCTAGGAGTAGGATTTATGATATGCTCATAATTTAAAGGTCCATCCTCCCGAGAATCTATCCAGAAATCCTCAAACTCATCCAAACTATTGAGAAAACGAATGACTTGTTTTTCATCATTAAAGACTTGCCAATGCTCTGAGTTATCTAGAAGAGATGGTCTAAATATTACTTCCATTTTGATCTTATCCTTAATTAGCTCATCAGATAACTGGAAAGTAGTAGCAACTACAGCAAGTTCATCTGCCAAACTATTTTGCTCTCTTGGGATAGCTTTGAGGTCAAGGGCATCAAAGTGCTCCATAGTATACCACACAACATTCCGATAATTTCTTAATCTTTGATTTTTACATGTGAATTTATTTTTAAGCTGCATGATACTTAAATCAGAATCCCCCTTAATGCTAAGCAACTTAATCTTCAAAGATTTTGCCAATTCAAGACCCAACAATATAGCCTCATATTTAGCGACATTGTTGGTTGCTTCAAATTCTAATCAATAGGAAAACTTGAAAATGTGATCAAGGGGAGATTTAAGCACTATTCCAGCACCTTTACCATGCCTAGATGATGCACCATCGAAGTACATGTACCAAACTCTATCATTGAGACCCTTAGTCTTATCATCGGGAGGAATTATGAAATTAGACATGATGGCATAGTTCCCAATGTCCGATTGCTCTTTGATTATCTCGTTGTGAGGTCTCTTAGGATCTTCGACATGGAATTTTCTTTCGGGTTCTTTATTTAATCTTACAAAACCATCACCGCTAGGAGAAGGAATCATAGCATATGACCAATTCATTTGAATACTTCCTCCTAGATCAGAGGCCCACTTTCTGGATAAAGGCATACCCCAGGCATCAGGCACATCCACAACAACAATATCCATAACAATCATGATGTCTGGGTAAACTGATAGATGAACTTGCAAATCTTTGATCAAACCATGCACTTCAATTTTCTTAGAATCCATGGCACATATGTTATAGTAGGGTCTAGAAACTCTCAAGTTAAGTTGTTCCATGACCCTTTTAGTCATTACACAAGCTGATGCACCAGAATCCAACATGCAATTATTCAATTTATATCCATTAACTAACAAGGTGATAAAGAAAGGTTGGTGATCTTTGTTATCTGCATCTAAGCTTTGCAAATATATGGGAGCATCATGATAGTCAACTTCCCGAGTCTTCTGTTGAGAAGTATTTATTTGAGGACCTTGAATAGCTTTTAGTAACTTGTCTCTTTGGGAAGGGATTTTAGCAATTTCGGAGACAGGAACCCAAATTTTTGCATTGTTAAACCAACTTCCCAAATCGACATCTAATCCAGAGTTCAATCAGGGTTAAAGGTTCGAGGGGGAATTTGGTTCCCGCTCTAATCTTTATCCCTTCTCTGATAGGTCAAACCTTTATCTCTAGCGATTTCCATGATTTGCTCGGGAGAGGGTTTTTCACCATATAACCTAGCCAAAATGTCATCTTCATTTTCAAGGTTGTTTATACTAAAAGCTGATGAAGGATTTATAACATCACGACTATTTTCCTTGACCTCTATCCAATCATCCATAGACAAAGGAAACTTGCTACCTACCACATTTATTTGATCACCTGTCCCAAACATTCCATTATCCAAGATTCTTCTAACGATAGGGCAAGTGGCTTCTTCATGAAGAGCATCACAAACCCGACAGTAAGGAGGAGCATTATCAACCAAATTAGTTAATGGATTAGGAGGTCTCTGCTCACTAGACTGACCCTTCTTTTGCCAATTGTTATTTCTGTTATTATTATTTCGAGGTTGAAGTTTTGCGTTTGTGCTCTTTCCATTTGGATCAACCTATTTTGCAAAGTGGCTATCTCCTTGTTATGATTAATTTCCATGGTTTCAATCTTTTGGAGCAATTTGAGAACAAGTTCGCTTTCAGGCTCTTGAACTGCTTTTCCTTTAGGTTCTTTTAGTTTCGTAGCAGCCCTATCAAAACCTGGGATCTTAGACTTCCCAGATGCCGCCTTGTCCTTTTCAAGCTCGATAGCTAAGGCTTGGCACCCCCTATAATCATTAAGTCTAGCACGCCTCAATTCATAAGATGGCTCAGGACTAAAGTCATCAATGTAAAAATCTTGAAGAGATTTGTCGGTAGGTTTATAGTCTTGAGGCAATTCTTTAATAATATCATTAAACCTTTTATTAAATTCTTCAGCGGTTTCATTCTCTCTTTTTGATTATGTTGATAGCTTTCACAAGGTGTCTTCCTTCTCTCTTATCTCCATACTTTTCCTTAAAGGCATTAACAATCGATTGTAAGGAATCAAATGAATTTTGAGGCTTTTCCGTAAACCAATCTAAAGCATCACCCTCCAAGGTCAGAACAAAAAGGGTCATTTTAACATCTTCATGATTAAAATCAGCGGCCCTTGCGTACTTGCCCAGCCATGAACTAAAAGCTTTCAGATGTGAATTAGCACTGATTGCGTTATCTCCCTGAAAGATAGGCAATTTATCCATTCCATGTTTTGGAATATCATTGGGATAACCCTGAATGTTAGCAAAGTTACACGGGGTGAATATGTCCATGATGTCGTGCTCAACTGGACTAGTAAAAAGTAAATGGATATCAGAGAGGGCTTCTTGTCCGAGGTTAACAAGAAGTGTACGAGAAGAGAGTTTGTGTAATCGTACCCTGAGGGCCCTTTCAGGATCAGGAGCGGGATTGCACAGACTGCTTGGATGTCTTCTAATATACACTCTTGTAGATAATATATGAAGTGGAGTCGCCACCCAGACAGGAAGTGAAACACGGAAAAGCTCGAAATAAAAAGGACCAAGGACAGAAAAAACTTTGTCCCCGGCAACAGCGCCAAAAAATGTTGTCGCACAGATTGTCACGACAACGCTCAGATCGTGGGCTGTCACCCTGATCCCCGATCTCTCCGTTTAAGCCTGTCTCCCGCGGCTAAGGGGGGTAGACCCTATGGAATAGTGGATGACCAACTGGGGACCAGTTGGGTTGGGAGACACGAGGGAAACAAGCATTTAATTGATTTTATTGAGTTAATAGGCCAGTGCCTTATGAAATGAATGATGAAACGATTATTTGTCAAATGCTGCAGAAATTTGAACTCACTAACAATCGTTTACCATCAACTAACTCAATCAAAGATTAACTTTTACCAAATGTACTAAATGATCAATGGCTTAATGATACTCCAACAATTAAAATTTCGAAAGATAAAATGCTTTAAACAACCACGTAAAATGCTAACCAGAGATCACATTCATGTAGTTAATCTTCAAATGAACACTTAAGCATGTTTAACCATATAAAACAATGATAAATATTATTCCCACATCAAAATTTTAGCCTCAGCATAAAAGATATATCGCAAACATAACAAATCTTGAGCCAAGACTGAAATTGGCAAAAAATTTCCAAATTATTATTATTATTATTATTTTCAAACAAAATTAAAGACTAAATGAAACTTTAAGTCAAAAATCTAAATAATATTAAAATCTAAAAAAAAAAAAACCTTTTATTTTTTTTTTTTTTTTTTTCAGTTTACTTTAAACAAAAATAAATCTAAACTAAATTAAATCAACATCTAAACTAAAAGAAAAGAAACTCCTTGTGGTTTTTAGAATTTTAGAATTTTTATGATTTTTTTATTGTTATAATCTGAACCTAAACAAAATTAACTAAATCTAAAATTAAAACTAAAATTTAAAATCTAAATATCTAAAATAAAAAACCTAGGCCAAACTAGGGCCAAAAAAACAAAATTTAAATCTAAAGTTAACACCTAATAAAAAAAATTAAACTCCGAATTTTTTTTATTTTTATTTTTTTTGTTTAACGTTTTATTATTATTATTATTTTACTTTTTTATATATTAAAACATACTCTCTCTCTATATATATAAAAGAGCTAACTCTAAAAAAAGGGAACTAACACTAAAACGTATTACACTGACAACGTAAAAAAAAATTTGAAATCGAAAATTTATACTAATCACATAAAAAAAACTAAGATCTAAATACTAAATTAAATAACAGTTCAAATCTAGAACCATACGCATGACCAAACTTTAGCTATTAATGCATTGACACAAAGAAACAAACTACGCTGAACCTAAAAAATCGATCTAAAAAGAAAAAAATGATACGCTAACATCCGAACCTGATCATGCCAACCACGCAAAACAAACTTCGATTTTTCCTTCTTTTTTTTGTCGTTTGCTGCGCAGGTTTGAAGAACGATTGGTGACGGCGGGTTTCGAAGAGAGCAGCCACGCAAAGAACGCTGCGGAAGCTTGGAAGCCGACAGTCAACAGATCTGCGGGTTTGAGGAAAGCTGAGCGATGGCGAATAGCTGGATAACTGTGGATTTAGAAGGTGCAGTAATGAGCTGTGTGTGAAGTGAGGGAAAACTGAGCAATGGACGGCGGAGGGAGTTCTTGGAGGGACATTGCAGGGTTGGCAAGCTTTAGGGACAGCGTGCAGGGGAAAGAAATCAGCGGGAATGGTACCATGCTGCCAATTCGTTTTGCAGATTGGAGGGCGTTCAAAAGAAAACGCAGGAGCAGAAGTGGCATCTACAATGCTGCAGGTGAGCGTGAGGAGCAAAGGACTGATGGCTGCAAGGAACGCAGGCTGATAGAGCAGCAGGTGTGGAAAGGCTGGAACGCAGTTTGGCCTTAAAATTTTCAAAATGTCCCTGAAACACAAGTAAACCTGCAACATGACAAAACCCTGAGTAATAGCGGGGAGTTGATAAAACCCTCGAAAGTCTTCAGAAAACCCTGCAACCTGTAAATGGAAAGTAAAAACACCCAGAATATATGCACAAAAATTAAACCCTAAAAACCAGCTACAAATTTACAGCTTTGTGACTCTACAACAGCCAGATTTGTCAATAACCCTCCATAATACTTTCAGAATATCAAATTTACTATGAGATACTTCAGAAATCTCTCATGCAACTCAAAAAAAGAAAACTTTAAATGTTAGACCCAGAATCGAAACTGGCTAGGCTCTACAATAAAATGCTTTGCGGGAGTTGGCTGGTTCAGCCGAGAACTTCCCCAAACGCCCACTGATTTTCTCGATGAGGGTTTCCTGCACAGCTCACTTCAACCATCAATAAAGAGAGAAAAAACAGTACTAGATTCCAGATGCAATGGAGATACCTGCCATTATTTCAGAAACTTTAATACCATTCAAATCCTAGTAAGTGAACAAGATACCTGTGTTCAACAATACTCTACATCAAGTTATTACTAATGGCTGAAAATAAAATTATGCAGAAAATAAAACAGCTCACAGCACTTCAGGAGAGTAACACCAGCAAGATTTCAACCCCAAAGTCTTTCTTTATTTGCACCAGAAAAAAGTTTACAAGAGAGTTTTCTTCAGCATAAGATTCACAGATCGAATGATCTCAAATGACCCCTAGCACCCTATTTAAAGGGAAAATTCCCAACGGCTAGTTCGAGTGATCCACGTCAAAATGATCTTGACCGTTGATGAGGATCAAAACATCTTTTAATCTCATGCGTCGAATTTTTAGATGCATTAAAAAATTGAAATTCTGCATTTATTTACTCAAAAACTTGACCTATTATTATTTTATTATTTTTATTTTTATTTTTATTTATTTATTTATTTTTTATATTTTTTAATTTTTTAATTATATATATATATATATATATATATATTTTTTTTTATTATTTTTTTTTTTTTTTTTTAAATGGATCCTCGAACTTAGCCTTTGGAAAAATCACCTAGGACATAGGACTTAGGACTTATGAGGGGATTAAAACATTTTCTAACCCTCAAGACACTTTACATCATGACTTTTACAATTTTACATCTCAAGGGGGAAAACCCATTTGACATAGACCCTCATAGACCACCCAGATCTGCGCACATCTATAATCTAGCAGATTAACACACTAGGATTCCTCTAAGATTCTAATGACAAAATTCATTCCGGCTTTGGGGTTAGGCTGAAGGAAAACTCTGCCGATCATAGATCGGTGAGACAAAAAACCTTCCGGAATGTAGATTATCACTAGAAAATTAGGTCCACCTAGGCAATTTACATACATGACTCAGATCTGCTAAAATTATTTACACTTTACACATGCAGACTGGGTTTACAACATAATATGATCAAGTCGACGATCACTGTCAAATGGCACAGACATGTCAATCAAGCACTATCCCTTTTGTGAAGAAAAAAGGGGGTGTACTGCTATGGGAAGTTGACATGTAGTGGTCAACACTTTCTTAATACAATCAAGATTTTGGGGCTATCTGGTTGGTGTTCTCTTGGCATTATGAGGTGATGTCCTTTCATACTACTACTATTGTGTTTAATTTCTTTTGCATGTTGAATTAATATTAGTTTATGCTTGCTATCTTGTTTGGATTGATGTGTGCAAGCTATTTTGCACATATCATTGATTTAAAGTAGTATTATAGGGATAAGCTTGCCAATTCATTTTAGGAGGAATGTTTGGTTTATCTTATTCATTATATTGCTGTTAAAATTGGAAACTAGGGCCAAACTCCATGTGGATCATCTTATTAATGGAAGTTGATATTTTTCTTAGATCCCTCTCATTGAGATGTGTAGAATTGATCTAAAGATCATCCGATTCTGATAACTATTCATGGAGATATGAATTTATTTGTGTTATTGGACAATTCGTCAAGGTTAGCCAGCAACCAAATAAACCCCACTTGTGCTCAACGTTTTAGTATAAATAGAGGTGGCCTTCAAGTCATTTCAAAACACTTGGGATCTCTTCCTCTCTACCTGTCTTTGGGTTTTAGTAGGAGGAGAGATCCTAAGGGATAACGTTGCACTAATCCAGAGGGCAGAAGCCGGAACTGCCGGGAATAGCCGGAATTGCCGGAACTTCCGGGAATTGCCGGGAATAGCCGGGAGAAGCCGGAACTGCCGAGAATAGCCAGAACTACCGGGAAAAGCCGGAACTACCGGGAAAAGCGAAACTACTGGACCTGCCGGGAACTGCCGAAACTGCCTGGAGAAGCTAGAACTGCCGAAACTGTCGGGAAAAGATAGAACTACTGGGAATAGCAGGAATTGTCAGAACTGCGGGAACTGCCGGGAACTACCAGGAATAGCTGGAATTGTCGGAACTGCCAGAACTGCCGGGAATAGCCAAAATTGTCGGAACTGCCGGGAATAGTTGGAATTGCTGGAACTACCGGACCTGCTGGGAACTGCTGGGAAAAGCCGGAACTGCCGGAATTACCAGGAACTGCCAGAACTACCGGGCAAAGCCAGAACTACCAGACCTGCCGGGAATAGCCGGAACTGCCGAGAATAGCTGGAATTGTTGGGAATAGCCGGAATTGCCAGAACTACCGGACCTACTGGGAACTGCTGGGAAAAGCTGGAACTGCCGGGAATAGCCAAAATAGCCAGAATTGTCGGAACTGTCGGGAATAGCCGAAATTTCCGAAACTGTCGAAACTGCTGGGAATAGCCGGAACTACCAGGAACAGCCAGAACAGCCGAGAAAGCTGAAGCAGAGGGCAGAAGCCGGAACTACTGGGAAAAGCCGAAACTGCCAAAACTCCCGGAACTGCCGGGAATAGCCGGAATTGTCGGAATCGGAACTGTCGAGAACAACCGAAATTGCTGAAACTACCGGAATAGCGAGATCATCTGTCTCCGAAAGAGAGCAGCATGCTAGGGACAACTAACTAACATTGGGACAGTTGTATGGTACTTAGCAACAAATACACCAAGCATGCAATGTTACAGCTAGCATGCAAGGGACAACTAGCATGCAAAGGACAACTAGCATGCTAGGGACAACAAGCAAGCAAGATGTAGTCAATGCATAGGTTAGTATGGCAACATGGTGCAACAATGGCATATAATGCAGTACAATGATGGGTACAATCATGATTACTGAAGCATGATGAGATGCAGCACAGTGATGATGGGTGCAACACAGTGAGGTGCAACATGATGATGAGATGAAACACAATGAAAGGTGAAGGAGTCACCTTGGAGAATCAGTTGAAGCAGTATGTCTTCAACTGATCTCATGTATCATCTTCCTAGAGATGATCTTTGCTCTTATGTAGATAACTCAAAGTGTTGACTTCTATTGTAAATGTACTATCTCTCTCTCTCTCTCTCTCTGCTGAACTATTGAAGAACATAAAAGAAGAATTGATCAAGGGTTTCCCCACATTGGGGTTTGTCCCTCGCTAGTGCCACATCTTGTGTCCTCTTGTCTTGGCTTGTCTTCTGCGATTTATGTTTATGTTCTATGTGCATTTTACTTTAATGCCGATGTGATTGCTAATTTGGAAAAGATATCGAGCTAACTGTGAAAATTGAAATAAATTGCTCTAAGCATAGAACATACCTAAAATTAACATGGTATCAGAGTTGAGGTGAAGACAGTGCCCAAGCAAGAGTGAAAGAGCAATCACCAAAGACAGTCGGGAAAGGACAAAAGGATCAGTGGATTCCTCATCCCTCTTCAAATTCACTGAGGGTGAAGTCGAAGCAGAGAATAGTATCAGAATGGCGCAGCGGAAGTTTCTGATGGCCTACCTAAAGATCACTTCATTGGGAAGTGCAGATCTAAGGGTCGAAGGAAAGGCAAATGCCTTGGTTGCAATAAGTTCGGCCATTATGCGATGGAGTGTCCGAATGGTAGAGACACATCTCTTGATGAAGATAACAATCATTCCAGGGACATCTTCAGTGATCAAAGGAATGACAGGTAATGCAGGTCATTAAGGAAATGGCCGACTCTTCAAAAAAAAGCAAGGAACCCCAGGTATGAAGAATCAAATGTTGTTTTTGATAAGATAAAGAAGCGTTATCTTGTATTGGCCCTCTCCTTCAGATTCTTTGGGAATCTGGCTTATTGATTGTAGTGCTTCAAGGCACTTCATTGGATAGTAGGGTGCACTCTCTAATTTGGTAGAGATGGAAACAATTGTGGGATTATACTTGGAGCCAATGCCACCTATCCCAGAAAGGGCGTAGGGAATGTTACCCCTCAATTGAATGAGGGTAACTCGATTCATTTACAGAATCTCTTTTATGTACCTGATCACATGAAGAACCTGGTGTCCATTTCGGCAATGGAAGTCAAAGGTTACAGGGTGGCATTCATCGATGCAAAGGTACGTGTTTGAAAATAGAATTTTCAAAGATGTTTTTGAGTTCAAGGTTGTATCAAGTTGCAGGAAGTCGACTGGGGACCATGTCCATTGACACATAGCATTGGAGGTCTGTGAGTCAGATGGTGACAAGGATGCTTGAATTCAAAAAGAGCATGAAAGTACATGTTTGAGATGTATCGAAGGAAAATCTTACAAAGGGACCATTCCCCTCATGTAGTAGGTCCACAGGTTTGGAACAACCCTAGGGGTTTGAGATTGATGATCAGGAATCTCATGTATGCAGGTGGAAGAAATCCCTCTATGGCTTGAAGCAAAACTCCCCGGGCGTAGTATGAGAGGATTGATAGCTGTCAGATGAAGCTGAGATTCACTAAGAGTGAAGTTGATCCAAACCATTGTTTGAAGGTTGTGGATGATAGGCCTCTCATACCAGCACCTTATGAGGACGACCTATTTCTAACAGGTGCATACCCTCTCATTTGCAGAAGTCAGAGGGAGTTGGATTCCGGATGTGGAATGATAAAATGCAAGCCTGTGACTACCTCGAGGATCTTAACTTTCAGAAGTTATATGGTAGTGATGTCGAACTAGATTTGGGAAATGCCTCTGAGTTTCATAAACTCATTCGTGTTGATGTTCTTGGTGAACTTCCATCCGGACATATGTTTTTGCAGTTAGCATGGTGATCTCATATTTGGTTGAGCCTCAATGGATTGGTGCCAAGAATCTTTTGAGATATCTTCAGGGCACAATCTCTCATGGATTGAGATACACTGTCGAAAATATGAAATTGCATGATTATTCGAATGCTAACTAGGCAGGCAGTGTGGAGTATCACTAGAGCACTTCTCAGTGTTGTTCTCTTTGGATTTTGCTTCGATATCATGGATGAGCAGGAAGCAAAAGTCGGTTGCTATAAGCACCGCTGAGACCAAATACATAGCTACGAGTATGATCTCGTGTGAAGCTGCATGCTTGCAGAAGCTCTTAAGTGAGTTGTTTGTACACATGATGAATACCACTGTGATTCTCTGTGACAACTAGAGGGGGGATTCGATTATTTAGGAATCCCGTATTCGAGGGTAGAAGCCAAAACTATCGGGAACTGTCAGGAAAAGCCGAAACTAACATAAAGTGCAGAAGCTGGAATTGTCGGAACTGTCGGGAAAAGCCGGAACTGTCGAAATTGCCGGGAAAAGCCGAAACTGCTAGAACTGCCAGAACTACTGGGAATAGCTAGAATTGTCAGAACTGTCGGAATTGCCAGAAACAGCAAAAATTGCTAAAATTGCTAGAACAGCGAGAGTGTCTGTCTCCGAAGGAGAGCAGCATGCAAAGGACAACTAACTAACATTGGGATAGTTGTCTGGTACTTAGTAGCAAATACACCAAGCATGCAATGTTACAGCTAGCATGCAAGGGACAACTAGCATGCTAGAGACAACAAGCAAGCAAGATGCAGCCAACGCATAGGTCAGTATGGAAACATGGTGCAGCAATGACACATAATGCCTTACAATGATGGGTACAATCATGATTAATGAAGCATGATGAGATGCAACATGGGTGCAACACGGTGAGGTGCAGCATGATGACAAGATGCAGCACAATGAGAGGTGAAGGTGTCACCTTGGAGAATCAGTTGAAGCAACATGTCTTCAACTGATCTCATGTACCATCTTCCTAGAGATGATCTTTGCTCTTATCTAGATAAGTCAAAGTGTTGAATTCTGTTGTAAATGTACTATCTCTCTCTCTCTCTGCTGAGCTATTGAAGAACATAAAAGGAGAATTGATCAAGGGTTTCCCCACATTGGGGTTTGTCCCTGGCTAGCGCCACATCTTGTGTCCTCTTGTCTTGGCTTGTCTTCTGCGATTTATGTTTATGTTCTATGCGCATTTTAATTTAATGCTGATGTGATTGCTAATCTAGAAGAGATATTGAGCTAACTGTGAAAATTGAAATAAATTGCTTTAAGCATAGAACATACCTAAAATTAACAATTGCTCTAATCTTGTGCAAACTAATACGTGTTCAAGTGTGTAGGAAAGATATTTTGTATTGTGTGCAGGAATCCATTTGGAAGTGGGAGAAATCTCAATTAGATCAACTAACTCCTAGAGCCACAGCCGTCCAAGTATGGGGTTCACCCCCATCAATTAAGCTAGTACTTTGTATATTAAATCCTAAGTTTAGTTTTTGTTTCTTTTTTCTAATTTCACACTGACAATTGGTTTTTTTTTGTGTTTTGCAGCCCATAGGCTTGAGCATTAGGCAGTAAGGAGCTTGAGGAGAAGCTTTGGAAAACTACTCACTTGTGTGTATGCAAACCCTCTCACACTATCCAAAGTTTGATTTCTAGGAAGGCCATAAGCACTTGGGAGAGAGTTGCAAACTCATCGAAACCCTGGGCCTTTTGAGCCTTGTGAATCTCTTTTGGAGAGTTTTTTTTCCATCTTCAAGTTTGTTGTTGTTATATATTTTGGGGAGAGAGTCTAGCTTTGTTAGAGTCTCATCTTTGTAAAGATCTCTCTTGTATCGTGGGCTGCCCTCTTAGAGGCATTTTTACCCGCTTTAAGCGCTAATAAAAGATAAAAGAATTGTTGGAGGGAGCATGGGATTTTGCCATGGCATTCCCCTTCCTCGTTTAGAGAAGGGATTCTTGTGGGTGGCCTAATCTTGCTTTTAGTTTTTCATAGCTTTTTAGCTTTTAATTTCATATTGTACATGCTTAAAATCAACACATTTCACTCCACATGCAAATTTTATTAATCTTGTATTTAAATTCCCGCATGCATACGCTCTCAAGTTTGCAAACTATTTCTCTTTGAAGCATTTGCATGAAGCATTAGTTTAACTTGGAGAATTAACACAATTTGCACTTCATCTAGGCATTTTAGTATAGGAAGGCCCCAAGTCTCACCAGAACTTACCTCCAACTTAAGTTAGTTGAATAGGCTTTTAGGGACCTTCTATATTTATTGACTCTTCACTGTGAGATCCAAATATTTGGGTGAGGATGAGGTCTGAGGACTAGAGTTCAAAAGTAACTTTGCCTTAACACTAATTAATAAAATAAACCAAGAACTCATTCCATCACATTTGCTTTGTTTGCAAATTTCTTAAATTTCTTTCTATCTTGATGGTTTAAAGTCTCACATGAAAATCTTATTTCAAGAGGCACTTTGGATGCAAACATTGTAATCCGTTTTAATTTTGCAACAAGTTTAATTTTCTTGTACTTGGAAATTGGCTTATCTTTTGGTTTAATTGCATATTGTCATGAATGGTTGATTTCACTTTCAAGTACTATTATTTTGGGTTGCAAACTTAATTGCATGTTGTCATCTTAGTCTAAGATTTGAGTTCTTTTTGTATCCTTTTGAGCAAGATAGTTTCCATGCTTTGATTTGTAGACTTATTCATCTTGAAAGAATTTATAATATCTTGTGCTAACAATTTATTGTTTCATTTTTCACGGTTATTTTGGCTTTCCATTTGAAAGCATTTCACTTCATTTTAAGCAAAATACAATTTCATTTCTTAAAGAGCGAATACTTGGAAGGCACTGGTTATTTATGTATTTCATGCTTATCTTATGATGGTTATTTCTCATAGCAGTTTTTGCTTATAAATCTTAAAGAGATAATCTATTTAACTCTAACAATTCTCCTAGAAACTCACATCTTTTTTAACTTAACTTTTCATTAGGGACCACCCCCATTAGCTAACCTAGGAGATAGCTCAATTGGAGAAAGTTGAGATTAGTTTGACAGCCCCTTCTCTGAGTTCCCTGCCACCAACCACACCTTGTGGGGTTGAAGGCTTTTCTCACTAACATGTAGGTAGGTGTAGATGGCAGGGTCAACAATAGGTATTCACAAGGTCAAGGCTCGAGAGAAAAGGTTTCTTATGATATACTTCAACAAATACTAAGCTCATATTAGGTACATATAGTACTTCTTGTAAGTGGAGGGTTTGACATTGATTTAAGTGATGAATAATAGTCCCAATTCCTTTCAAGGGATAAGTGGCATTATTCCCAAGTATAATCTCCATGTTCTTCTTCTTTTCAATCAAGTTAGAAAGAGCCTATTTGTACCCAGTGAAGTGCCTTGAGGCACCACTATCAATCAACCAATGACCTAATGTACCCAAAGGAGAGGTAGTGGTGAGGGCAAAAATAAGATAAAATTCTTTTTGCTTTACAACATTAACTTCTTCATACTTGGAGTTTCTCAACTTTTTGGGAGGATGACCATTTCCATTTTGAGCAGCGGGAGCATTCCTCTTTCCTTTGTTATTGAACCTGTTGTTCCTTTGATTGCCATTGCCCTTGAAATTGTTGTTATGGTAGTCATCATATCTTGGAGTATGCTTCTTGTGAGGACACTCTCTAGCAAAGTGGCCAAGCCTGTTGCAATTGAAGCATCTTCCTTTTCTTCCTTCTTTGAATCCTGACTTGAACCCTTGACCATGATTTCTTGGACCAACATTGTTCCTCCTCTTAGAATGAGCAGAGAAGGCAATAGGATTGTTTCCATTTGAGAGCTTGTCTCTTTCCATCATACTTATTTCTTCTTGAGTGCATCTAGCCAATAATTCATCAAATCCTGGAATCCTATCATTGTTGAGGATGGTAGTGTTGAAAACATCCCATTCTCTTGTAAGGCCTCCAAGCGTGATAAGAGTAAGCTCCCTGTCACCAATGACTTCTCCAATAGATAGGAGATCATTCTTGACCTTGGTAATCCTCATGAAGTAGGATTGGATGGATTCTCCTCTATCCATCTTGATGTCTTTCAAATTGTTCTTGAGAAAGCGAACTTGATTTGCATTATTTACTTTGAACATCCCAACCATCTTGCCATACATCTCCTTAGATGTTTCCAAATGAGAAATATAGGAAACCAATGGTTTGTGAATAGAATCAACAATAATTTTCTTAGCTTTAACCTTAGCTTTCTTGTACTTTGTTTGTGTAGTAGTGGATGCATTTGAAGGAGGCTCCACTATTCTTCCTTTGACATAGTCCATGACATTATTTTCTTCCAATCTCAAATCTAGAGTCATCTTCCATGCATGATAGTCAGATTTGTCCTTAAGCTTGTCCTCGGATTTGAAGAAAGATGTAGTCGTCATTGGGACTAGTTCCAAGTCCTTGTCCAAAAACTTCCCTTAGTGATTGCTTTTCTTCACTCTTGCTTGGGCTTTGTCTTCACTTGAGCTCCGATACCATGTTAATTTTAGATAAAAATGGTATGTTCTATGCTTTAGCACAATTTACTTCAATGTTCCTTATCAGCCCAATGACAATTTCCAATTATATTTAGTAGCAATCAAATTCATTTAAACACATTGACAATAAATGTAGATAAAAATAAAAACATGTGCAGAAGAGAAGCTAAGACGAGAGGACACAAGATGTGGTGGATGCTAGGGAAAAACCCAATGTGGGGAAACCCTTTGATCAAATCTTTTGTTATTCTTCAATAGTTCAGCAAAGAGAGAGAGAGTACAAATATCAAATTAAATTGCCCAAAATAGTCCTGTCAAAATCAGCAGTCAACTGCAACCCTAACCAGAAAGTCAATGTTGGTCAAAGCAGCCCCAAAATGTCCTCCATGCAGCTCGGTGAACAGTAGATCAATTCGGCCTTCCAAGAGGGTCAAAGTCAACCCAAGAACAATTTGGTCAACCTAATCAAACATTGCTGTAATTTTTGCGGTCAAAGGATGAAGTCAACGCTGAAGTCAAACCAATCAAACTGTCCCAATCACCTCGAAAATTGTGCCAATCGATGTGGCCTTCAAAAATCGAAATTTTTCCCTCTAGAACGAAGTCAACTCTAGTCAACACTCTCCTGTTTCTTGAAATTTTCAGCCTCCAAAACAGTCCTGAAATGCATCCTCCTTTCACACGTGCGAAGTAGAGAAGGTTGCCTCCAAGTTATACGAACCAATCAAGAGAGCAGAGAGAGAGATGTGTGATGAGATGAGTGATGTCCAAATGAGGAGATAGGTCACTCCTATTTATAAACTTCGTTGATGGTGAGGAGGCACATCTATTGGGCTTATGAGCTTACATTTGACTAAAGTCGACCTTGACAATTTGTGCATGTGAGAGAATAAATTCAAAATTCCATTTCTGCTTCTCAAAATGAGATGATCTTTATATTAAAATTGGACCTCTAAAAAAGAGGAATCTAATACAATAATCATCTCCGTCATATGAGCTGTCCTAAGGTGGAATTTGGCCTTAGTTGCCAATTTTAACACCAAGTTTTAGAGTTCAAGTCTGACAACTTTGGACTATATTGATACCAAGACAAAATAAATTCATAAAGCAAGTCAAGGTTGTTGTGTCATCCTAGTTTTAAACTAAGATGGTTATAAACTCTTGAACTGCATGTGTTATTTAACTTTGGAAATCCCTTTCTGGTGCATTTTTTGGTAGCGATACTCAAGAAGCGATGGTATCAGATTCATGTTGTCGTGGGTATTGTTGACCCTATTGCCTACACCTACCTACAAGTCAGTGAGAAAAGCCTTCAACCCCACAATGTGTGGTTGGTGGCAGGGAACTCAGAGAAGGGGGGTGGTTCCTAATGAGGAGAATTGTTAGAGTTAAATAGATTATTTCTTTAAGATTTATAAGCAAAATTGATATGAACAATAACCATAAATACATAAGATAAGCATGAATTACATAAATAACCAGTGCCTTCAAAGTACTTCTCTTTAAGAAATGAAATTGTATTTTCTTATAATGAAGTGAAATGCTTTCAAATGGAAAGCCAAAATAATCCTGAAAAGTGAAACAATAAATTGTTAACACAAGATATTATAAATGCTTTCAAGATGAATAATTCTACAAATCAAAGCATGGAAATTATCTTGTTCAAAATGATACAAAAATAACTCAAGTGCTAGACCAAGATGACAACAATGTATGTTACAAAAATAATGTACAATAGACTAGGCCAAAAAGTATGAATAAGCTCTCCTCTTTGACTAGCCATGACTTAGCTCTTTGAAATAGCTAGATATTGATAAATGAAGTACAATACGTAAAAAATATTTTTTTCCAAGTTTGATATTTTGATGCAATAAATAAAAACTTTAAGAAACTAGAAAGAATCCCCGCAAGACATAAACAAGATATAGATGAGACTTTGGAATTCAAAACATGCGGGTTTTCCTTGAATATTTTTCAAGAATGGGTTGATTCCTTTGAGAATTTCCCCACACTTGAAAAGCTTGACCAAATAATAATTCATCCACAAAACTTCAGCACAAATCATTAAATCGACATGAAATTAAATAAGTGCAGTGGAAAGAATTCCTAGAGATACATCTATTATCTACTAGAATATTTATTTTCCTAAAGAAAATAATTAATTCTTATGCTAATATGAGATAGCTGCATACTAACATAACTTGAAACAAGCATGAAAGAAATAATGACATGAGGAAATAAATAGAAGCATAACAACAAGCCAAGAATTTACCACACATGCAAGGAGAAAAACACCATCACGCTTTACCCCAAAGACTGTTGTATTATATTGCAAGTAGTGAATACAATCCCGCAGAGTTTCTTCAGACACAATAGCTCGTATTACATGACACAAACGAGAGTTCAAGACTCCATTATTTGGAACTATGAGAGCCAATTCCAATGTAGAAGTGATTAAACAAGTGGCATGAGGTGACAATCTCAAAGAGAAATTCGAATTTGTTGAATGGAGCTCCAATGCCAAGTGTAAAAATCGAATTTTGGCAAGTGGACATCATTTTCTTCTTCCCTTATATGCCAAATTCGAATTTTATGATGTAATGACAAGTGTATATGGGTGGTAACCCATGTGGGGACAATTTCCCACAAAAATCTTCACCAAATATTCTCCCAAATCCTCCCAAATGTGCATTAACTTCACAAATTCGAAATTCCAAGTATGTAGTTTTCTCATTTAATGCCAGAAATTTGATTTTATTTGAACACATCCTTTCCTTGATTTTAGGACTCCACATCACCTTGGGACTTCACTTCCCCATAATTTTTCACGTCATTTCCACAACATTTACCATGTGTGGATATTTTTTTTATCCATTTATTTAATTTCTGGCTTAATTAATTGCCATATTTCCCACTAAACTTAGAAAAAGTGGGGTTTGAAAGTCGAAAACACATTTTTAACCCCTCAAAGTGTGTCATAGTATAAAGTTGAGGGTGAGAGGTGCAAATTTCATTACTCATACCCCATACAACTTCTATAGACGTCACTTATTACATTACAAATACAATTTTATTAGCAATTTCTGCAGTGCGAAAAATCTAAAAAATTTAAAAATGACTGCCTAGACCTAACAAATTCCACGAAATTTTTTGTGTGATCTAGTATGGTAATATTCATTGACTTTAGACACTAAGATGTGTTAGAGGCTCAACCTAAAACAGTCACCCCGACTTTGGGGTAAAATGGGAGTGAAAAACCCAGAAAATTATTTGCCTCTAAAAAAAAATAGATAATTAACTAGATAAAAAAACACTCCAAGGTGTACTCGTTTTCTGATCGAGTTCCAACATTCTAGGCATGTTACAAACTCAAAAATTTATCATTACTAGTATCACTTATTACAATTCCTCGCAGGGTGTGGAATCTGGGTACAAGAAAGATGATGAGAAGATAGAAGAAGAGTTAAAAAAATCTGTTGACTGATGATATCTAATGGTACAAGTGTCCTCTAGATCATCCTTAGGCATGGAGTCTTCATATAATCATCAGGTGCCACTCCAGTGGTCAACAGGTATGATATTCATAATTTTCATTGGATTTGTATTCCTTGTTGTATTTTATGAAATAGAACAATGGCTAATGTGCCTATTTGCTTTGGATGATGAATTTGTGCTTTCCTGGCTTGTTCTGTACAAAATGTCTGCATTTAATCTAAGGATTCTTGCATCTTTCTTTTCTTTAGGTGTACATTTTGAAGCATTTTACCTTCAGTTATCACTTAAATCATGATTGACCGTATCATATGTATTTTATCTTGCATACATATCCGTTTATGTCAATAGTTGCTCATTATTATTCTGATTATGATTATGATTATTCTGGGTCGAGTTTCTCCCTCATGCTTTCAAATGATTATAAATGATTATTTTAAGCAGATAAATCTACCATGTGAGTGATTTTTTATGAACATTATAGAAGATTTGAGAATGCTCAGTAACTTTTTCTTAATAATCACTAAATATGTCGGAGAATGTTATAGTACTAGGGAAACAATCATGTCACATGAAATGTGGAGTCAACATTACCAAGATTAGGAAAACTATTTCTGGTATTGGACTGAGGAATCCTATAATTCCCCATGTTGAAACTATTCCATTCATCCTTTGTAACAACATTGCATATGTTCTATCAGGTACAGTAATACTCTGACTCTCTTTTTTTGCTTGACAATATTAGATTTGGCTCTACAATAACCGATGGTTAGACTCTTGATTTTGTGACGTGTGTATCCAGTGATACTTCCATTTATTGATGCAAAAAATGCCTTTTTCAGGTAAACAGTGAATCACTCGTTGTCAAAGATTATGATGGAAAGATAATACAGTCACAACTTGTACCTCTAGCAAATTCTACGGGTAAGACCAGAAGCTACTACAAGAGAGCATATCTTGGCATAACGTCAGGAAAAGCCCCCCTTTTTTCGCTTGTGTTTCCAGCATCTGTGCCACCCCTTGGATTCAGCACATATGTTATCTCAAATGATAATGGTAAAGGTCAGTACCTCTTTTCAATTTCCCATGCTTAAAGGTTTTTTCATCTTACACATCATCATAATTTTTCCTTGATGAACCATGGCATAATACTCTGCATTGTAAAGCACAAATACCATATAACATCATAAGAGGCGCTGATATCTCAGATTATTCCAAGATATATGTTTGAGAAGATAATAAATCTTGGATGTTGTCTAAATGTCAGAAGGTAGATCTATTCTCTCAACGATAGAATCTGCAAAAGTAAGTGAGAATGGGAATTTTGAAGTTGGATCTGGCAACCTAAAAATGTTATTTTCCTCTGCATCTGGCCAATGTCAACAGATATCAAATCACAGGACAGGGGTAAATTTCCAGACCTTATCACAACCCATTCTAGTTAATTAGTTGTTAGTCCTTAGCAGGCAAGTCAGTTGTGAAATAGACAATTGATTAATAAAATTATGAATCAGAGTCCAATAATTGGAAAATTGCATATGTGATTGCTGATGACGCCAAGGTTATATAGTTTCTATTTATATTAGTATACGTGAAATTGCATAGACAAATGTTTGGAAAATATATTGGAAAATCTTGAATTCAACATCAATTTTGTAACCGTACCTACCATACTAGTATTTTCATGGGTCATGGGGGATGTTACAAACTTGTTGACTCAAGTTTCCTAATGATAGTTAATAAATCAAGTTACAAAAATACCAAAATCTAAAAAAAATTCTGAATCAGATATGATTGTAATTCCCAAAGCCAACTTGACACCTATATATTTATGTGTACCTCGTGTATAATATAACCATATATACATATTTTTAAACCATGTACTATGACTAAATACGTATTCAGATATAAGCAATTGTGTGAGGATATATATATCCACGTTACATAGGAAACTATAACTCAATCAGCTATAGTCAACAAAATTATAGTATTACCCAGCTGTAAGACATCAAAACATATAAAATATGGACACCTTACCAAACACAACCACAACCAAGTAAATGAAGTGATAATACTTAATCTAATATAACTTTAGATTAATAATATATAAACGTGACTAAAGAATTTTGGTTTCCAAATATAAAAAAGAAGGTAAACCGTATTGCTCCAAATTTCATTTAGATTATTTAGATTGATAGTATATAAGTGACTAGAAAGCTTTTAGTTTTCATATATAAAAAATAAATAAAATCATATATATATATATATATATATATATATATATAACACAACTATCCCTCTCTGCCTTGGCAGAATGTTTTTTGAATTTTTGATTGATGGTTCTTTACATGATTCAGGTTCTTTTGGTTTATGAATTACCCTATTGGACTCTCTCTGCTCTGTTTTGGTTTCTAGGATTGTATTTCTTTATGTTCTTATGTTTCGGCTAGGCCTTGAATCTATGCCTTGTATTAGCTCCTCCGTTCTACTTTGTTTCTTTGTTCGTCCTCAGAGGGTCTCTGTTTTTGTCGCCCTTCCTCTTGGGCTTTTGCAGACTGCGATTGTGTAACACCCCTCCATTGTCTGTAAAACTTTGCTAACCTAAGCTAAGAAAAGCTAGCTCTAATGTGTGACAAGAAAGTAAATACTTTATTATGAAATAAATAAAATAATTTAATCACTGGGAAAAGAGAGACACCAAGAGATGAGATTCTTGCCAAATCCCATTGGTGAATGGGAATGGATAATTCTTTCATGATAAGACTTCTAGATCAAATTCTAGATAAGCTTAATGGATGGGAGATAAATATCCATTAAGCTACTTAGCTGGAGAAAGATGCTAAGTTTAAGAAAAACATAAAAGCCTTGCGGGAGAGAAAGGCAAGCTTTTATGAGGAAAAGCTTCGCAGGAGAGAAAGGAAAGCTTTTATGAGGAAAAGCCTCGCGGGAGAGAAAGGCGAGATTTTCTGGGAAAATCCTAGGCAAATGGATAAAAAATATCCATAAAAGCGAGACGCCGCTAATGGAAACCATATCATGAAAGAGGGTATTAAATACCCATTGAAGAGATCAACAGGGAGTAGTTGATCCATGGAAAGAACTCTCGGCTCGGGGGTGAACTGGTGGAAGACATTTCTAGGTTGGGTGGCGGTGCTTGGTTTTCCCAAGTGACTTTCTTCAGCCAAGCTAGTTTACTTCAATTGCTTGGGATGTACCATATGTGGCCCATTTACTCTTTTTCCTATCACATCTTTAAACTTATGAGTACGATTGCATGGTGCTATCTTATTACTCTTGATGTTGTAGAATTATGAGTGTAAGATGCATGAATAGTCCTTACTCTAAGATGATGGAATAATGGTGATTAATTATGCATAAGACAACTATGTATAAAGAGTGATTATGGTTTAAGTTGTGAATGGTATAGTCTGTGGTTCAGGTTGTTTAGGCTATGCATTACACATCATGAGGTGAATTGCATCCACAAAGGCATTGTTTAGCTAATTATTCATATTGCATAAGATATATGTCAATAATATTTTCGACTATGCCAATAGGACTATGATCATGATTATGGCTATGCTAGTTACGGTATATTCATGATAACATTCCATTAATGCTGGTGTTGAGTCCTCATAGAAATGAACTTTGGAATCTGGATGCTCAAATATTTTTGATTGAATGCCATGATTGATTATGTTCTCCAAGTTATAATTTATGCTTAAGGGATTATCTAGAATGTAAGTCTATTAATTGAATCTAACAGTCCACATCATGGATCTGGTAGAGCATAGAAGGAAATTATAGTATTGTACCCAGGGGGTATGTGACAAATGGTATCAGAGCTCTAAGTTTAAACATTTCGGCCTATGGGCCAATCCACCTCTATAAGATATAGATGAGTTGTTAGGTTCTGCTCCAATGAGTTCTAGAGTAGTGTCTTGAGGCATTAGAATTCATAAGGTTTGAAGCTAAATCTGAAAATGAACTATTGGAGGAGGTTTTCTATAAAATTGAAGGTAACTTTGAACTGAGGTTGTAAAAGTTATGGATTTTGAAATTAGTTCGATGTATCTATGACAATTATATATCGTGACTAAGGTTGCAATCTTGCATGTTGCAACAAATATTCTTATGGATGAGGCGATTGTCTCCTACATATTCAACCTAGCATTATTCCACAACAATATGCGACCAAAAGTGCTTTCATTGAGTGTTGAAATGGCCATTAGATTGGTCAATAATTTCCAATAGAAAAATTCCATCCATGTCAAATACAACGATTATGGCTCTGAGATGTAAACTCCTATCTAGAGGTAGTTGAGCTTCAACTCATATAGAATCTCAGAGTGGAAGGCATGGGATTAGCCTCTTTAGGCAACTCCCTTATCGTTATGATTGGTAATTATTTAAAAAAAGAAGTTAAATGGATTATGAATGTGTATATTTCAGTTTTACACATTATAATTAAAATTAAAATCCTAATAACCAAATCAACATTTAATAAATATTAGTTTCTGGTGTTGATTTGAACAACGAAAATTACGATGTCCACGGAGGGTTTGGGTATATATTAACCTGTTGTACAATAGTCTTGAGGGGGGATTCTCATTGACTGGTTTTACCCACTTAGAATTACACTTTCAAACTTAAATTTTTGGTCTAGTTTCATGCTCTATCGTCAAAAAAAAAAATAGCAAGGACCATTTTTGTTTTGTTCTCCTGATGATGAGCCAGTTGACATCTCATCTTCTTCACTTCTGCACATGCTACCATGGATTACGTTGTTTTGACATCTGCATGTACTTACTTTCAGTTGGCATATTCGATGAAGAACTCGGTATGCCCGCAATAAGAATAGAAGATAATCCTTCCATATTTTGGTAATTTCTAATCCTCATGGATTGGAAGTTACTTGGAACTACCTTCACCTTTTTCTTAACATGCATTTTTGAACAATGTTTCCTGATGTTGTCGCTAAATCTTGCACCATGCAATAGCATGAGACAAGAAATCTCCCTAGAGACAACCTATGGGTTGATTGTAGACCAGTGCCTAGGACATCTTAAATAGAGGAGTGCTTGTAAGGTTATATGTGAGGGGGTTGCAGCACTCCAATTGTCACGTAAAAAGTAATAGGAGGGGGCTTGGTTCAATTAGCTTTCAAAGAGGTAGATTCAAACCAATTCATGGATCCAAATGCTGGGGGTATATGGAGCAATCTTAGAGAGAAATGGTTTCTTCTTCTGGTGGCCTACACATGGAAATGAGACAACTTGAACTAAAGTTGAAGTAGTGAAGGAGAGGGGGAGGAGAAGGAGGAAATTAGGTGCAGAGGGTTGTGACAACAGAATATTCAGCCACTAATTTCCAACAAAAAGTGGAATTCGATGGATACGACTGTAAGCAACAAAGAATCCTAAACCATGGTTTTCCACTGAAATGATAGAAATAGAGGGAGCTAATTTTACAGTTTCAAACATGCATAGTAATGGGTATCAATCTGTGTTCAACAGTTTAGGTAAGTCTGAGCCACCACAAGTACTATAAGCTACTCACAAACATAAGTAAATCTAAAGGATTACAGGTACTACATGCATATAAATAAAAAAAGTAATTTTGTGGTCTTGCACAGGTACTCTCTTCTATTTAGCAGTGAAGACAAATCCATTAATCAGCAAGAAGCATAGCAACTATCTTAATACTATTTCAGAGAAGAAATACATGTTGAAATGAGGTTATAGAAGGGAAAACTTACTGCACATTAATCATGTTAGGAATCAACAATAAAATACCATTTAACTCCAAGGGTCCAATAACCAGTCCATACACTCAGCAATGATATCAGTGAAACCCCCATGAACAAGCAAATTAGAACCAAAATGGCATCTCGAAGTTCAGCCCTCCCGGGTGAGAAATTCCGAAGCCCCTGTTATAGATTACTTCCCCATATTTATAGGAAGAGGGGGAGAGCAGGAGATACAATCAAAATATCTCAGGGTACAGTGCTCCGGTTGCCATACTAGACTAGCTATGTCAACCTCTGTAAGGCTCTGTTACCACCTACCTAAGGGCCCATGTGTTTTGGCACTAATGCTCTCAACGGCCATGTTGGGGGGGGGGGGGCTTTTTCTTTATATCTCAGAAGTCCCTCATTGGCCGATTTCCCGAACCCAAAATATTTATAGATCGTAGCTCATAATATATTGCATCCGAGGCCTTTCCTTATCGCAATCACAATCGTCGATAAGCCCAAAACTAAGAACCGTCGATCACTGATAAACTTGTTGACGTCATCACTGCCATGTGTCACCCTGTGAGTGGTGACATGTGGCACCCGAAAACAGCCCCATAGGACCACAAAAAATGCCAAAAACGAGTGACATGTGTCCACCCGCCACATCATCATATGTACGTGCCACGTCATTTTTTACGTTAGCTGCCATGTCAGCTTGGTGGACCAATCAAGGCCGCCACGTGGCCCCCTGGAGGAGAGAGAAAAAGGTCGGTCAGGCCTTGGTTTTGCAGGGAATTCCTTTGTATTTTGAAAATCATCTCTCCCCGGAACTTTAACACAAGCATCGCAAACCAGCGGTTTTTCATTGTTCTGGAGCTGCGACCCTTGTCGATCGCCGATGCCATGTGGAGGAGAGAGAAAGGGAGAGCTTGACCCTTGTTTTGTAAAGCATTTCCTTTGTATTCCGGAATCGGCCCCTCCTGGCGGTACAACATTATATCACATTCGGCCCCATCTGCGCAGTTTCAAGACTTAAAACCCTGCGGATCGTCGATGAATACTAAGCCCTGATCTGCCAATTGGCACTATGCGATATTGGCGATCGATGGATTGCTATTTCTACTTCCACCAATGCTCTTTACCCACCTAGACCCGCCGATGCCGATATGCGATTGTGATGAACCTCCCGGGTCTCGATTGCAATTTTTCCCTTAGACTTAGCCATTTTTCTTGTTTTTTGAGTTTTTCGAAGGAATTGTTCAATAGGGTCTAACTTCTGATCCAAGAACCCCTTTTTAGACTTTTATATACCACTAAAAAGATTTTTTCGAGCACTACGCAATGGAGAGGGTCCCATCTATCTTTGGTAGCTTTTGTGGCTCAGAATTTGGCATCAAACTTCACTGCTATTGGGTATTTGAAGCAACTAGTGGCTAAAAAAGTAGTGAGTGACAACATTGGCTCCTACTGGGGACAGTGCCATGTAGGAAAGGTGCTGAGAACCTGCAGACTAGTATCCTTCACTATTGGGCATGGAGTCAGTAATATATGAACTTTGTAATCAGCAAAATCTCCATGGGACTTTCCTCCGGAATCTAAAATGCAAAAAATTAAAATTCTAACAACTGAAAAGTAAATGCTCAGCTAGTGAGCTTATTTATGTACAATCTAGCATAAGAGTATTGGACCATATGCCTTCATATCGCTGAAAAATAAAAATTAGAACATGCATGCAACATGAAAAATCTGCAAATATGGAACCTGATACATGCTCATGAAATGACCTCTGGTGCTGACTGAAGAATATGCTTATGTACTCAGCCACAGGGTCCTGGAATAGAAAAGGAATGTTTGCAGCAACCTCTTCTTCACATATAGTTTGCTGACCGATGTCTTTTTGGTCATGGCAGCCACAAACACCACTTGGCTCTTTGGCTTCTTCACAGATGAGCCAGGAAGGGGAGGGTGACTTCTCTTCTTTGAGGACTTTGGGTTTAAAGCCATTTGTATCTAGAAGTCCCTTTCCCTTGTCAACTAGCCTAGGAGGCTCCTCGAAGGAAGTGTCTTCGTTTTGGTCATGTCCCATTGATGTCTTTCTAGATAACCGAGGAGCACTTCCCTTGTGGAGCCGAGCCATCATGAAATCAATGAACTGCCTGCAACAATCATCCATCTCATCGTCATCTAGATCATCCTCCTCTTCTTCATGCGTCCTAGTTTCTTGCTCTTTGTCAGAGAAAGAGGAATACTGTCATCGAAGAATTATGTTTTCTATCTCCAGTTTCATTAGTCTATATAAGGTGTTCTTTAGTAAGCTAACCTTCTCTTCCATCGTCTCTTCCATTTCTTGACAAATGTAGTAGCCAGAGAGTTTACAATTAATATTCAGACAGTGGAGTCACCAGGATGTTTACCATAAAATTAATCAGTGGAGTCCCCAAGGTGAGAGATCTTCAATCCACACTTCCCTAGCTCACCTAACAGGGGAAATGTAAAACTTTGTCATACCCAGGGAAAAATATTCTAATCCGTTACCCGAAAACGACACCAGAAAGATGTTGTCGCTAAATCTTGCACCATGTAGTAGCATGAGACAAGAAATCTCCCTAGAGGCAGCCTCTGGGCTGATAATAGACCAGTGCCTAGGACGTCTTAAATAGAGGAGTGCTTGTAAGGTTATATGTGAGGGGGTTGTTGTTGATTTGGGGTAGCATCGAATGTGCTCTAGCCATGAAAATTAGTGGAGAGGCTAAAGCACATGAGATCTCCAAGACCCATAAATGGTTTGGGCAGACTCTAATTGGTTTGGGTGATATTAAAATAATTAATGTTTTTAATGGAGTTCCCAAGTCTAAACTTAGGAAAAATAAAATATTAATGGGTATTAATATAAAACTGGGTTAGAAGGTTTCAAAAGTCATGGATCAAGCCAAATCTAATCTTAGCCGTTGATTAGAGATTTAATTTCAGTCGTTGATGTACCAACAAGAAAAATATAAGAGGAGGCTTGAGGGTCAGTTGGAGAATACACCAGAGTGATCAGTCATTCATTTTGCTAGAGCGGGGTTGCTAAGAAAAAGTGAATCAGTGATCACCAACGAGGGGCAGTGAATACATAGCAAAGAAGCAGAGTTAGTACTAGAGAGACAGTGCAGAGACTGGAGAGGTTGACACAGAGGCAGCTGGGTGCTACGCAGAGGCAACTGGGAACAACGCAGATCCAGGAGAGGCCAGCGTGTGTGACACAAAGGGTCTGAGGGTTGACATAGAAGCTTCAGTAGCTGCATAGAGGCTAGCAAAGCTGACGCATGGCTAAGAGGCAGCACTGGGAGGACTTTCGTGGGACAAACTGGGTGTTGGTTAACCGAGTAGGGTGACGTAGTCCATATCAGAGTGACGCAGAGCAGTGGAAGCTGCAATTGTTTCTGTGGGATCGTTCATCCGGTGATTAATTAGCCAAAATATCTGTCTTCGAGGAAAGGTACTACTGCGGAGGGCATTCTTTGTTGGGTGAGCCATTTCTGGCACCCTAGTTGTATTCTGAAAACTGCATAATAATAAAACCCTCTGAATAGCTGCACCGGTTTTCTTGCATTGGGTTTTTTTGGGGAAATTGGTCCAAAAATAACGGTGTCACTTGTGTGCTTGTTTTCTTTCAGTTGATGATCTGTAGATGTTGATACTGTACTTGTGTTTATTTTTAGTATTTACATGGTAAATAACTTGTTAAGTAATTAAACAAGTAGGAAGAAATAAACCAGATAGTACAGGAAGAATTTCTAATGGGTTAAACTTAGAAATTCCAATAGTTGCAACACTCCAAATGTCACGTAAAAAGTAATAGGAGGGGGCTTGGTTCAATTAGCTTTCAAAGAGGTAGATTCAAGCCAATTCATGGATCCAATTGTTGGGGGTATATGGAGCAATCTTAGAGAGAACTGGTTTCTTCTTCTAGTGGCCTACTCATGGAAATGAGACAGCTTGAACTAAAGTTCAAGTGGTGAAGGAGAGGGGGAGGAGAAGGAGGAAATTAGGAGCAGAGCATCGTGACAACAGAATCTTCAGCCACTAATTTCCAGCAAAAAATGGAATTTGATCGATAGGGCTGTAAGCAACACAGAATCCTAAACCATTGTTTTCCACTAAAATGATAGAAATAGAGGGAGCTGATTTTACAGTTTCAGACATGCATAGTAATGGGTATCAATCTCTGTTCAACAGTTGAGGTAAGTCTGAGCCACCACAGGTACTGTAAGCTACTCACAAGCATAAGTAAATCTGAAGGACTACAGGTACTACATGCATATAAATAATAGAAGTAATTATGTGGTCTTGCACAAGTACTCTCTTCTATTTAGCAGTGAAGACAAATCTATTAGTCAGCAAGAATCATAGCAACTGTCTTAATACTATTTCAGAGAAGAAATACACAGTGAAATGAGGTTAGAGAAGGGAAAACTTACTGCACATTAATCATGTTACGAATCAATAGGAAAATACCATTTAACTCCAAGGGTCCAATAACCAGTCCATACACTTAGCAATGATATCAGTGAAACCCTCATGAACAAGCAAATTAGAACCAAAATGGCATCACGGAGTACAATCCTCCTAGGTGAGAAATTCTGGAGCCCCTATTATAGATTTCTTCCCCATATTTATAGGAAGAGAGGGAGAGTAGGAGTTACAATCAAAATATCTTAGATTACAGGGCTCCAACTGCCATACTAGACTAGATGTGTTAGCCTCTGTAAGGCTTTGCTACCACCTACCTAAAGATTACAACAAGGATCAAATCCCTTTCTTGGAAAAATACAAAAATAAATGTACAGAGAAAGAAAATCGAGAGAGGAAAGAGGAGGTGTCCCCTTGCTGCTTTAGTGGAGGCCTTGAATTGAGCCACATCCCTACTGTCATCAGGCTCTTTTCGGCTGTTTGTGGCTTGTTAATTTTAGGTATGTTCTATGCTAGAGCAATTTATTTAAATTTTCACATTTAGCTCAATATCTTTTCTAGATTAGCAATCACATCAGCATTAATGTAAACTGCAGATAGAACATAAACATAAATCGCAGAAGACAAACCAAGACAAGAGAACACAAGATGTGGCGCTAGCCAGGGACAAACCCCACAATGTGGGGAAACCCTTGATCAATTCTTCTTTTATATTCTTCAAAGTTTAGCAGAGAAAGTGAGAGAGATAGTACATTTACAGTAGAAGTCAACACTTTGACTTATCTAGATCTGAGCATAGATCATCTCCTATAACGATGAGATCAGTTGAAGACATTCTGCTTCAACTGATTCTCCAAGGTGACAGCTTCACCTATTGTAGTGCTGCATTTCGTCCATTTGCTGCACCTTACCATGTAGCATCATCATGCTGCTCATGATCACTATGCTACCCATACATCATGTTGCTCATGATATCATCTATCATGCTACCCATTCATCATGCTGCCCATGATATCATACATCATGCTACCCATTCATCATGAGTCAGCTTCAAATCATGGCTTCCACAGGCTGCTCAATAATCTGGTCAACACATTGACCCAATACACAACAACCTTACCTCCAAATCTGTTGTCCCACACTACCCTTGACTGTTCCTGTTTAGGGCACTTTAGCACACTGCAACAACCCTCAATCAATCCCGGAATAGTCCTCAAACAGCCTTCAATCCTGCGGCTCACCTTAGTGTGATCCCTCTGCTTCCACGCTGGAGATTAAGGCAGTATACAACCCCAAAATAGACCCACACAAATGCTTTGCTGTGGTGGTATGGCCTGCGGCCTACCACACAGCCTACCTGTAACAAGAGTCTTCATGATAGCGTGGAAAGTGTCTTTATGGCAGCGTATAGGTCTCACCATGAACAAGCCTACACTATTCAACTCTTCCTTTTAACTGCGGCATTTTCTTCTGCGGTTTCATGCCTAGACGGTGGCTTCATGCCTTGACTCAATTCGTAGATCACTGCACCTAAAACGTCTCTATGGCCTGCGTATAGGGTGTCTCTATTGCCTGCGTATCTGTCTCTATTTACAACAGATAAGGTGTCACCATTTTCCTGTGGATTCTTGACCCAACGTATGTGTCTTCATTGCCTGCATGTTAAATAACTTTATGCCCAACAATTGACATCCTTGACTGCAGCTCCACTGCAACTTCATTCCCTATACCCTGCGTATAAAGAGTAGCATACATATATCTGCGTATGTACAGGTGCTTTCGTGGCTGCGTATATGGCATCACATTGACTGTGTATTGTTGTGCATTAGAGCTAGGGCATCATAGGCTAGCGTACATTCTTATGGTGTCTCTCTGCTGCTCCAAAAACCCAAGACGTGGAGAGGAGGAGATCACCTCAATAATCTGTGTACCAAATGACATTAAATCCTCTTCTATTTATACCAAAAACGTATAGGTTGAATAGACGTGACGTTTGGGCTTTTTGATCCTACATAAGTTGCTGGCCGACTTAACAATTTGTCCATAACATAAATAAATTCGTAACTTCATAAATACTTATCGGAATCGGATGATCTTTAGATCAATCCTACACCTCTCAACGAGAGGGATCCAATAAAAATATCAGCTGCCATAAATAAGCTGACCCTCATGGAGTTTGGCCCTTGTTTCCAATTTTAACAGAGGTGGTTCACTACTGCCTTGGTCGACTTCTGTCAATTATTTTTAAATGATTTTTGCATTGGCTTATGGAGGCATGTTGTAGGCTAAGTCCTTCCATGAATGCGCCCATACCTTCATTAACCACCCCAGCTGTCGACCCATCCATCTTTTAAAGCTCTGCGTAGTCCTTTCAACGCTCTGGTTGCCTTATGCTGTAGCAAACAGTTGTGTGGTCGCAGGCCTTTAATGTTTAAAACAAATGAACAAGCGGGCACTTTTGATTTTCTCTTAGGCCCCTTTTATTACAACCCCCTCTGTAGTTTTTCGCATGTGACTGGGAGCTGGAACCAAGGGCCCATGTGTTTTGGCGCTAAAGCTCTCAACGGCTATGCAAAGGGGCCTTTTTCTTTATATCTTAGAAGTTCCTCATTGGTTGATTTCCCGGACCCGAAATCTTTGTAGATCGCAGCTCATAATATATTGCATCCGGGGCCTTTCCTTATCACAATCGCAATCGCCGATAAGCCTGAAACCAAGAACTGTTGATTGTCGATCGTCGATAAACATGCTGACATCATCACTGCCATGTGTCACCCTGTGAGTGGTGACATGTGGCACCCGGAAACAGCCCCATAGGACCCTGAAAAATGCCATAAATGAGTGACATATGTCCACTCGCCACATCATCATTCATACATGCCACATCATTTATGATGTCAGCTACCATGTCAACTCAGTTGGCCAATCAGAGGCTACCACATGGCCCCCTGGAGGAGAGAGAAAAAGGTCGATCGGGCCTTGGTTTTGCAGGGAATTCTTTTGTATTTGAAAATTGGCTCTCCCTGGGACTTTAACACAGGCATCGCAAATCGAAGATTTTTCATTGTTCCAGAGCTGCGACCCCTGCCGATCGCTGATCGCCAACGCCACGTGGAGGAGAGAGAAAGGGAGGGCTCAACCCTTGTTTTTTAAAGCATTTCCTTTGTATTCCAGATTCGGCCCCTCCCGGCGGTACAACATTATATCGCATTCAGCCTCGTCTGTGCAGTTTCAGGACTTAAAACCCTGCTGATAGTGGATGAATACAGAGCCCTGATCCGCCGATTGCTGATTTGCGATATCGATGATGGACAGATCACTATTTCTACTTCCGCCGATGCTCTTTACCCACCTAGACCCGCCAACGCTGATATGCGATTGCGATGAACCTCCCAGGTCCCGATTGTGATTTTTCCCTCAGACTTAGCCATTTTTCTTATTTTCTGAGTTTTTCAAAGGAATTCTTCAATAGGGTCTAACCTCTGATCCAGGAACCCATTTTTAGACTTCTATATACCACCGGAAAGATTTTTTGGGGAACTACGCAATGGAGAGGGTCCCATCTAGCTCTAGTAGCATCTATGGCTTAGAATTTGGCATCAAACTTCACTGCTATTGGGCATTTGAAGCAATTGGTGACTAAAAAAGCTTAGTGACAACACTTGAAATTATAGAAGTATTTTTCTGTTCCTCGATTTGTTGTTCCTAACTCCGGTGCTATTATTATTCCTAATTATCCTCTTCAAAAACCATCAAAGTGTGTAAATTTTAATGCTGGAAACTGTGGGCGGTGTCAACAAGATGTAGACCAATGCACTGCGTGAATCATCCAATACAAATTTAAAAATTTTGTTTTTGCCATCAAAGGTAATCCCCCGCAACCAACGAATTCTCTGCATCCAAAAGGGGGGGGGGGGGTTAGATTGTCAGAGAATGGTATAGTCAAAATGCGATGAAGACTATACCTAAAATGATGAAATGATTGCACAAACATTACGATGGAGATTATATCATAATGCAACCACTACAATAGATATCAACCGATGAAATGAATGATATATCAAATGCAACGATGCAATAGGTTGTATATCAAATATTGCGGGAGGTTGTAAATCAAATAGTTGTTTCACAATAATGCTTAACAACATCTCTAGCCAGAATCTAACCCGATAATTAATAAGATTGGGAAATTTATGAGATTGGAATTCGTTGGACATTGTTTATATCACCAGGAAGGTGAATATGATCTGACATAGAGGGCGTTATATAATTGATGAAATAGAGAATCAATCTAATAGTAGTGACTGGTTATGAACACCCTAGGAAATGTCAGAATCATTGCAAGCACTAGGGTTTCGCTGAAAACACGCGTTTCTTAACTCTACTTTGCACGATAGAATTAGCACAAAAAAATTCATAGAACCTTGGATGGTATAGATTATTCTCATCATTCATTGTGCGGCACATACCTTTGAATCACAAATCATCAAGGTCAAATGCTAACAATGAAGAGTGCACAGAAAGAAAAGATGTTATATGAGCAGTGCTCTGGAACTTGCCAAAATGAAAAATGCAAAATGCACCTTGCCAATTGAGTGGCGGCTGATGTTTCCTTGCTGATCTGTAATGCCAGCCTCAATGGATAATGATCATCCGGTTAGATACGCCTTAAAATCCTATCGTGGATAAGGTTATCCTTACTAACATCCCATAACCACGTCATGTTTAGATAATGGTTATCCAGATGGGATAAGGATAAGGATAATGGTTATCCAGAAAATAATAAGGATAGGTATCACAATGCTTAGCGGGAAGGAGTCATCATAGCTATATATGTTCCATCTGGGTGAGGGCGTCGTTACAAGATACATTACGTCCCCGACAATTGGCAACCCTCCCTCTTTCTCAGAGAAACATTCTCACTCCGTTGGCGACATAGTTGAAGGTTGTGCACCAACAACCTTTGTCATGCACATGGCAGAGTATTTTGTAATTCATAATTCTTACACCGGCTTGTATGATGAATTTTATCTCTCCAAATTACGCCATGCTCAACAAGGGTCCAAAGGAAAGAAATTGTAGTTGCGCTCAATTTTAATGGCTGAATACCATGCATTGTTATCTTTGAAGTTGTTCTCTCGTTCTTTTCCAATGTAGGGTTTGATGGCAGGTCCGCAGTACTTCCTCCTGAAACCCTTGCCATTACTGATTACTCTGTCGGTTCCACGGCATCACCATGAGAGCTGTCGATAAAAGCAACTACGCGGAAGGATCAATAAAGAATGATGGCGTTGTAAATAATAATATAGTGTTCACAACTGGAGTGCACAAATTCGAGTATGTCAGGGCTCCTTCACCATGAGTATAGAAGGAGTCTGGTCGTGAAAATGGGGTTTGAATAAGGAAACTCGTGGTATTTGTACCCATTAAAGTGTGAAACACACCAAAGCATGTAGAATCTAGTTGATATGTAGGCTCAGGTTATTGCAATGTTTATTTGCAATTGATTTGACTGCAACGATGTCGTTGTCAGATTTTATTATTATTATTATTATTTAATTAATTAATTCTTTTTTTTGTATAATTACTATTAAGACAAGTTTAAATGACGTGTGGACGTTGTGTAACAATTTCCTTTGAATCACAAGAGGGGGAATCCAGAGAAGTCAAATATATGTAGAGTAGATGATCAAGCTGAGTTGGCCTTCACATCTCCTTTCAAGAATTAATAAGTGAGATATCTTGGCAATGGACTATCACCACAAAATGTTTTTTTTTTTGGGGGGGGGCATGCAATTTTGCGAATCGAAATAGCTATAGATGGTCAACGCAATTTCGAAAAAAAAAATTGAAACCTACCAGACATCCGACGAATTAAGACAGAATGTGTATAATCAAATTTCATATATCTGTGAGTATAGTTATTTGAGCTTTTTTTTTGGTATGCATAAAGCTCCCATAAAAATATGAATACCTCTTGAGTTGCTTGATCTTTGAAGGTTGTATGTTATCCTTCTCATTTTGCATACGATGAGTAATGTTCAAACTCAATTGTGTGCATACATGTAGGGCTTATCATGTGCTCTTGATGAACTGCATTATGTGACTGTATACATTGAGAACTCATATTTTCTTTTTTTTTCTCGGCAAAATTAACTACTAGTATATTAATATGTACAGATAACTTTACAAACAGAGAGTCTGGCGACCCAAGGCCTACTGCGGCTCATGGGTTGCATTTTCAAACGAGTGCAATTGTCGTGCTGGGCTTTATGATCAAAAATCAAAATACTGAGAGTTTCCATAACGACCCACGCAGGGGCAATTCCAAACAGACTTACAACCCAGAGCAACTATGGAACCTGAAGACATAAACTTGAAAATACAAAAAACCAGGCCATTACCAAGGATTTGCGCCCAACAGGAGATTAAGTCCCCACTGCCGTGGTGGAAACCGCAAGCAGTGCCATTCAGAACAAAAACACAGACAACCATGTGACACAGGAAATTGCGATTATTCTTACCCCGAAGCCCGACTTGAGTGCAAAAGGCAAAAACACAGAACCACCCACCAGAGCTAGTCCTCTGGCTCTTCTTCCATTGCTGACGGATTGTGCACAGGTTCCGGCTGCTCAGAAGCTCGAGGTTGGGATGGGGGTTGAGAGCGGTTCGACTCTGAATTGCTCTCCTCACTCGCCGACTCCCCCACTGGGAGCTTCCCACGACCAATTGCTGACCCTTCCGCATCAGTTGACGGCTCCCCCATTGGGAGTTTTCCCTTGCCATGCACAACATTGTCCTCCGCCAGGACCAGAGATGAGTCTTCTGCGTTCTCCTCCTCAATTGGGGTGAACAGCACAGAAATATGGGCGTTAATGCCTGGATTATCCCCAGAACTACCCAAAGTAAATATAACCGAACCAAATGCAGGTAACTTGTGCTCCCCACCGCTTGAGCTGCCCACTTCCATGACTTGACAGGGCTGGATAGGGGTGGCTCCCATCCTCCGGTGGCAGTAACAACAACAACAGTGATGATGAATATCAGCAGCTGGAGGGCGAGAGGATTCTCCACGCCAGGTTCCTCTGCGACAAGGCATTCTCTCACGCACCATGACAGGCTCCCAGCTTTTGTGCCTTTCCCCGACAGACGAGGTCCCGCAATGGAGCTGCTCCTTCCCCACAACAAACACTCCCCAATTTGGGACAGAACAACGCTTAAATAGGCTAAAGACCAGTCCGAGGAGCGCAGGCGCGTTCTGGTTCGCGGCCCAACTCTCCACCTCCTTCCCTCCGCGCAGACACTCAACGCTCTGCAAATTCCTTTTACCATAATGAGCTCCCTTCTCCAGGCATACCACCATCTTAAACCGCCCTTCATTACCAATGAAAAGACCAGCAATGAATGCCTCCCGCAGGCTAACCATACCTTCCCTCGTCTCCATTAAGATAGCTCAGAGGCCACGTTAGATGAGAGGTACTAGCGGCGGATAGCATTTAAGGGTGGAGCTCCATCACGTGGCAGCCCATGGCCGTCATGTGGCTCGCCGTTGAATATCATACTGCCACCCGCATCCGGGGTAATGATCTCTGCAAGGATCAGGCTTTGGCACTCCTGGAGCTGCTGCCTGTTTGTAATGAGGTTTATGTCCCCCGATGCATGAGATTGATCAGACTCTGTCCCGATGTTTGCAAGAAGATCCGCTATTTTGTTGCCATCCCGCTTGATGTGAGTAAATGAGATGGCCCGAAAATTGCTGAGCTTCTGCGCTAATTCATTTAATCTGGCTTCCAGCCTCCAATTGGGAGCGACTTTCCTGGCATTTGATCCATTTTGAAGGCGGATAGCTATATTGATTAGAATTTGGGAGTCTCCTTCTACAATAAGGGGCTGTAGGTGAAGATTCCCTGCTAGTAACATGCCTTGCCATAGACCTTCCAACTCAGCTGAGTTGTTAGTGTCCCACCCTATGTTCCCAAAGTAGATTCGAATAGGCTTGCCCTCTGAGTCCCTTATTATGCCTCCATATCCTGCCGCCCCTGGGTTTCCTTTGGAGGCCCCATCGAAATTTAGCTTGAATGAGTTTTTGGGAGGAGCTAGCCAATGAAAACAATCCTTGCTACTATTATTGAGAGCCCTACTATTGGGGGAGTCAAGGGGAAGCTTCAGCTGCCAATTGTTTAGGATGTTGTGCTCAATATCAGTGGATGGAAGGTCCTCCTTGGTCCAAACCTGAAGCTCCATAGTCTCTTGAATATTCTTGTGAATCTTGTTCCAGATTTCCTCTAAAGGAGATTTCTTGTTTTTGAAGATGCGTTGATTGCGTTCCTTCCAGATGTTCCAGAGGACAATTCCCGGAACCATACTCCAAAGATGATTGAGGATCCTGCTGTTGTAGGGCTGCATTGGCCATAGTCTTAGGGAGCTGATGATATCCCCTTCCCCCCTGCCGTTTTTCTGACATCTGAAACTAACCTTATTCCATAATTGACTGGCGAACGGGCAGGTATCTAACAGATGCTGAAGAGTTTCCTCATTTTGCGTGCAATTGAGACAGATAGAGGGACCATGGAAGTTCCTCTTTCGGAGCTTGTCCCAGGTGAGTATTTTTTTATGGCTCACCAGCCAGAGAAAGTAGGAAATTTTTGGCCAGGGTCCTAGCTTCCAAATTTTACTCCAAACAGGGTCAGGGGGTGAGGGGAAGTTGCATAACACCCTATATGCTTCAGCAGTAGTATAAGATCCCTTGGGAAGGTATCCCCATCTCAAAATGTCCCTTCCACTGTTCTGCCTGATACTTCTTTTCTTCAATTCGATCGTGAGCTCTTCTTGCTTCTGCCTCTCTGCATTGTGGAGAATTAGGTCACTTCCTTTCCATCTTCTGAAGCCATGCTCTGTCTCTGAAGACCAGAATTGATGCACAGTTTTCTGCTGCTGATCCAGGCCATCAGGAATGAGCGTAGGGTGGAGAGTGTCTTGAAGTTTAGGCAGTTGATTCCAGGCATCAGTCCAAAATCTTGCCGTACATCCGTTCCTTATCTCCCAGAAGCTATGCTTCTGAATGAGCTGATGATGTTGCTTGGCCGCATTCCAAATAGAGGAGCCGTTTTCATTGGGGATGAAGCGGATGAGCTCTTCTTGAGGTCGATTGCCGGCGTACTTGGCTGTCCATATTTTACCCCAGGGCTTGTCCGGACTAGTAATCCATTGCCACCAAATCTTGGCATTCATAATGGAATTGCTGTGTTCAGGATCCCTTAATCCAATACCTCCTTTCTCTTTTGGCATGCAGACATTGGTCCATTTCACCAGAGCCCATTTGTGATTGGTAGCTGCGCTGCTCCACAGAAAATTTCGCTGTAGATTTCTTATACTTTTTAAAACCCATTTGGGCGCTGCAAGAATGGAAAACAAGTACAGAGGCATCGCCTGCAAAACAGATTTGATGAGGACTATTCGGCTGGCAAAATTGAGAGTTCTGTAGGTCCAAAGATTGAGACGATTTTCTAGCTTCTCCAGAAGGGAACGCCAAGCAGGTTGCTTGAGAGCGGAAGCTGAAAGAGGGGCGCCTAGGTATTTAGATGGCAGAGAGGCAGCAGGGAAGCCCAGGATACGCGAGACAACAGCTTTGACAGAGGGCGGAGTATGGAAAAAGAAGATCTGGGACTTGGCGCAATTGATGTGCATGCCTGAGGCCTCCGAGAAATCATTAAGGAGGGATTTTAGACGACGGGCTTCACGGGCAGAGGGATACCCATAAAGCATCGTGTCATCCACGAATTGCTGGTGAGAGGTTGCGGGGGAGTTGTGCACGGAGATGCCGTTGATCTGATGAGAGAGGAGAGCCTACTTGATATGCCGTCCTAATCCTTCAGCCATTAGGACGAAGAGAAAGGGGGAAAGGGGATCTCCTTGACGGGAGGGAATGCCATTGACGAGAATGGAGAAGTGCGTGGAGGTTATCATATTCATTATCCAGCGGATCCAGTGAGGGCAGAAACCAAAAGCTGTAAGCATGCTATGAATGTAGTTCCAGCTTAGTTTGTCAAATGCCTTGGAGAGGTCTAGTTTAAGAAGCATACCTGATTGCTTAGAGAGCTTGAGGGAATGAATGATTTCATGCGAAAGCAGGATGCCATCCATTATGTGCTGCCCTTCCACGTACCCTGACTGTTCCGGAGAGATGAGCCCAGGTAGCAGGGGTTTGAGCCGATTTGCTATGACTTTAGAAATTACTTTGTATATGACATTGCATAACGCAATGGGCCTAAACTTGTCAGGGGTAATGGCGTCCTCATCTTTGGGGATGAGAGTAATAAAGGTGGCATTAAGAGATGGTAAGAGCCAGCACGTCGCCCTGGAATCCTCAACTATCTGCCATACCTCCTCCTTTAGCATATCCCAGAAGGCGTGAAAGAAGGTGGTAGAAAAACCATCGGGCCCCGAGGCCTTGCCTTCTTTGAGCTGTTTCATTGCATCGTCCACTTCCTGCTGAGAGATCGGGCGCATTAGGAGTTCATTTTGTTCCTTCGTAACGATTTTTGGGATATTGCTCGTTATTTTGTGGATGGCCTGTCGCCGGTCTTCTCTTTGATCTTGATGGATCTGTTTGAAGTGGTCGAGAAGTTCCTCTTCAATCTCCTCATGGGTCTCTACTTTTGCTCCAGACTGCTTTTGGATGAAGGGAATATTATTGTGCATTCTTCTCTGAACAGTGGTTCTGTGAAAGAACTTTGTGTTGCGTTTCCCTTCCCTCAGCCACCTAATCCTTGATTTTTGTTTCCAAAGAATTTCTTCCTACTTTCCTCTGATTTCCAACTGGCTATGGATGAGGCGTTCCTGCTTCAGAGTGTCTTCCGTGTATCCTACAACAATGATCCTTTGGTGAAGAGTCTCCAGGTCCTGAGAGAGTTTTTGCTGCTCTTTGAAAATGTTTCCAAAGGTTTCCCTATTCCATCTTTTCAGTTGTTCCTTGAGGAATCTTAGCTTTTGCTGAAATTGATACATCTTTGATCCCGTTGGTGGAGTATATGAGGCCCATAAGGATTTCACAAGATCCCTGAAAGTGGGGTGCGTGAGCCAAAAATCTTCAAACCGAAAGGGTCGTTTGGTTAGATTACCTGGCCGTTGCCATTGTAGTGCTATTGGCCAATGGTCCGAGCCTGAGTGGGCTAGAATGGTTGCTGAGAAGTCCCCTCCTAAGTGGACCGCATTGTCAGAAAGTAGGAAGCGATCCAATTTTGAGGCTATCTGGTGTTTGCCTGCCTGCGATTATTCCAAGTGAAGGTTCCGTTGCAAAACGGCATGTCAATGAGTGCAGTCGCTTGGATGAAGTCCTTGAAGTGACTATCTTCTTGCTCCAATCTGCTTCTGCCTCCCAACTTCTCTTCAGTTCTAGTTATCATATTGAAATCTCCCGCGACAAGCCAGAGTGGGTATTTTCTGCTGTTGCTAAGAGTTTCAATTGTGTCTAGAAGCGCCATCTTACTTCCTGCATCTTGTGGGAAGTAAACGTTTGACAGATTACCATAGATATTGGTGCCTAAGATATGAAAAGTTGCCTAAATTAAGTGATGCGCCGCATGAAAATCCGAGAGGGAAACCGCTTGGGTATTCCATGCTATTGCCAGACCTCCTGATGCCTTGGAGGCATCTACTGCTACCGATCTACAGCCAGGCCAGGCTTTCGAGAGTATACTACCTAGCGCAGTTGAGTTGCACTTGGTTTCTTGGAGGAAGCACAAATGAGGCTTTTCCTTTTTTAACATATGTTTTAACATCCTAAGTTTGCCGGGACTGTTAAGTCCTCTTATATTCCATGATACCAGCTTCATCTTTAACTATTGATGGAGGGTTTGTAGTACTTTGTCAACTGTGCATATCTGCCTGAATCCACCAGGATTTTCCCGATCTCTATAGTTCTTTGCAGATCAGTCTTTCTTCCTCTTTTCTTTGAGTCTTTTGTGCGTGGACCCCCATCCCATTGACTGCCTGACTGTATACCAAGTTGGCTCTGATAGTAAGCTCGAGAAATGACCAATTCGAGCTTATTGAGCTGCAGTTCTGGTATTGCATCGTACGCTTTTTTTTTGCAGGCTGTTTCTAGCTCGAGGAGGTCTAAGCCGTGCATGTCGATACTCTCGGGCTCTTCATCCATGACTACCACCTGATTGCTTCCTTCAGTGCTGATCTCATTGTTCTGGGGGCGCTCCAATGTTCCGTCAACCTCCATTTCTTTGATGATATCTGGGGCATCTTTCTGATCCCGTTTGAGAATAGAAGGGGAGATGACTAGAGGGGAGGATTTGAACGGGGGATGCAATGGAGGGGGAGGCGTCGAGGAAGACGGGAGATCATGAGAGGCTTCAGCGCTGTGAGGTGGATTTTCAGAGTCTTGACCAAGAACGCTGAAGCTGTTCTTGGTTACTGGGCCATGAGACTTAGGGGGCTGGGGTTTGTACCCATTTTGGGGCTTTTTATGAGAACGCTTTTTGCTTGCAACTTTGATGAAACCATCCTGGCCCGGGGAGACAGAGGAGTCGGGAGAGCTGTCTTGGGCATTTTGGGGACAGTCCCTAAAAAGATGACCTAGGGTATGGCATTTACGGCACCGAAAAGGTACATGCTCATAGTCGAGAGGCTGGATCCATTCCTCATCTCGGTGAGCCAGAGTGACAGAATCAGGTAGGGCTTCATTGAGACGAATAAAAACGCAAATACGGGCATAGGAGACAAACTTACGAGACTTAGTTTCTTCTGCTGCTTTGATATACTCCCCCACTCCATTTCCTATCCTTTTGAGAGCTTCCTCCTCCCAATATTCATCCGGGAGGGAGTATAACCGGATCCAGACCGGAGCCCAGGTTAGATCTTCCTTATCTGGATTGAATCTGGGTATCCAATCCCTCAGATACAATCCGGTTGAGTTGAAAAAGTATGGCCCTCCCACCAATATTCGGTGCTTGTCCTCCAAGCAATAGAATATTGCCGTGAAGAAACCTTTCGGTCCAAGCTGGAGCGTGACATCCCCCTTCGGTTTCCATTTCGCCGCTATCCATCCGTTCAGAGCTTTCTCAGTGGGCCAGAACCCTATGAACTTCCCGATGAGGGCATGATCTCGCATAAATTCGATTCTTCTATCTATCAAGTCTCCCGATAGTTCGATTCGAGGTCTTACTTTGGCGACTGGTCTGCAAGTCGAAGAGGTAACCTTCAGACCCACTTCTGGTATCTCAGTACCCTGCTGGGGGTTGCAGTCATCTTCCTTACTATTTTCACTTTCTTTGTTGTCGTTTTGGGGAGTTTTCCCTCCATTCAGGACCTCTCCGTCCACTGACCCAAAAACGACTCCATGCGTCGGATCCGGCTTGTTCGGGGAGGGCTCTGACGCCCCCCCCTGTGGTTGAGTCATTGTGAGCCCCTGGCTCACTGCAGTACTGAGCTTCTACAACGATCTTTCCTCTGCAGAGATGGGCTTGACTGGATTACTGTCGGCGCCGTCGAAGGAGCGATCAGAGCATTAGCAGAACCCTAGCAGAGCGATTGAGAACTCATATTTTCACTGTTACCATGATTTAAAATTGAATTAATAGTCGAGATTTATAACTGTACGAGGTTGGATTTAATCCTTACACCTATATTAAATATCTCAACTATATTGATAGTTATTATAGCAATATGGGGAGAGGAAACCCAAAAGGCTACACTGGAACTAATAACTCTTCAATGTGGTTATATAGCAAAGAACCTTGCAGTGATGTGGTGGAATGGAGAGTAATACAACTAAAAGAGAACAAATAACATGTTGATTAATTGAATAAATAGAAAAGGTCAAACCTCAATTGGTTACTTGTTATTGTGCTTACTTATCGAATGATGTGAAGATTTAAAATTCTACTTATTATATGTGTGAAAGTTTTCAAAACTTAAGTTATTGTTGAATGCTCTTATGAAGGCACAAAGACTTTATACCATGATTTAAAATTGATACTTGCATAGTTTTAAATATGCATAGTAGAGCGGGAGAAATAAACAATTTGGTAATAATTGTAAAGTATGATTATTGCATTAGAAGTGGGATGCTATACCCATCGTATTAATGAGATATTCAATTTTGATAATAGGTAGTGCATCTGTAAGAAGAATATATATCATTGAGGAATGAGAAGATTCAAATACTAAATGTCTCCACATAAGAGGAGTAAAGCATATAACCAGCTGTAGGAGGAATAATGGATATATGATTTTTATGCAAGGACATAGCTTAATAAAATGCAAATTAATGCCAGTAAAGATAGTCTAGTCAAGGACATAACTTAATGGAATAAAGTTATGTGTATAGAGATATTGAACCTTTATGAGATAAAATGTCAAGTGTTTTCTTTCCATAGATCATGGACAATATTGAAGAAAATCATTGCTGAAAACAAAAGGAACTCGGATTCTCAGTTGAAATTTGCTTTATGGGCCAACAGGGTAACACCCAAGAGATCCAATGGGGTATCACCTTTTGAGTTGGTGTATGGTAAGGCTGCTTTTTTCCCTATACAATTAGCAATGCCCGTAGACAAGTTGCTACAAGAAGCTGAGGAGGAGCCAAGTGCACTAACAAGGAGAATAAATCAGCTAGTGGAACTTCAGGAGAGCAAAGAGTGGAAGCCAGATTATATGGTTATCAGCGAAAGATGAAGCTGTTGTTGTTGATTTGGGGTAGCATTAGATGTGTTCTAGCCACGAAAATTGGTGGAGAGACTAAAACACATGATATCTCCAAGACCCAGAATGGTTTGGGGAAATTCTGCCTGGTGAAGGAGATATTAAAATAATTAATATTTTTAATGGGTTCCTAAGTCTAAACTTTGGAAAATAAAAATATTAATGGGTATTAGTATAAAACTAGGTTAGAAGGTTCTAAATGACATGGATCAAGCCAAATATATTCTTAGTCGTTGATTAGAGATGTAATCTTGGCCGTTGAAGACTCAACAGAAAAAGTATAAGAGGAGGCTTGAGGGTCAGTTGGAGATACACTAGAGTGATCAGTTAGTTCGATTTTCTAGAGCAAGGTTTGCAAAGAGAAATCGAACCAGTGATTAGAGTCGCAGTGAGGGGCAGTGAGTACGAGGCAGAGAGGTAGAGATAGTGTCAGAAGACCAGCGCAGAAGTAGAGAGGTAGACGTAGAGTTAGACAGAGCCACGTAGAGGCCAGCAGTGACTGCATAGAGCCCAGAAGGTCTTGTATCATCCACGCAGAGGCTGCAGAAGTGACACAGAGGGCCAGAGAGGCTGCGCAGAGCCTCAGAGGGTTGACACAAAGGGTTTCAGGTTGACGCAGAGGCCAGGAGGGCTAACGCAATGCTTCAGATTGTGCTGGAGAGGGTTTCGTGGGGCAGACTTTCAGAATATCTGCTTCCGAAGAGAGGTATTACTGCCAGATTATTTATCTATGTCAAGTGAGCCAGTTTGGCACCCAGTGTACTCAAGAAAAGTTGCTTAATAATAAAACCCTTAGAATTGTTGCACAGATTTTCCCAAGTTGGGTTTTTCTAGGGACGATTGTCCAAAAATAACGATGTCCCTTGTGTGTTTGTCTATTTCTTTCAGCTGTTGATCTATAGATGGTTGAGATTGTATTTTGTTTATTTCAGTGTTTATATGGTTAAATAACTTGTTAGTAATTAAACAAGTAGGAAAAATAAACTAGAGAATATAGATAAAATTTCTAACGAGTAATACTTAGAAATTTCAACATGGTATCAGAGCATTGCAGATCACAGGAGAGCTGAAGGCGCCAGCTGAATCAAATAATTTGCAGCAGAAACAACTGTCCCAAGTGACAAAAGTTGTTCCTAGGCAGAAAGTAACAGAGAAGGGTTGATGCAAAGGGTCTACGTCATCAGTTCAAGTCAAAGAGAGGCCAGCACAGAGGCAGAAGAAGGTGGAAGAGGCTCACGAAGAGCCACGCAGAGACCAGGAGGGTTGACACAGGTGGCCAAGGGAGAAAATCAGCCTTCCCAAGATTGTGCAAAGCCTAGAGACTCTGTCCTTTAGCTGTTGGGGAATAGGAAGCTGTGGGAAGATTGTGAGGAGTGAAGTTGGTGGGGTGTTGTTACTGCCGAGACAGAACAGTACCTAACGGGGCAAAACCAAGGTAAAGGGAGTCGCAACCTAGGCGGATTCCTAGCCAATAAATCCAGATCAGTGTTGCAGGTGCATAGGAGATCGGAGAGGTGTGACTTGACGGTTAGCAAGAGGATTTCCAGGAGGGAAACCGAGACTCAAAGGGAGTCTAACAGAGAACTTCCAAGAGGGAAGTAGAGACTTAGAGGGAGTCGAAGAAAGAACTTCCAAGAGGGAAGTAGAGACTCAGCGAAGTCGAAAAGGAGAGCAGAGAGATGGCCATGAATGGACTGAGGGATCAGGACAGGCTGGATGGGGCATCCAACTTTGTCATCTCGAAGGCCAAGATCTTGTCCATTCTAGATAGACATTGTGTCAAGGCTTCGCCTTGAGAACCATGGCTATCCTTGAGAACAATGAAAAGTTTGAGGATCCGATTGCCAAGGCGAAATGCATAATCCTTGACGAGGTCAAGGATCATGTGGTCCAGCATATTGCCAAGAAGAATACGGCAAAGGAAATGTGGGACACCTTGGCGACATTGTATCAGGGCACTTCCGTGCAAAGGAAGATGCTACTGGAGAAATAGCTGTAGCTGTATCAGATGAAGAAGGGGAGCAGGTAGATCACTTCCTCAGCAAATTGAAGGAGATTTGGGACCAACTGACTTCCATAGGGGCCACGCCAGATCAAGAGTTAATGGTGAGGACGGCCCTGAACTTAGTCTTCGAGGAGTGGGAGACATTTGTCCTGAGCATTTTGGGCAGAGAACATCTTGCAGATTGGGAAGAACTATGGGCAGCTCTTCGCCAAGAAGAGATCAGACGACTGACCAAGACAGGAAGTAGCAGTAAAGGAGGCCGGATCAAGAAAGAGGAGGAAGAGGATGCAACTCTAGAATTTGCGGGGTAGGAGGGGAAGAGGAAGAAAAAGGACCTCTCCAAGATAAAGTGCTTCAACTGTTGGGAATTGGGCCATTATACAAACCAGTGTCTGAGGAAGAAGAATATGGCAGAGGCATTTGACTCCAAGGCAGCGCCAACGAAGGTAGAAAAGGAGGTAGAGGATGATTACAATTGTGCCATGAGTGCTCATGTACCTCTAGAGAAGAGGTGGGGAGACATCGAGCTGTAGTCAGGAGGACTATAGGCGATGAGGGGCAAGATCCTTGAGGTACCCAAACTCTTGGATCATATCCAGTTACGGGTGTCCCGAAGTGACAGTAGCAGGATGGCAGAAGAAGCAGATGCGGATGAAGCAACAAAGATTGCTAGAGTGCAGTAGTCCCAGGTGGTGCAGAGAGGGTTGCAACAATGCAAGAGGCACATAGGAGGTTCCAGCAGTGCAAGATGGCACAAAGAGGTTTGGAGCGGTGCCAGAGGCACAAAGTTGTTGCAGCAACGCAAAGACAGCAGAGGGAGCACAGGATAGCGGAAGAGAGAGCTTCAGCATCGGGAGGGTTTCTAGCCTGACAAGGATGTCATTAGTTGGGTGGATCAATTACTTACTTCTCAGTAAGTGAGTTGCAGTGCAACAGTAACAGTGGTAGTGCTATGGGCAACACGATGCAACATGATGAGAGAGAACTGCAGTGTAGATGCAGTGTTGGGAGAAAGGACCAGCAACAACACGGATGTAGAGGGAGCTGCCATACAAATGTAGCAGTGGAAGTGGTAGAGCCATGGGTAGCAGTACAGGATGCAGTAGTGCAGAGGATGTTGGGCAGGAAGGCTTAGTATCAACACAGGTACCGGTGTCATACAATCAAGGTGATGCTCAGTGGTGGAGTATTACTAGAGCACATTCCTCGCTAAGAGAGAGTGTTGATTTGGGGTAGCATCGGATGTGCTCTAGCCATGAAAATTCTGCCTAGTTAAAGAGGAATCAAAATAATTAATATTTTTATTGGGTTCCTAAGTCTAAACTTAGGAAAATAAAAATATTAATGGGTATTAATATAAAACTGGGTTAGAAGGTTCTAAATGACATGGATCAAGCCAAATCTAATCTTAGTCGTTGATTAGATATCTAATCTTGACTGTTGAAGACTCAACAAAAAAAGTATAAGAGGAGGCTTGAGGATCAGTTGGAGATACACTAGAGTGATCAGTCAGTTCAATTTTCTAGAGCAGGGTTTGCTAAGAGAAATCGAACCAGTGATCAGAGTTGTAGTGAAGGGTAGTGAGTACAAGGCAGATAGGCAAAGATAATGCCGGAGGACAAACGTAGAAGCAGAGAGGCAGACGCAAGGCCAGAGGGAGCCACGCAGAGGCCAACAGTGATTGCGCAGAGGCCAGAAGGGCATGCGTCATCCACACAAAGGCTGCAGAAGTGACGCAGAGGGCCAATGCATAGGGTTTTAGGATGATGCAGAGGCCAGGAGGGTTAATGTAGTGCTTCAGATTGTGATGGAGAGGGTTTCGTGGGGCAAACTTTCAGAATATCTACTTTCGAAGAGAGGTATTACTAGCAGATTATTTATCTCTGTTAGGTGAACTAGTTTGGCACCCAGTGTACTCAAGAAAAGTTGCTTAATAATAAAACCCTCATAATTGCTACATCGGTTTTCCCAGGTTGGGTTTTTTTGGGGACGATTTTCCAAAAATAATGGTGTCCCTTGTGTGTTTTTCTATTTCTTTTAGTTGTTGATCTATAGATGGTTGAGACTGTATTTTGTTTATTTCAGTGTTTATATGGTTAAATAAATTGTTAGTAATTAAACAAGTAGGCGAAATAAACCAGAGAATACAGATAAAATTTCTAACAGGTAATACTTAGAAATTTCAACAGTTGTTTGATAAGAAAGCTAAGGACAGACCTCTGCAGCCAGGATCTATAGTTCTTAGGTGAAATTTCAGGCAGGAAGACAAGGGCAAGCACAGGAAATTCGATCCATTATGGTTTGGTCCCTTAAGGGTTGCAGAAGAAAGAGGGAACAATACCTTTCCGCTGGAAAACTTGGATGGTGAATTGCTAGAACTACCAGTGAATGGTCAATTCCTTAAGTTTTATTTTCAAAATTAAAATTGTGTGCTCCGCACTCATTGTAAATATTCGGCGTGTTTACTGCAAAATTTTGATTTAAGTTTTTTTTTCTTTCTTTAAATTTGTAAAGAATTTTTGGAATTTTGGAAGTATCTTTTGTTCTAGAAATGACTCCATGCCCAAAGGAGTAGTTCATAGTGTGCAAGTTCTCAGCACCTTGCTGGCAAGGCACTATCCCCTGATGGAGCCAATGTTGTATTCACAGCTCACTCAGTGTCTTGATGAGGGTCAGAAGTCTGTGATGCAAGATATCAGGGGAGAAAAGGCCATTTTCTGAGTCATGGAAGTGACCAGAGATTGATGGAACTTTCCCCATTGCAGAGTGCTTGGAAATAGCTTTCCAGTGGTATAAAGAAATCCAGAAAAGGATCCCTGGATCAAAAGTTACACTCAGTTGAACTATCCCTTTAAAAAGCCCTGAAAGCATGAAAAGGGTAAAAATAGCTAAGTGTTCAAATAAAATCGCAATTGGGCCTAGAGGAATTATCGCATTGCATGAATACATAAACATCGGCATTGGTGGATCGCAGCACACATCTATATCGCAATTGGCGAATCCCAAGGGGTCCTCCCTTAAGGATTATTGGCGGAGGCGAAGGCCAATTGTGATATATAGACCAAACTTGTCGGGGGAGGCAGATTTCTGAAATACAAAGAAATGCGGTGCAAAACACGGCCCAAGACGCCCCTTCTGTCTCCTCCATGTGGCGACTTCTTATTGGTCTGTAGAGCTAATGTGGTGGATGACGTCAGTGATGATGTGGCAGGTATGGAGGATGATGTGGAAGGGGGATACGTGTCACTCATTTTCGGTCTTTTCAGGGGTCCAATCGGCTTATTTTCGAGTGCCACGTGGCACCACTCATAGGGTGACATGTGGCAATGATGACGTCATGATGACTTCAACGATGACGTCAGCAAGCTATCGATGATCGGCGATCGGCGTATCTGGGTCCTATTATTATCGGCGAGGTTGCGATGTGATAGCAAAGCCCGGATGCGATTAACTATAAACTACAGTTCATGAAGCCTTCGAGTTTGGGCATTTGTATTATTGGTGATCAACGATTGCAATGCGCTAAAAGTTAAAAAGGGCGAGACAATGGAGAAGCGTTGATTGCGATATGCAGTTTTCTCCCGGATGCGATAAATTTAGGCTGCATTTCATAAAATTTTGCGTCCACCTAAATCGCCAAAAAGGGATATTTGTATTGAAAAGAAAGGCCCCTGCTCGCTCTTCAGAAGACTTAAACGTTGAAGTGAAAGAAACCTCGGTCACCGCCAAAAAACAGGAAAACAGAGTTGTTTCGAAGTTTGAAGGGGTAGAAGCCAGGATTCGAATGCAGCGATCAATTTATTCAGGCAAGACATCTGAAGTGACTATGTCGGCCCGTTTTCACATCAACCGCCTTAAAATCACCCATTGCAGCAGTACGTGGCCTTCACAAGAGTTTTTCGCAATAAAGGATGTTCTGACACCTCCTCCTTCTCCCTAGGATCCTCCTCTCTGCTCATTTACTCAAAAGATTTCCAGATCGTGTTTAAGAGTTTAAAGAGGCAGCGTAGCTTGAAGACGATCCCCTTCCTCAGCCGAGAAGGCAACCTGATCTAACAAAGAAGCCCTCGGCCCATGAATGCTCCTGTAAAAATCATTAATGTCTTGGTCATCCCCTTCTTATAAATAGGGGGTCCTGATATTGTAAAAGGGTTCGAAAATCTTGAGAGAAAAGGGTCGATTCTGTAATTCCTGTGATAGTTATAGACCTTCAGAATACCACAGATTGGTGGTGATTCCTCCTTCTGAGCTTTGCAGCTTGTTAGTCCTGTACAATTGCTTGTCTGTTTGTTTATCAGTCCTCCTATTCATGCATCAATAAAGCACTGTAATGTCTTTTAATTCTCCTACAGATTCATTTGTGTTTATTTAAATGCATGTGCCAGTGTGAGGGTTCAAAATTACATTTACAACATTGTATGATGCAAAGTCATCTTTCTTCTATTGTCTGTTCAACACTCCTTTTTTAACTCAGAAATAGATCAGCTTTATGGTTCCAGGATCATACTTTGTGTATGAATTCCTTGGTGTTGTGAGCTCTATAATTCTGAGTTCCTTTCCTCTCTTTATCTGTTATCATTTACTTTAGAACAAATCTGATTTAACTGTGAAGTTTTGAAGGGCAAGGCCTCCACTGTCCTGTTTTATTTCTAAAATCTACTTCTGCTTATTAAGGCTTATATCATTGGCTTACATCTTTGGGTAGAAGAATCACTCTCTCGTGTTCATTGTTTCAAACATAAGTGATGTCTCTTGTTATCCAAAAATCATTTGAGACACACTAATCTAGATGACCCTAGGCACTGGTCTTGTCAACAATCCAAGACCATCTCTAGGGGGCTTTCTCTGTATCGTGCTGCATTTGTGCTGCATATGCAAGTTTTAGCCACAACAGACAACATGAGGAAAAATAAAAAATTAAAGTATATAAATGGAAACTATATAAATCATCAGGTAAGACGTCCTTGACATACTATCAACATTAACATATGTTGATGGTTACTTAAGTGGGTTCCATCCTAGAATAAATTTTAAGGTTTTATGTAAGGATATCTATTTGTAACGGTTCCCATGAAATATTGTTAAGCTCATGAAGGATAGGTCGTTGTATGAGACTATGTATTTGTAAAAATTGTCTTTCAACTTAATATTTGGTGCATCTACATCTGATGATGCAATCCATTTTGGAATGTAATTTTGTCATTAGGGAAAATTCTATTGAAGTGAACTTAACCTTACCAGGTTATTATATTGAGTAACATATGCATATTTCATTGGACATGCATAGTTTTGACCTATATGTGTCTTTGAGTAAAACAATATCTAAATAATTGTAACTATAATAAATTATAAGCACAAATTATATGTTCAAATCTAGACTAAACTAGGGTCAAAGTTATATGCACACATGCAATACAACTCACTGTATGCATGAAGACATCATACATGAACAACTTTATGACCTTCATAAGTAGGTCAATGGGACTGACACCCAAAAGTAAAAATACATAATGGAAGCAACTCCTAGTGCTTCTTGGTTAATAGTAGAAAGACAGTATTAAGCTTAAGAGCACATTCTTAATAGTTCACTCAATTTCAATGTGTCATGGATGTGCATATCAATCCAAATATAAATGGATTTTTGTTAATAATAACCCATAAATAGGGACCTTTCCAATCTGTAACAAGAGAAATATGCTTTCAGTAGAAGGATGGTAGATCTTGCAAATGTACTTCTTATGGGAAGGGATAAGATTACAATGATCTGTGTGTATATATAAACAAACTATACATGCTTATAACAATAGAAATGACAAACATATTGGATATGGTGGTGTTGGATGCACTAGAAGTAGAAAGAGAACGATAACCAAACGAATAACAAGAATGGTACACTGGATTCAGAACATGACCGGTTTGGATTAATAAACCAATCTTGGGTAAACCAATAGGTTTCACATTAATACAACTTATGATAATCAAAGTATCTTAGGCTAGTAGTAAAATAATGCATACATCAAGTAAAATGGAACATATAAAATGTTCTAGACAAGGAAGAAAGAGGATAACAAATCTTGCAACAGCTTGTTAAATTAAGAAGATGATGGCTAAGTGGCACTGGTAATCAGGATTGTTGTGCACAAAGATATTGGGTATCTAGCAATATATTCAAATAAATGGACAACCGTACAATATGAAATGCATATTTTGTACCACTATTTCCTATCAAACAAACTTGGAGAAGTCTGCCTGTCAGATTGCATTAATAGTGTTGTCTGGTTCTGAATAAGACAACATAACAAGTATTGCATAAACTAATTTGATAATGGATAAATAGGTTATATTCTCTTGTCTTCCAGGGGTCATTTAATGCCTAAGGTGAGGTGTAAACATGTAAATGACCTAGGTTCACACCCTAGTACACATAATGCCTAAAAACTTGGAGGGTGTGGAATGGAGAACATTGTAACCTTCACTTATGATTTATGCATAGATGTGGGTACATACATGCTGATTGTTCGATTAGCTTTGGATAAAAAAGAGCAACCAGGAAAGCAGATGGCATAACTAGGTTATGTGTGGAGTACTTTTGTCTTGGCTAAAGACAAGGTTAAAATTGTTATTAAACTTCAAATATCACATTGGAGTCCATACTAGACTAACTATCATAGTCAGTAGTTTGCTTTATGATTAAGCGGAGGTCAGATTCCATTGTTATTAAAACCTTGTCTATGGGACAAATTCAACCCTAAAACTCAAAGTTATGGGTTTTGTAAAGTTGTATTATGCATCTCTGTCGCTGAAAATTCCCTGCAACCACAAGATACATGAAAAAGATTAGCTAAGTAAAAGCACTTGAATACTTTGACATAAAAAATTTCAGTTATACTCTGGTTGCAGAATTCTTTATTCCCCAATCGACAAACGGAACATGGTTTGATTGGACTTGCCTAAAGGTAAGATGAATACTTGAAGGAATTTTTAGCATAATAGTAACATCATTGGAAACATGTGGATGAAGTATATGTTGTGCAGGTGATGCTATGGACATCATTATGGTGTACAAGTTGTATAGGTGGTACTATGTACAAGTGGTACATATGGTACCGGTATGGATACATGTATTGCATGATAATATATGACATGTATAACTGTGTGTAATGCACACTATGTGAAGGTGCACATGAAGACACTGGGTGATTGCCTAGTAAGGCAACTAATCCAAAGTGTGTACAGAGGCAGGATAAAAGTGGAAACTAAGAATTGGTATGGGAAACTAAGGATAAGTATCCGTGTTTTGCTTCAGTCTTAGTATACATATGACATATGGTTATGCTTATGATGGTTACATATGGGGTATGATTTTGATGGTTATGTTTGAGCTAACCTGATATGATATTTTATACATGTTGATTAGTCAAATGTGCTAGTTGACTTGTTGTGACTAATGCAGGGAAACTGCAGGAAGCAAGTGTTCAACAAGAACACAAAGGCTTTGGAAGAATGCAAGGGAAGAACATGCATTTCTTCAAATACAATGAACATGAGGAATCATATTTAAATGACGGGCAATATAACCCGTAGTTACTGAAATAGTAGTGTAGAGTCTCTACTTGACACCTACTTGTCTATCATTTCCCTCAGTTTTTCCTCAGCTTTTCTTCACTTTTGCCTCATTTTCACTGTAAAACCACCCAGATCATTACATTAGGTGTCATTAGGCATGATCAAGTAAGTTTTGCTAATGGGTGACTGTTTGTTTAGATTTTGACATACTTGCAGGAATCCCGCAGCTATCTGATGATCCCGCAGCTATCTGATGATCCTGCAGCCTTTTTGTTAAACGCAAGGTTCCACGTGTCAGTTTGCCAGATGAGCCACATGGGCACTTAGGTATCAACGTGCTCGAGGTTCCTGTCCAATTTTTCCAGCCATCCACGTCATCTTTACCCCTGGTCAAAGTTGGTCAAGTTACGGTCAACTAAAGGCTGTTTAACGGTGATTGTGAGCTGCTAGGTCACGTCAGCTTAAACGGTGACTTGTCCACGTTTTGCAGATGGTAGGGGACATGATCCAACATGGGATTCATTGCCCATGACGACAGAAGCACCAGCTCATCCACGCAGCCGTATGATGTGTCCAGGAACCATAATTACGCATTACAGTTAGTTGTTTTTCAGTTAGTAGCTGTACGTGTTAGGCTATCCTAGAAATGCCTATAAATAGCTGCATCTGCGTACGCTCAAGGGACTTTTTATCAGTTGTAATTTTTGAACTTGTGTTAATTTTAAGAGCGTTGTGAACTCTGTTTTTTTAGTGCTATTCTAGCACTCTGTTTTGTACACTTTTGCAAATGAAGGAATAGACATAGTGCTGTTTTGAAGCTTCCAGATCTCTGAGTTTTCTTGTGGCTGAATGAATAGAGGGCCCCTGTTCATCTTAGCCTCTGTAAAGTATTTTATGTTCAGTATTTAATTATTTTCTCATTCAGCATTCCTTTAAGCATGTATAGTTTCATTTATTTGATTTCTTTTCTTTCAAGCTGATCAGTATTACTTCTTTGCAGGTTTCTTTTAGCCCGGGATTTGTTTTTATGTGTGTGTGTTTGCTTTACAAACTAATGGTATTTGAAGTTGACAGATTCAAGTTGCTGCCTTTGTTTTTATAGCTGATTTTTAATCTTATTTCTCAAAGAGCTGCTAACACATGAATGATCTTCTATCATAAATTGTTATCTTTTAAGATCAGAATACCACTAACTTGCAGCTGGCTTTGAGTGCTTTTTAGACTATTCTTTCACTACTTTCTAATCATACTTTGCATAGTACATATGGCTGAAGTAGAGAGTTAGAAAGAGCAAAACGTTATCACTAGTCTTTAAAGTAGATTTTTGGTTTTAAGTGCTTTTTAGACTATTCTTTCACTACTTTCTAATCATACTTTGCATAGTACATATGGCTGAAGTAGAGAGTTAGAAAGAGCAAAACGTTATCACTAGTCTTTAAAGCAGATTTTCTCATTTTTAATCACTTTTCTAATTCAACTTAAGCTACTTTTTTTCCGTGCTTTACACAGTACATGTGTTTGAAGCAGCGAGTTAGAGAGAGATAATCTTTATCTTTGGTTTTAAAAGTGACTTTCTTTTCTTTTATTTGCAGCTGCATGAATGGTGTCTAGTGCCATTGGAAGTGGTTATTTGCTTTCAAAGTTATTTCAAGATCTTTCAAGTCATTTATTTCTTTCAAGCATTTCCTTTCAAGCAAGTAGTTAAAAATCACTAATCACACACTCTCACCCATTTAGGATTCACACTACACACACACCATCACTCACTTGTTTATAAATCATCATTCCATCTTAGGAACATAATTAACCACAACAACACCCCCAACGATAAGAAAACTCTAAGAGGTTACTTAAGTACATATAGTACACCTTCACTTCATCAGCTTACGAGCCCGGGTTGACAATTAATACTAGCAATTTAGACAACACTAAATTGACTAAACATTTTGGCGCCGTTGCCGGGGAAGTGAAATTAAGTAGCCATATTCTTAGAAAAAAAACATAAAAAAAAATTTTCAAGGAAAGAAGTTAATAGCCTATCTAAGTATGCTCTCCTCTTGCACTTCAAAGTGATCTGGAGGATCAGAAAGGAGAAAGTTATTGATTTAGTAGTTTCTTGAGTATGCTCTCTTCTTGCACCTAGAGTGACCTGGAAGATCAGAAAAAGAACTATTAACTTGACTTGAAGAAAAATAAAAAAAAATGACATGCATAGAGCTAGAGATTCTAGAGGAAGGTTTTTAGCTAGAGCTCGAAGTTCAATCTTTTCAAGTCCATCTGCTTCAAGAGAGAGACAAGAGACACCTCCCTTATCTCCAACCGAAACTCCTAGTCCTAGAATTCTTGGAATTCAAGAGCCTAGAGTTGATTCTCCTACACCTTCTATTGAGTTTGAACCAGGAAGAGACTCTTCTCTTTCTCTTACAGGAAAACCAATTGTAATTGAGGAAATAGACTCACCTGAAGAAGAAGGAGAAATCTCTTCTCATTCACCCTTTGTAGAGGAACCAGAAGATTTTGAAATCCCTAGGAGAATCATCATGGCAGAGGAAGAAGGAGGTGGTAGAGGTAGAGGTAGAGGAGGAGGAGGAAATAACAATAATAATGGAGGAGGTAGAGGTCACATTGGAGGAGGAAATAGAGATGGGGATAATTCATTTGGGTTTCCCATTGTTAATGAGGATTCCCGAGCCACTATGAAAAACATATCACCATCCGTCCTCCCAAATTTCCATGGGTTAAGAACTGAGGACCCTGAAACATTCTTGTTTGAATTTGAAGTTGTGTGTCGAACCTATGACTATCTGGATGATACTCAGAAACTCAAGCTGTTCCCCTCAACATTAAAAGATCAAGCTTTGAAATGGTTCATGGGGTTACTTACTCAATCCATTAGGACTTGGGATGAAATGAAACAAACCTTTTTGGATAGGTATTTGGACTATTGTATGCCTACTAATCACAAGGACGAGGTATTTAAAATGATGCAAAAAGAAGATGAGAGCTTAGAAGATTTGCTTGAAAGGTTTCAATATAACTTAAAAAGAGCAAAGATGAGTAGCCTGGATGAAGAGACCTTAAAAGCCCTCTTATTAAAAGCCATTAGGGATGAATGGATAGATATCTTAAACATGATGGGGAAAGGGGATATCTCTCAACTTTCTCTCAATGATATAGCAGAACTTTGTATCCATCTCTCAAGGGGCAAATCAAAAACTCAAAAAGGGCCTAGAGATCCTTCTCTCCTTAGGGCAAATAAATCTGCAACAGGATCCGTGAGTAGGGCTGAAATCGGCAGTATGCTTGATGAATTTAAAACTGACATCTTAGGGAGTCTTAGTGAACAAATTGATACCCTTAAGATCCAAAACAAACAAAAAGCAGAAGCTGAGGCTATGACCATTTTTTGCCCGAAGTGTAGAAAGAAGCATGCTTTAAGGGAATGTCCCTTGGAAGCAAATGTTGTAGAAACATGTGTCATTTGCTCAGAAACTCATGAGACCAAGGATTGTCCTTCAATCCCTGGCCTCAAAGCAGTCTTTCAAGAGGATCCAAACACACTTGAATCTCTCTGTTTTGTTGCAAGGAGACCTTGGCAAGGACAACAGAATCAAGGGTTTAACAACTCTATGAATTCTCAATCCCAACCAAATTGGAATCCTTGGCAACAACGTTGGCCTCAACCACAAAATGCTTTTCAAGCATGGTTGCAAAGCATGCAAAATCCTTATGCGAGGCTTGCTCAATTCTATCAATATCCTCCATCATTTCAGAATCAACAAGCTCCCCAACTTCCAAATCAAGGTCAACAATTATCATTGCCATACCCTCAACAACAACAAACTCCTCCACAAAATCAAAATTCTCAACTCACCCAGCAGAAGTCAAATCAACTTCCCTCTCAGCCATTACCAAACCCAAATAATAGGAACCCTCAAAATGCTTATGTGATGGAAGGTCAACCATTCCCTACCTATATGGTTGTTCCTCTCAATGAAGTACAACTCAGATCAGGTAGAATCTTAGATCAACCTTCCACAAGTGTTCAAGAACCAAGCATTTCTGAGGAAGAATCTCTCAAAGTCAATAAAGGTTCTGAAGTATCACTTCAAACCCAAAAAGAAAAAGAATCAACTCCCTTAGTTGAGCAACCCACATCTTCAGCTACTCCTCCTTTTCCTGAAAGATTGCAAATTGACAAAGGAGTGGAGAAGCAGATTTGGTTGCCTGACTATAGCTTTCTAGATGAATTGAAAAATGTCTGTATCAAGATTCCCTTGTTAACAGCCATTAAGGAGATTCCCATTCTAGCAAAGACGATAAAGGAGTTGAGTTTGAAAAAAACAATAAAAAGAACCAGAGATACCAAAAGGATACATCTAGTTGGAAAAATTGCAGACATTATGATGGGTAAGATTACCATGCAAAAGTATGTGGATCCCGGTAGTCCTATTGTCAAAACTCATATTAATGGGGTTGAAATCCCAAATACCTTGATTGACTTAGGAGCCGCTATCAACATCATGAGTAGACAGACCATGGATCAGTTAAAGCTTCCTAACCTTCTCTTTACACCTACTTTGCTGCAACTTGCAGATAGATCAATCATTAAACCTGATGGTGTATTAGAAGACATTCCTGTCTCTCTAGATTCTTGGGAATATCCAGTTGATTTTATGATTTTAACTCCCAAGAACAATCTAGGAGGACATCCTCTTATTTTAGGAAGACCTTGGCTGGCCACAGCTGATGCTTTCATAAGTTGTAGGTCTGGGGACATGTACATATCAGATGGTAATTCTACCAAGAAATTCAACTTGTATCCTCCCGCAAAGGCAATAACAGAAATAGGAGAAGATGAGTGGATTGATGATGAGGATACCCTTCAACCTGTTCTAACCATCTCTGAGATTAGTGAGGACAGTCAAATTCTAAATACATTAGAAAATTTTGAGATACCTTTAGAATGACTCTTCACAGTTTCAGTTAGATGCAGACATTGAATATCTCTCCTCTAGACAGATGTCTCTCTTCTCAATGGAAGAGTTTGGTAGTTCTACAGTTGAAATCTTTCCAGGAAAAACATTAAACATTAACAAGAACTTGGAAAGACTACAACAAGAAGAATTAACTAAACTGTTGCAAAAACATTCCACTGCCTTTGCATGGGAATACACTGACATGAAAGGAATCGACCCTAAGACTTGTATTCATCACATTTATATTGAAGAAAACAGCAGACCTATTAGGCAGCCACAAAGACGGATGAATCCAAATCTTAGGGAAATTGTGAAAGAAGAACTTCAGAAATTGCTCAAGGTAAACTTCATTTACCCCATTTCAGATAGCCAATGGGTTTCTCCCTTGGTTATAGTGCCCAAAAAGAATGGTAAATGGAGAGTTTGCATTGATTATCGAGAATTGAACAAAGCAACCTTAAAGGATCATTTCCCTTTACCTTTTATTGATCAGGTACTAGACACTTTAGCAGGTAAAAAGTATTTCTCATTCTTGGATGGTTTTAGTGGTTACAATCAAATTCAGGTAGCACCTGAAGATCAAGACAAAACCACATTTACTTGTCCTTGGGGAACTTTTGCCTACCGAGTACTCCCTTTTGGATTGTGCAATGCACCCGCTACATTTCAAAGGGCTGTACTAGGAATCTTTTCAGATCTGATTCATGATTGTGTAGAGGTATACATGGACGATTTCACAGTTTATGGTAATACATTTGAAGAAGCTTTGGCAAATTTGGAAAAAGTACTGGTAAGATGCAAGGAAACAAATATTTCTTTAAGTCATGAAAAGTGTTTTATGATGTTTACTGAAGGGATTGTTTTAGGACATCATATTTTAGGAGATGGAATCAAAGTTGATAGATCTAAAGTCGAAGTCATCTCTAAGTTACCTATTCCTAATTGCCAAAGGGATGTTAGAAGTTTTCTTGGATTTACTGGTTATTATAGAAGATTTATTGAAAACTTCACTAAGATAGCATCCCCTCTTTTCAAACTCCTTACTAAAGATTGTGAATTTAAGTGGGATCCTGAATGTCAATCTGCCTTTGAAGCCTTAAAGACTAGAATATCTAAAGCACCCATTCTAAGGGGTCCAAATTGGAAACTCCCTTTTCACATTTCTACTGATGCTTCAGATACAGCTTTAGGAGCTGTTTTGGGACAAAAGGATTTGATCCCTTATGCCATTTATTACACAAGTAAGAATTTGACTCCCACTGAGTTAAATTACACTGTTACTGAAAAGGAATTTCTAGCCGTTGTTCATGCGATAAACAAGTTTAGACACTATATAACCGGCTATGAAACCTTTGTCCACACTGATCACTCTGCCATTAGATACCTCATGAACAAACCAGTCACTAATGGTAGAGTTACAAGATGGCTTTTGCTTTTACAAGAATTCAACATAACTGTGTTAGATCGACCAGGTAAACAAAACACAGTAGCTGATTTCTTGTCTAGAATCCAAAACACTAATGAGGACTCTCCTGTAGAGGATAAATTTCCAGATGAGTATTTGTTTGCAGTAACTACCAAAACCCCTTGGTATGCTGATATTGCTAATTATTTAGTTACTGGAAAGTTACCTTTACATTTATTTCCTAATGAGAAAAGGAAAATCATTCAGGATAGTTCACATTATTCTTGGATTTCTAATGAATTGTTCAGAACAGGGCCAGATTTGATGATCAGAAGATGTGTACGGGAGGATGAAATGCCTGACATCCTTAAGGCATGTCATGACGAACCTTGTGGTGGACACTTTGCTGATAAGAGGACTGCTTATAAAATCCTTTCATTAGGATATTATTGGCCTTCTCTCTTTAAGGATGCAAAGCAATATGTTAAAAGGTGTGACAGTTGTCAGAGAGTTGGGAGACCAACTCTTTCAAATGAAATGCCACTACAGCCACAGGTATGCATCGAACCCTTCGAGAAATGGGCTCTAGATTTTGTTGGACCAATTAATCCGCCATCCAAGCAAAACAGATATATATTGGTTTGTACTGATTATGTTACTAAGTGGGTAGAAGCTATAGCATTGACTTCTGCTACTGAAAATTTAGTTGTTCAATTTCTTTTTAAGGATATTTTCACTCGTTTTGGTGTCCCAAGAGAAATTGTAACAGATCAGGGGAACCAATTTACATCAAGAATGATGGAGAAGCTGATGGAGGAGTATAAGATCAAGCATAGAACATCTACTCCATACCATCCGCAAGCGAATGGTCAAGTAGAATCTACAAATAAAGTTCTTGCAAGCATCATCACAAAGACTGTTCATCTTCATAGAAGAGATTGGGCGGAAAGGCTTCCTGAAGCCTTATGGGCCTATAGAACTACATGGAGAAACACCACAGGACATTCTCCCTATGAACTTGTTTATGGGAAGGAAGTCCTGTTTCCCATTGAGTTCCAAATCAAGACCTTCAAGACAGCAGTTCAATTGGGGATGAGCTTATCAGAAGCCCAGAAGCACAGAATGGACCAGTTAAATGGACTAGATGAAATGAGACAAGATGCAATTCTAAGGACCGATCTAGTTCAGCACCAAAGAAGCAAATGGCATGATCGACATATCAAAGAAAAGAAGTTTCAAAAGGGTGATTGGGCACTCTTGTTTGATTCAAAATTTAAGGACTTCAAAGGAAAATTTCAAACTCATTGGCTTGGGCCATATGAGATTGATGAAGTCTTTAATAATGGAGCAGTTAGAGTGAAGACTATTGATGAACTTCAAACTCCCTTTATTATGAATGGCCACCGGTTGAAAATTTACCACAAGCCACTCTCAAAAGAGGAGTTTGTTAAGTTGTTCCAAGGCGATTCTGAAATGAGGCTGGTGGAGAAGAATTCTTCTCCTCCATCAGCCTAATCTCTGTTTCTTTCAATTTCAATGAAAAAAAAAAGAAAAGAAAAGAATAAATGTATGAGCCTGAAAACCAATCTCTGATTGGCAGTCTCATGCAGAAAACATAAGGTGAAAATCAGGGTCACCTAACACCTCATGTTTTCCAAAAAAAAAAATCTCACTCTCTCATCTCATTTCGCCATTTCATCCATTCCATCTCACCATCTCATTCCATCTCACCATCCTCACTGTTTTCCACCCATTCATCCATTCATTCATTCCATTTCATTTCATTAATAAAGTTTTTTTTCAGGAACTAAAGTTATTTTGTGCAGCTGAAGGACACCATTGCAGTTCCCGCAGCTATTTGGCAATTCTGCAGCCATTTAGCCTTTCTGCAGCCCTCTGCACCTGCACAGAGAAACACAGTCTGTCTGAGAAATATTTACAGTTCAAAAATCATCAATGACAAGTAGGAAAGAATCATGTAATAGCAATAAAGGTTACAAAGGGTTAGTGGCAAATTATCAGAAAGCAAATCAAACGCGGATCTGAGGTACGTTTTAAATCTTAAACCTATAGTTATTTCATTACGCAGAATTTTCTGGGTTATGTCTTTTTGGCCACTAATTGTAATGATTACCCATTTTCTCTACCATGCGACCACATATCCACGAATCCTCCACGTCTATCAGTTCATGATAACCACGATTTCGAAAATCACCGTCGGCTGCTTCTGTCATTAAGGCTTTCGTACCCTAGTGACGTAACCTACCGTATTACGACTCTCTCAGTCCTCATCCCACAGCCATGTGTTAACCTACAACCGAAATCTGAGAATCTAGCCGTTTCACTCATTATTTCGAAACCCTCTACGCTCATAACACTCCATTTCACGCTGTTCCATTCTCTCATCTCCCTCATTCCGTTTCACTCACTACGATTGCCTCCATAAACCATACTCTATTTTTCCTCTCTGCTCATTCTGAGAAACAGTGAATACGTATAGCCAGTAAAGCCACCGTTTCACTGTGTTCACACTGTTTGTCCACCATTTAACTCTGTTCAAGCCGTAAATTCTCTGAGTCTAAGGCTGTTGCTGAACCCATACATCCTCTGTTCCATAAAATTCTGAACAAGAGCCGAGGATTTTCTGTGTAAAGCCACCATCAAAATCGTGTTTTAAGACAGAGCCGTAGGGTCAATGGGAAAACTTTTAAGGGCTGAACCAGAAGGTTCGAAATTCTTGGAGGCATATCCTCAAGTTGAGGAGGCATTGCAAAAAGCCAATTGGCTACAGTGCATCAAGAAGTTTAAAGGCTACCACAAGGAAGTAACAAAAGCCTTTGCAAGGTCATTCAAAGATAAAGACAGTCAAGTGGAGGTGGGTGATTTAACATTTGCAGTCAGTGAGGGGAGCATAGCAAAAGCTACATCTCTTCCACAAACCGGAGAACGGTGGTTCAAAAACCGGGCAGTCCAGGATCAACAATGGAAGCAGATTTTTAAAAACCCAGGTATGGACACAAGTATCTTCACCAAAGGAATCCCTGTCTCTCATGTTAAAGAAGAATGGAAAATTTTACTGTTGTTAGTGCAAAAGTTTTTCACATGTGAAGGGAGATTTGGGGTTTTATACGTTTATCATGGTAAAATTATGCTGCAATTTCAAGGAGAACATGATATAAATCTTCCCTACTTTCTATTCCAAAGCCTTAGAAAAATGTGTTCCATGGCTCAAAAGAATCCACGAAACATTGAAGCATATCTTGGTCATCATAGTCTTGTCAAGTTGTTAGTGGAGGAACAATTAAAAGCCAAACGAGACACCTGGGAGAGATTCCTTGTGAGAAATCATTTTGAAGAAGCTGGAGAAACCTCTGTGCCTAGAAAAAGTAGAAGAAAAAGAAAAGAGGATACCCCTGAAACTGATATCTTAGAGGGAACTGTCCAAGGACAGACTGTAGAGGAAATAGAAGTACATCATCCTGAACATGAGATTGAGCCTGAACCTACTGTGGACAGTGCTCAAGAGATTATCTCAGAAACCCTCTCTGAACTTGCCAAAGAAGCTGCCAAAAAGAGAAGAGAAGATAAAAAGAAACAAAAGCAAGACAAGGGAAAATCCATAGTTCAAGAAACTTATCAGACTCCAGAGCATTCTAGTGATGAAGAGAGAGATAGCCAGCCCTTAGCACAAAGGTTAGCTAAACTCCATGAGAAAATTGCCCTCTCCAAGAAAGTAAAAGTACAAAAACCAAGGAAAAAGGCACAAAGAGAAACACAGAGTGTTGCCACTGTAAGAAGGAGTAGCAGATTGCAGAATAAAGATAAAACCACAAGGACACTTTTCATTGATCTAAGCACACCTGAGAAGGGTGCTATAAAATCAGATTTTGAAGGTAGTCCACAACATGATGAAGCTACCCCTCCAAGGGAGGACAGTCCATTTCAGCAGGAGTTTGAAACAGAAATTGAGCATGCACACAGTCCAAGAAAATCACCAATGATTGATCCAGCGCAGCAAGAAGCATACAATTATTTTGAAACATTGGAGCAGACCACTGCTGTCCAAGTAATATCCTACCTCATGAGCAGCAAATAGATGTACTCAAACAAGAGATCTTTGAACTTGAAGTGCTAAATCGCCACATTAGGCAGGAAAATGAGAAATTGAAGGAACAAGCAAACATTGACAAAATGCTTCATAATAACACCATGCTGCACCTAGTCGTCTGCAAAAAGAAAAGCAGTGAACTGAAGAAGAAATGTAGAAGGCTAAACAGAGCACTAATCAATTTGAAATTCAGATGCTTGTTCAAAAGACCAAAAGTCAATATCTCTACACAAAGGAAGAAGAGGAGGTTGGATGTCCTAGCAGAGGCATCCCAGCAGATGGATTGAGCTGTGTTTTCATTGCATGAGGACATGCAATACCCTCGTAGTGGGGGTATGTAGAGTCTCTACTTGACACCTACTTGTCTATCATTTCCCTCAGTTTTTCCTCAGTTTTTCTTCACTTTTGCCTCATTTTCACTGTAAAACCACCCAGATCATTACATTAGGTGTCATTAGGCATGATCAAGTAAGTTTTGCTAATGGGTGACTGTTTGTTTAGATTTTGACATACTTGCAGGAATCCCGCAGCTATCTGATGATCCCGCAGCTATCTGATGATCCTGCAGCCTTTTTGTTAAACGCAAGGTTCCACGTGTCAGTTTGCCAGATGAGCCACATGGGCACTTAGGTATCAACGTGCTCGAGGTTCCTGTCCCATTTTTCCAGCCATCCACGTCATCTTTACCCCTGGTCAAAGTTGGTCAAGTTACGGTCAACTAAAGGCTGTTTAACGGTGATTGTGAGCTGCTAGGTCACGTCAGCTTAAACGGTGACTTGTCCACGTTTTGCAGATGGTAGGGGACATGATCCAACATGGGATTCATTGCCCATGACGACAGAAGCACCAGCTCATCCACGCAGCCGTATGATGTGTCCAGGAACCATAATTACGCATTACAATTAGTTGTTTTTCAGTTAGTAGCTGTACGTGTTAGGCTATCCTAGAAATGCCTATAAATAGCTGCGTCTGCGTACGCTCAAGGGACTTTTTATCAGTTGTAATTTCTGAACTTGTGTTAATTTTAAGAGCGTTGTGAACTCTGTTTTTTTAGTGCTATTCTAGCACTTTGTTTTGTACACTTTTGCAAATGAAGGAATAGACATAGTGCTGTTTTGAAGCTTCCAGATCTCTGAGTTTTCTTGTGGCTGAATGAATAGAGGGCCCCTGTTCATCTTAGCCTCTGTAAAGTATTTTATGTTCAGTATTTACTTATTTTCTCATTCAGCATTCCTTTAAGCATGTATAGTTTCATTTATTTGATTTCTTTTCTTTCAAGCTGATCAGTATTACTTCTTTGCAGGTTTCTTTTAGCCCGGGATTTGTTTTTATGTGTGTGTGTTTGCTTTACAAACTAATGGTATTTGAAGTTGACAGATTCAAGTTGCTGCCTTTGTTTTTATAGCTGATTTTTAATCTTATTTCTCAAAGAGCTGCTAACACATGAATGATCTTCTATCATAAATTGTTATCTTTTAAGATCAGAATACCACTAACTTGCAGCTGGCTTTGAGTGCTTTTTAGACTATTCTTTCACTACTTTCTAATCATACTTTGCATAGTACATATGGCTGAAGTAGAGAGTTAGAAAGAGCAAAACGTTATCACTAGTCTTTAAAGTAGATTTTTGGTTTTAAGTGTTTTTTAGACTATTCTTTCACTACTTTCTAATCATACTTTGCATAGTACATATGGCTGAAGTAGAGAGTTAGAAAGAGCAAAACGTTATCACTAGTCTTTAAAGCAGATTTTCTCATTTTTAATCACTTTTCTAATTCAACTTAAGCTACTTTCTTTCCGTGCTTTACACAGTACATGTGTTTGAAGCAGCGAGTTAGAGAGAGATAATCTTTATCTTTGGTTTTAAAAGTGACTTTCTTTTCTTTTATTTGCAGCTGCATGAATGGTGTCTAGTGCCATTGGAAGTGGTTATTTGCTTTCAAAGTTATTTCAAGATCTTTCAAGTCATTTATTTCTTTCAAGCATTTCCTTTCAAGCAAGTAGTTAAAAATCACTAATCACACACTCTCACCCATTTAGGATTCACACTACACACACACCATCACTCACTTGTTTATAAATCATCATTCCATCTTAGGAACATAATTAACCACAACAACACCCCCAACGATAAGAAAACTCTAAGAGGTTACTTAAGTACATATAGTACACCTTCACTTCATCAGCTTACGAGCCCCGGGTTGACAATTAATACTAGCAATTTAGACAACACTAAATTGACTAAACAAGTAGTACTATATATCAAGTTATGATGTTAACTGTGGTAAACAAAGTTGAGTTTCTACATCTAAAATCTCTCACAAAATTGATTGAAACAAATGTTACAGGTAGCGATGGAAGGAGATGTGCTCGTTTGTAACCGATATATATCGGAAGATCTACATCAGATGGCAAGGCCATGGGAGCCTGTAAATTCAGAGACAACTACCTATGAACGAGGAAATAATATTGTAAGATGCAGTAATACACCGAGGACGGTGTAAATTTAAGGGGGGGAGTATGTAACACCCCTCCATTGTATGTAAAACTTTGCTAACCTAAGCTAAGAAAAGCTAGGTTTGATGTGTAACAAGGAAAGTAAATACTTTATTATTAAATAAAATAATTTAATCACTTGGAAAACCGAGACACCAAGAGATGAGATTCTTGCCAAATCCCATTGGTGAATGGGAAGGGATAATTCCTTCATGATAAGACTTCTAGATCCAATTCTAGATAAGCTTAATGGATTGGAGATAAATATCCATTAAGCTACTTAGCTGGAGAAAGATGCTAAGTTTAAGAAAAACATAAAAGCCTTGCGGGAGAGAAAGGAAAGCTTTTATGAAGAAAAACCTCACGAGAGAGAAAGGTGAGCTTTTTTGGGAAAAGTCTAGGTAAATGGATAAAAAAGATCCGTAAAAGAGGAACACTGCTAATGGAAACCATATCATGAAAGAGGGTATTAAATACCCATTGAAGAGATCAACAGGGAGCAGTTGATCCATGGCAAGAACTCTCGGCTCGGGGGTGAACTGGTGGAAGACAGTTCTAGGTTGGGTGGCGGTGCTCGGTTTTTCCAAGTGACTTTCTTCAACTAAGCTAGTTTACTTCAATTGCTTGGGATGTACTGTATGTGGCCCCTTTACTCTTTTTGTTGTCACATCTTTAAACTTATGAGTACGATTGCATGGTGCTATCTTATTACTCTTGATGTTGTAGAATTTGTGAGTGTAAGATGCATGAATAATCCTTGCTCTGAGATGATGGAATAATGGTGATTAATTATGCATGAGACAACTATGTATAAAGAGTGATTATGTTTTAAGATGTGAAATGGTATAGTTTGTGGTTCAGGTTGTTTATGCTATGCATTATGCATCATGAGGTGAATTGCATCCACAGAGGCATCGTTTAGCTAATTATTCATATTGCATAAGATATATGTCAATAATATTTTCAACTATGCCAGTAGGACTATGATCATGATTATGGCTATGCTAGTTACGGTATATTCATGATAACATTCCATTAATGCTGGTGTTGAGTCCTCATAGAAATGAAGTCTGGACGCTCAAATCTTTTTGATTGAATGCCATGATTGATTCTGTTCTCCAAGTTATAATTTATGCTTAAGGGATTATCTGGAATGTAAGTCTATTAATTGAATCTAACAGTCCACATCATGGATCCGGTAGGGCATAGAAGGAAATTGTAGTATTGTTACCCAGGGTGTATGTGACAGATTGAATTATGTAACTTCTCAGTTCTGTAATGAAGAATGCCTATTTTTTTCTTTTGAAATAAAAATATATACCAGCATAGATCCATCTTAAATACAAATCTAACATGAGCCGAGAGAGATCCAATTTCTTAACGTGTAATTTTTTTTATGAGCCAACATTATTTAAATGTTTTGTATAGTTATTTTTTGTATAGATTTTTCATAATTTTTATTTTGGCTAACATGAGCAAAATTTCAATTCAATTTTGATGGCAGACTGACAACATTACACATCATACTGGGTTGTAGAATGAGTCTCTCAACTACATGACACAATTATCGCTTTGACTATTTATCCAGACTTAAATTACGAGTTATATCTATATATATATATATATATATATATATACAAAATCAGATTGTGACCATCATAAGATTCCCTTCCCTTGTTATGTCAGGATTCACCATTCCAAATTGAATGAATGTAGGAATTTATTAACAACTTACAGTGTAATTTTATAATATATATATATATATATATATATATATATATTGACAAATTTGATCCAACATAAGTCAAAAGTGGAAGTGAAACCCAATCCTCTGCTCATCCAAAAACCATTGATACATCTCATACAACGGATAGTTAAATTTATTTCCCGATGCACATTTGTAATACCCCATTGAACGAATGTTGGAATTTATTAATAACTTACAGTCTAATTTTATAATATATATATATATATTTGACAAATTTGATCCAACAGACGTCAAAAGTGGAAGTGAAACCCAATCCTTTGTTCATCTAAAAACCATTGATACATCTCATACAATGGATAGTTAAATTTATTTCTCGATGCACATTTGTATTACCCGTCACTAACTATTTTCATAATTGAGGGGTCGCCAAAAGAAATAGAGGAAATATAGTTATGTTATATGCATAATAATGAAATGGTATTTTAAGGTCCATGACACTAAAAACAGTCTATGAGACCATTAGTTCCCTGTTTTTCGCTTTTTACAATTCAATCCTTTTTCGATTCAAATTGATGATGAGCTGGCCCAACCTTCCAACAATCCCCTCGCTAAAAATACAATGCTGAGAAACTAATGCTAACACGTTCTCATAACTTTCTCTGATGTCTTTGAATGCATCACATTCCAAAATGAAATGTTTTTCCAATTCCACTACCCTAGACGTGCAAAATGTACATAACGGTTCTTCCCAAGCTTCTTTAGGCCTTTCCACCATCCTGTTTCACACCAAAGTTGATACGAGTTGGTCCTTAATTGAGCAATAAGAAACTTTTCCCTCCACAAAATGCTAGCTCCAATGAAATTTTTTGTTGTAGATCACATGTAGGGTTGAATTCCTCAATTTAGTGCTTCTTTCTACCCAACTCTTACGAAACTTCTCCATAACAAAATTCTTTAGCTCCTTGCTATTTGTGGGACAGGCATTGAGGTAGATATTCCATTTTTGCATCCATGTGTAATTTTGTTTCATACATGTTTTCTTTCTTTCACTCATGCCTTCATTGAAGATAACATTAGGCCATCTACCTACTCTCATTTGTTCATTTCTTTTTAGATATCTTATGACCCGCAGCATAACAATTGCTTCGATGGGAATTGTTCTTGTTTCGCTCAACATTATCTCATAAGGTACTAAACTTTTTATTTTGAACTTGCTCATGATCAAGCGTTTTTAATTTTCTAAATTTGTTTCCATTTGGAGACAGGGGTGCTGCTAACCCACAATTCACACCCATATAGCATCACTGGACAAACTAGGAGTCCAAAAAGCACTTTAATGGTTTTCCAATCCCATAACTCTGCCTCTCTACATCTATTTTGTAGAGCAAATAATGCTTTCCACCCTCCTAAAATTCTCTTCTTTCTACTGTCCTCTCAATTGAATTCGTTGTTGAAATCAATCCCGAGGTACTTGTACTCATTTACTTCATCAAGAACATTATCTTCAAAGAAGAAAGTATGTTGGCTCTGCTTTGGTCTTGCTGGTATTGACTTGCATCCTCATTTCTCAACAAAAATGCTCAAGGGCATATAAGTGCATTTGCAATCCATGGGCCGATTTAGAAATCAATACAATATCATCAGCATATAAAAGAAGCTTTATTGCAAACTCCCACAACCGAACACCATCTCCACCTTGCAGATTTAGCCACTCTTCCAATTTATCAATAAATAAACAAAAAATAGTAGGGGATAAAGGGAAACCTTGCTTGGCTCCAATGTCACTTCTAAAGCTTTCTGAAATACCTGTTGAGGTTCTAATTTTGAATTTCACCTCTTCATAAAGTCTATGAACAGCGACTCTATAATGCACAAGAATTTCAAGTTCTTCCATCCTACACCACAACTTATCTCTAGGAACTGTGTCAAATGCTTTTTTGAAGTCAACAAAACAACAAAATACTTCTTCTTTGTCCTCCCAAACCTTTTCAACAATGTGTCTCAACATGATACCATGATCCACTATAGAATGTTTCGGCCTAAAACCTGTTTGTCTTCTTGCCCTCTTTTCTTTTACTTCTGCCCACTTACTGATTCTGTTTTCTACCATGCTGTTGAAAAGATTTGCAAACAAAGGATTGATCATAATAGTTCTATAGTTGGATGGATTATTAATGTCTCCACTTTTAAAAAGGGGTATTGCTAGGCTAGTTGTCTAGTCTCTTGGGAATCCTTGCTGAATGATGTTGTTGAATATTTCCATGATGTGCGGTGCAAGAGTGTTCATTCCCCATTTTAGATACTCTGCTTGAAGTTCAACCAAGTCCTTTGCCTTTCCTGTTTTCAGCTTCTTAATTCAATTCTCCATCTCCTGTAACATGAAGAACTTTGAAGTGAATTACATACGACATATGTTGTAACCTTTGACAAACTGATCTTGCGCTGTTACAGTGGATTAATCATGGTATATTGTGTGCAACAAGATTATTCTTGCGCCCACTTAGCACTGAAAGGAGATATACATTAGCTGTATATAAATAAAACAAATTACACCATTGCAAGTGTTTCATGTGAACATATATGCAAACTTTAGCTGACCAATTGAGGTCTAGTCGGCTCACTGCATACCCGTTGTATCACGTTGAAATGCAGTGTCTGAAATTCATCCTATTTGGTCAGGATAGTTTCACAATGGATACAGACCTTGCGAAAAGTAAATACTAATGCTTGAAAAGTCAAATGCTACTTGAAAATAAATATAGCAAATGAAATAATAACCCAATGCTAAATGTTGTAGGAAATGTTGTGGAATGCGTTCTTGGTAAAGTTTATTAAGTTAGATTTCACTTGGGTTTAGATTAATTAGTGAAGTGAGTGCATAGTAGAGATGAGGGTATACAACCCATGTGATTGCAAGAAAATGAATCTAATCTAAGCGTGTGTTTTCCCTTCTAACTTATTCTTTGAATAGGTTTCAGAGGGTCAGAAGGAGATCCAATGGGAGGAAGCTTCGCTTCAATGAGTACTCCCTTGATTTCACAAGTTGACCAGTTGCAAGGAGATCCAACACTATGAGAATTTAGCTCCTAGCTTGATTTCACAAGGCAACCTTACCTTCCCCCAACCTCACAAAAAGTGGTAGAATTGGTTTCCCTAATTAAACTAAACCACCAACAAGCTCTTTCTTGTCACGCGCAAGGATCGGCATAGACCTGCAATGGCAAAGAGCATGATAGAGCCTGATGGGATTCATTACATTGCAAAATTGAAATCTAATCTAAAGTATAAAATAAAATTTAATCTATGAAAACGAAATTTACTCTAATGTTTTGGGGTGTTAAGTTAATTTTAAGACCAAATAAATAAAACCATGAAAGAATAGGCATAACCACAAGAGACCCCGGCTAGGTGGGGGGATGCCTAGGAGACTCTCTGGGAACTATTGACTTCTGCTTCCTGCTGCACCAAGATATCATTCCTGATCCAACACTGAAGCAGTACCCAGAGGTACTTTTTCGGTCTATTAAACTACCTGCCCAATCTGAATCTATGAATCCATTCAATCTAACGTCATCCCCTCGGGGGTATTTCAACCCATAATCCACTGTTCCATGCACATACCTCAGAATGTGCCTGGTTGCTGCCCAATGCACCCTTTTTAGTTCCACCATGAATTGACTAAGGGTGTTGATAGCGAAGCAAATGTCTGGCCTAGTAATGACCAGATACATGAGCAACCCAATGAGTTGTCTGTACGAGGTGGGGTCCACCTTCTTGTCTCTTGATGCATCTATTTTCTTCTAGTTGGTGATCATGGGAGTAGCCATGGGTCGACAATCCTGCATTTTGAATCTTTTCAATATTTCTGTAGCATATCTTCCTTGCCCAAGGAAGATGTCCCCATCCTTTTGCCAAACTTCCAACCTTAGAAAATAATGCATCAACCCCATATCCTTCATGTCAAACTTTGCTTCAAGATTCTTCTTGCAGTCCTATATGAGTTTAGATGGCCCTATTAAAAACAAGTCATCCACATATAATACCGGAATAAGTGGCTCATTCTCTTCCATTAAATAGTAGAGATTGGGATCAGCATCACTCTTGACGAATCCCAACTGCTACAAGTAATTATCAATCCAACCATACCATGCTTTGGGTGCCTGCTTGAGCCCATATAGGGCTTTCTTTAATCTTCACACATGAGTTCTCTTTTCTTGCGTTTCAAAACCTTCAGGCTGTTCTATATACACATCTTCTTCTATCACCCCCTTCAGAAATGTTGTCTTGATATCCATCTGGTGAATCTCCCATCCCATTTGAGCTGCTAGGGATATAACAGATCTGATAAAGGTATATTGGGCTACTGGGGCAAAGGTCTCTTCATAGTCTATTCCTTATTTCTGTGCATACCCTTTTGCCATGAACCTAGCCTTGTACTTCTCTATATTGCCATCTGCAGCATACTTGATCTTGTAGATACACTTTGATCCTACAACTGATCTATCCTCTGGTCTAGGTCCTACTTCCCAAACATCATTCATCATGATAGAACTATACTCTTTTACCATGGAATCCACCCAAACTTGGTGTTGAATAACTTCCTAAAAGCTAGAGGGTTCTTCAACCTATGCTACCAAGGTCTGGTATCTGTCAAGCTATCTACGCTGCCTCTTCTCGGTTCTAGGAGCTCCAACAAACTCCTCTGTGACCCTCAGCGTCTGTCGTACTTCCCTTTTGTTTCTACCACTGGTGGTGGGAAGCTCAATCAACTCCTCCTCCTGGTTCTGTCATTCCATCTGCTGGGAACTATCTGGATTTCCTTCTTCTGAGGAAATGTTGGTACTGGTCACAGTTTTCGATCCAAGTGTCTGTCCTCTTGCCTGTCCTCCTTGCTGCCCCTACTGCTGCTGGACTAATGGAACATCTACTGACTGACCTTCTGCTGGCATCTCTCGAGATTTCCTGAAAGCTCTATCCTCCATGAACTTCGCATCCCGTCTCACTACAATCTTCCTGCTGCTAGGAATGTAGATTTTGTATGCCTTTGAGGTCTCGCTATATCCTACGAGGTACCCCTTTTCTACAGTCTGATCCAGTTTACTGCACTTTTTATCTGGAATGTGACAATATGCCACGCTTCCAAATATCCTGAGATGACTTACTTCTGGCTTCTTCCCTGTGAAGACACCTTCGGGCGTTCTCTTCCCCAACACTCTGTGAGGAGTTCTATTTTGTATATATACCGTTGTGTTACAAGCCTCTGCCTATAAGAATCTAGGCAAGTCCTGATCATACAACATAGCTTTTGCTGCCCCAACAATAGTTCTATTTTTCTGGTTTGCTACTTCATTATGCTCCGGATTATATGGAGTTGTCCACTCTCTTTTGATGCCCTCTTTTACACAGAAATCTGTGAAGTCTTTGTCCCTATATTCTCCACTATTATCTGAACGCGATACCTTTATCTTTTTCCCTATCATGTTTTCAATGAGAACCTTAAATTCTCTGAATCGATCAAAGACCTAATCCTTGGTATTTAAGAAATAGATCCAAGTTTTTCTAAGGTGATCATCAATAAAGGTGACAAAGTATTCACTAGCACTAAGAGCTCTTGTGGACATTGGACCACAAATATCTGAGTGTATCAATCCTAATACACTTTCTGCTCTATTGTTGCTTTTGGAAAAGTTGTTTTAGCGTACTTCCCTAGTACGCATCCTCTGCATAAATCATCATGATCAGTACTAAGGACTGGAACTCCTATAACAGTCTCTCTGAGCATCCACAGTGCTTCATGGTGTAAGTGTCCCATTCTCCTATGCCATAATTCATTCAGTTCCTTTTCACCATTATGACTGTTGCCTATCAGTTGCATTGGAGACTCAAGCTGCAACCTATACAGTCTGTTGCTTTGAGCTCCAATTTGTCTCTTCCTCTTCCAGCTTGGATGCTTGACGTATACTTTCTTTCCAATGAAGTATACATCGTATCCCTTGTCCTGTAACTGGGATACTTAAATCAGATTCATTCCTAACCCGGGCACGTGCATAACATTGGTGGCTCGGATGTTGGTTCCCGCTTTCGTCTAAATTGCTATAATGCCTCTCCCTACAGGAGTACACTTCATTTTGTTTCCCATAGTAACCTATAAGTCCATTTTTTCTTCTTGATAGCTCGAGAAATATTCTCGTACTCTAGTCATATGGGCGGAAGCCCCGCTATCAATGTACCAAACATTTGCTGACGTTGAACTTGCTAGGCATGCAAATTATTCTTCTAATCTAGAAGATAATTCAGAGACATCTTGAGTTTCCGTCTTTGTGCTATTTTTCTAATGATCTTTGATGCTATCCTGCCCCAGCAATTGCTGCAGGAAAAACTACATCTTCTCCTGAAGACTGCTCTGCGTTGAAGTTTCTATGCTACTACCTTTATCAATGACAAACTTCAAATTTTGAAATCTTCTTCTCTATTGACTCTCTCAAAGAGATATTTTCTCATGAGAATTGTTGTCGCGCAAACCGGCACGACAACGCTCAGACCAGGGGCTGTCACTCTGATCCCTGGTCTCTCCGTTTAAGCCTGTCTCCCACGGCTAAGGGGGGTAGACCCTGAGGAAAGATGAAGGCCAACTGCCAGACAGTTGGGCCAGGAGACGAGATGCACTAAATGACTTTGACGAATTGAGCAGACCAGTGCCTTAAGAGATCTAAATGATTACTAGCTAGATGATCGAAAAATATGAACCACGGACAGCAATCATCAGAGAAAAGAGAGCAATGCTTTAAATATTGAATAAAACCACAACGCTCTTCAAATAATGATATCCAGCAAACTAAGAGAGATAAATTGCTTTAAAACACGGTAAAACCAGATATCTAATTTAGATTCAGATCACAGCGTAAAGATATGCAATGATAAACGACTGAATGTAGTAAAAGTAATTCTCCACACACAATTTTTTCTTTTTTTTTTTTTTTTTTTTATTTTTTTTTAAAACAAAAGAAAACTAAATTTTTTTTTTTTTTTTTTTTTTTTGAAAATATAAATTTTTTGAAATCCAAGCTATACCTAAGCTAAACAAATTACAATCTAAATTAAACAAAAAAAATAAATAAAAAAATAAAACAAAGTACCAAAATCTATTTTAAATGTTAATGAAACTATGTAAATTTTAAATCCTAAACATCTAACCTACGCTTAACTCTAGACCCTACCAAACTATGAACCGAAACCATGAAACTCCAAAAAAAAACGATATGCAAAAATCGTGCGGCTCTTTTTTTTAAACGCGTGAATGCTAAACCCTGGCCATAGACAGACTTACGCTGCAAGGAGACAGACACAAAGAAAAGACGGGGGTGCGGTGAGAGGATGCGACGGCGGGGGTGCTTGCAGGTGAACGGGACAGAGCTCCGATAGGCACGGGGCCGCAGGCCAAAACTCAAAGGGAAGACGCAGATGGATACGCCAAATACTGAGAGACTTCGACCTGGGGACGCGAAAAATCAATGAGGAAACAAATACGAAATTACCAAAGCGATGCCACTGCATTCAGATTTCCAGTTTTTTCGATGGCGGGGGCTTGGAAAGGCCTACGGGTCGATTTCTTTTTGGAACGATGGCTGGAACGGGAGCTCACCTGAAATATTTTGATATGCCTCCAAAATGGGAACGAAACACTTAATTTGATGCAGCCGCAGGTCAAAAGAAAAGACGCAGATGCTTCAAGGCCGGCAGGGTATTTCGTGACCGCATTCAAGGGCGAGACAACCAGATGCAGGAGGAGAGACCGATTTCTTGCTTCTTTCTGTTATTTGATCAGTGCAGGTCGAAGCTTCTTCAAGTGAATGGGATTGTTTGCAGGTTGTGAAATGCATAGGTCGGATGGCGGAAGGAGGGGTTTGCAACGTGTAAGTGTAGGGACTGTTTGAAACTGGAAGGCATACAGCGTTTTGCATATAGAGGCGTGAGAGATCAGACAGCAAGCAGCGTATTTGGATTATGAAGAAAACATACAAATGCGTTACACCAGAAGTCAAATCACAAGTTACTCAAATCTAAAACCGGAGTTGTTATACATTCACGCTTCCATTTTTGTTTCTAGACTTTCTCTGTCGTTTCAGTGTTGCTTGCAGTTTTAAAAGGACAGCAGGGGTTTTGTAAATACCTGGGATGTCTTGAAGCTTGCAGAACGCACCTTTTCACGCTTAACCCACGACCTGGTCACTATAATTGAGCTGCAACATCACCTGATGATAGATACCCTGCAAGAAAAGAAAACTGGCAGATATCCACAAAAAATTTTGGAGTAAAACCCTTCCAGATTACCTGAAATCAAAATTTTACAGCTCTTAGAACAGCCAGATTTAACCATGATTACAGTAACATTTTCAAGATACCAAACATTTGAACTTTACTGTGAAATAAAGAAAATCCCTCATGTAAAACAGGAAATAAATCCCTAAAGATTAACCCAGGGCAAAAACAGCTGGGCTCTGCACAGAACAGCTTGTGGGAGTCGGCTGGTTCAGCCCAGAACTTCCCCAAACGCCCACAAATAACCTTCACCTAAAAATTTCCTGCACACCTCAAGCAAACATCAGCAAAAGAGGGCAAGAAATGCTGCTAGATTTCAAGAAATGATGGAGATACCTGCCACATTTCCAGAAACCCTACAACATTCAAACCCTAGCACATGAGCAAGCTACCTGTACTCACAATGCTCTGAAAAACAGCTATTTTAACTGCTGAAAACTGAAATATGCAGGAAAGCAAAAATCTCACAGCAAATCCCAGAGAGTAACACCAGCCAGTTTGAAACCCCAAAGTCTTTTTTATTAATCAGAAACCAGTTTACAAGAAGAGCTTTCAGTACAGACTCACAGTTCAGATAAAACTGAAAATGACCTCCTAAGACCCTACATAAAGGAAATGATCCCAACGGCTAGTTTTGGGTGATCCACAAAAATATTATTATTTTATTGCTTAGGGTTTTTGCTTTATGCTTTTTATTTTTTATTTTTTTAAATTTTTTAAATTTTTTAAATTTTTTAAATTTTTTATTTTTTTATTATATATGAATTTATTATTTTTATTCATTAAAAACAAAAAATTTTAAATTTATCTTAAGACGGATCATCAAACCCAGCCGTTGGAATCATCACCTAGGACCTAGGACTCATGAGGGGATTTACAACATTTTCAACCCTCAAGACACATTTCATCATGATTTTTTACAATTTTTTACAATTTACATCTCAAAGGGATGAATCCACTTTAACATAGACCCTCATAGACCACCCAGATCTGCGACACAACTATAATCTAGCAGAGTAACACGCTAGGATTCTCCTAAAGTCCTAATAACGAAATGCATCCCGGCTTTGGGGTTGGGTTTGAAGGAAAACTCTGCCGATCCATGGATCGGTGAGACTAAAAACCTCCCGGGACGCAGATCGTCATTAGAAAGTTAGGTCCACCTAGGCAACTTTACATACATGACTCTGATCTGCTTAGATTATTTACATTTTAAACATGCAGACTGGGTTTACAACAAAAACGATCACGCTGTCGATGACTGTAGGCTGGCACGGACATGTCGCTCAGGAGCTATCCTTCTCTGCCAACAGGAAGGAGGTGCACTTCATGGGTAGTTGACCAGTAGTGGTCAACATCTGGCTCTACTTGGGGACACGTTGCTGCACTGGTAGGAATGTGAGAATCCAGAATCTGCATCCATACAACACACAAATAAGAATAAGTAGCGTCCATTCCCAAATCATCATATGCATTAAGTACAGGAAAAATAAAAGCTCTTCATTTATTGACTAACTAATAACATGAAAAGTAAATCTAATCCTAAAAACAGAAAAATGCTGAAAAGACAAGGAGTAGGGATAGAAATACAATACAAAAGATGCCCCATGGCATCAGATATCATCTCTGAAGAACAGCTTGAGCATTTGGCCGTTCGCTGGTAGATGAAGTGGTTCACCATCCAATCTGCTCAAGTGGAATGAGTTCGGTCCAGCTATATCTCTAATGATGTACGGTCCCAACCACAAGCTGTCAAACTTTTTATGCTTTCCTGGTTTTTCATTTTTGCGATCCCAAAGCAAAACCATATCTCCAACCTGCAAAGATCTAGATCTAGAGCATTTATCAAAGCTTTTCTTAATATTAGATTGATTTTTGCATATATTTTCAAACGCTGTCTGACGTGTCTCATCTAATTCCACAATCTGATCTATCCTATTCTGAACAACATCTTTATCAGTGGAAAAATTTTGGAGGAGCTGATAGGCTGGCAATTTTAGGTGCACAGGTAAGGTAACATCCAAGCCATAAACCAATTCAAAGGGAGATTTACCAGTAGACTTCTTCTTAGTAATTCTGTCCGCCCACAAAGCATACTTGATTTTGCTGTCCCAAGACTTCTTGTTATCTCCTACTATTTTCTTGATAATGGTTATGAGATTTTTATTACTTGATTCAGCCAAACCATTACCCTGAGGATAGTAATTCGACGAATGAGATAAGATAATGCCATATTTGAAACAGAAAGATGTAAACTCTGAGGAACTAAAAGCCTTGGCATTGTCCGTAGTGATTTTAGCGGGGACACCAAATCTAGTAATGATGTTATTCTCAATGAAATCCATAATCACCTTTTCAGTGGCATTCTTAGCAGGAATGGCTTCTACCCATTTAGTGAAGTAATCAGTAGCAGTCAAAATCCAAGAGTAGCCATTGCTAGAATTTTCATGGAACTTCCCTATGAAGTCCAGACCCCAATGCTGAAAAGGTGCCTCTACAATAACAGGCTGTAGAGGAAGGGCAGCAAGCTTCTGTTTCCCAGTGAACAGTTGACAGGCTTGACAAGATCTAACAAACTTGTGCACATCAGAAAAAATCGAAGGCCAATAATAGCCAGCTCTCAGGATTTTGTGGGCAGTAGTCCTAGCGGCATAATGACCACCACAAAATCCTGAATGAAATTCGGAGATTAATTTTTTGGACTCAACATCGTCAACACACCTAAGCACTATGCCCTCTGGATTTCTCCATCCGAGGCCATCCTTCATAAGGCAGTACTTAGTGGCTTTTAGTCTAAGAGCCCTTCTTCTATGAGCGACTAAGTGGTTAGGACAAGCAAGATTTGTTAAGTAGTGAACTATGTCCTGATACCATTCATGCTCAGCTAACTTTCTTAATTCTGGTGAAGAAAGATCGTCAAGGCAGAACAAACCAAGAGTCTTTTCATTACTTTCAGCTAACATTTGAGCCAAACCTTGGCCTTTGATCAGCTTAGTGGGTCTAATTTCTAAATCATACTCCTGTATCTTAGTAACCCACCTAGCACGAGTCCCTAAGCAATCAGTTTGAGTTAATATGTCCTTAACAGCAGAATGTGGGACGAAAGCGATGATCTTAGAATAACCCACATAAGTTTTAAAATGCTTAAGAGACTTGACTAGGGCATAGGCCTGCTTTTCCATGGTATTGTACTTCAATTCGGAATTTTGAAGTGCTCTACTCATGAAAGCGATAGGCTGCTCGTGACCCTCTCTATTCTTTTGAAATAAGACACCGGCAATGGTATCCTCAGAAGCGAAAGAAAAAATCATGAAATCTTTGGAGTAATCAGGACTAACAAGGACAGGAGCCTTCGCGATAGCAGACTTGATTTCTTGGAAAGCCCTTTTGCCCTCTTCTTGCCAGACAAATTTCACATCCTTCTTCAGAAGACTTTGAATGGGCTTAGCTATTTCTGCATAATTCGGGATGAATCTTCTAATAAAATTTATCTTTCCAAGGAAAGACTGAAGGGACTTGAGGTTATGCGGGAGAGGAATCTTTTGAATTGCTTCAACTCGTTCAGGATCGACCTTGACTCCTTCCTTAGAAATGATATGACCCAGAAGTTTCCCTTCAGTTACCCCAAAGACAGATTTAGCCGGATTCAAAGAAATTCCATATTCTCTGCATCTATCGAAAACCTTCCTAAGATGATCTATATGGCTGATACCATCTTTAGAAAACACAGTAAGATCGTCTTGGTAAATCTCGATGATTTTCCCAATTAACCCCTTGAAGGCATAATCCATGGCCCTCTGGAAAGTAGCCCCAGCATTTGTTAACCCAAACGGCATTCTGATGTATTCAAAAGTGCCCCATGGTGTTGTGAATGTGGTCTTGTGTCGATCTTCCTTTTTAACCCAAACTTGATTATAACCAGAAAAACCGTCTAGCAACGACATCATTCCAGACCCAGTTACTCTTTGCAGCAAAGTTTCCATTTTTGGCAAAGGGTAATTATCTTTTTTGCATGCTAGATTAAGGTTTCTAAAATCGACACAAAGTCTTATTGTACCGTTCTTCTTCCTGACAATCACCAAATTCGAACACCATGTCGAATGCCTAGTTTGAGCGATGATTCCTGCTGCAAGCATCTTCGCAAGTTCCTTTTGGACCAGAGGGGCTAACTTAGGATTAATCTGCCTAAGTTTCTGCCGAAAAGGTTTAGCATTTTCGTCCTTTAAGGGAATAGTATGTTCCATAATATCTTCCCTGTAGCCCTTCAACTCATCATAGGAAAAAGCCAAAACATCACGATATTCACGAAGTAAACCAATTAACTTTTTCCTTTCCTCCAGACTAGTACCTTTACCGATTTTAACCATTTTCGGACTTTCAAAAGTACCAATGTTAACTTCAAGGTACTCGCCTGGGTCCGACTTGTCTTCTTCTCTCAGCTTCGTGGCATCATGCCGATCAAAATATTGCTCTAAGGCAACTACATTTCTGGGAGTGGGATTTATGATATGTCCTTGATCTAAAGACCCATCCTCGCCAGAAACTAGCCGGAAATCCTCAAACTCGTCTAAACTATTGAGAAAACGAACGACTTGCTTTTCATCATTAAAAACTTGCCAATGCTCTGAGTTGTCTGGGACAGATGGTCTGAATATTATCTCCATTTTAATTTTATCGTTGATTAACTCATCAGACAACTGGAAAGTGCTAGCAGCTACGGCAAGTTCATCTGCCGAACTATTTAGCTCTCTAGGAATTGCTTCAAGGTTAAGGGCATCAAAGTGCTCCATAGTATCCCACACAGCATTTCGATAGTTTCTTAATCTCTGATTTCTACATGTGAATTTGTTCTTAAGCTGCATGATAACCAGATCGGAATCCCCCTTTATGTTAAGCAATTTAATCTTCAAAGCTTTGGCCAATTCAAGGCCCAACAATATGGCTTCATACTCAGCGACATTGTTGGTTGCTTCAAATTCTAGACGATAGGCAAACTTGAATACGTGACCAAGGGGAGACTTAAGCACAATCCCAGCACCTTTACCATGACTAGAGAACGCACCATCGAAATACATATACCAGACTTCATCCTTAAGATTTTTAATCTCATCATCGGGAGGAATTATGAAATTGGACATGATAGCATAGTTCCCGATGTCAGATTTCTCTTTAATTATCTCGTTATGAGGCTTTTTAGGATTTTCAACATGAAATTTCCTCTCAGGCTCTCTATTCAGTCTAACAAAACCGTCACCGCTAGGAGAAGGAATCATAGCATATGACCAATTCATCTGAATGCTTCCCCCTAGATCAGAGGCCCACTTCCTAGATAACAGCATACCCCAAGCATCAGGTACATCAACGACAACAATATCCATAACAACCATGATGTCTGGGTAGACCGAAAGATGAACTTGCAAATCCTTGATTAAACCATGTACCTCGATCTTCTTAGAATCCATGGCGCATATATTATAGTAGGGTCTGGAAACTCTTAAGTTAAGCTGTTCCATAACCCTTTTAGTCATAACACAAGCAGATGCGCCTGAATCCAACATGCAGTTATTCAATTTATACCCATTGACTAATAAGGTGATAAAGAAGGGTTGATGATCCTTGTTATCAGCATCTACGCTTTGCAGATAAATAGGAGCATCATGATAGTCAACCTCACGAATCTTCTGCTGAGAAGCGTTGACTTGAGGACCCTGAATTGCTTTTAGTAATTTGTCTCTTTGGGAAGGGATCTTAGCGATCTCAGAGACGGGAACCCAGATTTTAGCATTATTAAACCAACTCCCCAAATCGACATCTATTCCCGAATTTATACCAGGGTTTAAAGTTCGAGGAGGAATTTGATTCCCGCTCTGATCCTTATCCCTTCTCTGGTATGTCAAACCCTTATCTCTAGCAATTTCCAGAATTTTCTCAGGAGAAGGTTTCTCACCATATAACCTAGCCAAAATGTCATCTTCGTCTTCAAGGCTATTTATGCTAAAAGCGGATTGAGGACTCACAACATCATAGCTCCTTTCCTTAACCTCTATCCAATCATTCATGGGCAAAGGGAACTTGCTCCCTACTACGTTTATTTGCTCACCTGTCCCAAGCATTCCATTATCGAGAAGTCTTCTGATAATGGGACAAGAGGACTCTTCGTGAAAATCAGCACAAGCACGACAGTAGGGAGGAGCATCATCCACCAGATTGGTAAGCGGATTAGGGGGCCTCTGCTCACTAGTTTGACCCTTTCTTTGCCAGTTACTATTTTTGTTATTATTATTTCGAGGCTGAAAATTTTGCGGTTGCGCTCTTTCCATTTGAATTAACCTATTCTGCAAAGTGTTTATCTCCTTGTTATGGTTAATTTCCATGGTTTCAATTTTCTGAAGCAATTTGAGAACAAGTTCATTTTCAGGCTCTTGGGCTGCTTTTCCCTTAGTTTCCTTCAGTTTTGTAGCAGCCCTGTCATAACCTGGGATTTCAGACTTCCCAGAAGCTGCCTTGTCCTTCTCAAGTTCTACAGCTAAGGTTTGGTAAGCTCGATAATCAGTAAGTTTAGCACGCCTTAACTCATAAGATGGCTCAGGACCAAAGGCATCAATATAAAAATCCTGGAGAGTTTTATCTGAAGGTTTATAATCTTGAGGTAGCTCTTTAATAATGCTATTAAACCTTCTATTAAATTCCTCAACAGTTTCGTCTTCTCTCTTTCTCATCAGAGTAAGAGCTCTTACAAGATGTCGTCCCTCTCTTTTATCTCCATATTTTTCTCTAAATGAATTAATGATTGATTGTAAAGAGTCAAAAGAATTAGGAGGTTTTTCTGTAAACCAGTCATGAGCATCACCTCCTAGAGTCAAGATAAAAAGGGTCATCCTGACATCCTCATGATCAAAATCAGGAGATCTAGCGTACTTAGCCATCCATATGTTGAAATCTCGCAAATGGGAATTAACAGTAATGGCATTATCTCCATGAAAGCTAGGCAATTTGTCTATCCCAACAGATGGAATATCATTGGGGGCTCCGGGAATGTTAGAGAAATCACAAGGACCCAACAGACTCATGGTGTTGCGCCTAACCTGACCCCTAAAGAGCAGATGAACGTCAGAAAGGGCTTCTTGTCCAAGATTTGTAAGGAGTGCACGAGAAGCGAGTTTGTGTGACCGCACCCTGTAAACCTTTTCAGGATCCGGAGTGGGGTTGCACAGACTGCCTGGATGTCTTCTAGTGTACACTCTCGCAGATAATAATGGAAGTGGAGTCGCCACTTGAACAAGAAGCTAAGCACGGAAAAGCTTGAAAAAACAAGGACCAAGGACAGAAAAACTCTATCCCCGGCAACGGCGCCAAAAAATGTTGTCGCGCAAACCGGCACGACAACGCTCAGACCAGGGGCTGTCACTCTGATCCCTGGTCTCTCCGTTTAAGCCTGTCTCCCACGGCTAAGGGGGGTAGACCCTGAGGAAAGATGAAGGCCAACTGCCAGACAGTTGGGCCAGGAGACGAGATGCACTAAATGACTTTGACGAATTGAGCAGACCAGTGCCTTAAGAGATCTAAATGATTACTAGCTAGATGATCGAAAAATATGAACCACGGACAGCAATCATCAGAGAAAAGAGAGCAATGCTTTAAATATTGAATAAAACCACAACGCTCTTCAAATAATGATATCCAGCAAACTAAGAGAGATAAATTGCTTTAAAACACGGTAAAACCAGATATCTAATTTAGATTCAGATCACAGCGTAAAGATATGCAATGATAAACGACTGAATGTAGTAAAAGTAATTCTCCACACACAATTTTTTCTTTTTTTTTTTTTTTTTTTTTTTTTAAAACAAAAGAAAACTAAATTTTTTTTTTTTTTTTTTGATTTTTTTTTTTTTTTATTTTTATTTGAAAATATAAATTTTTTGAAATCCAAGCTATACCTAAGCTAAACAAATTACAATCTAAATTAAACAAAAAAAATAAATAAAAAAATAAAACAAAGTACCAAAATCTATTTTAAATGTTAATGAAACTATGTAAATTTAAATCCTAAACATCTAACCTACGCTTAACTCTAGACCCTACCAAACTATGAACCGAAACCATGAAACTCCAAAAAAAAACGACATGCAAAAATCGTGCGACTCCCTTTTTTTTTTAAACGCCTGAATGCTAAACCCTGGCCATAGACAGACTTACGCTGCAAGGAGACAGACACAAAGGAAAGACGGGGGTGCGGTGAGAGGATGCGACGGCGGGGGTGCTTGCAGGTGAACGGGACAGAGCTCCGATAGGCACGGGGCCGCAGGCCAAAACTCAAAGGGAAGACGCAGATGGATACGCCAAATACTGAGAGACTTCGACCTGGGGACGCGAAAAATCAATGAGGAAACAAATACGAAATTACCAAAGCGATGCCACTGCATTCAGATTTCCAGTTTTTCGATGGCGGGGGCTTGGAAAGGCCTACGGGTCGATTTCTTTTTGAAACGATGGCTGGAACGGGAGCTCACCTGAAAGATTTTGATATGCCTCCAAAATGGGAACGAAACAATTAATTTGATGCAGCCGCAGGTCAAAAGAAAAGACGCAGATGCTTCAAGGCCGGCAGGGTATTTCGTGACCGCATTCAAGGGCGAGACAACCAGATGCAGGAGGAGAGACCGATTTCTTGCTTCTTTCTGTTATTTGATCAGTGCAGGTCGAAGCTTCTTCAAGTGAATGGGATTGTTTGCAGGTTGTGAAATGCACAGGTCGGATGGCGGAAGGAGGGGTTTGCAATGTGTAAGTGTAGGGACTGTTTGAAACTGGAAGGCATACAGCGTTTTGCATATAGAGGCGTGAGAGATCAGACAGCAAGCAGCGTATTTGGATTATGAAGAAAACATACAAATGCGTTACACCAGAAGTCAAATCACAAGTTACTCAAATCTAAAACCGGAGTTGTTATACATTCACGCTTCCATTTTTGTTTCTAGACTTTCTCTGTCGTTTCAGTGTTGCTTGCAGTTTTAAAAGGACAGCAGGGGTTTTGTAAATACCTGGGATGTCTTGAAGCTTGCAGAACGCACCTTTTCACGCTTAACCCACGACCTGGTCACTATAATTGAGCTGCAACATCACCTGATGATAGATACCCTGCAAGAAAAGAAAACTGGCAGATATCCACAAAAAATTTTGGAGTAAAACCCTTCCAGATTACCTGAAATCAAAATTTTACAGCTCTTAGAACAGCCAGATTTAACCATGATTACAGTAACATTTTCAAGATACCAAACATTTGAACTTTACTGTGAAATAAAGAAAATCCCTCATGTAAAACAGGAAATAAACCCCTAAAGATTAACCCAGGGCAAAAACAGCTGGGCTCTGCACAGAACAGCTTGTGGGAGTCGGCTGGTTCAGCCCAGAACTTCCCCAAACGCCCACAAATAACCTTCACCTAAAAATTTCCTGCACACCTCAAGCAAACATCAGCAAAAGAGGGCAAGAAATGCTGCTAGATTTCAAGAAATGATGGAGATACCTGCCACATTTCCAGAAACCCTACAACATTCAAACCCTAGCACATGAGCAAGCTACCTGTACTCACAATGCTCTGAAAAACAGCTATTTTAACTGCTGAAAACTGAAATATGCAGGAAAGCAAAAATCTCACAGCAAATCCCAGAGAGTAACACCAGCCAGTTTGAAACCCCAAAGTCTTTTTTATTAATCAGAAACCAGTTTACAAGAAGAGCTTTCAGTACAGACTCACAGTTCAGATAAAACTGAAAATGACCTCCTAAGACCCTACATAAAGGAAATGATCCCAACGGCTAGTTTTGGGTGATCCACAAAAATATTATTATTTTATTGCTTAGGGTTTTTGCTTTATGCTTTTTATTTTTTATTTTTTTAAATTTTTTAAATTTTTTAAATTTTTAAATTTTTTATTTTTTTATTATATATGAATTTATTATTTTTATTCATTAAAAACAAAAAATTTTAAATTTATCTTAAGACGGATCATCAAACCCAGCCGTTGGAATCATCACCTAGGACCTAGGACTCATGAGGGGATTTACAACATTTTCAACCCTCAAGACACATTTCATCATGATTTTTTACAATTTTTTACAATTTACATCTCAAAGGGATGAATCCACTTTAACATAGACCCTCATAGACCACCCAGATCTGCGACACAACTATAATCTAGCAGAGTAACACGCTAGGATTCTCCTAAAGTCCTAATAACGAAATGCATCCCGGCTTTGGGGTTGGGTTTGAAGGAAAACTCTGCCGATCCATGGATCGGTGAGACTAAAAACCTCCCGGGACGCAGATCGTCATTAGAAAGTTAGGTCCACCTAGGCAACTTTACTTACATGACTCTGATCTGCTTAGATTATTTACATTTTAAACATGCAGACTGGGTTTACAACAAAAACGATCACGCTGTCGATGACTGTAGGCTGGCACGGACATGTCGCTCAGGAGCTATCCTTCTCTGCCAACAGGAAGGAGGTGCACTGCATGGGTAGTTGACCAGTAGTGGTCAACAAGAATTTTTCCCTCCTAGGCTGGACTACACAATTCTTCTGGGATTCGATTTTCTTCCCATACAATAGTTTTGAACTCCCTCCTCTTTAACGCTGGCTCTTCCGGTCTGCACTTCTACTTAACCTTGCTTTGATACCATGTGAAAATTTCTAAATAGAAATCCAACTGCAGTGATTAATATTATTTCTTATACTTATTAACTCAGAAATAAGTTATTCACAGTGTTTCTACAACAAATATCGAAATAAATTCTACTGCAATCTTCACAATTATTATAATGCGGAAAGTGAATATAAAGAAAAATACTAGCACAAGTATAAACACGATGACAAAATTATTTTTGGACAATTGTCCCCAGAAAAACCCAATGTGGAAAAACTAGTGCAGCAAATGAGGGTTTCTTTATTATTCTTCAACAAAATTCTCATGTACAAGATACAACCAACAGAATAGAAGAGGATTCTCTGTGAGAAATTTTATAGACACTTCTTGATGAGTTTCTGATCCAGGAGAGGACCTGCTGCCCCCTTTGCGTCTCACTGCGTCAGCACCTGCATGAGAGCTGCGTATTCCCAGTGTGACACTGCCTCTGTGATGCCCCTCCTCTATGTCACAGCCTTTGCGTCATCCTCCCTTCGCTTTGCGTCTTCTGCTCTTGACCTCCAGACTTATTCTGATACCCTCTCTCTCTCTTCTTCTCACCTGCAACTCTCCCTCTCATTCGATTTTCTCTTGCCAAACTTTGACCAGTGAGAAAATCGATCTTACTTGGGTAACTGAGTATCTACCTCTAGTGTGTGTTCCAAATGCCCCTCGATGTCCTTCTTATAATCCTCCAGTTGAGAAGAAACGGCCCAAATTAGATTCTAATCAATGGCTTAGATCATTTGGACTTGATGTTCGTCTTCTTCTAGAAGTTACACCCACAGTTTAAATTAATACCCTTTAATTATTTTAATTTCTTATGTTTAGACTGTGTCCCATTAAAAGTAATTAATTATTTTAATAAAACTGTCTCTGAGTGGAATTTCCCAAAACGATTTCTGGGTATTGTGGAATAGATATGTCTAAGCCTCGCAAAATTTGAGACTTAGAGCACATTCAATGCTACCAGAAATCAACATTATCTCCAACGGAGTACAACAATTTATGCATGGTTTCCTTGCAGTATTGTAAAAGTTTCATAGAAAGATTATAACAATCCAAGTATGCATTGCTCATTTACGTGAAGTATCATCAAATAACATCTATGTGTGATTAGGTATGTTCATAGTCAATAGTCAAAAAGACTGTTTTGTAGCTTCAATATTCCACAATTAACAAAAATTCAGAAGCCTTATCTATGAAAAAGGAGCAACATTGTTATGATTCTACATCAAGATACAAAATAACACTATCTGCAAAGTAAAGCATGTTCACTAGTTAGTACTACTCCATGGTGAATTTTATCTTGTCCATATGTAGCTTATACTGAAATTGGCTAATGTTTTATTTCTGTTGCAATAGGTAAAGGTTCCAATGCATCAGTCATATCTTTGGTATGGTGCCAATGATGGCAATGGTACGGACAAACAGGTATTTTAATACTATTTCCACATTTCAAGTACAAAATTGTGGAACATATATTACTTTTCCTCATGCGCATATTCAAAGTTTTTCATTTCCTTCTTTGTTAATATCATTTTGTGTTAAATCTATGTTTGTTTTTGAAGGCTTCTGGAGCATATATCTTTCGTCCAAATGGTGCCCCTCCAACAACTGTTTCAAGATTGGTATAAATGTTGCAACCTTGTGATAGCATCCCATCACCGTAGTCACGCAATAGACTAAAGGATCTGATCACTACATTGTTTCTTTCATGGAAAATATGTCACTTCATTTAAAATGTATTCTCTTGGACAAGATGTCAAGACAATGTATATTTCTTTACAAAGTGGTTTATTTTGCAGGTCCCATTGACTATCATGAGGGGACCTCTGGTTGAGGAAGTTCATGAAGAATTCAGTTCATGGATCTATCAGGTAGAAACATCTTTTCAAAATTCTTACAGAATTGTGGATTTATTTTCAGAATATATTTATTAATGACATATCCTTTCATATACAAAAATCTTGTATATTAAATAATGTGGAAGATAGAAATAGCAAAAGTTGGAAATAGGTGAGCTATAACCTTCTCAGGGAAAGAATACTTTCTAAACAACAATAAATGTGTAGAGATTATCTAACTTTCTATGTCAAATTTCAGCTTTTTCTTGAGTGTCTTTTGGTTCTTTTCGTTAGGATGTTGTCACTATGAACAAATTTCCTATGTTGCCACTTTGGTTGATTTTATTTTTACTAGCTACCCTTATTGTTGTATTTAGCATCCTTAAAAATAACAACAACCATGATCTGAAATCTTCACATCCCAATTGTTTCATTCATAATCCTCATTAGTGACTGATACTTTTGAAGAAATATATCACTAATTTGAATGTATGTTACTAGAAATGAGATATGTGCAATGAGTATATTACAAAAAATGACAATTTTCAGGTTTTGCACAAGTAATGGTTTTAGGATTTTTTTAATGTATATGATTTTTTTTTGGTTGAATTTGAAAATTATTCAAAGTTCTAGAAATAAGAATAGCAAGAGGATTGAAATTTTGTAAGATCTATGCTAAGAAATTTCACCTCAAAATATAAGGTTTCCAAGATCTCTTTGTTGTGAACTTTCAGCCTTATCACTGCATTACTGCCTAAACTAGCATCCAAGTGAAAAATACAGATTCACAAATGCCACATTGGGGTAATGGATGAGAGGTTATCACTGTCACCTCAATACACTTCCCGTTCACTAGTGTTGCAAACATCCTGTCGTGAAAACACAATTTTTTGGCCTAGCAGATGTTTGTCGATTTTTACCGATATTTTGGTGGTATCTTAATTCTGCATATGTTTGTCGATTTTTACTAATATTTTCCCAGTTTTTACGATATTTTGGTTTTCCATACCCTTGCCGATTTTAACCTGATGCCAATGTTTGCAAAATTGCCGTTCACTTTTGGCCAACTCTCAAGAGGCTTGTTGCCACAAAATATAGCAGGCCTTGGGCAGGGAAACCCTACAAGGCATAAACTAGACCTATTAGCAACAACAGGGTAGTGGCCTGTGAAAATTCTATTGCAGTCACTGGTTTTTAATCTTCTATCATTGCAGATTATTTGTCTTCTGGAAATTAATTCATGACAAATACTGAATTAAAACACAACAGTAATTTCACAAATAAATAATCACAGGAACTGAGAAAATAACACACATAAAATTTTAACACCAATATTTTGGACCAATTTTCCCTGGAAAATCCCCGAAGGGAAAATCAGTACTACAGATGAGGGTATTATTTTTTTTTGTAAACTAAGGAGGGACCATTCTTTTTCCATTACTTCGAATTGAAACCATTACATTTTCATGGTGGCCTCAACCCGCCCCGAGGGGAAACCGGGTCTGTTGGCCACCTTAAGTTTTTGACAGCCATCCAAAAACAAAAAATACTGATTCTTCTTGTCCATGCTATGTAAACTATACATTCGAAAAGATTACTACTGCTTCTTGTTTGCATTCTTAACTGAAAATAGAAACTAAACTATTCAACCGTTTTCACAAAAAACTACAGACAGTATATACATATCTTCCAGTATTAGTCCGCCATGACTTCCTGCTGCTCCTCTTCTTTCTTTATACCCGGGTTGGTTTCCTTTATCTGCTGCTGTATCTCCTCCAGTTTTTTATCCTGCATTATCAGAGTGACCTGAATGTTTTGCAATTCTTTCTTCAAGTTTGGGATTCCCTGTGACAGTTCTGCCATCTCCATGGCCACTTGTTCCATCGCCTTCGCCAGCAGCCTTTTCATGACCCAGTAAACATGCAAGGCCTGTTTATACAGAGTCATGCGGCCTCTCGTGTTCCCTGGATCCGGGAGGAGGTATTCCCAGTCCTCCATTTCTGATCCTGATTGCCCCTGGGTCGCTTCTTCCTCCAGATGCTGGATTATCCTTCTGATGTCTTTATTGGTGTTCTCACAGTAGGCTTCCTCCGCAAACTGAATCCTCTTCTTTAATGTTTTCCTGTATTTTCTTGCTGGTGCTGGTTCATTCTCTACCCGTCTCCCTTCCGATCCTCCTCTTCCTCTGCTGCGTTGTCCTCGTCCCCGTCCTGCTCTTCCTCTGTTCCTGTAATTTCCCCTACCTCCCCGACTCTTCATGCCTGAGGTGCTTCCGAAGTCACCTCTCTCCTCTCGCCATTTGTTACTCCTGTCTACCTGCTCCCTGTCCTCCTGTATTTTATCCTTTGCTGACCCTGCATCCTTCCATATCTTCTTTCGCGGTTGTTCCCCTCTATCCTGGTCCGAGTCAAACATTTCCACTTCATCTTCCGTGTCATCTTGGATCGTCTGATACTCCTCTGCCGCTTCTACCTCTTCGATTCCTTTCCCTTTCTTTCCCTGGCTTCTCCGTCCTCTGTTGTCTTCATCCTCGTCGTTCCTCATTCTCCTCCTTGTCGCCATTCGATACTTCCTTCCGGCGTTGTCCGCTTGTCTTCTCCGCCTCCTCTGCCTTTCTATTAACCTGCCCAGAGCTTTCACTACTCTATCTCTTCGCAAATCCTCTGCACATTTGTTTAACGTTCTCCTCTGTTTATCTCGCCTTCCTTTATGATGTCTCCTCCGCCGATTCTCCTCGTCTCTCGTCGCTCGCTTCACCTGCCACCTGCCGATTTCATCACCACCCACCTCCTTTCGTCCTTCTTCTGTGCGGTCGTTCCCACGTCCAATCTCTGCTGCATTACCTCCACCAGCTTCTTCCTTCATTGCCTCGTCGCCGTCCCTTCTCGATATGATACCTTTGCTGATGATCCCTCTGTCCTCCTTCATCATTACCTGACTATCTTTTGCCTCGTCATCCTCTCTTACCTGATCTGTATTAATTGCCCTGATCGCCATCATTATCACCCCAATCGGGGGTACAGATGAGGGTATTATTATTCTTCAACAAATCCATAATTGAAATTTACATATACTATTTGTCGTAAATTAGCAAACCTTTGACAAATTAATTTTTTCACTTTTTCAAGCTAACTCCAACTCCTGGAAGTAACTTGGCCCCTCTAAATCAATTTGGCCTCTCTCTATCACCTTGAATCGATCCTATTACCCACCAAAAGAGGGTGCCCCTAGGAGAGATTTTCTCCCATTCATCTTTTTCCAACCATCATCTAGCGGTCCTTGAGAGCCACCTTGTAGTTGATGTGATGTGCTACTTTATTTCCACCACCTGCATTAGTTGTATGTGTCCTCGCCCGTTTGTTAAGACCATATGTTAGAAGGTGGGAAATCTGATCCAAAAGGTATGCTATTCATTGGTCAATCGGGTGCTTATGCTTGTTTTTCATTTGGGCACTTTGGCTGGATTATTGGGTGACTTGGAAGAAGGAAGGGTTTTGACTGTGGTTTTTTTCTCTCAACTTAAATGGCTGGGTTAATCTTCAAGCCTAGTCACTATTGGTAAGGGAACTATTGGTATACCCTGATTTTGGTAGTGTGGTCCCATTTTCCCATTCCATATTTATCACTTCCCTTCCCACATTACAATCCCCATTCACCATTTTCCTTCTTCGAGCCCATATTTGCCTCTTGTCTTAGTAATATCATAATGTTGACCACACCTATACCCCCTTACAATGACGAAATTATGAGAGTCTTTAGACTGAAAGTGGGGACCTTTCAGAATTTGGATAACAGTGAGGGCCCTACCTTTGGGGAGAAGCTAGAGATTTTAGAAGTCATGGCCATGGTTAGATCTTATGACCTCATGTTTGATTTGGAGTGTGATAACTTGATCCTGCAAATGTTCCAACACATTTTCAACATTAAAAGACATCATCCTCACACAGTCCAAACAAACATGCAATCCATTTTATATTCATGCATGGGAGATAGTGAGGTCATTTGCAGAAGGTTTCAATCTAAGATGTTGGCCATATAGAGGAAGAAACAATTGGTATCCCTTGTTGCTTATGAACTAGCCCAAAGGTTGGTTAAGAAAAGCATAAAACTATTCAGGAGATGATTGACCCTAGAGGAGTTGCGGAAGATTGGTGTTGACCAACCATGTAGCAAGAATGAGCTAAGGAGGAAGGGTCTTTGCTTCATCTCGAAGGAACCTTGAGGACTTGGTCATTTATGCATGAGTGACATGGAGGAGATGACAGAGTTAGAGCAAGAGGAGGTTCCTTCTAACTTTCTGAATGAGGATTTTGCTTCTATGGTTGAGTCCATGGGTTCTTGCGAGGATGCCTCTGAGGAACATGTGTCGTCATATCAGGATGTTGACAGTAGGTCGGATATATATTCCTATGTGTATGCTGAGCAGTTAGTAGGTCCTATGGGAGGCATTCAAGATGAGTCACTAGTGACGATTCAACATGAGCAACGTATGGTGGGGCATGAGCCAAATGAGGAGGATGATATGCACAGTGTGTGAGATGGGCCATTTTTGGAGGGTCAGCTAGTGGCTCATGTTGAGCCCATATTAGAGGGAGGATGAGCAGTTGTCCTTTGGTCCAGTCATTGGTGAGGAGCAGGCAAATGTACAGATAGCCAACAGGGTGACAGTATTTGCAGACAGTTGTCGCTAGGAGCTGCTCAAACTCGATGGGATAGTATTGCAGGAGACTGGTAGACTAGGAGAGCATAGAGTTTCCAATACGATGAGGGAGGATATTTTGGATATGTTGGTGCATCCATCTTTGTGCCTGCCCATTAATGAGGTGTATATAAGTGCAGTGGCATCCAACACAACTGCAGTATTTTTAGGCAAAAACCCTCTCTAGGAGTACATAAACAAGGCTTGCAGCACAACTTGCCTATTTTTTCCCATTATAGAGAGAGGGGTAGGATTTCTTGGGCAGATCTTGTTGATTGCCTGGGCAGAACAACATGAGTTGACCATGGACCAGCATCATCATACTAGACTTGTTCCATACACAGGTGCCCATGCATTCGACTATTTCCACGTGATGGATTGGCGGGAGATCATGAGTTGGTATCCTGTTGATGGAGCGATATTTTTAGTTAGGGACATAGTGCAACAAGATCTCTTAGATGTGAGGGATGCTGCATGTATCATGTCCCTTCCCAAAAGAACTTGTAATAGGTTTTGTCTCTCCACAATTTTGTACAAATTTTGCTAAGGAAAAGGACCCAAGCAATTTTGACTTAGGAACTTAGGAGAAATGAGGCCAGATTAATTTGCTAGTGGAAGGTGGGGGCCACCCACGTGGGAAAATGCATTGGGCAATTCGAATTTCCTTGGAGGGAAATCGTATGGCTGTTGGAGGGGGCCCACATGAGGAAAGGGAGGCCCATGAAGTCAAAAGGAGGAAGAGCTCCTCACTTAGGGGACCATTAACTCTTTCATATCGAAAATCACTTGACGGTTTGCTCGAGTTGCTTAGCTGAGTCAACTGGCTATTTAACCACAAATCTCCCAAGCTAGCAATTCAACCTCACCTTACGGGGACTACGAGTGCCACCCTAGGAAGGTAGTTTTGTAGCACCTTGAGGAGCACCAAGGAGGATTCATAGCCAACACATTCAACCACAACCTAGTAGTACGTATTTTTGGGCCTGTCAGAGAAGGGAACACATAGTTGTGGACAGAGCTTCATTGGGCCAACACTAGCTGAAGGAACCTAGAGAGTTGAAGGACATTAGGAGGTCAGCACTTTGGATGAGTTTGAAACCCAAACTTGGCAATGGCAAGGGCCAAGAGCATCATCCTTGACGGGGTCAAGGACCATGTAGTACCACACCTTGCCGAGAAGGAAATGACATATGAGATGTGGGAGGCCCTCAGGAAATTGTACCAGCATACTTTTGTGCAGACAAGAATGTTACTTGAGAATCAGTTGAGCTCGTATCAGATGAAGAAGGGAGAACCGATCGACACCTTCCTCAGAGGAATGAACGAGATCTGAGATCAGTTGACTACTATAGAAGCCACACTGGAGCAGGAGTTGATGGTGAGGACGGCCCTGAATGCAGTCTTGGAAGACTGAGAGGTATTTGTCCAGAGTATACTGGGCAAAGGGACACTTCCACCTTGGGATGAGATGTAGGCGACTCTTCGCCAGGAAGAGATCAAACGACAGTCAAAGACGGGTACCAGCAGCAAGTGGATCAAAGTCAAGCAGGAGGAAGAAGATGTTGCCCTACCATCTGAGGGAAAGTAGGAAAAGAGGAAGAAGAAGGATCTCTCCAAGATCAAGTGTTTCCATTGTGGAGAGCTGGGTCATTATGCGACCCAGTGTCCGAGGAAGAAGAGTAAGGGAGAGTCTTCCGAGGCTAAGGCAGCGCCAGCAAGGGCAAACATGGAAGTTTTGACAGACGATGATTGTGCCATGAGTGCACACGCACCACTTGAGCGGAAGTGGGGAGACATCGAGCTGTATTCAGATGGACTACAGGCGATGAGGGGCAAGATCCTCGAGGTACCCAACCTCTTGGATTAGACCTTGCTACGGGAGCCCCGAATAGGAGTAGCAGGACTAGCTGATATGGATAGAGACGGATGCGAATGGAGCGGCAGAGAGAGCTACAGTGGAGGAGTCCCGAGACAGCGCGAGGCTAGTAGGCTGCAGCAGTGCGAGAGGCACAGGAGTGTTGCACCAGTGCAGGATGGCACAAAGAGGTGTGCAATGGTGCGAGATGCAGGGAGTTGTTGCAACAACGCAAAGGTCAGAGAGGGAGCACTTGTTAGCGGCAGAGGGAGATTCAACATCAATGGGTGTCTCTAGCCCAACAGGGAGGTCAGGTTGGGAGATTAGTTACTTACTTCTCAGTAACTGAGTTGCAGTGCAGCAGTGGGCAACACGATGCAGCATGATGAGAGGAGGTGCAGTGCAGATGCAGTGTTGGAAGAAAGGACCAATAGCAACACAGATGCAGAGGGAGTTGTCGTACAGATGCAGCAGTGGCAGTGGCAGAACCATGGGCAGCAGTGCAGAGGATATTGGGCAGAAAGGCCTAGCATTAGCACAGGTACCGATGCCAGATGATTAGAGTAATACTCAATGAGGAGTATTGCTAGAGCACAATCCTCGCTAAGAGGGAGTGTTGATTTGGGGTAGCATCGGATGTGCTCTAGCCAGGAAATTTGGTTGAGAGGTTGGGCACATGAGATCTCCAATACCCAGAAAAGGTTTGGGCAAATTCTAACCAGTTCAGGAGATATTAAAATAATTAATATTTTTAATGGAGTCCCTAAGTCTAAACTTAGGGAAAATAAAATATTAATGTGCATTAATATGAAATTGTGTTAGAATGGTTGAAAAGACATGGATCGAGCCAGATCTAATCTTAGCTGTTGATTAGGGACTTAATCTCAGCCGTTGATATGTCAACAAGAAAAGTATAAGAGGAGGCTTGAGGGTCACTTGGAGAATACACAAGAGTGATTAGTCATTCTATTCTCTAGAGCGGGGTTTGCTAAGAGAGATAGAATTAGTGATCGGGAGTTGCAACTGAGGGGCATTGAGTACATAGAGACAGAGAGGTGGAGATATTGTCGAGAGAGTAGCGCAGTGGCCGGGGAGAGTGACGCAGAGCCAGCCAGTGCTCACACAAGGCCATGTAGTGGCAGCCGGTGTGATATTCCTAATTAGCCATGGCTAATTGGAATATTTGATTTTGCTCAATTTTGCCTTCTATAGTTATTTATAAATAAAAAGGTGAGAAAAGGGGGGACATAACTCAATTTTAGAACAAAGTCACTCCCTAGTAGCACAACGTTGTGACTTAAAGGGCAGCCAAGGGGGCTGTAGGACCACGTAGAGAAGGGGTCCACGCAGACACTTGGAGGGACTGCGCAGGTGGAGAGGAGCACGTGACAAGAGATGGCTACGTTGGAGAAGGTGGGCCTTAGGGTTTTGAGAAAGGCCAATGCTATAAAGGAGTGAGGAGCCTCCTCATTTTGGTATTTGATTATGTTTATTTGAGCTAGTCTTCGACTTAGAGTACGCTGGCTGTTTAGCCTATCTGCAGCACTGTTTAGTGCATCGAGTGTCTCCGTTCAGAGATCTCACCCTTAGCCCCGGGGGACTTCGAGTGCCTGCTTGGGCAAGGTAGTTTTCAGCAGTCTTTTGTAGGAGGATTGATCTTTGGAGTGAGGAGGAACTGAGCATTTTTTATAATTGCGCAGTCTTGAGAGGGGCACAGTTCTTTTGGTGGGAATTCCGGATTGGGGTTTTTGCGTAGGATTCAAGCTGGGAGATTGAGCAAGGGATCAACCCTTGCATATTGGAGGATTTTTGCAGAGTTTTGGAGGGTTCTATTCAGTGGCAGCGCAGAGCCTTGAGGGATTGTATAGATCCTCAAGGGGGTGATTTTTGGGGTTCAGCTATTTCAGAAAAGCTTTCTGGGTTTTTCTGGGTTTATTGAGTAGAGGCTGATTCCAGAGTTTTAGCATTTTCTGAGCAAGGGAACAACCCCAAATCCTCACTTGATTCCATGCAGTAGCAGCAGCACAACAGTTCTCCAGTAGCTTGGACGCAGTTCAGAGAGGGACCATTTCTTTACTATCCTGGGTGTATTTCTTCACTTGCCTTGTGCAAGTTGAGGTGTTATCTTTCTGATCACCTCCTGTACTCTTTCCATTACTTAGTATAATAAAATGGTTTAGCATTTCTCTATGCATTTCTTGAGTATCTGTTTATATTCCATGTTTACATTATTATATGTTGCACCACTGTTATTTTTATTTCTTTGAGCTTCCCAGTTACTATATCATTTATACGCATTTGGTTGGAGTTTGCTGGGGCTTGAGGGATATCCCAGAAAAAGGGATATTAGAGTGGTATCAGAGCATAGATCTGGCTCAGCTTGTGGAGCTAGCAGTCTATGACACCGAGGGAAACACCCTACATCTGTTACAGAGGTAGGAAATACAGAGATATTGAGCATAGGTTGGAGAACACCTACGGAGAGGGAGACTGTGTTCGGGTGGTGGACACAGAACAGGAGCCAGTGGTGAACACAGAACAGGAGGAGCCTATGGTGGACGCAGAGCAGGAAGATTGGATGGCAGATGAGGACGGGAAGAGATTTGCGGACATGCTCCTCAAATCAGTGCAGGATCTGTTGAGGCAGATCGAGGTGATGGGGCAGAGATTCACGTAGTGGAGGCTAGACAGTGTGAGAACCCACAGGTTTTCCAGGTTGGTGAGGGATCGGGTACATCCCACCATTTTCCAGAGCAAGGTGCCACTCAGCGTGATACTACTCAGCAGATGGCCTCACATGCCCCTACACGCTCTACCATGCCCACTTTCCTAGGAGCAGACACGGGGGCTGGAGCCCAGCAGGAGGCAGAGCCTGGTCATATGGGCGATTATTTTGCAGAGTACCAGGTCTATGGGCAGGAGTTCAGGGATGCTCTTTCATTCAGAGACTTTGTTCAGCCCTAGTGGGATAGTAGACCCCGCGACCATCACAGAGGACACCGGCATTATCACGATGGAGACACCCACCGCACAGCTAGTAGATTCCACTTGCCTACATTTGATGGTTCATCAAATAGTTCGGCAAGGTCTTGGGTGGAGAAGCTGGACATCTATTTCTAGCTTAACCAGATGTCAGAGACAAAGGCCATCAAGGTGGTGACATTACATTTGGATGGTGAGACCCAGGATTGGTGGTTCCATGGGATGGTTACACTTGGACACTCCACAGTGACGACATATGCCGAGTTCACCAGGAGATTGATGGAGAGGTTTGACTGGAGGGATCCAGAACAACACTTTGTTGAGCTGATGAGGCTCAGACAGACCGAGAGCCCAGAGACCTACATTGCAGACTTTTTGAGGGTTTCAATGATGGTGCCAGATCTATCCGCGTCACGGAGGATCTACATGTATGTTGAGGGGTTAGCAGAGCCACTTCGGTGTTTAGTCCGATCCACTTGACCATCCACACTCCAGGATGCTATTAGCAAGACCCGGGATTTACAGGATGTCTTACCCTGGACCTGGACACCTTATCCCCAGAGACAGACTTTCCAGCCTAAGGGGAAGGATGTGAGGATTCCGCCTCCAAAGGGGAATCCAGGACGAGCACAGATTGATGATGACGCCAGGAGGGAGTCGAAGAAGAAGCGGTTGTGCTTTACCTATTAGGAACCATGGGCACCAGGACATAGATGTACTACTGGCAAAGCACATTTTATTGAGGTCTTCTCCGAGAGCAGTGGGGAAGAGGATGAGGAGGATGATGTGGAGGCAGGAGATAGTCATCCCGTGCAGGGTCCCTTGCCGCCTCCACCCCCACCAGCAGGCGGTGTAGCTTTTGCACCTACCGGAGGATCCCTTGTAGCATTGCGAGGAGTTCCCAAGTATTTGACGCTGCACGTACGGGGGATAGTACGTGGCCAGCGAGTATCAGTTTTGGTTGACAGTGGGGCAACCCACAACTTCATCGATGCGCAGATGGTTGAGCGGAGAGGTATACAGACAAAGAGCTTCGATGGATTTTCAGTTTTGGTCCCAGGAGATCAGACCATGATGTGTGCTCGTTATGTCCCCGAGTTATCAGTGATGGTGGGCACCTACACACTGATTGACCACTTTTTCATGGTCAATATTCCGGACACCAACATGGTACTGGGTGTTCAGTGGCTTATCACTCTAGGGAAGGTCACAATAGATTGGAAGGCCCTAGAGATGGAGTAGGATGATGAGAAGACATGGAGGCATGAGAAGATATGGGGACAGCACACATATCCGCTTCAGACTGTCTCGGCTCATCAGATGGAGGCAGTCTTTTGGAAGGGAGACGTAGAGTGGGCAGTGGAGCTGCGTGTATCAGAGGCAGGGACTACAGGGCAGACGGTGCACCCAGAGATACAGGCCATCCTTGACCAGTATGCCACAGTGTTTGGGGAGATTCCATTGGAACAGCCACCGGACCGGGGGTTTGAGCACACCATTGAGCTTGAGCAGGGCATACAGGCAGTGATTACTACCCCCTCTAGGCATCCCAAGGCCTATCAGGATGAGATTGAGCGTGCCATTCAAGAGTTGCTGGCTCTTGGGCACATTTGGCCGAGCACGAGTCCTTTTGCTTCTTTCGTGGTGTTGGTGAAGAAGAAGGACGGCACATTAAGGATGTGCATCGACTACAGGGCCCTAAACAAGAAGACCTTGAAGAACAGGTACCCCATACCCAGGATCGATGAGTTGATGGATAAGTTGAGAGGAGCACGGTTCTTCTCAAAGATTGATTTGAGATCTGGGTACCATCAGATTTGCGTGAGGGAGAAGGACATTCCCAAGACTGCCTTCAGGTGTCACTATGGGCACTTTGAGTTTTTGGTGATGCCCTTCGGGCTAACCAACGCCCCAGCTACATTCCAGTCTTGCATGAACCACATCTTCCGCAGTCACTTAAGGAAGTTTGTGTTGGTGTTATTTGATGATATCCTCATTTACAGCAGGACTTGGGAGGAGCATATCCAGCACATTGAGATAGTATTGCACATCTTGGAGGAGCAGTAGTTCTATGCCAAGCTCTCCAAGTGAGAGTTTGGGTTGACGGAGATGTTATACTTGGGACACATCATAGGGGTGGACAGAGTGAGGGTCCACGAGGAGAAAGGGCCATCAGAGATTGGCCGGAGCCGAGGAAAGTGACAGAACATCGAGGGCTCATTGGCATTTGTACTTACTACCGGAAGTTCGTCAAGAGTTTCTCATAGCTTGCTGCACGCCTGACAGATCTGACGAGGAAGGGGGCATTCAGTTGGTTGGATACAGTGCAGCGAACCTTTGACAGGCTCAAGGAGGTTATGAGCAGCTGCCCAGTGCCTGCATTGCCGGATTTTACACATCCATTTGTTTTAGATTGTGATGCGTCGGGAGAGGGGATCGGCGCAGTATTGATGCAGGGAGGTCACCCTATAGCCTTTGAGAGCTAGAAGCTCCTTCCGCACAAGAGGTTGTATTCTATATACGACAAGGAGATGCTAGCCATAATGCATGCATTGGCCAGGTTCCGACAGTATTTAGTGGGTAACAGGTTCAGGGTGAGGACTGATCACAATAGCCTCAAGTTCTTTTTTGAGCAGAAACAGCTACAGGAGAGGCAGCAGAAGTGGATCAGTAAGATCCAAACATATGACTTTGAAATTGAGTATGTCAAGGGTAAGAACAACGTGGTAGCAGATGCCCTTTCATGTAGACCATCCACGTTGTCTCTTATGAGCTTGGACATAGACTGGAGGGTTCGATTCTTAGTAGAGTACTCCAAGGACAGATTTGCATGTGAGGTTTTGGATGGGCAGGTGGCGGATGACAGGTACAGGGTGGTCGATGAGATCATCTACTACAAGGACCGGATCTTCTTGACTGAGGGATCTCAGCTCAAGAAGAAGATACTTTAGGCATCACATGATTCACCATTGGCCGGCCATCAGGGGTTTACCAAAACCTATAGGGCCATTAGAGAGAAGTTCTCATGGAAGGGCCTCAAGGAGGACGTACTCCAGCATATCCGGGAGTGCGATGTTTTCCAGAGGAACAAGGGGGAGATGAGCCATCCCGCAGGATTATTGCAGCCTCTTCCCATTTCGGAGGGGAAATGGGAGTGTATTTCGATGGACTTCATCACAGGGTTGCCCATGGTACAGGGCAAGGATTGTATCTTTGTCGTCGTTGATCGACTGACAAAGTACGCACATTTTTTCGCCATATCCACACACTACACAGCAGCGCAGGTGGCCGAGCTGTTCTTCAGAGAGGTCTTCAGGCTACATGGTCTTCCTAAGACCATCACCAGTGACAGGGACAGCTGTTTCATGGGCGGGTTTTGGCAGGAGCTTTTCCGGTTGGTGGGGACGGAGTTGACACCGAGTACCAGTTATCACCCACAGATGGATGGGAAGACAGAAATAGTTAACAAGTGGCTAGAGGGCTACTTGCGTAACTATGTCAGTGGGCAGCAACGAGCATGGCTGAAGTGGCTGCATCTGGGAGAGTACTACTATAACACTACACATCACATGTCCATTGGTATGTCACCACTCTATGCTTTGTATGGATATCATCCTTTATCTTTTGCTGATGTGATGTTTGGTGATAGCAAGGCTCCGAGAGCCAACATTTGGATCCAAGAGAGTCAAGATATTATCTGAGCTCTCAAGGAAAATATGGCTATATCGCAGAACCAGCAGAAGCTGTATGCTGACAGGGGTCGGGTGGAGAGACAGTTTGAGGTAGGGGACTTGGTCTACCTACGATTACAGCCATACCGACAGTCGTCACTAAAGCAGAAGGGGGCTGAGCAGCTCAAGCCCTGCTTTTATGGGCCATACAAGGTGATACGCAGGATTGGACAGGTTGCGTATGAGTTGGAGCTGCCCCAAGGCAGTAAGATTCATAATGTTTGTCATGTATCAGTCCTGAAGAAGGCATTGGGGCAGCAGGTGATAGTGACAGAGGAGCTACCACCCACAGATGATGAGGGGCATTTGGTATTGCAACCAGAGGCTATTATTGATACCAGGGAGAGGCAGCTACGGAGCAGGACAGTCCGGGAATTCTTGGTGAGGTGGAAGAATTTACTGGATGAGGATGCCACTTGGGAGAGTGAGAAAATTTTGCAGCATCCATCACTTCAGTTGCTTGAGGAAAAGAAACATTTTTCCAGGGGAGACTGTAATATTCCTAATTAGCCATGGCCAATTGGAATATTCGATTTTGCTCAATTTTGCCTTCTATAGTTATTTATAAATAAAAAGGTGAGAAAAGGGGGGACATAACTCACTTTTAGAATAAAGTCACTCCCTAGTAGCACAACATTGTGACTTAAAGGGGAGCCAAGGGGGCCATAGGACCACATAGAGAAGGGGCCCACGCAAACACTTGGAGGGATTGCGCAGGTGGAGAGGAGCATGTGGCAAGAGATGGCTACGTTGGAGGAGGTGGGCCTTAGGGTTTTGAGAAAGGCCAATGCTATAAAGGAGAGAGGAGCCTCCTCATTTTGGTATTCGATTATGTGCATTTGAGCTAGTCACTTCGACTTAGAGCACGCTGGCTGTTTAGCGTGTCTGCAACATTGTTTAGTGCATCGTGTGTTTCCGTTCGGAGATCTCACCCTTAGCCCCGGGGGACTTCGAGTGCCTCCTTGGGCAAGGTAGTTTTCAGCAGTATTTTGCAGGAGGATTGATCTTTGGAGTGAGGAGGAACTGAGCATTTTTGATAACTGCGCAATCTTGAAAGAGGGGCACAGTTCTTTTGGTGGGAATTCCGGATTAGGGTTTTTGCGTAGGATTTGAGCTGGGAGATTGAGCAAGGGATCAAACCTTGCATATTGGAGGATTTTTGCAGAGTTTCGGGCAGAGTTTTGGAGGGTTCTATTCAGTGGCAGCGCAGAGCCTTGAGGGATTGCATAGATCCTCAAGGGGGTGATTTTCAGGGTTCAACTATTTCAGAAAAGCTTTCTGGGTTTTTCTGGGTTCATTGAGTAGAGGCTGATTCCAGAGTTTCAGCATTTTCTGAGGAAGGGAACAGCCCCAAATCCTCACTTGATTCCATGTAGTAGCAGCAGCACAATAGTTCTCCAGCAGCTTGGACGCAATTTAGAGAGGGGCCATTTCTTTACTATTCTGGGTGTATTTCTTCACTTGCCTTATGCAAGTCGAGGTGTTATCTTTCTGATCACCTCCTGTACTCTTTCCATTACTCAGTATAATAAAATGGCTTAGCATTTCTCTTTGCATTTCTTGAGTATCTGCTTATATTCCATGTTTATATTATTATATGTTGCACCACTATTATTTTTATCTCTTTGAGCTTCCTGGTTACTATATCATTTGTATGCATTTGGTTGGAGTTTGCCGGGGTTTGAGGGATATCCCGGAAAAAGGGATATTACAGCCGGGAGCTGCACAGGGCCTCAGAGAGGCCAGTGTTACTGACACAGAGGGCCAGAGGGCTGACGCAGGGCCTCCTAAGGCTGACGCAGACCCATCCGGTGTAACGCAGGGCTAGTGCTGGGTTGAGAGGGGTTGACGCAGTCCAGAAAGAGGCTGACGCTGGGGTCTTTGGGGTAGATTGGTGCTGAGGAGATGCCGGAAGGATTATTCGGCATTTCAGCTAGGAGATTTGTCTCAAACTGAGAGGTATTACTGCCAAGGAAATTCTCTGTTGGGTAGGCCAGTTTCGGCACCCAGATTGTACTTTGATATTGCTTAATAAGAAAACCCTCAGATAGTTGCACTGATTTTCCCACTTTGGGTTTTTCCGGGGACATTGGTCCAAAAATAATGGTGTCATATGGTGTGATTGTTTCTGTTTCCTTCAGTTGTTGATCTATAATATGTTGAGCATGCACTAGTGTTTATTTTCAGTATTTACATTGTAAATAACTTGTTAAGTAACATAACAAGTAGGTAGGAATAAATCAGATAAAGTGCATGGAGGGTTTCTAACTAAGTAGACTTAGAAACTTAAATGGGGGTATCTAGGAAATCATGGCAAACTCCTCCTCGATCTGTGCAGTTGCGGCCTGCGGATCATGTTTTTCGTCCTTGTCCTTCTTCTTGGGAGGACACTGTGTAGCGTAGTGGCCAAATTCACCACACAAGAAACATTTGATCTTAGAGACGTCCTCCTTCCGCCTTCGCTGCTCCTGCTACCCCTTTTATGCAAGGGTTACATTCTCCTCCTCCTCCTTGGGCTTCGTCCCACTGCTATTGCTGCCATCAAGTTTGCACTTGACTAAGTATCACCTCATCTCTTCCTGTTGAAGAGCGGCCCACATCCCTTTCCAATCCGACAATCTCTGTCTGCCTAGGATACTCTGGACAAATACTTTCCATTCTTCTAAGACTGAATTTAGGGCCAACCTCACCATCTCTATGGGCTGAGGTGTTGATCCTATAGCTCCCAACTGATCTCGGACTTCCTGAAGCTTCGATAGGAACGGATCAATGCGTTCCCCCTTCTACATCCTTGTGGATCTCATTTTCTCCTCCAAGTACATCTCCCGTTGCTTGGAAGATCCTTGATACAACGTACCCAAGGCATCCCACATTTCTTTGACCATCCCTTTGCCAGCAATGTGAGATACAACGTGATCCCTCACTCCGTTGAGGATCAACCTCTTGGCTTTCGCCATCTTCGCCTTGTACTTCTTGAGTGGATCTGCATCGGTGGGTTCAACTACCACACTATCGACATAGGATTTGAGATTATGCTCATCTAGAAGGCAGGATATTCTAACCTTCCAGTGTGAAAATTCCTTTAACAGGAATCCCTACTGTAGCAACTGATCATATTAGTCCTATTTGTTAAATTCCTTTAAACAAATTACTTGCAGTTTCCTACGACAAATATCGTAATACATACACTGCAGCCTTCATTTAATTAAATATTATGCAGAAACAAGAGACAGAGCAAGAAAGAAAATACAACACAATAGACACCGTTATTTTTGGACAAGTGCCCCCGGAAAAACCCAATGCGGGAAAACCGGTGCAACAACTCTGAGGGTTTTATATTATTAAGCAATAGTTTCTAAATACAACTCTGGATGCCCTCCCAACAATCCAACTACAGAGAAATACAATTGGCAGAGAAGAATTGTGAGATTATTTCACTCTACCCTGCAAATCTCGGTTGTTTCGACAAATGAATCAAGTCTCCCTGGCTACAACTATGTTGCCCTTGCGCAGTAACTGTGTGGAGCTCTCTGAGGCTCTGCGTTAGCTCAACTAGGAAACATCTTGCCTTTTGGAGCAGTTTCTAGCCCTCCCGGCTCAAAAATGTCATCTCTTATGCAAAACTCAGACTTCTGCGTGGGTGACTGAGCTGACTCTGCGTGAGCCCTTTTGGCTCAGCATCAAGCTCTTCTTGGGCCCTTCTGGCTCAGCGTCAACCCCTCTGGTGTCTCTCTGCCTCTCTCTATTGCATATCCTGGGCTCTAGAGAAGATACTCCAACCCAACTATCCCTGCTCCTCAACTGCAAGAAATCTACTCGATTAGAATGTCCTCCTGAGAACTTCTTGTTAGTTTTTGGTAGCATCGGAAGTGTTGTAGCCTTGAAAATTGGTGGATAGGCTAAGGCACATGAGTGCTAAAGAACATAGAAACCGTTTGGTGGAATTCCACCTGAATTTTATTTTGTTAAAATAATTAATATTTTTAATGGGGTTCCTAAGTCTAAACTTAGGAAAATTAAAATATTAATGGGTATTAATCAAAATATGGACAAAAATGATCTAGAAGGTGGATCAAGTCATGTTTTAATCTTAGCCATTGATTAGAGACTTAATCTCGGTCGTTGAAGACTCAACAGGTAAAGTATAAAATGGAGGCATGGGGTTCATTTAGAAATACACATGGAGAGAACGAATTGATCTAGAGTTTGATTTTTGGGGCTAGGAAGCTGAGAAATTCGAACTAGGTGATCATTCAGTAGCAGAGGGGCAGAGAGAATCCAGGAGAAGGATTTTCCTGAGAATATTGACAGAGAGGTGGAGAGATCTTGTGGAGGCAGCACAGTAGCCAGGAGAGCTGATGCTAGGCTAGTTTGGGCCCACGCAGAGGGGAAAGTTGCTTGTCACGCAGAAGCCGGAACTATTGGAACAAATAGGATAGCTGACGCAGAGCCTGAAAGGCTAAAGCAGAGCCTACGTAGGGCAGGCGCAGAAGTAGCTGGGGTTAGCTGTCTTGTGCCGGATCAGCGGAAATTTTTCCTAGTGAAGTAAGGTAAAAACTCACTCAAATTTTCTGCCAGTATTTTCTCTGTAAAAGATTACTAGATGAGCATCCAAGATTTGTATTTAGACATTTCTCTTGCATAATAATAAACCCTCAGAACTGCTGCACCGATTTTCCCGCATTGGGTTTTTCCAGGGACTATTGTGTCCAAAAATAAGTGTGTCCTATGTATCTTGTTCTTTGCTCTATTTTTTGTTTCATTAGATCAATATTTGATTAGTGTAGGCTGCAGAAGTAATTTGTTTCAATATTCAGAAGAATAACTTGATAAATGTAATATAAAAATCAAGTAGGTGAAGTAGATTCAGATTTATTACAGTAGGGGTTCCTTAAGTGTAGGAATTTTCACATGGTATCAGAGCGTTGATTTTGAAACAGGAAGAGCAGATCGAGTGCTGAGTAGTGAGGCCGAAAGCTACACTTGGAAGCAATTCTAATCCCCTTGAAGGGATTGCGCAGTCCTTGTTGGGAAGCAGATCCGAGGAATTCTCTCTCTGAGTGAGATGACAGAGAGGTACAATTTCCAGTTCTTGAGCTTGTAGAGGCAAAGAGAGTGACGCAGAGCCTCAACGCAGTGCTTGAAGGGCACGGTTTCTGCGAGGCCGAGGTAGAAATCTGCTGGAAAAGACGAAAACATGTAAAAGGGGAATTTTCTCCTCAAAGAAATTTCTGCCAGAAATTTCGAATTTCTCACTTGTTGAGCAGCTGAGCAATGCTAAGCAGTGACCAGATGAGTCAGTTCGACAGCTGGGCGAGATGGCATAGCATGGGCTCAGAGATTAGGACAGGTTGGATGAAGCCTCAAACTATGTCATATGGAAGACCAAAATCTTAGTTGTTCTGGAGGAATATGATCTTGAAGCCAACGTCAAAAGTGTTTTAGTTGTTCCTGTTGACAACGATCAAAAGAAGAAGTACAAGGCCGATCAGGGGAACGCAAAGAGGCTCATTCTCGATGGAGTTCGAGATCATGTGGTCTCACACTTCTAGGGCAAGGGTACAGCCTGAGAGATGTGGGAAGCCTTGTTGTCATTGTATGAAGGCTCTTCTGAACAACGGAAGATGTATTTAGAGGAGAAGTTGCAGTGGACCTTGATGCAGAAAGGAGAAGGGGTGAACCTCTATCTTCAACATCTTCAAGACACCAGAGACTAAATTGCTACAGTGGGGTCCACTACTCAGCCAACCACGATGGTGAGGATAGCCCTGAATGGAGTCTAGGATGAATGGCAAGTTTTTGTCCAAATCATATTGGGAAGGGAAAAACTACCTTCATGGAAGGAGATGTGGGTAGCTCCTCAATAGGAGTTACGTTGGGACCTAGTGAAGGTCAACCTCAATGGCAGCAGTGGAAGGGGCACAAAAACGAAGGAGGAGGAGAAAAAAGTAGCTCTAGCTTCGAAGGGACAGTAGAAACATAAGCAGAAGAAGGACATTTCGAAGGTGAAATGTTTTAGATGTGGCGAGATGGGTCACTTTGCATCTCAATGTCCTTTGAAGCAAAAGGATAAGGACGAGAAGCATGATCCAAAGGTTGCAGCTGTGAAGATAGACAAGGATGAGTAGACCATGAGTGCCCACGCATCTCCAGGAGGGAAATGGGGGGATATTGAGCTGTAGTCGGCAGGACTACATGTGGGAAGGATCCTTGAGGAGTCCACCTCTTTGATCAATTCCTTGCTATGGGAGCCCAAGATTCAACAATAGCAAGATGGAATTAGTGTCAAATTATGTTGTGGATTGTTTGGAGGACAGATGCAATAGCTTGGGACCAGAGATTGATCAACGTAGAGCAAGGTTGGCAGCAGTGCCGAAGTCACCAACAACGCAGAAGATTCAGAGGGTCAACAGCAGTCAGACTCCAACATTCATTGTATTATGCTAAACACAGTTAAGTTCAGTTAATTTTTGGATGTTTTTCTGTTGCTTCTCTTAGCAATTGAGTTGCAATATAGATGTAGTGTTAGCAGTGGCAGTGCTAGCAGCATAGCAGGTGCAGCGTTTGAGAGGGAGTTGCAGGACAGATGCAACAGTGTCAGTGGCAGTGTCATGGGCAGTAGGACAATAGCAACAACAACATAGTGTTGGGGGCAGCAACAGTGCAGAAAGGAGGTGCTTCAGAAACAGAGCAACATGCAGGTGGACATTGTTGCTAGAGCATTTTCCTCGCTAAGAGGGAGTGTTAGTTTTTGGTAGCATCAGAAGTGCTCTAACCTTGAAAATTGGTGGAGAGGCTAAGGCACATGAGTTCTAAAAAATCTAGAAACCGTTTGGTGAAATTCCACCCGGATTGTATTTTACTAAAATAATTAATATTTTTAATGGGGTTCCTATGTCTAAACTTAGGAAAATTAAAATATTAATGTGTATTAATCAAAATATGGGTGAGAATGATCTAGAAGGTGGATCAAGTCATGTTTTAATCTTAGCGGTTGATTAGAGACTTAATCTTGGCCGTTGAAGACTCAACAGGAAAAGTATAAAATGGAGGCTTGGGGTTCATTTAGAAAAAATACACATGAAGAGAATGAATTGATCTAGAATTGGATTTCTAGGGCAGGAAGTTGAGAAATTTGAACTAAGTGATCATTTAGTAGCAGAGGGGCATAGAGAATCTGAGAGAAGGACTTTCCGAAGAATACTGACAGAGAGGCGGAGAGAGCTTGTGGAGGCAGCGCAATAGCCGGGAGAGCTGACGCTGGGTCAGTCTGGGTCCACGCAGCCTTGACGCAGAGCCAGAAGGGACAGTGCAAAGGGGAAAGTTGCCTGTCACGCAGAAGCTGGAACTGTCGGGAATTGCCGGAACAACCGTGATAGTTGACGCAGGGCCTATGCAGAACCTGAAAGGCTGACGCAAGGCCTATGCAGGGTCAACGCAGAAGTAGCCGGGGTTAGCCAGTCTTGTTGCTAGATCAACTAAAATTCTGTTGGGTGAAGTAAGGGAAAACTCACTCAAATTTTCCACCAGTATTTACTATTTTCTCTGTAAAGGATTGCTAGATGATCATCCTAGATTTGTATTCAGATATTTCTCCTCCATAATAATAAACCCTCAGAATTGTTGCACCGGTTTTCTTGCATTGGGTTTAAAATAAGTATGTCCTATGTATCTTGTTCTTTGCTCTATTTTTTGTTTCATGAGATCAAATATTTAATTAGTGTTGGCTGCAGAAGTAATTTGCTTCAGTATTGAGAAGAATAACTTGATGAATGTAATTTAGAAATCAAGAGGGTGAAGTAGATTCAAATTTGTTGTTGTAGGGGTTCCTTTAGTGTAGGAATTTTCACACTTCTCACTTCAAAAATTCGATCTCTTGATCTCTCGATGTGTTTTCCAAATTACCCTCAAGCCCCCTCTTGTATCTTTTTATTGGAGAACCAATGGCATCCCCTCTTAAATCTTTTTGTTGGACAACCAATGGCCTAGATTAACTCTTAATCAAAGGCTCAGATCGTTTTGGCTTGATCTCCATCTTATTCTAGAAGTTACACCCACAATTAGATTAATACTCATTAATACTTTAATTTTCCTAAGTTTAGACTTAAGAACTCCATTAAAAATATTAATTATTTTAATAAAATTGTCTTTGGGTGGAATTTCCTAAAACGCTTTCTAGGTTGTTTGGAATACATGTGCCCAAGCCTCCCTGCAAAATTTGAGGCTTAGAGCACATCCGATGCTACCCCAAATCAACATCCAGATCACATAGTTGGATGCTCCATCCAATTGATCTTGATCTCTCAACCCATTAGCTGCCATCTCTACCAACAAAAGTCGAATTATTGCCTCTCTCCTCTGTGAAGCTGCTAAGCTGGCCTATGCACTCCCTTCTGGATTTAGTAGATCTGCTCCTCGCTACTGTTGCTCGACAACTGAGAAATAGAATTCCTTTGCTCGGAATTCACTGAGGAAGAAATTCCCTCCAAAAGTGTTTTTTTCCTTCTTCTAACGCTTTTTTGACCCAACAAACACTGCAGAAATATGTGTCCCACCTGAAGGCTGCTCCGCGCTGAATCAGTAGCTGCACTGCTCCCTCTGTGACTAAAAAATCACGAACTGGAAATCTTACCTCACTATCAATTCACTCAGAGAGAGATTTTCCTTGAGAATCTTGCCCTCCTAGCCTGGACTACGCAATCCTTCTCGGGATTCAATGTACTGCCTATGAAGCACTTTGATCTCCCTCCTTCTCTTCAACGATGGGCACTTCTGGTCTGCTCTCTTGCTTCACCTGTGCTTTGATACCATGTGAAAATTTGGAGACCCAAATCCTTACTGCAACAAACTGATATTACTTCTCCTACTTGTTAATTCATGCAAGTTATTTACTGTGTTACACTGTAAATATCGAAGTAAATACAACTGTAGCCTTCACAACATAAATAATATGTGGAAACAAGAACTGACCAAGAAATAAATAGAACGCACACAAGTGACACCATTGTTTTTGGACAATGTCCCAAAAAATCCAATGTGGGAAATCGGTGTAGCAACTGAGGGTTTGTATTATTATGCTGTAGTTTCTGAATACAATTTTTCGGATGCCCAAACTGGCCATCGTATATAGAGATCTAATTGGACAAAATATAATGAGATGATCTCACCCTGTCACTGGAAAATCTGACACTAATCTGTGCTGGAGATGAGCCTCTGCGCAGTACTGCATCACACCTATGCAGTTATTATCACTACTGTTGGGACTGCGCTGCACCTCCTCTTGATCTCCTGCTAGCTGGAAACTTCGGCCCTCTGGACTCTCGGTCTCACACCCCGGCTATGGTACTAGATCTCGATTGTTCCTCAGCAAAAATACAAACTCCCTCTGAAGCTCTGCTCTGCCACAACGTAGCTCTGTGTTGCCTCTACATGGCACTGCGTTGCCTCTCTGGACTACTCATTGCCCTCTTTGCCTTGCACTCTCTAGATTAGAAAAAATTCCTCCAAAAAACTATCCCTACCCCTCACTGTTAGAATATCGTTGATGACTTGTCCGGCAACTGTTGCGCTGCTCTCTTGGGAAATCGATCTCTTGATCTCACTCGATGTGTCTTTCAAATTCCCATCGAAGTCCTCCTTATAATCTTCTCCTTGAGTAATCAATGGACTAGATTAAATTATAATCAATGGTTCATATCATATTGACTCGATCTATGTCTTCTTCTAGAAGATTCACACCCATTTCTATTAATACCCTTTAATTATTTTAATTTCCTAAGTTTAGACTTAGGCATCCATTAAAAATAATTAATTATTTTAATAAAACACTCTCCTAGTGGAATTTTCCAAAACGATTTCTGGGTATTTTGGAATACATGTATCCTAGCCTCCCAACAAATTTTGAGGCTTAGAGCACATCCGATCCTACTAGAAATCAACACCATCTTCGGAGGACTTTGAGTGCCTCCGCTGTTGGGAACTTAGTTCGTTTTTGGGATTTCATAGAGCTTCATTGATGCCCGTATTCCCAACTCTAAGTATTTCCTGGGCATAGAGGCAATTCGAGTTATTCATTATGGTCCAACATACAACGAGTTGGATTCTAGGTTATTTCTAGGAGGATTTTCCTATAGTTGGAGCTGGGAATTTTGTGGTGATTTTACAGGGATAGAGAGCAATAAATTTGTGGGATGAAATTCTATTCATTTGGAAGTGCGTATGGGTTTTTGGCTTAGATTGTGCAAGGGAAGAAGGGATAATAATTGCGGAGAGACGAGGGCCGAAGATTGGAGGTAAACCTCAAGAGAGAATTTAGCTAGTGGTAGATTGGGCATAATTCCATAATATCAAACTGTGGGGCATTTTTGGCTAGTTTGGGCGATTTGCACTTGTTGGGGGTCATTTGGGGTCGGTGGATTCAACCCAAACACTTTTTGGGTTCTTGTTGGTTTGGTGAGAGGAGTCCGGGGTTAATTTTGTAGATTTTTCTAGGTAGTATTTCTGGCAGAAATCAGTGTTCTAGTCAGCAGCTAGCAACATAAAGTATTGGAGAAGGGTGCAGTTCACTCTGGGACCATTTCCACCACTTGGGTTCGTGAGATTTTTCTGGGTTATTCTGGGTTCCTTGTGAGGAGACTCCAGTTAATTTCCTAGAATTTTCTAAATAGTTTAGAGGCCCGAAACACCAATTCCATGTTGAAGTTTCTAAGTTTTCTTAGTTAGAAACCCTCCATGCACTTTATTTGATTTATTCCTACCTACGTTTTATTTTACTTAACAAGTTATTTACAATGTAAATACTGAAAATAAACACTAGTGCATGCTCAACATATTACAAATCAACGACTAAAGGAAACAGAAACAATCACACCATATGACACCATTATTTTTGGACCAATGTCCTCAGAAAAAACCTAATGTGGGAAAACCGGTGCAGCTATCTGAGGGTTTTCTTATTAATCAATATCAGAGTATAATCTGGGTGTCGAAATTGGCCTACCCATTAGAGAATTTCCTTGGCAGTAATACCTCTTAGTGTTTGACAAATCTCCTGGCTGAAACCCCAGGTAATCCTTTCGGCATCTCCTCAACACCAATCTGCCCCAGAAACCCCAGCGTCAATTGGTCTTTGGACTGCGTTAGCCCCTCTCTGCCCAACGCTGGCCCTACGTCAGCCTTAGGAGGCCCTGCGTCAGCCCTCTGACCCTTTGTGTCAGCAACGCTGGCCTCTCTGAGGCTCTGCGCAGCTCCCGGCTGCCTCTGCGTGGCCTTGCATGAGCCCTGGCTGGCTCTGCATCACTTTCCCCGGATACTGCGCTGCTCTCCCAACACTATCTCTGCCTCTCTCTCTATGTACTCAATGCCCCTCAGCTGCAACTCCCAATCACTAATTCTATCTCTCTTAGCAAACTTTGCTCTAGAGAATAGAATGACTGATCACTCTGGTGTGCTCTCCAAGTGACCTTCAAGCCTCCTCTTATACTTTTCTCTTTGACATATCAACGGCCGAGATTAAGTCCCTAATCAACGGCTAAGATTTGATCTGGCTTGATCCATGTCTTTTGGATCATTCTAACATAGTTTTATATCAATCCACATTAATATTTTAATTTCCCTAAGTTTAGACTTAGGGACTCCATTAAAAATATTAATTATTTTAATATCTCCCTAACTGTTTAGAATCTGCCCAAACCCTTTCTGGGTATTGGAGATCTCATGTGCCCCAACCTCTCCACCAAATTTTGTGGCTAGAGCACATCCAATGCTACCCCAAATTAACACTCCCTCTTAGCGAGGATTGTGCTCTAGCAATACTCCTCACTGAGTATCACTCTGATCATCCGGCATCGGTACCTGTGTTGATGCTAGGCCTTCCTGCCCAACATCCTCTGCACTGCTACATCTTGTACTGCTGCCCATGGTTCTACCACTGCTTGTAGCATCTATACGACAGCTGCCTCTCCATTCGTGCTACTGCTGGTCCTTTCCGCAACACTGCATCCGCACTACACCTCCTCTCATCATGCTGCATCAAGCTGCCCACTGCTACACTGCAACTCAGTTACTGTTAAAATTGGCAACTAGGGCCAAACTCCATGTGGGTCATCTTATTTATGGCAGCTGATATTTTTCTTGGATCCCTCTCATCGAGAGGTGTAGGATTGATCTAAAGATCATCCGATTTTGATAAGTATTCATGGAGTTATAAATTTATTTGCGTTATAAGACAATTCATCAAGGTCAGCCAATAACCAAATAAACCCCTCATGTGCTCAACGTTTTAGCATAAATAGAGGTGGTCTTCAAGTCATTTCAACACACTTGGGATCTCTTTCTCTCTCTACTTGTCTTTGGGTTTTAGTAGGAGGAGAAATCCTAAGGAATAACATTGCCCTGATCCAGAGGGCAAAAAGCTGGAACTGCTGGAAAAGACGGAACTGCCGAAAAATCCAGAAATCTGGGATCAATATGAGTGGTTTGAGACACTCTCTTGTGATATTGATCTAGGATCAATAAAACTAACTTTGGGTCAGTAAGAGTGATGTGACACACTCTCTTCAGATGAAACTGAATTTGGGTCAATAGAGAATGGTATGAGACATTCTCGATCAATTCTTCTTCTTCATGGTTCAGTAGAGCAGAGCAGTGCAGGGCACTGATGGCAGAGAATTGATCAAGGGTTTCCCCACATTGGGGTTTGTCCCTGGCTAGCGCCACATCTTGTGTCCTCTTGTTTTGGCTTGTCTTCTGCGATTTATGTTTATGTTCTATCTGCAGTTTACTTTAATGCTGATGTGATTGCTAATCTGGAAAAGATATGGAGCTAATTGTGAAAATTGAAATAAATTGCTCTAAGCATAGAACATACCTAAAATTAACATGGTATCAAAACTGAGGTGAAGACAATGCCCAAGCAAGATGATGGGTGTACCATGGTGCAGTGCGGTGAGGTGCAGCATGATGATGAAATTCAGCACAACAATAGGTGAAGGAGTCACTTTGGAGAATTAGTTGAAGTAGCATATCTTCAACTGATCTCATGTATCATCTTCTTAGAGATGATCTATGCTCTTATCTAGATAAGTCAAAGTGTTGACTTCTATTGTAAACATACTATCTCTCTCTCTCTCTATCTGTTGAACTATTGAAGAACATATAAGAGGAATTGATCAAGGGTTCCCCACATTGGGGTTTGTCCCTGGCTTGCGCCACATCTTGTGTCCTCTTGTCTTGGCTTGTCTTCTGCGATTTATGTTTATGTTCTATCTGCAGTTTACTTTAATGCTAACGTGATTGCTAATCTGGAAAATATATGGAGCTAACTATGAAAATTGAAATAAATTGCTCTAAGCATAGAACATACCTAAAATTAACATGGTATCAGAGCTGAGGTGAAGACAATGCCCAAGCAAGAGTGAAAGAGCAATCACCGAAGACAGTTGGGAAAGGACAAAAGGATCAATGGATTCCTCATCCCTCTTCAAATTCACCAAGGGTGAAGTCCAAGCAGAGAATATTATTAGAATGGCATAGCAGAATATGGCTTACCTAAATATCACTTCATTGGAAGACTGGATCTCAGGGTGGAAGGAAAGGAAGATAACTAGTTCGGCCATTATGCGAAAGAGTGTCTAAATGGCAGGGTCACATCACTTGATGATGATAACAATCATTCCAGGGACATCTTCAGTGATCAAAGGAATGACAGGTAATGCAGGTCATCAAGGAAATGGCCAACTCTTCATAGAAAGCAAGGAACCCTAGGTATGAAGAATCAAATGTTGTTTCTGATAAGATAAAGAAGCGTTATCTTGTATTGGCCATCTTCTTCAGATTCTTTGGGAATCTGGGATCAGTATGAGTGGTTTGAGACACTCTCTTGTGTTATTGATCTAGGATCAATAAAACTGACTTTGGGTCAGTAAGAGTGATGTGACACACTCTCCTCAGATGAAACTGACTTTGGGTCAGTAGAGAATGGTACGAGACATTCTCGATCAATTCTTCTTCTTCATGGTTCAACAGAGCAGAGCAAAGCAGAGCTCAACAGATCAAAGCAGATCAGAGCTCAGCAGATCAGAGCAGTGCAGGGCACTGATGGCAAAGATAGTGCAGTTGGACATATGGATCAACGGATAGAGTTCTCCCTAGTTGAGAGGGAGTGTTAAAATTGGCAACTAGGGCCAAACTCCATGTGGATCATCTTATTTATGGCAGCTGATATTTTTCTTGGATCCCTCTCATCGAGAGGTGTAGGATTGATCTAAAGATCATCCGATTCTGATAAGTATTCATGGAGTTTTGAATTTATTTGCATTATAAGACAATTAATCAAGGTCAACCAACAACCAAATAAACCCCTCATGTGCTCAACGTTTTAGTATAAATAGAGGTGGCCTTCAAGTCATTTAAACACACTTGGGATCTCTTCCTCTCTCTACTTGTCTTTGGGTTTTAGTAGGAGGAGAGATCCTAAGGAATAACGTTGCCCTGATCCAGAGGGCAAAAAGTCGGAACTATCGAAAAAGCCAGAAATCTGGGATCAGTATGAGTGGTTTGAGACACTCTCTTGTGATATTGATCTGGGATCAATAAAACTGACTTTGGGTCAATAAGAGTGATGTGACACACTCTCTTCAGATGAAATTGACTTTAGGTCAATAGAGAATGGTATGAGACATTCTCGATCAATTCTTCTTCTCCATGGTTCAGCAGAGCAGAGCAGTGCAAGGCACTGATGGCGGAGAATTGATCAAGGGTTTTCCCACATTGGGATTTGTCCCTGGCTAGCGCCACATCTTGTGTCCTCTTGTCTTGGCTTGTCTTCTGCGATTTATGTTTATGTTCTCTCTGCAGTTTACTTTAATGCTGATGTGATTGCTAATCTGAAAAAGATATGGAGCTAACTGTGAAAATTGAAATAAATTGCTCTAAGCATAGAACATACCTAAAATTAACATGGTATCAGAGCTGAGGTGAAAACAATGCCCAAGCAAGATGAAAAGTTGGAACTGCCAGAAAAGCCGGAACTGCCGGAAATGTTGGAAAAACCAGAACTGCCAAAAAAGCTGGAATAGCCGGAACTGCTGGAAAAGTCGGAAGAGCCAGAAAAGATGGAAAAGCTAGAACTGTCGGAAAAGCCAAAAAAGCCAGAAATGCCGGAAAAGTTGGAACTGCCAGAAAAGCCGGAACTGCCAGAAAAGCCAGAAAAGCTGGAACTGTCGAAACTACCGGGAACAACTGGAACTGCCAGAACTGCTGGGAACAGCCAGAATTGCCAGAACTGCTGGGAACAGCCAGAACTGCCATAACTGCTGGGAACAGCCGGAACTGCCAGAACTGCCGGGAACTGCCGAAACAGCTGGAGCATCTGTCTTCGAAGGAGAGAAACATGCAAGGGACAGCTAACTAACATTGGGACAGTTGTATGTTACTTAGCAGCAGATACACCAAGCATGCAATGTTACAGCTAGCATGCAAGGGACAAATAGCATGCAACAACAAGCATGTTAAGGACAACAAGCATGCTAGGGACAACAAGCAAGCAAGGTGCAGCCAACACATAGGTCAGGATGACAACATGATGCAGCAATGGCACATAATGCAGTACAGTGATAGATACAGTCATGATTAATGAAACGTGATGAGATGCAACATAGTGATGATGGATGCAGCATGGTCCAGTGCAGTGAGGTGCAAAATGATGACGAAATGCAGCACAACGATAGGTGAAGGAGTCACCTTGGAGAATTAGTTGAAGCAACACTATCTCTTTCTCTCTCTCTGTGCTGAACTATTGAAGAACATATAAGAAGAATTGATCAAGGGTTTCCCCACATTGGGGTTTGTCCCTGGCTAGCGCCACATCTTGTGTCCTCTTGTCTTGGCTTGTCTTCTGCGATTTATGTTTATGTTCTATCTGCAATTTACTTTAATGTTGATGTGATTGCTAATCTGGAAAAGATATGGAGCTAACTGTGAAAATTGAAATAAATTGCTCTAAGCATAAAACATACCTAAAATTAACAGTTACAGAGAAGTAAGTAACTGATCTCCCAATCTGATCTCCCTATTGGGCTAGAGACACCCACTGATGCTGAAGCTCCCTCTACCGCTAACAAGTGCTCCCTCTCTGACCTCTGCGCTACTGCAACTCCCTGCATCTATCACCGTTGCACACTTCTCTGTGCTATCCTGCATTGGTGAAACACTCCTGTGCCTCTCGCACTGCTGGAGCCTGCTAGCCTCGTGCTGTCTAGGGACTCCTGCACTATAGCGCTCTCTGTCGCTCCATCGACATCCTTCTCTACTCGACTCAACCAGTCCTGCTACTCCTCTTCGGGGCTCCCGTAGCAAGGTCTAATCCAAGAGGCTGGGTACCTCGAGGATCTTGCCCCTTCATCGCCTGTAGTCCTCTACAGCTCAATGTCTCCCTACTTCTTCTCAAGTGGTGCATGTGCACTCATGGCACAGTCATCGTCTGCCAAAACTTCCTTCTCTGCCCGTGCTGGCGCTGCCTTAGTTTCGGAAGACTCTCCCTTACTCTTCTTCCTTGGACACTGGGTCGCATAGTGACCCAGCTCCCCACAATGAAAGCACTTGATCTTGGAGAGGTCCTTCTTCTTCTGCTTTTCCTGCTTTCCCTCAGATGCTAGGGCAACATCTTCCTCCTCCTGCTTGACTTTGATCCCCTTGCTGCTGCTACCCGTCTTCGACTGCCGTTTGATCTCTTCCTAGCGAAGAGCCGTCCACATCTCGTCCCAAGGTGGGAATGTCCATCTACCCAATATACTCTGGACAAATACCTCCTAGTCTTCTAAGACAACAATCAGGGTTGTCCTCACCATTAGCGCTTGATTCGGCGTGGCTTCTATGGCAGTCAACTGATCTCGAATCTCATTCAGTCCTCCGAGGAAGGTGTCAATCGGTTCTCCCTTCTTCATCTGATACGACCTCAACTAATTCTCAAGTAACATTCTTCTCTACGCAGAAGTATGCTGGCACAATTTCTTGAGAGCCTCCCACATCTCATATGGCGTTTCCTTCTTGGCAATGTGTGGTACTACATGATCCTTGACCCCGTCAAGGATGATGCTCTTAGCCCTTGCCATTACCTCCTCGTACTTGTCGTTATCATTGGGGTCGATTGGGATAGCTATAACCTTCAAGGCGAAGTTCTTGACACGATTTTTGTCAAGTACGGATAAGATTCTGGCCTTCCAAACTGTGAAGTTCGATGCTCCGTCCAGTCTATCCTGGTCTCTTACTCCGTGTAGTGCCATGATGCTCCTCTACTCCCCTCCTGGAATTTCTCTATTCGACTCCTGTGAGTCTCTACTTCCCGTCTGGAAGTTCTCTTTTGGATTCCCTCTGAGTCCCGATTTCCCTCCTGGAAATCCTTCTGCCACTGTCGAGATGCCCCCTACTCTAATCATCTTGTGCAACTGCACCATTGATCCGGGTTCCTCGGCTAGAAACCCTCGGTAGCAACTCCTCTTGGCCTTGATCTGTCAAGTACTGTTCTGACTATAGTACCTCACCAGCTCCACTCTGCAATATTCCCACAACCTTCTAAACCCTAGTAACCTGAAGGTGAGAGCTCCTACGCTTTGTGCAATCCTGGCACCAGCAACCTGACCTCCTCAGCCAACTACGTCAGCCCTCCCAGCTACTACGTGGCTTTGCGTGAGGCTCCCTTTGCCTTCCTTAGCCTCTGCGCTGCCTCTTCCCGGTTCACCCTTGATGACGCAGGCACTGCATCAGCCTTCCTTGTTGCTACTCTGCTAGAAACAACTTTGTCACCTCGGGATAGCTGTTTTTTGCTGCTATTGCTCCACTCGACTGATGTCCTTAGTCTTCCTGTGATCTGCAATCACGCTTTGATACCATGTTTAAGTTTCTAAGTTTTTATTTACAATGTAAATACTGAAAATAAACACTAGTGCATGCTCAACATATTACAGATCAAAGACTAAAGGAAACAGAAACAATCGCACCATATGACACCATTATTTTTGGACAAATGTCCCCAGAAAAAAACCCAATGTGGGAAAACCGGTGCAGCGATCTGAGGGTTTTCTTATTAAGCAATATCAGAGTACAATCTGGGTGCCGAAACTGGCCTACCCAACATAGAATTTCCTTGGTAGTAATACCTCTCAGTTTCTGACAAATCTCCTGGTTGAAACCTGGATAATCCTTCCGGCAGCTCCTCAACACCAATCTACCCCAGAAACCCTAGCGTCAGCCTCTCTCTGGACTGCGACAACCCCTCTCTGCCCAGCGCTGGCCTTGCATCACCCTAGATGGGTTTGCGTTAGTCCTCTGACCCTCTGCGTCAGCAACCCTGGCCTCTCTGAGGCTCTGCGCAACTCGCGACTGCCTCAGCATAGCCCTGCGTGAGCCCTGGCTGGCTCTCCGTCACTTTCCCCGGCTACTCGCTGCTCTCCCGGCACTATCTCTGCCTCTCTGTACTCAATGCCGCTCAGCTGCAACTCCCGATCACTAATTCTCTCTCTCTTAGCAAACCTTGCTCTAGAGAATAGAATGACTGATGACTCTGGTGTGCTCTCCAAGTGACCCTCAAGCCCCCTCTTATACTTTTCTCGTTGACATATCAACGATCGAGATTAAGTCCCTAATCAATGGCTAAGATTAGATCTGGCTTGATCCATATCGTTTGGACCATTCTAACACAATTTTATATTAATCCACATTAATATTTTAATTTCCCTAAGTTTAGACTTAGGGACTCCATTAAAAATATTAATTATTTTAATATCTCCCTAACTGTTTAGAATCTACCCAAACCCTTTCTTGGTATTGGAGATCTCATGTGCCCCAACCTCTCTACCAAATTTCGTGGCTAGAGCACATTCGATGCTACCCCAAATCAACATTCCATTCCAACCAGTAGTAGCAGAATTTACTAGACCAACACAAAGACTTGGGGAGAGCAGTGTCCAACACTTGGGAAACTCCATTTTTACCTAAGACTTGACTAGCTTGTTGTAGCAAGCCCATGTTCCTCTTCTTCATTTATATGTACCTTATTTTCTCAGTTAATAAAATGGCTCAGCTCTTGGTACAATTTCTGGTGCAATTTGTCACTATGTTGGTGTGTTAGTTTATGGTTACATGTGGATGCTTTATTTGTCATTATAACTTAATATTTCCCACTAGGAATATTTCAATACAAACCAAGCCCATTCTTTCTGCCAAATCCCCCCACTAATCCATGCCTAGAAGTGTCCATGATAAGTAAGCAAAAACACCCAACTACATAATGAAAGCCATACAGTCATAACAGATGGGCGAGGGAGCATAACAGTTGGCTCAGGTGGCGGAGATGATGGGTAACAGGGCTCTTGGAGTTTTTTGTAAGGGTGTGAAACCATCATGGAGACTAGTTTAGGTGGTGAGACCATTCACCCTAGTTGATCAAGGTTGGTTTCAGTGGTCAAACTATCCACCCTAGACAGTCAATAAGGAGGGATCATCTAGATTCCTCATAGGTGCTTAATTGAAGTTCATTTGTAGGAGATCATGGGAACTGAGGAGAAACATTCATCTATGTAGAAGTTTTTATTTTCTTGAGTCCGAATTTTAATGGAGGCTTTGAATTCATTGACTAAGGCCAAATATCATTGAGGATGCGATTTCCCAGATAAAGATTAAGCTCATCTTTTGGAAGTTGAATTATGTGGCAGGTCCAAGTTCTCTTGGGAAGTAGGACCTGTTTGCAACATTGATTATTATAGGAGTCCAAACTATCTCATGAAGCCAAAATATTTGAGGAGGTCGAATTAGTTTTGGAAGTTGAATTAATTTAGGGAATTAGTTCCATGTTTGGGAGATCAAATCTCCTGGCAGAAGCTAGATAAGTTGTACATGTTGAATTATTTGAGAAGGAAGCCCAAGAAATTGGCGAGGTCGAATTCAACATTAGAGAGAGCAATATCTCTATTTCCTGAAGGCCAAAATAATTGTTGGGGCCAATTTCTTCATCTCTAGATGTCCAAGTTCATTATGGAAGACGAGTTCTATTTCTAGGAGGCTGAATTAATTATTGAGTCCGAGTTTTTATTGCATGGCTTTGAGTTCATTACCTGGGGTCCAAATTGATTGAGAAGCTGAGTTGATGCTTTTTGATAAACCAAATTGCCGGAGAGGCTGAATTAATTTGTGAAGGACAATTTTTTTACTGGGAGGCTCAGTTCCATTGCCAGAACAAGATAAATAGAGGGTCGAGTTATTCATTGTGAAGGCAAGGGACCAAATTGTCTTTGAGGGGGATGATTTTATTGGGAAGACAAGGTTATTTCAGAAGTGGTTGAGTTTGTCTTTGAGGCAGAATTAATTTAGGAGGAGCTAGATAGTGCCATTGCTAAGAAGACTCTAGGTTCTTGATATAAATTTCCATGTAATCTTCTTATTTAGTTTAATAAATTTGGCTTGGAGAATTTGGCATCTATTTAATGAATTTATTGAGAAAAAATTGTTAGCAGTTATTTCTTTATATTTGAAGAAACAATTGCTTGGAAAATGTTTGTAAAAATGTCTGAAAGAGAATATTAAAAATTTTGCAAGTTAAATAAGTAATATTAGAAGGGGGATATTACATAATTTCTAGTTGTGAAGCTTCCTTAAGTTAGCTTTATTGTTTATCTACACTTAAGAAAAGATTTGGTAAATTCAAGTAAATCCAACAGTTAACACTAATAAACCCATAATTTGGATTTACCTCTTGATTCAAGTCCCTTATATTTTACTTTGATACATCTCTTATATGCTTGTTTGGAATACATTGGGATGTTGCTTTCTTGAATATCATAAGCTCCTAATTGATAATCTAACCCTAGATGTCTTGGTGTGAAGCATCTATACATTCTCTTGGGTTGATTTATCTCTAATCACAAATCTGGATATTGCATACTTAAACACAAAACAGATTTGGTGATACAAGACAAACCAAATTACATATTGGACTTGTCCTTGCTTAAGCACTAGTTGGATTGCTCTTAATATCATATTATTTAAGCACTTTGTGTTCTACTATTAAGATTGTGTCTCATGTGCTTATATTTGACTTGAATTTGTTCTCTGAAAGGAAATTTGGATCTATTGCAAGTTACATTCACTAAGTTGTTGTTAGGCTAATTCTTTAATGTTAAGTTTAGGTATGTTCTATGCTTAGAGCAATTTATTTCAATTTTCATAGTTAGCTCAATATCTTTTTCAGATTAACAATCACATCAGCGTTAAAGTAAACTGCAGATAAAACATAAACATAAATTACAGAAGACAAGCCAAGACAAGAGGACACAAGATGTGGTGCTAGCTAGGGACAAACCCCAATGTGGGGAAACCCTTGATCGATTCTTCTTATATGTTCTTCAATAGTTCAGTAGAGAGAGAGATAGTACATTTACAACAGAGGTCAACACTTTGACTTATCTAAATAAGAGCATAGATCATCTCTAACAAGATGATACATGAGATCAGAAGACATACTGCTTCAATTGATTCTCCAAGGTGACTCCTTCACCTATCATTGTGCTGCATCTCGTCATCATGCTGCACCTCATCGTGCTGCTGCACATGCTTGCTGTCCCATTGTGCCACTGGTGCACAATGTCATGGCTGTCTCGTTGTGCCACTGCTGCACTATGTCATGATTGTCCCATTGTGCCACTATTGCACAATGTCATGGCTGTCCCGTTGTGATTTGCCATACCATAACAACACCATGAATTTGCTGCACTAAATACTAGTTGTCCCATGTTGTACCATTGTACCATTGTTGTCCCATTGTGCATTATATGCCATTGGCCATTTCTGTTCAATTGTTGTACCATATGTTGCACCATACTGCACCAAGTTGCCTTTGTTGTCCCATTGCTGTATAATTGCAGCACCATGTAGCATTGCTGTCCCATTGCTGCACCATACATCTTGCTGTCCATACTGCTGCACCATTGTTGCACCATACATCTGCACCATTGCTGCACCTTACATCTTGTTGTCCATACTGCTGCACCCAGTGTTGATAATATCGGTATCGGGAAAATATCGGCGAGGGTCCGGAAAATATCTTATCGGAAATATCGGCGAAAATATCGGCAAATATCGGCAAGCATAAAAAATGCATAATATATTCATTTTTTTCAGATTTCTAAACATATAAAGCAATAACAACATGAACTAAACACATTGGCACATAAATATGAAGAAGGCATTGATATATATGATGTCAAATAGAAATGATACATCAAACTTCAAAGGCGATACCAAATCCTGCTGATCCCTGATAATTGTCCAATCAAGGACTCAAACAAAATAACATCACATACCCTGCTGATCCCTGATAGTGATAATTGTCCATTCAAGGACTCAAACAAAACAATAACAATCACAAGCAAGGATAAAGTTATAAACATCATGCACCCTGCAGCAGAGTAATAAATATTAAATGTTGTATATCCTAACCTATACAGCATCTATTACTTTGATGTTGGTTACTTTGAAGTTTGATGTATATGCCAGAAAATCATAGGTGCAGACCTCTACAATTCAGGACAAACAGCAAGTCATTATGGTGTGCTTTGATCTCTTTCCATTGAGCCACCGCATAAATAGAAATAGAATAATTGAACTGGACAGATTTTCAATCAACTTCAATCAAACACTTAGAAATTAAAGGGAAACAATATCTTGGCTATTGAAGAACTGAAGGGATTGGAAAGTTGTCGGCTATTGAAGAACTGAAGGGATTGGAAAGTTGTTGGCTATTTGGATAATCGAGTGGAAGATGCAGGACATGCATGCCTCTGGCTTGGAATCTCAGTATTAAAGGCAACATTATGATGACAAAGGGAAGTGGATTAATAGTGAAGACGACATTCCTTATGTAGGGTTGGGGTCAGAGCTGGGAGTGCAAGAAATTAAGGGCAGGTTTGAGGAAGATCCACCAACAATTGAACACTGTTAAAGAGGCATTTGGAGACCATCCTGCAATCAAAACCAATGCCATCAACATCAAGTAGCAGATCCTTTTCAGCTATAGGAAATTGCTGGAGCACCAGATTCTTGAGGCTTCTGTCGTAAGGAATTTTGGAGAACAAGATATAAAATGGATTTTGGAGAACAAGATATAAAATGGAGTATTGAGTCTTATACCTAATCTACAAATATCCAACAGCACAGCTGTATTCCCTACAGTCAGTGACTCAGTATATTCTCAAGGTTGTATTTGTGTCTATTATATACTACCATATCAATGTCGCTGCCATATCAAGGTTACTTGTCATATCGGAGATCACTGTTATACCAAGTTCATTGCCATATTATAGTTACAGCCATATCAAAAATGATTGTTCTGTATAGAACCCAGTCAAGCCTCCAAGTTACCGTTGTGCTATTCTTGCATCAAAATCAGAGATATATAAATCACAGTCATGCAAACTGACTGCCATATAAAAGATCGCTGTCATAGAACAAGGTTATTGTCATGTCAAAGGGTTACTCTATCATACACGGTTACAGTCATCACAAGTATCATTTCCAGCATACATTATTCTTCACTGTCGTGTATAAGGCATATATTGTAACTGTAAGGTACCTGTATCAGTGGACAGCGCCCCAATGGAAAACCGTCGTTGGCAGCAACCTTCCAGCGCCCCTCAAACGAAAACGACAGCACCGTTTCAGCGCCCCAATGGAAAACGACAGCATCCTCAAACCCTCGGGCCTCCTTCGCAGCAAAATGACTAAACAGATAGCGAAAAAATTCATTTATACAGCTCGGCATAAATTTTTTTAACCCCATCCGCGATATTTAGGATCGTCGCGCGATATTTGGGAAAATATCGCCGAAATATCGTATTTATCGCGAGATTTTCAAAATCGGAAAATATCGCGCTATTTTCCGGCCGATATCTCGTTTCACATAAAATAGCGCGATATTTACGAATATCGCCGAAATATCGGCGATATTATCAACACTGGCTGCACCATTGCTGCACCATACATCTTGCTGTCATACTGCTGCACCATACATCTTGCTGTCCATACATCTGCACCATTGCTGCACCATACATCTTGCTATCCATATTGCTGTACCATTGCTGCGCCATACATCTTGTTGTCATATACTATGCTGTCTATAATATTACAACATTCATCATATGACTTGGATCTATCATTCATGACCGTGATTAAATCCAAACAGCAGATAGAGCATCCTTATTTAGAACAAGGTTAAGGATAGCTGAAGATGTGGCTTCTTTATCTCAGCATTTACGTGTGAGAGCATTCCTTCCATGACAGCAATGGTATTCCTTTCATGACTGCATATAGGATAAGGGCTTTTCCTTTCATGACAGCAAGGGCATTCCATGTGTAGAGCACTTCTTCTAGGACAGCATTTAGGTGCCATCTCCATTAGGCAGCGTAGCAACTAGGTTTAGGGCATCTCTTCTCCTTAGACCTGCAGCTAGGGTTTTTGCCTTCATTTCCATGGCTGTATATTACTGCTTCTTCATAGGGCAGCGTTTAGGGCTTCTCCATAGGGCAGCGTTAGGGCTTCCTTCACCGTGCTAGATCTCCCTTTCCTCCTGCGTCTAGGGCTTCTTCATTAGGGCATTGTAGAGCCTAGGGCACTCCCTCTACATTAGGGCAGTGTTATCCCTTAGGATCTCTCCTCCTACTAAGACCCAAAGACAAGTAGAAAGGAAGAGATCCCAAGTGTGTATTGAAATGACTTGAAGGCCACCTCTATTTATACTAAAACGTTGAGCACAAGTGGGGTTTATTTGGTTGTTGGCCGACCTTGATGAATTGTCCCATAACAATAATAAATTCATATCTCCATGAATACTTATCAGAATCGGATGATCTTTAGATCAATCCTACATCTCTTGATGAGAGGGATCCAAGAAAAATATCAGTTGACATTAATAAGATGACCCACATGGAGTTTGGCCCTAGTTGCCAATTTTAACATTTAAGGTTTTATCATTGACTTGGGTTGGTAATAAATAACTTGAAATCTGAAATATCTCTCTTGCTCATTTAATGAATCAGATTTGAGGTTTGATCCACTTGTTTCTAATTCAGCTAAGCATCCAAGTGGATTGCGGTGATTTAGGCTTATTTTCTTAAGGAGCTATTATCAAATAATATATCAAAGGGATACCCCTCTTAACCTCTTACGAGTCAGCTAGAGGTGAAGGGGAAGTTGTAGTGAGTTGACAATGGTACAAATCCCATACGTTACCCCAAAATGGCATCCATGGATTGGGTTCTTGACTTAGATGCTAGTTTAGGTGGTAACATGTAGCATAGACATCACTCCAAATAATAGATATGGACTTTTATTTCCATAAAATATATATAAATATTTTTAAATTCCCACATGCTAGCCAGAAAATATATATATTCTGAAAAATTGGTTGGTGTGCTCATAAACATTGTATTGTCAACATATTGAATGTAACAAGTTGTAAAGGGTTTATTTTATTACTCTAATGGAAAGTCTTTCTTTGTTACCCATCAATCCATCTTTTTTATTTTTGATAGCATATGGCTGCCACTGAAATTCACATATTTGCAATTTTGTAATTCCTTGTGGCATAGTTGTGACTCCAGAACGGGAGTGACAGTTCAAATATGTAATGAATGTGCTGATATTTTCTTATTAAGATTCACGTATTTGAGTTGATGTTGTATACAGATTTATTGTAATTGCCTATTCAGGCATATGAGTTCATGTCTACGTGTCAATTCAACATGCAGGTAACCAGACTTTACAAGGACAAGGAGCATGCTGAAGTGGAGTTCACTGTAAGAGAGATTCTCACTACTTTTTCATTGATATATAGATATGATGTCCATGTCAACGTTTGAAAATGTAGGGTAATATACAATCTGTTTTTATTCTATCCCAGTCATTTATTATGGCTGATGCATTATTTTATGCTTAGATAGTATTTGCACAACGTAGACTATTAAAGGAAAACCCCGTCAAAACAAACCATATTAACAGATGTAGGGTGCTTATCTTTGTTAATTCAGAAGTTTGTATCATTGTTTGAGCGATTAGATTACCTCGTTTCAAATAGTGGATGAGTGCATTTTTTTCATTGCTAACAAACATTATATGTAAATGTGCCTGAAGGTTGGCCCCATCCCAGTCCACGATGGTGTTGGAAAGGAAGTGATAACTCAAATTACAACAAATATGACTACCAATAAAGTGTTTTACACAGATTCTAATGCAAGAGATTTCATAAAGCGGGTAGTGTTTAATTTCTCCAGACATCTCACAGTGCATATCTGCGTTGCTGCATATATTTGTTATTTTAATTTTTATGAGAAATAGAAAATTCAAAACTGAGTAATATAAAAGTTAATAAGTTTTCTGTTAATTGCATGCTATATAAAATCAGCATTTCTTTCCCATGAAACATTCTATGATATTAGAAAACAATGTCATTATTTTGATTTAAGGAGTCAATCTAAATCGACATTAGCATAGGTTGTTTCCTAGGTTAATTGGAGAAGAAAACCCTCTGTTCTCTACAACAACTCCTTTTTATCCTTCCAAAATCTGCCTCCCCTCACCCCATTAGTGTCCTATATATTACCTTCTTGTAATATCCCAAATACAAATTTAGCAGAAAAATGCTTCAGAAATTTAATTCAACTCCATAAACAATTTTACACCAATTGGACCATAAATTAACGGCAAAAACCAGAAATATATTCTGCAACTGAAGAATAAATGAGATAATCATGCAAAAAAACTCAGCCTTATTTTATTAAATAAAATAGTACATATAATGCCAAAAATGGCTGAGAGGATGACTTCCCAAAAATATCTGCCACAAACTATATGAAGCCTCCAAATAACTAAATTGCTAGGTACAACTTGAGAATTTTGAATGAATCCAAGGGAAGAGATGGGTTCTTGCTCACTCTCATTGAATCACCCGACTAATATAGTACATAACTAAATTATTCAAGCTACACCAAAGACAAATACTCAAGACCAAGATGTTCTCAAATGATCTCCTCTTCCTTTTAAAGATTCAATAGATAGATCTCCAAGCTTCTAGAAGTATCTTATTTTGATTATTTTAATATTATTCTAGAAGCTCCCCTTTGACTCCATCTAAGTGACTTTTAATTTTATATTATTTCACTTAAGTCACTTTTGGCCTTTTCCCTCCAATTAATTATTTTCCCCTCCTTTTTATTAATTAAGTGACTAATTAAAGTCACTTCTAATTTGAGAAAATGTTAAATCTCTCACCATACTTTATATGGCCACAGGAAGCCTCTCCTCATCATCCCATCATGTAGATCTCCTTGTTGTGGTTCTAATGAGTTATTACACTGGCATGTTCCATCAAATACTCCTCCCAGAATGCCACCTCAAGTGTAATTAGTCAAGTTAGGCTCAATAATAACCCCATTTTATGGAATTTGCTGAAATGAAATTGAACAAAAGGCAAGTTGTGCGAATGATTACGCCAAGCGAACATCGTCGAATCCCATAAAAATCCCTCAAAATTTTTGGGAATCACGATTGCCGTTAATCCAAAATCCGCAGGTGTTAGTCAACGATTGTATCGCCAGAGATGAGGATCCACGAGAGGCGGTTAGTCCATGTCAAGAAACACATGGGGAACGTTGGTTTATCCAATGTCCAATGATCTCCCCCCCAACGTGAGTCGGGTGTGTATCGTACTCATGACCTACGCTCTGATACCACTTGTTGGGAATCACAATTGTCGTTAAACCAAAACCCGCAGGTGTTAGTCAATGATCGTATCGCGAGAGATGAGGATCCACGAGAGGCGGTTAGTCCATGTCACGAAACACACAAGGGGTGTTGGTTTATCCAATGTCCAACAAAATCCTCTTTGAGACCCCTGATGATGTAACCCTGCTCCTGTGGCCTAGCCATCACATACCATGGAAATCCATCCTAGCTATATTATAGAGGAAACTGAAAATGGGGACATTAAAATTCGTCTCGCCCCAAGATTGCTTTCCCTTAAGCAATCCAAATCTAACTGCTACAAAGGCAACCCATTGTGTCACATGCCTCTACGTGATCCAATCCTGCATGAATCCCAAACAAATCTCTAACTCTCCCTGCTACCAATAGATCCGCTCGGATCCCAATGCCACCACGGCCCATCATTTCAACCCACATCCCATGGCTCTAGTTGTGCTTTGTCTTTGACCATAGATGTTGCTCCACGAATAAAATACCAACTCTTTACTTCCCTCCAATCCAACCCCTGGCATAAACCAAGGTCAATCCCACTATGCTAATGTTGGGCTGGTGCTACTGGAATGTTGATGAATTGTTAGCTTGCATCATACTACCAATGGAGCATGTAGTATCCCTCACATCTAAGGGCTCCTATTGTACTATACCCCTGACTAAGAATGATATTCCATTAATATGATATCAACGCATTATGTCTCGCCAATCCATCCTGTGGGATGGATTCGAATGCATAGGCACCTATATATGGAATAAGTCCCCTATGATGCACCTTGCCCAACTCACGCAACTTTGCTTGGTCAATCTACAAGATCCATCTAGAAAATCTTGTCCCTCTCTTTATAGTGGACAAGAGTGGAAAAACTATGTTGCAAGCCCTGTCTATGTACTCATGGAGAGGTATGTTATCTAAAATTACTACAACTCTGTTGACTGCTTGTGCATTTGTCTGCTCCTTATCAATGGCTAATCCAAAAGACGGTTGCTCATCCTCATCCATCATGGGCTCAACTTGAGCCTCTAGCTGGCTCTCCAAAAGTGATTCATCATTCACACCGTGCATATCATCCTCCTCAATTGACTCACACTCCTCTATGTACTCTTCATGGTGAATCATCAATTGTTCATCTTGCAAGTTTGCTACCCATTCTTCTTCCATCATGGGAACAATCTACTACTCATCATACTCCATCTCAGATGGATGCATATCTGGGTTGTTGTCAACATTTCCACATGGCCGATCATGCTCCTTAGAGGTATCCTCGTAAAAACCCAAGGAATAAACTATAGAAGAAGAATCCTCATCCTAAAAGTCAGAAGGAGTCTCCTCCTAAACTACCCCTATCATCTCCTCGGTGTCACTCAAACAGGAGTGGCTAGGCCCTTAAGGTTCCCCGCAAATGAAGCAAATACCCTTCCTCCTTAACTCATTCTTGTTGCGTGGTCCACCAACCTTGAGCAACTCCTACTTGGTCAACTGTCTTCTGAATGTGAAAATTCCAAACTGGAATCCTATTGCAACAACTGGAAATCATTGTCCTAATTGTTAATTTTATTTAACAATTTTTTTGTGGTTTCCTACGACAAATATTGAATAAATCACACTGCAACCTACATAAATAAAACTGGGAAAGAATAAACGCTGGAAGAAATGCTAGCATACACACAAAAATAACACAATAGTTTTTGGACAAAGTCCCTGTAAAAACCTAACATGGGAAAGTTGGTGCAACAACTGAGGGTTTTATTATTAAGCAACAGTGAAATAATATGAGTACAATCTGGATGCCAAATACTAGCAATCCTACAGAGAAAATAATGGGAAAAATCTAGTAAGGAATTTTCCTCAGCCCACAGGCAAATCTGGGTTCTGACCACAGCTCCAAGTGAGTCGTCCAAACTGCCTCTGCGTAGCTACTGCATCACCCTAGCACAGTCCCTTCTATACTTAGTCCAAATCAGTCTCTCCTCAAGTCGTCTAGTCTGTTGTTGTCTGTGAAAACATCTATGTTGGCCTCCAGAACCTATGTCCAGCTTCTAGCATTGAAACTTGGCTTTCCCCAGCAGAATCGAAACTACCTCTAGAGGTTATTGCACTGCCCCAGTGTTAGCCTCTCTGTGGCTCTTCTGCCTCTCTACAAATGTACTCACCGAATCTGAAAATCTTCCTCCAGCTTCACTATCTCTGCCCCTCTCTCACTGCTTCGATCTCTAGCTCTCTCTTTGGAAACTGACTGCTACTACTTTGGAAACCGATCTGCTCAAAAATTGAACCTCTCAGTGTCTTCTCCATCACCACATCGATCTCCTCTTATAATCCTATATTGGAGCACCAACGACCAATATTAAAACTTAATCGATGGCTAGGATCATCTTTGGATTGATCTGTGTGAGTTTCTAGATGATTCTCGCCTTGAATTAGTTAATACTGATTAATTAATCATATTCCCTAAGTTTAGAGTTAGAAAATATTTAAAAACTGGTTAATATTCTAATTAAGACATTTTTATGTGGAATTTCCAGAAATGATTTCTAAGTTTTGGAGATCTCATGTATTCCATCCTCTCCACAAAATTTTGTGGCTATAACACATCTGATGCTACAAAAACTAACACTCCCTCTTAGTGAGGAATGTGTTCTAAGCTTACTACACACCTTGTAGCAGCACCCTGTCTCTGCATCATCTCCTGTTACGATGTTGATATCTGGCCATATTGCCCACCAACCACTATGCAACTCTGATATATGTTGCATTCGTGCTGCTGTTGACACTCCCATACTGTTGTCAACACTGCAACTCCCTCTCATTTGTTGTTGCCGCAACTGCAACATCTACAACTGAAAACCATCCAAAATACTAAATCAACTGTGAGTCACCCGAGTCTCTGACTGCTGCTAGTATCTACACTGTCACTGAAGAATCTACACTGCTGCTAACTCTGCACTGTGCCAACTGCACTACTGCCAACTCTGCATTGTGCTTCCCAACATCTGACTGCTACTAGTCTCTGCAACTCTCACTCTGGCATCTGACTGCATCAACTATCACTGATCCATCCTGCTACTATATATTGTGGGCCCTCGTAGCAAGCTGTTGATCCATGAGGTGGACTCCTCAACTATTCTACCCATATGTAGCACTCTGGGCTACAACCCCAGGTCACCCCACCTCACTCCTGTAGATATATCAACAAACGATTTCTGGGTTCTTTAGAACGCATGTGCCTTAGCCTCTCCATCAATTTTCATGGCTAGAACGCATCCGATGCTACCAAAAACTAACAACGCAGAGGCAATGCAATGCTTCAGAGGGGATTCCGTATTTTGCTGGGGAGAAGTAGTGATTAAGTGCCAAAATCCAGAGATAGAGTCCGGAGGCTAGGGGGCTCCATCTTCTAGACAGCAGCTGATCAAATAGCGAGAGGGAAGCAGTTCCGAGTTGTGGAACTCAGTACTGTGTAGGCTAACGCAGAGGCAGCAGAGAACAGCTCAACTTGATCCAAGGTCAGTGTCAGATCGCCAGTGGGAGTGAGATTTTTCTCACTGGATTTATTGTCATTCATTTCTCTATATGGATTGCTAGATTTGAGCATCCATAGTTTTGTACTCAGATTTACTACTGCATAATATCAAAACCCTCAACTGCTACACCGATCTTCCCAAGTTGGGTTTTTCCGGGGACTTTAGTCCAAAAATAACTGTGTATTTGTCCGTGTGCATCTATTCTTCCAGCGTTATTTTTCTGCCGCAATATTTTATTTGTGAAGGCTGCAATGTATTAGTTTCGATATTTACCATAGAACATAGTAAATACTTTGTTCAATTTATTTAACAAATAGAAGAAACTAAATCAGTTGTTGCATTAAGATTTGGGGTTAGCTGAATTTTCACATGGTATCAGAGCCAATTTGTAAGCTGGAGAGCTTAGTAGCAGAAACGAAGAGGAATTTCGAAGCTTTGTGTAGGCAACAATTTGAAACCCTTAGAGGCAGTGGAGTTCCTTTTGGCCAACAAGGTCGATTTTTTAGGAAAAAATTATTTCTTCTGAGAGAGTTGACAGAGAATAAATTTTCCAGATCAAAGATTACTAGAGGCAAAGGGAGAAACAATATTTCCTTGCAGAGCAGATGTTCAGTTGGGATGCAATTATTTTGCAGCAGATTGCTAGCGTCAGGAGGAAGAAAGAGCACACACTGAGGGACTTCTTTCCTCAAGGAACTTCTAGTCCAGAAGTTCGATTTTTCACTACAGAGCAACAGTGGTTGTGAGCAGATTTTCCCAATCGATCAGGGAGTGTGTAGAGCTAGTCAGCAGCTACGCGGAGGAGAAGAGGAGGAGTTCGAATTTTTGCAAAGATGGCATCAATAGAGCTGAGAGATCAAGATCGGTTGGACGAAGCCTCCAACTATGTGATTTGGAAGGCAAGAATTCCTTGTCTTCTAGATAAGTACGATCTCAAAGCCTACATTGATAGCGTGGTAATGTACCCACAAATGCAAATACGTTGAAGGCCTACAAGAAGGAGATGGAAAAAGTAAAGAGGATGATTCTCAATGGGGTTCAAGATCACATGGTGTCTCACATAGTTGGAAAAGATACTACTTGGTGTGGGAAGCTCTTTCTACGCTATATGAGGGATCTTCCGAGCAGCAGAAGATGTATCTTGAGGAGAAGCTGAGATGGACAAGGATGCAAGAAAGGGAGAAATAATCCCTTCCTCACTAGGATTCAGGATGTCTGAGACCAACTTTCTATAGTAGGGTTAGTGCCCCAACGTACAGAATTGGTGCGGTTAGCTCTCAATAGCGTTTCCAAAGATTTGTTGGTATTTGTCCAGAGTATTCTAGGCAGAGACAAGTTTCCAGAGTGGGATCAAATGTGGGCTGATCTGCAGTAGGAGGAGATGAGACAAGATTTGGTGAAGAGCACCATCAGTGGCATCAACAACGACAATGGAACGAAGCAAGTGAAGGAAGAGGAAAATGTGGCCCTCGCATCAAACGGGTAGCAGGAGAAGCGTGGGAGGAAGAAGGACCTTTCCAAGGTCAAATGCTTCAGATGTGGTGAGCTTGGCCACTACAACACTCAGTGTCCTCTCAGGAAGAAGGTCAAGGAAGAGAAGCAGGCAACATTAGCAGAGATCGATAGGCTTTCCTCCAGGCTGGAGGAAGACTTCACTATGTTTGCTGACATACCCCCAGTAGTCAAATGGGGTGATTTGGTATTGTAGCCCTAGAATGCTACAGTTGGGCAGGATTCTTGAGGAGGTCCACCTCTTGAATAAGAACCTTACTATGGGAGCCCACAGTGTTTCAATAACAAGATGGATCGGTGGTAGTAGATGCAGTCAAATGCCAGAGTGACAGATGCAGAGTCTAGTTGCATGTTAGATGTTGGGGAGCACAGTGCAAAGTTGGCAACAGTGCAATTAGCACAGTGAAGAGTCAGTAACAACGCAGATACCTCAGTGACAGCGTAGATACTAGCAGTAGTTAGAGATTCGGAAGACAGATGCATCATACTAATCACAATTGATTCAATATTTAGGATGATTTTCAGTTGCATATGTTGCAGTTGCAGCAACAACATATGGAGAGGGAGTTGCAATGCAAATGCAGTGTTGGCAGCAGTTCTGCAAGGTCAGCAACAACAAAGATTCAACACATATCAGAGTTGCGCAGTAGTTGGTGAGCAACAACAACCAGACATCAACAACGTGATCGGAGATGATGCAGAGACATGGTGTTGTTTCAGTGGGTTGCAATGCTAGAACATATTCCTTGCTAAGAGGGAGTGTTAGTTTTTTTACCATCGGATGTGTTCTAGCCACAAAATTCGGTGGAGAGGTTAGAATGCTTGTATTCTCGAAAACCCATAAATTGTTTATGGAAATTCCACCTAGAGATGACTTAATTAAAACAATTGATCGTTTTTTAATGCTTCCTAAGTCTAAACTTACGAAATCTGATTAATTAAAGGGTATTAATTAATTCATGGTGAGAATCTTCTTGAAAAATACATGGATTGAGTTCTTGTTAATCTTAGACATCGATTAAGTTTTAATCATGGTCATTGATGCCTGAACGACAGATTATAAGAAGAAACTCGATGGGGCTTGGAGAACATAGATTAGACACCAGTAGTTCGATTTCACTAGCAAATCAATTTCCAGAGTAGCAGTGTTGAGTTTTCGAAGAGAGAGCTAGTGAGATCGAAGCAGTGAGAGAGGGGCAGGGATAGCAAGGCCGGAGGAAGTTTTTCCAGTTCCGGTGAGTGCACTGCAGAGAGGCAGTAAGTGGCATAGAGAGGCAACGCAGATTCACTGAGGCAGTGCAATGATTTAGAGGGGATTCCATATTTTTCTGGGGAGAACCAGTGATTTAGTGCCAAAAGCTGGAGAGAGAGTTTGGAGGCCAGAGGGGTCCATCTTCCAAACATCAACTGATCAGATAGTGAGAGGGAAGCAGTTCCGAGTTGTGGGACCAAGTACTGCATAGGCTGACGCAAGGACTACACAGCGACAGCAAAGAGCAGCTCAACTTGAGCCAAGGTCAGTGTCGGATAGCCAGTGGGAGTGAGATTTTTCTCACTAGATTTATTGTCAGTTATTTCTCTGTATGGATTGCTAGATTTGAGCATCCATATTTTTGTACTCAGATTTACTACTGCATAATATCAAAAACCTCAGCTGCTGCATCGGTTTTACCAAGTTGGGTTTTTCCAGGGACTTTAGTCCAAAAATAACTGTGTATTTGTGTGTCTGTGCATCTATTCTTCTAGTGTTATTTTTCTTCCGCAATATTTTATTTTATTTTTTTAACGAAAACGGATATAATTTGTATTAAAAGAAATCCAAAGCTTGCTGGCTGGTTACATTTAGGAAGTCCATGAACCAGCGATCCTCAACATGTAGAAGAACTGACTTCCTAACCTTAATATTCTGAATCTTCTTAGCTCTATTATTCAAGCCTATTTCCCTAATTTCCCCATGCTTGTGAATACAAACAAACTGCTAAAGTAAAAGACAGTAATACATGAGAAACAGAATTAAGGGGTTGGATCCCAATCTTCAACCCCATCTCTTATCCGGGTGCCTGCAGGAAGGAGGACTGGTTTGTTGGCTTCCGCATCCGCTTCCTTATTATTCTGCCGAAGAATGTGGAAAAAATTCACCTGAAGAAAGGAATCAACTAGCTTCCTTATTCTGGCAACCACTCTTGCTAGCCAAAAGTGCCTCAGGGACGTGTTATCCACAAGAATTCGTATCAAGGATTGGGAGTCACCAAGAATATTGGCTTTCTCAATACCAAGAACTTGTAAATGCTTGAGACCCTGCAACAAAGCCATGGCCTCAGCTTGCATGTTTGTATTGTGGCCCAGGCCCCAGGCATACCTGTTCTCTATGCAGCCATTCGCATTCCTAATGACACCCCCAGCCCCAGTAATTCTCGGATTGCCTTTGGCGGTCCCATCAAAAAACAAGGAAGAACTGTCACAATTATTGAGCCAAATGTGGAAATCGCTCTCAGCAAGCCTGATCTGCCAGTTTTTCATAGTTTGGAACTCTCTCTCATCCTTAGAAAACTGAAGGCCGAGCTTGCTCCCCCATGCAAGTTCTTGAGGATTTAAATTATTTCTTCCCAGCTTCTCAAATTTCTCACCGAGAAATTCCTTGATCAGGCTGTTGGCTTTTGACAAAACAAGGTTGCACTTCTGTTCTTTTTCATGAAAAATTATGGGGTTGCGCTCAATCCAAATTTGCTAGAAAATGAATTTTGGATAAATGTAATATTCCTAATTAGCCATGGCTAATTGGAATATTCGATTATGCTTATTTTTGCGTTCTATAGTTATTTATGAATAAAATGGTGAGGGAAAGGGGACATGACTCACTTTTAGAATAAAAGTCACTTCCTAGTAGCACAACGTTGTGACTAAAAGGGGAGCCAAGGGGGCCAAAGGGGGACGCAGAGATGGAGCCCACGCAGACACTTGGAAGGACTATGGAGAAGGGAAGAAACACGTGGCAAGAGAGGAATTACGCTGGAGAAGGTGGGCCTTGGGATTGAGAGAGGCAAAGGCTATAAAGGAGACAGGAGCTTCCTCATTTTGGCATTCAGTTATGTGCATTTGAGCTAGTCACTTCGACTTAGAGCACGTTGGCTGTTTAGCTAGTCTGCAGCACTATTTAGTGCATTGAGTGTCTCCGTTCGAAGATCTCACCCTTAGCCTCAAGGGACTTCGAGTGCCTGCTCGGGCAAGGTATTTCCATCAGCATTTTTGCAGTGGTTTCATCAGCATTTTCGGTAGGAGGATTGAGCATCTTGGAAGACTGTGCAGCACTGAGAGGGATGACGCAGTTCTTTTTGGCAAGAGTTCTGGATTGAGGGTTTGCAGCAGGATTTGTGCTGGGAGATTGAGCAAGGGATCAACCCTTGCATATTGGAGGGTTTTGGCAGAGGTTTCAGGTAGATTACTAGAGAGTTTCATTCAGTGGTAGCGCAGAGCATTGAGGGACTGTGCAGAACCCCAAGGGGGTGATTTTTGGGGGTCGGCCATTTCAGAAAAGCTTTCTGGGTTTTTCTGGGTTTCTTGAGTAGAGTCTGATTCCAGAGTTTCAGCCTTTTCTGAGGAGGGAAACAACCCCAAATCCTCATTTGATTTCCAGCAGCAAGACAGTTCTCCAGCAGTTGGGACGCAGATCAGAGAGAGGCCATTCCTTTGCTATTCTGAGTGCATTACGTCACTTGCCTTGTGCGAGCCGAGGTGCCATCTTTCTGATCACCTCCTGTACTCATTCTATTGCTTAGTATAATAAAATGGCTTAGAATTTCTCTTTGCATTTCTGGAGTATCTGATTATATTTCACGTTTATATTATTATATATTGCACCACTGTCATTTTTATCATTTTGAGCTTCTTGGTTGTTATATCATTTGTACGTATTTGGTTGGAGTTACTGGGGTTTTGGAGAATATCTCTGAAACAGGATATTACAGTGGTATCAGAGCATAGATCTGGCTCAGCCTGTGGAGCTAGCAATCTATGACACCGGGGGAAAAACCCTACATCTGTTACAGAGGTAGGAGATACAGAGACACTAGGCATAGGTTGGAGAATACCTACGGAGAGGGAGACTGTGTTCCGGTGGTGGATGCAAAACAGGAGGAGCCTGTGGTGGATGCAGAGCAGAAGGATCTGATGGCAGACGAGGACGGGAAGAGATTTGCGGATATGCTCCTCAAATCAGTGCAGGATCTGTCGAGGCAGATTGAGGTGATGGGGCAGAGATTCACGGCAGTAGAGGCCAGACAACGTGAGAGCCCACGGGTTTTTCAAATTGGTGAGGGATCGGGTGCATCCCATCATTTGCCAGAGTAGCGTGATACTGCACAGCAGGTGGCCTCGCATGCCCCTACACGCTCTACCATGCCCACTTTCTTAGGAGCAGACACGGGGGCCGGAGCCCAGCAGGAGGTAGAGCCCGGTCATATGGGCGATTATTTTGCAGAGTACCAGGCCTATGGGCAGGAGTTCAGGGATGCTCTTTCATTCAGAGACTTTGTTCAGCTCTAGCGGGATAGTAGACCCCACGACCATCACAGAGGGTACCGGCATTACCATGATGGTGACACCCACCGTGTAGCGAGTAGATTCCACTTGCCTACGTTTGATGGTTCATCAAACAGTTCGGCAAAGTCTTGGGTGGAGAAGCTGGACATTTATTTCCAGCTTAACCAGATGTCGGAGATAGAGGCCATCAAGGTGGCAACATTGCATTTGGATGGTGAGGCTCAGGATTGGTGGTTTCATGGGATGGTTACACTCGGACACTCCACAGTGACGACATATGCTGAGTTCACCAGGAGATTGATGGAGTGATTTGATCGGAGGGATCCAGAGTAGCATTTTGTTGAGCTGACGAGGCTCAAATAGACAGGGAGCCCAGAGACCTACATTGCAGATTTCTTGAGGGTCTCGATGATGGTGCCAGATCTATCCACGACACGGAGGATCTATATGTATGTTGAGGGGTTAGCAGAGCCACTTCGCGGTTTAGTCCGATCCACTAGACCAGCCACACTCCAGGACGCCATTAGCAGGACCCGGGACTTACAGGATGTCTTACCCAGGATCCGGACACCTTACCCCCAGAGATAGACTTTCCAGTCTAAGGGGAAGGATGTGAGCATTCCACCTCCAAAGGGGAATCCAGGACGAGCACAGATTGACGATGATGCCAAGAGGGCGCTGCAGAAGAAGCGGTTGTGCTTCACCTGTCAGGAGCCGTGGGAACTAGGACATAGATGTGCTGCTGGCAAAGCACATTTATTGAGGTGTTCTCCGAGAGCAGTGGGGAAGAGGATGATGAGGATGATGTGGAGGCAGGAGATATTCATGCCGTGCAGGGACCTTTGCCACCTCCACTGCCAACAGCAGGTGGTGCATCTTTTGCACCTACCGGAGGGGCCCTTGCAACATTGCGAGGAGTTCCCAAGTATCTGATGCTACGTGTACAGGGGACAGTACATGACGAGCGAGTATCAGTTTTGGTTGACAGTGGGGCAACCCACAATTTCATCAATGCACAGATAGTTGACCGGAGAGGTATACCGACAGAGAGCTTCGATGGGTTTTCAGTCTTGGTCCTAGGAGATTAGACCATGATGTGTGCTCGTTATGTTCTAGAGCTGTCAGTGACGATGGGCACCCACATATTGACTGACCACTTTTTCGTGGTTGATATTCTGGACACCAACATAATACTGGGTGTTCAGTGGCTTATCACTCTAGGGAAGGTCACGACAGATTAGAAGACCCTAGAGATGGAGTGGGATGATGAGAAGACAGGGAGGCATGAGAAGATACGGGGATAGCACACATATCCGCCTTAGACTGTTTCGGCTCATCGGATGGAGGTAGTCTTCCGGAAGGGGGATGTAGAGTGGGTAGTAGATGTAATATTCCTAATTTTGTTTGTTTTTGCCTTCTATAGTTATTTATAAATAAAAAGGTGAGGGAAAGGGAACATGACTGACTCTTAGAATAAAAATCACTTCCTAGTAGCACCACATTGTGACTTAAAGGGGAGCCAAGGGGGCCAAAAGGGGGTGCAGAGATGGAGCCCACACAGACACTTGGAGGGACTGCGCAGAAGGGAAGGAACACGTGGCAAGAGGGGAATTACGCTGGAGAAGGTGGGCCTTGGGATTGAGAGAGGCAAAGGCTATAAAGGAGAGAGGAGCTTCCTCATTTTGGCATTCAGTTATGAGCATTTGAGATAGTCACTTCGACTTAGAGCACGCTGGCTGTTTAGCTAGTCTGCAGCACTGTTTAGTGCATTGAGTGTCTCCGTTCGGAGATCTCACCCTTAGCCCTGGGGGACTTCGAGTGCCTGCTCAGGCAAGATATTTCCATTAGCATTTCAGCAGTAGTTTCATCAGCATTTCAGCAGTAGTTTGTTAAGTTATGGTATGTTCTATGCTTATAACAGTTTACTTCTTTTTCTTATTATATTCCACAGATTAGCAATCACATGTACATAAAGTAAAGTGTAGATAGAACATTAAACGATCGACAGAAAACAAGCCAAGACAAGAGACACAAGATGTGGCGGCTAGCCAGGGACAAACCCCACAATGTGTGGGGAAACCCTTTGATCAAATCTTCTTTTATCTTCATTAATTCAGCAGAGAGAAATAGTACAATAAATCTGATTCATATCAGCAATAGCAAACCCTAGATCAGCAGCATCAGCATTAGCAACTTCGTCATCAAACTACGGCAGACGATATCTCACAAACCGATCGTCGGATCGGCTTGATTCCACCACCAAAAGTTGCGGCTTCCAGAGAAGGTTCAGATGAACTACAGCGCAATTCAGATGAGGATATCTTCTAGTCCACGCAGGTCAATCTTTAATTCTGCAATTGCAGCTTCAGTTTCAGCAGCTTCCAATTTCAAACTAGGGCAGTCGATATCTTGCAAACCATCTGTCGGATTGACTTGATTCCACCACCAAAAGTTGTGGCTTTCAGAGGAGGTTCAGATGAACCTACAATGCAGTTCAGATGAGGAGATCTTCTAGTCCACGCAGGTCAATCTTTACTTCTGCAGTTGCAGCTTCAGTTTCAGCAACTTCCAGTTTCAAATGTGTGAGGGAGAGACCCTTTTCTGCGCAGTAGAGAAGAGACTCTTTTCTGTGCAGTAGAGAGAGAGAGAGAAGTGATGAGATGAGTGAGTCCAAATGAGGAAAAGTCCTCCTATATTTATACACAACGTTGGTGTTTGAATAGATGCGACTGTTGGGCTTCTGAGCCTACATGAGTTGTAGGTCGACTTGATAATAATTCCATAATCAAAATAAATTCATATCTCCATGAATACTTATTGGAATCGGATGATATTTATATCAATCCTACACCTCTCAACAAGAGGAATCTAATAAAAATATTATCATCCATGAATAAGATGACCCACATGAAATTTTGCCCTGGTTGCCAATTTTAACACTCCCTCTCAACTAGGGAGAACTTCATTTGCAATCTGTCTATCGGTCGTTACTATTCATCCATCAAATGCACTACCCTGTACAGCCTGACCCTTGCCCTGCTCTGCTCTATTCTGCCTATTCTTCTTTGTCTTGTTTTGCCCTGTACTGATCTGTACTGTTTTGCTCTGCTCTTGCATTGTTCTGTTCTGCTCTGCTTTTGTCCGAATTATGAAGAAGAAGAAATGATCGAGGATGTATCATACTGACTCAAAGTTAGTCTCAGAGTATGTACCACTGGTCCCAGACCAGTCTCAACCAACCCGAAGTCAGCGTCATAGTGAGTACAACTCCACTGGTCTCAGACCAGTATCATCCTCCACTGACTCAAGGTCAGTCTCAGAGTGCGTACCACTGGTCCCAGACCAGTCTCAACCGACCCGAAGTCAGCTTCATAGTAGGTACCACTCCTACCACTAGTCCCAGACCAGTATCGCAGTCTCAGAGAGTGTACCACTGGTCCCAGATCAGTCTCAACCAACCCGAAGTCAGTGTCATAGTATGTACCACTCTCACTGGTCCCAGACCAGTACTGCACTGACACGAAGTCAGTCTCGGAGTATGTACCACTGGTCCCAGACCAGTCTCAACCGACCCGAAGTCAGCGTCATAGTATGGTACAACTCCTATCATTGGTCCCAGACCAGTATCATTGATCCAAGATCAATGGAGGTCATCTTAGCGTAGGGAGTACGGTAGATACAACGATGCATCCATATGTACTACTATGGTCCCTAACTTCATTTCCCTACTCATTGATCAGATGAGAGGTACTTCCCATGAGTCCCAGACTGCATGGGTAGGATGCCTCGACAGGAGAACTAATCAATCTTGTCCTCACAAGAGAACACATCAATCCTGCTACAATCGCCATGGAGAACACATCAATCCAGGCCGCCATGGAAAACACATCAATCCAGGCCTCACAGGAGAACACATCAATCCTGCTACAGTCGCCATGGAGAACACATCAATCCTGCTACAATCTCTATGGAGAACACATCAATCCAGGCCTCGCAGGAGAACACATCAATCCTGCTACAATAGCCATGGAGAGCACATCAATCCAGGCCTCACAGGAGAACACATCAATCCTGCTACAATCGCCATGGAGAGCACATCAATCCAGGGCTCACAGGAGAACACATCAATCCTACTAAGATCGCCATGGAGAGCACATCAATCTAGGCCTCACAGGAGAACACATCAATCCTGCTACATAGGAGAGCGAATCATCCTGTTCCACAAGACAGCGAATCATCTTGTCCCACAAGAGAGCGAATCATCTTGTTCCAGTGCGCACCACCAGGGGAGGGTGAGTCACCCTATGGTTGTATGTTGCTCCAATAAGAACTGCAAGCCCTCAGAGCTCCTAGAGCTTAATGTATGCAACATGCACGACCCTTGTACAAGGGTTTCTTGATGACTCCAAGTCGTTTGGGAAAATCACAGATTAGATCTTTTCTCGGGCTTTGACAAGGTGTATCGACCTGTACATCATCTTAATGCGATGGAGCCTCCTTGCTCATCGACTTACCATATCCCAGATGATGTCTATCTGCTGGAGCAATCAACGAATACGATTCCTCAATAATCGAATCCCACCTCTGGTTGTTACAGAGAATCATAATGGTATGTGTTCAAACAGCTCACTGAAGAGCTTCCCCAACCAGGCAACTTCATACGAGTTCATACTCATAGATATGTATCCGGTCTCGGTGGTGCTTATGGCAACCGATTTCTGCTTCCTGCTCATCCATTATATCGAAGCAGAATCCAAAGAGAAACAACATTAAAAGTGCTCCAGTGATCCTCCACACTACCTGCCTAATCAACATTCGAATAATCATGCAGTTTCATATTTCCGGTAATGTATCTCAATCCATGAGAGATTGTGTCCTGAAGACATCTCAGAATATTCTTGGCACCAATCTAGTGAAGCTCAACCAAATATGAGCTCACAATGCTAACTGCAATACATATGTTCGGATGGAGGTTCACCAAGAACATCAACGCGAATGAGTTTTTGAAACTTAGAGGCATTCCCAAATCTGGTCCGACATCACTACCATATAACTTCTGAAAGTTAAGATCCTCGAGGTAGTCACAGGTTTGCAGTCCATCATACCAAATCTTTCCAATATCTTTACCACATATTTTCTTTGAGATAGGAAAATTTCCCTTGGCTTTTGCCATACTTCAAGTCCTTGGTCCTTCATTTCAAATTCAGAAGCCAACTCCCTCTTACATTTGTGAATGAGAGGTTCTGCACCTGTTAGAAAGAGGTCATCCACATACAACACCAGTATGAGAGGCTTGTCATCTTCAACCTTAAAGTAAAGGTTAGGATCGGCTTCACTCCTAGTGAATCCCAACTTCATCAAGTAGCTATCGATCCTCTCATACCATGCTCGGGGTGCTTGCTTCAGCCCATAGAGAGCCTTCTACAACCTGCATACATGAGATTTTCGATCATAAATCTCAAATCCTTTGGGTTGCTCCACATAGACCTCTTCTTTGATCGAACCGTGCAAGAACGCGGTCTTGACATCCATCTGATGTAGGTTCCATCCTTGTGAAGCCACAAAGGCTATGATCAAGCGGATGGTCATATGTCTGGCAACAGGTGCAAATATCATAGTCTATACCTTCCTTCTGGGATAAACCACGAGCAACAAAACGAGCCTTATACTTTTCCGTACTTCCATTTGTTGCATGCTTTATCTTATAAAGCCATTTTGAAGTAACAATTGTCTTTTCCGAGGTTTGGGAACTACTTCCCAGACATCATTCTCCATAATAGACTCATATTCTATGGTCATAGCATCCTTCCATACTTAATGCTTGACGACATCTGAGAATGATGAAGGCTCATTTTGTATGATCGTGCTCATGATGGTCAGGTATCCCTGATACCTGTTAGGTTTCTTACTTTGACGGAAGGTTCCTCAGGGTGCAGCATGTCCTTCAGCATCATCAAGTATCCCCCTAAGCCATGAAGGCCTCTTCCTAGAAGAAGAAGGCTCATGTGGATGAGAATCAATCGGATCCATGGGTTCTTCTACATCAGGCATTGATTCATCATCCTTTTCTTTCGATTCCTTGGTGTCGGCTTCTTGAGAGCTCCTCAAAGTCGGAAGATTGTCCACCTTGCTGAGAGCCATATCTTCGTCAAAGGTGACATCATGACTAATCACGACTTCCCTTTGACTGGCGGTGAAAATTTCTTCAGGAGTCTTGGAACCCAATGCTTGATGAGGGCATCGATTTTGTACATATACGGTGGTGTTTGTAGTTTCAGCCCATAGAAACTTTGGAAGTCTTTGATCATGTAGCATGGCCCAAACAACTTCCACAATCGTGCGGTTCTTCCTTCCTGCCACACCATTCTGCTCAGGAGTATGTGGTGTAGTAGTCTCCCTCTTAATGCCAACCTCAGGTATGCCTGAGTGAACCAACTATAATATATCGGAGGTCTTGCTTTGGCTTGAGGGGAATGGTCCCCTTTTGAGCTTTCCTTCAGCACATCCTGGACATACACCTTCTTTCTCTACTCAGAATTCGGGCATCCCTGTCACCATTTGTCTTACACCGAGTATAGCTTTATAATGAAGGGGGGCAAACCTCCGATGCCAAAGTTCAGACTGAAGAGATGTGTCATAAGACATGACACCTAGCGGACTTCCATTGACTTGATATAATGAATCAACACGAAACCCAAGATTAAAGGCATCTTTAGCATTATTTTTCCATATATGTACCTTGCCATCGCTGAAGGTTACCTTGTAGCCTTTGTCTTCCATTGCCGAGATGGACACCAGGTTCTTTCGGAGGTCAGGTGCATTTAGTACATCTTGGAATTTCTAGCCTTCTTGAATGGTTGTCCTCTTCCTTGATTTCCAGCACTCCTTTTACCTTTGCTATTGAATTTTTCGTCCCTTCGATTACCATGAGAGGGATTTTGATCATTGTCACAGTGAGCGTCTTTTCTATCAGGGCATTCCCTTGCATAGTGACTTGCTTTATTGCAAATGTAACATCATCCTTTTCTTCCACCCTTAGGTCCATCCTTTCCTTTTGATTTAGTCCCGGAATTATTTATTTTCTTAGCATGAGAAGAAAAGGCAGCAGGAGGACCTTTAGGCATGGGCATTTCTTGCTCTTCTACCCTTGTTTCTTCTTGAATGCATCTAGCCATAAATTCCTCGAAACCAGGGATTACATTATTGTTTAGAAGGGTAGTCCTGAACACGTACCATTCGGATGGTAATCCTCCAAGAGTTGTGAGTGCCATTTCCCTGTTAGTAATAGTTTCACCAATAGATAGGAGATCGTTCTTGATCTCGGTGATTCTTAAGAAGTATGCATGCATATTCTCATCTTTACCCTTCTTGATTTCCCTCGGCTTATTTCTAAGAAACAAAACTTGATTTGCATCATTAACTTTAAATAAATTCACCAGTCTATCGTAGATTTCCTTGGAGGTGTCCAGTTCAGAGACGTAGGCCACCAAGTGCTTGTCGATAGAGTCCCGGATGATCTTCTTTGTTTTAACTTCTTCGTTTTTCCATTTGTTCCAGGCAGCAGTGGATGCATTTGATGGAGGCTCAACAATATTGCCTCTTACATGGTCCAGCACTCCTTGATCTTCTAGGGTTAGATCGATAGACATCTTCCATCCGTGAAAGTCAGCTTTCTCACGGAGCTTGTCTTCAGCAGGAAAGAGTGTTGAAGACCCCATCGTTCTTTTAGGATAGCCTTGCCAATCTTCTCTTCGGTGATTGCTCTTGCTCTTGCTCGGGCTTTGTCTTCACCTCAGCTCTGATACCATGTTAAGTTATGGTATTTTCTATGCTTATAACAGTTTACTTCTTTTTCTTATTATATTTCACAGATTAACAATCACATGTACATAAAGTAAAGTGTAGATAGAACATTAAACGATCGACAGAAAACAAGCCAAGACAAGAGACACAAGATGTGGTAGCTAGCCAAGGACAAACCCCACAATGTGTGGGGAAACCCTTTAATCAAATCTTCTTTTATCTTCAATAATTCAGTAGAGAAATAGTACATAAATCTGATTCATATCAGCAGTAGAAAACCCTAGATTAGTAGCGTCAACATTAGCGGCTTCACCATCAAACTAGGGCAGACGATATCTCACAAATCGACCGTCGAATCGGCTTGATTCCACCACCAAAAGTTGCGGCTTCCAGAGGAGGTTCAGATGAACCTACAACGCAGTTCAGATGAGGAGATCTTCTAGTCCACGCAGGTCAATCTTTACTTCTGCAGTTGCAGCTTCAGTTTCAGCAGCTTCCGGCTTCAAACTAGGGCAGTCGATATCTTTCAAACCATCTGTCGGATTGACTTGATTCCACCGCCAAAAGTCGTGGCTTTCAGAGGAGGTTCAGATGAACCTAAAATGCAGTTCAGATGAGGAGATCTTCTAGTCCACGTAGGTCAATCTTTACTTCTGCAGTTGCAGCTTCAATTTCAGCAGCTTCCGGCTTCAAATGTGTGAGGGAAAGACCCTTTTCTACGCAGTAGAAAAGAGACTCTTTTCTGCGCAGTAGAGAGAGAGAGATGTGATGAGATGAGTGAGTCCAAATGAGAAAAAGTCCTCCTATATTTATACACAACGTTGGTGTTTGAATAGATGCGACTGTTGGGCTTCTGAGCCTACATGAGTTGTAGGTCGGTTTGACAATAATTCCATAATCAAAATAAATTATATCTCCATGAATACTTATCGGAATCGGATGATCTTTATATCAATCTTACACCTCTCGACGAGAGGAATCTAATAAAAATATTATCAGCCATGAATAAGATGACCCACATGAATTTTTTCCCTTGTTGCCAATTTTAACATAGTTTCATCAGCATTTTGGAGGACTGCGCAGCACTGAGAGGGATGACACAGTTATTTCTGGCAAGAGTTCTGGGTTGAGGGTTTGCAGTAGGATTTGTGCTGGGAGATTGAGTAGGGGATCAGCCCTTGCATATTGGAGAGTTTTGGCAGAGGTTTCAGGCATATTTCTGGAGGGTTTCATTCAGTGGCAGCGCAGAGCATTGAGGGACTGCGCAGAACCCCAAGGGGGTGATTTTCGGGGGTCGGCTATTCCAGGAAAGCTTTCTGGGTTTTTTGGGTTTCTTGAGTAGAGCCCGATTCCAGAGTTTCAACATTTTCCGAGGAGGGGAACAACCCCAAATCCTCATTTGATTTCCAATAGCAGCAGCAACACGACAGTTCTCCAGCAGCTTCCACGCAGTTCTGAGAGAGGCCATTCCTTTGCTATTTTGTGTATTTCTTCATTTTCTTTGTGCAAGTCGAGGTGCCATCTTTCTGATCACCTCCTGTACTCATTCTATTGCTCAGTATAATAAAATGGCTTAGCATTTCTCTGCATTTCTTGAGTATCTGCTTATATTGCACATTTATATTATTATATATTGCACCACTATTATTTCTATCATTTTGAGTTTCCTGATTATTATATCATTTGTACGTATTTGGTTGGAGTTTACTGGGGTTTTGGAGAATATCCCTGAAACGGGATATTACAGTGGTATCAGAGCATAGATCTGGCTCAGCCTGTGGAGCTAGCAATCTATGACACCGGGGGAAAAACCCTACATCTGTTACAGAGGTAGGAGATACAGAGACACTGGGCGTAGGTTGGAGAATAACTACGGAGAGGGAGACTGTGTTCCGGTGGTGGACGCAGAACAGGAGGAGCTTGTGGTGGACACAGAACAGAAGGAGCCTAGGGTGGACGCAGAGCAGGGGGATCCGATGGCAGATGAGGACGGGAAGAGATTTGCGGATATGCTCCTCAAATCAGTACAGGATCTGTCAAGGCAGATTGAGGTGATGGGGTAGAGATTCACGGCAGTAGAGGCTAGACAGCGTGAGAGCCCACGGGTTTTTCAGGTTGGTGAGGGATCGGGCGCATCCCACCATTTGCCAGAGCAGCGTGATACTGCGCAGTAGGTGGCCTCACATGCCCCTACACGCTCTACCATGCCCACTTTCTTAGGAGCAGGCACGGGGGCCATAGCCCAGCAGGAGGCAGAGCCCAGACATATGGGCAATTATTTTGCAGAGTACCAGGCCTATGGGCAGGAGTTCAGGGAAGCTCTTTCATTCAGAGACTTTGTTCAGCTCCAGTGGGATAGTAGACCCCGCGACTATCACAGAGGGTACCGCATTACCATGATGGTGACACCCACCGTGCAGCGAGTAGATTCCACTTGCCTACATTTGATGGTTTATAAAACAGTTCGGCAAAGTCTTGGGTGGAGAGTCCAGCTTAACCAGATGTCAGAGACAGAGGCCATCAAGGTGGCAACATTGCATTTGGATGGTGAGGCTCAGAATTGGTGGTTTCATGGGATGGTTACACTCGGACACTCCACAGTGACGACATATGTCGAGTTCACCAGGAGATTGATGGAGCGATTTGATCGGAGGGATCTAGAGCAGCATTTTGTTGAGCTAACGAGGCTCAAACAGACAGGGAGCCCAAAGACCTACATTGCAGATTTCTTGAGGGTCTCAGTGATGGTGCCAGATCTATCCACGGCACGGAGGATCTATATGTATGTTGAGGGGTTAGCAGAGCCACTTTGGGGTTTAGTCCGATCCACTAGACCAGCCACACTTCAGGACGCTACTAGTAGGACCTGGGACTTACAGGATGTCTTACCCAGGACTCGGACACCTTACCCCCAGAGATAGACTTTCCAGTCTAAGGGGAAGGATGTGAGGATTCTACCTCCAAAGGGGATTCCAGGACGAGCACAGATTGACGATGATGCCAGGAGGGAGCTGAAGAAGAAGCGGTTGTGCTTCACCTATCAGGAGCTGTGGGCACTAGGACATGATGTGCTGCTGGCAAAGCACATTTTATTGAGGTCTTCTCCGAGAGCAGTGGGGAAGAGGATGATGAGGATGATGTGGAGGCAGGAGATAGCCATGTGGTGCAGGGACCTTTGCCACCTCCACCGCCAGCAACAGGTGGTGCATCTTTTGCACCTACTGGAGGGGCCCTTGCAGCATTGCGAGGATTTCCCAAGTATCTGACGCTACGTGTACGGGGGACAGTACGTGGCCAGCGGGTATCAGTCTTGGTTGACAGTGTGGCAACCCACAACTTCATCGATGCACAGATGGTTGAGTGGAGAGGTATACAGACAAAGAGCTTCGATGGGTTTTCAGTCTTGGTCCCAGGAAATCAGACCATGATGTGTACTCGTTATGTTCCAGAGCTGTCAGTGACGATGGGCACCTACACCTTGACTAACCACTTTTTCGTGGTCAATATTCTGGACACCAACATAATATTGGGTGTTCAGTGGCTTATCACTCTAGGGAAGGTCACGATAGATTGGAAGACCCTAGAGATAGAGTGGGATAATGAGAAGACAGGGAGGCATGATAAGATACTGGGGCAGCACACATATCCGCCTCAGACTATTTCGGCTCATCGGATGGAGGTAGTCTTTCGGAAGGGGGATGTAGAGTGGGCAGTAGAGTTGCGTGCATCAGAGGCTGGGACTACAGGGTAGACAATACATCCAGAGATACAGTCCATCCTTGACCAGTATGCCATAGTGTTTGGGGAGATTCCGTCGGGACAGCCATCGGACCGGGGGTTTGAGCACACCATCGAGCTTGAGCAGGGCATACAGGGAGTGATTACCACTCCCTATAGGCACCCCAAGGCCTATCGGGATGAGATTGAGCGGCCTATCCAGGAGTTGCTGGCTCTTGGGCACATTCGGCCGAGCACGAGTCCTTTCGCTTTTTCCGTGGTTTTGGTGAAGAAGAAGGACGGCACATTGAGAATGTGCATTGACTATAGGGCCCTGAACAAGAAGACACTGAAGAACAGATACCCCATACCCAGGATCGACGAGTTGATGGATGAGTTGAGAGGAGCACAGCTCTTCTCAAAGATTGATTTGAGATCTGGGTACCATCAGATTTGCGTGAGGGAGCAGGACATTCCGAAGACTGCCTTCAGGTGTCACTATGGGCACTTTGAGTTCTTGGCGATGCCCTTTGGGTTAACCAACGCCCCCGCCACATTTCAGTCCTGCGTGAATCACATCTTCTGCAGTCAGTTGAGGAAGTTTGTGTTGGTATTCTTTGATGACATTCTCATTTACAGCAGGACTTGGGAGGAGCATCTCCAGCACATTGAGACAGTGTTGCGTATCTTGCAGGAGCAGTAGTGCTATGCCAAACTCTCCAAGTGTGAGTTTGGGTTGACAGAGATGTTGTATTTGGGGCACATCATAGGGGTGGATGGAGTGAGAGTCCACGAGGAGAAGATCAGGGCCATTAAAGAGTGGCTGAAGCCGAGAAACGTGACAGAACTCCGGGGATTCATTGGCATTTGTACTTACTACTGGAAGTTCGTCAAGAGTTTTTCACAGATTGCTGCAACCCTGATAGATTTGACGAGGAAGGGGGCTTTCACTTAGTCAGATACAGCGCAGCGAGCCTTTGACAGGCTCAAGGAGGTTATGAGCAGCTGCCCAGTGCTTGCATTGCCATATTTCATGCAGCCATTTGTTTTGGAGTGTGACACGTCGGAAGAGGGGATCGACGCAATATTGATGCAAGGAGGTCACCCTATAGCCTATGAGAGCGAGAAGCTCCTTCCGCACAAGAGATTGTATTCTATATATGACAAGGAGATGTTGGCCATCATGCATGCATTGGCCAAATTCCGGTAGTATTTAGTGGGTACCAGGTTCAGGGTGAGGACTGATAACAACAACCTCAGATTCTTTTTGGAGCAAAAGCAGCTATAGGAGAGGCAGCAGAAGTGGATCAACAAGATCCAAGCATATGACTTTGACATTGAGTATGTCAAGGGTAAGAACAACGTGGTAGCAGATGCTCTTTCACGTACACCAGCCACGTTGTCTCTTATGAGCTTGGACACAGACTGGAGGGCTCGACTCTCAGTAGAGTACTCCAAGGACAGGTTTGCATGTTTTGGATGGGCAGGTGGCGGATGACAGGTACAGGGTGGTCGATGAGATCATCTACTACAGGGATCGGATCTTCTTGACTAAGACATCTCAGCTCAAGAAGAAGATACTCTAGGCATCACATGAGTCACCATTGGCTGGCCATCAGGGGTTTACCAAAACCTACTGGGCCATCAGAGAGTAGGTTCTCATAGAAGGGCCTCAAGGAGGACGTACTCCAACATATCCAGGAGTGCGACGTTTGTCAGAGGAATAAGGGGGAGATGAGCCATCCCGCAGGTTTGTTGCAGCCTCTTCCCATTCCGGAGGGGAAATGGGAGCGCATTTCGATGGACTTCATCACAGGGTTGCCCATGGTACAGGGCAAGGATTGTATCTTTGTCGTTGTTGACCGACTGACGAAGTATGCACATTTCTTTGCCATATCCACACACTACACAGCAGCACAGGTGGCCGAGCTGTTCTTCAGAAAAGTCTTCAGGCTACATGGTCTTCCTAAGACCATCGTTAGTGACAGGGACAGCCGTTTCATGGGCGGGTTTTGGCAGGAGCTTTTTCGGCTAGTGGGGACGGAGTTGACACCGAGTACCAGTTATCACCCACAGACAGACGGACAAACAGAGATAGTTAACAAGTGGCTGGAGGGCTACTTGCGTAACTATGTCAGTGGGCAGCAGAGGGCATGGTTGAAGTGGCTGCATCTAGGGGAGTACTGCTACAACACTACACATCACATGTCCATTGGTATGTCACCATTCTATGCTTTGTATGGGTATCATCCTTTATCTTTTGTTGACATGATGTTTGGTGGTAGCAAGGCTTCGAGAGCCAAGATCTGGATCCAAGAGAGTCAGGATATCCTTCGAGTTCTCAAGATAACATGGCTACAACGCAGAACCAACAGAAGCTGTATGCTGATAGGGGTCAGTTGGAGAGACAGTTTGAGGTAGGGGACATGGTCTACCTACAATTACAGCCATACTGATAGTCGTCACTGAAGCAGAAGGGGGCTGAGAAGCTCAAGCCCCGCTTTTATGGGCCATACAGGGTGATACGCAGGATTGGACAGGTTGCATATGAGTTGGAGCTGCCCCAAGGAAGCAAGATTCATAACACTTTTCATGTATCATGCCGGAAGAAGGCATTGGGACAGCAGGTGACAGTGACAGATAGCTACCACCCATGGATGATGAGGGGCATTTGGTGTTGCAGCCAGAGGCTATTATTGATACCAGGGAGAGGCAGCTACGGAGCATAATGGTCGGGGAATTCTTGGTGAGGTGGAAAAATTTGCCGGATGAGGATGCCACTTGGGAGAGTGAGAAAATCTTGCAGAATCCATCACTTCAGTTGCTTGAGGGCAAGCAACATTTTGCCAGGGGAGACTGTAATATTCCTAATTAGCCATGTCTAATTGGAATATTCGATTTTGCTTATTTTTGCCTTCTATATTTATTTATGAATAAAAAGGTGAGGGAAAGGGGACATGACTCACTTTTAGAATAAAAGTCACTTCCTAGTAGCCCCACGTTGTGACTTAAAGGGGAGCCAAGGGGGCCAAAGGCGAACACAGAGATGGAGTCCAAGCAGACACTTGGAGGGACTGCGCAGAAGGGAAGGAACACGTGGCAAGAGGGAAATTATGCTGGAGAAGGTGGGCCTTGGGATTGAGAGAAGAAAAGGCTATAAAGGAGAGAGGAGCTTCCTCATTTTGGCATTCAGTTATGAGAATTTGAGATAGTCACTTCGACTTAGAGCATGCTGGTTGTTTAGCTAGTCTGTAGCACTGTTTAGTGCATTGAGTGTCTCCGTTCGGAGATCTCACCCTTAGCCCCGGGGGACTTTGAGTGCCTGCTCATGCTAGGTATTTCTATTAGCATTTCAGCAATAGTTTCATCAGCATTTCAGTAGTATTTTCATCAGCATTTTGGAGGACTGCGCAGCACTGAGAGGGATGACGCAGTTCTTTCTGGCAGGAGTTCTGGGTTGAGGGTTTGCAGTAGGATTTGTGCTGGGAGATTGAGTAGGGGATCAGCCCTTGCATATTGGAGAGTTTTGGCAGAGGTTTCAGGCAGATTTTTGGAGGGTTTCATTCAGTGGCAGCGCAGAGCATTGAGGGACTGCGCAGAACCCCAAGGGGGTGATTTTCAGGGGTCGGCTATTCCAGGAAAGCTTTCTGGGTTTTTCTGGGTTTCTTGAGTAGAGCCCGATTCCAGAGTTTTAGCATTTTCTAGGGAGGGGAACAACACCAAATCCTCATTTTATTTCCACCAGCAGCAGCACGGTAGTTCTCCAGCAGCTTCCATGTAGTTCTGAGAGAGGCCATTCCTTTGCTATTCTGAGTGTATTTCTTCACTTGCCTTGTGCAAGTCGAGGTGCCATCTTTCTGATCACCTCCTGTACTCATTCTATTGCTCAGTATAATAAAATGGCTTAGCATTTCTCTGCATTTCTTGAGTATCTGCTTATATTGCACGTTTATATTATTATATATTGCACCACTCTTATTTCTATTATTTTGAGTTTCCCGGTTATTATATCATTTTTACGTATTTGGTTGGAGTTTACTGGGGTTTTGGAGAATATCCCTGAAACGGGATATTATAGTAGAGCTGCGTGCATCAGAAGCAGGGACTACAGGGCAGACAGTACATCCGAAGATACAGTCCATCCTTGACCAGTATGCCATAGTGTTTGGGGAGATTCCGTCGGGACAGCCATCGGACCGGGGGTTTGAGCACACCATCGAGCTTGAGCCGGGCATACAGGCAGTGATTACCACCCCCTATAGGCACCCCAAGGCCTATCGGGATGAGATTGAGCGGCCTATCTAGGAGTTGCTGGCTCTTGGGCACATTCGGCCGAGCACGAGTCCTTTCGCTTCTTCCGTGGTGTTGGTGAAGAAGAAGGATGGCACATTGAGAATGTGCATTGACTATAGGGCCCTGAACAAGAAGACACTGAAGAACAGGTACCCCATACCCAAGATCAACGAGTTGATGGATGAGTTGAGAGGAGCACGGTTCTTCTCAAAGATTGATTTGACATCTGGGTACCATCAAATTCGCGTGAGGGAGCAAGACATTCCCAAGACCGCCTTAAGGTGTCACTATGGGCACTTTGAGTTCTTGGTGATGCCCTTTGGGCTAACCAACGCCCCCGCCACATTTCAGTCCTACATGAATCACATCTTCCGCAGTCACTTGAGGAAGTTTGTGTTGGTATTCTTTGATGACATTCTCATTTACAGCAGGACTTGGGAGGAGCATCTCCAGCACATTGAGACAGTGTTGCGTATCTTGCAGGAGCAGCAGTTCTATGCCAAACTCTCCAAGTGTGAGTTTGGGTTGACAGAGATGTTGTATTTGGGGCACATCATAGGGGTGGACGAAGTGAGAGTCCACGAGGAGAAGATCAGGGCCATTAGAGAGTGGCCGGAGCTGAGAAACGTGACATAACTCCGGGGGCTCATTGGCATTTGTACTTACTACCGAAAGTTTGTCAGGAGTTTCTCACAGCTTGTTGCACCCCTGACAGATTTGACGAGGAAGGGGGTTTTCAGTTGGTCGGATACAGTGCAGCGGGCCTTTGACAGGCTCAAGGAGGTTATGAGTAACTGCCCAGTGCTTGCATTGCCAGATTTCACGCAGCCATTTGTTTTGGAGTGTGACGCATCGGGAGAGGGGATTGGTGCAATATTGATGCAGGGAGGTCACCCTATAGCCTATGAGAGCGGAAGCTCCTTTCGCACGAGAGGTTGTATTCTGTATACGACAAGGAGATGCTAGCCATCATGCATGCATTGGCCAAGTTCCGGCAGTATTTAGTGGGTAACAGGTTTAGGGTGAGGACTGATCACAACAGCCTCAGATTCTTTTTGGAGCAGAAGCAGCTACAGGAGAGGCAGCAGAAGTGGATCAGCAAGATCCAAGCATATGACTTTGACATTGAGTATGTCAAAGGTAAGAACAACATGGTAGCAGATGCTCTTTCACGTAGGCCAGCCACGTTGTCTCTTATGAGCTTGGACACAGACTGGAGGGCTCGACTCTTAGTGGAGTACTCCAAGGACAGGTTTGCATGTGAGGTTTTGGATGGGCAGGTGGTGGATGACAGGTACAGGGTGGTCGATGAGATCATCTACTACAGGGATCGGATCTTCTTGACTGAGGGATCTCAGCTCAAGAAGAAGATACTCTAGGCATCACATGATTCACCATTGGCCGGCCATCAGGGGTTTACCAAAACCTACAGGGCCATCAGAGAGAGGTTCTCATGGAAGGGCCTCAAGGAGGACGTACTCCAACATATCCGGGAGTGCGACATTTGTCAGAGGAACAAGGGGGAGATGAGCCATCCCGCGGGTTTATTGCAGCCTCTTCCCATTCTGGAGGGGAAATGAGAGAGTATTTCGATGGAATTCATCACAGGGTTGCCCATGGTACAGGGAAAGGATTGTATCTTTGTCGTCGTTGACCGGATGACGAAAGTACGCACATTTCTTTGCCATATCCGCACACTACACAGCAGTACAGGTGGCCGAGCTATTCTTCAGAGAGGTCTTTAGGCTACATGGTCTTCCTAAGACCATCGTCAGTGACAGGGACAACCGTTTCATGGGTGGGTTTTGGCAGGATCTTTTTCGGCTAGTGGGGATGGAGTTGACACCGAGCACCAGTTATCACCCACAGACAAACAGACAGACAGAGATAGTTAACAAGTGGCTGGAGGGCTACTTGCGTAACTATGTCAGTGGGAAGCAGAGAGCATGGCTGAAGTGGCTGCATCTAGGGGAGTACTGCTACAACACTACACATCACATGTCCATTGGTATGTCACCATTCTATGCTTTGTATGGGTATCATCCTTTATCTTTTGTTGACATGATGTTTGGTGATAGCAAGGCTCCAAGAGCCAAGATTTGGATCCAAGAGAGTCAAGATATCCTTCGAGCTCTCAAGGATAACATGGCTACAGCGCAGAACCAATAGAAGCTATATGCTGATAGGGGTCGGGTGGAGAGACAGTTTGAGGTAGGGGACATGGTCTACCTACGATTACAGCCATACTGACAATCGTCATTGAAGCAGAAGGGTGCTGAGAAGCTCAAGCCCCACTTTTGTGGGCCATACAGGGTGATAAGTAGGATTGGACAGGTCGCATATGAGTTGGAGCTACCCCAAGGCAGCAAGATTCATAACATTTTTCATGTATCATGCCTGAAGAAGGCATTGGGACAGCAGGTGACAGTGACAGATGAGCTACCACCCATGGATGATGAGGGGCATTTGGTGTTGCAGCCAGAGGCTATTATTGATATTAAGGAGAGGCAGCTACGGAGCAGTATGGTCCAGGAATTCTTGGTGAGGTGGAAGAATTTGCCGGATGAGGATGCCACTTGGGAGAGTGAGAAAATCTTGCAGCATCCATCACTTCAGTTGCTTGAGGACAAGCAACATTTTGCTGGGGGAAACTGTAATATTCCTAATTAGCCATGGCTAATCGGAATATTCGATTATGCTTATTTTTGCCTTCTATAGTTATTTATGAATAAAAAGGTGAGGGAAAGGGGACATGAGTCACTTTTAGAATAAAAGTCACTTCCTAGTAGCATAACGTTGTGACTAAAAGGGGAGCCAAGGGGGCCAAAGGGGGACACAGAGATGGAGCCCATGCAGACACTTGGAGGGACTGCGCAGAAGGGAAGAAACACGTGGCAAGAGAGGAATTACGCTGGATAAGGTGGGCCTTGGGATTGAGAGAGGCAAAGGCTATAAAGGAGAGAGGAGCTTCCTCATTTTGGCATTCAGTTATGTGCATTTGAGCTAGTCACTTCAACTTAGAGCACGCTGGCTATTTAGCTAGTCTGCAACACTGTTTAGTGCATTGAGTGTCTCCATTCGGAGATCTCACCCTTAGCCCCGGGGGACTTCGAGTGCCTGCTTGGGCAAGGTATTTCCATCAGCATTTTTGCAGTAGTTTCATCAGCATTTTTGGTAGGAGGATTGAGCATCTTGGAGGACTGCGCAGCACTGAGAGGGATGACGCAGTTCTTTCTGGCAGGAGTTCTGGATTGAGGGTTTGCAGCAGGATTTGTGCTGGGAGATTGAGCAGGGGATCAGCCCTTGCATATTGGAGGGTTTTGGCAGAGGTTTCAGGTAGATTACTGGAGAGTTTCATTCAGTGGCAGCGCAGAGCATTGAGGGACTGCGCAGAACCCCAAGGGGGTGATTTTCGGGGGTCGGCCATTTCAGAAAAGCTTTCTGGGTTTTTCTGGGTTTCTTGAGTAGAGTCCGATTCCAGAGTTTCAGCCTTTTCTGAGGAGGGGAACAGCCCCAAATCCTCATTTGATTTCCAGCAATAGCAGTAGCACGGCAGTTCTCCAGCAGCTGGGACGCAGTTCAAAGAGAGGCCATTCCTTTGCTATTCTGAGTGCATTACTTCACTTGCCTTGTGCGAGCCTAGGTGCCATCTTTTTTATCACCTCCTGTACTCATTCTATTGCTCAGTATTATAAAATGGCTTAGCATTTCTCTCTGCATTTTTGGAGTATCTGATTATATTTCACGTTTATATTATTATATATTGCACCACTGTCATTTTTATCATTTTGAGCTTCCCAGTTATTATATCATTTGTACATATTTGGTTGGAGTTACTAGGGTTTTGGAGAATATCTCTGAAACGGGATATTACAATAAACCATCCAAGCTGCCTTGAACCAGTTGTTATTAGGGAGTTTTCTGGGATAGAGGTGAGTCCAGTTAGCAAAGTATCCAGCAAACGAGTTTGACAGACGAACAGAGGATCCCCATGAGGAAAATGCATCAGCCCAAATACTATTGGCGAACCTGCATTCAATCAATAAATGAGTGGCATTTTCCTCATTTTCCAGATAGAGATTACATCTGGAAGGGCCCAGGAAGCCTTTCTTTTTTAGTCTATCGTCAGTTAAAATGTTGTTGTGGCACAACAACCAGCTGAAAAAATCGATTTTTGGCACACATTTCTGCCTCCAGAGTCCTCACCAAGTCGCTGGGCAGCAAGGGACATGGGGAATTTTTCTGAGCTGTGCATAGCCTTGTGCAACAGTATAAGAACCAGCTAGAGAGCCCCAGCCTCTATTGTCTTGTTTCCTGATGCTCATCAGGCTCATTCCCTTCAGCTTAGTCAGCAAGAATGACCACGCATGATCTAGAGCATCCAGCATTTGAGGCTTCTTCCAGCCTACCCACGAATTATCCTTCCAGCTAGAAATATCCCACAAAGTTTTGATGTCGTTGTTTAACGTCCAGCTTCGAAGCTTAGAGAGCTCTTAGACTTCACCCAAAGGTTCTTCGCTCATGATTTTATCAGTCCAAATATTAATGAGCTTGCCATTACCCAAGATCCAGTAAGAATACTTTTGTATCAGAGGTAAGGCCTGCATGTAAAGCCTGTGAATTTGAGAGCCTTTGCTGGTGTGGGTGAGGTCATCCAAGCTTCATAGCCTCTGACCCCTAAAATATTTCTTCCACAACGCCTTTTGGACCTAGCCCCGGTTTCTGAGATATTTGTCTCCACAGAATCTTAGCCCCCATAGCAATATTTTGAGTCCTCAGATCCTTGAAATTCAGACCTCCTTCTAGCAGAGGTTTGGCAACTTTGTCCCAATTGACAAGGGGGATCTTTCTATCATTTTGCTTAACTCCTTTCCAGAAGAACCTTAGAATCCATTCCTCCATCTTCTTGAGGAAGCTGGAGGGAGCCAACATGGTCGAGAATTGGAAGATGGGCGGGCTAGATAGGACAGACTTAATAAGCACTATTTTCCTTACCAGGTTCAACCATGAGAAGCCCCAAGACTGAATTTTTTTCTTAAATTTCTCGACCAATGGGAGCCAATCTTTACTGGAGTGCCTCCTTTGGAAGATAGGAAGGCCCAAGTAGATGAAGGAGTTCCAAGAAGCAAAGCCAGCGAAACCCGTACATCTAGAAATTGAGGAGAGCTCGCTGTTGGGGATATTCTAGCCATAAAAATGGCATTTTCGTTCATTTAGTTTGCTGCTCGAAGTCCTACAGAAATTGTCCAACACTTTTCTGAATCTGGAGGCAGAGTACACGGAGGCAGCACCCAACAAAAGAGAATCATCAATGAACAATGCATGGTTGATATCCTTGACACCTCGAGCGATCCTAAGACCCATAATTTCTTGGTCTATCTGGCACTTTTCTAAATAAAAACTCAGAATTGAAGCTTGCAAAACTAAAAGAAGAGGGGAAAGAGGACAGCCTTGGTGCGACCCTCTAGAGGCTTTAAAGAACTCCGTTGCTCTTCCATTCACCAGAGGGGCAATCTAGGGCTCAGAGATGCATGCTCGAACCCATTTGATAAACTCCTGACCAAACCCAAACTTGTGCATCACGCCAAAGAGAAACTTGTGATGAACTCGGTCAAATGCATTATCAAGGTCCAGCCTGATCACCATACCTTTTTCTTTCCGTTGCAAGCTAGAATGAATCGCCTCTTGCACAAGGATTATGTTGTCCACGATTTGCCAGCCCTGAACGAGCCCCCCCTTGGATTTCAGGAATAATGGAGGGCAAGAGGACCTTCAGTCTGTTGGCAATCACTTTTGTTATGAACTTGTAGCCAATGTTGCATAACGAAATCGGATGAAACCTATTAAAGGTGTTGGCTCCCTTCTCCTTCGGAATGAGGGTGACAAAGGCAGAATTCGTGCTTCCTCCAATTTTCTGGCAGCACTAAGATTTGGATACCATTCTGTGCAGATCCTTCTTCACTATTTGCCAACAGACTTGAATGAATCTGGCAGTGAAGCCATCCGGACCTGGGGCTTTGTCCGACTCCATTTCATTGAGCGCAACCTTTGTCTCTTTTCTGGTGACTTTAGCTTCCAGTTGTTGATTCATATTTGAAGAGATCTTGGAGGGGACAACATCCAAGAACATAGTGTCCTGGCTCATTCCCTCGACTTCACTATATAGTTTCTCAAAGTGGGAGAAGGCAGCCCCTTTGATGCTTGTAAAGTCCTTATGGGTAACGCGGTCTTCTTTTATTTCAGAAATTGTGTTGAAGGACCTTCTAGCTTGGGCTTGTTTGTGGAAGAAGGAGGTATTCCTGTCTCCCGCTTTCAACCACAGGCTACGGGATTTCTGCCTCCAATATTCTTCCTCTTGCAGACAAGCTTTGTGGAATTTTTGTTGCAGATTTCCTTCTATGACTATCGATTCCTCTGTGAGTTCCTCCTCTTCCATCTGCAGTTGGTGCTTCTCAAGGGAGGCATGGGCCATCCTCCATTCATCAGCCGGGTTTGGAAGAGTTTTAGCCCAACTTTTCAATGCAGCCTTTACTCTTCTTAATTTTTCTTCCCAAACAAAGAAAGGGGACCCTGTGACAGGCCGATTCCAGCTCTCTTTAACCTTATCCATAGAGCATTGGATCGAAAAGGAATGGGCCCAAAATTTCTATTTGCGTTGAGAGTTCCAGCTTTATGGGTTTATGATCCGAAATACTGCATGGAAGAATGAGCATCCTAGCTTCTAAACCAAGGAGTAGATAGGAACTTTGAATAAGAAATCTATCTAATCTCGCAGCAATATGGCCAGGGCCAATTCTTTTATTTGACCAAGTATACTTACCTTTCAGAGGTTTGATGTCGAGCAGATCCCAATCTTGCATGATATCCTCCACCCATTCACTTGCTGGGTCTCTTACTATGTTGCCACCTCTCTTCTCAGAGGAGCTTAGGGTTATATTCAGATCCCCTGCGATAATAATATTTCTCAACGTTTCTTCCTCAGCCATGAGTTTGATTGAGTCCCAACACTGCTTCTTTTCCCCTGCGTTTACTGGCACATACACAGTAAAGAGGCTAAAGACCTCCCTTGTTTCTCGGCTTATGTGTTGCATAAGTTGCCAGTGTGTATTCTGCTTTCCATTGACCAATTCCAACTTATCTTCATTCCAGAGAGCTCCCAGCCCTCTCGATGCACCTTGGGCTGAGACAGCCTGTCCTCCACTTTTTCTCCATAAGTTCCTGCTTACTTGGAGGAAGCTTTTCTCCTCCAACTTAGTCTCCTAGATCAGAAGGATATTTGGGGTTTCTAATCTAATCAAACTTCTCATTGCTTCTTCTTTTTGCTTGCTCCCCAACCCCCTGCAATTCTAGGAGACAATATTCATTATTTACCTTTCTGAGAATGGGTGGCCCCTTTGGGCCCCTGTCCATGGCTTCTTGTAATCTTCGGTGTCTTTGCTAGCAGCTTCTCCAATGTTGGCTGGCTGCCTTGGAGTTTGTCTTTATATGTTTCTCGCTCTCTTTTTTCTCGATCAATTTTCCTTCCTCTTGTCGATCTGCGGGACAATGTTTGGGAGTCTCCTATTTCTCCTTCCTCCTCAGATTCTTCCAAATCTAGGTCTTCCTCTTCCATATCTATAGCCTTTTCCTTAGGGCTTATTGTTGTGCTCTCACCTTGCCTGGAATTTTCAAGGATCTCTTTCTCATTTGCCTCCTTCTGCTGCTGTTCTGTCTCATGCATTTTGATTGAGGTAGAGGAAAGAGGGGTGAACGCATTCCCTTGTGCCTTTGGTTGGCCACTAGAAGAGGGTTGCAACCCTTTTCCTTTTGTAGCTCTAGGAGGGTTTGAAAGTTTAGGGTTAGCCCTTGACCTTTTGACCTGCTTCCATCCTTCTTCCTTTCCTTGCACAGCCTCTTCATTTTTTGTGCAGTTCTTGGCAAAATGTCCTTATTCCTGGCACTTGAAAGGAAGCTACTCATAGCCCAGTTTTTGCACATGAATCCAGCTTCCTACATTTATCTTTATAGCCTCTGGCAGTCCCACTTCTAGATCTACTTCGACACAGATCTGACCGCAATCATATTGATCCTTGGTGTTTGTGCGATCTATGAATTTGCCCAGCGCGTTGCCAATATGTTGGAGAGTCCCAGTTCCAACAATGCACAGGAAGATTCGGAAGCCTTACCCACACTGGAACCGCCGACGGAACATCTTCAGTTGGATCAAAATCTGGATTCCATCTGTTCAAATAGAGACCTTGAGGACCCATAAAATAGGGCCCGTTCCTGAAGATTAGATCCTTGTCTTCTTTTGAGATAAACTCGAATAGGAAATAACCTTGCGCTAGAAAATACGAGGTGACACTTTGCTTGATTAATGGTCTTCAGTTTCTGTAGACCCACGCTTCCGTGGCTTTGGAAGAAGGCCAAAGGCCAGTGAACTGACCTACCAGGGCCCTTTCTGCCAGCGACAGAGCAACCTTGATTGGCCCTTCCGGAGGAAGGGAGACCTCCAGAATGTTTTCCAGTCTTTTAACAAACTTCGATGCATTCAGTTTCTTCTTGGCTGGCAGCGAAGCCAGAAAAGTCTTGAATGCGAAATATTCAGCTTTGGAGGAGGACGGAAGACTGATAGGAGGAGCCTGGGATGAGCCCAGCTCATCCATCGCAGAGGGGCACAGAGGGGCGCAGCCCTAGCGCGGCCAACCAACCCGTGGGAGCACAAGCAGCTCTCAAAGCTCGGGGAGGCGGAGGGCAGCGAGTTTATTTCATTCTTCCACAATATTTTATTTGTGAAGGCTGCAATGTATTAATTTCAATATTTACTGTAGAACACAGTAAATAATTTGTTCAATTCATTTAACAAATAGAAGAAACTAAATTAGTTGCTACAGTAGGATTTGGGGTTAGCCGAATTTTCACATCACCCACAAAATGGTGGGTAATAGGGCCACCATATTGCTCCACAGGTTTGGATTTCTTGAGGGAAAGCAATATTGGGGCAAGAGGATTTGTAATGTTCATTTTTTGGTGTTCCTTATGGCTTGGATAGGATGGAATTTCAGGTTGAGGCAGACAGGTCACAGGTGTAGGTTTATGTCATCAATGGGCCCAGGGGCTTTTGGAGATGTTTCATGGGGTTTTGAGGAGTTTCTATGGGATTCAATGGCATTCACTTGGCATGTTCCATCACCTATACAATTTGCTTTTCGTTCCGTTGCATTTCAACAACTTTCGAAAAACAGGGTTATTATTGGGCCTAACTTAATTAATTATGCTTAAGGTGGCATTTCGAGAGGAATACTTGATGAAACACCTTAGTGTAATAGCTCGTTGGAACCGAAATGAAAAGATATACAGGATGGAATGGTTAGAGGTGATTTTGAGTGACCTGAGGAGACATGGCTGCAAATTTACCATTTTCCCACATTAAAAAAATATTTTAATTGACATAAAAGAGGGAAAGGTGCTCCATGATTAAAATAATAATAAAATAGGAAGTTCTAGAGGGGTCCATCATATTTATAAAAAGAGGAGGCTATTGAGGGAACATCTTGGATTTGATATTTCTTCTTGTATGAGAGGTTGAGAACCCGATTCTCTACTTCATTGGTAGGCCCAAGACGGAAACCCTTGGGTGTGCTAGTGGGTGTTGGATAAAAACCCAACACTCTTGAGGAGATTTCACTCAAAAATCTCACAATGCTTCATCCGAGTTTTGGAGAGAGCACTTTTGCAGTAGCAAGTTTGCAACAGTCTTCTCACGAGGCCATCTACATCATTGCTAGAATCATTCACCAGTTGGATCAGAGATCTTTTTCTAGGTTTAGCTCTACTTGCTTGGTAAGCTCAGGTTCCACTATTCCTTCATGTTGATGTACTTTTTTCAGTGGATTAATAAAATGGCTCATTGATTTTATTGGCATCTATTTGTGTATCAATTTGCTGGTTGTGTGTCTGTTTACAATTATTTTGTTGTTCAAGTTCATTTATGGTATCTACTGTTAAAATTTCCATTAGGGATATTACAAAAATCCACCTAGAAAAAGCTCAATTAATTTAATTAGTCAGTAATTAAATTTTTCCTAAGTCTAACTTAGGGAAAATGATTAATTAATAACAATTAATTGAGAAAAGTGAGATTTATCTAGAAACTCACATGAATCAACTCAAAAATGATCTCAACCATTGATAAGGACTTAATCATGGTCGTTCGTGATCCAACTAGAGATTATAAGAGGAGGTCAATGGAGTTGGAGAAAGACAAACTTGAGCTCAAGTTCCTTGGCAGATCGAGCTATCCAACTTCAAAATATTTGAAAAGGGTATCCACCTTGTGGGGTTTTTCCACGGTCTTTGACCAAATACTGCGTCTCTATTGTTCTTGGTTGTCTTCTACTATGCATTAGATTTATTGTTCTATCTACAATTGCTTATTGTCGCTGGAAGATTGAATTATATTGGATAAAGTGATTGATAACTAAAGAAGAATTGTAACAAGTGATTGTGTTAAGCATGGAGCACTAGAAACTTAACATCGAATACCATTTGTGTGTAATATTCCTAATTAGCCATGGCTAATTGGAATATTCGATTTTGTTCGATTTTTGCCTTCTATAGTTATTTGTAAATAAAAAGTGAGGAAGGGGGACATAACTCACTTTTAGAATAAAAAGTCACTTCCTAGTAGCACAACGTTGTGACTTAAAGGGGAGCCAAGGGGGCCAAAGGGGGATGCAGAAATGGAGCCCACGCAGACACATGGAGGAACTGCGCAGGAGGAAAGGAACACGTGGCAAGAGGGGAATCACGCAGGAGGAGGTGAGCCTTGGGATTGAGAGAGGCAAAGGCTATAAAAGAGAGAGGAACCCCCTCATTTGGATCATTCAGTTATGTGCATTTTGAGCTAGTCGTTTCGACTTCTGAGCACGCTGGCTGTTTAGCTGGTCTGCAGCACTGTTTAGTGCATTGAGTGTCTCCGTTCGGAGATCTCACCCTTAGCCCCGGGGGACTTCGAGTGCCTGCTCGGGCAAGGTATTTCCATTGGCATTTCAACAGTAGTTTATCAGCATTTCAGCAGCAGTTTCATCAGCTTTCTGGAGGACTGCGCAACACTGAGAGAGGGACGCAGTTCTTTCTGGCAGTAGTGTTGGATTGGGGTTTTTGCAGGAGGATTTATGCTGGGTGATTGAGCAGGGGACCCGCCCTTGCCTATTGGAGGATTTTTGGTAGAGTTTCAAGCAGAGTTTTGGAGGGGTTTCTTCAGTGGCAGCGCAGAGCATTGAGGAACTACGCAGATCCCCAAGGGGGTGATTTTCGGGGGTCGGCTATTCTAGGAAAGCTTTCTGGGTTTTTCTGGGTTTCTTGAGTAGAGCCCGATTCCAGAGTTTCAACATTTTCTGAGGAGGGGAGCAGCCCCAAATCATCATTTGTTTTCTAGCAGCAGCAACAACACGACAGTTTTCTAGCAGCATCCACGCAGAGAGGCCATTCTTTGTTATTTTGAGAGTATTTCTTCACTTGCCTTGTGCAAGTCGAGGTGCCATCTTTCTGATCACCTCTTGTACTCATTTTATTGCTCAGTATAATAAAATGGCTTAGCATTTCACACTGCATTTTTGAGTATTTGCTTATATTTCCTGTTTACATTATTATATGTTGTACCACTGTTATTTTGTCATCTTTGGGTTATTATATTATTTGCACGTTTTTGGTTGGAGTTTTGCTGGGCTTGAGGGATATTCCGGGTTAGCGATATTACATTGTGGTATGAGTAAAGCGCCATTTAATGCTTAAGTTGGGTCCAAGGAATGGTCATTCTTGGATTTATCAAAAGCTTCTAGTTTTATGGACATCTATACCCATGTTTCTATCATTCCCACCCTCCAAAAACTTGTACAAGATAGGTATAATTAAATTAACCCAGTATTATTACACCATTTATTTGAGGATTAATGATTCTAAATGAACATGTTCATGCACACAAAGTTCCTATATGTTTAATACCTGTGCAACATAGCTTAATTAATTTAACCATGTATTAGCACATTGTTTATTTGAGTATTAATAATTCTAAATTCACATGTTCACGCACATAAAGTTCTTATTTGTTTAATACTTGAGACAAAAAAGTTGAACGACATTTTTATTTTGTTTGACAGGTGAGGGATTATAGGACAGATTGGGATCTACAAGTACATCAACCTGTGGCAGGCAACTATTATCCTGTGAGTTTGTTGAAATTATTACCTTCTTTAGCCTTTTTTTGTGTTTGAACTTTGGCTGTTTGGAAAACAAAGGCTCTCATCACCAACAAATCAAACATGCATTAGTAATCATTTGAATATGAACCTTGTTAATTTGATGTTAAGTTTGGCTTTATAATTTCTTGTGTTGTAATTAAATGTGCATATTTTGATGATAAAATGTATTTTTAATATATATTTTTCATGTTCTGTAGTGTTCCTTCTTGGAAACAACCCAAACCAACCTCTGTAATTTCTGAGTTTTACTGGTTTTCTCAGTGAAATATTTTGTTAAAACAGTTTGTGAGTTGATTGCTGTATGTGCATTTTTTTCCATGTCACATAAATAATAAAGGGCATATCCAATATAATGTTGGCATAGACAACCCTTTTCAAGAAGGATGGTCACATAAATTCCATCACAACATTTAGCAGAAATAGTGAACGCTACATCCATCTAGTTCGTTGTTTCTCCAATTTAGACAACTCTGAAATTATATTCCAGAATTGCAAACATTACAGTCACCAAGGCAAGTACAGAGCAATGAAAAATATGGTAGAACATGGTTATAAACAACAACTAGTCTTCTATTTCAAATGCCCCAATTCTGCGAAATGTCCTCTCTGCATATCAGCTCCAGCTCGTCCCTTTTTCATGAAAAAACTCATTGGCACATGGTTCAGCTACAGGACAGAATTCGTGCCTCTCTTCCACATGCGCTAGCAGGCATCAAAATGCATGCTTCTCGTCCCCCTTACAACTGAATGGCACTTGGGTTGGGCAGAATGTGACTGTAAATGGCTTGTACAACAAACCCACTTCAGGACTTGGCCTCTTGGTGAAGGGAAACTCTGCCCACATAACACAATTTGGCCTCCTTGAGAATTTTAATTTTCTCCTGCACAAAAATGGATTAGCTCCAGAACACCATCAAGCTGATTAGCAATAAATCTAGAAAGATAGAAACCCAACTAGGGTGGCAAAAGAATTCCACCAAAGTTGGAAGACTAGCTAGGGTGGCAATGGAAAGTCCACTGAAACTAGGGTGAGGGTCTCCCTTGAAACCCTCGATCTGAACTCTCTTGAAGCTCCACTTCAGTAGCAATAGAAATGATGAGTTAGGATGATTTGCAAATGATCCCCCAACCTCCTTTTATGAGTTATCCCAAAGCTTCTAGATTCCCTTCTAATATTATTTTATTGGTGGGAGCCATTCTCCATTAAGTAACTTTTGCTGCCACTTTTAATAAAATAACGTTTTCTGCCCTTTCCTAATGAAATAATATTTTTCCGCCATTTATAATTAAATAATATCTGCCCTTTTTCATCAAAATTGGGCAAATTCCTTAGTAACTTCTGTACTAAAAATCAGGGATATTACAGTCCTCTCCACCAAAAAATTGCTTTTCCTCAACCAATTTCACCATATGCAACTATTCAACAACCTCACCTAGCTAATGCCAGGGTCCCAAACGTGCCTAGAAAATGCTCTATCCTCATTGTCATACTTCACTATTTTGCGAGGTATCCTACGATACCATAGTCCATCCCAAGGCCACATTGCGAAACTGATTTTCTCATCCTCCTTGCATTGAACAACAACTGTTTCTAAATTAAGTGTGAGCTGCATCACTATAGATTGCTCACTGGGGTTATTCAGATAGACCCATTTTGGGCTTTCTGGGCCAATTTGAATCATGCAATACATTATCTCTGATTGGGCTAGTACAGACAAACTTCCCGAGGCTACCTGTGTTTCCACTTCCAGGCCCTTAAAAACAATCCATTTGCTTCCCTCACAACATGATGTACAGCTGATTTTGAATGTTTTCGGGGAATATCAGTAAGATGAACACTTCCAAGATCCAGTCGAGCAAGTGATATTGACATTGACTTTCCTCTACAGATGTAGTCTCGTGTCTCGACTCTCACATGTAACAATAGTTGTAGAAATCTGCTTTGCAGGTTCTTCAAAATACCTTTCTCTAGCATTATGAATTTCTCTAACCAAGGATTGCAGAGTTTCTAGCTTTTCTACAGGCTCTGTATCACTTGGAAGCAACTTTCTGGGCCAAACTGCCACTATAAGAGCAACTCTTTTGTCAGGGAATACCTACCAAGGTTCTGTAACATATGGCATGAAATGGTGGAGTAACTTTACAATATTCTAAAAGACATAAACAAGCATAACGTGTGCACAAACAATAGATGAAGAATCCTCTTTTCCATAAATGTGTGTTTTTTTGACTTCAAAGCACCAATCAATGATTTCACTCGAGAGGAATTCATAGATTGAATGCCCAACCTCTCCATTTAATAAAATTAATCCAACTCTTTCTCCTTTAGAATGTTGAATAAATTCTGGTTATGAATAACCTCCCTTGATTATGAAGTTTCAATTTTTTTCTTCATGAACTTTCTGAACTTTAGCTTCCTATGTTAAGTTATGGTATGTTCTATGCTTATAACAATTTACTTCTTTTTTTTATTATATTCCATAGATTAGCAATCACATGTACATAAAGTAAAGTGCAGATAGAACATTAAACGATCAACAGAAAACAAGCCAAGACAAGAGATACAATATGTGGCGGCTAGCCAAGGACAAACCCCACAATCTGTGGAGAAACCCTTTGATCAAATCTTCTTTTATCTTCAATAATTCAGCAGAGAGAAATAGTACAATAAATCTGATTTATATCAGCAGTAGCAAACCCTAGATCAGCAGCATCAGCATTAGCGGCTTCATCATCGAAACTAGGGCAGTCGATATCTCACAAACCGATTATCGAATCAGCTTGATTCCACCACCAAAAGTTGCAGCCTTCAGAGGAGGTTCAGATGAACCTACAACGCAGTTCAGATGAGGAGATCTTCTAGTCCACGCAGGTCAAACTTCACTTTTGTAGTTGCAGCTTCAGTTTCAACAGCTTCCTTCAAACTAGGGCAGTCGATATCTCGCAAACTGTCCGTCGGATCGACTTGATTCCACCACCAAAAGTTGCAACCTTCAGAGGAGGTTCAGATGAACCTACAACACAGTTCAGATGAGGAGATCTTCTAGTCCACGCAGGTCAAACTTCACTTCTACAGTTGCAGTTTCAGTTTCAGCAGCTTCCTTCAAACTAGGGCAGTCGATATCTCACAAACCGTCCATCGGATCGACTTGATTCAACCACCAAAAGCTACAGCCTTCAGAGGAGGTTTAGATGAACCTACAACGCAGATCAGAAGAGGAGGTTTGGTGTTCCACGCTGGTCAAAGTTTGGATCTGCAGTTGCAGCTTCAGTTTCAGCAGCTTCCGGCTTCACATGTGTGAGAGAGACCCTTCTCTGCGCAGTAGAGAAGAGACTCTTTTCTGCACAATCGAGAGAGAGAGATATGTGATGAGATGAGTGAGTGCAAATGAGGAAAAGTCCTCCTGTATTTATACGCAATTGTTGATGTTTGAATAGATGTGACTGTTGGGCTTCTGAGCCTACACGAGTTGTAGGTCGGCTTGATAATAATTCCATAATCAAAATAAATTCATATCTCCATGAATACTTATTGGAATCAGATGATGTTTAGATCAATCCTACACCTCTCGACGAGAGGAATCTAATGAACATATCATCAGCCATGAATAATGATCTGAATTGGATCCATGAAGACTAATCAAAGCACCAAGACTATATCAAATCGGGACAAAATTCGAATTAAAGAGCACAGGGCGATCAGAAAAACCTCTGAACAATGGCAGTTGGCAGCCAGCGAGGAACGACGAGGACCTCGGTCAAAGCGCGCTAACCGAGGCCCATGGAGACTACACAGGAGGCGAAACTGACACCTGGGAAGCCCGGATCGGGAAAAGGAGGCAGTTTCTAATGTGCGATTAGCGGCATCGCTGGGCAAAACCCCTCGAAATGGAAAGGCCCCGAAGCGCTCGGTCGCATGGAAGCCAGGAAAACCGTGGGGAAAAGCGCAAAAGGCTAAAGGCGGGACCCACGCTCCAAAAACTGGCGGTATATATCGGGGACACCCTTGGGTGGTAAACAGATTTGGCTGAAACCTAACGATTCCATTCAACGCCCAATGTGTGGCAGGCGGAGGAGAGAGAAAACCGCCGCTCATCGCATGCTAACGGTCGAGCAAGTCAACCGCGTGAAATGAGCGAATGATGTTGGAGTGGGAGGCTCCAGATCTAATGGCTAAGAACGTGCCCGATGAAAGAACCAAATTTGACAGGGGATTAAGCCGAGATCTACAAGGATTTGAGGTCCAATTTGACCGCTGAGGTGGCAGATAGTCATTTCCCGACGAAACTGAAGAATCGAACCGACGAGCAAGAGTTGGCGCAGTTCACAAGAGGACAAGTGGCCACTCCCCGTGAGTCGTTAATGATGATGCCAAGACAGGGAACTCCAAACGAGCAGCAGCAGGCGACCCGATGGAGGAAGAAGAGGAATCGAATAGTCATGAGATCGACTGGCTTTAAAGCCATGACCAGAAAACAAAGAGAGAGGACGTCGAGAGGAAGAATCAGAGAGAAGAAGACAAAGACAGAGAAAATAAAAGACCGTGAAGCAAAAACCAGAAAGACAGAGGGCTGAGCTAACCACAGGCAGCGTCAAGCACCAGAGAGCTTGAGAGGTTCAAGCCACGCTTGAAGGGATTTGTCGGGAATCCAGTACCATATTAGGCTCCTCCCCTTAAAGACTAGAAAGGTCAAGTGCTGGTAAGGAAAATAGTCTGTGCACTCTAGTGGCTTCGGGAATCCATGAACCACCCTACCAAGCAATTCTGTTTCAGGAGACTCGGATTGAGCTCCTCATTGTAATTCTCTACTTTAAAGACACAATAAAAGAAGGCCACCACTGAAAGCTGGACTGAAGACGTAGCCCTGGAGGATAGGGTGAACTCCTTATTAATTGTTGTGTTCTTGTATTTGCTTACTGTGTTTCTCTGCTGTTTTCTATTTCCAGTGTTTGTGTATTTTGTAATCTGATCGTTCCGTTGCCTAAAATAACATAGACACACACCAGCACATGAGTCTGTAATACCTTCATTCAATAATTAATTAACTGAGGTCACTCAAGGGCGATTTTCAGATCAAGTGGTATCAGAGCTTTAGGCTGTTAAGGTTAGACGAGCTTGTGTTGGTTTAGCTATGAATGTTAACTAGATCAAAGCTCAAATTAGGAGAAGGAGAGTTGGTCGAAACTAATCCTGAAATTGGGAGAGTCTATCCTCGGAAGACAATGTCAGAGGAAGGTCCTATGGGTCCAGACCCTCAATTCATAGAAAGTTTCCTAGCCATAAAGTCCATGGTAGAAGAGATGTATAGGGACTTTAGAAAACATAGGGATGAAGATTCATCAGGCACTAAACAGGACAAAGGAGAAGATGAGTCTCACAGCCACGACCACTCAAAAGGAAAAGGGAAAGAGGAAAGCTTTCTCACACCTCCTAATAGCCCTGTACATAACAAGAAATCATCCTTGATTAAGCTAGATGTTAAAGTTGATTTGCCTATATATGATGGAGAGTTAAATGCAGAAAAGTTGGACAATTGGATTAGACAAAATGATGTGTATTGCATAGTTGTAATATTCCTTTCCAGGAATATTCCACAAACCCCAGCAAACTCCAGCCAAATACGTACAAATGATATAATAACCGGGAAGCTCAAAATGATGAAAATAACAGTGGTACAACGTATAATAATGTAAACAGGAAATATAAGCAGATACTCAAGAAATGCAGAGAGAAATGCTAAGCCATTTTATTATACTGAGTAATGGACAGAGTACAAGAGGTGATCAGAAAGATAGCACCTTGACTTGCACAAGGCAAGTGAAGAAATACACCCAGAATAGTAATGAAATGGACTCTCTCTGAACTGCATCCAAGTTGCTGGAGAACTGTTGTGTTACTGCTACTGCTGGAATCAAGTAAGGATTTGGGACTGTTCCCCTCCTCAGAAAATGCTGAAACTCTGGAATCAGCCTCTACTCAATAAACCCAGAAAAACCTAGAAAGCTTTCCTGAAATAGCTGACCCCCGAAAATCACCCCCTTGGGGATCTGCGCAGTCCCTCAATGCTCTGCGCTGCCACTGAAGAAAACCCTCCAGAACTCTGCCTAAAACTCTGCCAAAATCCTCCAATATGCAAGGGTTGATCCCCTGCTCAAACTCCCAGCTCAAATCCTCCACAAACCCTCAATCCAAAACTCCTGCTAGAAGGAACTGCGTCATCCCTCTCAAGACTGCGCAGTCATCCAAGATGCTCAATCCTCCTGCCAAAATGCTAATGAAACTACTGCAAAAATACTGATGGAAATACCTTGCCCAAGCAGGCACTCGAAGTCCCCCGGGGCTGAGGGTGAGATCTCCGACCGGAGACACTCAATGCACTAAACAGTGCTGCAGACCAGCTAAACAGCCGGCGTGCTCTAAGTCGAAGTGACTAGCTCAAATGCACATAATCGAATGCCAAAATGAGGAGGTTCCCCTCACCTTTATAGCGTTGGCCCTTCTCAAACCCTAAGGCCCACCTCCTCCAACGTAGCCAGCTCTTGCCACGTGCTCCTGTGCATCTATGCAGTCCCTCCAAGTGTCTGCGTGGGCCCCCTCCTCTACGTGGTTCTATGGCTCCCTTGGCTCCCCTTTAAGTTATAATGTTGTGCTACTAGGGAGTGACTTTATTCTAAAAGTGAGTTATGTCACCCTTTACTCACCTTTTTTTATTATTCATAACTAACTATAGAAGGCAAAATTGAACAAAATTCGAATATTCCAATTAGCCATGGCTAATTAGGAATATTACAGTGTCCCCTGGAAAAATGTTGCTTATCCTCAAGCAACTGAAGTGATGGATGCTGCAAAATTTTCTCGCGCTCCCAGGTGGCATCCTCATCCGGTAAATTCTTCCACCTCATCAAGAATTCCCGAACCGTCTTGCTCTACAGCTGCCTCTCCCTGGTATCAATATTAGCTTCTGGCTGCAACACCAAATGCCCCTCATCATACATAGGTGGTAGCTCATCTATCACTGTCACCTGCTGCCCCAATGCCTTCTTCAGGCATGATACATGAAAAACGTTATGAATCTTGCTGCCTTGGGGTAGCTCCAACTCATATGCAACCTGTCCAATCCTTCGTATCACCCTGTATAAGGCATCCGGGTCCTGGGTAAGACATCCTGTAAGTCCCGAGTCCTGCTAATAGCATCCTGGAGTGTGGCTGGCCTAGTGGATCGGACTAAACCCCGAAGTGGCTCGGCTAACCCCTCAACGTACATGTAGATCCTCCGTGTCGTAGATAGATCTGGCACCATCACTGAAACCCTCAAGAAGTCTGCAATGTAAGTCTCTGGACTCCTGATCTGTTTGAGCCTCGTCAGCTCAACAAAGTGCTGCTCTGGATCCCTTCGGTCAAACCTCTCTATCAATCTCCTGGTGAACTCGGCATATGTCGTCACTGTGGAGTGTCCGAGTGTAACCATCCCATGAAACCACCAATCCTGGGCCTCACCATCCAAATGTAACGTCGCCACTTTGATGGCCTTTGCCTCCAACATTTGGTTAAGTTGGAAGTAAATGTCTAGCTTCTCCACCCAAGACTTTGCCGAACTGTTTGATGAACCATCAAACGTAGGCAAGTGAAATCTACTAGCTGCATGGTGGGTGTCACCATCATGATAATGCCAGTATCCTCTGTGATGGTCGCGGGGTCTACTATCCCGCTGGAGCTGAAAAAAGTCTCTAAATGAGAGGGCTTCCCTGAACTCCTGCCCATAGGCCTGGTACTCTACAAAATAATCACCCATATGACCGGGCTCTGCCTCCTGCTGTGCTCCGGCCCCCGTGTCTGCTCCTAAGAAAGTGGGCATGGTAGAGTGTGTAGACGCATGCGAGACCACCTGCTGAGTAGTATCACGCTGCTTTGGCAAATGGTGGGATGCACCCGATCCCTCACCAACCTGGAAAACCCATGGGCTCTCACGCTGTCTAACCTCTACTACTATGAATCTCTACCCCATCACGTCAATCTGCTTCGACAGATCCTACACTAATTTGAGGAGCATATCCGCAAATCTCTTCTCGACCTCGTCTGCCATCGGATCTTTCTGCTCTATGTCCACCACAAGCTCCTCCTGTTCTATGTCCTCTATCCGAATAGAGTCTCCCTCTTCGTAGGTGTTCTCCAACCTACGCTCAATGTCTTTGTATTTCCTACCCTTGTAACAGATGTAGGGTTTCTCCCTCGGTGTCATAGACTACTAGCAACACGGGCTGAGCCAGATCTATGCTCTGATACCACTGTAATATTCATTTCTAGGAATATTCCACAAACCCCAGCAAACTCCAACTAAATACATACAAATGATATAATAACCGGGAAGCTCAAAATGATGAAAATAACAGTGGTACAACGTATAATAATGTAAACAGGAAATATAAGCAGATAATCAAGAAATGCAGAGAGAAATGCTAAGCCATTTTATTATATTGAGTAATGGACAGAGTACAAGAGGTGATCAGAAAGATAGCACCTCGACTTGCACAAGGCAAGTGAAGAAATACACCCAGAATAGCAATGAAATGGCCTCTCTCTGAACTGTGTCCAAGTTGCTGGAGAACTGCTGTGCTGCTGCTACTGCTGGAATCAAGTGAGGATTTGGGGCTGTTCCCCTCCTCAGAAAATGCTGAAACTTTGGAATCAGCCTCTACTCCCTCCTCCTCCTGAAATAGCCGACCCCCGAAAATCACCCCCTTGGGGATCTGCGCAGTCCCTCAATGCTCTGCGCTGCCACTGAAGAAAACCCTTCAGAACTCTGCTTGAAACTCTGCAAAAATCCTCCAATATGCAAGGGCTGATCCCTTGCTCAAACTCCTAGCTCAAATCCTCCACAAACCCTCAATCTAGAACTCCTGCCAAAAGGAACTGCGTCATCCCTCTCAAGACTGCGCAGTCATCCAAGATGCTCAATCCTCCTTCCAAAATGCTAATGAAACTACTGCAAAAATACTGAGGGAAATACTTTGCCCGAGCAGGCACTCGAAGTCCCCCGGGGCAAAGGGTGAGATCTCCGACTGGAGACACTCAATGCACTAAACAGTGCTGCAGACCAGCTAAACAGCCAACGTGCTCTAAGTCGAAGTGACTAGCTCAAATGCACATAATCGAATGCCAAAATGAGGAGGCCCCCTCACCTTTATAGCGTTGGCCCTTCAACCCTAAGGTCCACCTCCTCCAACGTAGCCAGCTCTTGCCACGTGCTCCTGTCCATTTGCGCAGTCCCTACAAGTGTCTGCGTGGGCCCCCTCCTCTACATGGTTCTATGGCCCCCTTAGCTCCCCTTTAAGTTACAATGTTGTGCTACTAGGGAGTGACTTTATTCTAAAAGTGAGTTATGTCAACCTTTACTCACCTTTTTTATTTATTCATAACTAACTATAGAAGGCAAAATTGAGCAAAATTCGAATATTCCAATTAGCCATGGCTAATTAGGAATATTACAAGAGTGCAGAACATCGACTCAGACAAGAGCAAGATTTAGCTGGCAAGCCTACGCCTTGGAGGCACTGCCTTGGTTTGGTGGGAAGGCAAAACCCAAGCTGACATAAAAAGACATGGTAAGACTATCTCTGTGTGGAATGAATTTGTGTCTGCAATAAAAAAGCAGATCTATCCATTGGCCTACATGCAACAAGCCATGATGAGTTGGCACTCTTCGACAGTTGAAAGGGCAAAGTGTGCAAGGGTACACTCAACAATTTAGAAAGAGGGCATTGACTCTAGGAATCTCACTAGACTCACCAGAGACTCTGTTGAAGTACATTGGTGGTCTACACAGCTACATGAAATATACCATCCTCATGTTCAATCCCACTAGTATAGATGAGGTATCTATACAAGCTACTCATCTAGAAGCTAGAGGAAAGAATGGAAATCTAGAAGCTGGGGGACCATCCCAACCCACTGCAAGCAAGAGCAAGGAGAAAAGAAAGCAGAAGTGGAAAGCAAGGAAGGCTAACACTGCACAAAAAAGCAAGGCTTCATGCACTCACTGTAAAAAGGATGGGCATGATGATGAGCATTGTTGGATTTTGCATCCAAAGCTGAGACCTAAGAAGTTCGAGGGCAAGAAAAAGAAGACTGCTGCAGCTATTCAGAAAGATTTGGGGTCAGACTCAGGAGATGAAACAACCATTGTAGCCATAGGTATAAAAGGTAAGAATTCTGAAGCGTCTACAAGTAATTCTGCACAATCTGTTATTGATGAAGAAAATGAGAGAAAAAGACATGAGCTTTTCCATATTCGAGTTATTTCCAAACATCAAAAGATTGATACTTTGTTTGATAGTGGCTCACAAGTAAATTTAATTTCTGAAGCAATTGTAAAGAAATTGGGATTAGCAACTACACCTCATAAGAAACCATAGCCATTAGGATGGTTGAATGACAAAGCACAACTACAAGTGACTAGACAGTGCAAACTCAAGTTTTCTTTTGGGTCAACATTTGTAGATGAGGTTGAGTTAGACATAATTCATTTGGATATATGTGGAATTGTTTTAGGAAGTCCTTACTTGTATGATAAAAAAGCTATTTTCTATAGAGCTGAGAACAAGTATCTACTTGTCAAAGAGGGAATCGAATACTTTGTAAGAGCTCATAAGCTCAAGAATAATTATACTCTCATAAACTCAGGGCAGATGAAAAGAATGATAAATTCATGCAAACAATTCTCGCTGATGGTTGTAAAGGAAAAGAAACTTGATAAAACCAATGTTTTTGAGGGCTGTAATGCTAAACAACAAGCTGATTTAGAAAAGGTTGTTTCAGAGTATGATATCTTGTTTCAAGAACCTAAAGGTTTGCCACCCAAAAAGGAAATAGTACATGATATTATTTTGCAGCAAGATGCTCCTTTGCCTAACATTGGAATGTACAGGTTGTCTGCTTTAGAGAATGCTGAAATCAAGAAGTAGGTGCAGGAGCTGCTCGAGAAGGGGTTCATTAGGCCTAGCACGTCACCATGTGGGTCACCAATCGTTTTAGTGAGAAAGAAAGATGGCTCGTGGAGAATGTGCATTGATTACCGAGCACTGAATAAGATAACAATAAAAAATCGTTATCCCCTTCCTCGCATAGATGATCTTTTAGATCAATTGAAAGAAGTTGTTTATTTCACCAAGCTAAATTTGCACAGTGGATACCATCAGGTCAGAGTTGCAGAACAAGATGCATGGAAGACTGCTTTCAAAACAAAGCAGGGATTGTATGAGTGGCTGGTTATGCCTTTTGGCTTAACTAATGCTCCTGCTACTTTCATGAGATTAATGAATGATGTACTCAGAGCTTTTCTTGATGATTTTGTTATTGTGTATCTCAATGACATTCTGATTTTTAGTAAAACATGGGAAGAACACTTAAAGCATGTTAAGCAGACATTAGATGTTTTGAAAAGAGAAAAACTTCATGTTAAACTCTCAAAATGTGAATTTGGCAAAAAAATCTCTGAATTATTTGGGTCATATAGTAGGGGGTGGTGAATTGAAGATAGATCCCTCTAAGGTGGCAATCATTGTAAACTGGTCTAAACCCAAGTCTGCTACAGAAGTGAGAAGCTTCTTAGGGGCAGCACACTATTGGGGGAAGTTCATTTCTAACTTTTCCTCAATTGCAGCTCCCTTACATGCTTTAACGGGATTGAACAAGGTGTTTCAGTGGGGAGGCAAACATCAGAAAGCCTTCGACACCTTGAAAGAAAAGATTAGTACAACACCTGTACTAGCACTGCCTGATCTGCAAAGACCATTTGAGATCCAAACAGATGCTAGTAACTATGCCATGGGAGCAGTGTTAACACAGCATGGTAAACCCATATGTTATGATTCTGAGACTTTTAATCTTACAGTAGTTAACTATCCTACATATGATAAAGAATTGTATGCATTAGTTCAGAGTGTGAAAAAGTGGAAACATTACTTAATGGGCAAAGAGACAGTAATACATACTGATCATCAGCCACTTCAATATCTACACTTCCAAACTAAGTTGCAGCAATCAAGACATTATAGGTGCATGGGTTTTCTACAACAGTTTCATTTAGTCATCAGATATAAAAAGGGCATAAACAATAAGGTTGCAGACATGTTATCTAGACCCATTATAAATGCATCTACTATACTTAAGCATAATTCTATGTTACATGAGAGTTACATTGAACAATATGCTCAAGATATAGATTTCAAAAATGTATATGCAACTTTAAGTCAAGGCAAAAGAGTAGAAGAATTGGATTATCATGTAAAGGACCGAACCTTATACCATTGTGGGAAGTTATGCATTCCACAAACTGAGAGAGTAAAGATAATTAGAGAAGCGCACACTTCTCTGATATCAGGTCACTTTGGGGTAAGTAAAACAGTTGCACAGCTACAAAGATTTTGTTATTGGCCAAAAATGAATGAGACAGTTTCTAGATATGTAAGAAGGTGTACTATGTGTGCTAAAAGCAAGCCCGGCAACAGAAAACTAGGCTTGTACACTCCATTACCAGTTCCTTCTCACCCTTGGGAAAGTGTTTCCATGGATTTTGTTGGAGGACTGCCTAAATCTAGGAAAGGTCATGATTATCTATATGTTGTTGTGGATAGGTTCAACAAAATGTGTATTTTGATACCTTGTAATAAACAGATTACAGCTGAACAAACTGCAAAACTGTTCTTTGAACATGTATGGGTTCATTTTGGATTACCCACTTCCATTGTATCTGATCGAGACACCCGATTTGTGGGGAAGTTTTGGTCAAGTTTGTGGGAACTGATGGACACCAAACTGAAGAAAAGCACAACTTTTCATCCACAAACTGATGGCCAGACAGAAGTAGTTAACAGGACAGTGATCCAGTTACTCAGAGGATATTGCAGCAAACATCCTAAGCTTTGGGATGAACATTTGTGTTATGTGCAGCATGCTTACAACAGAGCAAAACATTCCTCTACATAGAGATCTCCTTTTGAGACTTGTTTTGATTTCACACCAAGGTCTCCTTTGGATTTTGTCTTTGGTAAAGATACCACAGTTGAGGGACACAGTGATGTGGACAGGGCAACTAGGTTCGTTGAACAAATCCAGGAGATCCACCAGGCAGTACAGGAACAGCTGGAAAAGAGTCAAGCCAAATACAAGGCAAGGCATGACAAGCATCGGATGGAGCATAGTTTCCAAGTTGGTGACCAAGTCTAGCTGTATATCAGCAAGGACAGGATGCAAGGTGAAGGTAAAAAGCTAAAGCCTATCAGGTATGGACCTTACAAAATACTTGAGAAGATTGGTGAGAATGCTTTTCGCCTTTATCTACCAGCTTACATGCACATCTACTTAGTCGTAAATACAGATTGCTTGAGATTGTTTGAACCCTCTCTAATTGAGGATCCCAAATAGCAGAGTCAATTGCCTTCTATTGATGACCTGCTACCTGAATATCTTAATGAATTGCAGGAAGACACAGTTCTGGACAGGAAAGTGAGGACGATGCGCAGAGGAGATGTTGAGTACCTCAGAGTAGGACTCAAGGGTTCAAAGCTGAGCAATGCAAAGTGGATTGAGATTGGACAAGTGAGACAACAGTACCCTCACTTAGTCGATGCTTGAAAACCAACTTTTAGTGGTCCAAAAACTTTTTCAGTGGGAAGGCCATGATCCGAATTGGGTCCATGAAGAATAATCAAAGCACCATGACTGTATCAAATCGGGACAAACTTCGAATTAAAGAGCACAGAGCGATCAGGAAAACCTCTTAACAGTGGCAGTTGGCAGCCAGCGAGGAACGACGAGGACCTCGGTTAAAGCGCGCTGACTGAGGCCCATGGAGACTGCGCAGGAGGCGAAATTGGCACTTGGGAAGTCCGGATCGGGAAAAAGAGGCAGTTTCTGATGCGCAATTAGCAGCATCGCTCGGCAAAACCCCTCGAAATGGAAAGGCCCTGAAGCGCTCGGTCGCAAGGAAGCCAGGAAAACCATGGGTAAAATCGCAAAAGGCTAAAGGCGCAACCCGCGCTCCAAAAATCGGTGGTATATATCGGGGACACCCTTGGGCGGTAAACGGATTTGGCTAAAACCTAGCGATTCCATTCAATGCCCAACGTGTGGCAGGCGAAGGAGAGAGAAAACCGCCACTCATTGCACGCTAACGGTCGAGCAAGTCAACCGCGCGAAATGAGCTAATGATGTTGGATTGGGAGGCTCCAGATCTAACGGCTGAGAACACGCTCGATGAAAGAACCAGATTTGACAAGGGATTAAGCCGAGATCTACAAGGATTTGAGGTCCGATTTTACCGCTGAGGTGGCGGATGTGTCATTTCCCAACGAAATCGAAGAACCGAACCGACAAGGAAGAGCTGGTGCAGTTCGCAAGAGGATAAGTGGCCACTCTCAGTGAGCCGTTGATGATGACGCCAAGACAGAGAACTCTAAGCGAGCAGCAGCAGGCGACCCGATGGAGGAAGAAGAGGAATCGAACAGTCATGAGATCGACTGGCTTTAAAGCCATGACCAGAAAATAGAGAGAGAGGATGCCGAGAGGAAGAATCAGAGAGAAGATGACAAAGACAGAGAAAAGAAAAGATAGTGAAGCAAAAATCAGAAGGACAGAGGGCCGAGCTGACCACAGGCAGCGTCGAGCACCAGAGAGCTTGAGAGGTTCAAGCCACCCTTGAAGGGATCTGTCGGGAATCGTACCATATTGGGCTCCTCCCCTTAAAGATCAGAAAGGTCAAGAGCTGGTAAGGAAAAGAGTTTGTGCACTCTAGTCGCTTTTGGAATCCAAGAACCACCCTGCCAAGCAATTCTGTTTCAGGAGACTCAGATTGAGCTCCTCATTGTAATTCTCTGCTTTAAAGACATAATAAAAGAAGGCCACCACTGAAAGCTGGACCAGAGACGTAGCCCTAGAGGATAGGGTGAACTCCTTATTAATTGTTGTGTTCTTGTATTTGCTTACTGTGTTTCTCTGTTGTTTTCCATTTCTAGTGTCTGTGTATTTTGCAATTTGAACGATCCGTTGCCTAAAATAACATAGACACACACCAGCACATGAGTCTGTAATACCTTCGTTCAATAATTAATTAACTTAGGTCACTCAAGGGTGATTTTCAGATCAAGTGGTATCAGAGCTTTAGGCTGTTAAAGTTAGACAAGCTTGTGTTGGTTTAGTTGTGAATGCTCACTAGATCAAAGCTCAAATTAGGAGAAGGAGAGTTGGTCGAAACTAATCCTGAAATTGGGAGAGTCTATCATCGGAAGACAATGTTAGAGGAAGGTCCTATGGTTCTAGACACTCAATTTATTGAGAGTTTTCTAGCCATAAAGTCCATGGTAGAAGAAATGTATAAGGACTTTAGAAAACATAAGAATGAAGATTCATCAGGCTCTAAACAGGACAAAGGAGAAGATGAGTCTCACAGTCATGACCACTCAAAAGGAAAAAGCAAAGAGGAAAGCTTTCTCACACTTCCTAATAGCCTTGTACATAACAAGAAAACATCTTTGATCAAGCTAGATGTTAAATTTGCTTTGCCTATATAGGATGGAGAGTTAAATGCAGAAAAGTTGGACAATTGGATTAGACAAAATGATGTGTATTGCATAGTGCAAAACATCGACTCAGACAAGAGCAAGATTTAGCTGGCAAGCCTACGCCTTGGAGGCACTGCCTTGGTTTGGTGGGAAGGCAGAGCCCAAGCTGACATGAAAAGACACGGTAAGACTATCTCTGTCTGGAATGAATTTGTGTCTGCAATCAAAAAGCAGCTCTATCCATTGGCCTACATGCAACAAGCCATGATGAGTTGGTAGACTCTTCGACAATTGAAAGGGCAAAGTCTGAAAGGGTACACTCAAGAATTTAGAAAGAGAGCATTGATTCTAGGAATCTCATTAGACTCACCAGAGACTCTGTTGAAGTACATTGGTGGTCTACACAGCTACATGATCGTTCTATCCTCATGTTTAACCCCACTAGTATAGATGAGGTATCTGTACAAGCTACTCATCTAGAACCTAGAGGAAAGAATGGAAATCCAGAAGTTGGGGGACCATCCCAACCCACTGCAAGCAAGAGCAAGGAAGGCTAACACTGCAAAAGTGGAAAGCAAGGAAGGCTAACACTGCACAGAAAAGCAAGGCTTCATGCACTCACTGTAAAAAGGATGGGCATGATGATGAGCATTGTTGGATTCTGCATCCAAAGCTGAGACTTAAGAAGTTTGAGGGCAAGAAGAAGAAGACTGCTGCAGCTATTCAGAAAGATTTGGGGTTAGACTCGGGAGATGAAACAACCATTGCAGCCACAGGTATAAAAGGTAAGAATTCTGAAGCATCTACAAGTAATTTTGCACAATTTGTTATTGATGAAGAAAATGAGAGAAAAAGACATGAGTTTTTCCATATTCGAGTTATTTCCAAACATCAAAAGATTGATACTTTGTTTGATAGTGGCTCACAAGTAAATTTAATTTCTGAAGCAATTGTAAAGAAATTGGGATTAGCAACTATACCTCATAAGAAACCATACCCATTAGAATGGTTGAATGACAAAGCACAACTACAAGTGACTAGACAATGCAAACTCAAGTTTTCTTTTGGGTCAGCGTTTGTAGATGAGGTTGAGTTAGACATAGTTCCTTTGGATATATGTGGAATTGTTTTAGGAAGTCCTTACTTGTATGATATAAAAGCTATTTTCTATAGAGCTGAGAACAAGTATCTACTTGTCAAAGATGGAATCGAATACTTTATAAGAGCTCATAAGCTCAAGAATAATTATACTCTCATAAACTCAGGGAAAATGAAAAGAATGATAAATTCATGCAAACAATTCTTACTGATGGTTATAAAGGAAAAGAAACCTGATAAAACCAATGTATTTGAGGGCTGTAATGCTAAACAGCAAGCTGATTTAGAAAAGGTTGTTTCAGAGTATGATATCTTGTTTCAAGAACCTAAGGGTCTGCCACCCAAAAATGAAATAGTACATGATATTATTTTGCAGCAAGACGCTCCTTTGCCTAACATTGGAATGTACAGGTTGTCTGCTTTAGAGAATGTTGAAATCAAGAAGCAGGTGTAGGAGTTGCTCGAGAAGGGGTTCATCAGGACTAGCACGTCACCATGTGGGTCACCAATCGTTTTGGTAAGAAAGAAAGATGGCTCGTGGAGAATGTGCATTGATTATTGAGCACTAAATAAGATAACAATAAAAAATCTTTATCCCCTTCATCGCATAGATGATCTTTTAGATCAATTGAAAGAAGTTGTTTATTTCACCAAGCTAAATTTGCATAGTGGATACCATCAAATCAGAGTTGCAGAACAAGATGCATAGAAGACTGCTTTCAAAACAAAGCAAGGATTGTATGAGTGGCTGGTTATGCCTTTTGGCTTAACTAATGCTCCTGCTACTTTCATGAGATTAATGAATGATGTACTCAGACCTTTTCTTGATGATTTTGTTAGTGTATCTGGATGACATTTTAATTTTTAGTAAAACGTGGGAGGAACACTTACAACATGTTAAGCAGACATTTGATGTTTTGAAAAGAGAAAAACTTCATGTTAAACTCTCAAAATGTGAATTTGGCAAGACATCTCTGAATTATTTGGGTCATATAGTAGGGGGTGGTGAATTGAAGATAGATCCCTCTAAGGTGGCAGTCATTGTAAACTAGCCTAAACCCAAATCTGCTATGGAAGTGAGAAGCTTCTTAGGGGCAGCACAGTATTGGAGGAAGTTCATTTCTAAATTTTCTTCAATTGCAACTCCCTTATATGCTTTAACAGGATTGAACAAGGTGTTTCAGTGGGGAGGCAAACATCAGAAAGCCTTCAACACCTTGAAAAAAAATATTAGTACAACACCTGTACTAGCACTGCCTGATCTGTAAAGACCATTTGAGATCCAAACAGATGCTAGTGACTATGCCATGGGAGCAGTGTTGACACAGCACGATAAACCCATATGTTATTATTCTGAGACTTTTAATCCTACAGTAGTTAACTATTCTACATATGATAAAGAGTTGTACGCATTATTTCAGAGTGTGAAAAAGTGGAAACATTACTTAATGGGAAAAGAGACAATAATACATACTGATCATCAACAACTTCAATATCTACACTCCCAAACTAAGTTGCAGTAATCAAGACATTATAGGTGCATGGATTTTCTACAACAGTTTCATTTAGTCATCAGATATAAAAAGGGCATACACAATAAAGTTGCAAACATGTTATCTAGACCCACTATAAATGCATCTACTATACTTAAGCATAATTTTGTGTTACATGAGAGTTACATTGAACATTATGCCCGAGATATAGATTTCAAAGGTGTATATGCAACTTTAAGTCAAGGCAAAGGAGTAGAAGAATTGGATTATCATGTAAAGGACTGGCTCTTATACCATTGTGGGAAGTTATGCATTCCACAAACTGAGAGAGTAAAGATAATTAGAGAAGCACACACTTCTTTGATATCAGGTCACTTTGGGGTAAGTAAAATAGTTGCACAGCTGCAAAGATGTTGTTATTGGCAAAAAATGAATGAGACAGTTTCTAGATATGTAAGAGGGTGTACTATTTGTGCCAAAAGCAAGCCTAGCAACAGAAAACTAGGCTTGTACACTCCATTACCAGTTCCTTCTCACCCTTGGGAAAGCGTTTCCATGGATTTTGTTGGAGGACTGCCTAAATCTAGGAAAGGTCATGATTATCTATATGTTGTTGTGGATAGGTTCAGCGAAATGTGTATTTTGATACCTTGTAATAAACAAATTACAGCTGAACAAACTGCAAAACTGTTCTTTGAACATGTATGGGTTCATTTTGGATTATCCACTTCCATTGTATCTGATCGAGACACCTGATTTGTGGGGAGTTTTGGTCAAGTCTGTGGGAACTGATGGACACTAAACTGAAGAAAAGCACAACTTTTCATCCACAAACTGATGGCTAGACAGAAGTAGTTAACAGGACAGTGATCCAGTTACTTAGAGGATATTGCAGCGAACATCCGAAGCTTTGGGATGAACATTTGTGTTATGTGCAGCATGCTTACAACAGAGCAAAACATTCCTCTACACAGAGATCTCCTTTTGAGACTTGTTTTGGTTTCACACCAAGGTCTCCTTTGGATTTTGTCTTTGGTAAAGATACCACAGTTGAGGGACACAGTGATGTGGACCGGGCAACTAGGTTCATTGAACAAATCTAGGAGATCTACCAGGCAGTACAGGAACAGCTGGAAAAGAGCCAAGCCAAATACAAGGCAAGGCATGACAAGCATCAGATGGAGCATAGTTTCAACGTTGGTGACCAAGTCTGTCTGTATATCAGCAAGGACAGGATGCAAGGTGAAGGTAAAAAGCTAAAGCCTATCAGGTATGGACCTTACAAAATACTTGAGAAGATTGGTGAGAATGCTTTTCACCTTTATCTACCAGCTTACATGCACATCTACTCAGTCGTAAATACAGATTGCTTGAGATTGTTTGAACCCTCTCTAATTGAGGATCCCGAATAGCAGAGTCAATTGCCTTCTATTGATGACCTGCTACCTGAATATCTTAATGGATTGCAGGAAGACATAGTTCTGAACAGGAAGGTGAGGATGACGTACCTCAGAGTAGGACTCAAGGGTTCAAAGCCGAGAAATGCAAAGTAGATTGAGACTGGACAAGTGAGACAACAATACCCTCACTTAGTCGATGCTTGAAAACCAACTTTTGGTGGTCCAAAAGCTTTTTCAGTGGGAAGGCCGTGATCCGAATTGGATCCATGAAGAATAATCAAAGCACCATGACTGTATCAAATCGGGACAAACTTCGAATTAAAGAGCACAGAGCGATCAGGAAAACCTCTAAACAGTGGCAGTTGGCAGCCAGCGAGGAACGACAAGGACCTCGGTCAAAGCGCGCTGACCGAGGCCCATGGAGACTGCGCAAGAGGCGAAACTAGCACGTAGGAAGCCCGGATCGGGAAAAGGAGGCTGTTTGTGATGCGCGATTAGCGGCATCGCTGGGCAAATCCCCTCCAAATGGAAAGGCCCCGAAGCGCTCGGTTGCATGGAAGCCGGGAAAACTGTGGGGAAAAGCCCAAAAGGCTAAAGGCGGGACCCACGCTCCAAAAGCCGTCTGTATATATCGAGGACACCCTTGGGCGGTAAACGGATTTGGCTAAAACCTAGTGATTCCATTCAGCGCCCGACGCGTGGCAGGTGGAGGAGAGAGAAAACCGCTACTCATTGCACGCTAACGGTCGAGCAAGTCAATCACGCGAAATGAGCGAATGACTTTGGATCGGGAGGCTCCAGATCTAACCGCTGAGAACGCGCCCAATGAAAGAACGGGATTTGACAGGGGATTAAGCCGAGATCTACAAGGATTTGAGGTCCGATTTGACCGCTGAGGTGGCGGATGAGTCATTTCCCGACGAAACTGAAGAACCGAACCGACGAGGAAGAGCTGGCGCAGTTCGCAAGAGGACAAGTGGCCACTCCCTGTGAGCCGTTGATGATGACGCCAAGACAAGGAACTCCAAGCAAGAAGCAGCAGGCGACCCGATGGAGGAAGAAGAGGAATCGAACAGTCATGAGATCGACTGGCTTTAAAGCCATGACCAGAAAACAGAGAGAGGACGCCGAGAGGAAGAATCAGAGAGAAGATGACAAAGACAGTGAAGCAAAAAGCAATAAGACAGAGAGCTGAGCTAACCACAGGCAGCGTCGAGCACCAGAGAGCTTGAGAGGTTCAAGCCACCCCTGAAGGGATCTGTCGGCAATTGAGTACCATATTGGGCTCCTCCCCTTAAAGACCAAAAAGGTCAAGAGCTGGTAAGGAAAAGACTTTGTGCACTCTAGTGACTTGGGGAATCCAAGAACCACCCTACCAAGCAATTCTGTTTCAGGAGACTCAGATTGAGCTCCTCATTGTAATTCTCTGCTTTAAAGACACAATAAAAGAAGGCCACCACTGAAAGCTGGACCGGAGACGTAGCCCTGGAGGATAGGGTGAACTCCTTATTAATTGTTGTGTTCTTGTATTTGCTTACTATGTTTCTCTGCTGTTTTCCATTTCCAGTGTCTGTGTATTTTGCAATCTGATCGATCCGTTGCCTAAAAACATAGACACACACCAGCACATGAGTCTGTAATACCTTCATTCAATAATTAATTAACTGAGGTCACTCAAGGGTGACTTTCAGATCAAGATGACCCACATGAAGTTTGGCCCTAGTTACCAATTTTAACACTCTCTCTCAACTAGGGAGAACTTCATCTGCAATCTGTCTGTCGGTCGCTACTATTCATCCATCAAATGGACTGCCCTGTACAACCTGACCCTTGCCCTGCTCTACTCTATTCTGCTTGTTCTGCTTTGTCTTGTTCTGCCCTGTACTGATTTGTATTGCTCTGCTCTGTTCTGCTTTGCTCTGTTTTCTTTTGTTCTGCTCTGCTTTTGTCCAAATTATGAGGAAGAAGAAATGATCAAGGATGTATCATACTGACTCAAATTCAGTCTCAGAGTATGTACCACTGGTCCCAGACCAGTCTCAACCAACCTGAAGTCAGCGTCATAGTGAGTACAACTCCTACCACTGGTCCCAGACCAATAACAACTGACCTGAAGTCAGTGTCATAGAATGTACCACTCCTACCACTGGTCCCAGACTAGTATCATTGATCCCAGATCAATGGAGGTCATCCTAGCGTAGGGAGTACAATAGATACAATGATGCGTCCATCGGTACTACTATGGTCCCTAACTTCATTTCCCTGCTCATTGATCAGATGAGAGGTACTTCCCATGAGTCCCAGACTGCATGGGTAGGATGTCTCGATAGGAGAACTTAATCAATCCCGTCCTCACAGGAGAACACATCAATCCTATTACAATTGCCATGGAGAACACATCAATCCAGGATACCATGGAGAACACATCAATCTAGGCCTCACAGGAGAACACATCAATCTTGCTACAATCACCATGGAGAACACATCAATCTAGGCCTCACAGGAGAACACATCAATCTTGCTACAATCACTATGGAGAACACATCAATCCAGGCCTCACAGGAGAACTAATCATCCTGCTACACAGGAGAGCGAATCATCCTATTCCACAAGAGAGTGAATCATCTTGTCCCACAAGAGAGCGAATCATCTTGTTCCAGTGCGCACCACCAAGGGAGGGTGAGTCACCCTGTGGTCGTATGTTGCTCTAGTAAGAACCGCAAGCCCTCAGATCTCCCAGAGCTCAATGTATGCAACATGCAGGACCCTTGTACAAGGGTTTCTTGACGACTCGAAGTCGTTTGGGAAAATCACAGATTAGATCTTTCCTCGGGGCTTTGACAAGGTGTATCGACCTGTACATCATCATAATGCGATGGAGCCTCCTTTCTCATCGGCTTACCATATCCCAGATAATCTCTATTTGCTTGAGCAATCGACGAATACGAGATTCCTCAATAATCGAATCCCACCTCTGGTTGTTACAGAAAATCACAGTCGTATGTGTTCAAACAGCTCACTGAAGAGCTTCCCCAACCAGGTAGCTTCATACGAGATCATACTCGTAGATATGTATCTGGTCTCGCTAGTGCTTATGGCAATCGACTTCTGCTTCCTGCTCATCCATTATATCGAAGCAGAATCCAAAGAGAAACAACACTAAAAGTGCTCCAGTGATCCTCCATACTACCTGCCTAGTCAGCATTCGAATAATCATGCAGTTTCATATTTCCGACAGTGTATCTCAATCCATGAGAGATTGTGTCCTGAAAACATCTCAGAAGATTCTTCACACCAATCTAGTGAGGCTCAACCAAATATGAGCTCACAATGCTAACTGCAAAACATATGTTCAGACAGAGATTCACCAAGAACATCAACGCGAATGAGTTTTTGAAACTCGGATGCATTTCCCAAATTGGGTCCGACATCACTACCATATAACTTCTGAAAGTTAAGATCCTCGAGGTAGTCACAAGCTTGCAGTCCATGATGCCAAATCTTTTCAGAATCTTCACCACATATTTTCCTTGAGATAGGAAAATTTCCCCAAATCTTTTCAGAATCTTCACCACATATTTTCCTTGAGATAGGAAAATTTCCCTTGGCTTCTGCCACACTTAAAGTCCTTGGTTCTTCATTTCAAATTCAAAAGCCAACTCCCTCTTACATTTGTGAATGAGAGGGTATGCACCTGTTAGAAAGAGGTCATCCACATACAACACCAGTATGAGAGGCTTGTCATCTTCAACCTTAAGGTAAAGGTTAGGATTGTCTTCACTCCTAGTGAATCCCAACTTCATCAAGTAGCTATCAATTGTAACGACCTATTTATAAAATAATATTAAATAAATTATATTAACCAAATGCATAAAATAATAAAAATACAAATGATAAAGTATTTTAATAAAATAAAATCAGAAAAGGAATGTTAATTAAAAATCAATATATTTTTAAAAAGGAATACACATGACACGACATGGGAAGGGTGTCATGAGAAACTGAAGCGGTGAGTGCTGGAGGAAGGACGACCACCGCCAAGAATCAGTTTATAAACCAGAAGGAAGAATTTAACAAAGGAGGGAGAAAAAAACAGAAGAAGGGAAGGAGGAGGAGGACCATAAACTGAAATTTTTCACAAGAAAGAAGAGTGTTGATTGTTTTGAGGTTCTGGGCACGGGGGAAACAGTCTGCTTCAACTGAGAAGCTTACTGGATTGAGTAGCGAGGTTTTTCTCAGTCTGGCTGGGTGGTTTCGCTCTTTTGGTAAACGGGAGCAAACTGGAAGGGTTCTGAAACATTCTCATCCACAGCAGACCTGCGGAGACATTCACAGCAAGCCAAGTAAGTACTTTTCATTAATTGAAGCAATTAGCTATGTGAAGTTTATGCATAAATTAGAACATAAATTTTTAAAGTTCCATACTCTATTTAAAATAGATAGATAGCTTAAAATAGATAAAACAGTTCAGTGAATATTTTATAGAATCAGAGATGGTCCTTTACATCTGGTATCAGAGCGTATTTTCAAACCCTTGGGATCTTACAGGCCCTAGAAGTAACTAATGCTCTGTAGCCCATGCTCAATCAAAACCTTAAGGTAGCTCATATGTATTGGTGACTTTAGTTGTCCCTATCTGACAGCCAGGCCGGTGGAAGGACACTAGAACAACTGCCACAAATTCGCTTAAGTTTTCATTAAGTAAGCGAATTCAAGTGATTTTGCAATAGCAATCTCAAGATCTGTCCATGCAAGTTCTTTAAGTCAATTATGGTCTACTGCAGAGAAGGAAGAAGCTAATCAAGTCGCGGATTATGGGGCCAAGAATCTTTAGATGGTGCCCAGTGGCTTCAGGAATTTAGAAGGAAATCTATTCTTGTTACTTCTCTGAACAGTAATCAATTAGCCTCCACCATCCACCAGATCCTCCGCGCATTCCACCTCATCCTTCTGTCCGCTTACAGCATCTGTTACTAAATAACAATCGCAGCCCCTTATAAGGACAGACGCTCAGATAATAATAACAATTACAATAATAATAATCCAATCTCTGTCCTTTTAGATCACGGTTCGAATTGCAGCACTCTGAATGACCACGACATGCCAAACCGGAACAACGCTTTCTTTCAAACAACGAGAGCGCAAAACCCCTCCAGGGATTCGACAACGAATTCGTGGCCCAGGTTTCGAAGCGAATGACGGCAAAAGAAAAAAATTGATGCATTTAAAGATAGGGCAACAAATCAACTAACGGAAACCACCACTGGTTCTCTGATTGACTGGAGTCGCAAGGATATCGTCGCAAAGCTTGCAATCTCAAAACCCTCCCTCACTGTGTCGAAATAATCCAGTATTGGTATACCCGCGGAATATATATCACCATTCTGGTATTAACCTTCGGCGGTCTCGATTTACGGTGACCTGCCCTCCTGTGGTTACGACAAACCACCTGACGTTTAGGTTCGTGGCATTATAATAGTGGGGAGGTGGCAAACAAATAGCCATATGGTTTTCATGCGGTTCAACACATCCCTCCTCGCTCAACCCTATGCATGAAATATCGATGTGGCTTCACGCCTGTAGATGTTGTCCTTCAAAGTTTCAATTAAAATCGAGGAGCCTGACCGACCTAAAATTGTAGAGTATAGATGGCGTCTCCATTTACTGCAAACGTGTGGTCTTAGACTCTAATCTCTTTTCATCAACGAAATATTCTTTTAAGGGTTCGTTCTTAGGAATTCCATGAGTTTTTGTTAAAATTCATTTTACGTTATGATTTGGGAATTTCGATGAATTTAAAAAAAAAAAAGCCCACAGGGTCAACCATCAAAAAGACTCGTTATACCATATTTACACGAAACCCATTACCCTTGCCACATCGAATTTCCATTTATAATTCCACAATCCAGCTTGGAGAGTGTTAACATGTGGGAATATTCTGCAAATCTTAGTTATTATTATTATTATAATATTTATTTATATATAACACCTGAAATTGAGTGTACATAGAAATTCTACCTACGTCTTATAATTTGTGTAAATTAAAAAAAAACTGTACTTAATTTATGTTTTTGTGCATTAAAAAAAAATCTAAATTAATTTAAATTTTTAAATTTAAAAAAAAAAAATGCATTGAAAATTTTAGATTAATTTAATTTTATAAATATAAGAATTGCATCCTAAATCTAGTTTAATAAAGTTTACAAATTATTATTTAAATAATATTTTTTTTTAAATTCTAATAATAGGAAAAGATAAAATTGAATTTCCTATCATAAAATATAAATTATCAAAATATGTATGGTGAATGCTGAAATAATAACTATCTCCTTATGATCACGATCTTCAATAATAAATACGATAAAAGTCTAACTGATTATTTTGCCTTCTCCAACACTTTTGGCCATTTGTGCATGAAGAAAAGCAGATTTGTCAATAATATATATATATAGGAAAAATATACTAATTTGATACAAAATATTAGTTGAAGTTTTAAATAGCTTAAAAATCAAGTGAAGTAATTGCTGTGGGTTTTGTATTGGGAATGCTGAGCAAGGAAGTTTTGGTTGAGACATTTTAAAACTATTATTCCTTTATTAGTTTGACCAGCAGGAACAATTGTATGAATGACATTATGTTTGTTTCAAGGACATCAATTTCTCATTTAGGATGCCACTTGGTGTAATGCCTCACTTAAATCTTAACCCGGTAGTATACATCTAAGTAACATATTCAACATTATAACTATGTGTGTCCTTATTTAAAGGCAATAGTTAGTTTGAGGCGCGATGGGTATGTTGATGATGTTCATTGTAACAAGGCATTTAATATTCTAATTTTGTGAATGTTATTTAGTAATTAATTTTGGATGATCTACTTTAGGAAATAATAACCATACACTTCTACATTACTTCATATTAGGATAGAATACCTTGCATTAGGACAAGGAGGTCGCGAGACCATCCTCCTTGACCTCGGTACCAATAAGATTTGCCTAGCAGATAAAAACAACAAAAAAAACTATACCCGTTTATCAATGTGAAATTGTGAAAAGAAAACTATATGTTAAACCGAATGTCTACCTCAAATTTTTACAAAATTTTATTATGTATGCAGGAAACACTACAATCGTAAGGACATATGAGCACTGACGACGTGATCAGGCAGCATCACCATCATTAATGCCACCACCGTTATCATTGTCATCCCCATCACCACCACCATCATCAACACCAATCGCTCCAGCACTGGAGTTGACCGTGATAATGAACTCGTTAGAAGCCTTATTGGAAACATTAAAAGGGTCGACTATGGCTAAAACCAAAGAAGAACTTCAACCCTTAGCAACCAATTCAGCGGAACCAAAGAATTCTGAGCATAAAAGATCAAAAGAAGATATCTCTAGGGAGCTTCAGAAAATTAAACTCCCAGAATTTTCAAGAGGTCAAGCAGGTGAACGGGCTGAGGCATGGTTAGAAGGAATGAAAAGATGTTTTAGATTAAGAGAATATTCTTCTTCTACAAAAACAAAAATTGTTGTATTTCAATTAAAGGAAAGTGCCTTGATTTGGTGGGGAAATCTGGAAAAACAACTGCACCTTACATTAGATAATGTCCCTTCGGAATTGTTCAAGGAAAGATTCCACACAAAGTATTTACCTCCATACTTTCAACAACAACAAGCCAGAGCCTTTCATACATTAGTTCAAGGTAATAAAACAGTGGAAAAATATGAGATAAGGTTTATGGAGCTTGTAAAATACATTCACTCTTTAGATTCTGATGAACGTCAAGTTGAACGCTTCATATTTGGGTTAAATCCTCACATCGGGGCCTTGGTAAGCATGTGGAAACCATCATCAGTAGCTGAGGAGGTAGAATGTTGCCGTTATGCAGAAGAACATCTGGGAATCAAAAAGGATGTAGGGCCAGCAGAACCTTTACAATCAGGATTTCCAGGAAAGACCCCCCGAAATTTTTTCAGGGGAGGTAGCTCAAGGCCACCTTATGGTAACAAATTTACCTCAAGAAATGTAGGAACAAGAGCTCCCATGGCAGTTAATACTATAGCCGCTGAATCATCAAACACTAGTCCATGGACATCTCGTGGAACTACCAATAGAGGAAGAAATTCGAGAGGAAACAACATGAGAGGACAGAGCTCTTTATCTCGAAATTCATGTCCTGATTCAAGAGGATCAATGCAGGTTAATTGTTGGGGATGTGGAGGACCGCATTTTCAACGTGATTGTCCAGAAGCTTCGTCAAGTATATTGCATAGGACTGGAAATGAACCAATATCAAATAATCAAGGTAATCATAGAATTCATGCAGTAGTCAACAATGACCAAGCAGCACATCAATCCACTGTAGTGGAATCTTCAGGTATTATTAATGATATAAGACTCAAAATCTTATATGATACAAGTGCCACAGATAGTTTCATTTCGTCATATGCATTAAACAAATGTGGGTTGGCAGCTCGCAAACAAAATGATTTCAGATAGGTAGAAATGGCCTCAGGAGAACTCCAATCCATAGACTTAAGTGTGGATCAATGCAAAATTGACCTAGGGGTCTGTACGACTAAACTAAAAGCTTATGTCACAACCTTAGGAACTTATGATCTTGTCATAGGTATGGATTGGCTAGAAACTCATCAAGCTTGGGTAGACTGTTATGGGAAAAGAATTCTAGGTATAAATGATGAAGGAAAAGCGATCCAAATTCAAGGAATCAAGAGAAAAGTGTCTTTATGCTACATATCAGCAATGAAAATGAAGCGTTGCTTAAGAAAAGGTTGTCAGGGATATGTAATTCAAGAAGTAAGTAAAGAAAAAGGACCATCCTTAGAACAATATCCGGTGTTAGCTGAATTTCCAGATGTATTTCCAAGGGAACTACAAGGATTACCCCCTGTAAGAGAGCTAGATCTCACTATTGAATTGAAACCTGGTACTCAACCAATATCTAAAACACCTTATAGAATGATAGCTCTAGAACTTCAAGAATTGTTCGACCCAGTATATCACCTTGGGGTGCTCCTGTAATTTTTGTCAAGAAGAAAGATGGATCCTTAAGATTATGCATAGATTATCGAGACTTGAATCGAGCTACAGTAAAGAATCGATACCCTATGCCTCGAATCAATGATCTTTTCGATCAAATGAAAGGAGCTATTGTCTTTTCAAAAATTGATCTTCGATCAAGCTATCAACAGCTAAGGATTTCTGAAAGCGATATTTCTAAGACTGCATTCCAGACACGTTTTGGACATTATGAATTTACTATGGTACCATTTGGATTAAAAAATGCACCAACAGTATTCATGAATCTTATGAACAGTGTTTTCCGCGAATATCTTGATCAATTTGTACAAGTATTTTTAGATGATATTCTCATCTATTCCAAGAATAAGAAAGAGCATGAAAATCGTTTACGAATAGTATTGTCCTGCCTTAGAAAACATCAGTTGTATGGAAAATTATCCAAGTGTTCATTCTTTCAGGAAAAGATTCATTACTTAGGTCATATCATATCAGGTGAAGGGATTTCAGTAGACCCTGAGAAGGTAAAAGCAATCATGGAATGGCCAATACCGAAAAACGCACATGAAATACGAAGATTTGTGGGTTTAGCCGGTTACTACCGAAGATTTGTGGAGGGATTCTCCAAAATTGCAAAGCCGATTACAACCCTTCAGCATAAATGTGTTAAGCATGAATGGACTGAGGAATGTAATAAAGCATTCTCTAAACTCAAAAGACTACTGACCAGTGCACCAATCTTAAGAGTCCCTGATATGGACAAAGATTTTACGGTATGTACTGATGCATCCAAACAAGGGCTAGGTGCAGTATTGATGCAGGATAGAGGAGTAATAGCATATGCCTCCAGAAAGTTAAAACCTCATGAAGAACTCTACGCTACTCACGATTTAGAGTTAGCCGCTGTAATACTAGCCCTAAAGATTTGGAGACACTATCTAGTAGGGCGAAGTTTTACACTTAAAAGCGATCATCAAAGTCTACAATATTTGTTCACCCAAAGAGACTTAAATGCTAGACAAAGACGATGGAGTGAATTCCTAAGTGAATATGACTTTGGAATATCATATATTAAGGGAAAAGAAAATGTAGTAGCAGATGCTTTAAGCAGAAGACCACGAATATTCTCTCTCATACCTATCAAAGTAGACTTAAGGCAACAAGTACTAGAATATCTCATAAAAGATAGCTGGTATTTAAAGGTGAGATCTAGTATTGAAGGTAAAAAGCCAAAAGAATCTAAGTTTGAGGGATTAAACTAGAAGATGATGGAATCTTACGATTCCATGGAAGGATGTATATTCCTGATAATAAGGATCTTTGAGACACTATCCTTAAAGAAGCTCACAGATCAGTGTATTGTGCACATCTTGGGGTAAGGAAAATGTATGCGGATACCAAGAAACTCTTCTTCTGGTCGGGCATGAAACGTGATATCGTTCAATTTGTTGCAAAATGTTTGGAATGTCAACAAGTAAAAACAGATCATTGTCATCCAGCGGGTCTCTTACAACCTCACGACATTCCTATGACCAAATGGGAGATCATTTCTATGGATTTCATCACTGGACTACCTCTTACTTCTCAAAAACACAATGCCATTCTGGTAGTAGTGGATAAATTAACGAAAAGCGCACATTTCATTCCTGTAAGAGATACTTACGAAGTTGCTGACATAGCTCGAGTATCCATAAATGAAATTATTAGATTTCATGGAGTACCTAAGAAGATTATATCCGATAGTGATTCACGATTCACTTCAAGATTCTGGACTTGTATGTAGTCAGCCTTAGGAACTCAACTAAATTTGAGCACAGCTTATCATCCTGAAACCGATGGGCAAACAGAAAGGGTAAATCAAGTACTTGAAGATATGTTGATAATGCATGTTATGGATCAGCAATCACACTGGGAAAAGTACTTATCCTTAGTCGAATTCGCATACAATAACAGTTACCACAGTTCGATTGGAATGCCTCCATTTGAAGCATTATACGGTAGACCTTGCAGAACACCGTTAAGTTGGGACAGGTTAGAAGATTGAGTGATAATAGGACCAGAATTAATCCAAGAAATGGAAGAGCAGGTAAGACAAATTAGACAACGATTAAAGGAAGCACAGGATAGACAAAAGAGTTACGCTGATGCTCACATAACTGATAAGAAGTATGAAGTAGGGGATCAGGTTTTCATTCGCATCAAACCAAATAAGAGTACTATTCGATTCGGAAAAGGGACAAAGTTGTCACCCCGATTTAGTGGACCATTTAAAGTCATGGAAAGAGTTGGACCTGTCACCTATCGTCTTGCACTGCCACCTCACTTGCATAAAATTCATAATGTATTTCATGTATCTGTATTAAGACATTATATAGCTAATCAATCTCATAACCTTCAATGGAAGGAACTGCAGGTTTTGGACGAAGGAATCCTATTGGTCGAGCCATTACGTATACTGGAACGTAGAGTTCGAAAACTCAGAAATCGTCTAGTAGACCAAGTTAAGGTCCAACGGGACAAGTATAGCCCTGGATCAACTACTTGGGAAGATACAGAGTACATATGTCAAAAATACCCTGATCTATGTCAATTTTGAAGAACTTTAAACTATGTTTTGTATATATTTACTTTGCTGTAAATCAGAAGCTCAGAACCATTTTGAACGATCATATATAAATGTGACTTTTTATCACATAATACCTGTTTAAATTCTGCTGGTACATGGATACCAAGATGTAATATGTTATTGATCTTACTAAATTATAGATGTCATAGTAAAGTTTAAAATATTTATGTGATTTTGCTTCTAATGGGAATTAAGATATTATAACTATGTTTTATTTATATGTATCAATGTGATTGATAAGATAGAAATCAACGAATAATTACATTTTAAAATGAAATTCAATGACATGAGTAGAATATGGCAAAGTATGTTATACTGTAGTTGACATGTGTGAATTATACATAAGCTAGTTGCTTTTGAATATGTTAATGCACATTTTATAAATGCATGGACAAGTGTTTATGATTGCAGATAATACCCGTTACCAAAATGACCACGTGATGACAGAACCTCAGAACAATTAAGGCTTAAAGAGATTCTATGATAAGGTATTAACTCTAATTCTATTTGAAAAGGGGTGGAGGTGTTGCCCACTATTTATCCTCCGAACCCTGGAGTCATGGGAGGACTGTGCGAGTCACGCTCCCCTAGACGTGTGATGATGACTGCCGGATGCCTATTGGGAATCAGGGGGTATAGCCGACGCTGTCATCCTTAGAGTTTATGAATGGTTAGGTCAGTATAACTGACGCCATGGCATACTCCAGTAGTGGATGGATAGGATGGGAGCAGAAGAGATTAAGAAGGATAGGATGATTTTGTAATAGTTGGGAACCTAATGAAATAAAACATGATCATTAAAATTGTAAACCTAAAGTATTCAAAACACCAAAATTTGTAATACCCTCACATTAAGTAAGAATTTAACCTCAATACATAATCCAAAATGTACTAATCACGATCATGAATATTCATATAACGTAAAAATCTAACTTCGGGATGAAGTTTTCTGAAGAGGAGGTGCATTGTAACGACCTATTTATAAAATAATATTAAATAAATTATATTAACCAAACTAATAAAATAATAAAAATACGAATGATAAAGTATTTTAATAAAATAAAATCAGAAAAGGAATGTTAATTAAAAATCAATATATTTTTAAAAAGGAATACACATGACACGACATGGGAAGGGTGTCGTGAGGAACTGAAGCGGTGAGTGTTGAGGAAGGACGGCCACCGCCAAGAATCAGTTTATAAACTAGAGGGAAGAATTTAACAAAGGGGGGGAGAAAAAAATGAAAGAAGGGAAGGAGGAGGAGGATCATAAACTGAAATAATTCACAGGAAAGAAGAGCGCTGATTGTTCTGAGGTTCTGGGCACGGGGGAAACAGTCTGCTTCAACTGAGAAGCTTACTAGATTGAGTAGCGAGGTTCTGCTCAGTCTCGCTGGGTGGTTTCGGTCTTTTGGTAAACAGGAGCAAACTAGAAGGGTTCTGAAACATTCTCATCCGCAGCAGACATTTACAGTAGAACTGCAGAGACATTCACAGCAGACCAAGTAAGTACTTTTCATTAATTGAAGAAATTAGCTATGTGAAGTTTATGCATAAATTAGAACATAAATTTTTAAAGTTCCATACTCTGTTTAAAATAGATAGACAACTTAAAATAGATAAAACAGTTCAGTAAATATTTTATAGAATCAAAGATGGTACTTTACATCAATCCTCTCATACCATGCTCGGGGTGCTTGCTTCAGCCCATAGAGAGCCTTCTTCAACCTGCATACATGAGATTTTCAATCATAAATCTCAAATCCTTCGGGTTGCTCCACATAGACCTCTTATTTGATCGAATCGTGCAAGAACGAGGTCTTGACATCCATCTGATGTAGGTTCCATCTTTGTGAAGCCACAAGGGCTATGATCAAGTGGATGGTCGTATACCTGGCAACAGGTGCAAATATCACATCATAGTCTATACCTTACTTCTGGGAGAAACCACGAGCAACAAAACGAGCCTTATACTATTCCATACTTCCATCTGTTGTAGCTTTATCTCGTAAATCCATTTTGAAGTAACAATTGTCTTGTCCTAGTGTCTGGGAACTACTTCCCAGACATCATTCTCCATAATAGACTCATATTCTTTGGTCATAGAATCCTTCCATACTTGATGCTTGACGGCATCTGAGAATGATGAAGGCTCATTTTGTATGATCGTGCTCATGATGGTCAAGTATCCCTGATACCTGTTAGGTTTCTTACATTCACGAAAGGTTCCTTGGGGTGCAGCATGTCCTTCAGCATCATCAAGTATCCCCCTAAGCCATGAAGGCCTCTTCCTAAAAGAGGAAAGCTCAGGTGGATAAATAGGATCCATGGGTTCCTCCACATTAGGCATTGTTACATCATCTACCCATAGAGACAACTTCCACAATCGTACGGTTCTTCCTTTCCGCCACACCATTTTGCTCAGGAGTATGTGGTGTAGTAGTCTCCCTCTTAATGCCAGCCTCAGATATGCCTGAGTGAACCAACTGTAATATATCGGAGGTCTTGCTTTGGCTTGAGGGGAATGGTCCCCGTTTGAACTTTCCTTCGGCACATCCTGGACATACACCTTCTTTCTCTACTCGGAATTCGGGCATCCTTGTCACCATTTGTCTTACACTGAGTAGAGCTTTATAATGAAGGGGGGCAAACCTCCAATGCCAAAGTTCGGACTGAAGAGATGTGTCATAAGACATGACACCTAGCAGAATTCCATCGACCTGATATAATGAATCAACATGAAACCCAAGAGTAAAGGTATCTTTAACATTATTTTTCCATATATGTACCTTGCCATCACTGACTTCCATTGCTGAGATGGACACCAGGTTCTTTTTGAGGTCACGTGCATTTAATACATCCTGGAAATTTCTAGCCTTCTTGAATGGTTGTCCTCTTCCTTGATTCCCAGCTCTCCTCTTACCTTTGCTATTGAATTTATCATTCCTTTGATTGCCATCAAAGGGATTTTGATCATCATCCCGGTGTGAGTCCTTTCTATCAGGGCACTCCCTTGCATAGTGACCTGTTTTATCGCAGATGTAACATCGTCCTTTTCTTCCACCCTTAGGTCCAGCCTTTCCTTTTGATTTAGTCCCGGAATTATTTCTTTTCTTAGCATGAGAATAAAAGGCAGCAGGAGGACCTTTAGGCATGGGCATTTCTTGCTATTCTACCCTTGTTTCTTCTTAAATGCATCTAGCCATTAATTCCTTGAAACCAGGAATTATATTATTGTTCAGAAGAGTAGTCCTGAACACGTACCATTCGGATGGTAATCCTCTAAGAGTTGTGAGTGCCATTTCCCTGTCAGTAATAGTTTCCCCAATAGATAGGAGATCGTTCTTGATCTCGGTGATTCTTAAGAAGTATGCTTGCATACTCTCATCTTTACCCTTCTTGATTTCCCTCAGCTTATTTCTAAGAAACAAAACTTGATTTGCATCATTGACTTTAAATAAACTCACCAGTCTATCATAGATTTCCTTGGAGGTGTCAAGTTCAAAGATGTAGGCCACCAAGTGCTTGTCGATAGAGTCCCGGATGATCTTCTTTGTTTTGACTTCTCCATTTTTCCCTTTGTTCCAGGCAGCAGTGGATGCATTTGATGGAGGCTCAACAATATTGCCTCTTACATGGTCCAACACTCCTTGATCTTCTAGGGTTTGATTGATAGACATATTCCATCCGTGATAGTCAGCTTTCTCACGGAGCTTGTCTTCGGCAGGAAGGAGTGATGAGGACCCCATAGTTCTTTTAGGATAGCCTTGCCAATCTTCTCTTCAGTGATTTCTCTTGCTCTTGCTCGGGTTTTGTCTTCACCTCAGCTCTAATACCATGTTATGGTATGTTCTATGCTTATAACAATTTACTTCTTTTTCTTATTATATTTCACAGATTAGCAATCACATGTACATAAAGTAAAGTGTAGATATAACATTAAACGATCGACAGAAAACAAGCCAAGACAAGAGACACAAGATGTGGCAACTAGCTAGGGACAAACCCCACAATGTGTGGGGAAACCCTTTGATCAAATCTTCTTTTATCTTCAATAATTCAGCAGAGAGGAATAGTACAATAAATCTAATTTATATCAGCTGTAGCAAACCCTAGATCAGCAGCATCAGCGTTACCGGCTTCATCATCAAAACTAGGGTAGTCGATATCTCACAAACCGACCATTGGATTGGCTTGTTCCACCACCAAAAGTTGCAGCCTTCAGAAGAGGTTTAGATGAACCTACAACGCAGTTTAGATGAGGAGATCTTCTGGTCCACGTAGGTCAAACGTCACTTCTGCAGTTGCAGTGTCAGTTTCAGCAGCTTCCTTCAAACTAGGGCAGTCGATATCTCGCAAACCGTATGTCGGATCGACTTGATTCCACCACCAAAAGTTGCAGCTTTCAGAGGAGGTTCAAATGAACCTACAAAGCAGTTCAGATGAGGAGCTCTTCTGGTCCACACCAGCCAAACTTCACTTCTGCAGTTGCAGCGTCAGTTTCAACAGCTTCCTTCAAACTAGGGCAGTCGATATCTCACAAACCGTCCGTTGGATCGACTTGATTCCACCACCAAAAGTTGCAGCCTTCAGATGAGGTTCAGATGAACCTATAACGCAGATTAGAAGAGGATATTTGATGGTCCACGCTGGTCAAAGTTTGGATCTGCAGTTGCAGCTTCAGTTTCAACAGCTTCCGGCTTCACATGTTTAGAGAGAGACCCTTTTCTGCGAAGTAGAGAAGAGACTCTTTTTTGTGCAGTAGAGAGAGAGAGATGTGATGAGATGAGTGAGTGCAAATGAGGAAAAGTCCTCCTGTATTTATACACAACTGTTGATGTTTGAGTAGATGCGACTGTTGGGCTTTTGAGCCTACATGAGTTGTAGGTCGGCTTGATAATAGTTCCATAATCAAAATAAATTCATATCTCCATGAACACTTATTAGAATCGGATGATCTTTAGATCAATCCTACACCTCTCAACGAGAGGAATCTAATGAACATATTATCAGCCATGAATAAGATGACCCACATGAAGTTTGGCCCTAGTTGCTAATTTTAACATCCTATTTATCCATATTTTCCTTGTCCTCTTGAACTCAATGAGTCAGCCAGGATATCAATAAGATGGCTAGGAAATTCCTTCAAAAACGAGATGGTTGAAGCAACTTCCAATTAGAATCCATTACTACATAGGAAATGTACAAATTTTCCCGAGTTCGATTCATTTCCACATAGAATTGTCGTCTCTCTTCCTCAAGGGAGGATCCACCATTTTTTACAAAGCCCATTGATTCATGAAGTAAGGGTATCTTTGAATCATTAGTATTTACAATGAACACGGTGTCCCATTCCAAGCCTTTAGACTGATGTATTGTGGTCAAAGTGCCAGAATTTTGATTGTGTACTCTTAGACATCTGGAGTTCTCCATTTCCCTTGTAGATAGATAATCAAGAAAGACTTTAAGCACTGTCACACATCCACCTTGATCATCTATGTTTGTACCCTTCTCATTTGTGCCCATGGAATTTAAATGATTGCATAGGAAATCAGAAACATCATCTCGAAGGTACTCAAGAACCGATCTAGGATCATCCTCTTCATTCAAAAGCTTTTCATTGTCTTCATCGATGATAGCATGCTTCTCAAATAGAAATTTCTAAGGTATAAATTTAATAGCTGAAGTTAGAATAGCTAACAAAGATCATTCCTTGCATACAGGCTTATAAATGGTGTCAATACTAAAGAGCACTCTGTGGCCTTGGGCAAGTTGCCACCTGTTGAAAGTGCCTAAAACCTTTGCTATAAAGATTTCACAAGCGGGCATCAAAAATCCACATTTTGTACTGTTTGCAAGCTTCTCCACATATTAACAACAATTTCCTTCTCTTCCTTATAACTAGGATAACAGTGCTTTGAAGACACAAAGACACGAGTCATCTACACCCATAGCCAATGTAGTTTGAAGCATTGAGATCACAACTTTGATTACCTTTTTCTAATAAGAATCCAAACCATTTAAATTAAATGGAATCTTTCAATCACGTAGAATTGACTGGAATGAATTTCCTGAGACTTGTCGACAATATAGGATGGCTATGTTGGCAAACGAGCATTCTCCTTTAGAGTTCACCAAGGTAACCATCAAGATATTATCAACAACAAATGCACATTGGGCATCCTCATTTCGACATTCTCTTATAATAATTCTATCACCAGACACACACCTGTCAAAATGTGCTTTGAGGGGAAGCGTTTTACATTGTTTCCAATAAGAAAAGATGTGGCCTTAACAATACATTGCGTTGAACGATAATTTTGATGCAAGCTAACCTCTTTATGAGAAGGGAAGTCTTTCCAAAATGAATCAAAAGCAGAAATGTTAAGTTAGGGTATGTTCTATGCTTATAATAGTTTATTTCTTTTTCTTATTATATTCCACAGATTAGCAAGAACATGTACATAAAATAAAGTGCAGATAGAACATTAAACGATCGACAGAAAACAAGCCAAGACAAGAGACACAAGATGTGGCGGCTAGCCAGGGACAAACCCCACAATGTGTGGGGAAACTGTTTGATCAAATCTTCTTTTATCTTCAATAATTCAGCAGAGAGAAATAGTAAAATAAATCTGATTTATATCAGCAGTAGCAAACCCTAGATCAGTAGCATCAACATTAGCGGCTTCATCATCAAAACTAGGGCAGTTGATATCTCACAAACTGTTCGTTGAATCAACTTGATTCCACCACCAAAAGTTGCAGCCTTCAGAGGAGGTTCAAATGAACCTACAACACAGTTCAGATGAGGAGATCTTCTGGTCCACACAGGTCAAACTTCACTTCTGCAGTTGCAGCTTCAGTTTCAGCAGCTTCCTTCAAACTAGGGCAATCGATATCTCACAAACCGTCTCTCGGATCGACTTGATTCCACAACCAAAAGTTGCAGCCTTCAAAGGAGGTTCAGATGAACCTACAACACAGATCAGAAGAGGAGGTTTGATGGTACATGCTGGTCAAAGTTGGATTTGCAGTTGCAGCTTCAGTTTCAGCAGCTTCCGGCTTCACATGTGTGAGAGAGAGACCCTTTTCTGCGCAGTAGAGAAGAGACTCTTTTCTGCACAGTAGAGAGAGAGAGATGTGATGAGATGAGTGAATGCAAATGAGGAAAAGTCCTCCTGTATTTATACACAACTGTTGATGTTTGAATAGATGCGACTGTTGGGCTTCAGAGCCTACATGAGTTGTAGGTCGGCTTGATAATAGTTCCATAATCAAAATAAATTCATATCTCCATGAATACTTATCGGAATTGGATGATCTTTAGATCAATCCTACACCTCTCGACGAGAGGAATCTAATGAACATATTATTAGCCATGAATAAGATGAGCCACATGAATTTTGGCCCTAGTTTCCAATTTTAACACTCCCTCTCAACTAGGGAGAACTTCATCTGCAATCTGTCTATCGGTCGCTACTATTCATCCATCAAATACACTGCCTTGTACAGCCTGACCCTTGCCCTACTCTTCTCTATTCTGCCTGTTCTGCTTTGTCTTGTTCTGCCCTATATTGATCTGTACGGCTCTGCTCTACTTTGTTCTGTTTTGCTCTGCTCTGCTTTGTTTTGTTCTGCTCTGCTTTTGTCTGAATTATGAAAAAGAAGAAATGATAGAGGATGTATCATATTGACTCAAAGTCAGTCTCAGAGTATGTATCATTGGTTCCAGACCAGTCTCAACCAACCCGAAGTCAGCGTCATAGTGAGTACAACTCCTACCACTGGTCCTAGACTAGTAAAATCCTCCACTGACTCAAAGTCAGTCTTAGAGTGCGTACCACAGGTCCCAGACCAGTATCATTGATCCCAGATCAATGGAGCTCATCCTAGCATAGGGAGTATGATAGATACAACGATGCTTCCATCGGTCTACTATGGTCCCTATCTTCATTTCCCTGTAAATTGATCAGATGAGAGGTACTTCCCATGCGTCCCAGACTGCATGGGTAGGATGCCTCGATAGGAGAACTAATCAATCCTATCCTCACAGGAGAACACATCAATCCTGCTACAATTGCCATGGAGAACACATTAATCCAGGCCGCCACTGAGAACACATCAATCTAGCCCTCACAGGAGAACACATCAATCCAGGCCTCACAGGAGAACACATTAATCCTGCTACAATCGCCATGGAGAATTCATCAATCCAGGCTGCCATGGAGAACACATCAATCCAAGCCAAACAGGAGAACACATCAATCCTGCTACAATCGCCATGGAGAACACATCAATCCAGGCCTCACAGGAGAACTAATCATCCTGCTACATAGGAGAGCGAATCATCTTGTTCCAGTGCGCAACACCAGGGGAGGGTGAGTCACCCTGTGGTCGTATGTTGCTCTAGTAAGAACCGCAAGCCCTCAGAGCTCCCAGAGCTCAATTTATGCAACATGCAGGACCCTTGTACAAGGGTTTCTTGACGACTCCAAGTCGTTTGGGAAAATCATAGATTGGATCTTTCCTTGGGGCTTTGACAAGGTGTATCGACCTGTACATCATCTTAATGCAATGGAGCCTCTTTGCTCATCGACTTACCATATCTTTGATGATGTCTATCTGCTGGAGCAATCGACGAATATGGGATTCCTCAATAGTCAAATCCCACCTCTGGTTGTTACAGAGAATCACAGTGGTATGTGTTCAAACAGCTTATTGAAGAGCTTCCCCAACCAGGCAGCTTCATATGAGATCATACTCGTAGATATGTATCTGTTCTCGCCGGTGCTTATGGCAACTGACTTCTGCTTCCTGCTCATCCATTATATCGAAGTAGAATTCAAAGAGAAACAACACTAAAAGTGCTCCAGTGATCCTCCACACTACTTGCCTAATCAGCATTCGAATAATCATGCAGTTTCATATTTCTGGTAATGTATCTCAATCCATGAGAGATTGTGTCCTGAAGACATCTCAGAAGATTCTTGGCACCAATCTAGTGAGGCTCAACCAAATATGAGCTCACAATGCTAACTGCAAAACATATGTTCGGACAGAGGTTCACCAAGAACATCAACGCGAATGAGTTTTTGAAACTCAGAGGCATTTCCCAAATCTGGTCCGACATCACTACCATATAACTTCTGAAAGTTAAGATCCTCGAGGTAATCACAGGCTTGCAGTCCATCATACCAAATCTTTTCAGAATCTTCACCACATATTTTCCTTGAGATAGGACAATTTCCCTTGGCTTCTGCCACACTTCAAGTCCTTGGTTCTTCATTTCAAATTCAAAAGCCAACTCCCTCTTACTTTTGTGAATGAGAGGGTATGCACCTGTTAGAAAGAGGTCATCCACATACAACACCAGTATGAGAGGCTTGTCATCTTCAACCTTAAGGTAAAGGTTAGGATCAGCTTCACTCCTAGTGAATCCCAGCTTCATCAAGTAGCTATCGATCCTCTCATACCATGCTCGGGGTGCTTGCTTCAGCCCATAGAGAGCCTTCTTCAGCCTGCATACGTGAGATTTTCAATCATAAATCTCAAATCCTTCAGGTTGCTCCACATAGACCTCTTCTTTGATCGAACCGTGCAAGAATGCGGTCTTGACATCCATCTGATGTAGGTTCCATCCTTGTGAAGCCACAAGGGCTATGATCAAGCGAATGGTCATATATCTGACAACAAGTGAAAATATCACATCATAGTCTATACCTTCCTTCTGGGAGAAACCGCGAGCAACAAAACGAGCCTTATACTATTCCGTACTTCCATCTGCTGCAGCTTTATCTTGTAAAGCCATTTTGAAGTAACAATTGTCTTGTCCTGGGGTCTAGGAACTACTTCCTAGACATCATTCTCCATAATAGACTCATATTCTTTGGTCATAGCATCCTTCCATACTTGATGCTTGACGGCATTTGAGAATGATGAAGGCTCATTTTGTATGATCGTGCTCATGATGGTCAGGTATCCTTGATACCTGTTAGGTTTCTTACTTTCACGGAAGGTTCCTTGGGGTGCAGCATGTCCTTCAGAATCATCAAGTATCCCCCTAAGCCATGAAGGCCTCTTCCTAGAAGAGGAAGGCTCAAGTGGATAAATAGGATCCATGGGTTCCTCCACATCAGGCATTGTTACACATCTACCCATAGAGACAGCTTCCACAATCGTATGGTTATTCCTTTCCGCCACACCATTCTGCTCAGGAGTATGTGGTGTAGTAGTCTCCTTCTTAATGCCAGCTTCAGATATGCCTGAGTCAACCAACTATAATATATCAAAGGTCTTGCTATGGCTTGAGGGGAATGGTCCTCTTTTGAGCTTTCCTTCGGCACATCCTGGACATACACCTTCTTTCTCTCCTCGGAATTCGGGCATCTCTGTCACCATTTGTCTTACATCGCATAGAGCTTTGTAATGAAGGTGGGCAAACCTCCGATGCCAAAGTTTGAACTGAAGAGTTGTGTCACAAGACATGACACCTTGCAGACTTTCCATCGCTGAAGGTTACCTTGTAGCCTTTGTCTTCCATTGCCGAGATGGATACCGGGTTCTTTTTGAGGTTAGGTGCATTTAATACATCCTAGAATTTCTAGCCTTCTTTAATGGTTGTCCTCTTCCATGATCCCCAGCTCTCCTCTTACCTTTGCTATTGAATTTGTCATTCCTTTGATTTGCCATCAGAGGGATTTTGATCATCGTCCTGGTGTGAGTCCTTTCTATCAGGGCACTCCCTTGCATAGTGACCTGTTTTATCGCAGATGTAACATCGTCCTCTTCTTCCACCCTTAGGTCCAGCCTTTCCTTTTGATTTAGTCCTGGAATTATTTCTTTTCTTAGCATGAGAATAAAAGGCAGCAAGAGGACCTTTAGGCATGGGCATTTCTTGCTATTCTACCCTTGTTTCTTCTTGAATGAATCTAGCCATTAATTCCTCGAAACCAGGAATTATATTATTGTTCAGAAGAGTAGTCCTAAACACGTACCATTCGGATGGTAATCCTCTAAGAGTTGTGAGTGCCATTTCCCTGTCAATAATAGTTTCCCCAATAGATAGGAGATCATTCTTGATCTCAGTGATTCTTAAGAAGTATGCTTGCATACTCTCATCTTTACCCTTCTTGATTTCCTTCAGCTTATTTCTAAGAAACAAAACTTGATTTGCATCATTGACTTTAAATAAACTCACCAGTCTATCGTAGATTTCCTTGGAGGTGTCAAGTTCGAAGATGTAGGCCACCAAGTGCTTGTCGATAGAGTCCCAGATGATCTTCTTTGTTTTGACTTCTCCATTTTTCCATTTGTTCCAGGCAGCAGTGGATGCATTTGATGGAGTCTCAACAATATTGCCTCTTACATGGTCCAGTGCTCCTTGATCTTCTAGGGTTCGATCGATAGACATATTCCATCCGTGATAGTCAGCTTTCTCATAGAGCTTGTCTTCGGCAGGAAGGAGTGATGAGGACCCCATAGTTCTTTTAGGATAGCATTGCCAATCTTCTCTTCAGTGATTGCTCTTGCTCTTGCTCGGGTTTTGTCTTCACCTCAGCTCTAATACCATGTTATGGTATGTTCTATGCTTATAACAATTTACTTCTTTTTCTTATTATATTCCACAGATTAGCAATCACATGTACATAAAGTAAAGTGCAGATATAACATTAAACGATCGACAGAAAACAAGCCAAGACAAGAGACACAAGATGTGGCAGCTAGCCAGGGACAAACCCCAAAATGTGTGGGGAAACCCTTTGATCAAATCTTCTTTTATCTTCAATAATTCAGCAGAGAGTAATAGTACAATAAATCTAATTTATATCAGCTGTAGCAAACCCTAGATCAGCAGCATCAGCGTTACCGACTTCATCATCAAAACTAGGGCAGTCGATATCTCACAAACCGACCATTGGATTGGCTTGTTCCACCACCAAAAGTTGCAGCCTTCAGAAGAGGTTCAGATGAACCTACAATGCAGTTTAGATGAGGAGATCTTCTAGTCCACGTAGGTCAAATGTCACTTCTGCAGTTGCAGCGTTAGTTTCAGCAGCTTCCTTCAAACTAGGGCAGTTGATATCTCGCAAACCGTCTGTCGGATCGACTTGATTCCACCACCAAAAGTTGCAGCCTTCAGAGGAGGTTCAAATGAACCTACAATGCAGTTCAGATGAGGAGCTCTTTTGGTCCACGTAGGTCAAACTTCACTTCTGCAGTTGCAGCTTCAGTTTCAGCAGCTTCCTTCAAACTAGGGCAGTCGATATCTCACAAACCGTCCGTTCGTCTAGAGTTTCTTTTTTGGACTCCCTCTAAGTCCTAATTTCCCTCCTGGAAATCCTTCTGCCGCTTGTTGAGATGCCCCCTACTCTGATCGTCTTCTGCAACTGCACTATTGATCCGGGTTCCTCAGCTAGAAACCCTCGATAACAACTCCTCTGGCCCTACTCTGTCAGGTACTGTTCTAACTATAGTACCTCACCAACTCCACTTTGCAATATTCCTGCAGCCTTCTAGACTCCAGCAACTGCTTATCTGTGGACTGTGTCAGCCCTGCTTTGCTTCACGTTGGCCCTGCGTCACCCCGGATGGGTCTGCGTCAACCCTGGGATGCCCAACGTTAGCCCTCTGCGTCAGCAACGCTAGCCTCACTGAAGCTCTATGTAGCTCCCGGCTTCCTCTGTGTGGCCCTGGCTAGCTCTGCGTCACACTCCTTGGCTTCTGCGCTACTAGAAACAACTATGTTGCATGGGTTCCCGAACCCGAGGGTGGGGTTCTCGAACCCGTCCCGGGTTCTCGTCCCTAAGTGCCGGATTCAGGTACGGTTTCTTCTCAGAAGAACCCATAAGAACCGGGTTCTCCAAAAAAAAAATTTGGGTTCTTTTCCTTTAACATGTTCTTTGGGTTCTTCGAGTTCTTTAGGTTCTTCAGAAAAGAAATTATATTAAAAATTTAATTTTCAAATAATTTTTTTAATTTCAAATTTAAAAACTAATAATATGATATTTATTATTAACGAATGTCAAAAACTTAAAAGTTAAAACCTAAACTTTTAACTAACCCACAATCATCGAATTTCATTTTTGTTTTTGGTTGAGCTATTCCGATTTACCCATTTTCAGCGGTAGTGCACAGATTCGACGACACCTTTAGATGGACAGAGCGCTAGTGGTGTTAGGCATTAGGCGTTCCATTACCAATGGTTGGTAGAGGACGTTGTTTGCGCAAGGGAGACGTCAGCCAGTTTGAGTCGGTGTTTATGCAGGGGAGACATCGGGCAGAGACATTGTTGTTCAGGTGTGTTCTTGGAGGTTGCATATGTTTCTTCTGTGAAGCATTCTATCATCTATGTATATTTTGTTTCCCTGTGTGGTGACCTTTTTTGTATTGTGGCTCCCTGTGGTTGGTGTCTTTTATTTTATTTCGTAATTTGACATTTATCAATAGATCAGTGTGAGAAATGTTGGAAATTGCCATAGTGTTGTATTTCTTAATTTGGTTGTGCAGGGTTTTGTCCATTCGTGTATCTCAATGTCCTTAAGCGTAATATCAAATATGAAACATCAACTATGATTAGCTTAACTTGGTTAGTGAGTGTAGGATTACTGCTCTGCACATTTTGCCTTTTTGTCTAGGCCTGTATCTTGTCAACTTTGAATGAACCCACTCAAATTAACATTTGATGATGGGATGCGAATTGATGATGTGTGTGGACAAGGAGATACAACCAGATGGCCTTGTTGAGCTACCTCCAATTGCTATGGATGAGCAAGAGCCTCAAGATGAGAGTGATTCCTACCTGGAGAGCATGCTAGCTGAAGATCTAGGTGATGTTGGTGACATGGATGTTGATGACATGGCTTGAGGAAGCCATTGTTCATTAGGCTTTAGCTATTTTTATTTTAGTATTTTAAAATTTCCTAGTTCATGTTTGAAGATGCCTTAAGGAAAATTTTGAATGTAGTATGACAATGGACATATATCATGATTCATTATTCTTATTAATATGTAAACACTAAACAATTTTTTGGTGATAAATTTTGAAATTTCAATGTGAATGTTGAATGTTCAATGGTGTGCATGTTTAAATGATTAAAGTTTTCTTGTTTAAAGTTGAAAAATATACAAATTCAAATTTCATATATATTATTAATTATAATGTATTAATTTATAATTCATAAAATTTAATTATTAAAATTTAATATTATTATATTACCCGACGAACCCACGCACCCTGTTTCAAAAAATGTCGTCCCCGTCCCCGAACCCACGTTTCCTGGCAACATTGAGAAACAACTTTTGTCACCTTGGGACAACTGTTATCTACTGCTATTGCTCCGCTCGACTGATGTCTTTTAGTCCTCCTGTGATCTGCAATCACCCTCTAATACCATGTTGAAGTTTCTAAGTTTACTTAGTTAGAAACCCTCCATGCACTTTATCTGATTTATTCCTACCTACTTGTTATTTTCTTTAATAAGTTATATACAATGTAAATACTGAAAATAAACACTAGTGCATGCTCAACATATTATAGATCAGTAACTCAAAGAAACAGAAACAAACACACCATATGACACCATTACTTTTGGACTAATGTCCCCAGAAAAACCTAATGTGGGAAAACCAGTGCAGCTATCTGAGGGTTTTCTTATTAACCAATATTAGAGTACAATCTGGGTGCCGAAACTGGCCTACCTAACAGCGAATTTCCTTGGTAGTAATACCTCTCAGTTTCTGACAAATCTACTAGTTGAAACCCCAGATAATCCTTCCGGCAGCTACTCAGCACCAATCTGCCCCAGAAACCCCAGTGTCTGCCCAATCTAGACTACGTCAGCCTCTCCTAGCCCAACACTGGCCCCACGTCAGCCTATCTTGGCCTACATCAGCCCTAGGAGGCCATGCGTAAGCTCTCTGAGCCTCTGTGTCAGCTACGCTAGCCTCTTTAGTGCTTTGCGCAGTACTTAGCTTCCTCTGTGTGGCCCTGTGTGAGCACTAGCTGCTCCTGCGTCTGTCTCTCTGGTTGCTCTCCCGGCACTATCTCTACCTCTCTATCTCTCTGTACTCAATTCCCCTTAGCTACTCTCCAATCACTGATTCTATCTCTCTTAGCAAACCCCGCTTTAGAGAATAGAATGACTAATCACTCTAGTGTGTTCTCCAAGTGACCCTCAAGCCTCTTCTTATACTTTTCTTGTTGACATCTCAACAGCCGAGATTAAGTCCCTAATCATGGTAGTCTAGAGGATTACAAGCTTTTAATGTAGCATTATAATGTCCAAGAATAGAAGCACCAATGATATTTCCCATCTTTTCATAGTCTTTAGGTGTCCAATTGACTGCAACATTATAGTTGAGAGAACTTGAAGGAGAGAAAAGAGCTTGCAACGCATAAGACTTGTCTTTGTATACTTTGAATCCTTCAATGCTTTATCCTTAACTAAAGACGTTGCTCCTAGAAGAGTCTTATTTAGAACTGCTCCAATTGTTGTGGTCTTTGTGAAAAATCGGTGACCCAATTCCTACTACAACAAACTGATGATATTTCTCTTATTTGTTAAATTATATGAACAAATTACTAGCAGTTTTCTATGGCAAATACTGAAATACATACACTGCAGCCTACACAATAAAATACTACTGAAACTAAATACTACACTGGAGAGAAATGAACACACACATATACACTGTTGCTTTTGGAAAAATGTCCCTAGAAAAACCCAATGTGGGAAAATTGGTGCAACAGCTGATGGTTTTATTCTTATGCAGTAGTAACATTGTTTTAAGATCCGTCCGGCTCGGAACTGACTCGGCTGAGTTGATTCGAGCTGAAAAAAAAAAAAATTCAACCCACCAGAAAATTCGGTTCGGTCGGTCGAGTTATGACTGACCCGGCCGAGTCAGTCATAACTCAGCCGACTTGGCCGGATCCGTAACTACTTGGCCGAGTAGCTGACAGTGACCAGTGAACCATAAAAACACGTTTTTTTTATTTTTTTATTTTTCTAAGTGTGGGGGACTCCAAAGGGGTTTATGAATTAGTTTTCTGGTCTTTGGGGTCCGTTCCCCTCTCCCAAACCCTAGTATTTGATCATATCGCCTTACTAAGGCTATGTTATTCATGGTAATGTTAAATTCTTAAAGTAAAAGTGACATTCTCCTTAATCTTCATTTTTATCCTTTTACTTAAATTTTTAACATTACCATGAAATGACTTAGGATGTTTGAGAGTGGTTCCGGCCTCATTGGATTTCATATGGAGAAAGTATAATTTTAGATTTCATTCAAAATCCAGTAGACTTATCGGTTTTTCAGGATTTCAGGATTAGGGGATTGCAATGTTTCCATTGAATTTTGTCATGTATTAGGGTATGGAACTCGTATTTAATCAAGAGCACCAATCCCTCTATGTACCTTGATGTTAGTGACATTGGTTGTTGAACTCCTTCAAGATTCGCTCCCAAACCGGGAGCTTCCAAAAGTGTCGCTAACACTCCCGTTTTCGCTCCCACTCCCAAGTAACACTAAGCCAGATGATGTTGGCAACTCTAGCAGTAGCCAGTAGTATTGGTCACAGACTTTTGTTGTAGAGGCCATTTCTAGCCTCCTTGGTTATGTGGCTTTGTTTTGATCTTTATATCATCATTTTGTATGTATTGGACAGTGCACTGGGTGCCATTTTAATATAATGGATATATTCATGAGCCTACTTTGATCATATGTTGTCTTCTATCTATATTCTAATGTTGTGTGTTTGGAAACATGAATGAAAATCTTTAAAATTATGTGTTTTTATAAAAAATAAATATTTAATGTATTTTTTACGATGATCGAGTCATTGAAATCAAGCCGGCCGAGTTGATACCGAGTCGGAGTCGGAGTTGACCCTCGGCCGAGTCGGAGTTCTAAAACATTGAGTAGTAATCCGATTACAAATCATTAGATGCCCAAACTGGCAATCCGATATAGAGAAATACTGGCAAAGAGGTAGTGAGAAAAATCTCACACTGTCACTGGTGATCCGAATCTGATCCAGGCTCTGGATGGCTAGCCACATGCTGCCTCTGCGTCAACCTACGCAGATCTGAGTCACAACCTCTGGGCTCTTCGTCACCTCCTCCTTTGATCTCCTGCTGATTGGAAATTCAACCCTCTAGCCCTTTGGTCTCACACCCTGGCTTCTGGCTCTAAATCTCGACTTTCCATGTTGAATCTCAGACTCCTTCTTAAGCTTAGTGCTACCTCTATGTGGCAGTGCGCTGCCTCTCTGAACTACTATCACTGCCTTGCACTCCTCGGATCTAGAAAACTCTCCTCCGATCTACTATCCCTACCCCTCTCTCACTGCTTCGAATTTACTAAGTCACTTCTGGCAACTCACAACTACTACTTAGGAAATCGACTTCCTAGCGAAATTGAACTACACAAGTGTATCCTCCAAGTGCCCATCAAACACCTTCTTATAATCTCTCGTTGGAGCACCAACAACCAAGATAAAAACATAATCAAGGGATAAGATTAATTGGGAGTTGATCCTCGTCTTCTTCTAGAAGATTTACATCAGATTTAATTAATACCCTTTAATTAACTAGATTTCCTAAGGTTAGACTTAAGGAACTGGTACCCACCACCTTGTGGATGAAATCCCAGGAGAAATTTTTCTCCATGATGAGCCTCAACTGGTAGCCAACAGCCCCTTGATGCCTCCTACTAGCTCATTGTGCCATTTCTCTGCCACCTGAGCCAAGCATGTGGTCCCTCACCCACCTGTATTGATCGTATGTTTGAAGGTGGGCCTCCCGAATCTAAAGGTATGTCTTGTTATTTGATAATTTAGATTTGGGTTTACTTATCATGGATACTTCTGTGTATGGATTGATGGGGGGATTTGGCGGAAAGAGTGGGCTTAATTTGTGTTCTTGTCCCCTCGTCTCTTTTGGTTGCTACCCTTGGATCTTAGTCCCGTGGGGTCTCCTTTATTGTCCATTTGGTTCTAGGGTGGTACTACTTGGGAAACCCTGATTTGGGTGTGTGGTCCCGCTCCTTTACCCGCACATATTACTCCCTTTCCACTCACTATACTCCCATTCATCATTTCTCCCACCTGGGTCCACATTCCCATTATGGGTCCACATAGGGCTAGCCTCCCTATCCCCTTGCCCCCACCTAGGGTCAGGCCTAGAATGATGCCTGGAGGTTGAAGCAATTAAAAGAAAAAGAGAAATGCATAATCAACTACATTTAACCGGAAATTGTACCACAAAATGCAAAAGTTGGTCAGGACAAAATAATTAGCACGTGGGTAAAATCCAACATATGAGCTCTACCCCATCCATGGCCATCACCCTGGTTCCATAGGCCCTAGATGAGCCTTCTTTATCATTCAGGAATCCATGATTATCCCAACCCCTAGAAGGCAATGAACCGCCTTACCTCAAAAGGGGTAATCACTGCTATATTATACACATCATGCTCTTGTCCTTTGAGCCCCGAGCAGTTAATTAAAGAAAATTCATAAAAGGCAAAAGGCATAAAAAAAGGTTGGAAGAATCAAGGTCGAAGCACCTCATGTACCACGAATGCTCCCTCCTATACATTATAGACCCAGGTGTGGGCTTCCCCTTATCTAGTTACCCCTATGCCCAATTATGTGGCCCAGGGTTGCCCCTCTCATTCCCTATTCCATCTCACCTATTTGTCACTGACCAACCCCACTAGAAGGATGTACCTTGGACATACTATCCCCTCTAAGGTTTGAAGCCACCTAATAAGGTACTTGGCTAACCTGTTTGGAGCCTGGAGACACTAGCACATGCCAAAGCCCACTACAGAAGGGCATGCCATTATGAAGTGCCCACTTTGCTATCCATGGTTTGTAAGCTCTTTTACTCGATTATTTTAATGATTGATTTTACTGGAAGCCTAAGGGACACATTGGATCTTATGTAGGATTGCAGGTGATTTCCATTTGGGTTTGGCTTCCCTATATGGGATCCTAACCCTAGAGTTCCACATTGGCACATGTAGGGTGTGCATGGAGAACCATGGGCCTCCACAGCAGCAGAAAACACTCCACAAATCTTCATAGATGTTTAGAGACTACTAGCGATCCACTTTTGGGATGATGGTGATATGCTTGGTACACTATGCCCAACAGCCCCCCACAGGAGCCCTACACTCTTGGCATGTACCCTAACACTTGTACGATGTCATGGTAACATTCATTCCACCACTTGGACCATTATAGAGGATCTACGGACATATATGATTCATATGGAGACCCATGGGGTCTTTGATGTGCCCTCGGACCCACTGAGAGCACCACAGGCCTACTACTTGGAGAACAAGGGGCCACCCCCTTGTCCATCATGTTCTAAGGAATTTATTCCTCAATATGGCACTTCAGAATTTTATTGAGCCTTTGGAGAGCCCTACGACTTGTATACATTTTTATTTGGCCCATTGCAAGGCTTATTTTTACATTTATGAGCTAGTTTGGTGGGCTTGTCACCAATAGGGGTTATTATTTGCATATTATTTTATCATTAGGGGCCCATAGGCTAATCGAACTCCTTAGGAGGCTATATATTGATGTTAGATATGTTCATTTGTATCATCACTTGACTTGGGATCTCTCTATCTTTAGAGAACTTCGCAATTTTTCCTTGGAGGATTATCTTGGATGATGGATGAATTTTGACGTATGGATTTGGGCTATTTATCTTGTCTTGGAGCTTTGTCTTGTGTAAGAAATGCTGGTTGGATATAAACTATAATGTTGTAAGTAAATTTTGATGTTATTATTCTTGTTCTTGCATACAACTAAAATTAGGGCTAGTTGTTGCATTATCGAAATGTGGAATTGAGCATGCTTTAGTTAATTTAATGTATGGGCCAATGTTATATGATTGGAATGTCCTAGAGATGGTCTTGATAAGCTTGCATTGTTTTCTTTGAAGTATAAATGCTTGAATATCACCTTTTTGTTCTTTCTCTCAACATTGGATGAAGTTGATTTTTTGGGCCTCCTTGATCAAGAAACCAAGTTCTTACTCATTACCATCCTTGACTCCATATCGCCAAGTGAATTAGTCACTGGTTCCATAAAAGGGTGATCATCTCAACCTTGATTTACCATTTTTCCCCTTTTTCCCAAGTCTAGCCCCATTGGGTCACCTAGGGCATCAATTTCCCGACAATTGGGCCAAGGAAAAATTTCGATCTCCTCTAGGCTACTGCATTGGTGGGTCCCCTCCCTCTCCTCCAAATTTGAGGCCATTCTGATGGTGGAATCTCCGGGAATCCCAAGCCCTAGCTCTAGGACCGAATTTTGCCTAGGTATCCCCAAGGCTAGACCTTAATAGGATCAATTCAACCTTTTGAAGTGAATATTCTTGTTTGGTCCTTTCCCCTCACCTTGTCTAGGATAGGAACATCATTGGTTGCTATATTCCATCCCCGAACGTGGTCTGGATCCACTTAGCCCCATGTGGTCCCACTTCTGAACAAAGACTATTTGTCAAAGACCACTCGGGAATCCAAGTTTCCAAGGATTATAGGAATCGAGAAACTCCTTTATAAGCCTATCTTTTCTCCATCAACCCTCCAATCCTCACCCCTTGCCCCTGATGGATCAAGTCCCTTACTTAAAGAGCAAGCAAGTTCCACTTTTCACTCCATCCTTGGGAAAGGGTTTTCAGAGTCACTCGTCACCTATCCATTGACTTCTACTTTGAAAAGTGATCCCTACACTACCGTGACTCCTCCCATTGGTGAAAGTCCGTAAAGAGCATGGAGACTTAGTTGTGGTGATAGTGGGCTAAGCCTCCACCGTTGCCCTTGACCTAGCAGTTGCCCTCTTAGGAACCCCTTTTAGGTCCCCTTCTAGTTTGAGTGGTAACATTTCTAGCGTCATTGTCGGGGACTGAAGTGTGCGTTTTGTTCCTTATCGACATATCGACATATCATTATTGGTGACTCCATTGGAAGAACAAAGCCCTAGTTCTTAATTGAACTCTAAGGTCGATGCTTGTAGGGTGAATCAAGAATTTTTCTAGGCATCTTTAATTTCACCTTGGCGACTCCTACATATGTTTCATGTATACCTAAAATAGGTTGTCATTCTTTCATAAATTTCTCACTTTCGACATTGCTAGCATCCCTAAACATCCTAATCATGTCGCAGGAAGGATGCTACGTGGGATGCCCATGTTTGATGGTGACCCAAGCTCCGCAATTGACCATGTGGAAATATTTAATGCACATACTTCAAAGCAAAAAGTGGTCCACAAGGATGTCCTTACGTTCTTATTCTTTAGTTCCCTCTATGGTCATAACTCACGGCTGCATGATCATGAAACTGTTGATTTGGGGTCGCATTGGATGTGATCTAGCTACGAAATTGGTGGAGAGGCTAAAGCACATGAGATCTCCAAGACCCAGAAATGGTTTGGGCAGAATCTAACCGGGTTGGGAGATATTAAAATAATTAATATTTTTAATGGAGTTCCTAAGTCTAAACCTAGGAAAAATAAAATATTAATGGGTATTAATATAAAACTGGGTTAGAATGGTCCAAAAGTCATGGATCAAGACAAATCTAATCTTAACCATTGATTAGAGATTTAATCTCAGTTGTTGATGGACCAACGAGAAATGTATAAGAGGAGGTTTGAGGGTCAGTTGGAGAACACACCAAGAGAGATCAAGAACTCGATTTTCTGGGGCAAGGTTTGTTGAGGAAATTGAGCGAGTGATCTGAGTTGCAGTTGAGAGGTAGTGAATACATAGCAGAGAGGTAGAGTTAGTACCAAGAGGATCAGTGCAAAGCCAAGAGAAGGATGCAAAGCCAGCTAGAGACCACGCAAAGTCAGTCAGGAGCTGCGCAGAGCCAGAGCAGGCTAGCGTGTGAGACGCAGAGGGTCCAGGGGCTGACGCAAAGGCTCTAGAAGCTAACGCAGAGCCCAGAGAGGCTGACATTGGGCCAGAGAGGCTGATGCAAGCCTTAGAGGCAGCGCTGGGAGCATTTTGTGGAACAGACTGAGAGCTGGAGAGTCGGATAGGGTGACGCAGTCCCTATGATGTAGAGCAGCAAAAGGTGCATTGTTGTTGTGGTATCATTCATCTAGTGTTTTAGCGGGAATATCTGTCTTCAACTGAGAGGTACCACTGTTGAGGGCATTCTTTGTTGGGTGAGCCATTTTTGGCACCTAGGTTGTATTTTGAAACTGCATAATAATAAAACCCTCTGAATAGCTGCACCCGTTTTCCCGCATTGGGTTTTTTCGGGGATATTAGTCCAAAAACAATGGTGTCACTTGTGTGCTTGTTTACTTTCAGTTGATGATTTGTATGTGTTGATACTATACTTGTATTTATTTTTAGTATTTACATGGTAAATAACTTGTTAAGTAACTGAACAAGTAGGAAGAAATAAATCAGATAGTATAGGAAGAATTTCTAATAGGTTAAACTTAGAAATTCCAACATGGTATCAAAGCGTGGTTGCAGATCACAGGATAACTGAAGGCATCATTCGAGCAGAGCAGTTGCAACAGAAAACAGCTGTCGCGAGTGACAAAAGTTGTTCCTAGTAGAAAACAGCAAGGAAGGGGTGACGCAGAGTGCCTGCATCATCAATTTGAGCCAGGAGGAGGATCACCGCAGTGGCAGAGAGGAGTAGACCTGACCTGTGTAGTGCCCGATCATCTTTCTCAGCTAGGAAGGATTGACGATGTGGCCAGGAGGTGCAGATTTTGCTGGTGTCGGGATTACGCAGAGCTTAGAGGCTTAGTTCTTCAAGTTGTTGAGGTATAAGGGGTTGCAGATAATTTGCGGAATGAAGCTGGTTGGGTACTGTGGTCAGAACAGTACCTAACAGGGCAAGATCAAGGAGGAGGGATTTCTAGAAAGGAAATCGAGACTCAGAGGGAGTCGAACCGAGGACTTCTAGGAGGGAAGTAAAGAGACTCAGAGGAGTCGGAAGAAGAACAACAATATGTCAGTGAATGGGCTAAGAGATCAGGATAGACTAGAAGAGCTTCCAACTTCGTAGTCTAGAAGGCCAGGATCTTGTCCATTCTAGACAGGTATCACATCAAGCACTTCGACTTGAAAATGATAGCGATCCTAGTTGACCCAGCTGAAAATGAGAAGTATGAGGAGGTAATGGCCAGGGAAAAGTGCATCATCCTTGATGGGGTCAAGGATCATGTGGTGTCACATATTGCTGAGAAGGACATGACAAATGAGATGTGGGAGGCCCTGAAGAAATTGTACCAACATACTTCCGTGCAGAGGAAGATGTTACTTGAAAATCAGTTGCGGTTATCCCAGATGCAGAAGGGAGAGCAGCTAGATGTCTTCCTTGGTGGATTGAAGGAGATCCATGATCAGCTAACTTCCATAGGGGCCACACTGGATCGAGAACTGATGGTGAGGACCGCATTGAACGCAGTCTCAAAGGATTGGGAGGTATTTGTCCAGAGCATACTGGGCAGGTCAAGCCTTCTAGATTGGGAGGAACTATGGGCGGCTCTTCATCAAGAAGAGATCAGACGGGTGACCAAGGCGGGGAGTAGCGGAAAAGGCGTCAGAAGCAAGGATGAAGAAGAAGATGCGGCTCTCGCATCTATAGGAAAACAAGAGAGGAGAAAGAAGGACCTCTCCAAGGTCAAATGCTTCCATTGTGGGGAACTGGGTCATTATGCGAACCAGTGTACGAGGAAGAAAAGTAAGGAAGAGGCTTCTGAGACCAAGGCAGCGCCAGCAAGGGCGGAGAAAGAGTTGAGGAGGATGACGACTGTGCCATGAGTGCTCATGCGCCACCTTAGAAGAAGTGGGGAGACATGGAGTTGTAGTCAGGTGGACTATAGGCGATGAGGGGCAAGATCCTTGAGGTACCCAACCTTTTAGATTATACCTTGTTACGGGAGCCCTGAAGAGGAGTAGCAGGACTGGTGAATGTGGGTAGAGACGGATGTGGATGAAGCAGTGCAGGAGTCCCCTGACAACGTGAGGCAACAGTGGGAGATGCATGGAGTTGTTGTAGCATTGCAGAGGTCAATAGAGGGAGAACTTGTCAGCGACAGAGGGAGCTTCATCATCAGGAGTGTCTCTAGCTTGACAGGGATGTCAAAAATGGGTGGATCAGTGACTTCCTTCTCAGTAACTGGGTTGCAGTGCAGCAGTTAGCAGTGGCAGTGCTATGGGTAGCACGATGCAGCGTGAGGAGAAGGGGATGCAGTCGAGATGTAGTCTGGGTATATGGACCGGCAACAACACACATGCAGAGGGAGTTGTCATATAGATGCAGCAGTGGCAGTGGCAGGGTCATGGGTAGTAGTACATGATGCAAAAATGCAGAGGATGTTGGGCAGAGAGGACTAGCATCAGCAGTGATCGATGCTGGATGATCAGGGTGATACTTAGTGAGGAGTATTACTAGAGCACAGGCCTCGCTAAGAGGGAGTCTTGATTTGGGGTAGCATCAAATGTGCTCTAGCACAAAAATTGGTGGAGAGGCTAAAGCACATGAGATCTACAAGACCCAGAAATGGTTTGGGCGGAATCTAACCGGTTTGGGAGATATTAAAATAATTAATATTTTTAATGGAGTTCCTAAATCTAAACTTAGGAAAAATAAAATATTAATGGGTATTAATATAAAACTGGGTTAGAATTGTCCAAAAGTCATGGATCAAGCCAAATCTAATCTTAGCCAATGATTAGAGATTTAATCTCGACCATTGATGGACCAACGAGAAAAGTATAAGAGGAGGCTTGAGGGTCAGTTGGAGATCGCACTAAGAGAGATCGAGAACTCAATTTTCTAGGGCAGGGTTTGCTGAGGAAATTGAGTGAGTGATCTGAGTCGCAGCTGAAGGGCAGTGAATACATAGCAGAGAGGCAAAGTTAGTACCAGGAGGATCAGTGCAGAGCTGGGAGAAGGACGCAGAGCCAACTAGAGGGCACACAAAGGCAACCAGGAGTTACACAGAGCCAGAGAGGGCCAGCGTGTGAGACGCAGAGGGTCCAAGGGCTGACACAAAGGCTCCAGAAGCTGATGCAAAGCCCAGAGAGGCTGATGTAGGCCATAGAGGCAGCGTTGGGAGCATTTCGTGGGACAAACAGAGAGCTGGAGAGCCGGATAGGGTGACACAATCCCTATCAGAGTGACGTAGAGCAGCAAAAGCTGCATTGTTGTTGTGGGATTGTTCATCTGGTGTTTTAGCTAGAATATCTGTCTCTGACGGAGAGTTACTATTGCCGAGGGCATTCTCTGTTGGGTGAGCCATTTCTGGCACCCGGGTTGTATTCTAAAACTGCATAATAATAAAATCCTCTGAACAGTTGCACCAATTTTCCCGCATTGGGTTTTTCCAGGGACATTAGTCAAAAAACAACAGTGTCACTTGTGTGCTTGTTTGCTTTCAGTTGATGATATGTATGTGTTGATGTTGTACTTGTATTTATTTTCAGTATTTACATGGTAAATAACTTATTAAGTAATTGAACAAGTAGGAAGAAATAAATCAAATAATACAAGAAGAATTTCTAATGGGTTAAACTTAGAAATTCCAACCGAACTTAGGAGCATCTCATCTATTGAAGAGTTCGTTGATGGGTTTCTTAAACATTTTCAAGCACATCCTACATTAAGCACCCAAGAGGAAGCCCTCATCGAGCATCATCAAGACATTAAGAATCTAGGTAATGAGCAAGAAGATGAGTCCTCCTTGGGTTCGAATGATGAAAATGATGATTTTGAGGACACATGCACTGGGAAGGATGAATTTATGGAAAATGAAATTGAGACCAACCCTACCTTTCTCAAGGATATTACTCTCGATGAATCATGTTTTTAAAACCTTGAGAGAGATTATCCCATTAGCCCCTTGAAACATGACATTAAAGATTATTTCCATATTGAAAGGGATAAATGGGACATTGTTGGTCTTCAATTTGATTGTGCTCCCATTTATGACACTGACGAGGATGAGGATGAGATCGGTCTTCCCTTCCCCTCAGACACTAATTATGATGACATACCCATTGATACCCCTAAGAAGGAGAATCCCCATTTTCCTTTGCATAAAGAGGGGCAATTAGAAGAGATCAATTTTCCTTTTAGGAGAGACCCGATCTTTGATACTAAGGAAATTGATAAGTCTCCCACTTCTCATGAGTATGATTCAATGTTTAAATCACTTGAGCCTTTAGATTATGATTCTGGGAAAGCACAACCCATTGAGTGCAATATTTATTTTTCCCTTTTTCCTATTGGTCAACATCTTGAGTCTTTGTCGTGTGATTCCCTCACCCCTGGTCATATGATGTCAAGTAATTGTGAGCCTTACCCCCCCGCCTGAGTACAGTATCAAGGTAAAGCCTCTCATCGATTATATTTTTCCTCCTTGGACACACCCTCAGGGTTTTGATCACTCCATAGTCTCCCCTGTCTAGTGTAATCATCATGTGCAACCTACTTGTGTTTCTCCATCTTGTCGGCCTCCCTTTCCCACTATTTATAGCCAAATGAAGGCCATAAGCCATGACATAAATAATAAGGACAATGGTGGAAGTGATATGCCAGAGGTGGCCGTCCATCAGAAGTTTATGAGCTTGGTTGTTAACATCTCTATATTTTGGTTGCAAGAGAAGATCTCATGGACTAGACCGCATCCTTTTCTCACCTCTTTTAACATAATCATCCATGTGTGGGCATCATATTTTCCCACCCGCCGCCCACAACGTCCTCCATGTGTTTGGGTTTGCATTCGCTTTGGTATTTGCTACATGAGTAGTCATACTAAAAAGCATATGTATATTGATATGATGATATGTTGGTTGCACTGGCTTTATGATTACACTTAGCGTTAGAACTATCACATGCATGTTAGGGTGGGATGCATTGCATGCTGATTTTTGCATTAGAAATAATCACACATGATGTTTCTCATGATAGATTAGATTGTGTATATATATATATTGGTTCATGGGCTAACATTAAGCATGGGTGATCATCAGACACCATAAAAAACATCCTATCCTATGGCTTTGATCTTTGACATGTGTAGATAACAGGTCTACGATGACCAAGAGATTGTTGGAGTTCTCGTGATCTCCCCGTTCGAGCAGCCTCAACCACTTCTATGAAAGACCACTCAAACCAACAAGGGACCTAAAAGAGGTTCCTAAGAGGGAAACTACTAGGTCAAGGGCAACGGTGGAGGCTTAGCCCACTGTCACCTTAGCTAAGTCTCCCTACTCTTTACGCATTTTCATCGATGGGAGGAGTCCCGGTAGTGTAGGGATCACTTTGTAAAGTAGAAGTCAATGGATAGGTGAAGAGTGACCTTGAAAACCCTTTCCCAAGGATGGAGTGAAAAGTGGAACTTGCTCGCTCTTTAAGGAAGGGACTTGATCCACCAAGGGTAAGGGGTGAGTATTGGAGGGTTGATGGAGAAAAGATAGGCTTATAAAGGAGTTTCTCGATCCCTATAATCCTTGGAAACTTGGATTCCTTAGTGGTCTTTAACAAATAGTATTTGTTGAGAAGTGGGATGACACTAGGCTAAGTGGACGTAGCCCAGGTTTGGGGATGGAATATAGCAGCCAATGATGTTCCTATCCTTGACAAGGTGAGGGGAAAGGACCAAACAAGAATATTCACTTCAAAAGGTTGAATTGATCCTATTAAGGTCTAGCTTTGGGGATACCTAGGAAAAATTCAGTCCTAGAGCTAGGGCTTGGGATTCCTAGAGATTCCACTATCAGAATGGCATCAAATTTGGAGAAGAAGAAGGTGACCCACCAGTGCAGTAGCCTAGAGGAGATCAAAATTTTTCCTTGGCCCAATTGCTAGGAAATTGATGCCCTAGGTGACCCAATGGGGCTAGACTTGGGAAAAATGGGAAAATGGTAAATGAAGGTTGAGATGATCATCCTTTTATGGGACAAGTTCCTAATTCACTTGGGAATATGGAGTCAAGGATGGTAATGAGTAAGAACTTGGTTTCTTGATCAAGGAGGCCTACAAAGTCAACTTCATCCAATGTTGAGAGAAAGAAAAGAAAAGTGACCTTCAAGCTTTTATACTTCAAAGAAAATGATGCAAGCTTATCGAGACAAACAATATCTAGGATGTTTCATTCATATAACATTGGTCCATACATTAAAATAGCTAAAACATGCTCAATTCCACATTTTGATAATGCAACAACTAACCCTAATTTTAGCCCTATGCAGCAACAAGAATAATAACATCAAAATTTACTTACAACATTATAGAGTATATCCAACCAGCATATTGTTGACAAGACAAAGCTCCAAGACAAGATAAATAGCCCAAATCCATACGTCAAAATCCATCCATCTTCCAAGATAATCCTCCAAGGAAAAATTGCGAAGTTCTCTAAAGATAGAGAGATCCCAAGTCAAGTGATGATACAAATGAATGTATCTAACATCAATATGTAGCCTCCTAAGGAGTTCGAATTAGCCTATGGGCCCCTAATGATAAAATAATGTGCAAATAATAACCCCTATTGGTGACAAGCCCACCAAACTAGCTCATAAATGTAAAAATAAGCTTTGCAAGGGGCCAAATAAAAATGCATGCATGTCGTAGGGCCCTCCAAAGGTTCAATAACATCCTGAAGTGTCATATTGAGGAATAAATTCCTCGAAACATGATGGACAAGGGGGTGACCCCTTGTTCTCCAAATTGTAGACCTATGGTGCTCTCAGTGGGTCTGAGGGCACATCAATGACCCCATGGGTCTCCATATGAATAGGAGATGTTTGTAGATCCTCTGCAATGGTCCAAGTGGTGGAATGAATACTACGATGGCATTGTACAAGTGTTGGGGCACCTGCCAAGAGCGTGGGGCTCCTGTGGGGGCCTATTGGGCATAGTGTACCAAACATATCACTATCATCCCAAAAGTGGATCGCTAGTAGAAACATCCATGAAGATTTGTGGAGTGTTGTCTGCCGCTGTGGAGACCCATGGATTTCCATGCATACCCTACATGTGCCAATGTGGACCTCTAGTGTCAGGATCTCATATAGGGAAGCCAAACCCAAATGGAAATCACCTACAATGCCACAAAAGATCCAATGCGTCCCCTAGGATTTTAGTACAACCAGTCATTAAAATCGGTTAAAAGAGCTTACAAATCATGGATATCAAAGTGGGTATGCCCTTCTGTAGTGGGCTTTGGCATGTGCTAGTGTCTCCAAGCTCCAAAGGGGTTAGCTAAGTAACTTATTAGGTGGCTTCAACCCTTAGAGGGGATAGTATGTCCAAGGTACATCCTTCTAATGGGGGTGGCCAATGACAAATAGGTGAGATGGAATAGGGAATGAGAGGGGCATCCTTGGGCCACATAATGGGGCATAAGGGTATCTAGATAAGGGGAAGACCACACCTGGGTCTATAATCTATAGGAGGGAGCAGTAATGGTACATGAGATGCCCCGACCTTGATTTTTCCACCCTTCTTTATATGCCTTTTGCCTTTTATGAATTTTCTTTAATTAACTGCTTGGGGCTCAAAGGACAAGAGCATGATTTGTATAATATAGCAGTGATTACCCCTTTTGAGGTAAGGCGGTTCATTGCCTTCCAGGGGTTGGGACAATCATGGCTTCCTGAATGATAGAGGAGGCTCAGCTAGGGCCTATGGAACTAGGGTGATTTCCATGGATGGGCTAGAGCTCATGTGTTCGCTTTTGCTCACATGCTAATTTTTGTCCTAGTCATCTTTTGCATTTTGTGGTACAATTTCTTGTTAATGTGGCTGATTATGCCTTTCTCTTTTTCTATTAATTGCTTCGACCTCTAGGCATCATTCTAGTCCTGACCCAAGGTGGGGGCATGGGGATAGGGAAGCTAGCCCTATGTGGACCCAGAATGGGAATGTGGACCCAGGTGGGAGAAATGATGAATGGGGGTATAGTGAGCAGAAAGGGAGTAATATTTGTGGGTAAAGGAGTGGAGCCACGCACCCAAAGTCGGGGTTTTCCAAGTAGTACCTGTTGACACCTAATCCTCAGCGGTTGGGTGAACCCGGAATGTGAACAGTCATCTAGAAGATGAACTGATCAGTCACATTCATGTATATAAACAATAGCTACCTAATGAAATATACGAATCAGATTTTTGCCTAATCTGGAGTTACTCCTGGTCTGACATGGTATCAGAGCCAGTCCTAAGAATAGTCGTAACTCCTCTTATTGATTCTCTGCTCATGAATACCTGAGCGCTGCCTCTGTCCTGCGTGTCATTGATTGTCCTGAGTCTCATTGATTATCCTGCGACTCATTGATTCTCCCAGCATCGGTTTCGCTGCTTCTCCACCCCTGACAAAGGCTCAGATCCCTGCGTGGTTTCGCTGCCTCATCAATGTATGAAAGCTCTGTCATTTACTGTCGGCCTCATCATACCCTGCGCATCTGCGTGGTAAACGTTTTCAAGCAAATTTTTCTTGCTGTCCGAAGAAACCCGCTACCAAAAAAAAAGGCTCTGTCATTTTCCCTGAGGCCGAGGCCGGACTGTATTTTCCTCGCTGGCTAGTCTCCAAACCTCGTGGTCTATTCGCATTGAGAATAGAAACAATGGTGTTTTTCTGGTCGGTTTGCGCTGCAAATGTGTAGGAGAGAAGCCCGACGCTGGCAGTTGAGGATGAAGGGCAAACGGTGAAGACCACGACATTTGTAGCTCCGCTTACATTGCTGGAGAGCCGGCGTTTGTAGCAGATTGATTATCTGGTTATACAAATACTTTGTTGGATATTGGTTATACAAATACTTTGTTTTCCAATATAATATATATATATTCTGAAATGAGGTCGTCTCTGATGGATTTTGTTTATATATATGTATAAACCTTCGTCTTTATACTACTTAAGTGCGTATAACATCAGAGAAGCAGTCAACGCTGGTGGATGCGTGGATTTGTGGACACAACTGAAGTATGGTGGTGTTTATTCATGGTGGTGCCTTGGTGCCTATTCGTGGTTTTTGCGAATCTGCGGGACAATCATAGCCATAGAATCTGTGATATATATGTGTCGTTGCTCGACATCCCACGCAGAACCTGGGTTATATATGCCCCGTTGCTTCACATGTAGACACAGAAATCTGTGAAGAGGAGATTTGTTAATAAGTTGCGGAATTGAGGTGGAAGGGTTGTTCTACTCGGCGCAAGAGGAGGAAATTTTCTTTTCTGAGCATACTGTCTCTGCGCTTGCAAGAGACTCAATCTGCTAAAACAGTGAAGATTGAGAGTTTAAAACGCGCAGTATCATTCAAAATTTTTACATATTGCGCTGCTTTCATAATAGTATTGCATTGATATATATTGAAGTGATATATCCCTTATGCGTTTTTTCAACATAATAGTATTGCATTGATATATATTGAAGTAATATATTGAAGTGATCCCTTATGCGTTTTTTCAACATAGTAGTATTGCATGATATATTGAAGTGATGCTGATGCTTCTATCAAACGTTAGAGGAAAATAAAGTGCATAAGGCTGTGACATAAGGTTTTTATCAGCAGAGACATTTTTTTTACAGAATGCATTCAATCATCTCTATGGTAGGGATAGTTCTCACTGGCAAGGAGAAATATCCTGAATGGTCCCGGATGGTAAAACACACCCTCATCTACAATGAGTTGTGGAAGGGAGTGTGTTGGAGAAGGAGACAATGACCCAGTACAGCCTACATCAGACAAAGAGCTCGTCATTTGGGATAACAAGAACAACAAAGCATATGCATTAATCGCAGCATCTGTAAATGAAGAAGTAAGTCGCCATATTTCATCATATTCAACTGCCTTTGAAGCTTTACAAAAGCTCAAAGAACTCTATGACTCACATTCTGCACTTAAAGTTGTTCAGCTCATGATTAAACTCTTCACTCTTGAACTGAAAAATAATGATCCTCTTGCTCTTGCATCTGAAGTTAAATCCATAATGCATGATATCAAATCCACTAAAGTTGAGCTGGATATCCCTCTTATTGCTTTTCTTAAGGCACTCTATCCTACTTACTCCAATTATCTTGAGTCTTTACAAGCAAATGGAAATCTTAAAGATATAACCTTTGACTCTCTTGTGAAAAAGTTTGCTGAAAGAGAGAAAGCCTTTGGAAAGAAGACAGTCCCTGAATCTTTTGAAGAGATTGTTGTCTTGCTCATAAAGAAAAGCACCCTGCTCAAGATTCTACAAGAGGAAGAGGTGGACGAAGAGGAAGAGGAAGATACTTCAGAGGCAGGGGGGCAGACATCCTCAAGGAGAAAAAGCAGATCTGCATTGCATTCGCTGCAAACGAAATGGATCACATGATGCTTCTACATGCAAGCTACCATGGGACAAAATTGAGCAGAAAAGAAACCAGCAGAAAGGTAAAACTGATGATACAGACAAAGGTAAAGCACCTGAATCCGCTCACTATATTGAGGCACAATGTAACATTGGAGTAAATGAAGATTTGTTTAATGCTTCACTTGCTTCTTCGAAAAATGATTGGTTGCTTGATTCAGGAGCAACCTGTCATATGACTCATAGGAAAGATTTTTTTGAAGATTTCACTAACAATGTTGATGGAGCAGTATACTTTGCAGATCAGTCAAAAATCAAGCCATCAGGGCTTGGCACAATCAGGCTTAAACTGCCTGGTATTCCAGACTTTCTTCTGGACCATGTTCTATATCTCCCACAGCTCAAGAGAAACTTGCTGTCCCTGGTCCACATCCGCCAGCAAGGTCACTCCATTCATATGTTTGATGGCAAGCTTGAGGTAAGAAAAGCATCTGACCACTCACTTGTCATGAGGGGTATAAAAGAAGAAAGGCTTCTCAAACTGCAAGGAACCTCTGCTCATGCACAACATTTCTCATATATTTCTCATCATGAAGAAGGTACACTTCCATCAAGTTTATTATGGCATGCTAGATTTGGACATTTAAACTATGACAGTCTCCGCTTATTGAAGAAAAATGGTGTTGCTGGTTTGCCTACAATTCCTAGGAAACATAAGCAATGTGATGCTTGCATTCTAGGAAAGCATAGCAAACAGTCTTTTCATGATTCACATTCAAGAGCACATAGGAAGCTTGAACTCATTCATTCAGATTTATGTGGTCCAATGCCTGTTCCTTCTGCAAATGGAAATAAATATATCATGACATTTATTGATGATTACACCAGAATGTGTTGGGTTTATTTATTGAAGAACAAATCTGATGCTTTTCAAACATTCAAGAATTTTCATAAATGGATTGAAAATGATGCACAATCTCATATTGGGTCTATTCGCACTGATAATGGAAAAGAATATACATCAAATGAATTTGAACACTATCTTTGCCAACATGGGATTAAACATCAAACAACTGTGCCTTATAAGCCTCAATAGAATGGTGTAGCTGAAATAATGAACAGAACAATCTTGAATATGGTACGATCCATGCTTTTCTTCAAAAATGTAAAGATAATGTTTTGGGCTGATGTTGTTCTATGTGCTGCATATATAAAGAATAGATGTCCATCTAATGCTATAAGAAACAAGACTCCTTATGAATTGTGGTATGGACATGTTCCTTCGGTAAAACATCTCAGGATCTTTGGTTCCACCTGTTATGCTTTGATACCAAAGGTACATAGAAACAAACTTGGTGCTAGAAGTCGTAAGTGTATCTTCTTGGGGTATTCAAACACATCTAAAGAATACCACCTCTATGATGAAGTAAATAAAAAGTTTGTTGTATCTAGAGATGTCATTTTTCTTGAATCATCCAAATCTGACAATGTTGTTGAGCGACAACTTGATCGCTTGGATAGATTCGCAAAAAACGAAATCATTTCAAGAATTTGATAATCAGATTCCACATCTTGAAGGGGGGATTCCTATACTAGAACAACATGTGGAATCTTCTTCTGAAGAACAATCTCCCCTGCATGAAACTCCAACAACGGATGATGCCTTAAGTGATGTAATTGATAGAATTGGGAGACTCAATCTTGATTCAGTCCCAACTCAATCAACAGAGCAGCCTGGACCATCTCAGAAAGGTACCCCAAAGTGGCTGACAAAGACACTTGAAAGTGTTCATCCTGATGAAATTGGAAAAACAGGAACCAGAAATTCAAACCAACAAAATGGAGGTGATGTAGATGACTCTAATTCACCTGTTGATATGGATGTTACTTATGATTGTGAATTGAAATTGTCTACAAATTTTGAACCAACTTCCTTCAAAGAAGCTGCTTCTCATGATGAATGGAAAGAAGCAATGAAAAAGGAGTATGATGCCCTCATAAAGAATGGCACTTGGAAGCTGGTTGACCCTCCATTTGGAACCAAACCAATTGGTTGCAAGTGGGTCTACAAGAACAAGTACAAAGCTGATGGCTCACTTGACAAGCACAAAGCTAGGCTTGTGGCAAAAGGTTTTGCACAGAAGGAAGGGGTCGATTATGAGGAAACTTTTGCCCCCACAGCAAAATGGGCCACCATCCGGACACTCTTTGCACTAGCTGCTCAGAACGGTTGGAAAGTCCATCAAATGGATGTAAAAACTGCATTCTTGAATGGAGATCTAAAAGAGAATGTTTTTATGTCCCAGCCTGAAGGATTTGCTATGAAAGGACATGAACATAAAGTATGCAAACTTGTGAAGTCCTTGTATGGCCTCAAACAAGCACCACGAGCCTGGTATGAAAAACTAACTGAGCATCTTCTGAAACTCAACTTCAATCATTTTGATCTTGATGATGCAACTTTATTTATCAAGAAAGTTGGCAAAACAGTTGTATATCTTGTGGTATATGTAGATGATCTTTTAATGACAGGGAACAATGAAAGCTATATTGCATCCATAAAGAAAGAATTAGGAAAAAGTTTTGAAATGACTGATTTGGGCTATGTTCATTACTATCTTGGCATTGAAGTAACCCAACATCCAAAATCCATATTTCTTTCTCAAAAGAAATACATTGGAGATTTGTTAAACAGATTTGGCATGACAGAGTGCAATCCTCTTTCTACTCCAATGGAACAAAACTTAAAGCTCACATCTATTGAAGGAAAGGAATTTGAGGATGCAACAAAGTATAGACAGCTTGTAGGAAGTCTCATCTACCTCACTACTACCAGACCAGACATTTCATTTGCTGTTGGAATCCTCTCCAAGTTTATGCAAAAACCTTGTGAGGGACATTGGTCTACTGCAAAAAGAGTTCTAAGGTACTTGAAGGGAACTCAAGACCTTGGAATCAAGTATACACAGGTGGACGACTTCAGCTTGATTGGATACTCTGATTCAGACTTCGATGGAGACAAAGAAACTGGGGTATCTACTTCAGGATATGCTATGAGTCTTGGATCAGGAGCTGTCTCCTGGAGATCACGCAAACAATCAGTTCCAGCAGATTCCACAACAGAAGCAAAATACGTAGCAGCAGCTGAAGCAACGAAAGAAATTGTGTGGCTCAGGAAAATTCTTGAAGATTTGCAGGTAAAACAAGTACAATCAACTCCACTCATGATTGATAACACCTCTGCAATAAAGTTGGCCAAGGACCCAAAGTTCCATGATCGTACTAAGCACATCAATACTAAATATCATCTGATCCGACATCATGTTGAGGCCAAAACAATCCATATCCGTCATTGTTCCACAAATGAGCAAATTGCAGACATCTTCACCAAAGTGCTTGGAAGAGAAAAGCTTGAAAGATTCAGAACGATGCTTGGACTCACCAACATCCCTTCAGATTAAGGGGGGGAATGTTGACACCTAATCCTCAGCGGTTGGGTGAACCCGGAATGTGAACAGTCATCTAGAAGATGAAATGATCAGTCACATTCATGTATATAAACAATAGCTACCTAATGAAATATACGAATCAGATTTTTGCCTAATCTGGAGTTACTCCTGGTCTGACAGTACCACCTTAGAACCAAATGGCCAATATAGGAGACCCCATGGAACTAAGATCCAAGGGTAGCAACCAAAAGAGACCATGGGAAAAGAACACAAACTAAGACCACTCTTTCCGCCAAATCCCCCCCATCAATCAATACCCAGAAGTATCCATGATAAGTAAACCCAATACTCAATTATCAAATGACAAGACATACCTTTAGATTTGGGAGGCCCACCTTCAAACATATGATCAATACAGGTGAGTGAGGGACCACATTGTTGGCTCAGGTGGTAGAGAAATGGCACAACAAGCTGGTAGGAAGCATCAAGGGGCTGCTGGCTACCGGTTGAGGCTCATCATGGAGAAAAATTTCTCCTGGGGATATCACCCACAACGTGGTGGGTATTAGGACCATTTAAAAAAGTTAATTATTCTAATTAATTCATCGCCAGGTGGAATTTTCCTAAACGATATGTGGGTATTGGAGAATGAATGTGTCTTAGCCTCTCTGCAAAATCTCGAGGCTAGAGCACATTCAATGCTACATAAATCAACACTCCCTCTTAGCGAGGAATGTGCTCTAATGTTGCAACCCACTGAAGCATCACTCTGTCTCTGCACCATCTCCTGTTGTGCTGCTAATCTCTGACTCTACTGCTCACCAACTACTGTGCAACTCTAACATGAGTTGCACCTGTGCTGCTGTCGGCCTTGCTGATTTGCTACCAACACTACATCTGCATTGCAACCCTCTCCAATTGCCGCTGCTACAACTGCAACGAAAAAGCATCCAAAATACTGAAATAAATGTGTTTAGTATGATGCATTCGTCATCCGAGTTCTGACTGCTGCTAGTCTTTGTGTTGTCATTAAAGCCTCTGCACTGCTGCTGACTTTGCTCTGTGCCAACTGCACTTCTACCAACTCTTCTCTGCGCTACTCAGAATCTAACCGCTACTAGCTACTGCAGCTGTCACTCTGGAACCTGAGTGCACCAACTGCCACTAGTCCATCCTGCTATTACTGACTATGGGCTCTCATAGCAAGGTCTTGATCCAAGAGGTGGACTCCTCAAGGATCCAACCCATCCTGTAGCTCTCTAGGGCTACAACTCTAGATCGCCCGACCTCACCCCTGGAGGCATCTCGACAATCATGGCAAACTCTTCTTGCAATTTGGAGGACAACCTATCAATCTCAACGGATGTAGCATGTTGATCCTGCTTCACCACACCTGAAGCACTTGATCTTTGAAATATCCTTCTTTCTTCTGTGTTGCTTCTGTTGCCCCTTTGATGAAAGGGCCACATCCTCCTCTTCCTTCACCTACTTCACCCTAGTGCTGCTACTGCCACTGATGGTGGCCTTCACCAAACTGCGCCTCATCTCCTGCTGCAGATCAACCCACACACGTTCCCAATCTGGCAGTTTTTCTTTGCCCAGGATACTCTGGATGAAAACCTGCCAATCTTCAGAAACACTATTCAATGCTAATTGTACAAACTCTGAGGGTTGGGGCACTGACCCTATTGAAATTTGAAGCCAGCTGGTCTTGGAGACCCTGAAGTCTAGTAAAGAAGGGGTCTACACTCTCCCCTTTTTGCATCCTCATGCATCTCAACTTTTCCTCTAAGTACATCTTCCGCTGCTCAGAATATCCTTCGTACAACGTAGCTCTTGCTTCCCACATCTATCGGACAGTATCTTTGCTAGCTATATGGGATACCACATGATCTCGAACCCCGTTGAGAATGATCCTCTTAGCTCTCGCCATCTCTGCCTTCTACTTCTTGAGCGGATCAATCGATGGGTACAACTACCACACTATTGACATAAGTTTTGAGATCATGCTCATCTAGAAGGCAGGAAATCCTGGCCTTCCAGATCACATAGTTGGAGGCTCCGTCCAGCCAATCTTGATCTCTCAACCTAGATGATACCATCTCTCCTGAAAAAGTCAAACTAGTTCCTCTTCTCCTCTGCGCAATTGCTACCTATCTATTCGCACTCCCTCCTGGAGTGAGAAATTCCGCACACAACTATTGTTGCTCTGCTAGAAAAATTCGAACTTCTTGGCTAGAAGTCCTCTGAGGAAGAAATTCCCTGAATGTGTGCACTTCTCTCCTTCTGATGCTATTTGCGTATAACTGCTGCAAAATAATTGCGTCCCAGGTGAAGATCTACTCTGCAAAGAAAAATACGTTGCTCCTTTCTGCCTCTGGAAAGCTTTGATGGCTGGGGCACTGACCCTATTGAAGCCAGCTGGTCCTGGAGATCCTGAAGTCTAGTAAGGAAGGGATATACACTCCCCCCTTTCTGCATCCTCGTGCATCTCAACTTTTCCTCCAAGTACATCTTCCGCTGCTCAGATATCCTTCATACAACGTAGCTAATGCTTCCCACATTTGTCGAGCAGTATCTTTGCTAGCTATATGGGATACCACATGATCTCGAACCCCGTCGAGAATGATTGTAAGAACTTGAACTATAGGCTAATTTCTAAATAGCAGAACCTGAAATAATGAATACAAAATTTTAAAGAAATTTAATCTATTGAATACTAACTTTTCTGCTTTGCTAAAAATCTTTCTGCTTTGTTGAAAAATCTGTCTACTCTACTGCAATTCTTGTCCATCTGTTTGCTCTGCTAAAATTCTGCTGAAAATCTATCTACTCTGCTGCAATTCTTGGCCGTCTATGTCACCAAAACGGCCAAAACCACCCTGCCGAACTGAGTACAACCTAGGTACTCAGTCTCAGAAAGCTTTCAATTGAAGCAATCTGATTTCCCTTGTGCCCAAAAACATCAGTATAATCAAGACTCAAGTTTCCTTCATAACCGTACTACAGTATCCAATTTGTTCTCCTCCCTCCAAAATGATTTTTCCCTTCTCCTTTTATTTCCTCATCCACCGCCTTCTTTTCCTTCTTTGTGTCAATTTTATGGTTACGTGTAACTTTTATGAAATGGAATCTGATTTGATTTCGTTGATTTTTATTTGAATACGTAGTTTGATTTAACAAGGTTTAATTATTCTATTATTTTATAAATTAATTATAAATTTATAATTTTAATTAATTTATATTATTATTTTATTTATAGACGGGTCATTACATACATCCCTCCTTCCAAAAACTTCGTCCCGAAGTTAGGGTTGCTAAAATATATTAGTGATTAACGTGAGTATATGTTTTCTTAAATATTTTAAGATTTTACAACTATAATATTCATGTCCTTCCCCGGTTGATTCTTCAAGCTACTCTAGAATCATCCTATCCTTCCTAATATCTTCCGCTTCCATCCTATCCATCCTCTACTAGAGTATGCCATGGTGTCAACTATACTGGTTAACCATTCATAGACTCTCAAGGGTATCAACGTTCATTATATCAACCTGATTGCCCAGTAGGCATCTGGTAGTCATCATCACACATCTAGGGGAGCGTGATTTGCACATTCCTCCCATGAATCTAGGTTTTTGGAAGATAAATGGTTGGCAATACCTCCACCCCTCCTCGTGGTACTAGAGTTAATGTTCTTTCATGGAATCTTATTGAGTCTTAATTGTATTGAAGTTTTTGTCATCACGTGGTTGTTTTGGTAAGCTGCCATATAAACACTTATCCATATATTATAACATATGCATCAATAAAATAAATAGTTTATGTATAGCTCATACATATTGTTATCTACAATATAACATACTTGGTCATGTTCTGCTCATGTTATTGATTTTCATATTGCAATTGTAATAATTCTTTCATTTCTATCTCATTAATCATATCAATATGCATAAATAAAGCAAAATTTGTAATACCTTAATTCATAGCAAAATTGAATTTAGATTTTATAAGAAGGTTAATCAAATATTGAACTTGATCTTAGTATTCATAACTTAGTAAGGTAAATCTAAATAACATATTTCATCTTGGTATCCGTGTACCAGTGGAATTAAGCAGGTAACATATATCATATTTTGGTAACATAAAAATTTCTTCCAAAAATGGTTTTGAGTATCTGATTTAAATTAAAGAAAATATATACAAAATATGGCTTAAAGTTCTTCAAAATTGACACAAGTTGGGGTATTTTTGACATATGATTTCCGTATCTTCCCAAGTAGTCGATCCAGGACTATACTTGTCCCACTGGACCTTAACTTGGTCTACCATACGATTCCAGAGCTGTCGAACCCTACGTTCCTGTATACGTAATGGTTCGACCGATATGATACCTTCGTCTAATACCTGCAGTTCCTTCCATTGAAGGTTATGAGATTTGTCAGCTATGTAATGTCTTAATACAGATACATGAAATACATTTTGAACTTTATGCAAGTGAGGTGGCAGTGCAAGACGATAGGCGACAGGTCCAACTCTTTCCATGACTTTAAATGGTCCGATAAATCGGGGTGACAACTTTGTCCCTTTTCCGAATCAGACAGTGCTTTTATTTGGTTTGATGCAGACGAAAACCTGATCCCCTACTTCATACTTTCTGTCAGTTCTGTGGGCATTAGCATAACTTTTTTGTCTATCCTGTGCTTCTTTTAACCATCGTCTAATTTGTTTTACCTATTCCTCCATCTCTTGGTTTAATTCTGGCCCTAGTATCACCCTATCTTCTAACATGTCCCAACTTAAAGGTGTTTTGCAAGGTCTACCATATAATGCTTCAAATGGAGGCATTACGATTGAACTATGGTAACCATTATTGTATGAAAATTCGACCAAAGATAAGTACTTTTCCCAGTGTGATTGTTGATCCATAACGTACATCCTCAACGTATCTTCTAGTACTTGATTTACCCTTTTTGTTTGCCCATCAGTCTCAGGATGATATGTTGTACTCAAATTTAGTTGAGTTCCTAAGGCTGACTGTATGCAAGTCCAGAATCTTTAAGTGAATCGTGAGTCTCTATTTGATATGATCTTCTTAGGTACTCCATGAAATCTGATAATTTCATTTATGAATACTCGTGCTACGTCATTAACTTCGTAAGTATCTCTTACGGGAATGAAATGGGTGTTTTTTGTTAATTTATCCACTACCACCAAAATAGCATTGTGTCTTTGAGAAGTAAGAGGTAGCCCAGTGATAAAATCCATAGAAATGATCTCCCATTTGGTCATAGGAATGTCATGAGGTTGTAGGAGACTTGCTAGATGACAATGATCAGCTTTTACTTGTTGACAGTCTAAACATATTGCAACGAATTGAACAATATCGCGCTTCATACGCGACCAGAAGAAGAGTTTCTTGGTATCTGTATACATTTTCTTTACTCCGGGATGTGCACAATATACTGCTCTATGGGATTCCTTAAGGATGATGTCTCAGAGATCCCTACTATCAGGAATATACATCTTTCCATGAAATCGTAAGATTCCATCATCTTCTAGTTCATATCCTTCAAACTTAGGTTCTTTTGGCTTTTTACTATCAAGACTAGATCTTACCTTTAAATACCAGCTATCTCTTATGAGATGTTCGAGTACTTGTTGCCTTAAGTCAACTTTGATAGGTACGAGGGAAAATATTCGGGGTCTTCTGCTTAAAGCATCTGCCACTACATTCTCTTTTCCTTTGATATATGATATTCCAAAGTCATATTCACTTAGGAATTCACTCCATTGTCTTTGTCTAGCATTCAAGTCTCTTTGGGTGAACAAGTACTGTAGACTTTGATGGTCACTTTTAAGCGTAAAGCTTCGCCCTTTTTTCTTTGCTAAAAATCTTTCTGCTTTGCTGAAAAATCTGTCTACTCTACTGCAGTTCTTGCCCAGCTGTTTGCTCTGCTGAAATTTTGCTAAAAATCTATCTACTCTGTTGCAATTCTTGACCGTCTGTGTCACCAAAACAGCCAAAACCACTCTGCCGAATTGAGTACAAACTAGGTACTTAGTCTCAGAAAGCTTTCAGTTGAAGCAATCTAATTTCCCCCGTGCCCAAAAACATCAGTATAATCAAGACTCAAGTTTCCTTCATAACTGTACTACAGTATCCAATTTGTTCTCCTCCCTCCAAAATGATTTTTCCCTTCTCCTTTTATTTCCTCATCCACCGCCTTCTTTTCCTTCTTCGTGTCAATTTTATGGTTACGTGTAACTTTTATGAAATGGAACCTGATTTGATTTCGTTGATTTTTATTTGAATACATAGTTTGATTTAATAAGGTTTATTTATTTTATTATTTTATAAATTAATTATAAATGTATTAAATTTATAATTTTAATTAATTTATATTATTATTTTATTTATAGACGGGTCATTACAATGATCCTCTTAGCTCTTGCCATCTCTGCCTTCTACTTCTTGAGCAGATCTCAATCGACAGGTACAACTACCACACTATTGACATAAGTTTTGAGATCATGCTCATCTAGAAGGCAGGAAATCCTGGCCTTCCAGATCACATAGTTGGAGGCTCCGTCCAACTAATCTTGATCTCTCAACCTAGATGATGCCATCTCTCCTGAAAAATTCAAAATGGTTCCTCTTCTCCTCTACACAACTACTACCTAGTTGTTCGCACTCCCTCCTGGAGTGAGAAATTCCGCACACAACTACTGCTGCTCTGCTAGAAAAATTTGAACTTCTTGGCTAGAAGTCATCTAAGGAAGAAATTCCCTGAATGTGTGCACTTCTCTCCTTCTGACGCTATTTGCGTACCGTTGCTACAAAATAATTGCGTCCCAGGTGAAGATCTACTCTGCAAAGAAAAATACGTTGCTCCCTTCTGCCTCTGGAAAGCTTTGATCTAGAAAATCAAATTTCTCTGTCGAGTCACTTAGAGAAATCGATATTTCCTCAAAACTCGACCTCCTTGGCCCAAGGACTGCGCTGCCTCTAGGGTTTTGAACTGTTGCCTTCCTTTCTGTTTTGAGCTCTTTGGCTTACAATCTGTGCTCTAATACCATGTGAAAAATCAGTGACCCGATTCCTACTATAGCAAACTGATGATATTTCTTCTATTTGTTAAATTGCTTGAACAAATTACTTGTAGTTTTCTACGACAAATATGAAATACATACACCACAGCCTACACAAAATAAAATATTGCGGAAACTAAATACTGCACTGGAGATAAATGAACACACACATATACACTATTGTTTTTGGAAAAATGTCACCGGAAAACCTGAATGTGGGAAAACCAGTGCAACAATTGAGGGTTTTATTATTATGTAGTAGTAATCTAAGTACAAATCATTAGATTCCCAAACTGACCATATGATACAGAGAAATATTGACAAAGAGGTAGTGAGAAAAATCTCACAATGTCACTGACAATCAGAATCTGATCCAGGCTCTGGATGGCTGGCCCCACACTGCTTTTGTGCAACCTCTGTGTCAACCTACACAGATCCGTATCATAGCCTCTGGGCTCTGCGTCACCTCCTCTGATCTCCTACTGACTAGAAATTCGACCATTTGTCCCTCCGATCTCACGCTTCGACTTTTGGCTCTAGATCTTGACTTTCCTAGCTAATTTTCAGACTCCCTCTAATGCTCATCACTGCCTCTGCATGGCACTGCGCTACCTCTCTGAACCTCTCTCTATCTTCTCTACCTTGCACTCCCCGGATCTGGAAAACTCTCCTCTAGTCTACTGTCCCTACCTCTCTCTCACTGCTTCGACTTTACTAAGTCACTTTCAACAACTCACAGCTCCTACTCAGGAAATCGACTTCCTAGCAAAATCGAACTACACAAGTGTATCCTCCACGTGCCCATCGAACTCCTTATAATCTCTCGTTGGAGTACCAACAACCAAGATTAAAACATAATCAAGGGCTAAGATTAACTAGGAGTTGATCCTCGTCTTCTTCTATGAAATTCACACCAGATTTAATTAATACCCTTTAATTAACCAGATTTCCCAAGTTTAGACTTAGGGAACCATTTTAAAAAGTTAATTATTTTAATTAATTCATCTCTAGGCAGAATTTTCCCAAACAATTCCTGGGTATTGGAGAATGCATGTGTTTTAGCCTCTCTGCAAAATCTTGAGGCTAGATTACATCTAATTCTACAGAAATCAACATTCTTTAATTTTTATTCCTCAATGAAGTTTATAAGAATTTTACCTGGAATTGTCTCTCCGTGGTGGAGACCAAGAATCTGTGTTTGCTTATCCAGTCTTGCCCAAAATTTCTCATTACTTTCTTTACATATTCTTCAAGGAGCTTCCACATTAAGCTTAACTTGGGTCTAAGTTAGTGTTTGAACCTGCTTGTTCAAGTCCCAAAGAAGCTTAAAAGAAATTATATATTCATGTACAATAGTGGTGATAGTTGCACTACTCACGCCAAAGCCAAAAGTGAGTAAAAAATTGGGATTCCTTACAACATTCATTTTTCTTCCAACTTTTGCTTTACAGGTATCTTGTATGGAGGCAATTGGAGTTTGCAAATATAACTTGTCATATGGAGGCAAATTCTAGCTCCTTGGAACTAGAATTTCAGAAGCAAGGCTATTTACAAATATCAAATTTTTTATAACATTGTCATATGACTGATTTTTGATGGTTCAATACCTTCCTTATTAAGGAACCTCAATACCAACTTTGAGTTGCCCCTCCGGAGACTTAGTCTTACTTCATTTAAGAAATATATCTCTGATGAAGTGATGTAGTCTTGAATGACAGATGCATATTGTGTCACACTTAGTCTATGATATTTGAAAATCATAGAATATTGTATGTCCATCCAAGGTGTAAGTGGACTTACACTGTTCCATAAGATAATCAACCCATTTGCATATGCAATAAGAACCCTCGTAAATTCATTAAATGGTTGATGCTAGAAACAAATAACAAAACTACCTCTCCTCCCTTTTAAAAAAACCCTAGGTGTGGAGATAGCAATGTCCTCTGTAAATGTGGTATTGGAGTTTGAAGTGTGGAAACTGTTGAGAAATATGGTTGCCATGATCGGTATTTTCATTTTGAAAGATAAATGGAAATTTTTATTTTTAAATATGCCTCCAAATTCATTAGGTCGGATGGGCCCCTAAGAGGCACCCATTCGACCCCCACTTGAAGGCTATATAAAGGAGATCATTTTTCTAGAGAGGGCCGAAATTTCAGGAACCTGGATTTTGACATGGCACTTCATCAATTTTTAAGTTTGAGTAATATCAATCTACAATTCCAGTCTTCAAACTTCAGTATCTACTATAGTCTATTTTTCTTAGTACTAATTAGATTCTAAAATGATAAATTTTAATTTTAAATTAATCTATAATCTAGAATTGTGAATTTAATTTTAAATCAATATAGATTCTAGAATAATAAATAATAAAAGATAAATATGAATCAATATATTTCATTACTAAATCTCATGGTGTATGAATGGATAATGTATGTATCCCCACACATGTCCCCCAATCCTGGATCCTTCGTGGAACATAGAGTTTATTTACTAACTAGTGTTTTAAAATCTCATCGTTTATTATCTAGCTTAAACCTTAGGATTTTCAGTAATAAAGATATACTTAAACCAAGGATCAATGTTTTTGTTATTTGAGCTTGATTTCCATATTATCTTCATGGGTATATTGAGTTTTCTATTGCATATCTACATTAAAATACCACTGTAATACAACAATATTTGCAGATTTTCAAGGTACAAGACATGTTCTTAGTAAGTTACATCAATAAAACCTTATGGATATACTCTATATTGATTTTAATTGGAGCCTAAAAACATAATTTCCAGCCATTATTGCTTTATTCGCTAGAAAATTTTCAGGGTTTTGCACCCACTAGAGTTTGACCCCATCACCATAGCAAACTAATTTCCATCTTGTTGGAAATTACATTTTCTTGTTGGTTCCAGTCTTAGGATTGATCCAAAGTGGTCTATCTTTCATTCCCTAGCATCTCCACCCCTATACCTTTGATCTAGAGTGTACTAAGGCATTATTGGGGGAATGTATTTGAAATGCAGAAGATATATTTTTTGGCAGAAATTTGCTTCAAAATTTATGTTGTTAATTTCAAAAACAATTTATGCAAATCAAACCACAAAATCCACAGAAAATAATAGAAATATAGACTGCAACTGAAAAATAAACAATATGAACATGCAAAGAATCTCAACCTTATTTTATTAATAAGAAAATATGCTAGTACAAACAGAAGCAATATGGATGAGGTGATGCCATCAAAAGATCAACAATAACACTACAACATGCCTCCAAAATACTGATCTGAAAATCAATAAGATGCAACCTGTGAATTCTGAATGAATTCACCAACGAGAGTGGCGAGTTCTTGCCCACTCTTACTAAATGACGTGAGAGTTTTACCCTGGGGCTACTAAGGTAGAGAACTAAATTCTCCAATCTATATCAAAGGCAAATGCTAAAAACCTAAATGTATCCAAATGATCTTCTCCTCCTCTTTTATATATCTGATGGATAGATCTCCAAGCCTCTAGAAGTATCTTATTTTATTATTCTAGAAGCTCCTCCATTGACTTTATCTTAAATGACTTTTTTTAATTTTATTTTATTTCACTTAAGTCACTTTTGGAAGTTTTCCTCCAATTAATTATTTTTTCTTAGTTAAATGACTAATTAAAGTCATTTTTAATTAGGGAAAATATTAAATCTCCCACCATACTCTCTCTGGCCACTAGAAGTTACTTCTCAACATCTCATCCTGTAGATCTTCTCATGTGGTTCCAACGAGCTATTACATTGAGGTATTCCATCAAATATTTCTCCCATAATGCCACCTTAGGCGAAATTAATTGAGTCAAGCCCATTAATAACTTTGTTTTTTGAGATTTTTCGGAATGCAACAAAACGGAAGCCAAGTTGTGTTGATGATAGAATATTCCAAGTGAATGCCATCAGATCTCATAAAAACTCTTCAAAACTCCTCTGAAAACCCTAATGAGTAATCCTACTCCTGCGGCCAGGCCATCACATACCCTGGTAATCCATCCTGGTTGTACTATAGAGGAAAATAAAAATGGGGACATGACATACTTCAAGGGACACTAGTGTTGTTTTCTCACTTTTTTGCAGATTTTACAATTTGTAGTTACACGACGACAAGTAATTTAACAAAGCAACCCCTCTAACCAAAGATATAAACACAAGAATAATCATATATTTGGTTAATATATTATTTGTATACTCATTTAAGTTGTTTTCATGTCATATATATTTACTTTTGAGTGGTATATATTACTAATTTAGAATTATTTATTGCAAATTTTACACAATGATCCGTAAACTATTGTGGATATTCCATTGAAAAGTTCGCCACAATAGATCTGATAATAATATATTAAAATATTGAAATTTTACACTATTATAGTTTTATTAAAATTATAGATTTGTAGATTTAATTGTAATTAGTGCATGCGTGTGAATGAAAATTGTGGAGAAAATTAGAGAACGACAAAATAAGCTCTCACACACAAGACACAAGATATGCTCTCTACGAAACCCTTTCTGTAATGACCCACCTATAATTACAAACAAAATGTGAATATTAGTATGCATATTGGAGCTACATATGCATACAACGCATGTACTGCACTAGTATACATACTAGTTGTTATTGAAAATGTCTAAGTATAGGGCAATAAATTGATTTGTGAAGTAAATACCTAACTCACCAAAGTATGATGAATATGTCAAGCAGGGTACTTAATATACCACTGTTATAATATATAATTAATACATTAATTAATATTAAAACATACATAAAAGATGGTGAACTAAATTAAATTAAAATAATCAAATAAGAATTATAGTAAAATCTTAATAAAAGTTTTTATAAAAATATAGAATTAAATTAAAGTTATAAAAATAAAGAATTAAGCTAAAAAAGAGTATAAAATTAAATGAAAATTATATTAAAGGTTGAAACTTTCAATTAACTCATGAACTAAAGTAAAGAACCCATTATTCAAAACCATTATAAAAATGCAATTGCCTCTTTAGACTTTTGGAGAAGGAAAATGACTAAGCTAGGTTTCCATGTGCTGGAAGGCAAAGGAGACACAAGGCCTTGCGGGAGGTCTTGCGGGAGGTTGAGACGATGGTGCGGGGAAGGTATAAGGAAAAAGTGTAAGGAACAGAGAAGGGGAAGCCTTTTTCGGAGAGACCAAGGAGGAATTTCAATAGAGAACTATTGACAAAGTGAGGAGTGAGCCTTGATTGTTCTTGAATATTTTGGGCACGGGGGTCAGAGTGCTTCAATTTTGAAGTATTTTGGAGTTGGGTACCGAGATTGTGCCCAGTTTGGCAGGGAGGTTTTGGTCATTTTGGTAATGGAAGCAAATTTGGTGCTACAACAGCTCGGGATCGACGTCAAACACAGAAGCCAGGTATGTATCTGTGAATCAAATTGATAAATTCCTGTTTAAATTACAGCTGTTAAATTCTGGTAGAATTTAGGGATTTAATTTTGGTTAGGGTATTAATTTATGGTTTTAGAGCCAATTCAAACTATTTTGGACCTTATAGGCTCTCCATACAGTCTAAAATTACTATGAAAGTCAATTGTAATTATAAAAATTGGGTAGTGGAATTTAACAGTGTTGTTAAAATCGCGATTTTATCGTAAAAGCGCGATTTTTTCATTTAGCCGATTCAAATCGCGATTTTTTACATAAAAATCGCCACCTTTTTTTATAACGATTTTTATCGAAAAAATCGGAAAAAATCGCGATTTTTTCAATAAAAATCGTGGAGGGCGCGGGCAGCGGGGTTTTATATGGGAAAATCGATTTTTTTTTAATTCATTCAGCAGTCCGCGCGGAGGAGGAGGAGAAGAAGTGAGGGAGAGGGTTGCCGTCGGTTGTGGGAGCGAATCGAAGCGATTTTAGGAGGAATCCAAGCCAAGATCGCCAATTTGTCCATAAACCAGGTATGTAGATTAATTTTTTTTTGTTTTGGTTCTATAAAAACTTTGTTTTTCATTGTTTTTAAAGAATTTTTGGAAATTTTTCATTGATTTGGGATGGGTTATTTGTTATGACTATGAGAACCAATTTTTTATTTTTATTTTCTCATTTTCTTTAAACATTGTTTATTTTTTTTTATTTTTCATTGTTTTTTGGCATTTGGTTGGGTAACTTGGGTTTAGAAATTGGGATTTTGGAAATAATTAGCTTGTAATTTTGCAAATGCTAAATTGTAATTTGTATTTACTATTATCATTTATGTAATCCTAAATTCCTATTTCCTAATCCTTATTTTTCCATAGGTTTGCAAATTCAAAATTCAAAAACAAACATGCCAAGGAAATTGGATCCTTTCTGGGAATATGGTGACCCTAAAACTCCGAATGATAGACAAAACTTGTATTGCAAGTTGTGTGGAAAGGAAATATTCGGGGGGGTGTACAGGTTGAAGTTCCACCTTGCACAAATCCCTGGACGTGATGTGGGGCCCTGTCTAAAGACAAATGCTGAAATTATCCAAAAAGCCATGAGAGCATTGGGAGAATTAGAGCACACTAGAGACGCCAAAGAAGAACTCAAAAGGCAACTAAAAAGGTCAGCTGAAGGAAGTGGGCCAAGTGGCACAAGTTCTACTGCAGCGTCAGTCAATCCGGTAGCTGCATCATCATATTTTGTTCCTCGAACCACACCTGGTTCACAACCAACTATTGGTTCAATGCTAAAAAGAACTGAAAAAGAAAAAGCTGACAAGTTGATGACAAAATTTCTCCTCTGGAGTGATATTCCTTTCAGCATTATAAGGAATAATCCATTTTTCCAACCTACTGTTGATGCTATTGCCAGTGTTGGCCCGGGGTACAAACTCCCTTCTCTTCATGATTTCAGAGGCCGGCTTCTTCAAGATGAAAAGCGTGATTGCACCCAAAGATTGGAGGATTTTAGGGCATCATGGGCACAAACAGGATGCACTGTTATGTCAGATGGTTGGACTGACCAAAAGGGGAGAACCCTTATAAACTTCTTGGTTAGTTGTCCCCTGGGGACTATGTTTATCAAATCTGTTGATGCAACTCATCAAATCAAAGATGCAAAAATTTTATGTGATTTGCTGGATGTGTTTATTTTGGAGGTGGGTGCAGAAAATGTTGTCCAAGTCATAACGGACAATGCTGCAAATTATGTTGCTGCTGGTAGAATGCTTATGGACAGGCATCCTACTTTATTTTGGACACCTTGTGCTGCCCATTGTATTGATTTGATGTTAGAGGACATTGGGAAAATTCCCTTTGTCAAAGAGGTTGTTGACTCATCAAAAAACATCACAAAATTTATTTACAATCACACATCTGTGCTTAGCTTGATGAGAAAATGCACCAACAACAAAGAGTTGGTGCGCCCCGCCATTACACGGTTTGCGACGAGTTTCATATCTCTTCAATCCCTCTTGAATTCTATGTGGGATTTGAAGAGAATGTTTCTTACAGAGGAGTGGCGTGCTTCGTCAATGAGCCGCAAACCAGAAGGAGAGGCCGTCTGCAGACTAGTTTCATACCAGGAAGACTTCTGGGCGGGAGTGCAGGAGGTGTGCGCTGTTACAGAACCTTTGGTAAAGGTTCTTCGGTTGGTTGATGCTGAGAAGCCTGCAATGGGCTATTTGTATGAAGCCATGGATAGGGCCAAAGAAGCCATTCGGTCCTACTATGATGACAAGGGAGATGATGGGTTCCAGAGACAACTCCTTCTATGGAACGTCATTGATGAGCGATGGAACAACACACTCCATCGTCCCATTCATGCTGCTGGCCTTTTCCTGAACCCTGCATTTTCTTATGCATGTGGGTTTAATTTTGATGTTGAGGTCGTGGAAGGATTATTAACCTGTGTCCAGAAGATGGTGAGAACTCCAGAAGAACGTATGGAGGTCTCTAGACAAATTGAGCAATATAAGTTGTCAGCTGGCACATTTGGCTTTGAGATGGCTGTCATTGATAGGACGGTTAAAATGCCAGGTATTTTTTAGTTTGTAGTATGTACTTTGTAACTTTGTTTCAAATTTCATTGTTTCTTCAAATTTCATTTTTTTCTTATGTTTATTTAAAATTTTCTTTGTAATTTGTCGTAGACGCATGGTGGAAGATGTATGGTGGCAGAGTACCCCTTTTGCAAAATCTTGCCGTGCGCATCCTCAGCCAAACATGCAGCTCCTCGGGATGTGAGCGCAATTGGAGTGTATTTGAAAAAATACACAACAAGAAGCGCAATAGGTTAACACTTAAACATTTAAAATATTGCAAATTTCCAAATAAATTTTTGAATTCATTAAAGTTTTAAACAATATTTTTTTTATAATATTAATTATTAATTTATTATTTCATAAACTTTGTACAGGTTGGAGTCCCATAGACTTAATGACATGGTCTATGTCTACTACAATCTTCGATTGTGGGTGAAACAACTAGAGAAGACACCTGATACGGAAGCCATCTCATTGGATGGGATTGACACCACTGCTGAATGGAGGGTTGAGACCGAGAGGCCTCTCATGGATCCCACTGAGGATTGGTTAGTGCAGGATGAGGGGGAGGAGGGGGAGGAGGAGGAGGAGCAGGAGCAGGAGAGGAGCAGGAGGAGGAGGAGTTGGAGGAGCAGGAGGAGGAGGTGACACCGCCTACCCGGGCTACCCGGGCTACCACTACCACCAGTAGAGGACGTGGTCTCCGTCCACCTCAGCCTCCTGTAGCTGCTACTACTAGTTCTTCAGCTTCTAGAGCACGTCAGACTCCACTGCCATTTCCACCACCACAGGCACCAGCTTCTACATCTAGAGGGAAAGAGAAAGTTGTGCCATTTTCTCGCAAGAGGGGCAGAGGAAATCAATAGGATTAGACTTTCATTTTATTGTATATGACATTATGACATGATGAGATACATTATCATATTTTTTGTTGATATTTTGAGGCTGAGTTGGACTTGGGACTCAGGACTTACTATTCAGGACATGATTCAATGTTATGTGTGATTTTAGCGCTAGAAATGATATTAAACATCTTATATATTAGTTTTTTTATCATATTTATGTGTCAATGTATTTATTTTATGTTGTAGATGGTTTAGATATTAAAAAAATTGAAAAAAATTGAAAAAAAAATGAATATTTTTGTGCCAAACGATTTTTTCCCGCTTTTTTCCGATTTTTTCCCGATTTTAACGATTTTTTCCGCTTTTTTCCCGGCGCCGATTAAATCCCGATCGCGATGTGTGCAACACTGGAATTTAAGGCATATTTTTAACAATATATTTGTCTAATTCTTTGGAGCATTTATTGTGAAGCTTCACAGAAAAAGGGTCGAATACATCAAGCAGATGAAGAAGCAATCTATCCCATAGGCTATCTTTATCTTTAACCTCGTGAACATTAAAATAATTTCTTTGTTCTTCTTTCTTTCTTTCTTATCCGCTTTCTGTAATTATGACATATTCAAATATGTCAGAAATTTCATTTAGAGCCCGAGCTCTTACGATTTCAAGCATGAAATGAAACATAAGTGCCTTAGACTCTCCGACACCTCGATTTTAGAAAGATCCATTTTTTGGGTTGTACCTCATGGTTAGGTTGTTCATATTAGATATACCACAAAGAAATATGAATTATGTGATGAACCCAAAAAACACCGTGAGAATAGTAGTCAAAACGTGGTGAACTTAAAAATTGAGGGCTTGAAATAATCATCGTTGGTGTCCTTGCAAAATTTAATGCATAACTTTAATCCGTGCGATAAATTTGCCATTCCATGAAATGAATTTGTTAAATAATTGATATAGAACATCTTGGATGGCGTAATAGGATTTGATAATCATTTGTATTCACGTCATATTTAAAGGTACGAAAATTTATTATTAATTATCTTAGTATTAATTTAATGTGAGCAAGTTGAGCTACAGCGTGGAGAAGCCGGAGAGACGCTTCTTAGAAGCTAGCCAAGGGGTGTAGTGTAGATCAAACCACAAGATATATTGGCATGAACCGATACACGTGAAAGGAAGTTAAATCAGTGACACTGATCAAATTCCTGAAGTTATCCAGTCACCATTGGGTTCTTTCAAAAAAGTTATTTTAGATGGATAAACACAATTTTTTTTTATTGTTATCAAGGACCACATGCCAAGCTTTCATGATCAGTGAAACAACTACACATACTGTCATGAGCAGTGACTTTGAAGTTTTTCATATCTCACATGGCAACTCAATCATGGGATGAAGATTGTTCCTAGTCATTTTTGTGAGGATGGTTGGCAATTATTGATTACAATACCTCACCTAAAGACTTCTACTTATGATTACAACCACCCCTATTTGTTCAAATGATCTCTTCATATTCATCATAGTTGCTCTAAAGGCGTGCCAGAGGGAAAAAGATATATATTTCATACTTAAGTTGGCTCACATCTAAAAAGGGAAGATAATTAAATTCTCCAAGGCATATGCAAGGATCTATCCATCATTCAAACCATCTAAGACTTGTGCTTTGGATATATATATATATATATATATATATATATATATATATATCAGGGTTTTGATTAAGATTTCACATCATCTTAAAAAAAACACACACACAAAAAATGCCCCTAGAATATTTAATAAAAGTTGTTACATTTGCTAGAACTTCACACTGTTGGAAAAGATGAAACTGATAAAGATGATAGTCTTTGTGACGATATTTATGCAAACAAAAGAGGCTTCCCGTTTGCAGAAGATGTGCATGTGATGATGATTCTGATGATGAAGATAAGATAAGATAAGATAATTATATTTATGTCCAACTAATGACCACAAAGTAGGTCAAAGGGATTGTTGAGTACACTGATGTATATACAAAACAAGAGAACCAAATGGTCTCCTATAAAAGATACAATGCATGAAGTAAATCAACCTCTGGCCCTAGCAAAGAAGATCCAGGAGCTAATAGGTCCGAGGATCATGAGGATCAGACCCATCTCTCCTAACATCTGAGGTTGAATGAATAACACTGAAGAAACTCAACAAAGTCTGTTGGCCTGATGAAGAGCCGATGGCAAGTACAAATTGTCAACTAAATCGTATCCTGGGGGGGTTCACACGCTGCTGACTATTGAAGGACCTAGTTTGTCTCCCAGGAACAGATCTGAGACAGAACTGTTGCTGAGATCTCATTTGGCAGGGTGAGGTCCCACGGATCCTCATTGATCTGGAGTCTGGATAGGTATTGGTATCAATTGATCTCTTGGTGCCCCTGTCTGAAGGTAGTACCCTGAAAAATGTCATGATCCTTTGTGTGGGGTCTGGTCTAATGGGAGGCTGAAGAATACGCGCTCAAAACCTAAGAGCCTCCTGCATATATAGGGCCAAACATCTTTGATCAGGGTACCTGAAAAAGTTGGCGAGGGTCTGAGAATCTCTGAACAAGCAATGAAACCTTCCTATGATCTCGTAGTAGACAAGGCATCCAAGGATGATTTGCACCTCGGTCTCCACTTCCTATAAATGACATACCTGGTAGAGTCTGTCTAATCTATCCACCTGGTGGTCTGTCTCTATCTGAAGTCTATGAGAACCTACTCTGAACTGGCCTAGAGGAATGTGAAGAGCATGCATCTAGTGGTGAAATGTATGTTGGGGTCGAACATTGAGCCCATCTCTCAACTCCAAGAAGTGCTCAGTGTAGAAGGCCATCTTTGGGCATAACCCTCCTGGAGGATTGACCTAGGTGACTATTGGAATTTCTAAGTCTAACTGTTAGAAACCCTTCATGTACTTTTCTGATTTATTTTAGCCTACCTGTTCTGATTAATTAACAAGTTATTTACCATGTAAATATTGAAAATAAATACAAGTACATGCTCAACATATTACAGATCATCAACTGAAGGAAACAAAACAAGCACACAAGTGACACTGTTGTTTTTGGACCAATGTCCCCGGAAAAACCCAATGCGGGAAAACCAATGCAGCTATTTGAGGGTTTTAATTATTAAGCAGTTTCAGAATACAATTTGAGTGCCAAAACCGGCTCACTCAATAGAGAATAATCTCAGCAGTAGTACCTCTCAGTCGAAGACAGATGTTTCGGTTGAAACCCTGGATTAACACTCCGACAGCTCCCAGCTGCAATCTGCCCCATGAAAACCCCAGCGTCAGCCTCTAGGGACTTCTTCAGCTCTTTCTGGCCTAGCGTCACCCTAGCTCGCCTTGCGTCAGCCTCTAGAGGCAACGCATCAGCCATTAGAGCCTTTGCGTCACCCATGCCAGCTCTCTGAGGCACTATGCAGCTCCTCGCTGCCTCTGCATGAGCCCTGGATGGTTCTGCGTGAACCTTCTGGGTGGCTTTGCCTCCCTCTCTCCGGGCTTTTGCGCTAATCCTCCTGGTAGTCTGGTACTATCTCTGCCTCTCTGCTTCTGTATTCACTGCCCCTCAGCTGCAACCCTGATCACTCTTTTGACTCCCTCAGCAAACCCTGACCCAAAAAATAGAAATATTGATCAACTCGGTGTGTTCTCCAAGTGATCCGCAAGCCTCCTTAAATACTTTTCTCATTGACAAATCAACAGCCGAGATTAAGTCCCTAATCAACGGCTAAGATTAACTCTAGCTTAATCCATGACTTTTGGACCCTTCTAACATAGTTTTATATTAATTCACATTAATATTTTATTTTCCCTAAGTTTAGACTTAGGGACTCCATTAAAACTATTAATTATTTTAATATCTCCCAAACTGTTTAGAATCTGCCCAAACCATTTCTAGGTATCAGAGATCTCATGTGCTTTACCCTCTCCACCAATTTTCGTGGCTAGAGCACATCCGATGCTACCCCAAATCAACACTCCCTCTTAGCGAGGACTGTGCTCTAGTAATACTCCTCCCTGAGCATCACCCTGATCATCCGACATTGGTCCCTATGCTGATGCTAGGCCTGCTGCTCAACATCCTCTACACTGCTGCATCATGCACTGCTACCCATGGCCTTGCCACTGCCACTACTGCATTTGTATGGCAACCCCTCTCATCATGCTGCATCGTGCTGCCCATAGCACTGCCATTGCTAACTGTTGCACTGCAACTCAGTTACTGAGAAGTAAGTAACTAATCTCCCAACTCTAACATCTTTGTCAGGCTAGAGACACCCTCGATGCTGAAACTCCCTCTGTCGCTGACAAGTGCCCCTTCTCTGACGTCTGGGCTGTTGCAACAACTCCATGCCTCTCGCACTATTGCCTCACGCTGTCCTAGGCATCCTGCACTGTAGCTCCCTCTGTCACTCCATCTGCATCCGTCTCTACTGACATCCGCCAATACTACTACTCCTCTTCGGGGCTCCCGTAGCAAGGTATAATCCAACAGGTGGGGTACCTCGAGGATCTTGCCCCTCATCGCCTGTAGTCCATCTCACTATAGCTCGATGTCTCCCCACTTCCGCTCAAGTGGCGTGTGAGCACTCATGGCACAGTCATCATCTGTCTCCACTTCCTTCTCTGCCCTTGCTGGCACAGCCCTGGTCTTGGAAGCCTCTCTCTTGCTCTTCTTCCTTGGACACTGGGTCGCATAATGACCTAGTTCCCCACAATGGAAGCATTTGACCTTGGAGAGTTCCTTCTTCTTCCATTTCTCCTGCTTTCCCTCAGATGCTAGGGAAGCATCCACCTCCTCCTCCTTCTTGATTTTGACCCACTTGTCGCTGCTTCCTGCCTTGGTCAACCTTCTGATCTCTTCTTGGCGAAGAGCTGCCCACATTTCCTCCCAATCTAGAAGGGTTTCCCTACCTAGTATGATCTGGACAAACTGTTAAGTTATGGTATGTTCTATGCTTGTAACAATTTACTTCTTTTTCTTATTATATTCCACATATTAGCAATCACATGTACATAAAGTAAAGTGCAGATAGAACATTAAACGATCGACAGAAAACAAGCCAAGACAAGAGACACAAGATGTGGCGGCTAGCCAGGGACAAACCCCACAATGTGTGGGGAAACCCTTTGATAAAATCTTCTTTTATCTTCAATAATTCAGCAGAGAGAAATAGTACAATATATCTGATTTATATCAGCAGTAGCAAACCCTAAATCAGCAGCACCAGCATTAGCGGCTTCATCATCAAAACTAGGGCAGTCGATATCTCACAAACCGACCGTCGGATCGGCTTGATTCCACCACTAAAAGTTGTAGCCTTCAGAGGAGGTTCAGATGAACCTATAGTGCAGTTCAAATGAGGAGATCTTCTAGTCCACACAGGTCAAACTTCACTTCTACAGTTGCAGCTTCAGTTTCAGCAACTTCCTTCAAACTATGGTAGTCGATATCTCGCAAGTCGTCTGTTAGATCGACTTGATTCCACCACCAAAAGTTGCAGCCTTTAGAGGAGGTTCAGATAAACCTACAGCGCAGATCAGAAGAGGAGGTTTGATGGTCCACGCTGGTCAAAGTTTGGATCTGCAGTTGCAACTTCAGTTTCAGCGGCTTCTGGCTTCACATGTGTGAGAGAGGGACCCTTTTCTGTGCAGTAGAGAAGAGACTCTTTTCTACGCAATAGAGAGAGAGATGTGATGAGATGAGTGAGTGCAAATGAGGAAAAGTCCTCTTGTATTTATACACAATTGTTGATGTTTGAATAGATGCGACTGTTGGGCTTCTGAGCCTACATGAGTTGTAGGTTAGCTTGATAATAATTCCATAATCAAAATAAATTCATATCTCCATGAATACTTATCGGAATCGGATATCTTGAGGTCAATCCTACACCTCTCGACGAGAGGAATCTAATGAACATATTATCAGCCATGAATAAGATGACCCACATGAAGTTTGGCCCTAGTTGCCAATTTTAACACTTCCTCTCAACTAGGGAGAACTTCATCTGCAATGTGTTTGTCGGTCGCTACTATTCATCCATCAAATGAACTACCCTGTACAACCTGACCCTTGCCCTGCTCTGCTCTATTATGCCTGTGTTGCTTTGTCTTCTTCTACCCTGTACTGATTTGTACTACTCTGCTCTACTCTGCTTTGTTTTGTTTTGCTCTTCTTTTGTTTTGTTCTGCTCTGCTTTTGTCTGAATTATGAAGAAGAAGAAATGATCGAGGATGTATCTTACTGACTTAAAGTCAGCCTCAGAGTATGTATCACTAGTCCCAGACCAGTCTCAACCAACCCGAAGTTAGTGACATAGTATGTACAACTCCTACCATCGGTCCCAAATTAGTAACATCCTCCACTGACTCAAAGTTAGTCTCAAAGTGCGTACCACTGGTCCCAGACCAGTCTCAACTGACCTGAAGTCAGTGTCATAGAATGTACCACTCCTACCACTGGTCCTAGACCAGTAACATCCTCCACTGACTCAAAGTCAGTCTCAGAGTGCGTACCACTGGTCCCAGACCAGTCTCAACCGACCCGAAATTAATGTCATAGAATGTACCACTCCTACCACTGGTCCTAGACCAATATCATTGATCCCAGATCAATGGAGGTCATCCTAGCGTAGGGAGTACGGTAGATACGACGATGCGTCCATCAGTACTACTATGATCCCTAACTTCATTTCCCTGCTCATTGATCAAATGAGAGGTACTTCCCATGAGTCCCAGACTGCATGGGTAGGATGTCTCGACAAGAGAACTAATCAATCCTGTCCTCACAGGAGAACACATCAATCCTGCTACAATCGCCATGGAGAACACATCAATCCAGGCCTCATAGGAGAACACATCAATCCTGCTACAATCGCCATGGAGAACACATCAATCCAGGCCTCATAGGAGAACACATCAATCCTGCTACAATCGCCATGGAGAACACATCAATCCAGGCCTCATAGGAGAACACATCAATCCTTCTACAATTGCCATGGAGAACACATAAATCCAGGCCTCACAGGAGAACACATCAATCCTGCTACATAGGAGAGCGAATCATCCTGTTCCACAAGAGAGTGAATCATCTTGTCCCACAAGAGAGTGAATCATCTCGTTCCAGTGCACACCACCAGGGGAGGGTGAGTCACCCTGTGGTCGTATGTTGCTCCAGTGAGAATCGCAACGCCTCAGAGCTCCCAGAGCTCAATGTATGCAACATGCAGGACCCTTGTACAAGGGTTTCTTGACGACTCCAAGTCGTTTGGGAAAATCACAGATTAGATCTTTCCTCAGAGCTTTGATAAGGTGTATCGACCTGTACATCATCTTAATGTGATGGAGCCTCCTTCCTCATCGACTTACCATATCCCAGATGATGTCTATCTACTGGAGCAATCAACAAATACTGGATTCCTCAATAATCGAATCCCACCTCTGGTTGTTACAGAGAATCACAGTGGTATCCAATGTAAATCCAAACAGCTTATTGAAGAGCTTTCGCAACCAGATTGCCTCACAAGAGGCCATGCTAACAGCAATATACTCTGCTTTGGCGGTGCTCAAAGCCACCGACTTTTGCTTCCTGCTCATCCAGGATATTGAAGCAGATCCGAAGGTGAAACAGCACCTGGAAATGCTCTTACGGTCCACTACATTGTCGGCCCAATCAACATCAGTATATCCAAGTAGTCTCACATCTCTGGCAGTGTATCATAACCCATTAGTAATTGTGCCACAAAGATATCTTAGAAGATTCTTGGCATCAATCCAGTGAGGCTCAACCAAATATGAGCTCACATTGCTAACTACAAAACCTATGTTCGGACGAAGGTTCACCAAGAACATCAATGTGAATGAGTTTATGAAACTCAGAGGCATTTCCCAAATCTGGTCCGACATCACTACCATATAACTTCTAAAAGTTAAGATCCTCGAGGTAGTCACAGGCTTGCAGTCCATCATACCAAAACTTTCCAATATCTTTACCACATATTTTCCTTGAGATAGGAAAATTTCCCCTGGCTTCTGCCACACTTCAAGTCCTAGGAAATAGTGCATCGGCCCTAGGTCCTTCATTTCAAATTCAGAAGCCAACTCCCTCTTACATTTGTGAATGAGAGGGTCTACACCTGTTAGAAAGAGGTCATCCACATACAACACCAGTATGAGAGGCTTGTCATCTTCAACCTTAAGGTAAAGGTTAGGATCGGCTTCACTGCTAGTGAATCCCAGCTTCATCAAGTAGCTATCGATCCTTTCATGCCATGCTCGGGGTGCTTGCTTCAGCCCATAGAGAGCCTTCTTGAATGATTGTCCTCTTCCTTGATTCCCAGCTCTCCTCTTACCTTTGCTATTGAATTTGTCATTCCTTTGATTGCCATCAGAGGGATTTTGATCATCGTCCCGGTGTGAGTCCTTTCTATCAGGGCACTCCCTTGCATAGTGACCTGCTTTAGCGCAGATATAACATCGTCCTTTTCTTCCACCCTTAGGTCCAACCTTTCCTTTTGATTTAGTCCCGGAATTATTTCTTTTCTTAGCATGAGAAGAAAAGCAGCAGGAGGACCTTTAGGCATGGGCATTTCTTGCTCTTCTACCCTTGTTTCTTCTTGAATTCATCTATCCATTAATTCCTTGAAACCAGGAATTATATTATTGTTTAGAAGAGTAGTCTTGAACACGTACCATTCGAATGGTAATCCTCCAAGAGTCGTGAGTGCCATTTCTCTGTCAGTAATAGTCTCCCCAATAGATAGGAGATCATTCTTGATCTCGGTGATTCTTAAGAAGTATGCTTGCATACTCTCATCTTTACCCTTCTTGATTTCCCTGAGTTTATTTCTAAGAAACAAAACTTGATTTGCATCATTAACTTTAAATATACTTACCAGTCTATCGTAGATTTCCTTGGAGGTGTCCAATTCAGAGATGTAGGCCACCAAGTGCTTGTCGATAGAGTCCCGGATGATCTTCTTTGTTTTGATTTCTCTGTTTTTCCATTTGTTCCAGGCAACAACGGATGCATTTGATAGAGGCTCAACAATATTGCCTCTTAGATAGTCCAACACTCCTTGATCTTCTAGGGTTAGATCGATAGACATCTTCCATCCGTGATAGTTAGCTTTCTCAAGGAGCTTTTCTTCGGTAGGAAAGAGTGTTGAGAACCCCATAGTTCTTTTAGGATAGCCTTGCCAATCTTCCCTTCAGTGATTGCTCTTGCTCTTGATCGGGCTTTGTCTTCACCTCAACTCTGATACCATGTTAAGTTATGGTATGTTCTATGCTTGTAATAGTTTACTTATTTTTCTTATTATATTCCACAGATTAGATATCACATGTACATAAAGTAAAGTGCAGATAGAACATTAAACGATTGATAGAAAACAAGCCAAGACAAGAGACACAAGATGTGGCGGCTAGCCAGGGACAAACCCCACAATGTGTGGGGAAACCCTTTGATCAAATTTTCTTTTATCTTCAATAATTTAGTAGAGAGAAATAGTACAATAAATCTGATTTATATCAGTAGTAGCAAACCCCAGATCAGCAACATCAGCATTAGCAGCTTCATCATCAAAACTAGGGCAATCAATATCTCACAAACCGACCGTCTGATTAGCTTGATTCCACCACCAAAAGTTGCAGCCTTTAGAGGAGGTTCAAATGAACCTACAACGCAGTTCAGATTAGGAGATCTTCTGGTCCACGCAAGTCAAACTTCACTTCTATAGTTGTAGCGTTGGTTTCAGAAGCTTCCTTCAAACTAGGGCAGTCGATATCTCGTAAACCGTCTGTCGGATCGACTTGATTCCACCACCAAAAGTTGCAGTCTTCAGAGGAGGTTTAGATGAACCTACAACGCAGATTAGAATAGGAGGTTTGATAGTCCATGCTGGTCAAAGTTTGGATCTGCAGTTGCAGCTTCAGTTTCAGCAGCTTCCGGCTTCACATGTGTGAGAGAGAGACCCTTTTTTGCGCAATAGAGAAGAGACTCTTTTCTACGTAGTAGAGAGAGATGTGATAAGATGAGTGAGTGCAAATGAGGAAAAGTCCTCTTGTATTTATACAGAATGTTAATGTTTGAATAGATGCGACTGTTGGGCTTCTGAGCCTACATGAGTTGTAGGTCCGCTTGATAATAATTCCATAATCAAAATAAATTCATATCTCCATGAATACTTATTGGAATCAGATGATCTTTAGGTCAATCCTACACCTATCGACGAGAGGAATCTAATGAACATATTATCAGACATGAATAAGATGACCCACATGAAGTTAGGCCCTAATTGCGAATTTTAACACAAACACCTCCCAGTCTTCAGAGACTGCGTTCAGGGTTGTTCTCACCATCAATTCTTGATCCAGCGTGGCCCCTATGGAAGTCAGCTGATCCCAGATCTCCTTCAATCGACTGAGGAAGGTGTTGCTCTGTTCTCCCTTCTACATCTAGTATGACCGCAACTAATTTTCTAGTAGCATCTTCCTTTGCACGAAAGTATGCTGATACAACTTTTTTCGGGCCTCCCACATCTCATTTGTCATATTCTTCTCAGCAATATGTGGCACTACATGGTCCTGGACCCCGTCAAGGATGATTCTCTTGGCCTTCACCATTGCATCCTCGTACCTATCATTATCAACCGGGTCAACTGGAACCGCTATTGTCCTCAATGCGAATTTCTTGAGATGGTTCCTGTCTAGAACGGATAAGATTCTGGCCTTCTAAACTACGAAGTTTGAGGCTTCGTCCAGTCTATCCTGGTCTATTACCCCATTCACTGCCATCTTGCTGCTCCTCTACTTCCCTTCTGGAAGTTCTTGGTGTGACTCCCTCAGAGCCTCGATTTCCCTACTAGAAACCCTTCTGCCAATGTCAAGATAGCCCCACTCCGATTGTTAGTGTAGCTGCACCACTAATCCGGATTTCTTGGCTAGAAATCCTCGGTAACAACTCCCTCCTCCTTGGTCTTGCCCTGTTAGGTATTGTTCTGACTACAGTACCCCACCAGCTTCACTCTGCAACTTACCCACACTCTCCTAAGCTTCAACAAACTGAAGGTTAGAGCTTCTAGGCACCAGCAAAATCCCCACCTCCTGGCCATGAGCATCAATCCTTCCTGACTGAGAAAGATGACTGAGCACTACGTAGGTCAAGTCTGCTCCCCTTTGCCACTACGCTGATCCTCTTCCTGGCTCAAACTTGATGATGCAGGCACTGCGTCACCCCTTCCTTGCTACTTCTCTGCTAGGAACAAATTCTATCACTCGGTACAATAGTTTTCTGTTGCTGCTCTCTGCTCGGCTAATGTCCTCAGTTCTCTTGTGATCTGCAACCACGCTCTGATACCATGTTGGGATTTCTAAGTCTAACTATTACAAACCCTTCATGTACTTTTCTGATTTATTTCAGCCTACTTGTTTTGATTAATTAACAAGTTATTTACCATGTAAATACTGAAAATAAATACAAGTACATGCTCAACACATTACAGATCATCAACTGAAGGAAACAAAACAAGCACACAAGTGACATCGTTGTTTTTGGACCAATGTCCCCAGAAAAAACCCAATGTGGGAAAACTAGTGAAGCTATCTAAGGGTTTTAATTATTAAGCAGTTTTAGAATACAATCTGGGTGCCAAAACCGACTCACTCAACAACGAATAATCTTGGCACTAGTACCTCTCAGTCGGAGATAGATGTTCCGACTTAAACCCCGGATAAACACTCTGACAGGTCCCATCTCCAATCTGCCCCACGAAAACCCCAGCGTCGGCCTCTAGGGACTGCGTCAGCTATTTTTGGCCCAACGTCACCCTAGCTTGCCCTGCGTGAGCCTCTGGAGGCACCGCGTCAGCCCTTAGAGCCTCTGCATCATCCATGTTGGCTCTCTGAGGCACTGCACAGCTCCTGGCTGCCTCTGCGTGAGCCCTTGCTGGCTTTGCGTGAACCTCTGGCTGGCTTTGCATCCCTCTCTCCAGGCTTCTGCGCTGATCCTCCTGGTACTATCTCTGCCTCTCTGCTTTTGTATTCACTTCCCCTCAGTTGCAACTTTGATCACTTTTTCGACTTCCTCAGCAAACCCTACCCCAGAAAATCGAAATCTTGATCAACTCGGTGTGTTCTCCAAGTGACCCTCAAGCCTCCTTAAATAGTTTTCTCGTTGACAAATCAACGACCGAAATTAAGTCACTAATCAATGGCTAAGATTAACTCTGGCTTGATCCATGACTTTTGGACCCTTCTAACATAGTTTATATTAATTCACATTAATAATTTATTTTCCCTAAGTTTAGACTTGGGAACTCCATTAAAAATATTAATTATTTTAATATCTCCCAAATTGTTTAGAATCTACCCAAACCATTTCTGGGAATTGGAGATCTCATGTGATTTAGCCTCTCCACCAATTTTCGTAGCTAGAGCACATCCGATGCTACCCCAAATCAACAGTGACTTGGACGAACTGCCTGTAGATATCCTCCCTGATGATCTTGTTTAGCTCCTGTCTAGTAGGTAAAAGGTGACCAGGAGCATCTAAGGAATATCCGAAAGGAGGGAGACGATCCAACTGAATTCCCACCAATTCTAAGAGGTTTGAAACTCCTGTAAACCAACATTTGTCTTGGCCTAAGGGAGCAAAACGGGCAATAGTCTCAGAAGAGCAATATGCCAAGTAAGGATAACGGTCCCTACTCTTTATCGAGTCTGCCAATCCCTAGACACGATGCAAGAATGTAACCAATTTGAAGACTGTGTCAAGCCGAAACGGCTGAGATCCAAACTCTGCAAGGATGATGTGCTGTGGCACCATTAGTTTGCACCTAATGATGCAGCGAAGAAGAAGAATCTAGACTCTCTTAGCTGAAGCCCAGTCTGACTCAAGTACAGACGGTCCCCAAATCTCTAAGCCATATAGAACAGTGGGACGAATCAAGGTGTCCATGAGGTTCATCTTGGACGAGATGTCCTGTAAGTGATGTTGAAAGCACTCTCTCTCGAGAAGGGCTAAGGATCCATATCCTTTGGTGATCCAAGACTGAAGTGCTAGTCGCAAATTGAAGCAAGGACCTAAGAATTGCACCCCCAAGTAAGTATACGTGTTGGTAATCTCAATCTCCTCCCCTCTGAATAGAAAGTGAAGGTCTGAGGTTTTCTTCATCTCATTGAAGATCATAACCTTGGTTTTACCCAGGTTGACCCTCAACTATGGATGGTCACAAAACAAAGCTAAGGCATCCAGCAGCCTCTATAATCCTTCTGGGGATGAGGAGAGGAGGACCACGTCATCAACAAAGAGTAGAATAGATATCAGAACCTGGTGAAGAAGGCAACCATCAGTGTCCTGGATATGCTTGTGTAGAAATGCTTCCAACTCATCAATATAGATCCCAAACAGGGTAGGGGATAGCGGACAACCCTGTTTAACCCCAATAGTGTTGTGAATGAAATCAAACATCCCATGGGTTGCATGAAGACGACCAAGAACGGATTCATATAGGCGCATAATAACGGTCAATAGGGTTGCAGAGATGCCAGTATCTCTGAGTCTCTGGAGCAAGGCCTCCCTCGGAATAGATTCAAAAGCTTTTGGAAAATATACGAAACAACAATAGACTTTCGAAGAGCGGTGTCATGCCTCCTCAATCACGGCATGAAGGGCGAAGATGTGGTCAATGGTTTGATCATCCGATCGAAAACCAGTCTGTCCCTTAGCTCTGAGTTGTCTTTGCTCAATGTCACTGGAGAGCTTCCTATGTAGAATAGTAGCATACGACTTCGAGAACGTGTGAACCACCATGATCATTCTATAGTTATTGGGATTTGAGCTAGAACCTGATTTGTGGATCAGATGGATGATGTGGTGTGCCCATGTCGATGGAAAACCTTCACGGACTACATGGTTGAAGATATCAACCAAGTAGCTAACTAAAGCATAGAAACCATGCTTAAAGAACTCTTCTTGGTAGCCTTCCTCATCAACTGCTTTGTTGTTGTTCATCACCCAAATGCCCTCTCTAATATCTTTTTCTGAGAATAGATAACAGGAAGAGGGTGGGGAGGTAACATGAATTTGGGTCTGCCCAGGAATATCATAAAGATTTGAAGTGTGAGAGAACATGGATGTAGGGTTGAGAGCAGGGGGAAGAGGGGAGCGTCGGGGAAGGATGGTACGCCAGAATTGTTTAGGGGAGTGGGCAAGGAAAGCTGAAAGTTCTTGTCTACTATGGGAGACAAAGAGTCATTTCTTGGACGAAGGAGATGACGATAAGAAGCTTTGAGGTCGGAGTAGAAGGGTTGAGAGTGGGTGAAAGCATATCAAAGTTCTCGATGTAGAGTCTTGCATTCATCATCGTACCATTTGTTCATGGGGCAAGATCCAACTTTAGGGGAGATGGAAGTGGAACAAGTGAAGTGGGGGAAGGATTTGAGTGTTGCTTCCCAAATGGCAGCTGAAAGACAGGTGTATTTAGTGGAAGCAGAATCAAGCAAGGAGAACTGGGTTTTCGATGGGAGCATCTTGCGTAGGGTAGAGGAGAAAATGTCAGGGTCTCCTTCGTCAAATCAGAAGGTAGTTTGGGGTGGGCCCTGAGGGGAGGGATGGGGTGGAAGGGGAGGGTCAAACCGGAGAGAGAAGGAAAGAAGTGCATGATCAGCAAGGGGGATGGGGGAGACTGAGAAATGGTGAATAAAAGGGAGCAAGTTATGGCTAGCGAGTACATAATCAACTACACTTGCACCCCCGCCATATGGTCGGCAAGTGAAAAAGCAAGAGTGTGGGAAATTGGGGAGACCATTTAGAATCAACCACTCCTGAGATTCCCCCAACTGCAATAGATGTTTACCATAAACTGTAATGGGCCCTAAAGCATCATCTGACATCCAGTGAAGCCCTACTGAATCTGGATCTATCCCCTGGGTACAAAATACATCCTCTGATCGGTCGTGGAGAGGGATTTGGAGATCTCTAGTGTGAGCATTGAAGTCACCTAGGAGGATGACTTCCCCAACAACACAGTACCAAGTGATGTTGGTGTACAAGTCTATAAAGGGATCCCCATTTGAGCCATTATGGATAGCAAATGGTGAAGAGGCTGGGGGGAAGTAACAAACTGCAATGTAGATGTCCCTTAGAGGAGAGACTCCGATGCTAATCCGAATCCACATAAGCCTGGCAAACTCATCTTCCGCTACCAAAGTTACCCTGTTCTGGAGTGAGTCACTAGCCAAACAAGCAACTCCACCTGATCCTCTGACCCCTCCTCAACTCCTTGTCTCTTTCCTGCAAATTGAGATCCAATGGTAACTTGCAATATTTGGGAGGGGTCGAATAGGGCTCGCATGAGTCTTGGTCATGAAGGGGATGTCCATTGATTCGAGAGCATCATACAAGAGAACATTTTATAAAAAGATAGTTATTTCAGAAATGACTTTGGATGCTGCATTGTCCTCTCACAAAATGGTATGGTGAAATTTTTGGTGATTCGAGTATGTGTTATTTCATTCTTTCTTTCTCTAAACATAATAAAAATAACTCTATTTTATTAATATATATATCTATATATATATATATATATAGAAGTAACCATATATATCTTAATTTATATATTCATAATTTCGAGACACCTATATTATAATTTTTATATTCCTAATATGAAGTGTGATTTCCAGACTTTACCAAATTACAGTAGCTATTATGAAGTGTGAATTTAATGCTTCCGCTGCATTTCACAAATGGTGTATTTATTTTTTAAGAAAAAGGGATCTCTATATGCTCGCAATGGTGTCTACGTTCTAGATTTTTATCCCTTTTGTTTTATTCTGACGTGGTTTCTATCTCTTTCTCAATTCGGAACTGACCATGCTTTTGGATTATGATGCCTCTTGGCTTGGGTGTTATCAAGGGCAAACGAAATCATCAATCAAATGGGAATTTGTGCTCTTCTAATGCCACTAACTCATCCAGGCAGTTCCGTATCTATTCTCTTTGGGCATCCTCATAGCTTACGCCACTAATAGGTTGTGTATCAAGAATATATTAATTAACTAGGGCGTTGATGATTATGGTTATGCCTTTTCAATTTCCCTATATTAAAATTACGATCTTTGTATGGTATAAATAGAGTATGAATAAAGTTTTTGTTTAAAAATAAATCGTTGAGCAAATTTCATAAAGTTATTGTTATAAATTATATATATATATTTTTAATTTACATTATTATTGAAGAAAGAAGAAAGAAAGAAATTATTTTAGCGTCCACGAGGCTAAAGATAGCCTATGGAACAGATTGCTTCTTCATCTGCTTGATGTCTTCGGCCCTTTTTCTATGAAGCTTCAAAATAAATGCTCCCAGCTTTTCAACAAACCTCTCACTAAATAGAGTATCCCAAGAGCTAGCTACCAGCATATGACTTTTCCTGTTGTCTTTGAAGGCCTCACATTCTAAAATGGAATGTTTTTCTGTTTCCACTTTTCCGGAAGAACAAAAAATGCATATTCTTTCCTCCCACACTTCCTTTGGCCTTTTCCAGCACCCTGTTTCACAACAGAGTTGATGAGAATTAGTCCTTAACTGAGCAATAAAAATTTTGACTCTCCAAGAGATATTGGCCTCTATGTATGCTTTTGGTTGATGACTATGAGTGGGATTAGACACTTCAATATAGTAATTTTTCTTTCTTCCTAGCTCCTTATCCCAAGTACGCTTGTGGAACTTATCCATAACAAAATATTTTATCTCTTTATTGTTTATGGGACATGCGTTCAAGCAAATACCCCATAACCATTTGTTATTTTGCTGCATCCAAGTTTTTTTGCTCTTGCACAATCTATCATTAAAGACAAACTTAGACCATCTACCCTCTTCCATTTGCTCAATTTTTTTTAAATACCTTATGACTTGCACCATAGCAATTGCTTCAATAGGAGCAGTCCCTATTTCACTTAACAAGATATCATAAGGAACTGCACTTTTAATCTTAAATTTGTTTGTAACCAAATGCTTTTGAATTTTCTCAATTTGCGTCCACTACATGTCAGATGTATTGTTGCCCATAGTTCACAACCATAGAGAATCACCGGAATCACTAGAAGCACAAAAAGAGTTTGATTGGTTTTTTAGTCCCATAACTCTACCTCTCTACACCTATTTTGAAAACCATAAAATGATTTCCAACCCCCCAAAGTTATTTTCTTTCTACAACCATTCTAGCTTATATTTTTGTTGATATCAATTCCGAGGTATTTGTAATTCGCAACTTCTTCCAAAATGTTGCCTTCAAAGTAGAACTTATCCTAGTTATGATTTCTTTTCTTAGAGAAGACCACTACTTTTGTGTCGTTGATATTGACTTGCATCCCCACACTTCTACAAAAATGCTCAAGGGATAGTAAGTGCTCTTGCAAACCAAGAGTCGATTTAGCAATCAGAATAAGGTCATCTGCATACAAAAGAAGCCTTATAACAAACTTGCCCAAATAGATACCATCATCCCCTTGTGAATTTAACCACTCCTCAAGCTTGTTGATATATAAACCAAAAAAGGGTAGGAGACAATGGGCAACCTTACTTGACCCCAATATATCTTCTAAAACTTTCAGAAATCCCCGCTAAAGTTCTAATTTTGACTTTTGCCTCTTCATACAGCCTATGCACAACTACTCTCAAATGTTTAGGAACCCCAAGTTCCTCCATTCTGTGCCAAAGCTTATCCCTAGGAACCGAGTCAAACGCTTTTCTGAAATCAACAAAGCAACAAAAGACTTCTTCCTTTTTCTCCCAAACTTTTTCAATGATGTGCCTTAAAGTTATACAATGATCAACTGTGGAATGTTTAGGTCTAAAACCTGCTTGCCCTTTAGCACGCTTATTTATTTCTTCTACCCACTTGCTAATTTTGTTTTCTAGCATGCTTCCAAATAGCTTTGAAAACAAAGGGTTTATCATGATGGTCCTATAATTGGAGGGATTATTGACGTCACCACTCTTGAAAAGAGGTATTGCCAGACTAGTTGTCCAATCTGTGGGGAGCCCTTGTTGTATGATGTTGTTGAAGATTTTTGTAATGTGAGGTGCAAGAATCTTTGAGCCCCACTTTAGCTATTCTGCTTGGAGTTCAACTAAGTCTTTTGCTTTTCCAACACCCAAATTCTTGATATCCATCTCTATCTCTTGTACCATGAAGATTTTAGTATCAGTGTTGACCAAGGGGGGAGGGTCAACCTTAGGAACCTGCTCATAGAGTTGTCTTGCACAGTCAAACCATTTAGAAGCTGTAATATTATTTCCAATTTGTATCTTTTTCGGTTGGAGCTCCTTCCAAAATAATTTGGGATTATTTTTTCCAAGGAAGATTAGTTCTTCCCTCCTTAAAACCATGAAATCGACCTTTTTCTTGCTTAATAACTGCTTGTAAGCTTTGAGCTTTATGTTATCTTTGTTTGACTCTTTCCACATTCTCCTTACCTTTTTGCATTCCTTATCAAACCAAGCATTAACCGGAAAGCAATTTGTTTCAAACTTCTTAATTTTTGCTTTTTTGCACTTTGCAAGTGCGCATTGAATTAAATCTGTTAATTCATGACTATGAATGCAATGAATTGTAATTTTCTGGGAGAGCCGAGAATAGATCAACAAAGGGATTCACAAGGGGGGCTCCCAGCTTGCTGGGAGAGCCGAGAATAGATCAACAAAGGGATTCACAGCTTGTTGGGAGAGCCGGAGGTTGAGGAGGTAGCATAGAAAAGGCCATTTTGCTGGAGTAGCAGCCAGCCAGACCAACGCAACAGTGAGTCGAAGTTCTGGGTAGAGGTGCTACACAGAGGCCATTGTAGTAGCAAACTCGTGGTGCTGGAAGAGCAGTCATCCGGGCCAAGGGTCATTTAGGACACAAGTAGTTAGTCAATACAGGTGAACCCAGCGTACTAGGGGTATTTTCAGAGGGATTTGCAAGTTGTTTCCTGCAAGTTGAATTTGGTTGTAGCAGCTGGGGAGAGGCTCCAAGGTGGCCGAAAATCCAAAGTCAAAATATGAGAAATTCCCTTCTAGGTTATTCAGGGTTTTATCCAAGGAGTCTAAGGCTGGAAGGACAAAATTTTCTAGGTGGTTTTTGGGCACATTCCAGCAAGTCGAAGTCAACAGATCAACAGTTTTGCTGTGACAATGTAGTGCAAGTAGTGCAACAACTAAACAACCATAATCTCAACTATTCCATCACCTGGGTTTAGTCCAAAATGTCCTTGAGACAAGCCTAGGTGCACCACTTCATTTATATTGTACACATTGCTCTCAGATTTTATAATATATGGCTAAGTAGTCCCAGATTTATAGTGTTTCCATGGATGTGTAATGCTTGTTTTTAATTTTATGCTGTTACACTGTTTATTTATTTAAATATCACTCACATTCCTACTTAGGAACATTACAGTGGTGTCAGAGCCTAATTCTTGGCTCAGCTGTGGGGTTGGCTTCATATGAGAGGAGAATGCCAAACATCATTTACCGGAGGCAGAGGTATAGGAGCAGAGAAAGGGAGCTAGAGATTACACTAGATACGGAGGAAAAATGGAAAGAAGTAGCCGAAGAGGAGGAAACAACAGTTTCCAAGAGCATGGAGGATATGGTTTTCGATAGCCTCTTGAGGGCTTTGAGTGACTTGGCCAAGGGGCAGAAAGACATGCTAGAAGAAATCAAATCAAAGAACCGGGATAGAGCCACACCTAGAGGGTTCTTGTGTGGAGAAACTTCAGGGGCTTCTCAGCCTTTTGATCAACCCTCACCAGTAGCGCAGCGCCCTTCAGTGAGTGTGCCCACTAGGGCTACACTACCCTCTTTCGTGCCTATAGCACAAATCAAACCAGCAAGAGAGGAGGACACTCCCCAGATGGGGGACTACTTCAGAGAGTGGCAGGCGATGGACAAAGATTTCAAAGAAGCCCTCTCCTTCAAAGATTACTGCAAGCTCAAGTAGAGTGAGAGGAACAAGGGGTACGGAGGACAGGGAACCCAAAACTATGAGCTGCAAAGAACTATAGGGAGGATGTACTTCCCTACATTTGATGGCACTGCCAAGTGCACAGCCAGGGCTTGGGTTGAAAAGATGGACACATACTTTCAACTCAACTGGATGACGGAACAGGAGGCCATTAAGATGGAAACGCTGCACTTGGAGGGGGAAGCCCATGACTGGTGGTTTCATGGCTTGACCACTTTGGGGCATGCCCAGATAGTTTCGTATGAGGACTTCACCATGAGGGTGGTGGATTGATTCGATCAGAGGGATCCAGAAGCATCCTTCAGGGCGCTGACACAACTGCGCAAGATAGGCAACTCGAAGGAATATTTTCTGATTTTCTGCGTGTGCCAGTGATGGTTCCGGATTTGTCCGAGTCCAGGAGGGTATACATCTTCATTGATGGTTTGCTTGAGCCTCTTCATGGATTGGTGAAGTCACGCAGACCCTCTACGCTGCAGGAGGTGGTGGTGTGCGCCAGAGATTTATTGGGGACCATCCCCAAGACTAGAACGCCATTCCTTGCACGGACCCCTTTCCCATAGAAAGGGCATGAGACTATACCCCCGCCACCGAGGACCACACAGGAGGGGGCAAATAGATGAGGAGACACGGAAGGACCTCCGGAGGAGGAAGCTATGCTTCACATGCAGAAAGCCCTGGGCACCAGGCCATAGGTGCACAGCGGGTAGAGCACATTATGTTGAGGTCTTTTCTGACAGTGACCAGGAGGACAAGGTGAAGCAGGATTGTGGTGGGGCAAATGGAGAGAGTTCAGAGGGCATAGGGCCACCTCCACAAGGAGGGGCATCTCTTGCCTCATCAGGGGGAGTCATTACTTCTCTATGCGGGATTCCTAAGTTTTTGACACTCCGAATCAAAGGTACAATACAGGGACAGAGGGTGTTGGTACTAGTGGACACTGGGGCTACCCACAACTTCATAGATGCACAACGAGTCCAGAGGAGGGGCCTCACCATGACAGAGTTTGAGGGATTCTCCGTCCTAGTGCCAGGTGACCGTACCATCCAGTGTACCAGATAAGTGCTCTCCTTGATAGTCGTTATGGGAAACTACTTGATGACGGACCACTTCTTTGTGGTCCATGTGCCAGACACCAATGTGGTGATGGGTGTCCAGTGGTTGTATTGCCTTGGGAGAGTTACGATACATTGGCGGAAACCTGAAATGGAGTTCATCGGGCTAGATGACAAACTGGTGGTTTTGAGAGGCATGCAGTCTTATCCACCTCAAACAGTTTCGGCCCACAGGATGGAGGTAGATCTTTGACATGGGGACATTGCATGGGCAGTCGAGTTGAGGATCTCAAAGGTTGGAGGACAGGCAAAGTCACCACCAGCAGAAATACAGGTGCTTCTGGACCGATACAGAGTGGTGTTCGGGGACATTCCACTAAGGAAGCCACTAGATAGAGATTTTGAGCACACCATTGAACTAGAGCTGGGTATACAGGTAATCATCACTACCCCTTATAGGCACCCCAAAGTCTATACGGATGAGATAGAGAAGGCTATTCCGGAGCTACTTGCTTTGGGTCACATGAGGTCTAGTTCCAGTCCCTTCGCTTCTTCTGTAGCATTGGTGAAGAAGAAGGATGGGACCGTCAGGATGTGCATAGACTACAGAGCCTTTAACAGGAAGATCCTCAAGAACTGGTACCCCGTTCCCTGCATTGATGAGCTAATGGATGAGATTAGAGGAGCCTAGTATTTCTCAATATCGATATGCATTCGGGGTACCACCAGATCAGAGTTCAGGATCAGGACATCCCAAAGACAACATTTTGGTGCCACTATGGGCACTTTGAATTTCTGGTTATGCCATTTGGGTTGACCAACGCTCCCGCCACATTTCAGTTTGGCATGAACCACATCTTTTGAGGAAAGTTGAGGAGGTTTGCGCTAGTGTTTTTTGATGACATCCTGATTTATAGCCGGACATGGGAGGAGCACCTCCAACACTTGGAGGAGGTACTGCGCATTTTGGAGGAGCAGCAGTATTATGCCAAGCTCTCCAAATGCAAGTTTGGATTGACAGAGATGCTTTATCTTGGGCATATCATTGGAGCAGACAGGGTGAAGGTTCATGAGGAGAAGAGTCGGGCCATCCGAGATTGTCTAGTACCCCGAGACGTGACTATGCTGAGAGGCTTCTTAGGCATTTGCACTTACTATAGGAAGTTTGTCAGGGGGTTCTCACAGCTAGAAACACCCTTGACTGACTTGACCAAGAAAGGGGCCTTCACATGGACTGAGGGAGCACAAGTCGCTTTCGATCGCCTGAAGGAGATGATGAGCAGTTGCACTGTTTTGGCACTCCCAGATTTTTCGCAGCCATTCACGGTGGAGTGTGATGCATCAGGGGTGGGAGTTGGAGTTGTTTTGTCACAGGAGAGGCACCCTATAGGTTTCGAGAGTTAGAAGCTCCTACCACATGAGTTGTCATATTCCATATATGACAAGGAGATGCTGGCCATCATGCATGCATTGGCCAAGTTCCGCCAGTACTTGGTGGGCAACCGATTCAGAGTGAAGACTGATCACAATAGTCTTCGACATTTCATGGGGTAGCAGGGCCTCAATGATAGGCAACAGAGATGGGTCAGCAAGGTGCAGGCCTACGACTTTGATATTGAGTATGTGTGGGGCAAGCACAACGTGGTGGCTAATGCTCTATCCAGGAGACTGGCTGGGTTATCTCTTATGAGCATTTGCTAGGATTGGAAGGCTCAGCTATTGGTTGAGTACTCCAAGGACAGGAAGGCCTGTGAGGTGCTAGAGGGGACACATGTAGATGAGCGTTACCGTGTGATGGATGAGGTCATCTATTACAAGGGGCTCATTTACTTAGTGCTCAACTCGTAGTTGAGCGAGAGGGTATTCCAGGATGCTCACGATTCACCATTGTCTGGACACCAGGGGTTCCGAAAGACTTCTATGGTTGTTCGGGAGAGGTTCACATGGAAAGGCCTCAAGGAGAACGTGCTATGACATGTAAGGGAGTGTGAGGCCCACCAGCGGAACGGGGGAGCTGACTCACCCTATACGGCTATTACAGTCACTTCCCATTCCAGAGGGGAAATGGGAAAGTATCTAGATGGATTTCATCACGGGGCTCCCCAAAGTACAGGGAAAGGATTGCATATATGTGGTGGTCAACAGGCTGACCAAATTTGCCCACTTCGCCATCCCCACTAGATTCACGACAGCCTAGGTTGCTGAGTTGTTCTTTAGGGAGGTTTTCAGACTACATGGACTCCCTAAGAGCATTGTTAGCGACAGAGATAGTAGATTCATGGGAGGATTTTGGCAGGATCTTTTCAGGTTGGTTGGGACAGAGCTTACTCCTAGCACCAATTACTACCCTCAGACGGATGGCCAGACAGAGAGTATCAATCAGTGGTCGAGGGGTACCTCAGGAACTATGTGGCACGTCAGCAAAGGATGTGGATTTGGTAGTTGCACTTGGGCAAGTTATTCTACAACACCACACACCACATGTCTATCGATATGACTCCTTTCCATTCCCTCTATGGTTATGATGCTCTAACTTTTGTTGATGTTAATTTCGGAGACAGCCAGGCCCCAAAGGCCAAAGGCTGGGTCCAAGAGAGCCAAGATATCCTCAAAGATCTCAAGGATAATCTAGCGACAACCCAGAATCAGAAAAAACTATATGCAAATCGGCACATGGTAGAGAGGCACTTTGAGGAGGGGGACCTAGTGTACCTCCGGTTGCAGCGTTACAGACAGTCTATGCTGAAATAGAAGGGGGCCAAGAAGCTACAACCACATTTATATGGGCCCTACCAGGTGACTAGGCAAGTTGAGGAGGTGGCATATGAGCTAGCGCTGCCTCCGGGGAGCAAGATCCACAACGTGTTTCATTTCTCATGCCTGAAGAAGGTGTTGGGACAACAGATGATCTACCCCCATTGGATGATGAGGGCCATTTGGTGCTGGAACCAGAGGCCATACTGGAAAGTAGGGAGAGAAGACTGAGGAGTAGAACCGTCAGGGAGTTCTTGGTATGCTGCAAGAACTTACTGGATGAGGATGCCACCTGGGAGGGTGAGCACATACTAGAGCACCTAGCTTTGAGGTTGCTTGAAGGCAAGCAACATTTGGGAGGGGGGGGGCTGTCATGTCCCTTCTTAAATGAATTAGTCACAAGATGCAGCAACACAATTTTGGCAGCATTTTTGATTTAGGCGGAGGACCCCACATGTAGAAACTTAGGAACTATAGGCAATCTGATTTATTTCTAGCAGCTAGTGGAATGTGGGGGCCACCACATGCATAATTCGAAATTGGCCAAGGAATACGTTGGAGGGAATTCGAGCTAGTGGATGGAGGGGCCCACATGAGGCTAAGGGGGCCGAAAGAGCTATAAAGAGAGATTGGCTCTCATTCTAGAGGCATTCTGATTATTTGACAAACAAATTCATTTTTGTACGCTCTACTGTTCAGCGAGCCTACCGGTTGTTTAGCCACGAATCTCTCAAGCGCGAGATTCAACCTATTTTTCGAGGGACCATCCGTGCCTGCCCTAGGGAGGATGTTACACAGGAGTTTCCAGGGAGTCCAGTACAGACACACATTTCAGCCATCAACATAGGGAGGAATTGCGTATTTCGACGCAGCTAGAGAACAAGCAGGAGGGGTTGGAAAATCAGGGGGATTCCTAGCTTGCTGAGAGAGCAGGGAATAGATCAGCAAAGAGATTCATAGCTTGCTGGGAGAGCCAGGGGTTGAGGAGGCAACATAGAAAAGGTCATTTTGCTAGAGTAGCAGCCAGCCAGACCAGCGCAACAGTGAGTCAAAGTTTTGGATAGAGGTGTTGCACAGAGGCCACTGTAGCAGCAAACTCGTGGTGCTGGAAGAGCAGTCATCCGGGCCAAGGGTCATCCGGGGAGCAAGGAGTTAGTCAATACAGGTGAACCCAGTGTACTAGGGGTAATTTCAAAGGGATTTGCAGCTTGTTTCCTGCAAAACGAATTTGGCTGTAGCAGCTGGGGAGAGGCTCCAAGGAGGCCGAAAATCCAAAGTCAAAATCTGAGAAATTCCCTTTTGGGTTTTGTCCAAGGATTCTAAGGCCGGAAGGACAAAATTTTCTGGGCGGTTTTTGGGCACATTCTAGCAGGTCAAAGTCAGCAGATCAGCAGTTTTGCTGGGACAGCGCAGTGCAAGTGGTGTAGTGACTGAACAACCATCATCTCAGCTATTCCATCACCTGGGTTTAGTCCAGCTTGTCCTTGAGACAAGCCCAAGTGTACCACTTCATTTATATTATACACATTGCTCTCAAATTTTATAATATATGGCTCAGCAGTCCCAGATTTACAGTGTTTCCATGGATGTGTAATGCATTTTTTTAATTTTATGCTGTTACACTGTTTATTTGTTTAAATATCACTCACATTCCTACTTAGGAACATTACATTCAAAGTGTTTTTTGTTATAGATACCATTTGGAAAATTAATAATAACAGAATTAGTTGCAAGGATAAAATGTATTAAAATGGCCTTGAAAAGATTGTCTAAATTTTGAAAAGCTAGTGTACTATGATGTTGATGGCAGATGCGTCCCTAAAAAGGTTATAACTTAAATATAGGGATTCCCACCACCAACATTTTTCATCAGAATAATCTTGATGAATGGATCTAAGCTTTCCAAAATCAAATAAAGTTAAAATTTAAAATCGTTTCCTTGTTTAATTATGAATGAAGTATGCTCATTTCCTTTTTGTTTCAATATTTATTCCTTACACGCTGATATTGTCATTGATTGTGGGATATTTTAATGCACATATGTTTTATTTGTTGGAGACTACACATTGGAAGAATTCCATTTCAAGATGGTGCATGTAAACACTCTCTTCGTCAATCCCTGCATGGCCTCATCTTATAAGAAAAAGGAAATTGTCTTAAGCAGTAATCCAATTTGTTATATAGATCACTGAAATTAATTGAAGGACAAAATTCTATCTAAGACACATGAATAACAGTTAGAGTATCTTCCCATTTTATTTATTACTCATAGGGAGACGTATCAATGTATCCTCCATCATTTAACAAGCCATCAAACAGATAGGTCCTTGATCAAATCAATGTGATTGCTGATGTGATAATCTCCCCTTATTAGTGTGCTTATTGACACCTCATATATGAAAGATGAAAAGGATTTGCTGTGTGACAGAATGCATCACTTTCAAATATTGGGTTATCTTCTTTGCAGAACATGTGAAACCAATACTTGGTTAAAATTTTAGGCAATGAAAACCCTAAGAAAAACATAGTGTAAAATGGCACTTCTTATTATTGATATTCTTAGAATAAAAAAAATGAATTCTCCTTTTTAGGTAACAGAAAATATAAGCTCCTTATAGTAAAAACTGTATAATGAAATTTAAAAGAACAAATGTAGATGCAAGATTTTAGTTCTTTCAGTGAATTCATGGAACATTATAGTATCCTGTATATTTTTTTTTCCCTTTTTTCAATCACAAAAGCTTCACAAATTATTGAATGTTGTGAGTATTTGCAGCTTAACCTTGGGATCTATATGATGGATGACAAAGCTGAATTTTCAGTTTTGGTTGATCGTGCTGTTGGAGGTGCAAGCATTGAAGATGGGGAACTTGAACTAATGCTTCACAGGTTTTTCAAGTTTTTTTATAGTTGAGAGAAATCAAAATATCACATTGCTGTCATCATCAATAATAAATGTAATAGCATTCTTAGAAAGTTTTCAAATTTCTATATATCATTTTATATAAACACTTTGAAAATCTAAAATATTTTTCTTTTTGTGCTTTACCAGGCGATTGCTCCATGATGATTCTCGAGGGGTTGGTGAACCTCTTAATGAAACTGTTTGTGTACAATCGAAGTGTCAAGGACTAACAGTATGTAATTTCAAAAATGTTTTTAGTTGTATATTTTTTATCATTAAATGTAGTATAATGCCTCTGACAGTATGTTAAGCCAAAAATGAATCCAAAGCTTACTTCCCTAATGTCTGTGCCACATTCAAAATTTAATAGTAGAGTAGCCTATGCATACCAAGAAAAATGGCTTGAAATTTGGCTTGAAATTGCATAACAACAACAAAAATTCCTAGTAATGAAAATACTTTTGGTCGTTGAAAGTGCTTATCCACCTTTACATTTTTTAATTGTGAATAAGTGTATCTAAAACCAAAGCAACACTTTTTCTCTTGCAATGTACTAGCATCTTTGTATCTTCATAAACGCTTTGCTCAGTTGTTTACTTTTGATGGGAATAACCATGCCCTTGGACTGTTTGGTGCTATTCGAGGGTCTAGTCTTCGTCCCACATTCCAACTCACTCATGGCCCAATTATGCCTTGTCAAGACTAAGATTTGGTACCAAACTCCTCCAGGTTTGACTTCACATGGAATTTGTTTCATTACTTGTTGATCATTTGGTTTCTCAGAACTCTCTAAGGCTACTCCTACTCGTGAACTGAGTCATGATTTCCATTCAACAAACTGGCAAGGATTAATTAGGTGAGCTCCATGCTAATCAACGACATGATGGAATATTCATGCTTCATTTCCAACATAAATTATTGATTTCCAAGTGTTTTAATAGAAATACATAAGTTCGAGCAAATGGTACACTAAACTCATAAAGAAAAGTGGAAACACAACACTGTAATATTCCTAATTAGCCATGGCTAATTGGAATATTTGATTTTGCTTTATTTTGCCTTCTATAGTTATTTATGAATAAAAGGGTGAGGAAAAGGGGACATGACTCACCTATAGAATAAAAGTCACTTCCTAGTAGCACAACGTTGTGACTTAAAGGGGGAGCCAAGGGGGCCAAAGGGGGATGCAGATATGGAGCCCACGCAGACACTTGGAGGGACTGCGCAGAAGGGAAGGAACACGTGGCAAGAGGGGAATTACGCTGGAGAAGGTGGGCCTTGGGATTGAGAGAGGCAAAGGCTATAAAGGAGAGAGGAGCTTCCTCATTTTGGCATTCGGTTATGTGCATTTGAGCTAGTCATTTCGACTTATGAGCACACTGGATGTTTAGCTAGTCTGCAACATTGTTTAGTGCATTGAGTGTCTTTGTTCGAAGATCTCACCCTTAGCCCCGGGGGACTTCGAGTGCCTGCTCGGGCAAGGTAGTTCCATTAGTATTTTTGCAGCAGTTTCGTTGGTAGTTGGCAAGAGGATTGAGCAGTGTAGATGATTGCGCAGTCTTGAGAGGGATGACGCAGTTCTTTCTGGTAGGAGTTTTGGAATGAGGGGTTGCAGTAGGATTTGTGCTGGGAGATTGAGCAGGGGATCATCCCTTGCATATTGGAGAGTTTTGGCAGAGGTTTCAGGCAGATTTCTGGAGGGTGTCATTTAGTGGCAGCGCAGAGCATTGAGGGACTTTGCAGAACCCCAAGGGGGTGATTTTCGGGGGTCGGCTATTTCAGGAAAGCTTTCTAGGTTTTTCTGGGTTTCTTGAGTAGAGTCCGATTCCAGAGTTTCAACATTTTCTAAGGAGGGGAACAACCCCAAATCCTCATTTTATTTCCAGCAGCAGCAGCAGCACGACAGTGCTCCTGTAGCTTCCACGCAGTTCTGAGATAGGCCATTCCTTTGCTATTCTGAGTGTATTTCTTCACTTGCCTTGTGCAAGTCGAGGTGCCATCTTTATGATCACCTCCTGTACTCATTCTATTGCTTAGTATAATAAAATGGCTTAGCATTTCGCTCTGCATTTCTTGAGTATCTGCTTATATTGCACGTTTATATTATTATATATTGCACCACTGTTATTTTTATCATTTAAGTTTCTCAGTTATTATATCATTTGTATGTATTTGGTTGGAGTTTACTGGGGTTTTGGAGAATATCTCTGAAACGGGATATTACAGTGGTATCAAAGCATAAATCTAGCTTAGCGTGTAGAGCTAGCAATCTATGACACCGGGGGAAAAACCCTACATCTGTTACAGAGGTAGGAGATACAGAGACACTGGACGTAAATTGGAGAATACCTACGGGGAGGGAGACTGTGTTCCTGTGGTGGACGCAGAACAGGAGGAGCCTGTGGTGGACGCAGAACAGAAAGAGCCAGTAGTGGACGCAGAGCAGATTGCAGACGAGGACGGGAAGAAATTTGCGGATATGCTCCTCAAATTGGTATAGGATCTGTCGAGGCAGATTGAGGCGATGGGACAGAGATTCACGGAAGTAGAGGCTAGACAGCGTGAGAGCCCACGGGTTTTTCAGGTTGGTGAGGGTTCGGGCGCATCCCACCATTTGCCAAAGCAGCATGATACTGCGCAGTAGGTGGCCTCACAAGCCCCTACACGCTCTACCATGCCCACTTTCTTAGGAGCAGACACGGGGGTTGTAGCCCAGCAGGAGGCAGAGCCTGGACATATGGGTGATTATTTCGCAAAGTACCAAGCCTATGGGCAGGAGTTCAGGGAAGCCCTCTCATTCAGGGACTTTGTTCAGCTCCAACAGGATAGCAGACCCCGCGACCATCACAGAGGGTACCGGCATTAGCATGATGGTGACACCCACCGTGCAATTAGTAGATTCCACTTGCCTACGTTTGATGGTTCATCAAACAGTTCGGCAAAGTCTTGGGTGGAGAAGCTGGACATTTATTTCTAGCTTAACCAGATGTCGGAGACAGAGGCCATCAAGGTGGCAACATTGCATTTGGATGGTGAGGCTCAGGATTGGTGGTTTCATGGGATGGTTACACTCGGACACTCCACAGTGATGACATATGCCGAGTTCACCAGGAGATTGATGGAGCGATTTGATCGGAGGGATCCAGAGCAGCATTTTGTTGAGCTGACGAGGCTCAAACAGACAGGGAGCCCAGAGACCTACATTGCAGAGTTCTTGAGGGTCTCAGTGATGGTGCCAGATCTATCCACGACACAGAGGATCTATATGTATGTTGAGGGGTTAGCAAAGCCACTTCAGGGTTTAGTCCGATCCACTAGACCAGCTACACTCCAAGACGCTATTAGCAGGACCCGAGACTTACAGGATGTCTTACCCAGGACCCGGACACCTTACCCCCAGAGACAGACTTTCCAGTCTAAGGGGAAGGATGTGAGGATTCCACCTCCAAAGGGGAATCCAGGACGAGTACAGATTGACGATGATGCCAGGAGAGAGCTGAAGAAGAAGCGGTTATGCTTCCCCTATCAGGAGCCGTGGGCACCAGGACATAGATGTGCTGTCGGCAAAGCACATTTTATTGAGGTCTTCTCCGAGAGCAATGGGGAAGAGGATGATGAGGATGATGTGGAGGCAAGAGATTGTCATGGCGTGCAGGGACCTTTGCCACCTCAACCACCAACAACAGGTGGTGCATCTTTTGCACCTATCGGAGGGGCCCTTGCAGCATTGCCAGGAGTTCCCAAGTATTTGACGCTACGCGTACGGGGGATAGTACGTGGCCAACGAGTATTAGTTTTGGTTGACAGTGGGGCAACCCACAACTTCATCGATGCATAGATGGTTGAGCGGAGGGGTATATAGACAGAGAGCTTTGATGCGTTTTCGGTCTTGGTCCCAGGAGATCAGACCATGATGTGTGCTTGTTATGTTCCAGAGCTATCAGTGACGATGGGCACCTACACATTGACTGACCACTTTTTCGTGGTCGATATTCCGAACATCAACATGATACTGGGTGTTCAGTGGCTCATCACTCTAGGGAAGGTCACGACAGATTGGAAAACCCTAGAGATGGAGTGGGATGATGAGAAGACAGGGAGGCATGAGAAGATACAAGGACAACACACATATCCGCCTCAGACTGTTTCGGCTCATCGGATGGAGGCAGTCTTCCGGAAGGGAGATGTAGAGTGGGCAGTGGAGTTGCGTGCATCATAGGCAGGGACTACAGAGCAGGCAGTACATATAGAGATACAGTCCATCCTTTACTGGTATGCCATAGTGTTTGGGGAGATTCCGCCAGGACAGCCAGCGGACCGGGGTTTGAGCACACCATTGAGCTTGAGCAAGGTATACAGATAGTGATCACTACCCCCTATAGGTATCCCAAGGCCTATCAGGATGAGATTGAGTGGGCCATTCAGGAGTTGCTGGCTCTTGGGCACATTCACCAGAGTACGAGTCCTTTTGCTTCTTCCGTGGTGTTAGTGAAGAAGAAGGACGGCACATTGAGAATGCGCATTGACTACAGGGCTCTGAACAAGAAGACACTGAAGAACAGATACCCCATACCCAGGATCAACGAGTTGATGGATGAGTTGAGAGGAGCACGGTTCTTCTCAAAGATTGATTTGAGATCTGGGTACCATCAGATTCGCGTGAGGGAGCAGGACATTCCCAAGACCGCCTTCAGGTGTCACTATGGGCACTTTGAGTTCTTGGTGATGCCCTTTGGGCTAACCAATGCCCCCGCCACATTTCAGTCCTGCATGAATCACATCTTCCGCAGTCACTTGAGGAAGTTTGTGTTGGTATTCTTTGATGACATTCTCATTTACAACAGGACTTGGGAGGAGCATCTCCAGCACATTGAGACAGTGTTGCGTATCTTGCAGGAGCAGCAGTTCTATGCCAAACTCTCCAAGTGTGAGTTTGGGTTGATAGAGATGTTGTATTTGGGGCACATCATAGGGGTGGACGGAGTGAGAGTCCACGAGGAGAAGATCAGGGCCATTAGAGAGTGGCCGGAGCCGAGGAACGTGACAAAACTCTGGGGATTCATTGGCATTTGTACTTACTACCGGAAGTTCGTCAAGAGTTTCTCACAGCTTGCTGCACCCCTGACAAATTTGACAAGGAAGGGGGCTTTCATTTGGATGGATACAGTGCAACGAGTTTTTGAAAGGCTCAAGGAGGTTATGAGCAGCTGCCCAGTGCTTGCATTGGCAGATTTCACGCAGCCATTTGTTTTGGAGTGTCACACGTCAGGAGAGGGGATAGGAACAATATTGATGCAAGGAGGTCACCCTATAGCCCATGAGAGCCAGAAGCTCCTTCCGCACGAGAGGTTGTATTCTATATACGACAAGGAGATGCTGACCATCATGCATGCATTGGCCAAGTCTTGACAGTGTTTAGTAGGTAACAGGTTCAGGGTGAGGACTGATCACAACAGCCTCAGATTATTTTTGGAGCAGAAGCAACTATAGGAGAGGCAGCAGAACTGGATCAGCAAGATCCAAGCATATGACTTTGACATCGAGTATGTCAACGGTAAGAACAACGTGGTAGCAGATGCTCTTTCACGTAGACTAGCCACGTTGTCTCTTTTGAGCTTGGACACAAACTGGAGGGCTCGACTCTTAGTTGAGTACTCCATGGATAGGTTTGCATGTGAGGTTTTGGATGGGCATGTGGCGGATGACAGGTACACGGTGGTCGATGAGATCATCTACTATAGGGATCAGATCTTCTTGATTGAGGGATCTCAGCTCAAGAAGAAGATACTCTAGGCATCACATGATTCACCATTGGCTAGCCATTAGGGGTTTACCAAAACCTACAGGGCCATCAGAGAGAGGTTCTCATGGAAGGGCCTCAAGGAGGACGTACTCCAACATATCCTGGAGTGCGACGTTTGTCAGAGGAACAAGGGGGAGATAAGCCATCCCGCGGGTTTATTGCAGCGTCTTCCCATTTCGGAGGGGAAATGGGAGAGTATCTCGATGGACTTCATCAAAGGGTTGACCATGGTACAGGGAAAGGATTGTATCTTTGTCGTCGTTGACCGACTGACAAAGTACGCACATTTCTTTGCCATATCCACACACTACACAGCAGCACAGGTGGCCGAGCTGTTCTTGAGAGAGGTCTTCAGGTTACATGGTCTTCCTAAGACCATTGTCAGTGACAGGGACAGTCGTTTCATGGGCAGGTTTTGGCAGGAGCTTTTTCATTTAGTGGGGACGGAGTTGACACCGAGTACCAGTTATCACCCATAGACAAACGGACAGACAGAGATAGTTAACAAGTGGCGGGAGGGCTACTTGCGTAACTATGTCAGTGGGTAGCAGAGGGCATGGATGAAGTGGCTGCATCTAGGGGAGTACTGCTACAACACTACACATCACATGTCCATTGGTATGTCATCATTCTATGCTTTGTATGGGTATCATCCTTTATCTTTTGTTGACATGATGTTTGGTGATAGCAAGGCTCCAAGAGCCAAGATTTGGATCCAAGAGAGTCAGGATATCCTCTGAGCTCTCAAGGATAACATGGCTACATCGCAGAACCAGCAGAAGATGTATGTTGACAGAGGTCAGGTGGAGAGACAGTTTGAGGTAGGGGACATGGTCTACCTACGATTACAGCCATATCGACAGTTGTCACTAAAGCAGAAGGGGGCTGAGAAGCTCAAGCCCCGCTTTTACGGGCCATACAGGGTGATACGCAGGATTGGACAGGTTGCATATGAGTTGGAGTTGCCCCAAGGCAGCAAGATTCATAACGTTTTTCATGTATCATGCTTGAATAAGACATTAGGGCAGCAGGTGACAGTGACTGATGAGCTACCACCCATGAATGATGAGGGGCATTTGGTGTTGCAGCCAGAGGCTATTATTGATACTAGGGAGAGGCAGCTGCGGAGTAGGACAGTCCGGGAATTCTTGGTGAGGTGGAAGAATTTGCCGGATGAGGATGCCACTTGGGAGAGTGAGAAAATATTGCAGCATCCATCACCTCAGTTGCTTGAGGACAAGCAACATTTTGCCGGGAGAGACTGTAATATTCCTAATTAGCCATGGCTAATTGGAATATTTAATTTTGCTTATTTTTGCCTTCTATAGTTATTTATGAATAAAAAGGTGAGGAAAAGGGGACATGACTCACCTATAGAATAAAAGTCACTTCCTAGTAGCACAACGTTGTGACTTAAAGGGGGAGCCAAGGGGGCCAAAGGGGGACACAGATATGGAGCCCACGCAGACACTTGGAGGGACTACGCAGAAGGGAAGGAACATATGGCAAGAGGGGAATTACGCTGGAGAAGGTGGGCCTTGGGATTGAGAGAGGCAAAGGCTATAAAGGAGAGAGGAGCTTCCTCATTCTGACATTCGTTTATGTGCATTTGAGCTAGTCATTTCGACTTATGAGCACGCTGGCTGTTTAGCTAGTCTGCAACACTGTTTAGTGCATTGAGTGTCTCCATTCGGAGATCTCACCCTTAGCCCTGGGGGACTTCGAGTGCCTGCTCGGGCAAGGTAGTTCCATCAGTATTTTTGCAGCAGTTTCATTGGTAGTTGGCAGGAGGATTGAGCACTGTAGATGACTGTGCAGTCTTGAGAGGGATGATGCAGTTCTTTCTGCCAGGAGTTTTGGATTGAGAGTTTGTAGTAGGATTTGTGCTAGGAGATTGAGCAGGGGATCAGCCCTTGCATATTGGAGATTTTTGGCAGAGGTTTCAATCAGATTTCTGGAGGGTTTCATTTAGTGGTAGCGCAGAGTATTGAGGGACTATGCAGAACCCCAAGGGGGTGATTTTCAGGGGTTGGCTATTTCAGGAAAGATTTCTGGGTTTTTTTGGGTTTCTTGAGTAGAGTCCGATTCCAGAGTTTTAGCATTTTCCGAGGAGGGGAACAGCCCCAAATCCTCATTTTATTTCCAGCAGCACAATAGTTCTCCAGCAGCTTCCATGCAGTTCTAAGAGAGGCCATTCCTTTGCTATTATGAGTGTATTTCTTCACTTGCCTTGTGCAAGTCGAGGTGCCATCTTTCTGATCACCTCCTGTACTCATTCTATTGCTTAGTATAATAAAATGGCTTAGCATTTCTCTCTGCATTTCTTGAGTATCTGCTTATATTGCACGTTTACATTATTATATATTGCACCATTGTCATTTTTATCATTTGAGTTTCTTGGTTATTATATAATTTGTATGTATTTGCTTGGAGTTTATTGGGGTTTTGGAGAATATCTCTGAAACGGGATATTACAAACTCCTCCAGGTTTGACTTCACACGGAATTTGTTTCATTACTTGTTGATCATTTGGTTTCTCAGAACTCTCTAAGGCTCCTCCTACTCGTGAACTGAGTCATGATTTCCATTCAACAAACTGGCAAGGATTAATTAGGTGAGCTCCATGCTAATCAACGACATGATGGAATATTCATGCTTCAGTTCCAACATAAATTATTGATTTCCAAGTGTTTTAATAGAAATACATAAGTTCAAGCAAATGGTACACTAAACTCATAAAGAAAAGTGGAAACACAATACATTTTACAAATAGAACTTGAAGAACTATTACACATAGGACTACCGAGCCCTCAACAGGAAGATACTGAAGAACATGTACCCCATCCCCCTCATCGATGGGTTGATGGATGAGCTTAGAGGAGCCTAGTACTTCTCTAAGATAGATCTACGTTTGGGGTACCACCAGATCAAGGTGAGGGATCAGGACATCCCCAAGACAACTTTTTGGTTCCATTATAGGCACTGCGAGTTCTTGGTCATGCGATTTGGGTTGACCAACGCCCCAGCTACTTTTCAATCATGTATGAACCATGTGTTCTAGAGGTAGTTGAGGAGTTTTGTGTTGGTTTTCTTCGATGACATCTTGATTTACAACAAGACTTGGGAGGAGCATCTCCAGCACTTGGAGAAGGTGCTGCGTATTTTGGAGGAGCAATAGTTCTATGCCAAGTTGTCCAAGTGTGAGTTTGCCCTGACCAAGATGCTCTACTTGGGGCATATCATTGCGTAGATGGGGTGAAGTTCCATGAGGAGAAGATACGAGCTATCTGTGATTGGCCAATACCCAAAGATGTGACAGCGTTGAGGGGCTTCTTGGGCATCTGCACATATTATCGGAAGTTCATCAAGGGGTTTTCGCAGTTGGAAGCTCCCTTCACAGATTTGACCAAGAGAGGGGCTTTCGCATGGACAGATGGGGCACAAGCAATTTTTGATCGCATCAAGGAGGTGATGAGTAGTTATCCAGTTTTAGCACTTCCGGACTTCTCCTAGCCTTTCACCGTGGAGTTTGATGCATCTGGGGAGGGAGTCAAAGTGGTACTATCTCAGGATGGGCACCCCATTGCCTTCGAGAGTCAGAAGCTCTTACCCCATGAGAGGTCATATTCTATATATGGCAAGGATATGCTGGCCATTATGCATGCCTTGGCCAAGTTTCGACAATATTTGGTGGATAACAGGTTTCGGGTGAAGACTGATCACAACAGTCTTCGTCACTTCATGGGGTAGCAGGGCCTCAACGACAAACAACAAAGATGGGTTAGCAATGTGCAGGCCTATGATTTCGACATAGAGTATATGCGGGGAAAACACAACGTGGTGGTTGATGCCCTATCCTGGAGACCCGTAGGCCTATCACTCATGAGCATCTGCCATGATTGGAAGGCCCAGTTGTTGGTGGAGTATTCTAAGGACAAGAGGGCATGTAAGATTTTGGAGGGTACCCACGTAGATGAGCGCTATCGAGTGATGATGAGGTCATCTACTACAAGGGGCATATTTCTGGTTCCCAACTCGCAGTTGAGGGAGAGAGTGCTCCAGGCAGCACATGACTTGCCATTGTCAGGGCACTAGGGGTTTAGGAAAACATACATGGCAGTTGGGGAGCACTTCACATGGAAGGACCTCAAGGGGGATGTGCTGAAGCACGTACAGGAGTGTGAGGCATGTCAGAGGAACAAAGCGGAGTTGATTCATCCTGCAAGATTATTACAGTCGCTTCCCATCCTCGAGGGGAAATGGGAGAGCATCACCATGGATTTCATCACGGGGCTCCCCATAGTACAGTGCAAGGACTGCATTTATGTAGTGGTCGACTAGTTGACCAAGTATGCCCACTTTTTCGCCATCTCTACCAAATATTTGGCTTCACAGGTTGTAGAATTGTTCTTTAGGGAGATCTTCCAGTTACACGGGCTTCCTAAGGACATCGTGAGTGACAGGGATAGCAAGTTCATGGGAGGCTTCTGGGAGGAGCTCTTTAGGTTGGTTGGTACCGAGCTCACCCCTAGCACAAGTCACCACCCCCAAATAGATGGCCAAGCTGAGTGAGTTAGTAAGTGGCTGGAGGGATACCTGAGGAACTATGTGACTAGGCAGTAGAGGGCTTGGATTCGGTGGCTGCATTTGGGTGAATATTGCTACAACACCACCCATCACATGTCCATCGGTATGAATCATTTCCGTGCCTTGTATGGTTATGATGCATTATCTTTTGCTGACATTTTTTTGGAGATAGTTGGGCCCCAAAGGCCAAAGATTGGATCCAAGAGAGCCAAGACATCTTCAAAGCTCTCAAGGATAACTTAATGACAGCGCAAAACTAGCAGAAGGTGTACCCAGATTGGCACTGGATCGAGATACATTTTGAGGAGGGGGATTTGGTGTACCTCTAGTTACAGCGGTACAGGAAATCCACATTGAAGCAGAAAGGGACTGAGAAGCTACAACCCTATTTTTATGGGCCATACAGGGTAGTCAAGCGAGTTGGGGAGGTGGCCTACGAGCTAGAGCTGCCTCTAGGGAGCAATATTCACAACATATTCCATGTCTCGTGCCTTAAAAAGGTGTTGGGACAACAGGTGACAGTAGTAGTAGAGTTACCCTTGTTGGATGACGAGGGTCACCTGGTTTTGGAGCCTGAGGTCATTTTGTAGAGGTGGGAGAGGAAGCTAAGGAGCAGGACCATCAAGGAGTTCTTGGTATGCTGGAAGAACTTGCCGGATGAGGATGCCACTTGGGAGGGTGAGCACATTTTGGAGCACCCAACTCTAAAGTTGCTTGAGGGCAAGCAACATTTGGGAGGGGTGGATTGTCATGTCCCTTTCCAAAAGAATTTGTAACATGTTTTGTCTCTCCACAATTTTGTACAAATTTTGCTAAGGAAAAGGACCCAAGAAATTTCAACTTAGGAACTTAGGAGAAATATGGCCAAATTATTTTGCTAGTGGAAGGTGGGGGCCACCCACGTGGGAAAGTGTATTGGGAAATTCGAATTGCCTTGGAGGGAATTCATATGGCTATTGGAGGGGCCCACATGAGGCAAAGGGAGGCCCACGAAGTCATAAGAAGGAAGAGCTCCTCACTTGGGCATCATTCACTCTTGCAAATCAAACATCACTTGACTATTTGCTCAAGCTGCTTAGCCGAGTCAACTGGCTGCTTAGCCACGAATCTCTCAAGCAGGAGATTCAACCTTACCTTCGGGGGACTACAAGTGCCGCCCTAGGAAGGAAGTTCCATAGCATCTTTAGGAGCACCATGGAGTATTCACAGCCAGCACATTCGGTCATCATCCAACAGTGCGTATTTTTGGGCCAGCAAAGAGGGAACATGTAGTTGAGAATAGAGCTTCATTGGGCCAGCATTAGCCGGAGGAACCAGGAGAATCGAAGGACATCAGGAGGTCAACAATTGGGAAGAGTTTTGGAGCAAGTGGGTGCAACAAATAGGCAGTTTGAAATCTATCCTTGGAGGATAACGCAGAGGGACAATCTGGGCATCACGTGGTCTTGAGGGAAAGGGCCACAACATCAGAATCACAGTTGGGCAGGAAGGAAATTCAAAGGAGGACTCATCCCAATGATTTGGGGTAGTTTTGGGGAGTTTTCCCAGCTTCATTCAGGCAAGCCGAGTTTTACCAGTTGCCACAGAGGTTGGGCTCCTTGGGGGTCAAATTTCATAATTCTGAACTAGGCAAAACCCTTCCTAGGTTTTGGTGGGTTTTGGCTGAGGATCTGAGAGCTGAAGTTTCATAATTTTCTGAGCATGGGAAATAGTGATTCCAATCTTTTTGTTCCAGCAAACAACGCAATTTTTGGGCAGCACAGATCAGTTCTATTGCAGTAGTTGGGCAACCTTCAGATCATCATTTGCTCACCTGGGTTTTGTCATGTTTGTCCTAAGAGACAAGCCCAGGTGTACCATTCTATATACCATTATATTTTCCCTTGATGATTTAATAAAATGGCTCAGTAGTTCCCTATTTCCAGTGTTTTCATGGGTGCCTGATGTGTATTTCACATTTCTGATTGTTGGATTGTTTGTTTGCTTTGTTTATTACTTAATTTCCTGCTTAGGAACATTACAATGTTAAGCACTAAGAAGGGTCGAATCCCTCAAGCTAATCAGAAAAGGGTTTCCCTATGAGTCTATCGACCTAGCTTATGCTAGGAGGTAAGTTTTTAGTGCAAGCTAGATCCTAGAATGCTCATGCAAAGATGATGAGTGAAATTACTTGAGTTAAGATTGTTTAAGTGTTTAAGTACTCAAATTATGATTACTCCTTATGACAACAATACTTAACAACAATTAGAGGACAATCTTAATTCAAGGCAAGTGCTTAAGGATACAAGTGCCAATGAATCAATCTACAAGATAGTTAGAGTAAATCATCCACTTTGTCAGTTAGCCAATGATTACACGATGCCAATAAAATTTTACTCAAGATATTCTTATCACAATGCCAAGTAAATTCCAAGTATCAAAGCAAGTTAACCAACAACAAGATCATAATTTTAGAGCTTAAATGTATGAGTGATTTAAGTGTAAAATTCAGAAATCCTTGTAACTTGGAGCAAGACAAGCAAGTGTTAGATCTCAAATATCCAGATCAGTAGTAATATTTTAGAAAATTCCAGTGCTTATTAGACTTATGACAACAGCAAGAAAATCACATTAGATCATGGAATTTACCAAATATATGAAAGAAATTTTTTTTCGAATGATGAACAGATATAAATTTATGAATTTAGCCCACTTTAAAATGTTGTATTCAATGATATGTCAGATCTGAAGTAACTTATTACAGCAGTAAACAAATCATCAGATCAACAAGTTAATGATGCTACAACAAATGCCCAATATGCCCAAAACTAGGAAAAATTTATCAAAATTGAAAAAATCAAGTTTTTAGGGCTTTTAGAGTGTGATATTTAGAAAATATCAGATCTGAAAAACTTGTTACAACAGTGAGGAAATCAGAAAACCAGTGAGCTATTAGTGCTTGAACAAATGTCAAAAAATGCCCAGAACTTGGAAAAAATTGCCAAAACTAAAAATTTGAAATTTTGAGCCTTTTAGGTAAATTATTCAAAAAAAGTTCAGATCTGATATATTCAGTTATCCAGTAAAATTCCAGCAACCAAAAAATTAGATCTAGGCTAGATAACCAATGCCCAAATGACCAAAATTTAGGAAAATTCAACTTTTGCAATTTTGAGTTATTTTGACCAATGTGGAAAAAGTCGAAGTCGGAATTAAATCAGCAAGGGTCCAGAAATTGAAAAATTCGTTAAAGTCCGAAGGTTTTTGAAAAAGTCGACGAAATTAAAAAAATACAAAAATAATCATTTATTTTTTATTTTTTTAGCATCTAAAGTATCCACAACATCAAATAAATGCATTTCCACATAAACATGTAAAGAAAGCTAATATGTAATATGTATATGAAGTATAGTGCTATATCACATATCAAAATAGTGAATCAAGTCCTGAATCTTGAGTCTTGTCTTAGTCTCAACTCTCAAGAGTCAAAATATCAACAAAAAGTGTAATGAACATATATCGTGAGTCATATACATGTCATAAAGTAATTAGTCACTCAGATCCTCTGTCCCTTTTACGGGAATAGGGAATGTTTTTGCCTTTTCCTCTAGAGGAAGAAGGCCCTACCCATAGGGATACAATAAAAGATGTGGCCTTTGTCCTTTGTTGCTGCCCATACTAGACAATGTCACCTCCTCCTCCTCATCTTCCTCTTGCTCTGCCTCCTGACCTTGCTCTTCCTCCTGTACCTCTGGCTCTCCCTCCACTGCAACTACTACCTCCTCTGCCGCTAGTGCCTTTGGATCCACATCTAACCAATCAGGGATAGAGTCCATGGTCGGCCTCTTAGTCTCGACCCTCCATGCAGTAGTGGTATCAATATTGTCCAATGAAATGGCTTCCACATCAGGAGTTTTTTGAAGTTGTCTCACCCACAATCAAAGATTGTAGTAGACATAGACCATGTCATTGAGGCGTTGGGACTCCAATTTGTATTAGGGTCATAGATTGTGAATTAGTACTTAGAAAATTCAAATATTAAAAATAATCAAATGAATTCAAAAATTTAATTTTAATTTTTTTCACCTATTGCACTTTTTGTTGTATATTTTGTTAAATACACTTCAGTTGCGCTCACACCCAGAGGAACTGCATGTTTGGTTGAGAACTCGAACAAAAAGCTTTTGGAGATGGGGTACTTTGCCACCATAGCTTGTGCATCGACAAGTTAAAATAAAAATGAGAAACATAAGAAAAAAGTTAAAACGTTGAAATTCTAAACTTGAAGCAAATTATGAAGAGACAATGAATTATGAAATTTGAAAGTTCAAACTTGAAACAAACTAAAGCTTACCTAGAATTTTGGTCATCCTATTCTTAATAGCCATGGTAAAACCAAATGTGCCACCTGCCATCCTATATATTTCCATTTCTTTAGAAATATCTTCACGTTTTTGCTCAGATGTCACCATCCTCTCAACACAAGTGAAGAATCGATCCATCACCTCGGCATCAAATCTAAAACCACAAAAGGGTTGAGGTAGATACCTACAACATGAATGGGGTGATGGAGGGTATTGTTCCATCGCTCATCAATCACTCTCCATATGACCTATTGTTTCTTTAACCCCTCATCTCCCTTATCTTCATAATAAGCATGAATGACTTCTTTGGTCCTATCCATGGCCTCATACAAATATCCCATCGTGGGCTTGTCTCCAGCAACCAACCGAAGAACCCTTACCAAAGGTTTTGAAATGGCACACACCTCCTCTACTCTTGCCCAAAAGCTCTGATCATATGAAACTAGTTTGCATATGCCCCTTCCTCTAGTTTGTGGCTAATAGATAAAGCACGCCAATCCTGTAAAAGAAGCATGCTCTCCACATCCCACATAGAATTCAACTGAGACTGAAGAGATATAAAAGTAATGGAAAATCGTGTAATGGCAAGATGCACCAACTCTTTGTTGTTAGCGAATCTTCTCATCGAGCTAAGCACATGCCACAAATACATGATTATATATAATTTTTGCTATGCTCTTGGATGATTCAACAATATCCCTCACAAGAGGAATCTTACCTATATCCTCCAATATCAAGTCAATACAATGAACAACACAAGGTGTCGAAAACAAGTTAGGATACCTCTCCATAAGCAACTTGCCAGCTGCAACATAATTTGCAGGGTTGTTCATTATGACTTGGACAACATTTTGTGGGCCTACTTCCTAAATGAAGATTTCCAACAACTCACATAATAAGCGTGCATTTTTAATGTGTGGAGATGCATCAACGGATTTCATAAACATTGTTCTCTTGGGACAACTAACCAAGAAGTTAAGAAAGGTCCTACCCTTCTGGTCAGTCCAACCATCTGACATGACTGTGCATCTAGTGTGTTCCCATGTTGCCCTAAAATCCTCCAATCTAGCAGTGCAATCAGTGTTTTCATCTTGAAGAAGAGGCCCTCTCAACTCTGCAAAGGTAGGGGCTTTGTACCCCAGGTGTTAATTTTAGATAACAATGGCATGTTCTATGCTTAAGCACAATTTAATTCAATGTTCCTTTAGCAGCCCATGACAATTTCAAATGATATCTAGTAGCAATCACATTAACTTACAACCATTGCCAATAAATGTAGATAGAACATAAAATCATATGCAGAAGACAAGCCAAGAAAAGAGGACACAAGATGTGGCGGATGCTTGGGACAAACCCCAATGTGAGGAAACCCTTTGATCAAATATTCTTATTATTCTTCAATAGTTCAACAGAGAGAGAGTACATATATCATAAATACAAGCCCAAAACAGATATGCCAAATCAACAATCAATGCAGCCCTAACGAGAAAGTCAGCGGTGGTCAAATCTGTCCTAAATCAACCTTTAATCAGCTCGATCAACAACAAAATAGTACAACCTCCAAAGAGTGTCAAATTCAACCCAAAACAGTTCGGTCAACCCAAACAATCCTTGCTGTAATTTATGCGGTCAAACCATAAATTCAATGCTATAGTCAACATGGTCAAATTGTCCCCAATCTCCTTGATTTGCGTGCAAAATAATGCGCCTTGAAAAGATCGAAGTTCTGGCCCAAAAATAGAAGTTAATCCTTGGTCAAAGCACCCAAGTGAATGCTGCCCTAATCACAAAAATTTCGGCCTCCTGAAATCAACCTTCCTTCCACACATGCAAACCAAGTGTATGAACCAATCAAGAGAGGAGAGAGAAGATGATGTGATGAAATGAGTGTGTGTCAAAATGAGAGAAGGGTCACTCCTATTTATACAATTCGTTGAGGGTGAGGAGACTCATCCATTGGGCCTCATGAGCCTACATTTGACTGAGGCCGACCTTGACAATTTGTCCATGAGAAGAATAAATTCAATATTCCATTTCTACTTGTTAGAATGAGATGATCTTTATATCAAAATTATACTTCTCTAAAAGAAGAATCCAATGCAATAATAATTTCCATCATATGAGTTGTCCTAAGGTGGAAATTGGCCCTAGTTGTCAATTTTAACACTCCCCCTCAACTAGGGAGAATTCCACCTGCCAATCCATCATCATGTCAACTTGTCATCCTGAACCATCCCTGTCATCACTGACCTGTACTGCTCTGCTCTGCTATGCCGAACCATAAAGTAATAATGAAGAAGAAGTGATCGAGAGTGAGTCATAAGATCATACAACTCTCCATTGACAAAAGTCAGTCCTTGATCCCAGATCAAGTTGTTGAACACCATACATCCTAGTCATATGGAATACAGTAGTACACGATGCGTCCATCAGTAGTGCTATGGTCCCTAACCATCTTTTCCCAACTCATTGGCCAGATTATAGGTACTTCCCATGAGTCCCGGACTCTATGGGTCGGATGTGTGTTGGGGCATCAACAAGAGAAGGTGAACCACTCATCTTGCTCATATGTCAATCATAGGGGAAGGTGAACCACTCACCCTACATGCATGTGTCCGGTAAGGGGAAGGTGAACCACTCACCCTATGGCCTACACACATGTCAACCATAATAGGGTATCTAGGGGAAGGTGAACCACTCACCTTGTATCCAGCGCACCACTAGGGGAAAGTGAACCACTCACCCTGTATCCAGTTCACCATTAGGGGAAGGTGAACCACTCTATGGTTGCTCATAGCTACCTACAAGAAGTAACCCACGTCCCCAAGAGCTCCGAGAGCTGTATGTCCAACTCATAGGGGACCCTCATAAGAGGGTCATTCCACAACTCCAAGTCTCTCTTGGAAGGTTAAGGATTTGACCTTCCCCAAAGGCTTCGTGAGAATGTCTGCAACATGCTCATCTTTTCTAATATGTTGGTGTTGATTTGGGGTAGCATCGGACGTGCTCTAGTCACGAAATTTGGTGGAGAGGTTAGGGCACATGAGATATCCAATACCCAGAAAGGGTTTGGGTAGATTCTAAACAAATCAGGAGATATTAAAATAATTAATATTTTTAATGGAGTCCCTAAGTCTAAACTTAGGGAAAATAAATTATTAATGTGTATTAATATGAATTTGTGTTAGAGTGGTCCAAAATATATGGATCAAGCCAGATCTAATCTTAGTCGTTGATTAGGGACTTAATCTCGGTCGTTTAGATGTCAACAGGAAAAGTATAAGAGGAGGCTTGAGGGTCACTTGGAGAGAACACCAGATGATCAGTCATTCTATTCTCTAGAGCGGGGTTTGCTAAGAGAGATAGATCATAGAATCAATGATTGGGAGAGTAGCTAAGGGGCATTGAGTACAGAGAAATAGAGAAGGCAAAGATTGTGTCGGGAGAGTAGCGCATCAGCCAAGGAGGGTGACGCAAAGTCAGCAAGGGCTCACGCAGGGCCACGCAGAGGCAGCCAAGTGTTGCGCAGAGCTCTAGAGGGGCTAGCGCAGCTGATGTAGAGGCTCCAAGAGCTGACGCAGAGGCTCCCAGAGCTGACGCAGAGGCTCCCATAGCTGACGCAGGGCCTCCTGGGGCTGATGCAGGTCTAGAAAGGCTGACGTAGGGCCAACGTGAGACAGAGAGGGGCTGACGCAGTCCAGATTGGGCAGACGCTAGGGTTGCAGGAGTAGTTTTGTGCTGAGGAGTTGCCGGAAGGATTTTCCGGGGTTTCAGCCAGGAGATTTCTCTTAAACTGTGAGATATAGCTGCTAAGCAAATTCTTTGTTGGGTAGGCTAGTTTCAGCATCCAGATTATACTTTGATATTACTATAAGAAAACCCTCAGATAGTTGCACCGGTTTTCCCGCATTGGGATTTTCTGGGGACATTGGTCCAAAAATAATGGTGTCATGTGGTGTGTTTGTTCTTGTTTCTTTTAGTTGCTGATCTGTAATATGTTGAGCATGCACTGGTGTTTATTTTCAGTATTTACTTTGTCAATAACTTGTTAAAGAAAAATAAGAAGTAGGTAGGAATAAATCAGAAAAAGTGCATAAAGGGTGTCTAAACTAAGGAAACTTAGAAACTTCAACATGGTATGAGAGGATGATTGCAGATCACAGGTGACAGGAGGACTAAAAGATATCAATCGAGCGAAGCAATATCAGCAGAAAACAGTTGTCCTGAGGTGACAAAAGTTGTTTCTAGCAGCGCAGAAGCCAAGGAAGTGTGACGCAGAGCCAGCCAGAGCCACGTAGAAGAAGTCAAGAATTGCGCAGAGCCTCAAAGAGGCCAACGTTGCTGACGCAGAGGGCTGGATGGCTAACGCAGGGCATCCCAGGGCTGACGCAAACCCATCCATGGTGACATAGAGGCAGTGTGAGACAGAGAGGGGCTAACGCAGTTCACAGACAGGCAGTTGCTGGGGTCTAGAAAGCTACAAAAATATTACAGAGTGGAGCTGGTGAGGTACTATAGTCAGAACAGTACTTGACAGAGCAAGGCCAGAGGAGTTGTTACCGAGGGTTTCTAATTGAGGAACCAGGATCAACAGTGCAATTTCACAAGACGATCAGAGTAGGGAGCATCTCGACAAGCGGCAAAAAAATTTCCAGGAGAGAAATCAGGACTCAGAGGGAGTCCAGAAGAGAACTTCTGGACTGGAAGTAGAGACTCAGAGGAGTCGAACAGAGAACTTCCAGGAGGGAAGTAGAGGAGCATCATGGCACTACACAGGGTAAGAGACCAGGATAGACTGGACGAAGCATCGAACTTCGCAGTCTGGAAGGCTAGAATCTTATCAGTACTTGATAGGAATCATGTCAAGAACTTTGCCTTGAAGGTTATAGCTATCCCAGTCGACCCCAATGATAATGACAAGTACGAGGAGGCGATAGCGAGGGCCAAGTGCATTATCCTTGACGGGGTCAAGGATCATGTGGTACCACATATAGCCGAGAAGGAAACGACAGTTGAGATGTGGGAGGCTCTCAAGAACCTGTACCAACATACTTTTGTGCAGAGAAGAATGCTGCTCGAGAACCACATGAGGTCGTATCAGATGAAGAAGGGTAAAATTATTGACTTCTTCCTTGGAGGACTGAATGAGATCCAAGATCAGTTGACTGCTATGGGGGCGACACCGTATAAGGAGCTTATGGTGAGGATAGCCTTGAATGTTGTCTCAGAAGAGTGGGAAGTATTTGTCCAGAGCATCCTGAGCAGAGGGAATCTCCTACCTTGGGACGAGATGTGGGCAGCTCTTCGACAGGAAGAGATTAGACGGCAGTCAAAGACAGGTATCAGCAGCAAAGGGATCAAGGTCAAGCAAGAAGAGGAGGATGTGGCCCTAGCATCTGAGGGAAAGCAGGAGAAGCAGAAGAAGAAAGATATCTCCAAGATCAAGTGCTTCCACTGTGGGGAGATGGGTCTGTTGTCGCGCAAACTGACACGACAACGCTCAGACTGGGGGTTGTCACTCTGATCCCCGGTCCCTCCGTTTAAGCCTGTCTCCCGCGGCTAAGGGGGGTAGACCCTGTGAGATGATGTGACCAACTGTCGACCAGTTGGTTGGGAGACACGAGATACGATGTAAAAAAGCACGCGATGATTTGATTAACTTAGCAGACCAGTGCCTTGTGGAGTTAATGTTTAAATGATTACTTTTTAAATGATATAGAAACATGGACCATGAACAGCAATCATCTATCATCAGCGAAATTACAATGCTCTTAGAATGACCAAAACGATATCCAGCAACTGAAAATTTTAACAGATAAATGCCTTAAAATACCACGAGAATTATAAACCATTAACCAGATATCAATTTCGCATCTCGGCTTGAAAAAACTTAGATTTCAGCAATAAAGATATAACGTGAAAACCACTGAAACTCGGCAAAATAATTTTCCACAAATTTTTTATTTTTTTTTATTTTTTTTTTTCAATTTTTTTTTTTTTTTTTAAATCCTTTTTTTTTTTTTTTATAAAATGAATCTAAAAATAAAAATAAAAAAAAACTATTTTAAAATCTAAACAAAATAAATCCTAAAAAAAAGGAACTTCAATAAAAATATAAAACTAAATCTAAAACCTAATGCATATATACATTTACCAAAATGAAACTTAAACTAAACGTAAACGCATTTTTTATTTGATTTTTTTTTTTTTTTTTTTTTGTTGAAAATAAAATGAAACTATTAAAAAAAAAGATTAAAATCTAAGTACGTTAAATCTAAACAAAACCTAACATAAAATCTATAAAAATGAAACTATACAAAACCTTTTGAATAAATTAAACCTAATTAAAATCTACGCTACCCTAACAGAATCGTATTTTTTTTTTTTTGATTTTTTCATAATATAAAAAAAACTGAATGTAATGAAACGAAACTACGACTATGCTAGCCTACGCTACAGAAAACCGCAAATATCCAATACGCATTTTTGATTTACCTGTTACGCATTTTCGATTTCGATACCTGGAGTCCATTGTGGCTTGAGACGTTTTCCAGATCCGGACGGCGGAGGTGAATGCTGCAGCGAGTCTGGCGGAAAACTCACGTATTGAAAACTCACCAAAGCTTACCTGCCACGACAATTCCCATTGGCTTGACAATAACTGAGGTGCTCCGCAAATGTCTGCCCCGATCACAAGGATGTTGATAGAATCGGTGTGTGAAAAGCCTAAACGCCCTTGAATCCCGAAAAATACACAGGTATTCGTGTTCAGTGAAGCATCTGGTCCGCGTGGGATGCACAAACCGTGCCTTTGATTTCTTATGATGCGGGTACGCTCCGGTTCCAGGCTCGTTGAGTAACAAATGAAGACTTGATGATCGACGAGTTCACTGTTTTGCTGCGTGTGCATTTGCTGTGAACCGATGTACTGTTCCCTTCCCCTGGTAATGCGATATGATCAGCGAGAGGTTCGATGGTAATGTTGTATAATGGATAACAACGTTGGATGGCTTGATATACGTGGAAATTTTTTGAAGATTATGATTTGGAGCTGCATTTCCTGAACGTGATGAAATTTGAAAGTTCTGTTGGCGAAAATTTTCTGCGATGAAAGCCTTTTAATACTGGCCCGGAATGAAACTTCATACAATCATTCGCACGAAATATTGGAAACAAGATGTTGTACTGGGCGTGAAGTCTGATGGCGGTCTTGCAAAGACAAAACCCTATACCTAAAAAAAAAAAAAAAAAATTGAAACCCTAAGACAGCCCAATAATTTACAGATTTTTGGCCCCTGAAATAGCCAGATTCAGCAAATAAGAGCAGAAATACTTTCAGAATATCAGAAATTTTGAACTTCACTGTGAACAGAAAGAAAAATCTCTCAATGTAAAACACGAAATAAAACTTTAAAGATTAACCCAGGGCACAATCAGCTGGGCTCTGCACAGAAAGTGCTTGCGGGAGTTGGCTGGTTCAGCCGAGAACTTCCCCGAACGCCCACAAAATTTCCTTCAAAAATGTTTTCCTGCACATCTCAAGCAACCATCAGCAAAGAGAGAGAGAAAGCTGCTGGATCTCAGGAAATAATGGAGATACCTGCCATTATTTCAGAAACCCTAGCAGCCCTCAAACCCTAGCAGGTGAACAAGATACCTATGCTCACACTACTCTAAAAACAAGCTATGATTAATGGCTGAAAACTGAAATATGCAGAAAATTAAAGATCTCACAGCAATTTCAGAGAGCAACACCAACACGATTTGGACCCCAAAGTCTTTTTATTAACCAGAAAATCAGATTACAAGAGAGCTTTTTCAGTACAGACTCACAGATCAGATGATCTCAAATGACTCCCTAAGACCCTATATAAAGGAAATGATCCTAACGGCTAGTTCGAGTGATCCATGTAGAAATGATCTCGACCGTTGATGAGGATCAAGACATCTCTTGATCTCATCCGTCGATTTATTAACTTAAAATATTATTATTTTATTAGTTAGGGTTTTTGCTCCATTTTATAATTTTTATTTATTTTTTATTATTTTATTATTTTTATTCATTTTTTAATTTTTTAATTCATTTTAAAATGGATCACTGAACTAAGCCTTCGGAAACATCACCTAGGACCTAGGACTTAGGACTCATGAGGGGATTTAAAACATTTCTCGACCCTCAGGACACATTACATCATGACTTTTACAAAATTACATCTTAAGGGACAAACCCATTTAATACAGACCCTCACAAAACACCCAGTTCTGCGACACAACTATAATCTAGCAGATTAACTCACTAGGATTCTCCTAAAGTTCTAATGACAAAATCCATCCCGGCTTTGGGGTCAGGTTTGAAGGAAAACTCTGCCGATCCATGGATCGGTGAGACAAAAAACCTCCCGAGACGCAGATCATCGTTAGAAAGTTAGGTCCACCTAGGCAACTTTACATACATGACTCTGATCTGCTTAGATTATTTACAACTTATACATGCAAACTGGGTTTACAACAAAAATGATCAAGCTGTCGATGACTGTAGGCTGGCACAGACATGTCGCTCAGGAGCTACCCCTCTCTGCCAACAGAAAGGAGGTGTACTGCATGGGCAGTTGACCAGTAGGGGTCAACATCTGGCTCTACTTGGGGACACGTTGCTGCTTGCAGGAATGTGAGAATCCAGAATCTGCATCCATACAACACACAGATAAAAATAAGTAGCGTCCATTCCAAAATCATCATATACATTAAGCACAGGAAAGAGAAAAGCTCTTCATTTATTAACTATCTAAAGCAGAAACGAAAATGCGGAAAAAACAAGGAAGTAGGGTTAGAAATACGATACAAAGGATGCCCTACGGCATCAGATGTGTTCAATATAGTGCATACTGAGCATTTGCCTGCTTTCAGGCAAATCTGTCGGCTGCTTGTCGGATGTGCCATGTCCAATTTTGCATATGGTAGGACTCCCTCCTATCCGAAAATCAAGCTGCTCACGGCCGTCTGATGCATCAAATCTTCGTCTAATCTTCTTCCTCTTGCGCTTCTTATTTCTGGCAGGATGAATTACTGATGATCTGGAACTTTCTGTTTCGAAACTATCAGATGAAGTGTGGAAGATATGCATGCTAAGTCCGTTTGTGTCTTGCATCTGATTTTTATCGTTTTTAAGCTTATCTGGATCACCTTCAATTATCCACCTAATGACCTCCTCATAGTAAGATGGAACTTGTTGCGGCAAATGAGAAGGCTCATGGTTTCTCTTATCATCTGACCATTGTTGAATCTTTTGAACTTGTATTCTAATGGCATCCGTCTGACTAGAGCATTCATCCCTTATAGCGCTGATTTGCATGGTATGGTGTTCTTGCATGTGTTTTATTACTTTATCATTCTTTTCCTCTATGTCCATCAAGCAATGTTTTCTTCTTTATGATTCGCTTGCATGTCAGCCAACTGATTGTTATGATTAAATGTCATAGAGTCAATTTCCCTATCATGATCAGCTTTCATGGTCACCATATTTTCCTCTAAGACTGACATCTTGCTTTGCATGCTTCTAATTTCTGTTTCATATCTAATTTTCATGGCCTCAATTTCCTTAGCATGCTGATTTTGCGTGTCCTCAATCTCCTTATTACGTTTTTCTAGATGGGTGCGTAAAGTTTTAACATCATTGATAAGATTAGTTTGGTTGCTTTCCAGATTTTTCACCAGCATCTTTAAATCTTGTATAATTTGCTTTTGTTCTTCCCTTTCATTGTTATTTGTCCCTGATTTTCCACTATGATGATCTGCAATATTTCCGGCGGATGACACATTCTGACCTCGAAATCTTTCTTCAACAGCTGAAATACTTTCTTTCTGTTCAACAATTTTAGAAGTAGAAGGCAAGCTGTTTGGACTATCATATCTATCTTTAAAAGCATTGAGAATGTCTTGTAAAGAAGTGAAAAAATCATTAGGAAAGTTATTAAACCAATTCAAGGCATCACCCTCTAAAGAACGGACAAATAGACGCATCTTGAAATCTTCATTATTATATTGAGGAAATCTACAGTATAAGATCATTACACAAGTAAACATGTTTAAATGCCTTTTAACAGCGACCGAACCATCACCCGAGAACTTAAGTAATTTACCAATGGCCTCTTTCGGAAGATCATGGAGATTATCAGTAAAATGACATGGTTTAAATGAATAATCCATGATGAACAATAAGGGATCAGATGAATGATAGAACTAGCTCTTTGCTCAAGAAAATCAAAAGATGAAAGAAGTGGAGTCGCCACTTGAACAACAAATCTGATTCTAAGATCCTAGAAGCAATCAACAAACAGATATGTGGTAGGCTTCTTGTCTGGGAAAAATAAGAAAAATGGAGTCGCCACCCAAACAGGAAACAAACCCAAGAGGTACTGCTGATACGTGATGAAAAGATGCAAAATATTGAATCTGCCAGCTCAAATGAGAGATGAGAAGATGAGAAGATGCATGAAAAGTCGTTTGAAAACACCGAGAAAAAGTGTCCCCGGCAACGGCGCCAAAAATGTTGTCACGCAAACTGACACGACAACGCTCAGACCGGGGGCTGTCACTCTGATCCCCGATCCCTCCGTTTAAGCCTGTCTCCCGCGGCTAAGGGGGGTAGACCCTGTGAGATGATGTGACCAACTGTCGACCAGTTGGTTGGGAGACACGAGATACGATGTAAAAAAGCACGTGATGATTTGATTAACTTAGCAGACCAGTGCCTTGTGGAGTTAATGTTTAAATGATTACTTTTTAAATGATATAGAAACATGGACCATGAACAGCAATCATCTATCATCAGCGAAATTACAATGCTCTTAGAATGACCAAAACGATATCCAGCAACTGAAAATTTTAACAGATAAATGCCTTAAAATACCACGAGAATTATAAACCATTAACCAGATATCAATTTCGCATCTCGGCTTGAAAAAACTTAGATCTCAGCAATAAAGATATAACGTGAAAACCACTGAAACTCGGCAAAATAATTTTCCACAAATTTTTTATTTTTTTATTTTTTTTTTTTTCAAATTTTTTTTTTTTTTTTATAAAATGAATCTAAAAATAAAAATAAAAAAAAACTATTTTAAAATCTAAACAAAATAAATCCTAAAAAAAAGGAACTTCAATAAAAATATAAAACTAAATCTAAAACCTAATGCATATATACATTTACCAAAATGAAACTTAAACTAAACGTAAACGCATTTTTTATTTGATTTTTTTTTTTTTTTTTTTTTTTGTTGAAAATAAAATGAAACTATTAAAAAAAAAGATTAAAATCTAAGTACGTTAAATCTAAACAAAACCTAACATAAAATCTATAAAAATGAAACTATACAAAACCTTTTGAATAAATTAAACCTAATTAAAATCTACGCTACCCTAACAGAATCGTATTTTTTTTTTTTTTTTTTTCATAATATAAAATGATTAAAACTAAATGTAATGAAATGAAACTACGATTATGCTAGCCTACGCTACAGAAACCCGCAAATATCCAATACGCATTTTTGATTTACCTGTTACGCATTTTCGATTTCGATACCTGGAGTCCATTGTGGCTTGAGACGTTTTCCAGATCCGGACGGCGGAGGTGAATGCTGCAGCGAGTCTGGCGGAAAACTCACGTATTGAAAACTCACCAAAGCTTACCTGCCACGACAATTCCCATTGGCTTGACAATAACTGAGGTGCTCCGCAAATGTCTGCCCCGATCACAAGGATGTTGATAGAATCGGTGTGTGAAAAGCCTAAACGCCCTTGAATCCCGAAAAATACACAGGTATTTGTGTTCAGTGAAGCATCTGGTCCGCGTGGGATGCACAAACCGTGTCTTTGATTTCTTATGATGCGGGTACGCTCCGGTTCCAGGCTCGTTGAGTAACAAATGAAGACTTGATGATCGACGAGTTCACTGTTTTGCTGCGTGTGCATTTGCTGTGAACCGATGTACTGTTCCCTTCCCCTGGTAATGCGATATGATCAGCGAGAGGTTCGATGGTAATGTTGTATAATGGATAACAGCGTTGGATGGCTTGATATACGTGGAAATTTTTTGAAGATTATGATTGGGAGCTGCATTTCCTGAACGTGATGAAATTTGAAAGTTCTGTTGGCGAAAATTTTCTGCGATGAAAGCCTTTTAATACTGGCCCGGAATGAAACTTCATACAATCATTCGCATGAAATATTGGAAACAAGATGTTGTACTGGGCGTGAAGTCTGATGGCGGTCTTGCAAAGACAAAACCCTATACCTAAAAAAAAAAAAAAAAAAATTGAAACCCTAAGACAGCCCAATAATTTACAGATTTTTGGCCCCTGAAATAGCCAGATTCAGCAAATAAGAGCAGAAATACTTTCAGAATATCAGAAATTTTGAACTTCACTGTGAACAGAAAGAAAAATCTCTCAATGTAAAACACGAAATAAAACTTTAAAGATTAACCCAGGGCACAATCAGCTGGGCTCTGCACAGAAAGTGCTTGCGGGAGTTGGCTGGTTCAGCCGAGAACTTCCCCGAACGCCCACAAAATTTCCTTCAAAAATGTTTTCCTGCACATCTCAAGCAACCATCAGCAAAGAGAGAGAGAAAGCTGCTAGATCTCAGGAAATAATGCAGATACCTGCCATTATTTCAGAAACCCTAGCAGCCCTCAAACCCTAGCAGGTGAACAAGATACCTATGCTCACACTACTCTAAAAACAAGCTATGATTAATGGCTGAAAACTGAAATATGCAGAAAATTAAAGATCTCACAGCAATTTCAGAGAGCAACACCAACACGATTTGGACCCCAAAGTCTTTTTATTAACCAGAAAATCAGATTACAAGAGAGCTTTTTCAGTACAGACTCACAGATCAGATGATCTCAAATGACTCCCTAAGACCCTATATAAAGGAAATGATCCTAACGGCTAGTTCGAGTGATCCATGTAGAAATGATCTCGACCGTTGATGAGGATCAAGACATCTCTTGATCTCATCCGTCGATTTATTAACTTAAAATATTATTATTTTATTAGTTAGGGTTTTTGCTCCATTTTATAATTTTTATTTATTTTTTATTATTTTATTATTTTTATTCATTTTTTAATTTTTTAATTCATTTTAAAATGGATCACTGAACTAAGCCTTCGGAAACATCACCTAGGACCTAGGACTTAGGACTCATGAGGGGATTTAAAACATTTCTCGACCCTCAGGACACATTACATCATGACTTTTACAAAATTACATCTTAAGGGACAAACCCATTTAATACAGACCCTCACAAAACACCCAGTTCTGCGACACAACTATAATCTAGCAGATTAACTCACTAGGATTCTCCTAAAGTTCTAATGACAAAATCCATCCCGGCTTTGGGGTCAGGTTTGAAGGAAAACTCTGCCGATCCATGGATCGGTGAGACGAAAAACCTCCCGAGACGCAGATCATCGTTAGAAAGTTAGGTCCACCTAGGCAACTTTACATACATGACTCTGATCTGCTTAGATTATTTACAACTTATACATGCAAACTGGGTTTACAACAAAAATGATCAAGTTGTCGATGGCTGTAGGCTGGCACGGACATGTCGCTCAGGAGCTACCCCTCTCTGCCAACAGAAAGGAGGTGTACTGCATGGGCAGTTGACCAGTAGGGGTCAACAGGGTCATTATGTGACCCAGTGTCCAAGGAAGAAGAGTAAGGGAGAGTCTTCCGAGACTAAGGCAGCGCTAGCATAGGCAGAGAAGGAAGTTTTGACAAACGATGATTGTGCCATGAGTGCACACGCACCACTTGAGCGAAAGTGGGGAGACATCTAGCTGTAGTTAGGAGGACTATAGGCGATGAGGGGCAGGATCCTTGAGGTACCCAGCCTCTTGGATTAGACCTTGCTACGGGAGCCTTGACGAGGAGTAGCAGGGCTGGATGGGTGGGTAGAGACAAATGCGGATGGAGTAGCAGAGAGAGCTATAGTGCAGGAGTCCCAAGATAGCGTAGAGCTAGCAGGTTGTAACAGTGCGAGAGGAACAAGAGTGTTGCAACAGTACAGGATGACACAGAGAGGTGTGTAATGGTGCGAGATGCAGAGAGTTATTGCAGCAGTGCAAAGGTTAGAGAGGGAGCACTTGTCAGCGGCAAAGGGAGCTTCAGCATCAGTGGGTGTTTCTAGCCCAACAGGGAGGTCAATTGGGAGATCAATTACTTACTTCTCAGTAACTGAGTTGCAGTGCAGCAGTGGGCAGAACGATGCAACTTGATGAGAGGAGGTGCAGTGCAGATGCAGTGCTGGGAGAAAGGACCAACAACAGCATGAATGCAGAGGGAGCTGTCGTACAGATGCAACAGTGGCAGTGGAAGAACCATGGGCTGCTAGCAGTACAGGAGGCAGTAGTGCAGAGGATGTTGGGCAGAAAGGCCTAGCATCAGCACAGGTACCGATGCCGGATGATCAGAATAATACTCAGTGAGGAGTATTGCTAGAGCACAGTCCTCGCTAAGAGGGAGTGTTGATATGGGGTAGCATCGGATGTGCTCTAGCCACAAAATTTGGTGGAGAGGTTAGAGCACATGAGATCTCCAATACTTAGAAAGGGTTTGGGCAGATTCTAAACAGATCAGGAGATATTAAAATAATTAATATTTTTAATGGAGTCCCTAAGTCTAAACTTAGGGAAAATAAAATATTAATGTATATTAATATGAATCTGTGATAGAGTGGTCCAAAAGACATGGATCAAGCCAGATCTAATCTTAGCCATTGATTAGGGACTTAATCTCGGCCGTTGAGATGTCAAAAGGGAAAGTATAAGAGGAGGCTTGAGGGTCACTTGGAGAGAACACCAAATGATCAGTCATTCTATTCTCTAGAGCGGGGTTTGCTAAGAGAGACAGAATCAATGATCAGGAGAGAAGCTAGGGGCATTGAGTATAGAGAAATAGACAATGCAGAGATTGTGCCGGGAGAGCAGCGCAACAGCCAAGGAGGGTGACGCAGAGCCAGCAAGGGCTCACGCAGGGCCATGCAAAGGCAACCAAGTGCCGCACAAAGCACCAAAGCAGCTAGCGCAGCTGACACAGAGGCTCTCAAAGCTGACATAGGACCTCCTGAGGCTGATGCAAGCCTAGAAAGGCTGACGCAGGGTCAGCGTGAGATAGAGAGGGGCTAACACAGTCCAGATTGGGCAGACACTGGGGTTGCTAGAGCAATTTTGTGCTGAGGAGCTGTCAGAAGGGTTTTCCGGGGTTTCAGCCAGGAGATTTATCTCAAACTGTGAGGTATAGCTGCCAAGGAAATTCTCTTTTGGGTAGGCCAGTTTCGGCACCCATATTTTACTTGGAGAGAACACCAGATGATCAGTCATTCTATTCTCTAGAGCGGGGTTTGCTAAGAGAGACAGAATCAGTGATCAGGAGAGAAGCTAGGGGCATTGAGTACAGAGAAATAGAGAACGCATAGATTGTGTCAGGAGTGCAGTGCAGCAGCCAAGGAGGGTGACGCAAAGCCAGCAAGGGCTCACACAGGGCCATGCAAAGGCAACCAAGTGCCGCACAGAGCACCAAAGGGGCTAGCGCAGCTGACACAGAGGCTCTCAAAGCTGACACAGGACCTCCTGGGGCTGATGCAGGCCTAGAAAGGCTGACGCAGGGCCAGCGTGAGATAGAGAGGGGCTAACACAGTCCAGATTGGGCAGACGCTGGGGTTGCAGGAGCAGTTTTGTGCTAAGGAGCTGTTAGAAGGGTTTTCCGGGGTTTCAGCCAGGAGATTTCTCTCAAACTGTGAGGTATAGCTGCCAAGGAAATTCTCTTTTGGGTAGGCCAGTTTCGGCACCCAGATTGTACTCTGATATTGCTTAATAAGAAAACCCTCAGATAGCTGCACTGGTTTTCCTGCATTGGGTTTTTCCGGGGACATTGGTCCAAAAATAATGGTGTCATGTGGTGTGTTTGTTCTTGTTTCTTTTAGCTGCTGATCTGTAATATGTTGAGCATGCACTGGTGTTTATTTTCAGTATTTACTTTGTAAATAACTTGTTAAAGAAAAATAACAAGTAGGTAGGAATAAATCAAAAAAAGTGCATGAAGGGTTTCTAAACTAAGGAAACTTAGAAACTTCAACAGTTGGAGCCTAACTTCTCCCCATTGTACCATATCTCGGATAAAGTGGTACCTGATATCAATGTGCTTGGAGCGGTTGTGGAACATGGGATTCTTTGATAGACGAATCCCACTCTGGTTGTAGCAGAAGATCACGGTGATATCTAGGACGTGCTTAAATAGCTCACTAAAGAGCTTCCTCAACCGAACTTCTTCACAACAGACCATATTTGCAGCAATGTATTCGGCCTCGGCGGTGCTTACTGCAACCAATTTATGCTTCCTACTCATCCAAGATATAGAAGTAGACCCCAAAGAGAAGCAACACCTAGGCGTGCTCTTACTATCCACCAAACTACCAGCCCAGTCAGCATTTTTATATCCATGTAGCCTCAAATTCCCGGCAGTGTATCTCAGTCCATAGTGGATTGTGCCTCAGAGACATCTCAAGAGATTATTGGCAGCAACCCAATGAATGTGATGATGCTTGACCATATATTTACTCAACGTGTTCACATCGAAGCACATGTCAGGATGGGAGTTCACCAAAAACATCAAGGCCCCCACAAGTTGATGATACTATGTAGGGTTCGCCAATCTGGGCCTAGCAACACTTCCACATAGATTCTTAAAGTTGAGTTCCATCGGAGTAGTCACAGACTTGCAGTCCACCATCCCACATCTCTCAAGTAGCTTCACAATATATTTTCCCTGAGAAAGGAAAATCTCACCTGCCTTTTGCCAGACCTCCAACCCTAGGAAGTAATGCATCAGTCCTAGGTCCTTCATCTCGAACTCGAAAGCCAACTCCCTCTTGCATTGATGAATGAGAGGGTCATCACCTGTCAAAAAGAGATCATCCACATAAAGGACCAGAATGAGAGGTCTATCATTTTCAACCTTGAAGTATAGGTTTAGGTCAACATCGCTTCTGGTAAAACCCAACTTCATAACATAGCTATCGATCCTCTCATACCAAGCCCTAGGGGCTTGCTTCAACCCATAGAGGGATTTCTTCAACCTACATACATGTGTTTCACGATCTTGAACCTCGAACCCCTTGGGTTATTCCACATACACTTCCTCCTTAAGCGAACCATGCAAGAAGGCAATTTTTACATCCATCTGGTGTAGGTTCCATCCTTGCGAGGTAGCAAGGGCTATGATCGAACGAATGGTGGTATATCAGACAACTGGTGCAAATATCTCATCATATTCTATTCCTTCCTTTTGAGAGAAGCCTCGAGCTACAAATATGGCCTTGAATTTCTTAGCACTCCTATCAGCGCCATGTTTGATCTTGTAGAGCCATTTTGAAGTGACCACTGACTTGTCCTTGGATCTAGGAACCACATCCCAAACATCATTCTTCATGATTGACTCATAAACCTCGTTCATCACATCCTTCCAAACCTGTTGTTTTACGGCTTCTTCAAATGTACAAGGCTCAGATTATACAATGGTACTCATGGAAGCTAAGTACCCTTGGTACCTATTCAGCTTCTTGCTTTCATGAAATGTCCCTGTGGATGCAATATGTTTCTCAGCATATTCAAGAGTATCTTTGAGCCACAAAGGCCTTTTCCTTGAAGTAGAGGGCTCACCAGGAGGCGGATCAATGGAATCCATTGGACCTTCAACATTAGGCATCGACTCATCAACGAAGGCTCATCATTGTCCTTCCTAGGAATAGGAAGATCTCGAATCTTTCTAAGAGTGGAATCTTCATCGAAAGTGACATCATGACTTAATTCCACTTCCCTTTGACTAGGCACATAGATTCTATATGCCTTCCAAGTTTCACTATAGCCTACAAATGTTCCTTTCTTCCTAGATGCATTTAGTTTGTTTCTTTTCTCTTTCGGCACATGAAAGTATACGAGACAACCAAAAATTCTAAAATGAGAAACATCAAGTTTCTTACCGATGAATACTTCTTCGGGTGTCTTGAAGTCCAAATCTTGATGTGGGAATCGGTTTTGGACATAAACAATAGTGTTGGTAGCTTCTCCCCATAAAAACTTCGGAAGACCTTGATCATGAAGCATAGCATGGGTGGCTTCTATGATAGTATGATTCTTCCTTTCAGTAACACCATTTTTTTCAGGAGTATATGCGGTAGTAGTCTCCCTCTTAATCCCAGCTTCTCTACAATAGTCTTTGAATTCATTTGACTCATATCCGGTCCCATTATCGGTCTTCAATATTTTGATCTTCTTCCCTGTTTGATTCTCGACCAAGGCTTTGAAGGAACAGAACCATTTGAATACTTCATCCTTCTTCTTTAAGAAGTAGACCCATGTTTTGCAAGAGAAGTCATCCACAAAAATAACGTAGTATAAGTATTCACCCAAAGATGTCACGAAAACATACCTGATAGATCAAAATGGACCAATTGAAGAATATCGGTGGTTTGAGTCTCACTTGAGGGGAATGGTCCCCTTGTATGTTTTCCAACTTCATATCCCTGACAAATAGCTTCATGATTTAAGTTGAATTCGAGCATCCCTATGACCATCTTCCTTACATTAGGTAAGGCTTTGAAATGAAGGTGAGCAATTCTACGATGCCATAATTTGGATTGAAGAGAAGTATCACAAGTCATTGCTCCCAATGGACTTCCTCCAACCTGGTAAAGACCCTCAATCCTGAATCCTAGAGTGAATGCATCTCTTGGATTCCTTTGCCAAAGACGAACCTTCCCATCAATGAATGTCACCTTAAAACCTTTGTCTTCCATCGCAGAAATAGAAACCAAGTTCTTTTTCAGATCAGGTACATATAGCACTTCTTGCAAATGAAGAGTTTGACCTTGATTTAAGTGAAGAGTAACAAGACCAATTCCTTTCATGGGATAAGTGGAATTATCCCCAGGTATAATCTGCATATTCCTCTTCTTTTCAACTAAGTTTGAAAGATCTTCTTTGTAGCCAGTGAAGTTCCTTGAGGCACCACTATCAATCAACCAATGGTCCAATGTATCCAGAGGAGAGGCGGTGGAGAGGGCATAAATAAGATAAAATTCTTTTTTCTTTACAACATTAATTTCTTCAAACCTGGAGTTTCTCAACTTCTTGGGAGGGTGACCATTTCCATTTTTGAGCAGCGGGAGCATTCCTCTTTCCTTTTTCATTGAACCTATTGTTCCTTTGATTGCCATTTCCCTTGAATTTGTTGTTATTGTAGTCATCATCTCTTGGAGTATCCTTTTTGTGAGGACACTCACTAGCGAAGTGGCCAAATTTGTTACAACTAAAGCACCTTCCTTTTCTTCCTTCTTTGAATCCCGACTTGAACCCTTGTCCTTGATTCCTTGGATCAACATTGTTGATTTTCTTGGAATGAGTGGAGAAGTGAGAGGATTGTTTCCATTTGAGGGCTTGTCTCTTTCCATCATCCTTATTTATTCTTGAGTGCATCTGGCCAATAGTTCATCAAATCCCGTAATCCTGTCATTGTTGAGAATGGTAGTGTTGAACACATCCCAATCTCTTTTAAGGCCCCCAAGTGCAATAGGACAGAGTTCTCGGTCACTAGTGATTTCACCAACAGATAGGAGATCGTTCTTGATCTCGGTAATCCTCATGAAGTATTATTGGATGGATTCTTCGCTATCCATCTTGATATCTTTTACCGTGTTGATTTGCATTGTTTGTGAAAATTCCTAATCCTCAAGGAACCACTATTGCAGCAAATCTGAATCTACTTCACCTATTTGGTTTTTTAATATACATTATCAAGTTATTCCTCTGAATATTGAAGCAAATTACTTCTGCAACCTACACTAATTAAATGTTTGATCTCATGAAACAGAAAACGGAGCAAAGAACAAGATACATAGGACACACTTATTTTTGGACACAATAGTCCCCAGAAAAACCCAATGGGAGAAAACCAGTGTAGCAGTTTTGAGGGTTTTATTATTATGTAGTAGAAAAATCTGAATACATCACTGAATACATTTATTCAATTACAGAGAGAAATACTGGCAGAAGCTTTGTGAGTGTACCTCACACAATCACTAAGGAAATAACCAGATGTTTCGATTACTGAATCAGATGCCCCTGGCAGGCACTGCGCTGCCTCTACGTTGTCCCAGCGTCAACCCTTGCAGACACTACATCAACCAGCTCGGAATTCAATCAGAAGCCTAGAGTCTCTGCTCTCAGCCTCCCAGTCTCACACCTCGGCTTTCGGCTACTGGAATTGACCCTTGCCCTGATTTTCGACTTCCTCTCTCTGCTTTTGCGTCACTTCTGCATGGCCCTTCTGGCCCAACGTTAGCCTTGTGTCAAGGCCTCTGGATCACTTACTGCCTCTCTCTACTGATGTATCTCTGACTGAGAATCTCTCTCTCCGGAAGATGTTATCCCTGCCCCTCAACTGTAAGATCTCCCCAATCGATTTTCCTCCTGAGAACTTCTCACCTCGGAAAATCGATTTCCTCAATCTCTTTGTGTGTTTCCAAATGAACCCCAAAAATCCATTTTATACTTTTCTTGTTGAGTCTTCAATGATCGAGATTAAGTCTCTAATCAACGGCTAAGTTTAAAACAGGACTTGATCCGCCTTTTAGATAATTCTCACCCATATTTTGATCAATACCCATTAATATTTTAATTTCCCTAAGTTTAGACTTATGAACTCCATTAAAATTATTAATTATTTGAATAAAATACAATCCAAGTGGAATTTCACCAAACAGTTTGTGGATTCTTTAGAGCTCATGTGCCTTAGCCTCTCCACCAATTCTCAAGGCTAGAGCACTTCTGATGCTACCAAAAACTAACACTCTCTCTTAGTGAGGAAACCGCTCCAACAACAATGTCCACCTGCATGCTGCTTTGTTTCTAAAGCACCTCCTTTCTGCACTGTTGCTGCCGCCAACACTGTTTTGTTGTTGCTACTTTACTGCTGCCTATGACACTGCCACTCCCACTGCAGCATCTGTACTATAGCTCTCCCTCAAATGTTGCATCTTCTATGCTGCTAGCACTACCACTACTAACATTGCATCCGTATTGAAACTCAGTTACTGAGAGAAGCAACTGAAAAACATCCTAAATTAACTGAACTTAATTGTGCTTAGCATAATACGATGAATGTTGGAATCTGACTGCTACTGACCCTCTGAATCTTTTGTGTTGCTACTAACTTTTGCACTGTGCCATCTGTACTGCTGCCAACTTTGCTCTGTGCTGATCAGTCTTTAGTCCCAAGCCACTGCATTTGTCCTCCAAACACTGTTGATTTGGTGTAGCATCGGATGTGCTCTAGCCACGAAATTTGGTGGAGAGGTTGGGGCACATGAGATCTCCAATACCCAAAAACACTTTGGGAAGATTCTAAACAGATCAGGAGATATTAAAATAATTAATATTTTTAATGGAGTCCCTAAGTCTAAACTTTGGGAAAATAAAATATTAATGTGTATTAATATCAATCTGTGTTAGAATGGTTCAAAAGACATGGACCAAGCCAGATCTAATCTTAGCCGTTGATTAGGGACTTAATCTCGCCCATTGATATTTCAACAGGAAAAGTATAAGAGGAGGCTTGAGGGTCACTTGGAGAATACACCAGAGTGATCAGTCATTCTATTCTCTAGAGCGGGGTTTGCTAAGAGACATAGAATCAGCTATTGGAGAGCAACTGAGGGGCATTGAGTACAGAGAGACAGAGAGGCAGAGATAGTGTCGGGAGAGCAGCAAAGCAGCCAGAGAGAGAGAGATGCAGGAGCAGCCAGTGCTCACGCAGAGGCAGCTAAGTGTTGTGCAAAGCACGAGAGGGGCCAGCGTAGCTGACGCAAAGGCTCACAGAGCTAACGCAGGGCCTCCTGGGGCTAACGCAGTACCAGCACTGGGCTCGCAGAGGCTAACGCAATCCAGATTGGGCAAACGTTGGGGTTTCTAGGGCAGATTGGTGCTGAGTAGCTGCTGGAAGGATTATCCGGAGTTTCAACCAGTAGATTTGTCCAAAACTGAGAGGTATTACTGCCAAGGAAATTCTCTTTTGGGTAGGCCAGTTTTGGCACCCAGATTGTACTCTAATATTGCTTAATAAGAAAACCCTCAGATAGTTGTAATATTCCTAATTAGCCATGGCTAATTGGAATATTCGATTTTGCTCAATTTTGCCTCTATAGTTATTTGTAAATAAAAAGGTGAGGAAAAGGGGACATAACTCACTTTTTGAATAAAAGTCGGACATAACTCACTTTTTGAATAAAAGTCACTTCCTAGGTAGCATAATGTTGTGACTTAAAGGGGAGCCAAGGGGGCCAAGGGACCACGCAGAGATGGGACCCACACAGACACTTGGAGGGACTGCGCAGATGGAAAAGGAATACGTGGAAAGAGGGGATATTACAATGGTAGGTGAGCCTTGGGATTGAGAGAGGCCAATGCTATAAAGGAGAGAGGAGCCCCCTCATTTTGTCATTCGATTATGTGCATTGTGAGCTAGTCATTTCAACTTAGAGCACATTGGCTATTTAGCTAGTCTGCAGCACTATTTAGTGCATCGAGTGTCTCCGTTCGGAGATCTCACCCTTAGCCTCGGGGGACTTCGAGTGCCTGCTCGGGCAAGGTATTTCCATCAGTATTTTTGCAGTGGTTTCAACAGCATTTTGGGCAGGAGGATTGAGCATCTTTGGATGATTGCGCAGCACTGAGAGGGATGACGCAGTTCTTTCTGGCAGGAGTTTTGGATTGGGGTTTTGCAGGAGGATTTATGCTGGGTGATTGAGCTGGGGACTAGCCCTTGCATATTGGAGGATTTTTGGCAGAGTTTCAGGTAGAGTTCTAGAGGGGTTTCTTTAGTGGTAGCGCGAGCATTGAGGAACTGTGCAGATCCCCAAGGGGGTGATTTTCAGAGGTTGGCCATTTTAGAAAAACTTTCTGAGTTTTTGTGGGTTTCTTGAGTAGAGTCCGATTCCAGAGTTTCAGCCTTTTCTGAGGAGGGGAACAACCCCAAACCCTCATTTGATTTTCAGCAACAGCAGCAGCACGACAGTTTTCCAGCAGCTGGGACGCAGTTCAGAGAGAATCCATTCCTTTGCTATTCTGAGTGTATTTATTCACTTGCCTTGCAAAAGTTGAGGTTCCATCTTCCTAATCACCTCCTGTACTCATTTTTCTACTCAGTATAATAAAATGGCTTAGTATTTCTCGTTGCATTTCTTGAGTATCTGTTTATATTTCATATATACACTATTGTTGTTGCACTACTGTTATTATATCTCTGTGATTTTTCTCGGCTATTATACCACTTGTATGTTTTTTTGGTTGAGACTTTGCTGGGGTTTAAGGAATATTCCGGGTTAGGGATATTACAATAGTTGCACGGGTTTTCCCACATTGGGTTTTTCTGGGGACATTAGTCCAAAAATAATGGTGTCATATGGTGTGTTTGTTCTCGTTTCTTTTAATTGATGATCTGTAATATGTTGAGCATGCACTAGTGTTTATTTTCAATATTTACATTGTAAACAACTTGTTAAGGAAAATAACAAGTAGGTAGGAATAAATCAGATAAAGTGCATGGAGGGTTTCTAACTAAGTAAACCTAGAAACTTCAACATGGTATTAAAGGGTGATTGCAGATCCCAGGGGTACTAAAAGACATCACACTAGCAGAGCAATAGCAACAGAGAACAGTTGCCTTGAGGTGACAAAAGCTGTTTCTAGCAGCGCAAAAGCCAAGGAGTGTGACGCAGAGCCAGCCAGGGCCATGCAGAGGAAGCCGGGAGCTACACAGAGCCTCAGAGAGGTCAGCGTTGTTGATGCAGAGGGCCAGAGGGCTGACGCAGACCCATCCAGGGTGACGCAGGGCTAGCGTGAGGCAGAGAGGGGTTGACGCAGTTCACAGAGAGGCAGTTGCTGGGGTCTAGAAGGCTGCAAGAATATTGCAGAGTGGAGTTGGTGAGGTACTATAGTCAGAATAGTACCTGACAGAGAAAGGCCAAAGGAGTTGTTACCGAGGGTTTCTAGCCGAGCAACCCAGATCAACAGTGCAGTTGCACAAGACGATCAGAGTAGGGGGCATCTCGACAAGCGGCAGAAGGATTTCCAGGAGGGAATCAGGACTCAGAGGGAGTCTAGAAGAGAACTTCCAGACGAGAAGTAGAGACTCAGATGAGTCGAACAGAGAACTTCCAAGAGGGAAGTAGAGGAGCATCATGGCACTACATGGAGTAAGAGACCGGGATAGATTGGACGGAGCATCAAACTCCGTGGTCTGGAAGGCCAAAATCTTATCCGTGCTTGACAGGAATCATGTCAAGAACTTCGCCTTGAAGGTAATAGCTATCCCAATCGACCCCATTGATAATGACAGGTACGAGGAGGCGATGGCGAGGGCCAATTGCATTATCCTTGACAGGGTCAAGGATCATGTGGTACCACAAATAGCCGAAAAGGAAACGACATTTGAGATGTGGTAGACTCTCAAGAAGCTGTACCAGCATACTTTTGTGCAGAGAAGAATGCTGCTTGAGAATCAGATGATGTCGTATCAAATGAAGAAGGGAAAATTGATTGACACCTTCCTCGGAGGACTGAGTGAGATCCGAGACCAATTGACTGCTATAGGAGCGACACCGGATTAAGAGCTAATGGTGAGGATAGCCCTGAATGCTGTCTCACAAGACTGGGAAGTATTTGTCAAGAGTATACTGGGTAGAGGGACACTTCCACCTTGGGATGACATGTGGGCAGCTCTTCGCCAGGAAGAGATCAGACGGCAGTCGAAGACAGGTAACACTAGCAAGGGGATCAAAGTCAAGCAGGAGGAGGAAGATATGTCCCTAGCATCTGTGGGAAAGCAGGAGAAGCGAAAGAAGAAAGATCTCTCAAAGATCAAGTGCTTCCACTGTGGGGAGCTGGGTCATTATGCGACCCAATGTCCAAGGAAGAAAAGTGAGGGAGAGTCTTCCGAGACTAAGGCAGTGCTAGCACGGGAAAAGAAGGAAGTTTTGACAAACGATGACTGTGCCATGAGTGCACACACACCACTTGAGCGGAAGTGGGGAGACAACGAGCTGTAGTCAGATGGAATACAGGCAATGGGGGGCTGGATCCTCGAGGTACCTAGCCTCTTGGATTAGACCTTTCTACGGGAGCCCAGTCGAGGAGTAGCAGGACTGGTTGGGTCGGGTAGAGACGGATGCGGATGGAGCGGCAAAGAGAGCTACAGTGCAGGAGTCCCTAGATAGCGCGAGGCTAGCAGGCTGGAGTAGTGCGAGAGGCACAGAGTGTTGCACTAGTGCAGGATGGCACAGAGAGGTGTGCAACGGTGTGAGATACAGGCAGTTGTTGCAGCAGCACAAAGGTCAGATAGGGAGCACTTGTCAGCAGCAGAGGGAGCTTCAGAATTAGTGGGTATCTCTAGCCCAACAAGGAGGTCAGTTGGGAGATCAGTTACTTACTTCTTAGTAACTGAGTTGCAGTGCAACAGTGGGCAGCAAGATGCAGCTTGATGAGAGGAGGTGCAGTGCGGATGCAATGCTGGGAGAAAGGACTAGTAGCAGCACGAATGTAGAGGGAGTTGTCGTACAGATGCAGCAGTGGTAGTGGTAGAATCATGGGAAACAATATACGAGGCAGCAGTGCAGAGGATGTTGGGTAGGAAGGCCTAACATCAGCACAGGTATTGATGTCGGATGATCAGAGTTATACTCAGTGAGGAGTATTGCCAGAGCACAGTCGTCGCTAAGAGGGAGTGTTGATTTGGAGTAGCATCGGATGTGCTCTAGCCACAAAATTTGGTGGAGAGGTTGGGGCACATGAGATATCCAATACCCATAAAGGCTTTGGGAAGATTCTAAACAGATCAGGAGATATTAAATAATTAATATTTTTAATGGATTCCCTAAGTCTAAACCTAGGGAAAATAAAATATTAATGTGTATTAATATCAATCTGTGTTAGAATGGTCCAAAAGACATGGATCAAGCCAGATCTAATCTTAGCCGTTGATTAGGGACTTAATCTCGACCGTTGATATGTCAACAGGAAAAGTATAAGAGGAGGCTTGAGGGTCACTTGGAGAATACACCAGAGTGATCAATCATTCTATTCTCTAGAGTAGGGTTTGCTAAGAGAGATAGAATCAGTGATCGAAGAGCAGCTAAGGGCATTGAGTACAAAGAGACAAAGAGGCAGATATAATGTCCGGAGAGAAGCAGAGCAGCCAGAGAGAGCGTAGGAGTAGCCAGTGCTCACGCAGGACCATGTAGAGGCAGGTAAGTGTTGTGCAAAGCACCAGAGGGGCCAACGTAGCTGACACAGAGGCTCATAGAGCTAACACAGGGCCTCTTGGGGCTAACACAAGCCAAGATAGACTGACGCAGGGCCAACACTGGGCCAGGAGAGGTTGACGCAGTCCAGATTTGGCAAACGCTGGGGTTTTTGGGGCAAATTGGTGTTGAGTAGCTGCCAGAAGGATTACCTGGGGTTTCAGCCAGTAGATTTGTCAAAAACTGAGAGGTATTACTGCCAAGGAAATTCTCTGTTGGGTAGGCCAGTTTCGGCACCTAGATTGTACTCTGATATTGCTTAATAAGAAAACCCTCAAATAGCTGCACCAGTTTTCCCACATTGGGTTTTTCCGGGGACATTAGTCCAAAGATAATGGTGTCATATTGTGTGTTTGTTCTTGTTTCATTTAGTTTTTAATCTGTAATATGTTGAGAATGCACTAGTGTTTATTTTCAGTATTTACATTGTAAATAACATGTTAAGGAATATAACAAGTAGGTAGGAATAAATCAGATAAAATGCATGGAGGGTTTCTAACTAAGTAAACTTAGAAACTTTAACAAACACTCCATTGCATCATCTGACAGTAAGTCCATCTCACTAGTGCTGAATCTTGGGCTCCCGTAGCAAGGAATTGATCCAAGAGGTGGACTCTTCAAGGATCCTGCCCACATGTAGTCCTCCCAACTACAGCTCAATATCGTCCCATCTCCCTCCTGGAGATGCGTGGGCACTCATGGCATACTCTTCCTCATATATCCTTGCGGCTGCAACCTTTGGATCATGCTTCTCATCCTTATCCTTTTGCTTCAAAGGACACTGAGATGCAAAGTGACCCATCGCGCCACATCTAAAACATTTCACCTTCGAAATGTCCTTCTTCCGCTTCTGCTTCTATTGTCCCTTTGATGCTAGAGCTGTGTTTTCCTCCTCCTCATTCATCTTTGTGCCACTCCCACTGCTGCCATTGAGGTTGACCTTCACTAGGTCCCTCCTTAACTCCTCCTATTGAAGAGCTGCCCACATCTCCTCCCATGAAGGTAGTCTTTCCCTGCCCAATGTGCTTTGGACGAAGACTTGCCATTCATTCGAGACTCCATTCAGGTCTATCCTCACCATCGCAGTTGACTAAGGAGTGGACCCCATTGTAGCAAGTTGGTCTCTAGTGTCTTGAAGACGTTGAAGATAGAGGTTCACCCCTTCTCCTTTCTACATCAAAGTTCGCTGCAACTTCTGTTCTAAATACATCTTTCGCTTTTTAGAAGAGCCTTCATACAGAGACGGCAAGGCTTCCCACATTTCTCGGGTTGTATCCTTGCTCTGCAAGTGTGAGACCACATGATCTCAAATTCCATCGAGAATGAGCCTCATTGCTTTCCCCTGATCGGCCTTGTACTTCTTCCTTTCATCGTTGTCAACTGAAATAGCCATAGTACTCTTAACATAGGCCTCGAGATCATATTCTTCCACAAAAACTAAGATTCTAGTCTTCCATATGACATAGTTGGAGGCACCTTCCAACCTGTCCTAATCTCTGAGCCTATGCGATGCCATCTCACGCCTGTCGAACTGACTCCTCTAGTCACTGCTTAGCACTGCTCAGCTGCTTAGCAAGTGAGAAATTTGAACTTACTAGTAGAAAGTTCTCTGAGGAGAAAATTCCCCTTCTACGTGTCTTCGTTCTTTTCCAGCGGATTTCTGCCTCGGCAGAAACTGCACCCTTCAAGCACTGCATCACTCCCTCTGCCTCTTCAAAATCATGAACTGGAAATCGTATCTCTCTGCCGTCTCACTCAGAGAGAGATTTCCTTGAATCTGCTTCCCGGCAAGGACTGCGCAATCCCTTCAAGGGGATTCGAATTGCTACCAAGTGTAGCTTTCGACCTCACTGCTCAGCACTGGATCTACTCTTTCCTGTTTCAAAATCAACACTTTGATACTATGTGAAAATTCCTAATCCTCAAGGAAACCCTATTGCAGCAAATCTGAATCTACTTCACCTACTTGATTTTTTAATATACATTATCAAGTTATTCTTTTGAATATTGAAACAAATTACTTCTGCAGCCTACACTAATTAAATGTTTGATCTCATGAAACAAAAAACAGAGCAAAGAACAAGATACATAGGACACACTTATTTTTGGACACAATAGTCCCCGGAAAAACTCAATGCGTGAAAACTTGTGCAACAGTTCTGAGGGTTTTATTGTTATGCAATAGAAAAATCTGAATACGTCACTGAATATAGTTATTCAGTTACAAAGGGAAATACTACCAGAAGCTTTGTGAGTTTACCTCACACAGTCAATGAGGAAAGTCTCGGCTGTTCCAGTTATTGATTAAGATGCCCCTGGTAGGCACTGCGCTAGCTCTGCGCTGCCTCTACGATTTATTTTTTGCTAGCATCGGAAGTGCTCTAACCTTGAAAAATGGTGGAGAGGCACATGAGTTCTAAAGAACCCAAAACCATTTGGTGAAATTCCACTCGGATTGTATTTTATTAAAATAATTAATATTTTTAATGGGGTTTCAAAGTCTAAACTTAGGGAAATTAAAATATTAATGGGTATTAATCAAAATATGGGTGAAAATTATCTAGAAGGTAGATCAAGTCATGTTTTAATCTTAGTCGTTGATTAGAAACTTAATCTCGGTCGTTGAAGACTCAACAGGAAAAGTATAAAATGGAGGCTTAGGGTTCATTTGGAAACACACACACAGAATTGAGGAAATCGATTTTCTAAGGTGAGAAGTTCTTAGGAGGAAAATTTATTGGGGAGATCTTGCAGCTGAGGGGTAGAGAGAATCTAGGAGAAGGACTTTCTGGAAAATACAGAACTGAGAGGCCAGGAGAGCTGACACAGAGGCAATGCAGTAGCCAGGAGAGCTAACGCAGAAAAGTTGCCTATCACGCAGAATCCAAAACTGCCATAACAATCGGGAGAGTTGACACAGAAGGCAGAGAAGGTGACGCAGGGCTGATGCAGAGCCAATGCAGAAGTAGCTGGGGTTAGCCAATCTTGTGTCGGATCAGCAGGAATTCTGCCGGGTGAAGTGAGTTAAAACTCACTCAGATTTTCCATCATTATTTTTCTTTGTAAAGGATTGCTAGATGAGCATCCTAGATTTGTATTCTGATATTTCTCCTGCATAATAATAAACCCTCAGAAAAACTACATTGGTTTTCCCGCATTGGGTTTTTACGGGGACTATTGTGTCCAAAAATAAGTGTGTCCTATTTATCTTGTTCTTTGCTCTGTTTTTTATTTCATGAGATCAAATATTTAATTAGTGTAGGCTGCAGAAGTAATTTTCTTCAGTGTTCAGAAGAATAACTTGGTTAATGTATGTTAAAAATCAAGTAGGTGAACTAGATTCAGATTTGTTGCAGTAGGGGTTCCTTCAAAGTGTAGGAATTTTCACATGGTATCAGATGATTGATTTTGAAACAGGAAGAGCAGATCCAATAGTAAGCAGTGAGGCTGAAAGCTACACTTGGCAGCAATTCGAATCCCCTTGAAGGGATTGCGCAGTCCTTGCAGGGAAACAGATCCAAGGAAATCTCTCTCTAAGTGAGACAACAGAGATGCACGATTTCCAGTTCATGAGTTTGTAGACAGAGGGAGTGATGTAGATCCTCAGTGCAGTGCCTGAAGGGCACAGTTTCTGCCGAGGCAGAAATCCGCTGGAAAAGAACGAAGACACATAGAAGGGGAATTTTCTCCTCATAAAACTTTTTGCCAGAAAGTTCGAATTTCTCACTTGCTGAGCAGCTGAAGAGTGCTAAGTAGCGACTAGAGGAGTCAGTTCGACAATTGGGTGAGACGACATCGCTTGGGCTCAGAGATCAGGACAGGTTGGAAGGTTCTTCCAACTATGTCATATGGAAGACCAGAATCTTAGCTGTTTTGGAGGAATATGATCTCGAGGCCTACGTCAATAGTGTTGTAGATGTTCCTATTGACAACGATCAAAAGAAGAAGTATAAGGCCGAGCAGGGGAAGGCCAAGAGGCTCCTTCTCGATAGAGTTCGAGATCATGTGGTCTCACACTTGCAGGGCAAGGATACAGCCTGAGAAATGTGGGAAGCCTTGTCTTCTCTGAATGAAGGCTCTTCCGAATAGCGGAAGATGTATTTGGAGCAGAAGTTGCAATGGACTTTGATGCAGAAAGGAGAAGGGGTGAACCTCCATCTTCAGCATCTGCAAGACGCTAGAGACTAGCTTGCTGCATTAGGGTCCACTCCTCAGCCAACCATGATGGTGAGGATAGCCCTGAATGGAGTCTTGGATGAATGGAAAGTTTTCATCCAAAGCATATTGGGTAGAGAAAAACTACCTTCATTGGAGGAGATGTGCGCAGCTCTTCAACCGGAGGAGCTAAGGAGGGGCATAGTGAAGGTCAACCTCAGTGGCAGCAGTAGGAGTGGCACAAAGATGAAGGAGGAGGAGGAGAACACAGCTCTGGCATTGAAAGGATAACAGAAGCCAAAGTGAAAAAATGACATTTCGAAGGTGAAGTGTTTCAGCCGTTATCCATCCCAATGTCCTTTGAAGAAAAAGGACAAAGATGAGAAACACGATCCCAAGGCTTCTTCAGGAAAGATTGACGAGGATGAGTTTTCCATGAGTGCCCACACATCTCCAGGAGGGAGATGGGGCAATATTGAGCTGTAGTCAGGAGGACTACATGTGGGCAGGATCCTTGAGGAGTCCATCTCTTGGATCAATTCCTTGCTACGGGAGCCCAAGATTCAACAGTAACGAGATGGACTTAGTGTCATATGATGCAATGGAGTGTTTGGAGGAAAGATGTAGTAGTTGGGGACTAGAGACTGATCAGGGGCAGAACAAGGTTGGCAGCAATGTAGTTGGCATAGTGCAGGAGTCAGCATTAGCGTAGAAGATTCAGAGGGTTAGAATCAGTAGTATTCAGATTCCAACATTTGTTGTATTATGCTAAACACAGTTAACTTTAGCTAATTTTGGGATTTTTTCAATTGATTCTCTTAGCAATTGAGTTGCAATATGGATGTAGTGTTAGCAGTGGCAGTGCTAGCAGCATAGCAGATGTAGCGTTTGAGAGGGAGTTGTAGTACAGATGCAGCAGTGGCATTGTCTTGGGTAGCGGTACAGTAGCAGCAGCTGCACAGTGTTGGTGACAACAACAATGCGGAAAGGAGGTGCTTCAAAAACAGAGCAACATGCAGAGATGGACATTGTTGCTAGAGCACTTTCCTCGCTAAGAGGGGGTGTTAGGTTTTGGTAGCATCGAAAGTGCTCTAGCTTTGAAAATTGGTGGAGAGGCTAATGCACATGAGTTTTAAAGCACACAGAAACCATTTGGTGAAATTTCACCCGAATTGTATTTTATTAAAATAAATTTTATTTTTAATGGGGTTCCTAAGTCTAAACTTAGAGAAATTAAAATATTAATGGGTATTAATTAAAATATGGGTGAGAATGATATAGAAGGCAGATCAAGTCATGTTTTAATCTTAGCCGTTGATTAGAGACTTAATCTCGGTCGTTGAAGACTCAACAGGAAAAGTATAAGATGGAGGCTTGGGTTCATTTGGAAACACACACAAAGAGATTGAGGAAATCGATTTTCTAAGGTGAGTTCTCAAGAGGAAAATCGATTAGGGAGATCTTGAAGCTGAGGGGTAGAGTGATCCAGATTTAAACAGGAATGCAACAAATTATAGATATAACCATAAATACAGAGATGCAGCAGAAATAACACTTCATTTCATTAATATCAAATACTGAAATATGCTTACAAATAGAATGGAAATGAGACTAGCTCGAGTGATGGTAGCTTATCTCTGGGAAGAGATGTGGCGGCTACATGCCTCTGAACTGAGTTACAATGAGGCTCAAGGGCCTTTTTATTATTGAACAATAAGAGAAAACCCTAAACAACCAAAACACTAACCCGAGGAGATGTAACACCAAGAGTTTATGGGCCACGTTGGGGTTAGTTGGGTAGCCAACTTCCAGGGGTCGTAACTTGGTCATATTATCTCCGTTTGACACGTATGATACCTCGTTCGAAAGATCTCTCTAGGAATACAACTATAGATGCAATTTCTGTAGAAATTGATGGATTTCTATTTTGTCAAAAAAATGTCGTTTAGGCCTCAAAACAACTTTGGATGTTCAGGACCTGAAAAGCTATCAAAAATAGTAAATTGTACTACAATTAAGGGAACTGAAAAAAACTGAAAGAACAATGGTGAGGGTCTAAGTGGAATAGGTGGGTGGCCACCAATATCCACTTGGATCAATTCCCCCCCCTTAAGAAGAAATGGTCTCCATTGCTTTGACTTCCTCCATAAGACGAGGAAACTTCTACTGAACTTGGTCCCTAGTGAGCCATTTGCCTTGGTGCAAGAGTTGGCCGGATTTGACAACTCGATATAGCTGGATCTTCTTCTAGCAAGTGTTCTTGATCTGCGTGTCCATGATCTGATCAGTTGCATCTTGTTCCATGCAGTCTGGATTTAACTCTGTTGGTGTGAGCTATTCTGCAATGTCAGATGTGTCCAATAATGGTGGAAAGTATGGCCGAAGGCGCTCCACATTGAACATTGGTTGCAGGCCAAGGAATGGGGGAATGCTGAGCTTAAAAGCATTATTGGTGATGGTGTATGGCGCATCTCAAAGCGGGTGAATCTTGCGGTGGGGTCTAGTGCAGCGCTCCTACAAATGTAGCCAAACTTTGTCACCCACCTGGAACTTGTGTGGCACCTGATGCTTTTAAGTTATGGTATGTTCTATGCTTATAATAGTTTACTTCTTTTTCTTATTATATTCCACAGATTAGCAATCACGTGTACATAAAGTAAAGTGCAGATAGAACATTAAATGATTGACAGAAAACAAGCCAAGACAAGAGACACAAGATGTGGCGGCTAGCCAGGGACAAACCCCACAATGTGTGGAGAAACCCTTTGATCAAATTTTCTTTTATCTTCAATAATTCAGCATAGATAAATAGTACAATAAATCTGATTTATATCAGCAGTAGCAAACCCTAGATTAGCAGGATCAGCATTAGCGGCTTCATCATCAAAACTAGGGCAGTCGCTATCTCACAAACCGACTGTTGGATTGGCTTGATTCCACCACCAAAAGTTGCAGCTTTCAGAGGAGGTTCAAATGAACCTACAATGCAGTTTAGAAGAGGAGATTTGATGGTCCACGCTGGTCAAACTTTGGATCTGCAGTTGCAGCTTCAGTTTCAGCAGCTTCCTTCAAACTAGGGCAGTCGATATCTCGCAAACTGACCGTCGGATCGACTTCATTCCACCACCAAAAGTTGCAGCCTTCAGAGGAGGTTCAGATGAACCTACAACGCAGTTCTGATGAGGAGATCCTCTGGTCCACACAGGTCAAACTTCACTTCTGCAGTTGCTGCCCTAAAACCTGCAACTGCTCCTCCACATGTGTGAGAAAGGTCTCTTTTTTGCATAGTAGAGAAGAGCCTCTTTTCTGCGCAGGAGAGACAGAGAGAGATGTGATGAGATGGGTGAGTGAAAATGAGGAAAAGTCCTCTTGTATTTATAATTTTATACACAATTGATGATGTTTGAATAGATGCGACTATTGGGCTTTTGAGCTTACATGAGTTGAAGGTCGACTTGATAATAATTCCATAATCAAAATAAATTCATATCTCCATAAATACTTATCGGAATTAGATATCTTTAGATCAATCCTACACCTCTAGATGAGAGGAATCTAATAAAAGTATTATCAGCCATGAATAAGATGACCCACATGAAGTTTGGCCCTAGTTGCCAATTTAACACTCCCTCTCAACTAGGGAGAACTTCATCTGTAATTTGTCTGTTGGTCGCTACTATTCATCCATCAAATGCACTACCCTGTACAGCCTGACCCTTGCCCTGCTCTACTATATTCTGCCTGTTCTGCTTTGTATTGTTCTGCCTTGTACTGATTTGTATTGTTCTGCTCTGTTCTGCTCTGCTCTTGCATTGTTCTGTTCTACTCTGCTTTTGTCTGTATTATGAAGAAGAAGAAATGATCGAGGATGTATCATACTGACTCAAAGTCAGTCTCAGAGTATGTAACACTGGTCCCAGACCAGTCTCAACCAACCCGAAGTCAGCGTCATAGTGAGTACAACTACACTGGTCCCAAACCAGTATCATCCTCCACTGACTCAAAGTCAGTCTCAGAGTGCGTACCACTAGTCCCAGACCAGTCTCAACCGACCCGAAGTCAGCTTCATAGTAGGTACCACTCCTACCACTGGTCCCGAACCAGTATCGCAGTCTTAGAGAGTGTACCACTGGTCCCAGACCAGTCTTAACTGACCCGAAGTCAGCGTCGTAGTATGTACCACTCTCACTAGTCCCAGACCAGCACTGCATTGACACGAAATCAGTCTCAGAGTATGTACCACTGGTCCTAGACTAGTCTCAACTGACCCAAAGTCAGCGTCATAGTATGGTACAACTCCTACCACTGGTCCCAGACCAGTATCATTGATCCCAGATCAATGGAGGTCATCCTAGTGTAGGAAGTATGATAGATATAGCGATGCATCCATTGCTACTACTATGGACCCTAACTTCATTTCCATGCTCATTGATCAAATGAGAGGTACTTGCCATGAGAACCAGACTGCATGGGTAGGATGCCTTGACAGGAGAACTTAATCAATCCCGTCCTCACAGGAGAACACATCAATCCTGCTACAATCGCCATGGAGAACACATCAATCCAGGCCTCACAAGAGAACACATCAATCCTGCTAAAATCGCCATGGAGAACACATCAATCCAGGCCTCATAGGAGAACACATCAATCCTGCTACAATCGCCATGGAGAACACATCAATCCAGGCATCACAGGAGAACTAATCATCCTGCTACATAGGAGAGCGAATCATCCTATTCCACGAGAGAGTGAATCATCTTGTCCCACAAGAGAGCGAATCATCTTGTTCCAGTGCGCACCACTAGGGGAGGGTGAGTCACTTTGTGGTCGTATGTTGCTCCATTAAGAACCGCAAGCCCTTAGAGCTCCCAGAGCTCAATGTATGCAACATGCAGGACCCTTGTACAAGGGTTTCTTGATGACTCCAAGTCGTTTGGGAAAATCACAGATTAGATCTTTCCTTGGGGCTTTGACAAGTTGTATCGACCTGTACATCATCTTAATACAATGGAGCCTCCTTGCTCATCAACTTACCATATCCCAGATGATGTCTATCTGCTGGAGTAATCGACGAATATGGGATTCCTCAATAATCGAATCCCATCTCTGGTTGTTACAGAGAATCATAGTGCTATGTGTTCAAACAACTCACTAAAGAGCTTCCCCAACCAGGCAGCTTCATACGAGATCATACTGTAGATATGTATCCGGTCTCAGTGGTGCTTATGGCAACCGACTTCTGCTTCTTGCTCATCCATTATATCGAAGCAGAATTCAAAGAGAAACAACAATAAAAAGTGCTCCAGTGATACTCCACACTCCCTGCCTAATCAACATTCGAATAATCATGCAGTTTCATATTTCCGATAGTGTATCTCAATCCATGAGAGATTGTGTCCTGAAGACATCTCAGAAGATTCTTGGCACCAATCTAGTGAGGCTCAACCAAATATAAGCTCACAATGCTAACTAAAAAACATATGTTCGGACGGAGGTTCACCAAGAACATCAATGCGAATGAGTTTTTGAAACTCAGAGGCATTTCCAAAATCTGGTCCAACATCACTACCATATAACTTCTGAAAGTTAAGATCCTCGAGGTAGTCACAGGCTTGTAGTCCACCATACCAAATATTTTCAGAATCTTCACCACATATTTTCCTTGAGATAGGAAAATTTCCCTTGGCTTTTGCCACACTTCAAGTCCTTGGTTCTTCATTTCAAATTCAGAAGCCAACTCCCTCTTACATTTGTGAATGAGAGGGTATGCACCTGTTAGAAAGAGGTCATCCACATACAACACCAGTATGAGAGGCTTGTCATCTTCAACCTTAAAGTAAAGGTTAGGATCGGCTTTACTCCTATTGAATCCCAGCTTCATCAAGTAGCTATCGATCCTCTCATACCATGCTCGGGGTGCTTGCTTCAGCCCATAGAGAGCCTTCTTCAACATGTATACATGAGATTTTCAATCATAAATCTCAAATCCTTCGGGTTGCTCCACATAAACCTCTTCTTTGATCGAACCGTGCAAGAATGTGGTCTTGACATCCATCTGATGTAGGTTCCATCCTTGTGAAGCCACAAGGGCTATGATCAAGCGGATGGTCGTATATCTGGCAACAGGTGCAAATATCACATCATAGTCTATACCTTCCTTCTAGGAGAAACCACGAGCAACAAACGAGCCTTATACTATATCATACTTCCATCTGCTGCAGCTTTATCTTGTAAAGCCATTTTGAAGTAACAATTGTCTTGTCCTGGGGTCTGGGAACTACTTCCCAGACATCATTCTCCATAATGGTCATAGCATCCTTCCATACTTGATGCTTGACGACATCTGAGAATGATGAAGGCTCATTTTGTATGTTTTGCTCATACTAGTCAGGTATCCTTGATACCTGTTGGGTTTCTTACTTTCACGGAAGGTTCCTTGGGGTGCAGCATGTCTTTCAGCATCATCAAGTATCCCCCTAAGCCATGAAGGCCTCTTCCTGGAAGAGGAAGGCTCAGGTGGATAAATAGGATCGATCGGTTCTTCGACATCAGGCATTGTTACATCATCTACCCATAGAGACAGCTTCCACAATCATACGATGCCACACCATTCTACTATGGAGTATGTGGTGTAGTAGTCTCCCTCTTAATGCCAACCTCAGGTATGCCTAAGTGAACCAACTGTAATATATCGGAGGTCTTGCTTAGGCTTGAGGGGAATGGTCCCCTTTTGAGCTTTCCTTCGACACATCCCGAACATACACCTTTTTCTACTTGGAATTCGGGCATCCCTGTTACCATATGTCTTACATCGGGTATATCTTTGTAATGAAGGTGGGAAAACCTCCAATGCCAAAGTTCAGACTGAAGAGATGTGTCATATGACATGACACCTACCTGACTTTCATCGACCTGATATAATGAATCAACACGAAACCCAAGAGTAAAGGCATCTTTAACATTATTTTTCGATACACGTACCTTGCCATTGCTGAAGGTTACCTTGTAGCCTTTGTCTTCCATTACCGAGATGGACACCAGGTTCTTTCGAAGGTTAGGTGCATTTAATACATCCTGGAATTTCTAGCCTTCTTGAATGGTTATCCTCTTCCTTGATTTCCAACATTCCTTTTACCTTTGCTATTGAATTTTCCATCCCTTCGACTACCATGAGAGGGATTTTGATCATCGTCACGGTGAGAGTCCTTTCTATCAGGGCATTCCCTTGCATAGTGACCTGCTTTATTGCAAATGTAACATTGTCCTTTTCTTCCACCCTTAGGTCCAACCTTTCTTTTCAATTTAGACTCGGAGTTATTTCTTTTCTTAGCATGAGAAGAAAAGGCAGTAGGAGGACCTTAAAGAAAGGGAATTTCTTGCTCTTCTACCCTTGTTTCTTCTAGAATGCATCTAGCCATTAATTCCTTGAAACGAGGAATTACATGATTGTTTAGAAGAGTAGTCCTGAACACGTACCATTCGGATGGTAATCCTCCAAGAGTCGTGAGTGCCATTTCCCTATCAGTAATAGTCTCCCCAATAGATAGGAGATCGTTCTTGATCTCGGTGATTCTTAAGAAGTATGCTTGCATACTCTCATCTTTAGCCTTCTTGATTTCCCTCAACTTATTTCTAAGAAACAAAACTTGATTTTCATCATTAACTTTAAATAAACTCACCAATCTATCGTAGATTTCCTTGGAGGTGTTCAGGTCAGAGACATAGGCCACCAAGTGCTTGTCGATAGAGTCCCAGATGATCTTCTTTGTTTTGAATTCTCTGGTTTTCCATTTGTACCTGGCAGCAACGGATGCATTTGATGGAGGCTCAACAATATTGCCTCTCACATGGTCCAACACTCCTTGTTCTTCTATGGTTAGATCGATAGACATCTTCCATCCGTGATAGTCAGCTTTCTCACAGAGCTTGTCCTCAGCAGGAAAGAGTGATGAGGACCCCATTAATCTTTTAGGATAGCCTTTCCAATCTTCTCTTTGGTGATTGCTCTTGCTCTTGCTCGGGCTTTGTCTTCACCTCAGCTCCGATACCATGTTAAGTTATGGTATGTTCTATGCTTATAATAGTTTACTTCTTTGTCTTATTATATTCCACAGATTAGCAATCACATGTACATAAAGTAAAGTGCAGATAGAACATTAAACGATCGACAGAAAACAAGCCAAGACAAGAGACACAAGATGTGGCGGCTAGCCAGGGACAAACCCCACAATGTGTGGGGAAACCCTTTGATCAAATCTTCTTTTATCTTCAATAATTCAACAGAGAGAAATAGTACAATAAATATGATTTATATCAGTAGTAGAAAACCCTAGATCAGCAGCATCAACATTAGCGGCTTCATCATCAAAACTAGGGCAGTCGATATCTCACAAACCGACCGTCGGATCAGTTTGATTCCACCACCAAAAGTTGCAGCCTTCAGAGGAGGTTCAGATGAACCTACAATGTAGTTCAAAATAGGAGGTTTGATGGTGCACGCTAGTCAAACTTTGGATCTGCAGTTGCAGCTTCAGTTTCAGCAGTTTCCTTCAAACTAGGGCAGTCGATATCTCACAAACTGACTGTCGGATCGACTTGACTCCACCACCAAAAGTTGTAGCCTTCAGAGGAGGTTCAGATGAACCTACAACGGAGTTCTAATGAGGAGATCTTCTGGTCCACGCAGACCAAACTTCACTTCTTCAGTTGCTGCCCTAAAATTTGCAACTGCTCCTCCACATGTGTGAGAAAGGTCTCTTTTCTGTGCAGTAGAGAAGAGCCTCTTTTCTACACAGGAGAGAGAGAGAGAGATGTGATGAGATGAGTGAGTGCAAATGAGGAAAAGTCCTCTTGTATTTATACACAATTGATGATGTTTGAATAGATGCGATAGTTGGGCTTCTGAGCCTACATGAGTTGTAGGTCAGCTTGATAATAATTCCATAATCAAAATAAATTCATATATCCATAAATACTTATCGGAATCGGATGATCTTTAGATCAATCCTACACCTCTCGATGAGAGGAATCTAATAAAAATATTATTAGCCATGAATAAGATGACCCACATGAAGTTTGGCCCTAGTTGCCAATTTAACAGATGTTGATCATTCCGCTGCTTGTACTTAGCATTGGCTTTGTCCAATATGTGCTGGACCTGTTGGCGGATGTGTTGAATGTGCTCAATGAAGCTATTTTCCTTGTCGGCTTCGGATTGGACATGAGATGAATCTCCCTAAGTCGCTGCAAATGGTATGGCCACATCAATGGGACATAGTGGCTAGAATCCCAAGCCCACCTGAAAAGGGTTGTGGCCAGTCGAGTTGTGGAGAGCTCGGTTATAGCTGTGATGGACATAGGCGAGGCTCTCATCCCATGTGCATGGATGCTTTGAATTGTACATGCGCAGAATGTGTATGATCATCCTATTGACGACCTCTGTCTGGCCATCAGTTTGGGGATGGAAAGTTGTGGGCTTAGTGAGTTTGGTGTCCAGCATCGACCAGAGACTAGACCAAAATGTACTGAGGAACTTGTTGCCCCGATCTAAGATGATAGACTGTGGGATCCAAAGTGTACCCACACTTGTTCAAAGAAGAGTTTCACAGTGGCTTCTATTGTGATATTCTTCTTGTAGGCCGCCATAATGGCCATCAGTCGACGACCACAAAACCACAGTCGTTGCCATGCTTAGTAGAAGGAAGGCCTGACATGTAATCCATGGAGATGGATTCCCAAGGTCGACTAGGGTAAGGCAGCGGAATATAGAGGCCTTGCTTCTTGATGGTCGGTTTGGCAATGGCACAGACAGTGCAAGATCTGATGTACTTCTTGACATCCTATCAAAGATTTGGCCAATAGAAATACTTTTTTAGTACTGCCACCATTTTCTCGACCTCGAAATGCCTAGCGGCCTGACTGTAGTGCGCTTCCCAAATCATCTTGGCACGCTCGCTTGAAGGAACACAAAGGTGTCCCTGGTGGCATAACAGAGCATCCTGGAGGTGAAAATCTGGAACTTTCTGATCCTCCAAGAGTGTATGGTATGTGTGGCCTAATTCTGGGTCACTTTTCTAGAGAAGTGGCCAATCAGAAATCTCGTGCCCACAAGAGTTGAGCACGGTGGTTAACGCCATGATCAGTGGTCGGCTAAGGCGGTCTGCAACATTATTGGTGCCGCCCTTTTGTACTTGATGTTCAAATGTTAATGTTGCAGGTATGTGGACCACTTCTGATGGCAATCATTCTGCAACTTCCCTTGCGTCTGTATGAACTGCAGGGGTCGGTGGTCTATGTGGATGATTGTTTCCTTCCCCAAAATGTAATGCTTCCGTTGTCGGCAAACCTGCACAATGGAATACATCTCTTTGTCATAAGGGGGATACTTCTGAACTGTGTCTGAAAGTGTCTCACTGTAATATGCCACTGAATTCCCCTGTTGAGTAAGAGCTGCCCCAATAGCATAGTTAGAGGCATCTATCTCGATCTCAAATGGTTGTTGCAAGTCTAGTAATGTGAGCAATGGTGCAGAGAAGAGGTGATGTTTCAACTCTATGAATGTCTTTTGTTGAGATTCAGACCAAAATAATTTTTCTTTCATTGTTCCCTTGGTGACTTGACTCGAGGGCCAAGTGATATTAAAGAACCCCAACACAAACCTACGGTAGGAATTGGCAAGACCTAGAAAGTTGCAGAGCTTTGTCAAAGTGGTTGGGGCTGGCCAATCCCAAATGACTTGGATCTTGGATGGATCCACAAGCACCCCCTGTTCATCAATAATGTATCCCAGATACTAAACCTGGGCCATGCCAAAAGTGCATTTCTCCAAATTGGCACACATTTGTTGCTGCAGTGTTTGGAGAACCTGTCGGATGTGGTGGAGGTGCTTTTCCCAACTCTGGCTGAAGATCAGGATGTCATCTAAGTATACCACTACAATGAGTTGATGAATGGCCACAAGATGTCATCCATCAGCCTCTTGAAGGTTGCAGGAGCATTCGTCAACCCAAAAGGCATAACCAACCATTCGAAAAGCCCTCCTTTGCTTTGAAGGCAGTCTTCGACACATTGGAGGGTTCGATTGGTACTTGGTGATATCCAGACTTCAAGTCGATCTTGCTGAAATATTTTGCCCCCTTGAGTTGGTCTAGAAGGTCATCAATTTGTGGGATCGGGTACCTATTCCAAACAGTGATCTTGTTCAGTGCCCGATAGTCGATACAGAGTCTCCAATCCAAGTCCCATCCTTCTTCTGTACCAACATGATCGGACTCCCACAAGGCGATGAACTCGACTGGATGTGACCTTTCTCCAGCAGCTCCTGAATCTGCGTGTTGATTTCATTGTTCTCTAGAACAGAGCACCAATAGATTGGTCAATTGGGCAACAACGCACCTGATGTCAGATAGATGCAGTGCTTGACTTGACAGTGCAGAGGAACCCCTCCGGGGGAGGTGAAGATGTCCTCGTACTCTTCCATGACCTTGTCCATCTGTTGTTGTCGTGCGGAGAGGCCAAGTCTGGAGGTCGTGGCCACCATCTTCTTCTTTCCCTGAGGGCATATCATTAGGAAAACAAATTTCCCGCTTTTGGAAATGAGCTTACTGCATTGTTTTGCAATAACCAGAGAGATGGCGGTAGGCGGTGCTACCTCCGGTATCCTGTACAAGTTGTTTCCCAAGGTAACAATAATAGTGCGAGGCCTTGACTCATACACAGCATGTCATTTCCACAAGTATGGTTGGCCTAATAATACATCACAAACATCAAGGGGAGCAATGTCACATAATACCTCATCCGTGAAGGGCTTGATGCTATATGGAAGATGACACTGTTGGCTCATGCAAAGATCCCATCCTTGGTGAAGCCACCCAATGGTGTACGGTTTTGGGTGTGTTGTGGTCGGTAATTCCAGCCGCTTCACGACCTCAGTTGCAATGAAGTTCTTTTGGCTCCCACTGTCGACAATGAACTGTAGCAGGGAACCCTTTACCCACATCTAGGAGTGGAAGAGACACTCCTCCCCCTCTGGATCTTTGGGTTCCTCCTTCTAGATCTTCGTGGTGGCAACGGTGGTGTTGGGCTTCGTATCAATAATATGCTTCCCTTTGTCATTCCCCTTGTCGAGTTCGAGTTCTGACTCAGAGTCGGAACATACATCTAATTCCAAGGCCTTTAGCTCGGCCACTAGTGACTGCTTGGCCCGACACTCACTTGTGTTGTGAGTGGAGCTCTTATGGAACTTGTGTTACGAACATCTCGATAACATCCCGATTTTATCTCGAAATCACGATTTTTTGGGCTAGCTGATGTTTGCCGATTTTTAAAAATATTTTTATGGTATCTTAAGTTTGCGATGTTTGCCGATCTTTTACAGATATTTTCGCGATTTTTATGATTTTTTGGTTTTCTGAACCCTTGCCGATTTTATCTCTATCCCGACAACACTTTCCCGTGTCCTTCTTCGGCTTCACAGTGTTGTCCTTTTCTTATGGCTTTGGCGGGTTATTCTTGGTTGTCCCGCCTTGGCTTTGTCCTTTGTTATGCAATTTGGGGGCACCTTTCCCTTGCTTTGGATTCGCAGATCCAAAGTCTCACTTCTTCTGTTTAAACTTCTGCTTGATCTTGACGGTGTATCGGTACGTCATGCCGAGCGAGGAGATGTCCAGGATATATCGTTGTAGGCAGTCGTGGTACTTGAGTACTAAATGTTTCTCAGAATCCTTGATACCCAACTTCGTGCGAAGGGTATGAAAAACATTGGTAAACTCTGGCACATCTTAGTCCCTTCCCTGTCGCAACATGGTCCACTTTATGTATTTGTCCTCATAGCTCCCGATAGGGTAGTACTGCTCCTTGATGGCATCTCGGAATGAATTCCAAGTGGCAGCGACTGAAAACAATAAGGTCATAATTTCATCCTTCTGCTTACGGTAGGTTTCCCACCAGTGTTTGACGTGGGGGCAGCTTTGGGAAGAGCAAAAGTAATCTTTTCCCGGCTAGAAAAATCATGAATAGAAAAATATCCTTCTAGCAGGTTTAACCATTTACTTACGGTGTTTGCATCGATTTGGCCCTCAAATATGGGAATGTCAAAGTTTACTTGTACCTTAAAAAGTGTGGAGCCTCCAGAGTGGCTGCTGGATGTGGATGCCCTGTCGGTGGGCAACCGTTGAAGGATCTGGGCAAAGTTATCCATCATCGCATTCCTTTGTTTCTTGAGGGAATCATCGACCAATATTTTGATAGGATCTCCTGCTCACTCGTCTTTCTTTTCTTTCCCCATGGGCACCCGTCGGTGTTTGTGAGGCTGATCTTATAAAGGTTCAACTAGATCAAGCCCTAACTCCTTATATCCCGACCTCATTGGGAACATGCAAAGAAAAACAGAGAAAGAGAAGACCTCTTTGATACCGCTGATCCGGATTTAAACAGGAACGCAATAAATTACAGATATAACCATAAATATAGAGATGCAGCAGAAATAACACTTCATTTCATTAATAGCAAATACTGAAATATGCTTACAAATAGAATGGAAATGAGACTAGCTCAAGAGATGATAACTTATCTCTGAGAAGAGATGTGGCGGCTACATGCCTCTGAACTGAGTTACAATGAGGCTCTAGGGACTTTTTATTATTGAACGATAAGAGAATCCCCTAAACAGCCAAAATCCTAACTCGAGGAGATGTAACACCAAGAGTTTATGGGCCCTATTGGGGTTAGTTGAGTAGCCAACTTCCCAGGGTCGTAAATTGGTTATATTATTTCTATTTGAAGCGTTTGATACCTCATTGGAAAGATCTCTCTAAGGACTACAACCAATAACATGATTTTTTACTTCCATAGAAATCATCGGCCACATTTTGCCAAAAAACGTCGTTTAGGGCCTCAAAACTGCTTCGGAAGTTCAGGACCTAAAAAATTGACAAATATAGTAAACTGTGCTACAATTAATGAAATTGAAAACACCTGCAAGAACAATGGTGAGGGTACAAGTGGAATACGAGGGTGGCCACCAATATCCACCTGGATCACAGAGAGAATCCAGGAGGACTTTCCGGAAAATACAGAACAAAGAAGCCGGGAGAGTAGACGCAAAGGCATCACAATAGCCGGGAGAGCTGACACAGAAATGTTGCTTGTCATGGAGAATCCAGAACTATCGGAACTACTGGGAACTGCTGGGAGAGATGACACAGAGGGCAGAGAAGGTGACGCAGGGCTGATGTAGAGCCATTGTAGAAATAGCCAGGGTTAGCTAGTCTTGTGCCAGATCAGCTGAAATTCTGCAAGGTGAAGTGAGTTAAAACTCACTCAGATTTTCCACCAGCATTTTTCTCTGTAAAGGATTGCTAGATGAGCATCCTAGATTTGTATTCAGATATTTCTCCTGCATAATAATAAACCCTCAGAAATGCTACACCGGTTTTCCCACATTGGGTTTTTCCAGGGACTATTGTGTCCAAAAATAAGTGTGTCCTATGTATCTTGTTCTTTTCTCTATTTTATGTTTCATGAGATAAAATATTTAATTAGTGTAAGCCGCAAAAGTAATTTGCTTCAGTATTAAGAAGAATAACTTGGTTAATGTGTGTTAAAAATCAAGTAGGTGAAGTAGATTCAGATTTGCTGTAGTAGGGGTTCTTTCATAGTGTAGGAATTTTCACACTCCATTGTCCCAACGCAAACCCTTATAGGCACTGCGTCAACTAGCTCGTAATTTGATCAAAAGCCCAGAGTCTCTGCTCTCAGCTTCCTGGTCTCACACCCTAGCTTTCGGCTGCTGAAACTGACCCTTGCTTTGATTTTCGACTTCCTCTCTCAACCTCTGCGTCACTTCTATGTGGCCCTTCTGACCCAGCGTCAACCCCTGCATCAAGGCCTTTGGATCACTTACTGCCTCTCTCTGCTGATGTATCTCTAACTAAGAATCTCTCTCTCTGGAAGCTGCTATCCCTGCCCCTCAATTGCAACATCTCTCCAATCGATTTTCCTCCTGAGAACTTTTCACCTTAGAAAATCAATTTCCTCAATCTCTTTGTGTGTGTTTTCAAATGAACCCCAAGCCTCCATTTTATACTTTTCCTGTTGAGTCTTCAACGAACGAGATTAAGTCTGTAATCAACAGCTAAGATTAAAACATGACCTGATCCGCCTTCTAGATCATTTTCACCCATATTTTGATTAATAACCATTAATATTTTAATTTCCCTAAGTTTAGACTTAAGAACACCATTAAAAATATTAATTATTTTAATAAAATACAATCCAGGTGGAATTTCACCAAATCATTTCTGGATTATTTAGAACTCATGTTCCTTAGCCTCTCCACTAATTTTCAAGGCTAGAGCACTTCTGATGCTACCAAAAACTAACATTGTTTACTTTGAACATCCCAACCAACTTTTCATACATCTCCTTAGATGTTTCCAAATAAAAAATATAGGCAAACAAAGGCTTATGAATGGAATCAACAATAATCTTCTTAGCTTTTACCTCGCCTTTCTTGTACTTGGTTTGTTCAGCAGCGGATGCTTTTGAAGGAGGTTCTACTATTCTTCCTTTGACATAGTCCATGGCATCATTCTCTTCCAAAGTCATCTTCCATGCATGATAGTTGAACTTGTCCTTAAGCTTGTCCTCGGATTTGAGGAAAGATGTATTCGTCATTGGTACTAGTTCCAAGTCCTTGTTCAACAACTTCCCTTAGTGATTGCTTTGCTTCACTCTTGCTTGGGATTTGTCTTCACTTGAGCTCTGATACCATGTTAATTTTAGATAAAAATGGTATGTTTTATGCTTAAGCATAATTTACTTCAATGTTCCTTCAACAGCCCAATGACAATTTCAAATTATATCCAATAGCAATCACATTAACTTATAACCATTGAGTGTAAATGCAGATAGAACATAAAATCATATGCAGAAGACAAGCCAAGACAAGAGGACACAAGATGTGGCAAATGTTAGGGACAAACCCCATTGTGGGGAAACCCTTTGGTCAATCTTCTTATTATTCTTCAATAGTTCAGCAGAGAGAGAGTACAAAAAGCATAAATACAAGCCCAAAATAGATCTGCCAAATCATCAGTCAATGTAGCCCTAACCAAAAAGTCAACTGTGGTCAAAGCTGCCCTAATCAACCGCTAATCAGCTTGGTCAACAGCAGAATAGTACAGCCTCCAAAGAGGGTAAAAGTCAACCCAAAATAGCTTGGTCAACCCAAACAATCCTTGCTGCAATTTTTGCGTTCAAACCATAAAAGTCAACACTACAGTCAATGTGGTCAAATTGTCCCCAATCTACTTGATTTGCATGCCAAAGAGTGCTACCCAAAAAGATCGAAGTTCTGGCCCAAAAACATAAGTCAACGCTTGGTCAAAGCACCCAAGTCAATGCTGCCCTAATCACAGAAATTTTGGCCTCCTGAAATCAACCTTCCTTCCACACGTGCGAAGAGAGAGAGAGAGCCTCCAAGTGTATGAACCAATCGAGAGAGGAGAGAGAAGATGATGTGATGAAATGAGTGTTTGTCCAAGTGAGAGAAGGGTCAATCCTATTTATACAATTTGTTGAGGGTGAGGAGACCCATCCATTGGGCTTCAAGAGGCTACATTTGATTGAGGCCGACCTTGACAATTTGTCCATGAGAAGAATAAACTCAATATTCCATTTCTGCTTGTCAGAATGAGATGATCTTTATATCAAAATTGTACCTCTCCAAAAGAGGAATCCAATGCAATAATCATCTCCAACATATGAGCTTTCCTTAGGTGGAAGTTGGTCCTAGTTTCCAATTTTAACACTTAGCCAATGACAACAACAACATCAAACCTAGGTTGGTAGAATGGGTTTGTCTTGGCAATGTTGAAAGGAACATCACTCTATAGAAGACACTTACTGACCAACCTATCAGCTTCTACCTTTTGCTTTTTTTTAAGTGTCGATTTGATGCCAGGTTGTGCACCAGGTGTGGTTTTAGGAACAAAAAAGGATGAGAAAGTTGAGGGGTTGGGACATGTGGGTGTAGAAGGTGATGCTGAAGAACCACTCTCACTGCCCCCCACTCTTGAGGCCCCTACAAGTTGGCTTTTTAGTGATGCCCTGGTGTCTTTGCCCTCCTCTTTGTCCACCAACAATTTAATGCTCTACTAGATGATTTCTGGAGATGGTTTTGGGCAAAGTTCTATATTTTGCCCCAAAATTTACCCCAAATGGAGTTTTAATCTGTTGACACCCCCCTGACATGTGTTTTGCACACAACTTGCAAGTCAAACACATTCTATTGACCACCCTAGATGCGAGTATAGTATCAGGTTCACTATATTCCCACATAAGGTCCAAAAGCCTTGGCGTTTTGTTTGAAACTTTGAACTTGAATTTGAACTTGGGCACAAAAAATAATTGAAAAAAAATAAAACTTGCCCATCACATAAGAAACGAACACAAATGTAATTGTTGATTTTAAATTGTAAATGCCTCTTCTCACTCACTTGAACACGCTAAGATTCACTAAACAAGGGTTTGAATTTTTGTCATTTGATTCTTGAAAGTTGAAATTTGAAGTTTTGATTCAATCTAGATTCTAAACAATATTTTGATTCAAATTTCTAAACAAAAATAAGATAAAACAAAGTAATAGAATTATAGAAAGATTTAAGAAGCCATTTGTGTAACAAAGACTAAGAGAGAAATTAAAATACATACCTGGCAACAACAAATCAACACTTTGAATCTCTCACATTGAGCAGTGGAAAAATATCCAAATCCACACCACAAAACTAGCAAATCTCCTCCTCTTGGGCAATGGCAAACACCTCCTCTCTCCACAGGGATGAATGGCAGTAAGAAGAGTGACAAATGACTATTTTTTTTCCTTTTCCGCCACTTATCTATGACCTAGGCAGGCTCCGCACATTTTGGGTCGACCCCTGAATAAATCGTGACTTCTATGATTTAATCTTGACTTTTTCAGCAGTGAAAAAGTCGCCAAAAAATTGGACTTTGTCAATTTAATTGCGACCTTTTGGCGACTTTTTCCACACTGATTTTGACCAAATTAAATGTGATTTTAGGGCTTATATATCACTGTTAAAAATAAAAATTACAGCGGTGGTAAAACAGTGAGAAGCTGGGGTTCATATAGAGAACCAAGAGGCCTTTGGACCTTGTAGATGGCTAGGAAGACATCCAATGAAAACAATAACCTGAAAACACAAAGTTAACCCCAAAATTGATGCAAAACAAATTGTTAGAGATGAAATTCCAATCCCTTGAAGAAAGCCTTGTCTGTAATGAAATCTAGCCCATGTAAGGCTTATGATCTTCTTAATGCTTGCAAAATAGGTCCCAAACACTAGCCTTCTAGGTTGGGTAAGGGCTAGGGCCTTCAGAAAATGTGTTTCTTCCTCAATTTGAAAAGAAGCAACCTGCAAAAATAGCGTGAAAACCCTAGACGTCTAGGATTTTTGAGGTCTCTAATGCTGATTTATTCCACAATCCTTAAACAAATTTAGAATATAAGCCCAAATAGTCAATAATAATAAAAATAAATTCAAAACCCCAAAAACCCAAATATATACAAAATATCAAAAAACTCAAAACCCAATTAGCAAAAATAATTTACAAATTTATTCACAAAATTTACAAATGTACAAGGGTTTTGAAATAAAAATTTATGATAAATAATATTTTTTGATCAAGTTTTTTCTTTGATGAATGGCTGAAAATATTTTAGAAACCCCAATGTATACTATAACCTTAGCGAAGTTTTAATCCACCATACAAATATTTGGGATCCAAGCAACAGTGATTTCTGCCTAAGTTTGTGAACTTGGAAGCCAAGGACTGAAGTACCTACAAACACTATGTATTTATCTCAAAAAATAATTTGTTAATCACATGGGGATCAAGCCACCTAAGATTAGCCCAAAACTATCAATAGTATGATTTTATCTCCATTTAATGAAAAACAGATCTTACCAATATTTAGCACAACATAGAGATGCCCTTAAACACCACATACCACAAATCAATAAGCAAGAACACCTTGAATTGCACCCCAACCTTTTATTATGATAGAAGAAATAGTTTTCAGTCGGACAATAACATTACAAAGATGTTTCAACAATATTTTCTAGCCAGAGATCATCATGCTAGAGACTCAAATGACTCTCTAATTTATAACTAAATCCTCCAAGTGGAAAAATAACGGCTAGTTTCTTTGATCTTTGTCAAAATAATCTTGGCCATTGATAAACTCTTGAAGATCTTTTAAGCTTGGCCGTTCAATTTTTATTTTTGAGGAATTTTCGAATTTCTCATTTAACTCCATTTTTATTAGTTCAAAGTTAATTATTTTGAGCTAATTTCCTCAAAAAATTGACTTTGACTTAACACCAAGGTCAAAGGGTCCAAATTTTCTTCAAATACACAATATTCCCTTGGTGGAAGACCTTCAAAAATTATTTCTTTTAAAACCCACGAATTTTTCCACTTTGGAGAATTAATTTTCCTAAGACAGTTTAATTTGACTCTAATTAATTAATTTTTTGGCTTAGGATTTTTTTTTTTGCTAGAAAAATTAATTAATTTACATAAGAGGGGATTTAATATTTTTTCCACCTTCTAATACATATGATTTTTACATTTAAAAACTTGAATGGGGGAATAAACATTTTGTTGGAAATACTGGGGGGGGGGGGGTGAATCAATATTCCTTAGCAATTAGCACTTTTAAATCCTTTCAGAGCATTAGTTAATCTTCAATTATTATTAATATTTATGCAGTAATAATAGTAACTAAAAGAACATAGTAGGCAAAAGAATTTTAGGTGGAAAACCCCCTCCGGGTCAAAAACCACCGAATGTTTTTCTAATAAATTCTTTAATCTTCTGCCCCAACTGAAATGAAAGCAACAACTTCCTAGAATTTTAGAAAAGAATTCTTCTCTAGCTCCCACTGGAAGGATGCCCCAATGCCCTGGTTTCTTCAGTAATCAACTAAATGGATGCCCCAACACCCTAACGAGCCACAACTCGCCCTAGCACCACCCTACCACCCTGAAGTGTTTACTGGCCCCAACTTGTAGGTGACTTCATTCCCCTACCTAGCACCACCCTACCACCCTATAAAGACAAAAGTGTGGACTCCCGTACTAGGAATAATGATCCATGATACAATATGATTTACAATGATTTTGACTGAACACTCAATCACACTATGACCTGCAACCCAACCATGACATCATCCCAACAGAGACTCCTATACCTCCCAATAATGCCTTTTCAACTCTAAGAAAATTGACTCTTTTACAATAATGACTTTTCTGATGATGACACTTTTACAACTTTACAATGATGACTCTTGGCCTTGACACTTCTTCACAATATACGGATGGTTGTCATGTCTTCAATGGATGTTCCGCTGTAATGCTTCCTTTGATTTGATACTTCTGCTCTTGAATTCTTGCTTGAAGTTGTACTTGAATCTTCTTCTACCTACATGCAAAATTTGCCTGGTGAAACCAATCCCAAAACAAAATAAAATACTGTTCAACTTACCTCTACCTGCAAAACACATGTAAGTGCATAATAATAAATAAATACAAATTAAAATTACAATGTATACCTGAAGTGTGCTCGTCACTTTTGTTGTTGACTTGTTGCAATAGTAGACAAAGGCTCCGACTCTTGATATAATCATGGACTCTATGCAAGACTATATCCAAAACTGACCTAAATATATATACAATAAAAACTAATGACAGACCCTAGACTTGTGATGGACCAAGTTCTAAGTAGAACAACAGAGATCATTTTATCAATTATGACAAGACAAATAACATGAATTGACAACATCATATAGATTTAGCAGACTTGGTGTAGCATCAAGAATATGTAGCACCAAATGTGTAGTATCAAGATTAGGACATCTGAAATGTGGTATCAAAACTAACTGTGACATATAGAGACATAGAGATATAACTGAGACCTTGTATGTACTTACGTTGTCGTGCAAAAACATATGTCAGAGATGATACTCATATTTCAAATGTAAACACTAATCATACATACCTTGTTGTAGGAGACTTACCCTTGATTGTTGATGTGTGGTCCTTACTGCAGTGATCCCTAAATGCATGCTTTTTCTTGCCTTCTAGGAGCTCAATATTGAATCTGTTGTATCTATGTAATTTTGGATCTCCAGGGTCTTCAATTTCGTCTTGTGGTGTCCCTCTAAGTCCTCTTTCTAACCCCGTAGGTCTGATCAAGATTGGATTCTTCAAGAAACAGTTGTGCCCAATATCCCACGATGACCTGATTATAGACTAGTTCAGTAGAAAAAAATTGTACGAAGTGCCATGTGTCACTGTTGCGACCTTCAGCCATGAAAATGCTACTCAACAAGCTACAATCCGTCCTCTTTATTTGACTATTCATGAAATTTGAATTCAATGCTCCAAGATAAAGTTATGACGATTTTCCCAACGTCACCTGTTTGACATGGAATTCGGGAGCCTGCAAAAACCCTAATTTCCTCAGATCATATCTCCGAAAATATAGCGAACCAAGATCTCCAATTCAATCACGAGGATCATCAAGATTTTGACTCAAATGAGTTATAATTTCAACTTCTAAAGCTTCGTAGAAAAAAAATTATTGCGAAAATTTCACAATGACCTATTTTAAGCCACAAAATCCCTACTAGAGGAGGATATGAGGTTCATTATTTATATGAATGTCTTGAGTTGAGAGGGTCCTCAACATCTGAATGTTGGAGGGATTTTAGGATAATTTTTTTATTATTATTAATTTTTGACTACTCAATGACCACAACCAATTATGAGTTCCATGCCACAACCCCATAGGGTTTTAGCCCACTAACTAGGGTTACTAACTTCAAACATGAATATCTCTCAAACCATGAAGAATTACTTGGTGTGCCATATATCAACGGAAACATCTCAATGAGTAGAATCCATATAGAAGATCCTTGACTCAGAATAGAGTAAGTTGTCAAGTCAAAATTCCCATGCAAGATCGAGGTAGCCCCTGGTGCTACTTGGGTTGACATCAATGACAACCACTGATCAACAATCTCCCCCTTTGGCATTGATGGCAACACAAGTACTCCCTACGATCATGACACCTCTTCCTACTGCCTTCTCTCCTCTTTTGTCATCAATGGCAAAGGGTAACTCCCCCTGACAAATAGCCATCCTGTAGACTTGTACACACCTCCACTCCCCCTTTCTACTCGAGTAGATAAGAGAAAGAGTCTAATGAAAACTTGGGAGAATCCCAAGCTTTTGGCGAAGATACTCAAATGCTTCACGATGTAATGGTTTGGTAAAGATGTCAGCAATTTGTTCCTTTGTGCCAACATATTTAATCTTGATATTCTTTTCAGTGACCTGCTCTCTAACAAAATGATATTTAATCAGAATGTGATTCGTTTTGGAATGCATCACAAGATTCTTCGAGATGTTGATGGCACTGGAGTTATCACAAAAGATGGGAATAGGCTCATCGAACTTGACTTGAAGATCTTACAAAGTTTTCTTCATCCAAAGAACTTGAGTACAACAAGTTATTGCCGCAACATATTCTTCTTCTTCTGTGGTTAACGAGATTGAAGACTTCTTTTTACTTAACCATGAAACAAGACAACCACCTAGATAGAATGCTGCTCCACTGATACTCTTACGATCATCGACACTTCTTGCCCAATCTGCATCTATATAAGCTTGGATAACCAGATCATTTCCTTTGGGATACTATAGGCCATATTCTGTTGTTCCCTTAAGATATCAAAGAATTCTTTTGATGGCAATAATATGAGATTCTTTTGGTGTTGCTTGGAATCTTGCTACTTGTCCAACTGCTTGCATCACATCAGGCCGGGAGGCTGTCACATATAGGAAACTACTAATCATGGATCAATACAACCTTTAGTCCACATCCTTTGACGAATCTTCTAAGCTTAACTTGCAACCTATTATCATGGGGGTAAGGACTGGCTTGCAATCTTCCATTTGGAATTTTTTGAGAATTTCCTTGATGTACTTATTAGAATATTCCTATTTAGTATTTAATACTCATTCTTTTCGCTGTTGCTATTTTTATTCGTTTAAGCAGTTTCTTAGATGAAACTGAGTGTTTCCATATTCTACATAGAAACTTGATGTTTCTATTATTGTAAATATCTCTGTATTATCATTGAGCTTCTTGCTCATTCTAATTTAATTCATTCAATATTCTTTTATGGTATCAGAGCGAGGTTAAGAGATTTCTTGAACAGTTATTCTCTCTGCATCCTAATCTCTTGAGTTCTTTCTTTCATTCATTTCTAAGGTCGAGCCCTCTGTAAGCCAGGTAGCCTTCACTGAGTCTTAGCCTCGGCTTTGCTCACTGTGATAAAAGCTTACAGTCGTCTATCTCGATACAGAAATGGATTCTTCTCCTGCATTATCATTTCTCTGAGGAATTAAAAATTGAAGAAACTCTTGGATCTGGTTTAGAACAAAATTTAGCCTTCCCTTGCTGGTGTACCGATTCCGTTTGGATAATCGTAGTCGGTTCTTCGTCTGTGTCGTGTTCTCAACATCAAGCAGCGAGGAAGAAATCATCCGCTTCCACTATTTACAGAGTTTCATTCGTAGTGGCGGCTGTGGCCGTAGCTTCTGCTCCATTTGTATCGAAGCCGCTGTTTTCTTCGCTTCAGCACTTTGTGGCGGTGACCGTTTCGTGGGCGCGGGATTCGTTCTCTGGCTGGCTGACTCCGCCATATTTGTTTTTCCTGTTGAACTGCATCTTCCTCGCATTTCCAACTCAGCATTAACTATAAGATCGGGTGCCCGCACCGTCCGTATCTGAACGAATACTTATATTATCTATGTCTTGTCCGCGATAAGTTTGTTGCCAAAGCTCTTTAATGATCTTGTTTATTGTATCATTCTCGCCATACATGCCAATTCCGACGGATTTCCGGCTCGGAATCAATCGCACGATCAGGAACCCCAGGAGCTGGACCACCATCGCAGTTTATCGGAATTAGCCCAGGAAATCAGCGGGACCAAAGCGGGATCATGGTCACTCGTAGACAGTGAAAATTTGAGGAAAATTAAAGCCGCGGCAGTATTCTCCGACATGCAATCTGTGTGCAGCGTGGGTTTATCAAAATGACGGCTCACGTGGTTTTCACTTTTTCAGCCCACGTATTGGTCATTATACTGATTTTTTTTTGCTAGTTAAAAATATAGCGCTCATTTTTTTGTGGAGATATATTTTTGCTAGGTAAATATATATATATATATATATATATTTTAAACCTGTCTCCCAGAACAAATTCTGTTTTGATTTGCACCAGGATAAGCGGGCAACTACATTTTTGTGTCAGATTTCTGTATTGTCTTTGGGAAAATGGCCACGCTCACCAATCTGATGTTAGAAGGAAATCAACGCTTTAATGGCAGCAACTATAACATTTGGAAACAAAGAATGTTGACCATTTTTGAATACAGGCGTCTTGATCAGCTCATTTTGGGCAAAGAGCTTCGTCTCGGTACAGCTGGTACCAATCAAGATAAATTTGATGATCGAAATCGAGAGGCTGTTATGCTTCTCAAGCTCTCTGTCGCTGATGATCAGTTACCGCAGATTCCTTCCGGCAAGACAGCTGTCGAGATTTGGGAACAGTTGAAAGAACTGCACGAAACATCTGACAAAAGCAGAGCTTTTTTTCTCAAAAATCAGTTGTTCTCCATCATGATGGACGAACATATGTCTTTACAGGAACATCTCAACAAAATTAAAGACATTCGAGATCAGCTCGAAGCTATTGGTAGGACCATGGAGGAAGAAGATATGGTAGTCATTACTTTGAAAAGTCTACCGAAATCTTATGAACATTTCATAGAAACACTCAACATTACCACCACAAATGTTGATCTGAAGTTTCCAGAGCTATGCACCAAACTCCTGCAGCAGGATCGGTGGAAACAGCAGTTTGGTAGTGGTGCTTCATCAGTGTCTTCGGAAAATGCATTTGCTGCAAAATATCAGACCTCTTAGTCCTTTCAGCAGAAAGGCTCTTCTCAGCCTTTTGATCCTGCTAGGAAGAAAAGTGTGCAGTGTAATTACTGTCACAGGTTCGGTCACATGAAGAAAGATTGCCGACAGAGGATTGCTTCTGAACAGAAGAAACAGGGAGGGCCCCATCAGACAACAAATGTTGCAGAACATTCTGAGCAGACAGATTCTGCCTTTTACGCCTTTATGGCTAAAAGGTCTTCAGATCATGTTCCTTCCTCTGCCTGGTACATTGGTTCTGGTGCATCACGCCATTTCTCTCACAGGCGTGACTGGTTTATTGACTTCTCACCTTTCAGTGATTCCGTGGTATTTGGCGGAGGTGAAAAGTACACAGTAGTTGGCAGAGGTACAGTTCAAATCTAGTCTGGTGGGCGCACACTCATCTTTCTGAATGTATACTATGTCCCTGGTATGGAAATCAATCTGCTGTCTGTCAGCCAGATTATGAGGAATTCTCCTCAGCTTGATGTAGTGTTCAGTGCACACAAGTGCTCTATTATTGACAGGGAGACTAGTCTAACAGTTGCTGTTGGCCTCGAAGACCATGGTCTATACAGACTACTTGACACCGGTGACTCTTCAGAAGTGGCTCTAGCAGCACGTGTCTCTCCCATCAGCACTCTATGGCATCAGCGATATGGGCATCTAAATATGCAGTATCTCTCTCGGCTCTCTCGGGAGGGACTTGTGTCAGGATTACCTGATATTCAGACTCAGCAGTTGGGGGTATGCAGCGCCTGTCAAGCGGGAAAGCAACATCGGTCTTCATTCAAGGATGGAGAATCTTGGCGAGCATCTAAGGTACTCCAGTTACTTCATGCTGATATTTGTGGACCTATGAATACAACTTCTATCACTGCTTGCAAATATTTTTTACTTATTGTTGATGATTTCAATAGAAAGATGTGGGTATATTTTTTAAAAAATAAATCTGATGCACTTAGTACATTTCAGAAGTTTAAAACCATAGTTGAAAAAGAGTCTGGCTGTAACATCATGACCCTTAGGACCGACAATGGGGGGGAATTTTGTTCTTCAGCTTTTGCCAACTTCTGTGATATTCATGGCATCAAACATCAGTTAACCACCCCCTACACTCCTCAGCAGAACAGTGTTGTCGAGCGTCGCAACCGCACGGTTGTTGAAATGGCTCGTTCCATGCTACAACACAGGAGTGTTCAAAAAAAAAAATCTGGGCTGAAGCAGTATTTACTGTTGTTTATCTTCTTAACCGATCACCTACTCACGCTGTTAAAGGGAAGACTCCTGAAGAGGTTTGGTCTGGCCGTAAACCTAAGATCAGTCACCTCAAAGTATTTGTCTCAGTTGCATATGTTTGGATTCCACCTGCTAAGCGCTCTAAGTTGGATTCCAAAAGCCAGAAACTCATGATGACAGGTTACAGTGATCATCACAAGGCCTATAGGCTAATAGATATAGCCATCGATCGTCTTAGCTTCAGTCGTGATGTAGTATTTGATGAAGACAGAGGATTCTTTCAGTCTTCTTCTTCTGAGCAGTGTTCTGAGGATCAGCCTCACAGTGTTCTTCCGGTCGGTCCACCTGATGGGAGGGATGATATAGCATCAGTATTTGATAATACTCTATCTGAGCTTCCTCCAGAAAACAACCCTCCTCTTAATGCCCCTATTGCTCTTGAGTCTTCTCCACCTCCTCCTGATATTGGTTCCTCTACTCTTCGGCCTAAATGGTGGGCTAAAACCATTGGTGATCTCCGAGATGATGAGCTTCTTGAAGGTAGAACTTCTAGACATAAGAACAAACAACAGTCTACAGTCAATTTTGCTCTTATGGCTAACCTTCACAGTATTTTTGAGCCTCAAACCTATTCAGAAGCTAAGGGTACATCTGAGTGGGAACAAGCTATGGAAGCCAAATTCCAGAGTCTTCAGAAGAATCACACCTGGACACTTTCTGATCTTCCTGCAGGGAAAAAGCCCATAGGCTGCAAATGGGTGTATAAAGTGAAATACAAAGCTGATGGAATCATAGACAAGTATAAATCTCGTCTTGTGGCTCGAGGGTTCTCACAGATGGAAGGCATCGACTATGAAGAGACTTTTGCTCCTACAGCCAAGATGATATTGCTATTTAGATGCGCGCGACCCTTTTGTTTGGCAACTCCATTTTGGGAAAACTCAGCATTTCTGGATTTGTCGTGAAAAGTTACACTTGCTCAGCCATTGCCAAGATATTTCACCAAGTTTTGGGCCTCCAGAAAGTCAAAAAACAAGCAAAAAATGACTTTCTGCCACATTTTTGACACACAGGAAGCAGCCTTGGGAGATTGCAATTTTGGAGGGGCAAATGACCACCAAATTCAGAAATTCCACATAGGTTGGAATGTAGACATCCAGACCTTTCCAACAAGCCCACTTTTGCCTCATTTGGACACCTAGAAGTGCCTCAAAAGTGCCTCCAAAGGCGCGCGACCCATTCAGGAATTGCGCGCGACCCATCAGACAGTTTGCACAGGAATTCAACCTACAGCTCAGCAGAACGCAGTTTTGACTGGATTTGACTTTTTGGAGTTGATTTTCATCCTCCTTGTTGTAAATGATGTAATTTTATGATATTTTGACACTTATTTATCTCTTCTAGAAGATTAATTCATAAGATAGGCAAAAATTTAGTGAATGAATTGGTTTCCTAGCTTATAGAGACAAGTTGTTTTGACTGCCTAGATTTTAGTGCTCAGTTTAGAATTGGTTGAAACAGCTCCTAGAAGGATGAGCTCGATCCCTAGAGACAAGGAAAGGTGTTAGCTTGCCTATATTATGTATTTTCTTAGTCATTTTCAGGGGTTGGAGGGTTGGACTCTTGAGGGAGAAGCTCTTATTGTATTACTCACTGTATCTCTGCAATTTTTGGCAAAGGAAGACCAGGGTTTTGCAGTCCTTTTTGGGATTCTTGTGGTCACATGTATTGATGGTGTGTTTCTCTTTGTACTTGTAAGTGTGTTATGTGAATCATTTCCTTACTTTTCCTTCTGCAAATTAGGCAAATGAAGTGTTAAAGTAGAATTCATGACTGTCATGCTCTACTTTTAAGTTTGCTTACTATCAATGTTTTCAACTGTTTAAGGGGAATTCAAGGTTATTGCTTGCTCTCCTTAACTCCTCACCGGTCATTCTCATCCATCCACCTCTATCAAAGGCATCAATACTGATGAGCCCCAATTTTTGGTACAATTTGGGCTCATATTGGCCTACTTACCTTGCTCAACCATTCATATTTTACCACTTATGCATTCATTTCTTAGTATATTCGTGTTGTTTGTAGGAAGAAGGGCAGGCATTATATCTATGTGACTAATACATGATGATTTCAGGTTCTTGGCATTAAAGAGACCAAAAGACCACGCAAAAGGAGACAAGGAGACAACAAAGGTGACATTGCGGGTTCATAGGGAGGTTGTCCACAGTCTTGATGACCCTCCTGGTGATTTTCACCTTCACTCCGAGCTCTAACAGCTCTCCCCACCGAGCTTAAAGGCAGCCAACACGTTCTACAGGATCAGCAGTTTTACAGCAGTTTGACTTTCAGTTGGACAGCCAAGCTCCACGAATGGAGGAAGCCAGCTTGATCTTCATTTTGTATAAATATGAAGGCCGTAGCCTTTGTTAGGAGCTTTTTGAACTTTTGGATTGATATTGTAATTTTGGAGCATAGCTCGGTGTTTGTTTTTGTAAGCCAGTTTTGGCATGACATTAGACTTTTGATTATGAATAAAGGCAAGCAGATTTGGATCTAATTTTGAGCTTTTAAGGGAGCTATAGCTCTCAGGTTAGGGCCCAACCTGAGAGCAATAGATCTCCTCTTCTTGTAGTGTTATTTACCTTTCTTTCCAGCACTTTGTTTACTTGTTTTGATATGCATTTCAAGAACACAGATTTGATTTCTTTAATAGGATTGAGTAGGATTGGTTTATGATTAAATTACTTTCAGCTGTTTAGATTCGGATAGGAGGTTTGTAATCCACTGGAGCTCCAAGAAAAGGTTGTTAGAGATCACTGCCATCTCTGTTTAGGGATTGGGGTGCAGTCTATACCAACCACCAAAAAACGCAGCCTTTTCTACTTTCATGCAAGCTGCAACACAGTCGGTTTAATCGTGGATCCTTCCATGCACTTGCGCTCTTGAGCCATACCTCGTCATTGCAATTCCATGCACGACTTTTCTTCATGATTTACATCACTGTTTATTGAATTCTCGTTTTTGGTGCAAGACATAAGTCATTTGTTTCATTTACACTGCTCCATATCATTTTACTTCCTTCTTCTTCTTCTTGACCTCTCCTCAAGCCACCTACTCGACCTCTGTTTAGCTCGTTTACCTTCCAACTCATCCATTGCCACGTAGCTTCATCTTTTTGACCTTTCGTTGCTGCCATCCTTCTATCCACCAATCAACTCCGTGCACTCTCTCTCCATCTTATTCCTCTGCCCCTGAGCCATCACAAGTTCCATCTCCACCTTACCTATCCACCCAAGCCGTTCCATCACTTCACCATCACCCAAAACTTCCACTTACAGCACATCCTGTAGAAGTTAGCAGACTTCCTGTAGAATTCCTTAGTTTCCTGTAGGATCCCCTGCAGACATCCTGTAGGAGCCTGCAAACTTGGTTGTCGAGCATCTGAACGTTGTAGACTTCTGTGGACTGATGCTAGGGACCCTCTGGGACCTCTCCTAGCCCTCCTGACCTCTCCCAAGCTTTCTCTCCCTTTGCACCACCTCTGCACAGCCAAACCCTAATAAGAAACAAAGTCATAATCACTCCATCCACTTAAGCAAAAATACAAAAACAATGTTCTTTTTCATAGAAGTAGTTTGAGTTCATTCATTTCACATCATTAGAGGTAATGGCATCCTTTTTAGACACTTGCACTTTCACTATTGCATCATAGAGGTCAAACTAGTCAAATTAGGGTTTACTAGGGTTTCATGTTTTGGTTGGCTTTCAGTTCACTTTTGCAAAGTAGATCAATTTCCCTCGAGATAGCCTTCGTCCATCATTTAGAAAGCTTCTTCTGAAGAGCATATAGAAGTTGGCTTGAGCCCTAGCGGACTTGTGCAGCTGACCTAGTGACAGCTGCGACAAGAGCTAGTACTTGTGCATACAGCACCGTCGCTTCCAAGTTTGTACGAACTACCGGGTTGATAAAATTAGAGATAGGGAACCCCAGGAGTTGTAGCATTATTGCTACAATACTGGAGCCCACCAAATACTGTCTCCTACCTCGCCCCAAAGAAACCCTTGCAGAAACTGTGTCCAATCCCCGCATCCAATATTGCCTTTCCCCAACTTTCCACCAAAACCCTAAAACTCCCCAATTCAAACTTTTTAATCAGTTTACTAGACTAAAATCAGTGTTTCCTTATTGGTTATCTCGCCCTTTGAAGATCTTATATCGAGATAGACCGGAGAGAGCCCTCTCCTGCCCCGTAGGGTTAGCTACGAGGCTAAGTGGTTTGATGTTGCCTTGGAGTTTGCCTTTCTCAGCGTGAGGTGAAATTTCAAGCGCTAACATATTGGCGACCATACTGGGGAGAACAAACTTGTTTGTGGGTTGATGTGTTTGTTTCATAAGTCTTAGACGAAGCCTGAAGTTATGCCAGGTAGCCTTCGAAACGCTTTTGCTTTGCATTAGCGGAAGTAGATAAACGCTGCTTCAGTCCATCTCCATGAGCTTGAGAATACAACACTTCATTTGCATTTTACCCCAGTACACGTATCAAGTTCAGATCTGATTGTTGATGGTGGACAACGATCAGACACTTGAAAGGCTGAAATCATTCACTTGGCGACTCTAAATCATTTTCGAGATCAGATCCAAAGACTCCACTGGAGGATGATCCTGACCAGCAGAAACATGAAAGGACAATATGGACAGATCAGGTACTCAAGTTGGAATTTCATTCAAGACATGTTGTTCTTTGTCATAAATTATCTCTTCTCTTTTCCCAAGAATGTCAAGACTGCGTTACAAAGTATACTATGCTTGAGAAAATATCCCAGGCCTGCAGTTGATTCCTTCCCTTTGAAAAGTGTGAAAACCAAAGATTTGCATGCCTTTGAGCTTGATCAAGATCCTTTTTCCGAATTTTGTGATGACCATCTTCAAATTGATGAGTCTCAAGCAACCAACACTGATTCTATACCTGCTGTACATACCCCTACACCTTATAAAATTCCAGATCAGTATAAACCTCTTGTTTTACCTTCTGTTCTCCACGCTTTCCCCAAAAACTATGATCTATACTTGCCGAGGTTTGATGGTGAATGTAAGAATGTCAACGCTGAGCAACATGTGCAGAATTTTGAGAATTTTCTAGATCTTTTTGAAGTTGATGATGAAGATGTTAGTATAAGGCTTTTTGCTCTTTCTTTGCAAGCCAAAGTGAAGAGTTGGTTCAAAGCCCTGCCTGATGCAAGCATTTCAGATTTCCAGCAGTTCGTCAAAGTTTTTCTCGACAGGTGGATGATCGGACAGAACCTTTTCTTGATTGTAGAAGAGTATAACCAGCTGAAAAGATTGCCAGGGGAGACAGTACAACAGTTTTCAGCCAGATTTAATCAAGTTTATTATTCAATGCCAGTTGATATCAGACCTTCTCCTAGATCTGCTCTCTTGCACTATCCGGGTGCCTTTGATCCGGAAATGGAGTTTCAGCTGAGAGAAAGGAATATTGCAACACTTCACGAGATGCAAAACAGTGCAGTAAATGTAGAGGCTCATCTGCTGATCCGAAGGGCAAGGTTGAAGGAAGAAGAGATGAAAAACATAGATCCGGAAAAATTGACATCTCTAGAGGTAAAGCTTGACATTTTGGTAAGTGCAGTAGAGAAGATGATGGACAAGATCAACGCAAGGAATGATTATGATGTTCAAGCTCATGGCTTGCTGATTGAAGAAGAACAAGTTGCTGATCCAAAACATTTTGTTTCTTATCCTAGTTGTCATAGATCTGATAATGATTGTTTTGTAGATCACCTTGGCGAAGAAAGAACTGTTGATATGACCTGCATGCTTGATGATATGTTTTATACCGATGATTTGCCTCAGTATGATGATGATTATGTTCTCCAAACAGAAGCTAATCTTGCAGACAAATCAACAGCTAGTTTGTGGGAGGAGGAAGTTCATTTTCAGCAGATTGAAAACAATGTTCTGCCATCACATATCAGCTATGACAGTGATGAGGAAAGTACAGCAAAGTTTGAAGTAAGTGAAGGATCTTTACCTTTTTGTTTTGATTCATGTCAGTTCATTAGAGACAACTTCCATGAACTTAGAAATCAGCTGTCAACAAGTCTTGATCTAGACCATCTTGAAGGCAATAAAAACCTTGTTCCAGACTTCTCATATTCAGATTTGCAGCCCCCACATGCCATTGGTTGTCAAGTCGCAGATGAAGGCATGGAAGCTGACATATTTGATCAAATGATACAAGAAGGTTCCCTACCATTCTGTTTTGAATCATTTCAGTATTTGAAGGGAAATTTGCATAGTCCATATTCAGTGAAGAATGAGCAGCATGTAGGCAATCATGTAATCACAATGGAACCAATAGAAATGGGATTGCAGCAGTCTTTTCAAGTTTTTCATGATCCAATAGCTGATGTTTTGGATGAGGTTTGCAGTCAAAGTTTTTCTCCATTGACTACATGTGAGCTTGAAACATGTGCTGATATGAATTTGATCCGGCAGCCGATTTCTTTGTCATTTTCAGCAGAGGTCTCGTCACAAGGCTCAGATCAAAGTTTGCATTCATGGTATGAGGAAATGAGAAGTAATCCATCGGATGAGCTAAGTTCCAGTGTGCTTGAATTTCATGATCCTTATGCAGTGTTTTTGGAGGCGGATAGAGAATCCATATCATTTTACGGATCTGTTTCTAAGTTCTCATGGGAGTTGCCTTTCAGTAGTTCTCTTTTGTTGTTCATAAGTGAGCACTTGCGGACACTTCGAACAGCAAATGGGATACTTACTTGGTTGCATTGGTTGTTTCATTTCACTTGATCAGGTGATGAATGAAACTGTTAGAGTAGGTTTTGATGAATAAGCTCCCCTTTGAGCATCATTTCCGGTTTGTCGGTTGTGTTTAAGTATTGAGTCAGTTTTTAATTGAGTGAGAGTCAATTTGTGTCATCTGAGTCATCAGTTTTCAGTCATGCGTTTTAGCTTGAGTTTTTGACTCCATTGCCCAATGGATGAAAACACTGGTCTGCTCTCCTAGAGGTCTGAGGTTCTTAGCACCTCCAAGGAGCTACCATCCCCATTGGAGCCAAAATGTTAGTGTAAGTCTTTCCAACCTTCCTCCAGTGATTAAATATGCTCTTACAAAGTGGTCTCAGAGTGTCAAGGTCAAATTTTGTCATTTCAAAGAGTTTTCAAGCAAAATTTGGTCACTAGGCATTAGGTCTAGGGTTTGCTTTAACTCCTTCTAAATTTGTCCAAATGTCGGTCCATGTCACCATTCAGCTAAGTTTATCGTCATTCATAGGGTTTTCATTATCATCTCAGTGTCTAATGAGTCATTTTACACCTTGTTCATGCTTCAGTTGCACCTAGGCAAGGTCATTTCCCTCTCCTAGGGTTTTGAAAGCCAATTTCTCTTGGACAGTCAAATCATCGGCAAAACTTGTTTCCAGATGTTCATATACCTTCCCCTATCCTTAAAGTACCTTATCAAATGCTTCCCATCACTGAGATCCCCCAAATTCCTCATTTTTGCACAAACCCTAGTTTCTTGCTACAACCTGGCAATTTTCTAGGTTTGGCCTGTGTTTTGCCCTTTTGGACCCCTTCCCCTCGCTCAATCTCTAAGATTCCACTTTCCCCTGCTTCCTAACATCCCTCCCCACTCCCACAAATTTCTCCAAGAATTTAGAAGCCTCTTATCCCCTTCATTTCGCTTCATTTCCACGAAATTCCTTGCTTCACACATCGGGATCAGTCTCACTCAAAAGTCGTTTCAGAGCAATCAAAAATGAATTTTGGAAAACTGAGAGAGGTTTTTGTCCACAACAGGCCAAGGAAGAAAAACTTCCTTCACTTTTTGCACAGGTGTCATGGTTTTAGAGAAATGTCAAAATTGCAATCGCCAGATCCAAGGAGGTTGGCCAAGGCACTAAAACGACGGAAAAGGCCCGATCCACTCCAAATTTTGGCCAAAGCCTCTTTGACTGAGCATGGTACTTTATTGGGGACTCCCAGCCCAAATTTCAAGAAATTTGGAGAAAATTTTGTCAATTGTGAATTTTTTGTGTCAAACACAGGTTTTCTCCACCTTTCGTTTGGCAACTCCATTTTGGGAAAACTCAGCATTTCTGGATTTGTCATGAAAAGTTACACTTGCTCAGCCATTGCCAAGATATTTCACCAAGTTTTGGGCCTCCAGAAAGTCAAAAAACAAGCAAAAAATGACTTTCTGCCACATTTTTGACACACAGGAAGCAGTCTTGGGAGATTGCAATTTTGGAGGGGCAAATGACCACCAAGTTCAGAAATTCTACTTGGGTTGGAAAGTAGACATCCAGACCTTTCCAACAAGCCCACTTTTGCCTCATTTGGACACCTAGAAGTGCCTTCAAAAGTGCCTCCAAAGGCGCGCGACCCATTCAGGAATTGCACGCGACCCATCAGGCAATTTGCACAGGAATTCAACCTACAGCTCAGCAAAACGCAGTTTTGACTGGATTTGACTTTTTGGAGTTGATTTTCATCCTCCTTGTTGTAAATGATGTAATTTTATGATATTTTGACACTTATTTATCTCTTCTAGAAGATTCATTCATAAGATAGGCAAAAATTTAGTGAATGAATTCGTTTCCTAACTTATAGAGGCAAGTTGTTTTGACTGCCTAGATTTTAGTGCTCAGTTTAGAATTGGTTGAAACAGCTCCTAGAAGGATGAGCTCGACCCCTAGAGTCAAGGAAAGGTGTTAGCTTGCCTATATTATGTATTTTCTTAGTCATTTTCAGGGGTTGGAGGGTTGGACTCTTGAGGGAGAAGCTCTTATTGTATTACTCACTGTATCTCTGCAATTTTTGGCAAAGGAAGACCAGGGTTTTGCAGTCCTTTTTGGGGATTCTTGTGGTCACATGTATTGATGGTGTGTTTCTCTTTGTACTTGTAAGTGTGTTATGTAAATCATTTCCTTACTTTTCCTTCTGCAAATTAGGCAAATGAAGTGTTAAAGTAGAATTCATGACTGTCATGCTCTACTTTTAAGTTTGCTTAATATCAATGTTTTCAACTGTTTAAGGGGAATTCAAGGTTATTGCTTGCTCTTCTTAACTCCTCACCGGTCATTCTCATCCATCCACCTCTATCAAAGGCATCAATATTGTCTCCTACCTCGCCCCAAAGAACCCCCTGCAGAAACTGTGTCCAATCCCCGCACCCAATATTGCCCTTCCCCAACTTTCCACCAAAACCCTAAAACTCCCCAATTCAAACTTTTTAATCAGTTTACTAGCCTAAAATCAGTGTTTCCTTATTGGTTATCTCGCCCTTTGAAGATCTTATATCGAGATAGACCGGAGAGAGCCCTCTCCTACCCCGTAGGGCTAGCTACGAGGCTAAGTGGTTTGATGTTGCCTTGGAGTTTGCCTTTCTCAGCCTGAGGTGAAATTTCAAGTGCTAACATATTGGCGACCATACTGGGGAGAACAAACTTGTTTGTAGGTTGATGTGTTTGTTTCATAAGTCTTAGACGGAGCCTGAAGTTATGCTAGGTAGCCTTCGAAACGCTTTTGCTTTGCATTAGCGGAAGTAGATAAACGCTGCTTCAGTCCATCTCCATGAGCTTGAGAATACAACACTTCATTTGCATTTTACCCCAGTACACGTATCAAGTTCAGATCTGATTGTTGATGGTGGACAACGATCAGACACTTGAAAGGTTGAAATCATTCACTTGGCGACTCTAAATCATTTTCGAGATCAGATCCAAAGACTCCACTGGAGGATGATCCTGACCAGCAGAAACATGAAAGGACAATATGGACAGATCAGGTACTCAAGTTGGAATTTCATTCAAGACATGTTGTTCTTTGTCATAAATTATCTCTTCTCTTTTCCCAAGAATTTCAAGACTGCGTTGCAAAGTATACTATGCTTGAGAAAATATCCCAGGCCTGCAGTTGATTCCTTCCCTTTGAAAAGTGTGAAAACCAAAGATTTGCATGCCTTTGAGCTTGATCAAGATCCTTTTTCCGAATTTTGTGATGACCATCTTCAAATTGATGAGTCTCAAGCAACCAACACTGATTCTATACCTGCTGTACATACCCCTACACCTTATAAAATTCCAGATCAGTATAAACCTCTTGTTTTACCTTCTGTTCTCCACGCTTTCCCCAAAAACTATGATCTATACTTGCCGAGGTTTGATGGTGAATGTAAGAATGTCAACGCTGAGCAACATGTGCAGAATTTTGAGAATTTTCTAGATCTTTTTGAAGTTGATGATGAAGATGTTAGTATAAGGCTTTTTGCTCTTTCTTTGCAAGCCAAAGTGAAGAGTTGGTTCAAAGCCCTGCCTGATGCAAGCATTTCAGATTTCCAGCAGTTCGTCAAAGTTTTTCTCGACAGGTGGATGATCGGACAGAACCTTTTCTTGATTGTAGAAGAGTATAACCAGCTGAAAAGATTGCCAGGGGAGACAGTACAACAGTTTTCAGCCAGATTTAATCAAGTTTATTATTCAATGCCAGTTGATATCAGACCTTCTCCTAGATCTGCTCTCTTGCACTATCCGGGTGCCTTTGATCCGGAAATGGAGTTTCAGCTGAGAGAAAGGAATATTGCAACACTTCACGAGATGCAAAACAGTGCAGTAAATGTAGAGGCTCATCTGCTGATCCGAAGGGCAAGGTTGAAGGAAGAAGAGATGAAAAACATAGATCCGGAAAAATCGACATCTCTAGAGGTAAAGCTTGACATTTTGGTAAGTGCAGTAGAGAAGATGATGGACAAGATCAACGCAAGGAATGGTTATGATGTTCAAGCTCATGGCTTGCTGATTGAAGAAGAACAAGTTGCTGATCCAAAACATTTTGTTTCTTATCCTAGTTGTCATAGATCTGATAATGATTGTTTTGTAGATCACCTTGGCGAAGAAAGAACTGTTGATATGACCTGCATGCTTGATGATATGTTTTATACCAATGATTTGCCTCAGTATGATGATGATTATGTTCTCCAAACAGAAGCTAATCTTGCAGACAAATCAGCAGCTAGTTTGTGGGAGGAGGAAGTTCATTTTCAGCAGATTGAAAACAATGTTCTGCCATCACATATCAGCTATGACAGTGATGAGGAAAGTGCAGCAAAGTTTGAAGTAAGTGAAGGATCTTTACCTTTTTGTTTTGATTCATGTCAGTTCATTAGAGACAACTTCCATGAACTTAAAAATCAGCTGTCAACAAGTCTTGATCTAGACCATCTTGAAGGCAATAAAAACCTTGTTCCAGACTTCTCATATTCAGATTTGCAGCCCCCAAATGCCATTGGTTGTCAAGTTGCAGATGAAGGCATGGAAGCTGACATATTTGATCAAATGATACAAGAAGGTTCCCTACCATTCTGTTTTGAATCATTTCAGTATTTGAAGGGAAATTTACATAGTCCATATTCAGTGAAGAATGAGCAGCATGTAGGAAATCATGTAATCACAATGGAACCAATAGAAATGGGATTGCAGCAGTCTTTTCAAGTTTTTCATGATCCAATAGCTGATGTTTTGGATGAGGTTTGCAGTCAAAGTTTTTCTTCATTGACTACATGTGAGCTTGAAACATGTGCTGATATGAATTTGATCCGGCAGCCGATTTCTTTGTCATTTTCAGCAGAGGTCTCGTCACAAGGCTCAGATCAAAGTTTGCGTTCATGGTATGAGGAAATGAGAAGTAATCCATCGGATGAGCTAAGTTCCAGTGTGCTTGAATTTCATGATCCTTATGCAGTGTTTTTGGAGGCGGATAGAGAATCCATATCATTTTACGGATCTGTTTCTAAGTTGTCATGGGAGTTGCCTTTCAGTAGTTCCCTTTTGTTGTTCATAAGTGAGCACTTGTGGAGACTTCGAACAGCAAACGGGATACTTACTTGGTTGCATTGGTTGTTTCATTTCACTTGATCAGGTGATGAATGAAACTGTTAGAGTAGGTTTTGATGAATAAGCTCCCCTTTGAGCATCATTTCCGGTTTGTCGGTTGTGTTTAAGTATTGAGTCAGTTTTTAATTGAGTGAGAGTCAATTTGTGTCATCCGAGTCATCAGTTTTCAGTCATGCATTTTAGCTTGAGTTTTTGACTCCATTGCCCAATGGATGAAAACACTGGTCTGCTCTCCTAGAGGTCTGAGGTTCTTGGCACCTCCAAGGAGCTACCATCCCCATTGGAGCCAAAATGTTAGTGTCAGTCTTTCCAGCCTTCCTCCAGTGATCAAATATGCTCTTACAAAGTGGTCTCAGAGTGTCAAGGTCAAATTTTGTCATTTCAAAGAGTTTTCAAGCAAAATTTGGTCACTAGGTATTAGGTCTAGGGTTTGCTTTAACTCCTTCTAAAGTTGTCCAAATGTCGGTCCATGTCACCATTCAGCTGCGTTTATCATCATTCATAGGGTTTTCATTATCATCTTAGTGTCTAATGAGTCATTTTACACCTTGTTCATGCTTCAGTTGCACCTAGGCAAGGTCATTTCCCTCTCCTAGGGTTTTGAAAGCCAATTTCTCTTGGACGGTCAAATCATCGGCAAAACTTGTTTCCTGATGTTCATACACCTTCCCCTATCCTTAAAGTACCTTATCAAATGCTTCCCATCACTGAGATCCCCAAATTCCTCATTTTTGCACAAACCCTAGTTTCTTGCTACAACCTGGCAATTTTTTAGGTTTGGCCTGCGTTTTGCCCTTTTGGACCCCTTCCCCTCGCTCAATCTCTGAGATTCCACTTTCCCCTGCTTCCTAACATCCCTCCCCACTCCCACAAATTTCCCCAAGAATTTAGAAGCCTCTTATCCCCTTCATTTCGCTTCATTTCCACGAAATTCCTTGCTTCACACATCGGGATCAGTCTCACTCAAAAGTCGTTTCAGAGCAATCAAAAATGAATTTTGGAAAACTGAGAGAGGTTTTTGTCCACAACAGGCCAAGGAAGAAAAACCTCCTTCACTTTTTGCACAGGTGTCATAGTTTTAGAGAAATGTCAAAATTGCAATCGCCAGATCCAAGGAGGTTGGCCAAGGCACTAAAATGACGAAAAAGGCCCGATCCACTCCAAATTTTGGCCAAAGCCTCTTTTACTGAGCATGGTACTTTATTGGGGACTCCCAGCCCAAATTTCAAGAAATTTGGAGAAAATTTTGTCAATTGTGAATTTTTTGTGCCAAACACAGGTTTTCTCCACCAATGGGTCGCGCGCCGCGCGCGACCTTTTCGTTTGGCAACTCCATTTTGGGAAAACTCAGCATTTCTGGATTTGTCATGAAAAGTTACACTTATTCAGCCATTGCCAAGATATTTCACCAAGTTTTGGGCCTCCAGAAAGTCAAAAAACAAGCAAAAAATGACTTTCTGCCACATTTTTGACACACAGGAAGCAGTCTTGGGAGATTGCAATTTTGGAGGGGCAAATGACCACCAAATTCAGAAATTCCACTTGGGTTGGAAAGTAGACATCCAGACCTTTCCAACAAGCCCACTTTTGCCTCATTTGGACACCTGGAAGTGCCTCAAAAGTGCCTCCAAAGGCGCGCGACCCATCAGGCAGTTTGCACAGGAATTCAACCTACAGCTCAGCAAAACGCAGTTTTGACTGGATTTGACTTTTTGGAGTTGATTTTCATCCTCCTTGTTGTAAATGATGTAATTTTATGATATTTTGACACTTATTTATCTCTTCTAGAAGATTCATTCATAAGATAGGCAAAAATTTAATGAATGAATTGGTTTCCTAGCTTATAGAGGCAAGTTGTTTTGACTGCCTAGATTTTAGTGCTCAGTTTAGAATTGGTTGAAACAGCTCCTAGAAGGATGAGCTCGACCCCTAGAGGCAAGGAAAGGTGTTAGCTTGCCTATATTATGTATTTTCTTAGTCATTTTCAGGGGTTGGAGGGTTGGACTCTTGAGGGAGAAACTCTTATTGTATTACTCACTGTATCTCTGCAATTTTTGGCAAAGGAAGACCAGGGTTTTGCAGTCCTTTTTGGGATTCTTGTGGTCACATGTATTGATGGTGTGTTTCTCTTTGTACTTGTAAGTGTGTTATGTGAATCATTTCCTTACTTTTCCTTCTGCAAATTAGGCAAATGAAGTGTTAAAGTAGAATTCATGGCTGTCATGCTCTACTTTTAAGTTTGCTTAATATCAATGTTTTCAACTGTTTAAGGGGAATTCAAGGTTATTGCTTGCTCTCCTTAACTCCTCACCGGTCATTCTCATCCATCCACCTCTATCAAAGGCATCAATACTGTCTCCTACCTCGCCCCAAAGAACCCCCTGCAGAAACTGTGTCCAATCCCCGCACCCAATATTGCCCTTCCCCAACTTTCCACCAAAACCCTAAAACTCCCTAATTCAAACTTTTTAATCAGTTTACTAGCCTAAAATCAGTGTTTTCTTATTGGTTATCTCGCCCTTTGAAGATCTTATATCGAGATAGACCGGAGAGAGCCCTCTCCTGCCCCGTAGGACTAGCTACGAGGCTAAGTGGTTTGATGTTGCCTTGGAGTTTGTCTTTCTCAGCCTGAGGTGAAATTTCAAGCGCTAACAGATTGAAGCAAGCTCCTCGGGCTTGGTACATGAAAATTGATCAGTACCTGACAGATCAGGGTTTTCAGCGGAGCCCATCTGATGCAAACCTGTATATCAAGCGTACTGCTGATGATATCTTGCTTGTGGTTGTCTATGTGGATGACCTTATCATTACTGGCAGCTCTGCACATTTGATCCATGGGATCAAACAAGATTTATGCAGAACTTTTGAGATGACAGACTTGGGACTTCTTCATTACTGTCTGGGGGTTGAAGTTTGGCAGACTGAAAATCATATTTTTCTCTCTCAGTCCAAGTATGCAAAAAATCTTGTGGACAGGTTCAGAATGCAGGATTGCAAACCAGCCACGACTCCTATGGAACCAGGGCTCAAACTTTCATCACAGTCATCCTCTCCCCTTGTGAATGAAACTTTATTCAGGCAACTAGTGGGCAGTCTCATCTATCTTACTGCCACCAGACCTGACATCAGTTTTGCAGTAAGCTATATCTCCCGCTTTATGTCAGCTCCTAAAGCTGATCATTGGATAGCAGCAAAGCGCGTGCTACGATATGTGCGTGGTACTTCTGATTATGGCCTCTTATATACTCGCAGTTCCAATCCTATTCTCAGTGGTTACACTGACTCTGACTGGGCCGGTTCGGTTGATGACCGTAAATCTACAACTGGGTATGTGTTTAGTCTAGGATCTGGTGCTGTTACTTGGACTAGTAAGAAGCAACAGGCAGTGGCTCTCTCCTCAACAGAAGCAGAGTATCGGGGAGCAGTTAAGGCATCCTGTGAGGCAGTTTGGCTTCGACATATGCTTGCAGATATGCATGTTTCCCAGACCGGGCCTACTTCTTTGTTTTGTGATAATCAGGGAGTTCTCAAACTTGCCAAAAATCCAGTCTTTCATGAAAGAACAAAGCATGTGGAAACTCATTGCCACTACATTCGCCAGCTTGTTGAAGACGGCTCAGTTCAGTTGCAATATGTTCCCACAACAGAGCAGCCCGCCGACATCTTCACCAAGCCTCTTGGTCCTGATAAATTTGTAAAATTCAGAGGGTCTATTGGTGTTGTAAATAGATTGAGTATTAAGGGAGGGTATTATAATATTCCTATTTAGTATTTAATACTCATTCTTTTAGCTGTTGCTATTTTTATTCGTTTAAGCAGTTTCTTAGATGAAACTGAGTGTTTCCATATTCTACATAGAAACTTGATGTTTCTATTATTGTAAATATCTCTATATTATCATTGAGCTTCTTGCTCATTCTAATTTAATTCATTCAATATTCTTTTAGTACTTGGTTTGATATATGAATATTCCTTTATCCAGCTGAGTAATCTAAAACCCTAAAAGGTATGTCAGTTCGCCAATCATAGGCATTTCAAACTTACTTTGCATTTTTGTGGCAAAGTCTTTACTTAATCTGTCATCACTGCTTCCAAATATTATATCATCCACATATACTTCGATAATTGTTAGGTTATCTCGATCCACTTTCACATAAAGATTATTGTCAACACTTCCTTTCTTGAATCCCTGTTGATGTAGATATCTATCAAGACGAGCATACCAAGCCCTATGAGCTTGCTTGAGACCATATAGAGCCTTCTTTAATCTGCAAACGTAGTCTTCTTTGTCAGAGAGCAGAAAACCTTCGGGTTGTTCAATGTAAACTTCTTCCTCCAATTCACCATTTAGAAAAGCTAACTTAACATCCATTTGGTAGACCTTGATTTTTCTCGAGAAAGCATAAGCGAGAAACGTCTTGATAGCTTCCATTTTGGCAACGGGAGCAAATATCTATTCAAAATTGATTCCTTCATCTTGTACATATCCTTTATAGACTAATCTGCCTTGTTCTTGGTGTTGCACTCCCCATTAATGGCGGTGTTGATCCAACGCTCCCTTGTGTTTCGTGGCATGTGCTTAAATCTAGTGATGTGTCTGTTTACTAACACTTGCGGGTTTTGGTGTAACGACAATCGTGTTTCCAACAAATGGTATCGGATCCAAAGGACTCGAGTTCGAAACACACCTAGCTCGCGTTGAGGGGGGAGATTATTGCACTCCCCGTTAATGGTGGTGTTGATCCAATGCTCCTGTGTGTTTCGTGGCATGTGCTTAAATCTAGTGATGTGTCTGTTTACTAACACCTGCGGGTTTTGGTGCAACGGAAATCATGTCTCTAACACTTGGCAACCTGTAATCCTTCAACTATTTTGCTCCCCCTGGACCTGTAATGAAACTTCAATCTTGTTCAAACTACCTTCCTATCAATCGTAGAATTGTGCCATAAACTGTTGCATAGACTCCTCCTGTACAAACATTAAGGAGTCAACAAGACAGATTGTTCAAAATAGTGAGTCACTTAACGGGCCATCTTGACTTGAGTCATTATCTGAAGCAACTACTAATTCCTCATGACCTTTTGCTTTTACAAATCCTGAAATCATAACTGCTGAAACCTTGCTATCTGCTTTATCTTCCTGTACCTATTTCCTTTTCCAGACCTTCTTATTCCTGCAATCTCGAGCCATGTACCCATAGTTATGACACTTGAAGCATTCAATGTTGTCCATAGGTGATTCCATCTGATATCTACAACCATGAACGTTATGACCATAGTTATGGAATTTGAAACATTCAATGTTTGGCCCATCTAACACGTATTCTCTTATGAGAAAATCATCGTGGAACGTGTCTTGTGATCCTCCAAACTTGCTTATAGGGTTTTGCAAATAATGGTTGTACCTATCAAAAACTTCACAATCCCTAGCCATATATCCATAGTTAGCGCATAAAAATCAATAACCATTAAATAAATGTGTATACCTGAATGGTTCATTTGGATGCGATGGTCCTTGATAGTTGTACTTGTCAATAACTTTACAATCCTTGGTCATATGTCCATAGTTAGCGCATGAAAAACAATAACCATTAAATAAACGAACATACCTAGAAGATTTTTCATTCTTCTTTGGAGGCGGTGTTGTAGTTTGTTGTGGTCCTTTGTTCTTGAATGTTTTGGTCTTGTTCTTTGGAGTTGCAACATTCTTCTTTGGCTTTTCACTTTCATCAAATTCCTTCATAGAATCATCCTATGAAGATGTGGAGCTTGTACCTTCATCAACTGGAGCTTTACCATCTTTAATTGCCTTCATTTTTGCTTCTTCATCTGCCTTATCTTGTAAGCATTCTTTTTGCGATCCCTTGAGTTTGTTGATCTCATCATGGGTTGCATCAATTTCTTCTTGCTTTTGATCAAGATCTTCCTTCTTTTTCTGCCTCCTCAACATGTAGCTTGAGAAGAGTGGTCTTCTCCACTTCTTTGTTGAGAACCGTATCTGTTCCTTATGCTTCTCATTTTCAATCTTGAGCCTGCTTATTTCTACTGAAGATGTTTCTAATTCCTTTTGCTTTTGGTCAATAACAGATATGCATATTTGATCAAATTCCTTCCTTTCAATTTCTGCTTCCTGCATCTGTTGTGTGATCTTGCTAATCTCTGCAAACACTGTGTCGAGTTCTTTTTGCTTTTGTTGGACTTCCCTATTGAGGTCTCATGTCGTTGTATTCTTGATATCTTTCAACTGAGTTCTAAGACTACTAATCATCTTCTCAGACTCTTCATTTTCTTTGATGAGTTCTTTTGTTGTCTTCAATTTTGCTTCCAAAAGTCTTATCTTTTCCTTTTGACTTTTGAGTTCCTTTATCACCTTGATCACTTGTTTTCGAAACTCTGTTTACTCATTTCTCCCATTTCTTCATCATAATCAGAAGGATCTGAATTTTCAATAACATTTTGACCTGATTGCTTTGTTGAATAGAGATTATGAAGCTTTTCCCACAGAGCTTTAGCTGTTGAACATTGACCAACTTTTGTTTTCACAGAATTTGGCAAAACATTCAAAATTACATTCATGGCCTTTGAATTGTACCCTTTAGCTTCGTCGATAGATGTGTCTCCAGAAACAATTGATTCCCATGCTCCATGTCCCTACAACTGTACTTCCATCCTAAATTCCCATATCCAGTAATTATTTGCATCAAAATTAGGGGTTGGTACACAATACTCACTTTCTTCAGATTTTTTTGTACCTGTACCTTCCTTTGAAATCCTTGTAATCTGCTTTGACTTTCCCATCTCTATGCTCTAAAAACTGACTTCCAGTGGTTAAGTTGTTACTGAAGGAACCAAGCTCTAATACCAATTGTTAGATATACTAAGAGGGGGAGTGAATCAGTATTTCTTAGCAATTAGCACTTTTAAATCTTTTCAAAGCATTAGTTAATCTTCAATTATTATTAATATTTATGCAGTAATAACAGTAAATAAAAGAACAAAGTAGGCACAAGAATTTTAGGTCGAAAATCCCCTCCAGGTCAAACACCACCGAACACTTTTCTAATAAATTATTTGATCTTCAACCCCAACTAAAATGAAAGCAACAACTTCCTAGAATTATAGAAAAGCATTCTTCTCCAACTCCCACTGGAAGGACGCCCCAATGCCTTGGTTTCTTCAGTAATCAATTGAATGGATGCTCCAACACCCTAGCGAGCCATAATTTGCCCTAGAACCACCTTACCACCCTGAAGTGTTTACAGGCCCCAACCTGTAGGTGACTTCATTCACCTGCCTAGCACCACCCTACCACCCTATAAAGACAAAAATATGCCAAGAAGCTCCAGGAAGCTCCACTGTCTATATATCAAAACTCAAAGGAGGCAGAGCTTGCTAGGCAAGTGACTTCTTCTTCCAATTTGGAAGCTAACATAGAATAATCGTGATCCATGTCCCTTGTGTATTCTTCTGGAAATCTGTGTGAGTCCCTTTGAGTTGATGCCTCTGCATCATGCTCTTGACCCATAGTCGATTCTTCTCTCCTGTTGTCGGATCTCTGCTCTGATACCATGTGAAAATTTCTAAACTGAAATTCTACTACAGCAACTGATTTATTTCACCTACTTATTCTTCACAATAAGTTATTTATGAAATCCCTCCAGCTAATATTAAAATAAATTCTACTGCAGTTATCATAATAATTACACAAAGAAAATACATGCACAAGAACCAATCACATCAACACAGTGGTTTTTGGACAATTGTCCCTGGAAAACCCCAATGCGGGAAAACCGGTGCAGCAAATGAGGGTTTATTAATCTTCAGCAACAATGGCTTTTACAAGGAATGATTTTACAGAGAACTGAAAGAAAACACCTGCGACTTTCCCTTTGAAACTTTCTGACACTTTGGAGACCCTTCTCCCACTCTTGCGTCACCTCTGCGTCACTTTGCGTGGCTCAGTGCGACTCTAAGTGGCTATGCATCCATCTGCGTCAGCGTGTGTGAGGGCTATGTCTCTCCTCTGGATTGCATCTTTTTCTACACTGTCTTTCACTGTCCCTGCGTCACCTCCTCCTCAGTCACTGACTGCTGTTGATGCTCTCCTCTACCTGCACCCTGCAACTCTCCCTCTGAAATCGATCTCTTTCACTTGAGAATCGATTTCCCTTGAGATACTGAGTATCTGTCGGCGTGTCTCCAAATGATCCTCAAGTCTTCTCTTATACTGTTAAAATTGGAAACTAGGGCCAAACTCCATGTGGGTCATCTTATTTATGGCTGATAATATTTTTATTAGATTCCTCTCGTTGAGAGGTGTAGGATTGATCTAAAGATCATCCAATTCTGATAAGTATTTATGGAGATATGAATTTATTTTGATTATGGAATTATTATCAAGCCAACCTACAACTCATGTAGGCTCAGAAGCCTAACAGTCGCATCTATTCAAACATCAACAGTTGTGTATAAATACAGGAGGACTTTTCCTCATTTGCACTCATTCATCTCATCACATCTCTCTCTCTCCTGCGCAGAAAAGAGGCTCTTCTCTACTGCGTAGAAAAAAAACTCTCTCTCACACATGTGGAAGGAAGCTGCTGAACCTGAAGTTGCAACTGCAGATCCAAACTTTGACCAGCGTTGACCATCAAACCTCCTCTTCTAAACTGCGCTGTAGGTCCATCTGAACTTTCTCGAAAAGCCGCATTTTTTGGTGGTGGAATCAAGCTAATCCGACGGTCAGTTTGTGAGATATCGACTGCCCTAGTTTTGATGATAAAGCTGCTAATGTTGATGCTACTGATCTAAGGTTTGCTACTGCTGATATAAATCAGATTTATTGTACTATTTCTCTCTGCTGAATTATTGAAGATAAAAGAAAATTTGATCAAAGGGTTTCCCCACACATTGTGGGGTTTGTCCCTGGCTAGCCGCCACATCTTGTGTCTCTTGTCTTGGCTTGTTTTCTGTTGATCGTTTAATGTTATATCTGCACTTTACATTTGATTGCTAATCTATGAACAGTAATAAGAAAGAAAAGTAAATTTCTCTAAGCATAGAACATACCATAACTTAACATGGTATCAGAGCTAAGGTGAAGACAAAGCCCGAGCAAGAGCAAGAGCAATCACCAAAGAGAAGATTGGCAAGATAAGATAAGATAAGATAATTTTATTAATGTCCAACGAATGACCACAAAGTAGGTCAACGGGACTGCCGGTTACATAAGGGGCCGTGCCCAGTAGGAGAACCAATCGGTCTCCTCATAAAGACAAATGCTGAAAGGAAGATAGAAGCTAAAACGAGGCGGGTTGGGAAGAGTGTATGGAGCTTTGATCCTAGCCACGCCTGTTGATCTCTAGACTGCGTCATAGGATCACTGGTGAAGAAGACCCTGGGGACGCGGATGTGGGAGTCCGCTACTCCTAACATCTGAGGACGAGAGAAAAGAACTGTGGGTAGTTCAGTAAGGTTTGCTGGTTTGAAGCGGTGGGCGCTGGTTGCCTCCCATTGTGTTGTCTCCGTGATCTAACGATCCTGGGCCGCCTCTCGGGGAGATGCCTGGAACGGTTCTGCTGCTGGGCCCTCGTAAGAAAGGGGCCTCTCCTCTTTACTGAACGAGGGTCTGTCAATCTGTGTGAGCCGGATTGATCGGTACTCGGACTGGTTGATCTCTTAACTCCTCGGGCTGAGGGGAGTATGCTGAAGAAAGAGGTGATCTGACGAGTAATGTTGGGTCGGATGGGAGGCTGGAGGATATGCTCCCGATGCTTAAGAGTCTCTTGGATGTAAAGTGCGACGCATCTCTGGTCCGTGTAGCTGAAGAAGCTGGATAGGTTCTGTGGTCCTCTGAACAGACAGTGGTAGCGACCTCTAATCTCATAATATATCGGACAACCGAAGATGAAGTGCCATTCGGTTTCCACCTCCTGTGTATGGCATAGCCGGCAAGTCCTGTCAACTCTCTCTATCTGGTGATCTGTCTCTACCCGAAGCCTATGTGATCCAACTCTGAACTGCCCGAGGGGGATCTGAAGAGCATGCATCCAATTTCGAAGCGTGTACTGGGGGCGAACTATAAGCCCGTCTCTGATACTCAAGAAGTGCTCTGCATAGAAAGTCATCTTTGGGCGCAGGTCCCCCGGGGGGTTAATCCATGTGCCCTGGATAAACTGCCTGTAGATGTCTTCCTTGATGATCTTATTTAGTTCCTGCCTGGGGGGGAGTCCTCTAGGGGCGTTCAGGGAATATCGAAAGGGGTCCTCATCACTCTTCCCTGCCGATGACAAGCTCCGTAAGAAAGCTGACTATCACGGATGGAAGATGTCTATCGATCTAACCTTAGAAGATCAAGGAGTGTTGGACCATGTGAGAGGCAATATTGTTGAGCCCCCATCAAATACATCCGCTGCTGCCAGGAACAAATGGAAAACCGGAGAAGTCAAAACAAAGAAGATCATCCGGGACTCTATCGATAAGCGCTTGGTGGCCTACATCTCCGACCTGAACACCTCCAAGGAAATCTATGAAAGACTGGTGAGTTTATTTAAAATTAATGATGCAAATCAAGTTTTGTTTCTTAGAAATAAGCTAAAGGTAATTAAGAAGGGTAAAAATGAGAGTATGCAAGCATACTTCTTAAGAATCACCGAGATCAGGAATGATCTCCTATCTGTGGGGGAGACTATTACTGATAGGGAAATGACACTCATGACTCTTGGAGGATTACCATCCGAATGTTACGTGTTCAGGACTACTCTTCTAAACAATAATGTAGTTCCTGGTTTCAAGGAATTAATGGCTAGATGCATCCAAGAAGAAACAAGGGTAGAAAAGCAAGAAATGCCCATGCCTACAGGTCCTCCTGCTGCCTTTTCCTCTCATGCTAAGAAAAGAAATAATTCCGGGACTAAATCAAAAGGAAAGGTTGGACCTAAGGGCGGAAGAAAAGGACGATGTTACATCTGCGATAAAGCAGGTCACTATGCAAGGGAGTGCCCTAATAGAAAGGACTCACACAGGGACGACGATCAAAATCCCTCTGATGGCAATCAGAGGAATGGAAAATTCAATAGCAAAGGTAAAAGGAGCGCTGGAAACCAAGGAAGAGGACAACCATTCAAGAAGGCTAGAAATTCCAGGTATGAATCCAACATTGTTGAAAATAAGCAAGATGAATATTATCTACCAGCTCCTCTATCTATCTCTGCTCCTTTGGACTCAATGGGAGTTTCGCTCATTGATAGCGGTGCCTCAAGGCACTTCACTGGTTACAAAGAAGTTCTCCATAATCTGATAGAGAAAGAAACTAACCTGGACATTGTCTTTGGAGATAATATGAAATATCCCGTGAAAGGTGTAGGCAATGTCTCTCTCAAATTGAATCAAGGTAATACGATTCACTTACAGGATGTATTATATGTACCTGACCAGAAAAAGAACCTGGTGTCCATCTCCGCAATGGAAGACAAAGGCTACAAGGTAACCTTCAGCGATGGCAAGGTACGTATATGGAAAAATAATGTTAAAGATGTCTTTACTCTTGGGTTTCGTGTTGATTCATTATATTAGGTCGGTGGAAGTCCGCTAGGTGTCATATGACACATCTCTTCTGTCTGAACTTTGGCATCGGAGGTTTTCCCACCTTCATTATAAAGTTCTACCCGATGTAAGACAAATGGTGACAGGGATGCCCAAATTCCGAGTAGAGAAAGGAGTTGTATGTCTAGGATGTGCCGAAGGAAAGCTCAAAATGGGACCATTTCCCTCAAGCTAAAGCAAGACCTCCGATATATTACAGTTGGTTCACTCAGGCATACTTGAGGCTGGCATCAAGAGGGAGACTACTACACCACATACTCCTGAGCAGAATGGTGTGGCAGAAAGGAAGAATCGTACGATTATGGAAACTATTCGTGCCATGATCCATGATCAAAGACTTCCAAAGCTTTTATGGGTAGATGATGTAACAATGCCTAATGTGGAGGAACCCATGGATCCTATTTATCCACCTGAGCCTTCCTCTTCTAGGAAGAGGCCTTCATGGCTTAGGGGGCTACTTGATGATGCTGAAGGACATGCTGCACCCTGAGGAACCTTCCGTGAAAGTAAGAAACCTAACAGGTATCAGGGATACCTGACTATCATGAGCATGATCATACAAAATGAGCCTTCATCATTCTCAGATGTTGTCATGCATTAAGTATGGAAGGATGCTATGATCGAAGAATATGAGTCTATTATGGAGAATGATGTCTGGGAAGTAGTTCCCAAGCCCCGGGACAAGACAGTTGTCACTTCAAAATGGCTTTACAAGATAAAGCATGCAGCAGATGGAAGTACGAAAAAGTACAAGGCTCGTTTTGTTGCTCGTGACTTCTCCCAGAAGGAAGGTATAGAATATGATGAGATATTTGCACCTGTTGCCAGATATACGACCATCCGCTCGATCATAGCCCTTGCAACTTCACAAGGATGGAACTTACATCAGATGCATGTCAAGACCGCGTTCTTGCATGGTTCGATCAAAGAAGAGGTTTATGTGGAGCAACCCAGAGGATTTGAGATTTATGATCGAAAATCTCATGTATGCAGGTTGAAGAAAGCTCTCTATGGGCTGAAGCAAGCACCTCGAGCATGGTATGAGAGGATCGATAGCTACTTGATCAAGCTGGGACTCACTAAGAGTGAAGTCGATCCTAACCTTTATTTTAAGGTTGAAGATGACAAACCTCTCATACTGGTGCTGTATGTGGATGACCTCTTCCTAACAGGCGCAGACCCTCTTATTCACAAATGTAAGAGGGAGTTGGCTTCTGAATTTGAAATGAAGGATCTAGGACTGATGCATTATTTCCTAAGACTTGAAGTATGGCAGAAGCCAGGGGAAATTTTCCTATCTCAAGGAAAATATGTGGTGAATATATTGGAAAGGTTTGGTATGGTAGACTGCAAGCCTGTAACTACCCTGATGGAGCTTGACTTCAAGTTAAGAGGTAGTGCTGCTGGACCTGTTTTACAAAATGCTACCAAGTATTAGCAACTCGTCGGAGCATTAATGTTCTTAGTGAGCTCTCGTCCAGACATATGCTTTGCAGTCAACACATTGAGTCAACATATTGTTGAACCTCACCACATACATTGGATTGGTGCCAAGAATCTGTTGAGATATCTTCGTGGCACAATCACTTATGGGTTAAGATACACTGCCGGAGATGTGAGACTACTTGGATATACTGATGTTGATTGGGAAGGCAATGTGGAGGACCATAAGAGCACTTCTAGGTGTTGTTTCTCCTTGGGATTTGCTTCGATATCTTGGATGAGCAGGAAGCAAAAGTCAGTGGCTTTGAGCACCGCCGAAGTAGAATATATTGCTGCTAGCATGGCCTCCTGTGAGGTAGTCTGGTTGCAAAATCTCTTCAGTGAGCTGTTTGGATTTACATTGGATACCACCGTGATCCTATGTGATAACCAGAGTGGGATTCATTTGTCAGAGAATCCCGTATTTCATGATCACTCCAAGCATATTGATATCAGGTATCACTATATTCGAGATATGGTGCAGCAGGGAGCTATAAGGCTCCAACATATCGGTACAAATGAATAGGTCGCCGACATTCTGACAAAGCCCCTAGGGAAAGTCAAATTCCTAAATTTCTGAGAACAACTTGCTATTGTTCAAAGACACTCCGATGAGGGTCCTGTATGATGCATTGAGCTCTGGGAGCTTCGGGGGGGTGCAGGGTACTTCTTGGAGCGACATATGACCATAGGGTGATTCACTATCCCCTGGTGGTGTACATGTACACCCCGTGGCGACTATGTAGCAGGATGATTGGTTCTCCTATGAGGTCTGGATGATGTGTTCTCCATGACGACTATGTAGCAGGATGATTGGTTCTCCTGTGAGGTCTGGATGATGTGTTCTCCATGACAATTATGTAGCAGGATGATTAGTTCTCCTGTGAGGCCTGGATGATGTGTTCTCCATGGCGATTGTGTAACAGGATGATTAGTTCTCCTATGAGGACAGGATTGATTAAGTTCTCCTGTCAAGGCATCCTACCCATGTAGTCAGGGACTCATGGGCAGTACCTCTCATCTGATCAATGAGCAGGGAAATGAAGTTAGTGACCATAGTAGTACCGATGGACGCATCGCTGTATCTACCATACTCCCTATGCTAGGATGACCTTCATTGATTTGGGATCAATGATACTGGTCTGGGACCAGTGGTAGGAGTTGTACCCACAATGATGCTGACTTCGGGTCGGTTGAGACTGGTCTGGGACCAGTGGTACATACTCTGAGACTGACCTTGGGTCAGTGCAGGACTGGGTTAGGACTAGTGAGAGTGGTACATACTATGATGCTGACTTCGGGTCGGTTGAGACTGGTCTGGGACCAGTGGTACACTCTCTGAGACTGCGATACTGGTCTAGGACCAGTGGTAGGAGTGGTACATACTATGACACTGACTTCGGGTCAGTTGAGATTGGTCTGGGACCAGTGGTACGCACTCTGAGACTGACTTTGAGTCAGTGGAGGATGATACTAGTCTGGGACCAGTGGTAGGAGTTGTACTCACTATGACGTTGACTTCAGGTTTGTTGAGATTGGTCTGGGACCGGTGGTACATACTCTGAGACGGATTTTGAGTCAATATGATACATCCTCGATTATTTCTTCTTCTTCATAATTCGGACAAAAGTAGAACAGAATAGAACAAAGTAGAGCCGAGCAGAACAGAGCAGAGCAATACAAATTAGTACAGGGAAAAACAAGACAAAGAAGAACAGGAAGAATAGAGTAGAGCAGGGCAAGGGTCAGGCTATACAGGGCAGTGCATTTGATGGATGAATAGTAGCGACCGACAAACAGATTGCAGATGGAGTTCTCCCTAGTTGAGAGGGAGTGTTAAAATTGGCAACTAGGGCCAAAATCCATGTGGGTCATCTTATTTATGGCTGATAATATTTTTATTAGATTCCTCTCGTCAAGAGGTGTAGGATTGATCTAAAGATCATCCGATTCCGATAAGTATTTATGGAGATATGAATTTATTTTGATTATGGAATTATTATCAAGCCAACCTACAACTTATGTAGGTTCAGAAGCCCAACAGTCGCATCTATTAAACATCAAAAGTTGTGTATAAATACAGGACTTTTCCTCATTTGCACTCACTCATCTCATCACATCTCTCTCTCTCCCTTACGCAGAAAAGAGGCTCTTCTCTACTGCGCAAAAAAGACTCTCTCTCACACATGTGGAAGGAAGCTGCTGAACCTGAAGCTGCAACTGCGGATCCAAACTTTGACCAGCGTTGACCATCAAACCTCCTCTTCTGAACTACGTTGTAGGTCCATTTGGACCTCCTCTGAAGGCCGCATTTTTTGGTGGTGGAATCAAGCCGATCCAACGGTCGGTTTGTGAGATATCGACTGCCCTAGTTTTGATGATAAAGCCGCTAATGCTAATGTTTTTGATCTAGGGTTTGCTACTGTTGATATAAATCAGATTTATTGTACTATTTCTCTCTATTGAATTATTGAAGATAAAAGAAGATTTGATCAAAGGGTTTCCCCACACATTGTGGGGTTTGTCCCTGGCTAGCCGCCACATCTTGTGTCTCTTGTCTTGGCTTGTTTTCTGTTGATCATTTAATGTTCTATCTGCACTTTACATTTGATTGCTAATCTATGAACAGTAATAAGAAAGAAAACAAGCATAGAACATACCATAACTCAACATATATTTTTCCTATTGATGAATCAACGACCAAGATTAAGTCTCTAATCAACTGCTAAGATTAAAACATACTTGATACTCGTCTCTTAAAAGCTTCTCACCCTTATCTTTATTAATACCCATTAATATTTTTATTTTCCTAAGTTTAAACCTAGGAACCTGTTGTCACATAGAATGTCTAGGCACCGCGACGATGACTGAGATCAGGGGATGTCACCTTGATCCCCAATCTCTCTGTTTAAGTTGTCTCCCTACAACAAGCTATGTGGGGTAGACCCTACGAAAATGGAATGAAAGAGAACTAGTTGGAAACCAGTCAGTTTGGGAGACACAGTAAAGTGACCAAGTACTTGATTTAGATTTAGTAAGATTTATAGGATTTGATTAGATTTTAAGCAATTGATGACAGTGCCTTATGGAGTCAACTATCTTGCTAGGAAATTTAGGACCAAGTAATTGATTTGCAACTAATTCTTGGATGAATGACTATCTTATATGAAGTGCAGATCCTAAAGCTAATATGAAATGCAAGATTCTTGATTAATTTTAGTTAAATGCCTATCTAAGTTTTAACCCTTCTATCCTTTCTATATTGACCCTGATTTCATAGTAATTGGCAGAAAGAAGATAAGGTGAAGCACACTAAGGAGTGATTAATGATACCTCTCCTGAAAATCTAACATAATCGGTGTCTCCGTTGCTGCAGAGAACCATGGCTCTGACGACTGCAAGGTCACCATTTTAAGTACTATTAAAAGCAGGCTTCTCAAGCAAAGATGGATGGATACCTATCTCTCTATCAACCAAGCATATGCTTGGAAGTAAAATCTATTTATGCAGAACTAACTTATATGCAAATGCACCAGATGATGAGAAGAAGTTAGACCCGAGGATTAGAAAAACTTGTGTCGCAAAAGCCCTTAATCACCAAAATAAAATGTTCGTTTTATTGGATGAAGACTTAAAAATAAACCCCTGAAAATATTACATTCAAACCACAAGCTTATTTCAAACCTTTTTGATACAATTATAGCTCAAAGAGAACAAAAACTTACTTGCAATCAATGTCAACAGATACTAAAAAAATACTCAGTTTATGAAACAGAAGATATGCATTTTATCACAATTCCATGACAGAGTACCTAATTTTTAGAAATTAGTTTTTAGGACTACAGTAAAAAAAACTTTATGACAACAGCAATATGACAATGAAAACACTAACCTATCAATGATATCTTTATGCCAAAAATTTACCGAAATTTTTCCAAACTTGCTCACAGGAATTATCAAAAAATTTCAGCCTGTTATGATGTGATTTTCATAATTATATCAGATCTGATATACTTATTACATCTAGCGATTAAAACATGAAATAAGCCTAATGATGAATGCCCAACTCAAGAAATTAATTCCTTAATGTATTAGACAACTTAGGAACTGATTTTAGGCTAACCCACATGAAATTTTGCCATTGTTATATTTCAGACTTCAGAAACAGAATTATTCAGAGATAACAGTCACCCAAAATGTAGATCTAGGCCAAATTTTTGATACACATCAAACATAAATGACTTATTAATGTATTTAACATTTTTTTTAATTAATTTCAAACCACTTAAATGTGTTTTTCACCACTATTAGAAAGGTATACGACTACTGTAGCAAATAGTGAGGAAAAAGATGGTTTAGAGATCAAACCTTTAGGCCCTAGGCCTTGAAGATCACTTGCCCAAGTTGCCAAAAAAATTTCAATACCTGAAACACAAATTTTACCAAATTTTCTGCAAAACCCACCAATGATTAGCTTCAGAAAATCAAATATTCAAATCAGAAATGGAGCAAGGGAAATCTAGGGCCAATGAGAGCTAGCACCAGGCCCAATAGAACTAGCGTTGGGCTAGGAGAAGGCAGATCTGGGCTTAGGAGCCCCAAACTTGAAACCCTTGTTCTAAAAAAATTATTTTTCTTCAGATCTTCAAATTTATTGCAAAATCTTTAATGGCTGGCATTGCAAATTTATTTGGGACAAGATATTTCTGTCCAGGGCGTAGATCTGTCTCAAAACCCCCAGATCTGCTTAAAAAAATCTCAGATCTGAAGATTTACTTGGCTGATTTCCCAGATCTATTCCTACAAAGAATCTTTGAGCCCAAATCTTGCCCTCCATGGTCTAGATCTAGCTCAGATCTGAAGATTTTCTTGGCTGATTTCTCAGATCTATTACTGCACAAGTGAAAATAGAAAAACCTAGTACCCAATATGTACAAAAATAGAGAAAATCTCAAAAGCCCAAGTGTTAAAATTCAAAATTATGTTACAAAATTTCATATCTACACAAGTAAATAACATATCTATACAAATAATTTACAGATCTATCAGATCCGAGGAGTATGAGTCCAACTCCGCTCCCAGATCTGATAATTTAAGGCTCTTAATAGCCAGATCTACCAAAAATTCCACAAAATATTTTTAAGATTTTGATATTTTAGGGAGGTACTAGCCCAAAAACATCCTGCAAATATATCTATAAATATATATATATATATATATATATATATATATATAGATATATATCATTAGATAAATCCTGAGGCTTATATGAAGTAGGCCCTTCAGAAAGTATGTGTTGAGAGTTGGCTGGTCCAACCGAAGACTATCCCCAAACACTCAATGAGAACCTAAGAGATCTTCTGTAAACACTAGATCAACCATCAAATCAAGTAGAGAAATAAAATAACAATAAAATTCTAAGGAAATAGAGATACCTGCTACTTCAATCAAAACTAAAAATGTTTCCCTAGATGCAACAAACTGAATAAGATACCTGTATTCAGATTATTATAAGAGAGCTATTGATTGACAGTTTTCACATAATATTAATCAGAAATTAAAACAATGTTACCATAAATTCATGAAGGAACACTACAGCTTGTTGAAACCCCAAAGACTTTTGCATTAATTCAAAAAAGTATACAAGAGAGCTTGAGAGCTTAGTACACGATTCAAAGATCAGATGAATTGATTGACAAATGACTTCCTATTTAAAGATAAATCCTCCAACGGCTAGTTTGACTGATCTTTGTTAAAGCAATCTCGACCGTTGATGAAGATCAAAATTTCTTTTAATCTCATCCGTCGAAATTTTAAATTCTTGAAGAAATTCGATTTTTTCAATTAAATGCATTTTAATTAATTCAAAAGTTAAATTTTTGAATTAATTTCCTCAAAATTTTGACTTTGACTTAACCCCAGGGACCAAAGGTTTAAAATTTAGCAAAATAATTAATTTACCTTAGTCCCGAGACCTTTTAAAATTTGCATTTGAAGGACCGACAAATTTTGCCTTCGGAGAATTTAAACTTACCTAGGACCTAGAATTAATTAAATTTTTGCTTAGGATTTTAATTAATTTTTTGGCCAGAAAATTTAATTAACTAACCTATGAAGGGATAAGTTATTTTTTCCAACTCTCAAGACACTTTACATCACAATTTTCATATTTTTACATCATATGGGAGAAAACCCATTTGAAAAAGACCCTCACAGACTACCCATTTTTGCGACACAAACATAATCCAGCAGACCAAGCAATTTTTAATAAAATAACCTAACCAAATAGTTAGAATTATTCTCAAATCACTTTTACATAGACTCTATCTATAACACTAGGACTCGCCTAAGATCCCAGTGACAAAATCCATTTTGGCTTTGGAGTAAGGGTGAAGGAAAACTCTGACGACCATTTGAGAATGGATTGGTGAGAGAGATCATCACCAGAATAGGTTTACCTAGGAAATTACATACACGACATGGATCTGCTGAGATTATTTACATTATACACATGCAAAATGGGTTTACATTATAACATGATAATCAGGCTGATGATGATAGCTGAATGACACGGACACGTCGATCAGGCACTATCCCTTTTGCGAAAAAATTGGTTGTACTGCTATGGGTCGTTGACACGTAGTGGTCAACATCTGGCTCTACTTGGGGACATGTTACTGCATTGAAGGAAGGTGAGATTCCAGAATCTGCATCCATGCAACACAAAACATAACATAAGTAGTGTCCATCCAAAAATCTTCATATAACGTTAAGCACATAAAAGATATAAGCTCTTCATTTATTAACTATCCTAATAACATGAAAAACACAAATCTAACTACAAAATGAAACACTGAAATAACAAGATATAAGGTTAGAAATACAATAAAAAGATACCCCATGGCATCAGATCTGTTCAATATAGTGCATATTGAGCATTTGCCTGCTTTCAGGCAAATCTGTTGGCTGTTTCTTAGATGTGCCATGTCTAATCCTGCATACGGTAGGACTTTTTCCTATCTGAAAATCAAGCTGCTCGCGACCATCTGATGCATCAAATCACTTTCTCATTCTCTTTCTCTTGCGTTTTTTCTTTGTGGCAGGTTGTATCATTGATGATGTGGAACATTCTACTTCAAAACTCTCAAACGAAGTATGTAAGATATGCATGACATGTCTTTCTTCATTCTGCATCTGCTCTGTCAAGAATGATGGATCAGCCTCACAAGTCTCATGAGTTATAGCTTGATCTTTTATGACTGGTGGAACAAGCATGTAAGCATCAATCTGATTCTTATTAATTTCCATTTTATCTAGGTCATCTTCAATTAGCCACTTTTCAATGGAACAAATGACCTCTTCATAATAAGATGGAGTTTGCTGCAGTAGACAAGGAGGCTTATGATCTATTGACGTTTCCTTGTTTCTTTCATCCTCTGACTGATGCTGAAGTTTCTGTACCTATATGGTCATGGCATCCATCTAGTTAGAGTGTTTAACCTTCATAGCATTGACTTCCTTGGGATGGTTTTCGTCCATGGTCAACAACTTATTATGAATACATATCTGACCAGCTTCCATATTTTTTATTGCTCTGTCGTTATCTGCTTTTATGGTCATCAAGCAATGTTGCATAGAGTTTATCTCTTTCTCATGATTTGCTTGTATGATAGCTGACTGATTATTATAACCGAATCTCAATATGGTCATTTCTTCGTCCATAGTTGACAATCTGTTCTAAATCGAACTTATTTCCTCTCGATAACTTGTTTCCATGGCAGTCACATGATTTGAATGATTAAATTCCATGATCATCATATTTTCCTCTAGGGCTAATAACTTGCTTTGCATAGAATTAATTTCCCTGTCATGATTAGCTTTCATGGTTTCCATTTCCTTAGCATGTTGACTATGCATGTCGGTCCTCATATCCTCCATATTCTGAGCATACTTTTCTACTACAGTGGCTATGTGATCAGAGTGTTTAATTTTCATGATTTTCGTCTCCTCATCACGTTTTTCCAGTTGAGTGTACAAAGTTCTCATATCCTTGACGTAATCAATTATAAATTTTTCTTGATTAAGCTCCATATTTTTTACCAGCTATGTTTGACTGAACTGCATGTCTTTAACCAACTGCTTTAGTTCTTCTATAAGATGTTTATCATTCTCCCTTTCATTGTCGACACTGATTTGATAACTTGTTCCTTCTTTTCCACTATCATGGATTCGTCCTGCAATGGTACAAGTGGATGGCACATTCTGATATGGAGAATTGTCTTGAAATCTTTCATTGATAGTTGGATCCTGTTAGCGCTTGAAATTTCACCTCAGGCTGAGAAAGGTAAACCCCAAGGCTACATCAAACCATTCAGCCTCGTAGCTAGCCCTACGGGGCAGGAGAAGGCTCTCTCCGGTCAATCTCGGCGGATCTTCAATGGGATGAGATGACCAACAAGGTAACACTGATATTAGGCTAGTAAACTGATTAGAAAGATTGATTTGGGGTTTTTAAGGTTTTTGGTGGCAATTTGAGGAATTGCAATTTTGGGTGCGGGGATTGGACACAGTTTCTGCAGGGGGTTCCTTGGGGCAAGGTAGGAAACAGTATTGATGCCTTAAAGTGAGATGGATGATCAGGAATGAAAGATGAGGAGCTAAAGAGAGCAAACAATGACTTTGAATTCCCTTTAGACAGTAGAAAACATTGAAATTAAACAAATTTAAAAGCAGAGCATGGCAAGCATGAATTCTTACTTTAACACTTCATTTGTTTAATGTGCAGCAGTAAAGAAAGGAAATGAATCACATAACAAAGCTTACAAGAACATTGAGAAACACACCATCAACACATGAGTCCACAAGAATCCCAAAGATGACTGCAAAACCCTGGTCTTCCTTAGCCAAAAATTGCAGAGATACAGTGAAAATATACAATGATAGCTTCTCCCTCAAGAGTCCAACCATGAAAATGAGCAAGAAAATACATAATATAGATGATCTAACCTCTTTCCCTGCCTCCATGGGTCGAGCTCACTATCCTAGGAGCTGTTTGAACCACTTCTAAACTAAGCACTACAAAATAGGCAGTCAAAACAACTTGCCTCTATAAACTTGGAAACCAGTTCATACATTCAATTTTTACCCTTTACATAAATGAATCTTCTAGAAGTGTTAAAAAAGAGTAAAAGTATCTAAAAAGTGTCACAATTACATCCAAGAGGACCATCATTAACCTCAAAAAGTCAAATCTGCGTTTTCTGGGCTGAACAAGTCAATTCTGGCAAAATCTGTTCAACGGGTCGCGCCCCCCTCCTCAACGGGTTGCGCACATTGGGAGCTCTGTTTGAGGCACTTGCAGGTGTCAGAATTGGGTGCAGGATAGCTCGTTGGAAAGGTATGTGAGTCTACTTTCCAACCAAACTGAAATTTTTGAATTTGGAGGTCATTTGCCTTGTCAAAACTTAATTCTCCCAAGACTGGTTTCTGCAACTCAAAAAAGGGGCAGAAAGTCAAATTTTGCATGTATTTTGACCTTCTGGAGGCCCAAAACCCCATAAAAATTCAAGTCCATCCATAGGCATATGTAACTTTGCATAAAAAATCTAGAAATGCTGAGTTTTTGCAAAAAGGAGCTGTCATGACAAAGGGTCTCACCGGGGGTGAGACCCGTTGAGGAGCCAAAACCTGTAAATTTCCAAAAAATGCCAAAATTACCCAAAATTCTCAAAATTTTTTGGGATTTGAGTTGTGGCTAGGCTATTGAGTGCCATGATCCTTGAGTGAAGCCTCAGCCAAGATACAGAGGGGATTTGGCTTCTTTCTCCATTTTTGTGCCTTGACCAACCGCCTTGGATTCGACGATTGTAATTTTGATATTTCTCTAAAATCATGACACCTGTGCAAAAAGTGAAGGAGGTTTTTCTTCTTTGGCATGTTGTGGACAAAAACCTCTCTCAGGTTTCCAAAATTCATCTTTTATTGCTCTGGAACATCATTTGAGTGCGACTTGTCCTGATGTGTGAAACAAGGAATTTTGTCGAAATGGACCGAAATGAAGGGGATAGGGGGCTTCTAAATTCTTGGGGAAATTTTTGGGAGTGGGGAGGGATGTTAGGAAGCAGAGGAAAATGGAATCTCAGAGATTGAGTGAGGGGAAGGGGTCCAAAAGGGCAAAACACAGGGCAAACCTAGAAAATTGCCAGATTGTAGCTAGAAACTAGGGTTTGTGCAAAAATGAGGAATTTGGCGGATCTAAGGGATGGGAAGTGTTTGATAAGGTACTTTAAGGATGGGGGAAGGTGTATGAACATCAGGAAACAAGTTTTGTCGGTGATTTGACCATCCAAGAGAAATTGGCTTTCAAAACCCTAGGAGAGGGAAATGACCTTGCCAAGGCACAACTGAAGCATGAACAAGATGTAAAATGACTCATTAGACACTGACATGACAATGAAAACCCTATGAATGATGATAGACTCAGCTGAATGGTGACATGGACCAACATTTTGACAACTTTAGAAGGAGTTAAGGCAAACCCTAGACCTAATGCCTAGTGACCAAATTTTGCTTGAAAACTCTTTGAAATGACAAAATTTGACTTGGAAACTCTGAGACCACTTTGTAAGAGCATATTTGATCACTGGAGGAAGGCTGGGAAGACTGACACTAACATTGGCTCCAATGGGGATGGTAGCTCCTTGGAGGTGCCAAGAACCTTAGACATCTGAGAGAGCAGACCAGTGCTTGCAACCATTGGGCGATGGAGTCATTATTTACACCTTTGACACATTTGACACATTTATTGAATGAAAACTTGACTGAAAACTGACTGAAACTTAACTGAAGCTTGACTCAAACCGACTCGATGGCAAACTGAAATAACTTGAAAAAACTCACTCAATAGACCAAACACAAATGACTCATGACTGACTTAACTAAAAAAAGAGAAGGGCAGCAGTCCATCAAGATGTGAAATCATGATGACAACCACCGGTGTTTCTTACAAGACTATATACATCAAACTATATCAAAATGCCAATGCAACCAATCAAGCAGATGCCTTCTTGATTGATTCTCCTGATTAGATCTTCTGGTCAACAATACAAATCTATCACTGGGCATCCAAAAACATAGTTGACCATATTCTCCTTCATCACTGAATACTGCAATAAACACTATCACTGCTGGCTGCAACAAATCGGCCATTGGATCCTGGAAAATATGAAGACTTGACATTGCCACCACCTGCTGAAAGAACAAGGTATCCTTTGCTTCAAATTCTGATATGCCTTCATCATGTGCTTCGGAAAGAGTATGTTCCTGGTCCTCAAAAAATTCTGAACAAGTAGATGAGCAGATCTCCTCTTGAAATAACATTTCAAAACATGAGACATATGAGGAAGAATCTGAAATGGAATCCTGAATGATCTGATCTTTTGTAGTTTGAATACATGGTAAGTCATCCTCATATGATATGATAGCCAGATTCTCATTACATTCATCAATCATAAGAGAAGAAACTTTAGATGGTCCTTGAAGCACAAGATGATCATTTATATCGTCTACCACAAATTCATGCAGAAAAACTTTTTCACTTGCTTGAGCAAAGATCTCACCTTGTTGTTCATGAGCTGAATGAATGACCTCCTCATGAAGATCTAGTTCCGGTGAGGTGGGAGCACTTAGATTTGTAACTTCGTTTTCTTCATGCCAGCTAATCTCAACAGTCGAGTTCTTCTTTATAGGATTCAACACAAGGTATTCTTGGTCACCATGATCTGAATTTTGATCTGAAATAGCTGAGTTGACTGCATTACATTCTAAAATTGAATCTTGGCTACCCTGCACGCTGTCTTCTTCTGTGGGCAGATCTGAAACAAGCTCTTCTCTTTCATCAATTACAGCCATATGGCCATCTTCAACCTGCTGATCTTGACAAGTATCCTCTAAGATTTCTATGTGTTGCTGAAACGGCTTTTCATACAGGGCTTCCATGATCTCTTCATCCATGAAATTATCATCTTCATAAAACTTCTCAAGGCTTTCAATAAAACTATAGGCATGCTTGCAACAGTCTTGAACTAAATTTAATGATGGATAAGATGCTTGATATCTTTCAATGAACATAGCATGAAAATCCTTTAAACATTAAATACAAGCAGGCGACAAACTTTCATACCACGATTGGGCTTTACCTTCTAGAGTGGCCAAGAATATCTTCATCAAGCAATCTTCAGGAAAATCCACCTTCAACTTGCGAATATGCATATGAAATCTAACTAGATGTAAAGCAGCATCCTTCTTACCATCATCATTAAATGTAGGCAGATTCCTTGACCAATCTACCTTCGGAATTTTATTCGGAAAACCAGGGATGTGATCTCGGCTCAGGGGAGCATATCTTCTTGCAATCCGATCCATCTTGAAAATCTCACAGCTACTGATCTCTCTGCAGTGAAGTCACCATGAAGCATTGATCTCTGGAGTTTTCAGTGAAGGAGTCGCCAGTGAATGATTTCAGCCTTGTCAGCGTCTGATCGTTGTCCACTATCAACAATCAGATTTGAACTTGATACATGTACTGGGGTAAAATGGAATCGAAGTGTTGTTTTCACAAGCTCACGGAGATTGACTGAAGCAACGTTTATCTACTAACGCTGATGTAAAACAAGAGCGTTTTCGAAGGCTACCTGGCATGACTTCAGGCTCCGTCTAAGACTTATGAAACAAACACATCAATGAGCAAACGATTAGTTTGTTCTCCCCAGTATGGTCGCCAGTATGTTAGCGCTTGAAATTTCACCTCAGGCTGAGAAAGGTAAACCCCAAGGCTACATCAAACCATTCAGCCTCGTAGCTAGCCCTACGGGGCAGGAGAAGGCTCTCTCCGGTCAATCTCGGCGGATCTTCAATGGGATGAGATGACCAACAAGGTAACACTGATATTAGGCTAGTAAACTGATTAGAAAGATTGATTTGGGGTTTTTAGGGTTTTTGGTGGCAATTTGAGGAATTGCAATTTTGGGTGCGGGGATTGGACACAGTTTCTGCAGGGGGTTCCTTGGGGCAAGGTAGGAAACAGTATTGATGCCTTAAAGTGAGATGGATGATCAGGAATGAAAGATGAGGAGCTAAAGAGAGCAAACAATGACTTTGAATTCCCTTTAGACAGTAGAAAACATTGAAATTAAACAAATTTAAAAGCAGAGCATGGCAAGCATGAATTCTTACTTTAACACTTCATTTGTTTAATGTGCAACAGTAAAGAAAGGAAATGAATCACATAACAAAGCTTACAAGAACATTGAGAAACACACCATCAACACATGAGTCCACAAGAATCCCAAAGATGACTGCAAAACCCTGGTCTTCCTTAGCCAAAAATTGCAGAGATACAGTGAAATATACAATGATAGCTTCTCCCTCAAGAGTCCAACCATGAAAATGAGCAAGAAAGTACATAATATAGATGATCTAACCTCTTTCCCTGCCTCCATGGGTCGAGCTCACTATCCTAGGAGCTGTTTGAACCACTTCTAAACTAAGCACTACAAAATAGGCAGTCAAAACAACTTGCCTCTATAAACTTGGAAACCAGTTCATACATTCAATTTTTACCCTTTACATAAATGAATCTTCTAGAAGTGTTAAACAAGAGTAAAAGTATCTAAAAAGTGTCACAATTACATCCAAGAGGACCATCATTAACCTCAAAAAGTAAAAAAGAGTCAAATCTGCGTTTTCTGGGCTGAACAAGTCAATTCTGGCAAAATCTGCTCAACGGGTCGCGCCCCCTGCTCAACGGGTCGTGCACATTGGGAGCTCTGTTTGAGGCACTTGCATGTGTCAGAATTGGGTGAAGGATAGCTCGTTGGAAAGGTCTGTGAGTCTACTTTCCAACCCAACTGGAATTTTTGAATTTGGAGGTCATTTGCCCTGTCAAAACTTAATTCTCCCAAGACTGGTTTCTGCAACTCAAAAAAGGGGCAGAAAGTCAAATTTTGCATGTATTTTGACCTTCTAGAGGCCCAAAACCCCATAAAAACTCAAGTTCATCCATAGGCATATGTAACTTTGCATAAAAAATCTAGAAATGCTGAGTATTTGCAAAAAGGAGATGTCATGACAAAGGGTCTCACCGGGGGTGAGACCCGTTGAGGAGCCAAAACCTGTAAATTTCCAAAAAATGCCAAAATTACCCAAAATTCTCAAAAAAATTTGGGATTTGAGCTGTGGCTAGGCTATTGAGTGCCATGATCCTTGAGTGAAGCCTCAGCCAAGATACGGAGGGGATTTGGCTTCTTTCTCCGTTTTTGTGCCTTGGCCAACTGCCTTGGATCCGGCGATTGTAATTTTGACATTTCTCTAAAACCATGACACCTGTGCAAAAAGTGAAGGAGGTTTTTCTTCTTTGGCATGTTTTGGACAAAAACCTCTCTCAGTTTTCCAAAATTCATCTTTTATTGCTCTGGAACATCATTTGAGTGCGACTTGTCCCGATGTGTGAAACAAGGAATTTTGTCGAAATGGAGCGAAATGAAGGGGATAGGGGGCTTCTAAATTCTTGGGGAAATTTTTGGGAGTGGGGAGGGATGTTAGGAAGCAGGGGAAAATGGAATCTCAGAGATTGAGTGAGGGGAAGGGGTCCAAAAGGGCAAAACACAGGCCAAACCTAGAAAATTGCCAGATTGTAGCTAGAAACCAGGGTTTGTGCAAAAATGAGGAATTTGGCGGATCTAAGGGATGGGAAGTGTTTGATAAGGTACTTTAAGGATAGGGGAAGGTGTATGAACATCAGGAAACAAGTTTTGTTGGTGATTTGACCATCCAAGAGAAATTGGCTTTCAAAACCCTAGGAGAGGGAAATGACCTTGCCAAGGCACAACTGAAGCATGAACAAGATGTAAAATGACTCATTAGACACTGACATGACAATGAAAACCCTATGAATGATGATAGACTCAGCTGAATGGTGACATGGACCAACATTTTGACAACTTTAGAAGGAGTTAAGGCAAACCCTAGACCTAATGCCTAGTGACCAAATTTTGTTTGAAAACTCTTTGAAATGACAAAATTTGACTTGGAAACTCTGAGACCACTTTGTAAGAGCATATTTGATCACTGGAGGAAGGCTGGGAAGACTGACACTAACAGATCCTTTACAAGATCACTCGCATTCTGTTGGATAGTATTAGGGGCACAAGGCGAGCTACCTTGATCACCATATCTAATGTAAAAGCATTGATGATGTCTTATCAAGAAGCGAAAGAATCTTCAGGACAATTATGAAACCAATTCAAAGCATCACCCTCTAAAGAAAAGGCAAATAGACACATTTTGACATCTTCATGTTTATATTGGGGAGAACTACAATATTTGATTATTGTATGAGTAAACCTGCATAGATGCTTTCTAACAGCGATTGAATCACCACCCGAGAACAAAGGCAATTTATGAATGACCTCTTCCGGCATATCATGGAGAAGATCAGTAGAATGACATGGGGTAAACGAATCATACATGATGACTTGCTTGAAGGGATAAGGAGGGACCAAATGGATGCTAGAGAGAGACCCCTGCTCAAGAAAATCAAGAGATCCACAAGAAGTGAGCTTCTAGTAGAAATTATTGTAAGAAATGAAAGAAGTGGAGTTGCCACTTGAACGTGAATCTAGCTCTAAGATCCAAAAGGAAAACAACTGGATATAAGGGAGGTTTCTTATCTGAGAAATAATGGATGAATAAGTGGAGTCACCACCCAAACAAGAAACGAACCAATGTGTCCAGGTGCTAAAAGTGCAGATGAAACGATTAATGAGATAATGAAAGATGAAGCGATGAAAGGGTCCAATGATGCCAAAAAATGTTGTCGTTGCCAGATCAAATGAAAAGATGAGAAGTGAGAAGAATGATGAGGAAATGTCGTTGAAACGCCAAGAATAAAATGTCCCTGACAACGGCACCAAAAAAATTTGTCGCACAGAATGTCTAGGCACCGCGACAACGGCTCAGATCGGGGGTTGTCACCTTGATCCCCAATCTCTCCTTTTAAGTTGTCTCCCTACAACAGGTTAAGGGGGGTAGACCCAACGAAAATGGAATGAAGGAGAACTAGTTGGAAACCAGCCAGTTTGGCAATTACATACACGACAAGGATCTGCTGAGATTATTTACATTATACACTTGCAGAATGGGTTTACATTATAACATGATAATTAGGCTGATGATGATAGCTGAACGACATGGACACATCGATCAAGCGCTATCCCTTTTGCGAAGTACGGGGGTGTACTGCTATGGGTCGTTGACACGTAGTGGTCAACAGAACCCATTAAAAATATTAATTATTTTAATAACTCCTCATCTGGGTGGAATTTCTCAGAACAATTTCTAGGTCTTGGAGATCTCATGTGCCTTAGCCTCTCCTCCAAATTTCAAGGCTAGAGCACATCTGATGCTACCAAAAAACAACATGTGCATGCTCAACTGCTAGGTCAACTACACCATCCCGGTTGTAGTCAACCGACATACATGGGAAATGATAGGTATTCCCTCCCGGATCCCAATGCCAATTGGGGCTTCCAGCATCCCCAGTGCTTGGAAACTCCTACTAAGCTCCACCTGGGTCCACTACCATCTCCATAATCCACTCCACTGGGTACCAACTCAGAACCTCTCGCCACCCAACCCCACGATAGGGATCGAATGCATGAACTCCCACACATAGAACAACCTCAGCATGTGGGTGTTGCACCTTGTTTAACTCGGATCGTCTCATTTCACTATCCTGGTCAATACATACAATCTGACTAGGTAGTTTTGTCTCCCTCTTTCCAATGGGCCAAGGTAACCTAACAGTGCTTTTAGCCCCGTCTATGTATGCCCGAAGAGGCCTACTCTCACACTCCAATGTGCACTCTAGCTGCACCAATAGGAAATCCAACTGCTCCCCAACATGAGTCAATTTGGTCGTGGACTTGGCACAAACCACTCTCATGCCCTTTAGCTCCTCGTTCTACTACAAAATTGCCTCTCGCACTAACGCGACCTTCCTTTTTAATGCTAGATGGTCGGCATGAAACTAATGGAACTATTGTGGGCATCTATCGCTTGTAAACTCGGTCACAAGTCCAAATACCTCAGCAAGTGTTGGCATCTTGTCTAGGGATGCACCCCCTCAACAAATGGCTCTATGTGAGTAGGCTCTATCCTCTCCACCGGGGTGTCAACTGGGGCTATCAAAGAGGTCTCTAATGAAGGTGACTCCTGTGCCACACCGGGTATATTGATGTGCTCCTCACCATCCGTTGGGCTCTCAGCATCATGCTCAACCTCCTCCTCAGGCTCCTGATATCTAAAGCCAGGTCTCCACCAACAAAAGCGCCCCCTAGTCTCACCCTCTATCCGTCTTTGTCCTGTCTTCTCCTTTTCAGCAGATCTAGTGCCCTGATCTGGTCGACTTTCCCCACATGATGCAGATGGCTACACCCCCAAGCATAGTTTTTAAAAATGGAATTGGTGACCGGACCGGTCCACCTAATGAACCAGTTTACCGACCGAAACCGGTTTACCGACCGGAACCGGTCTAACTAGGACTGGTTTGGTCTAAACGAACCCGTTTTAGAAAAATACATTAAATAATTAATTTTTAATGAAATGAAACTATTTTTAAGATTTAAAACCATGATCCCAAGCCAATAGAGACAAAATATGCAAAGTTTGCTCATTTATATACCATGTAAAGGTGAATATATCAAAATGGCACCGAGTGCAATACATATCATCGACAAAATAGCAAAATACATAAGCAATGAGGCTCTAAATGGCCTATAAAGTCCAAAAATAATGTTGCAAGCTATGAGGCCATTGGCCTACTACAAGTCTACAGTGTACACATGATCAATCATCAAATTCATCACCACTACTAGTCATAAGATCATCATCAGGAGCTACATAGACATCATCTGGTTTAGAGTCTGAGGATGCCTCATCCTGATCTGCAACCTCAATATCAATGCCACCAATAGCAATAGAAGTGGACTTAATTGAAGCACGAGTTTGTCGACCTGCATGACTAGTGCCTTCCGTTGGTTCTTTGCCTTTCCTTGATGCCACTACTGATCCTGGTTCTGATGCTGCCACATAATCTGCTTCATCCCCTGCTAAAGCCATGTCGATATCAAAATCAGCCTCAAACATAGGGTCTTCAGTGTCCTCCACCCATTCTTATGTTGGATCAATATCGTCCAACACAATGGGATCTATATCAGGAGTTTTTCTCATCATTTGGAGCTTCAATTGCATTTATTGTTTACCCCCAAACCATGAAATCCTGAAAACCATTAAGTCTGCTGAATTTTGAGTGAAATCTAAAATTCTAGTTTCTCCATATGAAATCCAATGAGGTCAAAACCACTCTCAAACATCCTGAGTCATTTCATGGTAATGTTAAAAATTTAAGTAAAAGGATGACAATGAAAATTAAAGGAAATGTCACTTTTACTTTAAGAATTTAACATCACCATTAATTGCCAACATTGTTAGGGTTGAAATGTGTTAGGAAAATGAGAGGGTAGGCATTTTTTTCTTGGAGGGACTATTTTTGGAGGAAAACAACCCCAAATTTCTCTCAAAACAGCTTCAAAACTCACAAAAATGCATTTTGTGGGGGTTATACTTGCCCTGGCAATAAACCGGTCGGTTTAGGACAAAACCGACCGATTTGGCCACAAAACGGCCCGTTAGGACCGGTTAGCTCCAATTTTTGGCCAAACAGGGTGTCTGACCGGGTTTTTTGACCGGTTCCAACTGGTGGGCCTGCTAACCGGCCGGTTAGATCGATAACCGGTTAGCTGGGCTGGTTTTGAATACTATGCCCCCATGGCCTGCTCACCTCTAACGTCTTTGTTGTAAGGTTGAGGATGGGTTTGGTTTTTCACCCTCTTCAATTCGGCCAACCTCTCATCGTCCCAATGGATTCTACCCTAGAATTTCTGCATACTGGATTTCCCTTGAACCATGGGTTTGTCTTCGGTTTCACCTGTCACTGTGCACTCATACCCAAAGCTTCCATGATCTTCTGGCTAATTTTCCATAGTTGGGCCAATATCATGCTCTGATACCATTGTAATGTTCCAAACTTAAATAAATAGTGATATGCAAAGCAAAAACGATTTACAACACAAATTTTAAACAATCAGCAAATGCTCATAAAAACTCTGGAATTAAGAACCAGTTGAGCCATTTTATTAATCAATGGAGCAAGTACAATAGTATGGAGGAATGCACCTGGGCTTGCCTCAATGGCAAGCGTGACAAAACCCAGGTGATAATACAATGATCTCAAATGCTGGAAATGACTGCTCCTCTAATGCTCTGCGCTGCCCAAAAAACTTCATTGTTGCCTGGAAAGGGACTGCAAGAAACTCCTCCTCCGATGCTCAAAAAATGATGAAACTTTAGCCACAAACTCCTTGGCCAAAACCCACAAAAACCCAAAAATGGTTTGGCCCGATTTGGACTTCCCAAAATCGACCCCCAAAGGCACTATTCAATCCCCAACAATTCTACACTGTCTGTTGCAAAGATACGGCTTAAAACCCCACCTCTGGTGCTTATAAAATTATGAAACTTTATATTTGGGATCCTTGTCAAAAACCCAAAAAAACCTAGAAAATATTTTGGCTGGTTTAGACTTCTGAAATTCGACCCCCCTCGAGCTCAACCTTGGCTACAACTGCAAAACTCGACCTATTGGAAACTGCCTGTAAATCCTCCCGAAAATGCACCCAAAGTGCTGGGTTGACCCTTTCTATCCAATCCCTGACTTCCCCGAGTTAGCTCTTGGCCTAAGACTCTTGCTCCTAAGCTCCACGAAAAACTATTGAGTGGCCTCTACACTGTCCCCTAGCCCAGCAATTCAAACCGCTGGAATGTTGGCCGTAAAACTCAGCAAGAATGCTGGTCTATTGCTGCTATCTCAACTCTCTAACTCTCCAGCAAAGAATCTGATCTCTGTTGACCTCTATCTCCTTCTACGTATTCTCTCGCTGCCCAAAAATACGTACTCCCTGCTCTGCGCTGGTTGGTGGTGCTATGTCATTGCCTCGGAACTCCTGAAATTCTTGTAGAACTACCTCTCTAGGGTGGGCACGGATGGTCCCCCGAAGTAGAGATTGAATCTCCTACTTGAGAGATTCGTGATTAAACAGTCGGTTAACTTAGCTAAATAGTAGAGTGAATAGTCAAGTGATTTTGTTTGCAAGATGTATGAATGAATCCCAAAATGAGAGCTGCTCCATCCTTATAACTCCTTGGGCCTCCGTTGCCTCATATGGGCCCCTCCATCCACCTATTCGACTTTCCCTCCAAGCTATTCGAATGGGCCAATTTGAATTCCCATGTGGGTGGCCCCCACATTCCACTAGCAACCAAATTAAGTCGAATTGCTTCCTAAGTCCCTAAGTCGAAAATGATGGGTTCTCTTCCTTAGCCAAAATTGTGCAAAATTGTGTAGCAGCACCCTGTTACAAATTGGTTTGAGAAAGGACATGACAGTACTTTATCATTCCCATAATGCCTCAAGATATACCTATCCCATTAGTGTCTTGAATCAAGCAGGCATATGTCTATGCTATCAATGCCTTGAATCAAGTGGAATACTATGTGTCTAGACTCTAAACCAAGACCATCCACATCACATTGCAAGCCAAATTGCTATGTAAGCTCATCACATTGCAAGCCAAATTGCTATGTAAGCTAAGTAGTAGTAGGTAACCAGAGTAAATTCTTGTAACAAAAGGAGCCTCTTTCTGATCACAATTCTGATATACATCTGACAGAAATTCTAAGCATGATTAGATGTTCACCATGATCCAAGTTCACTGCATGGTGGAACTACGTGCCGAGGGGTATAATCCAAGTTCAGTGCATGGTGGAACTACATGCCAAGGGGTTTTCCCATTTGGATTCACCTGGATCTTCAAAATTGATCAAAGTTATGAATTGATCGAAACTCTTACTCTTATCATTGGATTTCGGAAGCTAGAAAGAAGTTTGCTACACAATTAGATGGCTCCATCACTATCTTGCCTAGTTGTCCATAGGGTAATTATGACATTAAATGCTAGTAAATATTATTTTGACAATATTAGACAGAAAATTATAGAATATGTGTATATTATTGCACGTCGACTCCTTTAAGGTAAATGATTCTTTATTCTGTAATACTTACATACTTCTGTTTACATTATTTCCATGTCACTGCCATGCGAGATACTCATAAGAAATTATAATTTTTAATGCAGATTCAAGTCAGTGTGACTTAGAGCTATAAGTAATAAAACAATCATGCGTTGGCACCTGCTATTAATGCCTATAACTTTTTATATACATATCCAACCTTATTAACTCGTCTCTCTCCAACGGTCAACCCAAACTCTCATTCTATGCATTTAATCAACTAGCTTGGATTCTTTCTACCTTTACAAAGATCTTCAAATCTAGATTTATAGTTTATTTGCAGTCTCTCGAAATGGAATGATCTTTACAGTTCTTGATAACAAAAATACCCATAGGATCATGACTTAGGATCTGTGATTGAATTCCCTTGGATCTCCTACCACTGTTACCTTATATTCTATCTCGTCCCTCTTTCCATTATCCAAATAAAAAGTCTCTATTGAGTCACCGTGCCCATCGCTCTATTGCTTTGTAGCAGTTGCTGTTACCCGATGGAGTGTTGGCTATCAGATGAATTCTTTTATGCATTGCATAATAACATATTGTAGATTACTTTTGAACCTTAAATGGATTTGGACCCACTTATCTGCATGATATGCATAGTGCAAGGGGGTCATTTCTTATCCCGAAAAACACTGCCCTTCACTTCTCATTCAACTGCCATTTCCTCAATCTCCAGTTCCGGATCCATCTTAGATTAGGCTGAGAGGCATCCAGGCAATTGATGCGAACTGAGAGTATTGCAAACTTCATGCAAGTTGATGTTTTTGCACTATCCTAGGTGCACTTCTCTAGTTTTCAGCTAGATATGACATGGTTAATAACTAGGCTTTTACAAAATGGACATGGTTTTATAGTATTTAGAGAGTTGCATGTTTGTTTATGCATTGTAGAAGAATGTGATACATTGGAATGTGAACAAATGCTTTTTTCTTTGCTAGGTGAAAGGTACCTATTATGTCAGCATCCATCCTGTGGGAAGCGGTGCACAGTGGCGTCGTACTACTGGACAAGAAGTCTATTCTCCGCTCCTATTAGCCTTCTCGGAGCAGGTGATGGACATCTCTCTGCTGAGTAGTTTTATTCAAGTTTCGACTAATCGAGTTGCTTCACTAATGCATTCTGTTACTCTTTTGACAGGATGGAGACCATTGGAAAGCTTCTCATATTTCAAGTTTCTCAGCAATGGATCCCAATTATTCTTTACCAAAGAATGTTGCAATAATCACCCTTCAGGTTATTGATCCACTTCCATTATGCCCTCTTTACTACATTGAACATAAACAGTGTTTGGCTTTTGTAAAATCCACAATTTTCTTCAATTACATTAACGAAAACAATATGGCCTAAGGGTTTGTGATTCAATGGCGATGGAGATGGCTTTTCAAGCTATCCTTCAGGCTTTTATCTCCTTGAGAGCATGTGCTTAAGCATTGGCTCTTCCATTTAAGCATTGGATCTTCCATTTGCAAGCAGAGCCCTATGTAGTTCACCCCGCCTGGACCAATTTGTCCCATGCAAGGGGGACCATATGTTCAATTCTTCCAGTTTAGATTATTGAAGGCAATCGCTTTCAATAATAATAACTATAATATGACAACTAGCTTTAAAGTGTCTTTATCCTCAAGAAAAGAAACAATGGAGATCCTCAAGTAGCCAGTACAATCTGTAAAATTGTGCCTTTAGCAGGCATGGCAGAGTGAATTTATAATGGCTGTTAAATTAGGGGCACGTTTCGTACTAATGAGAACATTTGGTTTACAACAGGAGCTCGAAGATGGAAGTGTGCTTTTTCGATTGGCTCACCTTTATGAGGTATGACTGCTCGGACTATGGCCTGCACTCAAGTCAGTCTGTTTGCAAATATTTTTAATTTATTTCACGAGAAAAATAATGTCCTGCATTCAAGTAGGTAAACATGTTTCCTCTCAATCCTGTAAGTCTCAATTATACATAACAAAATTGAAAAGGAACTGTGAAATTAGATTATTGAATAAACATAATGACTAATATGCAGCACAGTTTTTAGCATATTGCCTCCCAAAAAGTTTAAACTTATGCATTAGGAATGCTGTTAGTAACGGGGGCTACTCCTCAAAGTTACGAATGCACAAGCATGGCTTCAAGCTGGCAGGTGGGGTGTGTATGTGTGAGTATTTGCTTATGCAGTTGTCTATAATGCGATTTTTTGAAAGCTTTTCCGGCTGGTTTTTTCGATGAAAATCTGGCAGCAATTTATTGGAATTGCAAGTTTGATAGCTAGTTTCTGCACAATCAAAGCGTCCCAGGGGTTTTCAAGGTGCTGAATCCGAATATGCAGTTAAAAAACCATTTTAACTGCAACAAATCATAATTTAATCTCAAATTCTTCCGCCGGATTCCGTCACCGGAATCTTCAAAAAATCGCATTATAAACAACTCCTTTGCTTATACTCTAGCATGCTTGCTTGCTGAGAGAGTATATGGCTGTGTGGAAGTGAGTTTTTATCTATCCTATAAACAATGAACCATATTTTTATGAGTGGGTGAATCTTCTGACTACAATGTAATTCCATTTTTATCAAGAATACACGTTTTGGGAGTTGTACACCATCTCGCTACATATATGTTTGAATAATAAAAGTGAGGTTTAGTGAGCATTATTCTAATAAATTAGGTCCATAAATGAATAAAGGTAGTGTAGTTTAAAATTTATTTTAATTTATTTTTTTAATAATTTAATTGTAAATTAATTGAATTGTAAATTTAAGTAGTTGAGTTTATACGATTGGAATGTTTTGAAAAATAAAAAATAAGTTACTGGGTGAACATTTTTCAAAATTTTCATATGTTTTTTTTTCTATTTATCCCTGGTACCACTGATATAAGATCGCTCATGTTTTTAAGAAAAATAATGTTTCTGTTATAAGATCGCTCGTGTTTTTAAGAAAAATAATTTTTTTGTTATATTTAATAGGAGCTCTGTTAAATCTTTGACTTAAGTAATTAAATTTTTCTAACTAAAGACTAGTAATAAGTATTAAATAATATTATTTCCTAACAACTAGTTTTAAAATTTAATGTATCCCTTTACTATTTTATATTTTATTTAATTTTATCGATAGATCAATTTTTTTTATCTTAATGATAAATCTCATTAGTAAATTTGAAATCTTAACCATAAATTTGAAATGATAACCATCCATCAATAGGCGAAAAAAACATTAAAAAAAGAAAATAACCAAAAATTTTGTCATTTCATCTCAGATTATAAAATTCCCGTCTCCTCAAAGTAAATAAATATATGTATATATATTTTGTCATATTATACTCGTATTCATCAGTCACAAAAATCCAAGTAAGTATTTCTACTCTGTTCGTTGTTAATATATGTATATTTTGTCCTATTATACTCGTATTCATCAGTCACAAAAATCCAATTAAGTATTTCTACTCTGTTCGTTGTTCTCAGGTTGATTGAGTTGACCAATTTTATAGTTATTATTTTTGTAAAGGGTAAATAATATGATTTAAAAGCACATATTATAAAGATATTATATAGTTTAATTAGGTTTTAAATTTGTTTGTGAATTTAAGTATAATTTTAATTAAATCTGGTAATTTTTTTTGGATATCTGGCTTATAGTTATTAAACACCAAAATTTTTGGTGTCATAATTTTTTTATTGTATTAAATTTATTTCCATCATCAGAAACAAGATTCAAACATTTTTACTATCAAATTTTTTAGAAAAAATTCTTTACTTATATTTTTCACATTCTTTTAGAAAAACTCCTTTACTTATATTGTTTTGTTTTTCTTTCGGAAAAACTCCTTTGCTTATATTTTTCACATTTTATTTTGTTTTTTATTCAGGCCGGAGAAGACCAGGTGTATTCAACGGTTGCCAAAGTTGAGCTTAAAAAGGTTTTTGGCACTAGAATGGTAAGTCCATAGCATTTGTTCTGTCCCTTTCTCATTTATTTAAATATTCATTACTGATAAATTAAACTTTTAATAAAATGACACAGATACTGAAGGCTAAAGAAATGAGTTTATCCGCCAATCAAGAGAAGTCAGAAATGAAAAGATTGAAATGGAAAGTAGCAGGTGACAATGGTACGCATGGTGTAGGCATACGAGGTCGCCGTCTCGACCATAACATGGTGGTCGAGTTGGGGCCTATGGAAATTCGCACTTTCGTTTTGAATTTCAAATAACTTTATTTTGTTATTATTGGAAGCACATTATTTATTAAGTTATTATTGGAGGCAATGGCCATCAATTTTATGGTGACATGTGGCAATAATTGCCGTTGGATGTTAATTCCTTTTAGGAATATATACAAAGACATCGTTTATGCAATATTTACAAACAATTTTGTAAAGTACACTGTAAAATGATTTACGGTCGGTTGATTTCGATCACTAGATACCAATGATCAGCATGGTGGGATCAAGCTGCAGTTTACTGAATATGAATAAACCTAAAGATTGCAGCAAATTAATATGACGTTACTCTGAGAATGATGGTCAGAGGCATCCCATATGCTGGACAATTAAATCCTTTCGTCAAGGCTGACTCGGGCAGCACATCAATGTTATCGGACCGAGGTGATTTATATTTTATATAATTTCACAATGATAATAATTTAATGTTGCCTTTCGAAGTAAATTTGGGAGAAGTTCCCACATTTTCATCATTTGTAACTTTGATCTAAAATTTTAATTTCCAAAAATCAATCAAACAAGATAACTGGTTAGATTTTAGACTTTTGTGATTCATATTGAAATGAGAGCATTTTGATTCATATTGCAACAAAAATATCTTTATGATTAATCACATCAGTAAAATTATTAATGTAGTTTGTCCTCACTTATGTCTTGAGAAGAAAACATTCACTTATGTCTTGAGAAGAAAAATATTAGTTTTGATGTGATTAATCTCAAAAACATTCTCATAACAAAATGGTGTATTTCTATCGAAAATATGTTCTTTGAGATAAGCTTTTATATTAGTTTATTGATGTGATTAATTTAAAAACATTCATAACAAAATAGTGTATTTTTATCGAAAATTTTTCTTTTATATTTACTTTATTTTTATTATTTTTAATTTTTATAATTAAATTAAGAGATTTCAAATTTATTTTATTTTTTATTTTTTTCCTGGGTTTTGTTAATGTTTTCTTTTTGCGATATTTATTTTTCCAATGAACTCACTATTATTAATTGGAAGTTTCCTTAATGTTTTTTTGTCATAATTATTCTTTTTTAGTTATTATAAATAATTAATATTTTCTTATATTCGACACAATAGTAATATCAAATATTTTTTCAAAAAAACAATTTTTATTAAACTTAGATATTGTCTAATTGTTATAGAAGTTCTTAACTAATATTAAATATCGATAACATTATTATAAATAGTAGGCATTCTCTCTCTTGTATTTGAGGCAACCATAATATCAAATATTTTATCTTAGTATCAAATATGCTTATTTAGTTCTTTCTTTTTTTTATTACCATGTTTTGACATTAAGGATCACATTTTCTTATTTTCTTAAGCCTTTACTATTTCTGTCATGTACACATTTGTGTGTAATCTTTCACTTGTGTATACTACCTTTCGTATAGATTGTGTTCTTTTCCACATCATGGGAAACATTACACATGTGGAAGTTCATGGTCATCTTTGGCACCACATCAGTGTTAGAGATCCATCACAATTTGGCCCACTAGGGCATCAAAAAATCTTTGGCTTGGGCATCTTAGTTTCGAATCTACTGAGTTTATACAAAACATGTTTCAACAAAAGTTTGTTGTCTCGATCTCATGCACTACATCAAAATTCAACCCTTCATTCTCAGATCACAAGATTATTTCCTTGATGCAGAGATATGTGGTTGTCCTTTTTTGACGTCATGAAATTGCAACTTGCAAATCTCAAACTGGGCTAAGTTAATCTACATGATGACCCATGTGTGCTGCTCTAAATGCAAACAAAATTGATCTCTTTCATCAACTTGCTTCAGTTTCCAATATATTGGTGTTCCAAGTTTTAGTAAGGCTGCACTTTCACACTTCTCTTGGCTATAATGTATTAGCCACATAGTATATTGGATTAGATTGGAGAGGAGTACGTTGTTGGGTGAGCAACATAGATCGTGGTTGTTTTCTTTTGTCTGAGGTGTAGATTGTGGTAGTCATCCTTTATCTCGATTGTCAATTTCAAGAATATTTTGAAGTTTAGTTATCGCTTTCGAGAATATTTTGAAGTGTAATAAACAATGGTGAGGTCCATTATTTTTATTCACTATTGTATATTGTTGTTTGAGGTTGAAAAAATATGAAAATTGTTAACATTCTTGAATTTTTGGGTGTCAGATAGTCACCTTAGGATCCTACTCCAACTAATCTGGGTGCAATTGAAGGGAAATTGTTGGTGTTAGATAGGGTAACGAAAGTAGATATTTGTGCACTAATTGGAACTCCAATACCAGTAGTTCTATTTTCTCTGATGAGTTATACTTTTCATCAGGTGTAAGATCATTCTATCTTTGAAATGTGTGATCGATCTATTTAATCTCTAGCTCACCATTCACTGATTCTCCAACTTAGTTGTCGCATGGTTTCACATCTTAAAATCTAAGCTCATTCAGAGGATTAGCAAGAAACTATGGATGAATAAAAGCAAAGGTTTGTCCTAAAGGCTTGGGTGATATAAAAGCAGAGGCTGGTCCTAAAGTCTTGGCTCATCTCCTTCCTGAGTCATTGGGAGGGAAGTTTTTGTATCAACAGGTTGGTGGTCTTCTCTAACTTTTGGATCTCATTGAGGGGCGTCCTTATGTAGATTGCATATTTTGTAAATATCTCTGAATCTAATAGTGAGAAGAGAGGTCAATTGTTTGAATCGTCTCTTAACTATCAAATTCCAAGATATTCCTAGAATCTATAATTGACATAAGTTCAACGTTGGCAAAGAGCCACAATTCCCTGCATGAATCTATATAGCCTACTTCATGGATTTTCCTATGTAGTCTGGCTTGTATTATACATATTGCGAAAGAGCATCATTCACAGCCTTAGATCTACTGATCTATCAACTTTGGTTATTGTGGGCCTCCTCCTCTACAAGACCTTTGATCCACCTCTGTAAGGGATGCAACTCTACATCCATGTTATTTTTTCTTTTCATTTTTAAGTAATAATTCGTGAGGATATGAGCATTGCTTAGATCGTGGTAATGTCACATCTCTTCAATGGGTGGGAACTTCCTTGCTTCATAATGAAGATTGGAGGAAATTTGTGGTAGTTTATGATCTACTAATTTGAGTGGATTGAATATATATTTTGTGAAATAAATCTTAGAACCGTCATTGTCATTGTATAACTAGTAGATAACTATTGTATGGAGTTTGTATTTTAGAGGTTTATGGCATATTTTTTTCCCTTCTTTACATGAAAAATGATATTCAAGTAAGCTTGACTCAAAGTATCAAGATACATTTTTTTCTTGCTAAGTTCGACTAATACATAATTCACTTTCAATTTGGTGTGAGTTAATTTACTCTAATTTGAGTCCATTTGTCAATTTATTGCGCTATGAACAATTTTTTAAGATGGGTAAAAGGTTGCAAAAACTCCTTGAAAATAAGGTAGTTGTTTAGCTTTGTAATGAGGTCATTATCTTGCAATTTATCAATGCATTATTGCAAAAAGAGAACGAAAAATTGAAGACTGAAGCTATTCTATTCCAGACTACTATGGTTAATAAAGCCAAGAGGGTTAATGGACTTGGGAGAACAATGGAAACCTTTTTCTAGAATCTTGCAAATGAATTTGAGAACAAGGCCAACCTTGTTGATGATTTAGAGGAAGAAGTTAGGGGTCTCTCTCATTCAAAAAATGTTTCCTTGAAGTTTGAAACATGGAGGATACTAATGCCCAATTGAATAATTAGGTTGCCTACTTCAAGCCTCTATTGATGAGTTTTGTGAAGAATCTGACCCTCTTCAACAAAGAACAATAAATTATTTGATAAATATCAAGATTTGAAAGATGATTATGATGCCTTGTTACTGTAATTGACTAAGAAGAACAAGAATATTTAGGGCTTGCAAGACTACAAACAAAACCTTGAGCTGGAAGTCAATTGATTGTAGAATGCTATGAATAAGATTGTTGCTTTTGAGCTACAAGGATTACCTATCATTTCTTCCACCTTTGATGATATTGATTGCAGCTCCATTGTTTCTAAGAAGGATGATTTTGATAATTTTTGTTTCATCGTAGGCTTTATTGGTCATTCATTATATTGCTTCACCTAGCTTTCAAAAGAACACTAGAGATATTGTGTTCCAGTTGTTGAAAAAGATGGACTACATTGAAGGAGGATTTTGGATGAATGGACAGGGAATTGTTATTCCTATTTACCCTAAGTTTAAAACATCTAGGGAAAGTCTTGGATATAGCGATGTTGTTGTTGTGTCACTACTTACATTTGATTTTATTGATGCAGATAATATGTCATTTGTTGCAAGTAGAGTTCAGACTAAGTTGTTGGAAGAGTATCCCACTAGTTGTGTTGCACCGATTGATGAGATGGCTAATAAAATCATTACAAATGATAGTGTTGTTGATGTGCATAGTTGTAATTCTATCAGTGCACCAAGCTTTGAGCCTCCAAGCCAAAAATTTGAACCATATCATCGCGCTCATAAACATTAGAGGAATTTACTCGGGAATCATACTTCTTCAAAAATTATGTGGTAGATATGCATTCAATCATTGTAGAAATTATGTAAAAGATAGAACCGTGGACCACTATCGACTATCAAAGATCGATTATGGTTGGATTGATGGATGGTTATGGAATAATCTAAGTAAATTCTTAATAATTCATATAAGTATGTATCATTTTTTGTATATATGTAAAATCTTCCTCTTGTTTGTTATTGATTTCCTCTAAAGTAGTCGAGCAAGGATCAACCAAAAATGACAGTTGGTCAGAGATTTTGATTGGAGTTTTCAACTGAGTTGTTTATCAACTAAGCTTCGATTAGTGTTCTTACTACTACTCCTTTAGTTCAGTTTAGGGGGGGGTGGCGCGGTTGATAATGACATAGAAAATCTTTATGGACATAGATTGCATCTTTTTGTTGTCTTCTTGTCTAGTGGATTGGTCGATTAGGAATATATTTTGGATACTAGTTTTGCAACATATTGGATGACTTGGATGACTGAGTTTTGCTAAAAATGCAGCAAGAAAAGTCTCTGTGTAGCACCGTCCTCCCACATCTACCCAAGTAACCGAACAACTAGGGTATGTTGGAAATACTGAGAGGGGGGTGAATCAATATTTCTTTTCAATTGTTACTTTTACCAGTTAGATCACTTATATTTAGAACACAAAATGAACAATAAGAATAAATGCTTTTATTAATTTCTTCAATAAATCAAGTACAATATATGTAGGGCTCCAACCCTAGGTGAAGACATCGATCTTCAATCTCCCAGGCTCCAACCTGTATTTTCCAAGCACCGACTTGGACTTCCAAGGCTCCAACCTTGTCAATTTTGAGGTACCAACCTCAAGGGCTCCAACCCTATATCTGGTTCAGGCTCTGACTTGGTTTCTTGAGGACTCCGATCCTATAGGGCTCCAACCCTATCTTATCCAAGGCGCCAACCTTGAGTTTAGGAGCACCAACTCCAAGGACGCCAATCCTATATTTTCTAAGCACCAACTTGGACTTTACAAGGCACCAACCTTGTCAATTTTGAGGCACCAACCCCAAGGGCTCCAACCCTATAGCTTCACTTTGTCAAGGTATGTTTTCTTATACTTCACGGCTCCCAATGTTTTCTTCAACAAGCCCTATCAATCTTAAGCTACATCTTCACTTAGTCTCCATGTCACATCATCAATGACAACCTTGTTCTTCACATGAAGGTGTCACCATTTCTCTTCATGTTACCCAACAAAAACTTCTTCAAGGTCACCTCATAATGACTTCAATGCATCATGGTCTTCAATGATCTCCACAAATCTTCAATATGTTGTTTCACAAAGTTCTCAAACTCTGCCCTATTATGTTCTCAAGAGAAGACTTCAACAAGCTCTATTTGTCCAATTCCAATAAATCAACACTTTGACCATGAAAACTATGACAACTTCGATCACGACAACTATGACAACTTCGACCATGACAGCTTCAACCACGACAACTATGGCAACTTCGACCACGACAGCTTCTACCACGTCAACTACGGTAGCTCTTCGACCACGAGAACTACAGCAGCTTCGACCACGGCAACTATGACAGCTTCGACCACGGAAACTATGGCAGTTTCGACCACAACAACTATGGCAGCTTCGACCACAGAAAATACAGCAGCTTCGACCAAGATTTTATGCCCAAATAGAATTATCCTTTTTTTTCATCCTAAACAATAGTCTCCTTGTTCTCCTCGGCCTTCTGTCTTCTCTTGTACTTCGTATCTCTAAATTCTTGCCTGAATTGCTGATCAAAATGAAGTGTTTAGATGTCTATTTATAGAGATTTTATTTATAACTGAAGGGACACGTCTATTTGAAGTGAGGCTGACTTGTATGACTGAGTGTAGGTCGGCTCACTGCTAGGAATAATTTCCTTAACTTAAAAATTAAATATCTCACAAACTATTGGGAGTTCCGGGAAAATAAAGGCTCGTTAGAAAGAGGAAAAAATCCTCTTTAAGATGGTCTAGGATCCATTTTCAAAGGATGCCTCCAAGGTGTCCAAAATAATTTTTCTTTGTGACTGTCCTTAAATTTTATGCATAAAAAGTTTGGGACAACATGAGGAATGTTTGGGACAGCGTGGCTTCTTCATTGTTATCAATGTCATCATAGGATCATAAAGTCATTATGTAGGAGTGCAACATCCATGTAGCTTTACACATGAACAATGTCATGATATACTAGTGCAGTCATAGTGCAACATCATTAGGATAACTCCAAAATAATCTTCCAACCATCAAATGATCTCCAACCATGTTATCAAGACCTCATCAAGTGCCATCATCAATTGTGGTCATTCATCAAGAATATGACATCATCAAATGTAGTCCTCCATATGTCATCAAGGGCTTCTAAATACTTGGCACTTGGCACTTCTTAAGACTTCTTCATTAGTGACTTGACATATTAATTGATGACATTCTTATGAAACAAGAGTTATGACATCATCATTTGGAACCAGGCATCTCAACAATATTTTCCATCTTGGCTAGTGCCATATTGACATCAATGACAACCTAGATTAACAATCTCCCCCTTTGTCATTGATGGCAATATTCTTGCCCTTTCAACATTCTCTCCCCCTTTGACATCAATGGCAAACGGGGTGCCCAAGTACTCCCCCTGTCAAGCTGCTTCTTTTCTTTACGAATAGTAGTTCTTCATAGGTATGTTACTCCCCCTGTCATGGTGCTCTTCTTTCTGGCAATGTGGTCCATGATAGATGTGCTTAAATTCCTTCATGTGATGAACCAACTCCCCCTCATGAAAGATTACCTGCTAATGATCAAGTGGAAGAGATCTTCAATAATAATCCATCGGATGAATAAGGATTATATTCTTCAAGGAGTGTTCCTGAGAGATGATCTATCAAAGAATGATTGTCCATATAGCTCATCAAGGATTTCATAAGACTCATTCATGGATGGCTTCTATAAGAATTCCTAATCATCATAAGCTCCCCCTAACTGTATGCATGGTCTTCCTTTTGGCAGAGTTTCCCCATCAAATGCTTAGATTGTCGAAGATCAAGTCAACAACATGTGTTGTTGGCTAGAGAGTTCAAGAGATTTTCATATTGTATTTTCTTCCTTCTCCATACTTGTGTAAATTTATTTTCTGGCATAGTTCTATCTTGAGTAGGTGCCCAAGTCAAGTTACAATTACATGCCATATGTCCAATGTTATGACACTTGAAGCACTCTATGTTGTTCATGAATAAGAATTCACGACTTCTTGCAAAATTTCTTCTCAGATATTTATGAGGAACATTATAATTGTCTTTGTGATATGCCCTGCAATCTTTTGCCATGTGCCCAAAGTTTGTACAAGAATAGCAATAACCAAGAAATATACTTTGGTACCTAGTAGAAGAAGGTTTCCTTGATGTACTTCTGAAGTCTTTTTGCCTTGGGATCCTTTGATGATAACCATTTCTTCTTGCATCCTTGACACCATCTGCATTTCTTCTTGGAGGAAGGTTTCTTCCATAGTTGTCTTGACTCTTCTCCTTGCCTTTGCTAGAACTGGGAGCATCAACATTTCTTCCAGGCTTCCTCACATCCTTGTTGTTTGAAGAATTATGGTTTGCATCATTCTTGCTTAAGGATTCACCCACATAGCCAAGACCTGATTTATCAAGGGGAGACCTTTTATGATTTAAGATGTCATCTAGGGTTTGAGAGCTTTTCAAGTTCTTATTCAACAAGTCAGCTTCCTTTTTAAGAAAGACAATTTCTCCTTTCAACTTTTCACAATCTTCATCTTTCATAACTAGTTGCTTCTTCGTTTCTTCCATCATCTTGGTTGCTTCACATGATTGGGCCTTAAGAGAAGTGATTTCTAATTTTAACTTGGTGATGTCATCATCCTTTTCTTCTAGTTGGCATATCATGGTATTTCTCTCCTTTTCTGCTTCATCAACTTGTCCTTATATGAATGTCAAATCTTCCATAACCTTCTCAGCTCCTTGTGCTTGTTTCATTGCTTCTTCTAGTTGAGATCTAAGGGAGGAGACCTCTTCCTTGTATTGACCAATATCTGCTTCAATTTTGTTCAAGATTTTGTGCCTTTGTTCAAGGTGGCTTGACAAGGTATCTTCCCATTTCTTTGCCTTATCCAATTGATTTGTCATGGATATGACTTCTTCATGATGCTTTCTCTTGTTTTGATGCAATTCTTCCTTAATATTGGAGAGCTCCTCATCTCTTTCTTGTATTTGAAGCTTGACAAGGTCAACTTCCTTCCTTGTCTTGTCCTGGTCACCAACTTGCACTTTGTTCTTAAGTTCCTCATTTTCCTTTTTCAAATTGTTAATCTCTTACATGGTAGCCATAAGTTTAGTGAGGAGATCTTCTTCAAAATCTTTTTTATTCTCTTCATCTTCTAAGTCTTCTTTAGCCTTGATGTTATCACTCTTATCTTCACCTTCCTTGATGGGCTTTGGATTTCCTTCTTGTTTTCCATCATTTTCTTGACTAGAGATCATTGTCAATGCTCCTTTTGAGTGAAGATCATGAATTTTATCCCATATGCCTTTTGCTGACGAACATTTTTCAAAATTGGCCTTCATAGAATCAGGTATCCCATTCAAGATTGCTTTCATTTCTCTTGTATTATGTTCCTTGGATTCTCCATCCATCATGCTATCAACAATCACCGATTTCTAGACTTCAATGCCTTGAGTCTTTAAGAAATTCCTCATTCTTGCCTCCCATATATCAAAGTTTCCATTGAACAATGGAGCCTTCATAAATTGATTGACTTCAATTTCGGTGGTTGAGGGAGACACATCTTTAGGAGGATTAGAGACTTTCTTCCTTGGCTTCGCCATTTGTGTTCTAATGATCAACCTTCAAGTTGTTAGGCTTTGAGTGAAGGTACTGGCTCTAATACTAATTATTGGAAATACTGAGAGGGGGGTGAATCAGTATTTCTTTTCAATTGTTACTTTTACCAGTTAGATCACTTATATTTAGAACACAAAATGAACAATAAGAATAAATGATTTTATTAATTTCTTCAATAAATCAAGTACAATATATGTAGGGCTCCAACCCTAGGTGAAGACACTGATCTTCAATCTCCCAAGCTCCAACCTATATTTTCCAAGCACTGACTTGGACTTCCAAGGCTCCAACCTTGTCAATTTTGAGGCACCAACCTCAAGGGCTCCAACCCTATATCTGGTTCAGGCTCCGACCTGGTTTCTTGAGGACTTCGATCCTCTAGGGCTCCAACCCTATCTTATCCAAGGCACCAACCTTGAGTTTAGGAGCACCAACTCCAAGGACACCAATCCTATATTTTCCAAGCACCAACTTGGACTTTCCAAGGCACCAACCTTGTCAATTTTGAGGCACCAACCCCAAGGGCTCCAACCCTATAGCTTCACTTTGTCAAGGTATGTTTTCTTATACTTCACGGCTCCCAATGTTTTCTTCAACAAGCCTTATCAATCTTCAGCTACGCCTTCACTTAGTCTCCACGTCACATCATCAATGACAACCTTGTTCTTCACATGAAGGTGTCACCATTTCTCTTCATGTTACCCAAACAAAACTTCTTCAAGGTCACCTCATAATGACTTCAATGCATCATGGTCTTCAATGATCTCCACAAATCTTCAATATGATGCTTCATAAAGTTCTCCAAATCTGTCCTATTATGCTCTCAAGAGAAGACTTAAACAAGCTCTATTTTTCCAATCCCAATAAATCAACACTTCGACCATGACAACTTCAACCACGGCAACTACGGCAACTTCGACCACAGCAACTACAGTAGCTTCTACCACAGCAACTACAACAACTCTTCGACCATGGCAACTATGGCAGCGTCGACCACAGAAACTGTGGCAGTTTCGACCACGGAAACTACGAGAGTTTCGACCACGACAACTATGGCAGCTTCGAACACAAAAAATACGGCAGCTTCGACCAAGATTTTATGCCCAAACAGAATTATCCTTTTTTTTGTCCTAAACAATAGTCTCCTTGTTCTCCTCAGCCTTCTGTCTTCTCTTGTACTTCGTATCTTTGAATTCTTGTCTAAACTTCTGATAAAAATGGTGTTTAGATGTCTATTTATAGAGATTTCATTTATAACTGAAGGGACACGTCTATTTGAAGTGAGGCTGACTTGTATGACTAAGTGTAGGTCAGCTCACTGCTAGGAATAATTTCCTTAACTTAAGAATTCGATATTTCACAAACTATTGGGATTTTCGGGGAAAATAAAGGTTCGTTAGAAAGAGGAAAAAATCCTCTTTAAGATGGTCTAGGATCCATTTTCAAAAGATGCCTCCAAGGTGTCCAAAATAATTTTTGTTTGTGACTGTCCTTAAATTTTATGCATAAAATTTTTGGGACAACATGAGGAATGTTTGGGATAGTGTGGCTTCTTCATTCTTTAGCTTCTTCATTGTTATCAATGTCATCATAGGATCATAGAGTAATTATGTAGGAGTGCAACATCCATGTAGCTTGACGCATGAACAATGTCATCATATACTAGTGCAGTCATAGTGCAACATCATTAGGATAACTCCAAAATAATATTCCAACCATCAAATGATCTCCAACCATGTTATCAAGACCTCATCAAGTGCCATCATCAATTTTGGTCATTCATCAAGAATATGACATCATCAAATGTAGTCCTCCATATGTCATCAAGGGCTTATAAATACTTGGCACTTGGCACTTCTTAAGTCTTCTTCATTAGTGACTTGCAATATTAATTGATGACATTCTTATGAAACAAGAGTTATGACATCATCATTTGGAACCAGGCATCTCAACAATATTTTCCATCTCGGCTAGTGCCATATTGACATCAATGACAACCTAGATTAATAGGGTAAACATGTGACGAGGGGCTACTATGATTAGATTCAACCTCCTAGGTGACCTTAAGGAAATGGAATCAATGGAAAAAAAATCATAAATACCTTCTACAATAGCTACAAGACTCCCAAGAACCATCCCAACCACTCGGGTAGCTAGCCCTTGGGTCCCACTAAGGTTTTACATCACTTCACCCCTGGACACTCCCATGAAATGGACTTGATAGCGTCCAGGAGGCTCTAGATGCTCTCATGCCAAGGCATGCCAGCGTCCAGGGACTATTTTTCCCAGTGTTGTGCTAGCGTCCCCGAGATTTGAGCCACTTTTTTAGGCCCAGAGCCTAGGTCACTGCCCAGAATTGAATGACACCTTCAGAACAGAAAGATAACAAAGAAACAATGATGCAAATGTAAATACTTGAACAAGCCCTTAACTAGACCCCCCAATAGCCATGACAAGAATTTCTTAAAACATATCACAAATATGTAATCTATAGGTGTAAACAACATATTTAAGCATAGGGGTCTCATACTTATTTGAGAATCGCTATGAAGCATTGTTCCCTTATGTCATTTGCTGCATTATCATTTATTAGGTCATAGATACATTGCTCATCCATTTACAAGTAAAAACATGATGATATCCATACATAGCCACTGTCATAAACATATACATAACCAACATAATAGCAACAAAATTACCAAGGAAATCACGTCCCTATGATCCACATATAAACCAGTATAATACCCATAGAAATACAAGGAGAAATAGCCTCATATTGATGATGAAAAATCCAAACCCGAGATGGGACTACCATGTTCCACCTGACCATAAAATGACTGAGCCAAATATCTCTTCAGCCATTCACCCCCGTGCCATATTCCAAGCATGAATGTGGGACTCAAAACAAAAGAACCAACCAAGAAATCCCAAGGCTAAACCACCTCACCCTCATCAATAGAAACCAGGCTTTGTCGTAATCGATCTCGTATCACTAGGCCAACACAATAAACATGTAATAACATGCTTTACCATGATCTCCACCTGATCACTTGGCCAAACAAGCATGGATGCCACCGGATTTATCCACCTACACCGTGAGGAATTTTCCTGTCTCCTAGTCTCTCAGGATTTACCACAATCTACACCGGATCACTAGGCTCTAAATTGAGACCCACTCTCTAGGATTTACAGCATATCCCAACCCGAGATTACTAGGCCCAAGGGAGAGCAATCCATCTCTTGTCTTTACCATATATCCTGTCATTCCTTGGAAAGGATTCCTAGGCCCACTGAGGCAATAGAATCATAGCTTTACCGCAACCCACATTATGGCTCAGGGGTTACTAGGCCAGTGGTTTTATCATGGTCGACAGTCCGATTCAGGGACCACTAGGCCATGTGTTCTATCATTCAGAGATCCACCTCACTCAGCTTCGAATTGATCCACCAATCCATCACAACCAAAACATGGAACCCCATCACACCATGGCTATTCGAAAATGGAAAAGCTAGGATGAAAATACTGTCACACCTGGAAAAACCCATGCCATAACAGCAAAAGAACCACATGCAATACCATGCATGCCAAATATAGCAAGGAAAATACATATGCAAATCAATATCTGCAAATAATAATGTTGTAGCTGCTTGATCTTGCTCTTCCTTGCTTGCTCCTACTTTTCCTCTTGCCTTCTCTTCCTTTCTTGATCCAATGCCAAAGTGCTCCAAGAAAACTCTAAGTGTCCAAGAGTGAGAGAGAGAGAGAACAATGAGAGGGCTCCAAAACTAAATTAAAAAAGGTTACATACTGATCCTCATAAGCTTTTTTATTAATTAGGCCTCTATTTTCTTCATTTTCCATTATTTTCCTCCTCACATGAAACCTGTGACTTTTAACCTTCCTTTTCTCCTAATTTTCCATTATTTCCATAAATAAATGTACCGAAAATGCTATTTTTCCTTTCCAAAGCCTTAGCCATTGCCTTTTCCAATTTACTTAGCCATAATAGTCCAATGAACACCCACACTAGGATGTTTTTCCCAACATTCAGTTTGGAATAAGTGTCCCATCAACCGTGGTTATTATGTTTTCCTTTATTAAATTTTATTACATGGAATTTTCACCAGGGTTGTTATAGAACCCTCCCCCTTGGGGGACACTGTCCTCGGTGTTCAACAACATCTATACCTCAAAAAAACTTCTGAAAAGAAAACATACTGCCCATGGAGCTTTATAACATAGCTCAATGCAATATTTACAATGATCACCCTACTGAAAAGAATGATATGACACTCATATCGATTATTGGAGCTTTATAAAATAACTCATGGTGACATTTACATCCATATACATATGTACATATACCAAAGACATATACCAAAACACCATACCAAAACTGTTTTGCCTCAATCGATAAATAATGAAGGATACATAGCTCGCATCTAATCTTCCATCTCACATGTAGCTTCATCGGGCCAAAAGTGCTTCCACTGCACTTTAACCTACTCAATTGCTTCGTTTCAGAGCATGATCACATTTTTCTGTAATATACACTCAGCCTTCGGCTGGAATTCTCCATCTGGTTCCACTTGCAATACATACTAGTCAATCACATGATCAACATCTTTAACATACCTCTCAAGTAATGAAACATGCAAAAAATCATGGAATTTCATTGTCGCAGGTAGTGCAAGTCGATAGGCTACTGGCCCAATCCTCTCAATAATACTGAAGGGTCCAAAAAACCATGGTGCCAACTTGGCACATGATCGAATCCGTAAGGATCTCTTCTTTGGTTTGATGCACAAGTACACCTGTTCCCCAACCTGGAACTCCTTGAACAACATGTTCCGATCTGCATAGATTTTATGCCTATCATGTGCTGCCTTTAGATTCTTCTTGATTACCCGCATTTGTTGTCCCATGTCTACCAACATGTCTGGTCCAATCAACACCTTGTTAACTGGATCGCTCCAACTGATCGGAGTATTGCAACTCTTCCCATACAATGCCTCAAACATAGTCATCTTCAAAAATTCTTGATACCCATTATTGTAAGTGAACTCTACCAGTGGAAGATACTCTTCCCACTTTCACTGTTGATGCATCACTTACATCCTCAACATGTCCTCCAATATCCTGTTGACCCTCTCAATCTATCCATATGTTTGTTGATGATAAGTTGTACTGAAGGCCAACTCTATGCCCAAACCTATAAACAAATCCTTCCAAAACTTGGAAGTGAACTTTGCATCCCTGTCTAACACACTATTCTTTGTAACACCATGCAAGCTTACCACAAATATAATGAATACTCGTGCTACATCGCTAGCTTAGACTTCACTGGAATGAAGTGCGCAACCTTTGTCAACCTATCCACGACAACCATGGTGTAACCATGTTGTCTCATTGTCCTTGACAAACCTGTGATAAAGTCCATGGAAATGACTTCCCATTTCCATTCTAAAATCACAATTGGCTGTAGCAGTCCACCTGGATGATTACATTCTACCTTCACACACTGAAAAATGAAATACTTGGCCACAAACTCTACTACATCCTTCTTCATATTCAACCAATAATAAAATTTCTTCACTGCGGTCAATGTCTTCTGATAGCCTGGGTGACCTGAATATGGTTTTGCATGAAACTACCTCAATATCACCTTCTTGAGCTCACTACTATCTGGCACATATATCCTATCCCTAAATCTAACCAATCCATCTACTATAAGACAATAGTCCACATCCTGTGCACCTGCACCTGTACCTATACCTGTACCACCACATGTACATGTACCTGTACTACTACTTGTACCTATGCATGTACCTGTACCTGTACTACTACATGTACATGTAATTGTACTCTATTGCAACCTGTGCACAATCTCCATATACCTAACATCCTACTGACTTGCCTACAAGAACCTATCCTGTAAGTTTGTCCCATAGGAGCTCATTGCTGCTAAGTGATTTACTTGTACCTGCCTGCTAAGAGAATCTGCCACCCTGTTCTCATTTCCTTTGATGTACCTAATATCGGAGTCAAACTCACTGATTATGTCCAGCCATCTAGCTTGTCTGGCGTTTAGATTCGGTTGGTCAAACAAATACCTCAACCCAGTGTGATCACTCATTAGTACAAACCTCCTGCCAAGAAGATAGTGCCTCCACATCTTCAATGCATGTATGGTTGTTGCTAACTCAAGATCACGTGTGAGGTAGTTCTTCTCGTGCTCGTTTAGTTTTTGTGACTCATAGCATACCATCCAATCTGCATAAGGAATCCACCAAGTCCTCGCTTGAAAGAATTTGTGTATACTACAAATTCTTTGTCTGGATCTGCAATCTGTAACATTGGTTCATGTGTCAACAGCTACTTAAGTTGCTCAAAACTGGCCTCACACTCCTCTATCCATTCAAACTTCTTACCTTTCCTTTGCAGTGATGTAATAGGATAAGCAATCTGCGAGAAGTTCCTAATGAACCTCCTATAATAACCTACCAACCACATGAAAGATCTCACATCATCTACATTTCTAGGAGCTACCCACTCCATGATGGCTCTTATCTTTTCTGGATCTACTGCAATGCCCTCCTTGGAAACAACATGTCCCAAGTAGTGTACCTTATTCTGAAAGAAACTGCACTTGCTGAGCTTAGGATACAACTGATGCTCTCTCAACAACCTCAACACTTCTTCTAAATGCTCGACATTCTCTTCATCGTTTTTAGGAAATACCAATATGTCATCAATGAACACAATAACAAACTTATCCAAAGACGGACGCAACACACTATTCATCAAGCACATAAACGTAGCTGGAGCATTAGTCAAATCGAATGCAACTTCATAATGCCCATACCTGGTTTGGAAAGTTGTCTTGTAAATGTCCTCCTCTTCGATGTGTACTTGGTGGTATCCGAATCTCAGATTAATCTTCGATAACACTGTTTCTCCCTTCAACTGATTGAACAAGTCATCAATCCTCGGTAATGAATACCTGTTCTTGATAGTCACTTTGTTCAACTGCCTGTAGTCAATGCATAATCTGAGAGTACCATATTTCTTCTTTACAAATAATACCGATGCACCCCAAGGTGATACACTTCGCCTAATGTATCCCTTGTTCAACATTTCCTTCAACTACAACTTCAAATCTACCAACTCAGGTGTGCTCATCCTGTAAGGTGTTTTTTATGTTGGAGCTACCCCTGGAACTAACTCAATAGAAATGTCTACCTCCCTGTGAGGTGGCAACTCTAAAATGTCCTCAGGAAATACATCCTGAAACTTTTGTAGAACTGGGTACCTGCTCAAAACATCTGCATCATCAACTTCCTTACCTTTGTCACTAGAAAAGTGCATTGCAAATAACAAACACCCTTTCTAGCGACTACGCTTCGCCTACATAATTGTCACCATATTAACTACGGTGGATTTATTATTTCCTTATAAGTCTCTTGGTTCCCCATTGTCATCCACACACTCAATGTATTTTTCATAACAATCCACCTTGGTTCTATGAAGATACAACCAATCCATGCCCAACAACATATTGTATGATCCCAACAGTAATACATTCAAATGTGATGTGGTAGGCATACCATTCAAATCAAATGCACAAGATCTTACCTAATGATGAACTCGCTTTGTACCTATAACCAACTGCACTAACCAAGATTCTGCATGTAATTCCTTACTCAAACCACACTTATCCACAAAGTCGGGACTAACATAGCTATAATTAGATCCAGGGTCAATCAAAATAGAAATAACTTGATCACAAAGCTTACCGTCCATCTCAATGATAGATTCCTGATGGTCTGCCTGTTTGTAATCCAATGATGCATAAATACGAGGAATGCTCTGACCAACATCCCTAATAGTCTGTTCCTCCTACGCACTATATATCTAAGGTCTACCACCATGATTCTGTGGAAAATCCCTCTTAAGATGCTCCTTACCACATGTCGAACACTCAAACCGACTAATACCCTCACCTCTATGTTGTTGTTGTGACCCATGTCCCTGTCTAGTTGCATTGAATGTCTTTTGTGGTACCCCATTTTCTTTCTCGCCTGCATTCTAATGGCTTGTTCTTTTTGGCTACCATTTACCTTTACCTTTGTATTTTCATTTCCAACCTTGCTGAGATTCATTCTTACGCTTTGACTGTGTTGGACACCTAATCCTAAAGGGTTAGTGTGGAAGCCGAAAAGACTAAGCAGTCCAAGAGACCTTGGGATCTGAAACCCAAGAGTCACAACATTGTATTATAAATGTACATCTCCTGTTAATAAAAAAGGTACTGAATGATTTATCCTTCCTATTCTTTGTTGTCCATGTGTGTTTAACATGGTATCAGAGCGGGCGTATTCCTGCCTTGTATAATTAATTTGAGCCATTTGTTTATGGCCTTTCTGTGCAGTGTATTTCTACCATATTCCTTTATACAGACCTGTGCATTGTCTGCCATATTCACTTAAACGTATGAAACGTCCCTCTCTGCCTCTGCCAGCGCTTTGTCCTCAAACGGCTATGTCAATCTGCCACACCTGCCTGCGCCTTGCTCTTCTATTGCGATGTCATCCTGACTTGATTTGAAACGTTTGCACTGTCCTTGTACCTGCGCTCTGGGCCTGATACGGTATCTCTGCGCTAGTCAGCTATGCGTTTTATGTATTCTCCCATGCAAAAATGCAAAAACGCCGCTTCTGCCATTATTCTGTAGAATTGACCAGATTGTCGTTATAGCTGAACGCTGACAGTGTCGATGGTGTCTGAATAACGGAGAATGGAATTGTTGAAACTCTCGGCAAGTGCGTGGTATTGGAGAGTCGGCTGAGCCAGCTGATATTCCAATCGAGTGATTGCTTGTACAGATTTATCGGATTCTTGAGACAGATATTGATCCTGAGCAGTAAAACCACGGGCTGTTTGCACAATTGATGAATTATAGCTTTTCATATATTCAGGTAAGTTAATTCCGTATAGTGCCGTGTTGGTTTGGTATGTGGGATTTTGGGGCATTTCTATGCCTTGTAGCTCCTCTGTTGCATTAAGTCTGTCGCTTGCTACACGTTGGTATCCACCGTTGTAACTTGGCGAATTGTATAGACCGATGTTTAAAATATGAAACTCCCGCTGGTGCAAAGCTTTGTTCTGTTCGGCTATAAGCCCAAGATTTTCTAGAATTTACCAGTTGGCATAACCCACTCTATTGCTCGACTTTTCTTTGGTGTCTTGTCTTCACACTTGACGTTAGTGACTTAGGGTTATGGTGGCTTTCAGTATTTCATGGCTACCTCCTCTTTTGTTGCTCGTATGCTCTTTTTACAGGCTTCAGACAAACTCAGCTCCATACAAGAAGAATATGAACTAAATATGAATAAACAGTGCGATCGTGGTTTGGATGTGCCTGCCGACCAAACTGAGTCTCATGCTCAACGAAAAACCCTGTAAAAGTGTGCTTTTCCACCTTCTATTACTTCGCGGCTACTAAGAAGTCAACTGCTCCGATCAGAAGATTAGGGTTGGGATCATCGCTTTTGTAATAATAAAACCCATCTTTGCAACCAATGAAGCCTGGATGATTCTGAATAGAAGGCAGAGATGAGGCTCTATGATGAATCCTTTGGGGAAAGCGGGAGCCATACCCCACCATGTATTATAAACTCAGAGGATTCAATCCGTCGTTTTGCAAAGGCCTGAATGCTTGCGGGAGTTGCCTCAAGACTTCCACAGCGCACCGACTGAGACAAATTGCTCAAGTAAGAGATAGCAAATGAAACTGTCGGCATTTCTCTTGTATTACATTAAGAAGCTTATATTGCGAGCCAAATAGTCCTTGGAGAGCAGGACATTAATGCCAGCATGTTTATTATCCCATCCATATATATATATGCCATCGTCAGCTCCAAGGTTGTGATCTCTCTCCACTGCAACTTCTTGCATTAAGTCAGCAGCCTCGGCAATAAGACCCTGCTCCTCCTTGATTTTTGCAAGCTTCCTAACCAACTGGGCCCTTTCTATTTCGACATAAATCTTCCCAGCTGAGACATTATTCAGTGTTTTGATCAGTTTGCGTTCATACAACTCAAACGACGAAGATAGGAATACGGAGATCCGTGGCGTTGGATTGCGAGAGCTCTGTTTTCCTGTTCTGCACGCTCAAATTCAAAAGAACGACAGAGAAAGATTAAAAAAAATAGTAAAGCATTTGATTTTCAAGATACGGAGGGGAATCTCTTCTTTTATCCATTCCAAATCTGTCCAGAGATTGAAACGCGAAGCAACACTGATTTCTGAGGCCCACTTTCATAGAAAAAGCCCCTCCGGCCGCCGCTCACAGTGCACCGTCTTATTGTCCATCCACGTCAGGAAAATCTCAGAGAGCAGATTCTCCTGGACTTTAAATCATCACGCCTACAAAACAGTACATGCTTTGCTTAACAAATTAAGAATCCGACGTATACAAAGCACAACAGGCTGCTCATTACTGCAAGGCTGGCAGCTTATTGAAGAAACCGTGTTGTTGGTAGGCTACCTTCATTTTCGGAGTTGAATATTGGAAGAGAAGCAGTCCCAGGTTCCTGCATATTCTTCCTTCTAATTCTGTCTTCGAAATTCTTATCAATCCTGTTCTCAAACGATTTGAAGAAATTTGTTTACAATAGTACAATGACATGTACAAACCCGAGTCATGTATTAGGTGCTAAGTGGGAATAATGTATGATGCTTGTGTTGTCAACAAGAATATAGTAGAGTTGGAATTTTGTATATGGTCAAAGAGTTAAGTCTTATTCATATGTACGTTGGTAAGGTACCTTGCTGGAGAGTATTCTTGTACACAGTATTGCAATCTGATTGATTTGAAGTTGTTGCCATAAGTTTATTTGGTGTCCATCTTTTCCTCATTGTTTTACTATCTTTTGAGGTTAGAAATGGCTCCAATCGGTGCAATATTAGAGTTAGTGGACAATCTAATACTCTCTAGTATGAATAATACAGTCAAAATCAGTAAGGATTTTCTCACCGATATTCATAGTTGTTTGCAAAATGTACAAGAAAAGATCGATGTTTTGCAGCTTGAATCACAGCTACAGCAAGAAGAGCTACATCAAAATAGACACCATTCTGAACCTGTTTTTGTTCAGAACATTGAGACAACCACCCATCAGCAGCATGTTAATAATGGTACAGTTCATTCAAATAAAGCAGCAGTTGTACATGCAGATGCAGAAACTCAGTCTGCACTTCCCAAGCCCATCATCAGACCTTGGGAACAGCTTGTCCACAACAAGCACAGAACTGGTCTTGGATATGACAAGGACTTGTCCTTTCATATTCCAGACTATGCCAAGCCCATTCAGTTTCAGAGTGCTGGATTCATTCATGATAGTTCACCTGCTCCTCATGACAGTTCAGCTTCAGCTGTTCCAGACTCTGCCCTTCTTCCACAGCAACAACAACAACAACAACGGATCGTGAAATGCCAACACTGTGACCGAGTTGGCCATTTGAAAGATCACTGTTTTGATCTTCATCCATGTAAGCACTGTCATAAAACCAGTCATTCTTCACACAGATGCTTCAGAAACAAACATCCTGCCAGAACAAAGATTCATCTAGGATGGATCGCTTCTTGGCAATGGGCATCAACAACCAAGAAGATATTCCAAACACATGTCAGAACTTGTTCCAGAATATTGAACAGTCTTGCAGTTGAGTTTTCTCCATCTTCTCACCTTGTATCTGATAGGGGGGGAAATGATGGTCATCTACAAGCTTCAAAGTCACATCAAGCGAGCCTGAGCCACAACCTGCCACACCAATTTCAGAGTTGTAGCCAGAGACAAAGATGCCTGAACATGCCTTCAGTTGGAAATCTGGGACACTTCCTCTAGCAGAAGACTTCAGCTTCTTGCCAGTTTTGGAAGAGTTCCAGGAATTGGAGAGTTGTTGGTCATCCTTAAACCATCACAGATTAAGAACACTTCCTCTAGCAGAAGACTCCAGCTTCTTGCCAGCTTTGGAAGAGTTCCAGGAATTGCATTAAGCATTCCAGCGTTGTTGGTCATCTTTAAACCATCACAGATTGAGAACACTTCCTCTAGCAGAAGACTCCAACTTCTTGCCAGTTTTGGAAGAGTTCCGGGAACTGCACTAAGCGTTCCAGTGTTGGTGGTCATTCTTAAACCACCGCCCTTTATACCAACATTTCATAGAGCACATTCAGCCTAGTGCTGCCATGCATTTTTGCACATTTTGTATTACAGCTCTCTTCTTGGACTCATACATAACCCTTCGGATTAAGGGGGGGAATGTTGGACACCTAATCCTAAAGGGTTAGTGTGGAAGCCGAAAAGACTAAGCAGTCCAAGAGACCTTGGGATCTGAAACCCAAGAGTCACAACATTGTATTATAAATGTACATCTCCTGTTAATAAAAAAGGTACTGAATGATTTATCCTTCCTATTCTTTGCTGTCCATGTGTGTTTAACGGACTGCTCATAGCAATGTTTCAATTTCCCAATAACTTCCTCAAGTGATCGAGGCTCATAAACGCTAATGGAAATCCACTGACAAATCATTAAACTTTATCCTTCTCATCTTTAAGATACAGTACATACCTCAATAGCTCTAGGAACTTAGTTGTGTACTCTTCATTTGTCATTGATCCCATCTTTAACTCATATAATTCTTTGGCCTTACTGTCGTAGTACCTTTCTGATAAGTACTTCTTCTTGAAAATCCTCTAGAACTCGTGCCAAGTCAAGTCATATGTCTTGATGTGTCTAACCTGCTTCACATCTTCCCACTAGATGTCTGCATTACCTCTCAAACTAAAGATAACAATTATGGCCTTCATATTATCTGTGTACTCATGCAACTCAAAGAAATTCTTCATCCCAAGTATCCAAGCCTCTGCATCTTCCAGCTTCTTCAAGTCTCCACCAAAAGTAGGCGGCTTTTATTTCTTCAAATCATCTGGAAATTATCCCCTATCACTCCTCCTGTAATGTTGATAATGATGACGATCATGATTCCTATCATAATCAGAACTAGAATAATACCTATATCCATCACCTCTCCTATACGGAGTATCCAACAACCTGCCATCTCTAACCGTGTCATCTCTATCCAACCTGTCACCACCATGAGACCTGCTGCCATATGTCCCATTAGTTCTATCCTCCTATCCATCACTAATCCGAAGTGGCCCTTGTCGTTACAATTCTAACAAACTTTGAAGGAGTATTACATTAACCTCTGCTTGTTTCTCTTGTGCCTGCATGATTTTGTCATTGCCTGCCTTATAAATCCTTATTTCTTCCTTCAATCTTCTCAATGTGTTTGCCAAATCAGAAGAGTTCCCAACACCACATTTCTCATCTAATTCATAGGGAGATTCTATGTAGTCTACCATCTTGCTAGTCATTTTGATCTCTTTCCTACAAGGCATACTAGGTTAGCTAAACCAAATCCCAAAAAACCAACGTACCTTAGCAAAATTTGGGGAGGATACCTTGTCTCGAAGATAAAAAAAAATCAATGTAATACATGTATAACATAATCATAACAACATATATACATATGATACATAAGCATATAACCATGTAGCCATTAGTATAGCTAAAGTCAATTCATCAATGCATGACCATATCAACTACACATACCATGACCTCATGCATGACAACAACAACCATACCAATGTACACTGACAATACGCAAGCATAAACAACATGTAACCAATCATACACTCATGACGACATACTTCATAACAACAACATCCTCTTTCACATGGCAACATCACTACAACCATGACTGGCACCTTACATATGCAACAAGCACACAGACCACAAGGATGATTAACACATGTGCAAATGATATGAATGCATGACCAACACCCACCGCCCATCGATTCCGAGGGGTGAACCATGCTTTGATACCACTCAGTGGTATTATATATGACCCAAATAGAGCTCAACCCTCTCTGATACCACTCTGTAGCACCCTCCTCCCACATCTACCCAAGTAACCGACCAACCGTAGTAAACATTTGACAAGTGGCTACTATGATTGGATTCAACTTGGTAGGTGATCTTAAAGAAATGGAATCGACAGAAACACATCATAAATACCTTCCACAATAGCTACAGGACTCCCAGGAACTATCCCAACCACTCAAGTAGCTAGCGCCCAGGTCCCACTAAGGTTTTAGACCACTTGACCCATGAATTCTCTCATGATATGGACCTGACAATGTCTAGGAGGCTCTAGATTCTCTCATGCCAAGGCATGCCAATGTCCAGGGATTATTCTTCCCTGTATAGTGCTAACATCCCTGGGATTTGAGCCACTTTTTCAGGCCCAGAACCTAGGTCACTGCCTAGAATTGAATGACACCTTCAGAATAGAAAGTTAACTAGGAAACAATGATGCAAATGTAAATACTTGAACAAACCCTTAACTAGACCCCCACTAGCCCTAACAGGAATTTCATCAAACACATCACAAATATGTAATCTACAAGTGTAAACAACAAATTTAAGCATTGTGGTCTCATAGTTATCTGAGAATCGTTGTGAATCATTGTCCCCTTATGTCATTTGTTGCATTATCATCTATTACGTCATAGATATATTTCTCATCCATTTACAAGTAAAAACATGATGAGAGCCATACATAGCCACTTTCGTAAAACATATACATAACCAACACAATGGAAACAAAATTACGAAGGAAATCACATCCTTATGATCCACATATAAACCAGTATAATACCCATACAAATACAAGGAGAAACAACCTCATATTGATGATGCAAAATCCAAACCCGGGATGGGACTACCACGTTCCACTCGACCATAGAATGGCTGAGCCAAATCTCTCTTCATTCATTAACCCCCGTGCCATATTCCAAGTATGAATGTGAGAATCAAACCAAAAGAACCAACCAAGGCATCCCGAGGCTAAACCACTTCACCCTCATCAATAGAAACTAGGCTTTATTGTAATCCATCAAGGATCACTAGGCCAACACAATAAACATGTAATAACAGGCTTTACCATGATCTACACCTGATCACTAGTCCAAACAAGCATGGATGCCACCAAATTTCTCCACCTACACTGTGAGGAATTTTGTTTTCTCCTAGTCTCTCAGGCTTTACCGCAATCCACACTGAATCACTAGGCCCTAAACCAAGACTCGCTCTCTAGGATTTACCACATATCCCAGCCTAGGATTACTAGGCCCAACAAAGATAAATCCACCTCTTGGCTTTATTGTATATCCTGTCATTCACTGGCAAGGATTCCTAGGCACACTGAGGCAACACAATCTTGGCTTTACTACAACCCACAGTCTGGCTTAGGGGTTACTAGGCCAGTGGCTTTACTGTGATCCACATTCAAGTTTAGGGACCATTAGGCCATGCATTCTATCATTCACAGATCAACCTCACTCAGCTTCAAATCCATTTGGAAATCCTGCTCAACCAAAATATGAGAACCCCATGACACCATGTCTATTCAGAAATGGAAAGGCTAGGATGAAAACACTGTCACACCTAGAAAAACCCATTCCATAATAGAAAAAGAACCACATGCAATACCATGCATGTCAAATTGAGCACAGAAAATACACATGCAAATCAATACCTGCAAAGAATACTATTGTAGTTGCTTGATCCTGCTCTTCGTTGCTTGCTCCTTCCTTCCTCTTGTGTTCTTTTCCTTTCTTAATCCAATGCCAAAGTGCTCCAATAAAAATCTAAGTGTCCAAGAGTGAGTGAGAGAGAGAATAATCAGAGAGCTCCAAAACTGAACTGAAAAAAGGTTACAAACTGATCCGCAGAAGCCTTTTTATTAATTAGGCCTCTATTTTCTTCATTTTCCATTATTATCCTTCATTTTCATCCTCACATGCAACTTGTGATCTTTCACCTTCATTTTCTTCTAATTTCCATTATTTTCATAAATAAATGTGCCAAAAATGCCATTTTTCCTTTCCAAAGGCTTAGCCATTGCCTTTGCCAATTTCCTTAGCCATAATAAACCAGTGAACACCCACACTGGGATGTTTTGCCCAACATTCAGCTTGGAATAAGTGTCCCATCAACCATGGTCATTATTTTTTCCTTTATTAACATTTATTACATGGAATTTTCACCAGAGCTGTTACAATTTGATTTTTGCCTTAATTAAATTGAAGAAATTTGAAATTCCATATCAACAGAAAACTTGGATGAGTTAACTGAGGTGACATGGTTGTTATCACTCAGTTAGCTTAGTTAATTTGAGTTAGGGGCATGAAATTCAGTTGTGTGTAGTGATTCCTAGATTTTAGGATCTTAGGTTGAGTTAATTTCAGTTGTAACAATCTAACTTAGTTAAATTAAGTTATGGTCAGATAAACTAGTTCTGACTATTGAAGGAACTAGTGGAAGGTCAAGTAGTGGGGCATGACGTCAGTGATCAACCAGTTAACTGATCAATCAACCTAAATCAACTCATGCATGCAGATAATTTGAGTTACCTAGTTGAGATTGGAGTTCAAGGAAAATGTACTATCATTTGTAAACTATTCCAAGTTGTACAGGTGGTGCATGGAGTCATAGGATGAGCCTAAATGAACTGCACAATCCAATGGAGGAAAATTCCTATTAAATAGGGGCCTAATTCCTCAAGGAACAATGCAAGGAATTAGGAGCTTGGAGGGCTTGAAAATTGGCTAAGTATTGGCCATGTTCAATCAGTGAGGCAAAGCATAGAGGATACAGGTGCAGATTGTGCTCAAGCTTGAGCAAGCATATTGTATTCATCAAGATTCTTTGATTAATGAAATACAAATAGTAAGGGGTTTTGAGCTTTTGTTTTCCCCTAGATAAATCTTTGTGTATGTGTTATATTTCCTTTTTCATGTTTATGATTTGTGTTCTATATGGTGAATTTACTTCCGCAGATCAGTAGAGTAGCTTCAAGTCTTGTGATTTAGTAAATTTCATGAGCAGTTTTGAATCTACACATTAATTTCTAGATGGTATCAAAGATCGAACCACTGTAGAACAAATATTTCAAATTTGTCATTGCAGGAGGTTCAAATTTGAAGATTAGTGGTTCAGGATTTTTTCAAGACTAATAAGATGGATTTTAGTGGACTAAGGCTCGAGTATGCCCTTGAGCGAAGCTTGAATTATGTTGCATGGAAGGACCTCATGGAGGTAGTACTAGAAGATAATGGGTTGAAGGAATTCATTGATAATGATATTCTGAAACCAACAATATCTGATGCTAAAGATCTAGTAGAGTGGAAGAAGTGTGTTTTCAGGGCAAGGAGAATCATATTGGAGGGAGTAAGAGACCATATTGTCTCAAATCTCCATGGGAAAGAGACTTTGTATGCAATGTGGCAAGCACTGACAGATTTTTTCCAGAATAGTAGTGACCATAGGAAGCTGGCACTCAAGGACAAGCTTTGAAATATCAAGATGCAGAAGAATGAGACCATTCCACAATACCTGAGTAGGTTCACACAGTGTCGTGATGAACTTGGTCAAGTTGGTGTTACTATAGAAGAGGATGATTTGGTGAGCCTATCCCTTCTAAGCCTTCCCAAGAGCTGTCACAACTACTAAGGTTCGGTGAATGAGAGGGAGAAACTACAAAATTGGGAACTCTTGTATGTCTGATTTGGTACAGGAGGAGATAAGGTGGAATACTAGAGATGGGACCTCATTAAAAGAAGAGTAAGAGGATTTTTCATTAGTCAACAAGGGAAAGAAGGCAAAGGGGAAGAAGTCCCAAGGTGACGCTCATTCCAACCAAGAGGGCAAGCAAAAAGACTTGTCCAAAATCAAGTGCTTTCACTATCATGAATTCAGGCACTATGCCATGAAGTGTCCATAGAAAAAGGAAAGCAAGAAGGAGCCTACAATATCAGTAGTAGGTGAACCTTTGGATTCACAATTCCGGCTTGAATTACTCTCATCTCATGCATGACGAGCACAATGATGGGGAGCATGTAGTATCTCGACAGTGGTGCCTTGTTCCATATGACGGAGAATAGAGATTCTTTCAGTGATTTGGAGGAGAAGGATCTCTAGATGAACATTGACTTTGGAGATGACAGAAGGTACAATGCGACGAAGATTGGTACAATCACCTTTCAGAGGGAGTCAGGCTCAAGGATGTGATGTTTGTTTCGTGTCTAAAGAAGAATCTTGTCTCTGTTGCAGTTTTGGAAGACCGTGGCTATGATGTGATCTTCGACAAAGGAAAGACATTCTTAAGACACATAGCCACGAGACAGGTGAAGCAGATTAGGGTTCAAGTCAAGAACTTATATGCACTTGAGGCATAACATGCATGGAAAGCCTTAAGGAGCAAGGCAAAGACTATAGATTTCGTTGTTGAGAGGGAGCATGTTAAACCTCTCAACATGCAGCCCCAAAAGTAGCCACAGGGAGTTGTGGAGTAACCAAAAATCGAGAAGCAGAGAGGAGGCAGAGTGGAGACATCCATTCAAGTAGATACCTACAACAGGGGGAGATTTCGAGCCTAGTAGGTAGAAGGAGAACATGCAAATATACCTCTAGGAGCGAGGTGGAGCAATGTAGATACTTAGTCCCAAGAGTTGCAGAATTTGGGCATGGTACATTGAGGTGTTATCCTCATGGATCATTACCTTGCTACGAGGGCCTACAATATTCAATAGCAGGAGGATCAATGTAGTCAAATGTTGAGGAGTGTAGAGTAGTGTTGACAGTAGAGTAGGAGGCTTAGTAGCAAAGTAAGTAACAACACAATTTTCCTAGTAGCCAGTTGCAGACACAGTTGATTTAGTTTATTTGTTTTGGATGCTTCTTAGTTGTAGATGTTGCAGTAACAAAAGCAATAGTGAGAGGTGTCACATGCATTGCATTCCACGGGTGCGGGATAGGGGTGGTTGATAATCTCTTTCTTGCTTAGAGGGAGTGTTGAAAATGCAACAAGAAAAGTGTCAATTTGATTTTTGCCTTAATTAAATTGAGGAAATTCAATTAGCTTAGTTAATTTGATTTAGGGGCATGAAATTCAATTGTTTGTAGTGATTCCTAAATTTTAGGAGCCTGGGTTGAGTTAATTTAAATTGTAACAATTTAATTCTGTTAAATTTAGTTATGGTCAGTTAAACTATTTCTAACTATTGGAGGAACTAGAGGAAGGTCAAGTAGTGGGGTGTGACTTTAGTGATCAACCAGTTAATTGATCAATCAACCTAAATTGACTCATGCATGCATAGAATTCTAGTTACCTTGTTGAGATTGGATTTCAAGGACAGTGTACTATCAGTTGTAAACTATTCCAAGTTGTACAGGTGGTGCATGCAGTCAAAGGATGAGCCTAAAGGAACTATGCAATCTAATGGAGGAAAATTCCTATTAAATAGGGGCCTAATTCCTCAACAAATGGTGCAAGGAATTAGAATCTTGGAGGGCTTGAAAATTGGCTAAGTATTGGCTAGGTTCAATTAGTGAGGCAGAGGATAGAAGATACATGTGCAGGTTGTGCTCAATCTTGAGAAAGCATATTGTATTCATCCATATTTTTTTGATTATTGCAACACAGATAGTAAGGGGTTTTGAGGAGTTTATTTCCCCTAGATAAATCTATGTGTATGTGTGATGTTTCCTTTTACATGTCTATGATTTATGTTCTAGATGGTGAATTAACTTCCGCGGATCAGTAGAGTAGCTTCAAGTCTTGTGATTTAGTAAATTTCATGAGAAGTTTTGAATCTACACATTAATTTCTACATGGTATCAGAGATGGAATCACTATAGAGCATAGATTTTGGATTTTTCATTGCAGAAGGTTCAAATTTGAATATCAGTGTCACAGGTTTTTTTCAGGACTGAGAAGATGGCTTTCAATGGACTAAGTTGCAAGTATTCCCTTGAGGGAAGCTCAAATTATGTTGCATGGAAGGACCCATGGAGCATTACTGCAAGATAATGGGTTGAAGGAATTCATTGATAATGATATTTTGAAACCAACATCATCTGATGCTAAGGATATAGTAGAATGGAAGAAGTGTGTTGCTAGGGCAAGGAGAATCATATTGGAGGGAGTATGAGACCATATTGTCTCAAATATACATGGGAAAGAGACTTTGTATGCAATGTGGAAATCACTGACATATTTGTTCCAAAATAGTAGTGACCATAGGAATTTGGAAATTAAGGAAAAGCTTTCAAATATCAAGATGCAAAAGAACGAGACCATTCCACAGTACTTGAGCATGTTCACACAGTGTCGTGAATAACTTGGTCAAGTTGGTGTTATTGTAGCAAAGGATGATTTGGTGAGCCTAGCCCTTCTAGGCCTTCCCAAGAGCTGGCACAACTACCAAGATTCAGTGAACATGAGGGAGAAACTACCAAATTTGGAACGCTTTTGGTCCAATTTGGTACAAGAGGAGATAAGGTGGAATACCAGAGATGGGACCTCATCCAAATAAGAGTAAGAGGAATTTACATTAGTCAACAAGGGAAAGAAGGCCAAAGGGAAGAAGTCCCAAGGTGAGGCTAATTCTAACCAAGAGGACAAGTAGAAATACTTGTCCAAAATCAAGTGCATTCACTGTCATGAATTTGGGAACTATGCCACGAAGTGTCCACAGAAAAAGGAAAGCAAGAAGGATATTGCAGTAGCAACAACAAGTGAAGCTTTGGATTCGCAGTTCAAGCTTTACTTCAGTCTCATCGCATGCATGGTGAGCACGGTGATGGGGATCATGTGGTATCTCGACAACATTGCCTCATTCCATATGACAGGGAATAGAGTTTCTTTCAGTGATTTGGAAGAGAAGGATCTTCATATGAACATTGAGTTTGGAGATAAGGGAAGGTATAATGCGACCAAGATTAGTACAATGATCTTTTAGAGGGATTTGGGCTCCCTTCTCAGGCTCAAGGATGTGATGTTTGTTCTGGGTCTAAAGACGAATCTTGTCTTCATTGCAGTTTTGGAAGATTGTGGCTACAATGTGATCTTTAGCAAAGGAAAGGCATTCTTAAGACACGTAGCCACAAGACATGTGAAAAATTGGAGTTCGATTCAAGAACCTGTATGCATTTGAGGTAGAAGATGCATGTAGAGCCTTGAGGAGTAAGGAAGAGACTAGAGATTTTGTGGTTGAGAGGGAGCATGTTAGAGCTCTCAACATGCAACCCCAGAAGAAGCCTTAGGAAGTTATGGAGCAACCACAAATGGAGAAGTAGAGAGGAGGTAGATTGGAGACATCCACTCAAGCAGATACCTCTAGTATGGGGATATTTCAAACCAAGTGGGCAGAGGGAGAACATGCATCTATACCTCCAAGAGTGAGGTGGAGGGATGTAGATCCTTAGTCCCAAGAGTTGCAGAATTTGGGCAGGGTCCATTAAGGTGTTCTCCTCATAGATCATTACCTTGGTACGAGGGACCACAATATTCAGTAGCAGGAGGATCAATGTCAGTCATATATAGAGGAGTGTAGAGCAGTGTTGACAGTAGAGAAAGAGGCTTAGTAGTAGAGTCAGCAACAACACAAGTTTCCCAGTAGAAAGTTGTAGACACAATTGATTCAATTTGTTTTTTTCTGGATGCTTCTCAGTTGCAAGTGTTGTAGGAGAAACAAGAACAATGAGAGGTGTTGCATGCAGTATATTCCACGGGTGCAAGATATGTGTGGTTGATAATCCCTTTCTTGCTGAGAGTGAGTGTTGAAAATGTAGCAAGAAAAGTATCAATTTGATTTTTTCCTTAATTAAATTGAGGAAATTCGAAATTCCATATTAATAGACAACTTGAATGAGTTAACTAAAGTGACATTGTTGTTATCACTTAGTTAAATTAGTCAATTCAAGTTAGGGGTGTGAACTTCAGTTGTGTGCAATGATTCCTAAATGTTAGGAGCCTAGGTTGAGTTAGTTTCAGTTGTAACAATTTAATTAAGTTAAATTGAGTTATGGTTAGTTAAACTAGTTCAACTGTTGGAGGAACTAGTGGAATGTCAAGTAGTGGGGTGTGACTTCAAAAATCAATCAGTTAACTGATCAATTAACCTAAATTAACTCATGCATGCAGATAATTTGAGTTACCCAACTGAGATTGGATTTCAAGGGAAGTGTACTATCAAATATAAACTATTCCAAGTTGTATAGGAAGCGCATGCAATCAGAGAATGAGCCTAAAGGAACTATGCAATCCAATGGAGGAAATTCCTATTAAATAGGGGCCTAATTCCTCAAGGAACAATGCAAGGAATTAGGAGCTTGGAGGGCTTAAAAATTGGCTAAGTATTGGCCAGGTTCAGTCAGTGAGGTAGAGGATAGAAGATACAAATGCAGGTTGTGCTCAAGCTTGAGAAAGCATATTGTATTCATCCAGATTCTTTGATTAATGCAATACAAATAGTAAGGGGTTTTGATCAGCTTATTTACCCTAGATAAATATTTGTATATGTTTGATGTTTCCTTTTTCATGTTTATGATTTGTGTTCTATATGGTGAATCAACTTTTGCAGATCAACTGAGTAGCTTCAAGTCTTGTGATTTAGTAAATTTCATGAACAATTTTGAATCTACACATTAATTTCTACACGTTGATGATATTTCATTACTTGTGTTCGATCAAAATTGATAGAGAAAAACTTTATACTTCTTCAAGAGTATTGTTGTATCATCCTTAATCATATTTTACAGTCAAAACAAATTAAGTGGGGGAATTGTGCTATGTAATTTGTTTTTCTCTGAGCTGAGTTTCAACCATAGTTTATGTTTGGAATTTTCAACATCTATAGATATAATTGTTCATTTTGATGGGTGATGGTGGTTTCTTTTGTTCAAATATTTTGTTTTGGTTCGCCACCCACACCTTTTCTTTTTAAGCATCTATGTGGTGGTTATCAATGTCTGTCTCTCTCATACCTATGTAACCTCTTCTACTTTAGAGTTCAATCAAGTTCACTGATATTTCTTGGCTCTCTTGCTCAAAGTTTAGGTTATACTCATTGATCGGAGCTTTATACCTCCATAGGTATCTATTTCTTTCCTTTCAATGGAGCAATGTGGAATCTACAATTTTAGCTTCAACGCTTTCTTGGACAATGGCTGATTTCCCTCTTTGGAGAAAAATGTGTTGAAAATTGGGTAGCTATGGGACGAATTTGACCATAGGAAACCCTAAGCCCCAAAATAAGCCCTAAGTTGAATTCAATTGGATACAGGAAAATATAATAAATTATTGAGGAAAATTGGGCAAATATATTTAAAAGGGAGATTTAAATTTTGGAATTTCCTCTCCAAGTTAAATGGTCGACCTTAGCAAAGTATGGGTTACAAGACACTCCAATAATTAATATAAATAAAGAATCTTGAAAGCACATCAAAACATAATTGAATGAGAAAGGTTCTCAACATATATCTATGAGGTACACATTATTAAGGTTTGTTAATAATCTTTGGTTCATATGCAATATCACATGGTTCCTCTGAACATCACACTATTTGTATGAGCATCACAATCACTATTATGATATAAACATCACATTTTTTTGACTGAGCATCACATCGCACTTGAAAATGCATTGTTTTGACTTAGCATCACATTACACTGGGCATTGCATATAATGTTCTAGGAATCGTTATATTGGATTCAATATTCTGGACATCGTTTGGCACCTCTGAATTTGGCATTTCTTATGTTCCTGAGCATTGTTGTATTGGAGTTGTTGTTTCGGGAATTGTTATATTGGATTCAAGGGATGAGCATCGTTATACTCTAGACGTCACACTGATCTGAACTCACTTTGTGGTATGGTATAGTTTGCATTATGGCATCCCTACATAAGTGATGATTTCTAGGATCCACATTACAGTAAGATATGACTTTGTATTTCTTTGTATTGATGCACTATAAGGCATTGTATAACATCTACACTAGTGGCATCGCACCAGTTATATGTATAATTATGAGGTCCATTTTATACAGTGGACTATGACTTGAATATGAATCTTTGTTATAATACTAGGATGGAGATATGCCTATAACCTTATATCTCAAAGCAACCTTTCATGACTGTAACCTTATATTCAATGTCACAAGCAACAATGAGACAATAATGATAGTGAGATCATGATATTAACCATGATCTTGTTGCAACAACCTTGACATAGCAATGAGCTTTGGTATCCGTGTATTTGTACAGTGATTGGTGGCAACATATGACATGATAACAACTCTCTTGGACTTGTTTAGTTCAGTTAACTTGGGTTGGCCCTAGGAGGTCTGATATGATGGATGTATCTCAGCTAAAAAATTGATGAACATCTAACAAAAGAATAATTTGGATGGGTTTTCCCCATTGTCGGGCTTTCCCCCTTGTGGAGTTTTTCCCCGATCACTAACCAAAATCACGGTGTCCCTATTTTGTGCATAATTTTCTTCTATTAATCTATTTTATTCCACTACATTACTAACATTATTGTTCTTTATACATAGCTTTTATTGATGTTATGATGTTATGGGGTAAATGCAATATGTAATCGAAAAAGTTTGTAAAATGAAACTATCTAAAGAAAAGAACAATGTAGCCCTAGAAAAATAACAAAAGGTTTTTGTCCTATTGTTTTACTCCTTTTCTATTATTACGAGAGTTTGTACTTGGGTACCTTAGAAAAAAATGTTGTTGGGACACACTTTTTGCTTATATTTACTCTTTACATTTCACTTAAGAGAGGGTGTGTAGATATTCCTCTAGATTGACAGCTCATGTAATGTACTAAAACACAAGACAAGAATCTAATCTACTCTTTAAACAATGGAAACCAATGATTGATGAAAACAATAATCGACAAGAGGAAGATAATCAAAGACACGTAACACAATTGTTTCTATGGGGAAAGACACTGCTCAAAACCCCACCTATCTATTGCATTAATCAGAAATCTGAGTGATAATACAAATCTTGTTCTCACAAGAACAATTCTGAACAAGTATGATCAACTCTTTGCCTCACAAGCCCACACTGACCAACAGTTAGCCAATTTATGTTGCATGTTGAGCCCCTATTTCGTTGCGCAATTACTAAGAGGATAAACCCATATTTAATTGGGAAATCCTTCTTGCATAGTTGCACAATCCAAACTTAGGTCCTTCTCTGATTGCATGCATGATCTGTACAACTCGGAAACTCATACAAATGATAGTACATTGTCCCTGCACTCTAGTCTCAACTGGGTCTTTCTATGAACTGACATGCATGAGTTTCTCATGAGGGAATCTTCAGTTAGCTAGAGTAGCCCTTGAGGATGCACCAGTGCACCAACTCACTACTAATCCTCTACTAGTTCCACAAACAATGAGAACCAGTTTAATTGTCTATAACTCAGTTAAACTGAGTTTTTTTTTTCCACTGGAAAAATCGTAATTTTATTCATATTGAGTAAAATTACATGTTGTAGATGCTTGAAAACAGCATATGCTTTATCAAAACTTTTCCTGTGCTTCAGGAAACTAAAAAGATATTCAGCCTAAACTATGCTTTTCTTCCTTTCTTTTTTTCCACTTTCCGCCAACCTTCATTGTTGGGTGTGGCTATTACAATTGCCTTGTGTGCTTCTTTTGTAATTTCTTTTTCAGAATCTGAGCTTTCTGTTGAGTATGCTCGCTTGTTTCCTCCAATTTCTTGTGGTGGGCTGAATTTCTCACTTTGCTGCTGTGGATTGGTTTGCACTATTGCAGATCCCATCTGTTTTTCCTCATTCTGTGGCCTGAGTTCTGTATTATTCCCAGTATATTCTGCTTCTTGAGGTATGTTGATATCTTCTATGTCTTCCTCTTCTGCTCTGTTATCTGTAGCTGAAAACTGCCATCCTTTCAGCTTTGGTATCTGTTTTCTTTTCTTGTCTTTTTTGTTTTGAGGGCATATATTTTGTAGATGTCCAGTTTGGCGGCATATTCGACATCTGAAGGTTGTGTTTTCATAATCAAGCGGTTGTGCCCATTGCTTTTCATTGTGTAGTAAGAGAATGTGGTCTGGTAATCCTTGGCTGAGGTCCACCTCCACACAGATCTTGGAAAATGTGTAGATGTCCTTGGAGAGGCGATCATTATCTATTTTTAAAAATTTCCCCAATGTGTTACCGATGTCTGCTAATACTTTGTAATGCCAAAATTGTAAGGGTAGATTGTATAGTTTTACCCACACAGGTATTTTGGAGACCACCATAGTATTCGGATCGAATTCTGGGAACCAGGGTGTCAAGAATAGACCAACATTTCCCCAGAACCATGGTCCCTCGTTCAATGCATATTCTTTATCATTCACTGTATCAAATTTGACAATAAAGAAACCTTTAGAACAGAGGTGGATGTCGCAGTTTGCTGTCTATATGGAGTATATCCATTGACAAAGGGCTTCCGGCTTGGGCCAAAAACCATTGAACCTGCAAATCACAGCTTTGGTTAAATACTCCTCTTGTATTTCATTTACCTCAGGTGTAGTAATTGTTATTGCAGGGTTTTGTTCTGTTTGCTCAACAATGTAGGGTCCAGGCATTGAGGCTCGCTATTCTGTATTTTCTTGTGTTTCCTTCTTCCCTTTCACTGCATCTTTGAAGGAAGCGATTGCTTTTGAGCTCGTGCCTGAACTTCCTCCGCGGATTCTTGTGCTGAGGTAAATGGTTGAATCTTTGCCTATGCCATATTTGTTCAGTTTGTGCTCCTCCTGTAGTATTTTTCCTATGAAGATCAGGATTTGTTTGCAGGGTGGGATGCCTGTCCTTTCTTGTATCCTCTGTTTGAGCGTTTTTATTTCCTCCCAGCTTCCTATCCTGATACATATTGTGTTCCCTTCCATGGATCTGATAAATAGATTGTTTAGATTCTCCTTGGGTGCTTCAGGAACAGAAACCTCCAGATCTGTAATGTGCCGATCTAACAACGAGGTTCTATTATCCATCTTTTGCTTTTCTCTAAACAATGAGTAGGCTTCCAGATCTGTCCAGAATGGGGGTCGGTTTACAGTGCGCAGGTCTAGATCATAGATCCCATGGCTCGATCTCGGCGCCATGCCACGGATCAAGAAAAATGATGCCCAATCTGGGCTCAAAGGCGATTGCTCGAGTAGTTGGTCAACGAGATCTGTAGCATAATGGAACAGATCCGGGGTCTGTTGTGCAAAAAACTTGAGTTTACGTTTTCTTACCTCTGGGTTTTTGTCGCCGTGGGCTTCTTTTCCTCGGATCTGTGCCAACATATCATTGCATGTCAAAAAAATGTGATTGAAAGCCCTCTGCTCTGTTTCCGAGCGTGCTTCGCTGATTTTGACATTGCTACAGCCCTTGGGTGCTAGATCTAGTGGAAACGCAGGTCTCGAACAGCCAAGGAAACCCTCTTTCACCTGCGGGACGATAGGCAGATACAAAATTCTGTTCTTGGTGCTCCGGGCCTCCTTTAAATCCTCCCCCAGATGCTCGTCTTCTTGACGGATTTTCATCTCCTGAATGTGCACAGCACGCGGCTTCTTGACAGTACACTGCCCCCGTCTATTGACTGCAGGTTCACCAACAGCAGAAGCGGAAATATCAATGCTCATATTCACCTCATAAGCCGACCTTTTGTCCGTCGCCGATCTCGCAGTCTCAAGATCGAAACTCGCAGACTCTACTCCTGCAGACGCCATCGCCGAACCCTAGGTCGAATCTCTCCCGATTTTCTTCTTCGTTTCTCAGTTAAACTGAGTTATCTAATTACAACTCAAATAAACTCATCTTGGACCCCTAAAATTTAGGGAGAACATATACATGACTATAAAAAGAATTCCAACTTGAAATTCCTAATCTAATTAAGTCAATTAAACTTAATTAACTATTTACAAGTTGCTATGAGAATAGAATTTGATTTTAATTCACAGTTTAATTCAAGGACAAATTAAACTAGAATTTCTTGTTGCCATTTCTCAACACTCCCTCTCAACAAGAAAGGGATTATCAGCTACTCCGATCTTGTCTCTGTGAAACTCGAATTTACATCTTGACAATGCCTTTGTAAAAATGTCAGAATCTTGCTCCTTCGTGGGAACGTACTCCAACAACATAATCTGCCTCAATACACAATCTATGAGATGATGATATCGTATATCAATATGCTTGGACCGATCATGAAAAACTGGATTTTCAGAGAGTTTGATACAACTTTAATTATCACAGTTGGATCCATATGTTGACCAAACAAACCAACCAAAATCTTGGTAATCCAGATGACATCACATGTTGCTTGACTTGCAACCATGTACTTTGCCTCTGCCGAACTGAGCGCAACCAATCTCTGTTTCCTGATGTACCAAGAAACTATTGCTGACCAAATACAGAATATCCCTCCTTATGTTCTCTTCCTGTCACATGGACTCCTTGTCTAATCTGCATGAGTGAAACCTTGAAGTTTCACTCCCTCTGTCTATCTGTACCAAAATCCATACTGAGTAGTGCCCTTGAGGTATCTCGACACATGCTTTTCCGCCTTCCAATACAGCTTGGTAGGCCTAACAATCGCTTGAATAAGCTGGTTAACTGCATAGCACATATCAGGTCGTGGGTTCACCAAATACATGAGTGAACCCAGAAGCTGCATATAAAAAGTAGCTTCCAGTACATCCCCTGAAGTAGCATCCTCCTTCCTTTAGTTACTTGCTAGAGGAGTCTCTGTGGGTTTGTTGCTCTCCATGTGGAATCTCTTGAGTATCTCATTGGAATACTTTCCCTGAGACACAAACAATTCCCCATCACCCTTCATGTCCTTCATCTCAAACTCTCTTGTAAGGTCCACCTTGCAAGAATTGATCACCTGATCATCACCTGTCAAAATCAAATTGTAGACATATAACACAATGATCAACAATTTACCTTCCACCACTGTGGTACAGGTTCACATCCACTTCACTCTTGGTGAATCCAAACCTAGTGAAGTAGCTATCGATCCTGGTGTACCAAGCACAGGGTGCTTGCTTCATCCCATACAACACCCTCTTAAGCCGACACACATGCGACTCATGGTCGAAGGTCTCAAAACCTTCAGGCTACTCTATGTACACCTCTTCCTCAATCGTGCCATTAAGGAAGGTTGTCTTTACATCCATCTGATGTATCTTCCAACCCATCTACGCTGATAGTGCCAATATAGATTTGATCGATGAGTACCTTGCAACAGGAGAAAAGGTCTCATCATAGTCAATCCCCTCTACCTGTGAAAAGCCACGGGCCACAAACCTAGCCTTATGCTTCTCCACACTACCATTTGTATCTTTCTTTACCTTGTAAAGCCATCGGGAGCTCACCGCTAACTTGTTCTCCAGTTTCGGGACCACATCAAAAACACTGTTATGAATTATGGAGTCATACTCCTCCATGGCATCAACCCAAAATGACTGCTGCACTACTTCCTTAAAGGAATATGGCTCTATCTCAACACATCCGCTGATAAGAGCCATGTATCCAGTGTACCTCTCAGGTGACCTCCTCTGCCTGCATTGAGATGTGGGTGCTCCCACATTCTCCCGTGCATCATGCAATAACCTGTCAGCCTCTCTGGTGCGCTTTCTACCATCTCTAGAAGACTCTGCCTAAGTGGATGTCTCCACTTCCAAATCCTCTACATGTGGTTGCTCCACATCAATATGAGGCTCCTCAAGCTTAGGAGCTAAAATCTCCTCAACTGCATGTAGCTCAAGATCCCTCTCAAGGGAAACTTGCATTGTCTTCTCCTCATCGAATCTAACATCCTTGTGAACCACTGTCATCTTGCTGATTGGGAAGTACACCCGATAGTTGTGAGGTGTATTAGTGTACCCCACAAATATCCCCAACTTTTCTGTCGACTCAAGCTTCTTCCTTTCATCTTTGGTCACATGGAAATATATCAATGACCCAAAAATCCTGAAGTGACCAACATCTGGTCTCTTAGTGGAATAAGCCTCCTTTGGTGTCTTCATCCCAAGAATCTGTGGCAGGCTACGATTCTTCAAATAAACCATTGTGTTGCATGCCTTAGCCCACAAGTGTAGTGGTAGGCCCTGATGATGCAACATCGCCCGTGCTTCCCCTACAATGCTTCTATTTTTCCTCTTTGCCACTCCATTCTGATGTATGTTATGGGGTGTTGTCAACTCTAGTTTAATCCCTTCTGTTGCACAAAAGTTCTTAAACTCATTTGAGACATACTCACCACCATTATCACTCCTCAGAGATTTAACCTTCTTTCCTGACTCTTTCTCAACCAATGCTTTAAATTCACAAAAAGCTGTGAAAGTTTGATCATTCTTCTGCATGAAAAATATCCAAAATTTATGAGAAAATTCGTCAACAAATATAACATAATACCTATGTTTGGCCATTGATGCTGTCGAGAATGGTCCACACACATCTGAATGGACTCACTCTAGAATCTCCTCTGCTCGATTGTCTCTATTGTGAAAGGATGCCTTGGTGTATTTTCCCAAATTACACCCCTTGCATGTATCAACTTGCTCAAGCATACCGTTGGGAAGACCATTAAAGATTCGCTGCATTATTTTCAAAGCCCCATGATGCAAGTGATCCAATCGCCTGTGCCAAAACTCACCAACGTCTCAAACATGCAGCTTCTCTGCTTCCATGTTTAAAGCCACACTATCCTATACCTACAGCTTATAGAGATTCTTAACTCGAAGCCCTATCTACTTTAGTTGACTCATGGCTATGTGTCAAAGGAACGCCTTTCCTTTTGTGAAAATCACATCATAGCCTCTATCCTCAATCATGGAGACCGATACTAAGTTCTTATTCAACTTGGGCACATACATAACATCCCTCAAGGTGAGAGGAGAACCCTGCTCCCTATTAAAAGTAATCGTGCCCAATCTAGTAGCACTATAGCTCCCATCGTCACCCATCTCGATATGCATCTGGAGATCTTTCTTCTCCAGGTCACTGAACAACTCCTTGTCACTATTCATGTGGAAGGACACTCCACTGTCAAGGTACCATACACTACCCATAATTGATGACACCATGCATGCATTGAGAGTAAAGTCCAATTTGACTTGAGAGGCAAAATACTCACCTGCTGCTCCTCCTGAGGACTTCTTCCCTAACTTCTTGAGCATACAATTTGTAGCAAAATGGCCCAGCTCATGACAATGAAAGCAGTTAACTTTCGTCATGTCTTTCTTCTTACCTCCATGGAAAGAATCTAATTTGGAATGGGACACCTTCCCTTTCTCTTTCATTTCCTTACTCGCTAAGGCACAATCATCACCAGTCTTTGATGAGGAACCATCTCGGGTGTTCCTTTTGATCTCCTCCTACATTAAATCTAGCCATAGACATTCCCAATCTGGAAGATTCTCCCTCCCATTGTGAGAGTATTGATAGCCATTCCAACTCTTGGGAAGGCCTATGAGAGCTAGGCTCACCATATCATCCTTGGAAACAGTTATTCCAACACTTCCAAGCTCATCACTACAATGAGTCAACTTGGTCAAGTATTTTGTAATGGTCTCGCCTTTCCCCATCTTGATTTTTCAAAGTTTGTCTTTTAGTGCCAACTTCCTATGGTCACTGTTGTTCTGGAATAGGTTCGTCAATGCTTTACACATAGCATATGGAGTTTCCTTCCCATGGAGACTCGAGACAATGTGGTCTCGAACTCCCTCAAGGATTATCCACCTCACCTTTGCCACAAACTTCTTCCATTCAACCATATCTTTTGCATCCGATGTTGGTGGTTGAAGAATGTCTTGATCAACGAATTCCTTCAAGCCATTATCCTCCAGCATAGCCTCCATTCTATCCTTCAAGGCTATATAGTTCAAGTTTCCTTCGAAGGCATACTCGATCCGCAAACCGTAGTACGCCATTTGTTGATCCTGAAGTATGTACTACAAATTCAAATTTCACTTGTAACCCAAAACTCAAAACTTCAAAATCTCCTCTAGTATACTGTCTTAAGCTTTGATACCATGTAGATATTCCTACATATTCACAACTCATGTAATGTACTTAAACACAAGACAAGAATCTACTCTACTCTTTAAACAACGAAAACCAATGATCAATGAAAACAATAATCGACAATAGGAAGATAATCAAAGACACATAACATAATTGTTTCTCTCGGGAAAGCCACTGCTCAAAACCTTGACTATCTGTTGCATTAATTATAAATCTGAGTGATAATACAAAGATTGTTCTCATAAGAACAATTCCTCACAAGTATGATCAATTCTCAGCCTCACAAGCTCGCACTGACCAACACTTAGCCAATTTTTGCTGCCTGCTGAGCCCCTATTTCCTTGTGCAATTCCTAAGAGGATTAACCCATATTTAATTGGGAAATCCTTCTTGCATAACTGCGGAATCCAAACTTAGGTCCTTCTCTAATTGCATGTATGATATGTACAACTCAAAAAATCATTCAACTGATAGTACATTGTCCTTGCACTCTAGTCTCAACTGGGTCTTTCTATGAACTAACATGCATGAATTTCTCATGAGGGAATCTTCAGTTAGCTGGAGTAGCACTTGAGGATGCACCAGTGAACCAACTCACTACTAATCCTCTACTAGTTCCACAAACAGTTAGAACTAGTTTAACTGTCTATAACTCAGTCAAACTAAGTTATCTAATTACAACTCAAATAAACTCATCTTGGACCCCTAAAATTTAGGGAGAACATATACATGAATACAAAAAGAATTCCAACTCAAAATTCCTAAGCTAATTAATTCAATTAAACTTAATTAACTATTTACAAGTTGCTATGAGAATAGAATTCGATTTTAATTCACAATTTAATTCAAGGACAAATTAAACTGGAATTTCTTGTTGCCATTTCTCAACAGGGCGTTAGTGTTGGTCTTTGTCAATGCACCTTTTCCAACCAGCCAACTATTATTAGTTGTAGGCTCATATAGTGCCTAGTTGTCATAGCTACTCTTACCTAACGTTGGGTCTCTTTCCATTATTATAAATGGTAGTTATTCTCTTGTATTTGACACAATAATAATATAAAATATTTTTTCAAATTTAATGTTTATTTTAATATTTGTTTTGATTTTATTTTTTTCCCTTTATTTTATTGCTTTTAGCTTATTAATTTCATTTAATATTTACCCAATATGTTCTTATAACATATGCTTCAATTTTAACTTATTCATATTAATTTAATGTTGATTAATGTTCTCACATAATATATGTTATAATATGTCTCATTTTCTTAACAATTCTCATTATTTTTTTATCTCAATGGTGAATAACATATCATATAATAGTAACATTATGATTTTTCAAATTCCATAAATCTCAAAATAATAAATAACAAAAATTAATCATATTAAATGCTTAAAAAGACTAAGAACTACTTATTATGCAATCCCTTTAAAGGAGTTTAAAGAATATACACCTACTAGTTATAAATCAAGATTGATTTAAAACCATCTTTAAGATAACATCAAGTTAATATAATGCTATTGGAGAATTTTTTTATGCTAATACAACTATCTTATGTATTATATTAAAAAATCCATCTGTGGTAGAAGAAATTTTAAATTAGAACAAGGAAATTCAAAATTTTAAATAAGATGAAACCTTAATATGTATGTATACAAAAAGGGGTGATTGTTACATACAAATTTAAAAATTCAAAAAAATTGGGAGAAATTTCATTTTAAAAAGGAATTTTATTTGTTTCCAAAGTAAATTGTTAAATCATAAGATTGTGTAAGAGTAGGTGCATGGTGATTCTCCCAAAGATTACTAATGATTCTCCAAAAGTTCCAAGAGGAGGTCAGATTATACATTTTTTAGTCAAAGTGGAGGAGATCTAGAACTAAACCCTCATTGAGAATATGAGGATAGAAAGGCAAGAAAGAGAAAGGGGTCAAATGGAAATGAAGAAAAATGAAATTCATCTAACCAAGGAAATAAATATTTGAGTCATGTTAAGTGTTTTAAGTTCCACAAGATGGGTCACTGTGCATCATAGTATCCTAAGAGGAATAAATACAAGAATTAGTAGTAAGAGTTTGTAAGCATTGCAAAACTTCAACTAGAGTCAATGAGTAAGCATCGATACTTGAGACAACTTTCTGTATGGTATCATACCTTTCCATTAACACCATATCTAGTGTAGGGTGGTCTATGTGGACCACATTTGGACAATGGAGCATCAAGACACATGATCTTCAACAGAAAAACATTTAGCGGACTTAAAGAATAGGAGAATGGCATAGAAGAGGAGTTTGAGAAATGTTCCTTCTTGTCTAGTTACTAGAAAAGGCTTCATTTGTTTTTTGCATGTGATGTAGCCCCTTTAGACTGCTTTCATAAATCCTTAATTTTTCTTTCAACACCAAGATTTGTATCTACTTAAAACCACTTTATGCACTTGATCTCAACCCTTCTTGGCCCCCTTAGCTTGCTACATTTTCAAACCCTATAGTAGCTCCAATCCTTCAAATTTAAACTTGGGCAGCACCAAAATTCTCGATCAATCTCTCGATTCGTCTTCAACTCACACCCCACACTTTCCAAGTTAAGGGATTTGTCCAAAAGGCTTGACCCCACTTATCTACATCACAAGAATTTGGAAATGTCTAAGGAATCTTGTTCTAGACAAGTCCTGAAATTCAATGACAACAATTAACTCTAACAAGTCCACACTCGAACAAGCATAAGTGTTTGTCATGTGGACCCTTCAACCCCACACTCAATTTAAATTGGTAATCTACAATTGTGATTAAAATAAAAATATCCACGACGGAGGTTGACTATGGGGGTCCTCCCCCTGTGACATTAACACAAAGAGGGGAAGACAGGTTCCACACTCCCAATTTCACTCTTGGTTCCACCAATTATATCAAACGATGGAGGCTTGCGAGGGGGAACCCCATGTGACATAAGCCAGGAGAGGGGGGGTATCCACTTGCAGTTCCTCCCTTATGGTTCTAGCCTCTCACTTTATTTGGAGACCATGTGTTTTGATTCCATTAACACTACCTACTTTGCCACTCTTTAGGATGAGTTCCTCTTTAAAAATCGATGGTGGAGAGTGGTTGATTTGATCCTATGATTGGGAAACATACACTGAAATTCCTCATTCCTCTTCACGATAATACTTAGACGAAGGCCGAATCCTACTCTCCTCACTATTTAAACAAATAACCTGACCTTGAACACTGGCGCCCAATACAAACATCCCTTGACCCAGGAGAGTGGCATTGTTGTGCCCTTGACACCAAGATTAATTACGAATTGAAGGATCATGGCTCGATCATGATTTTAGATACTTTCCTACTCGCCATTAAAGGGACTAAGTCACTCTAGTTTCCTCTCTCTGAGAGTCTGCATTTACACTATTAGACTTTATCTACTAGGCCTAAAATTGTAGGTTCACCCAGAACTAAGGACAATTTTCATACTCTCTTCCAAAGCCCACAACTTCTTTTGTATACCTCGTATCTCTCCATGACTATGTTAAATCTCATAATTATAACCCAAGATACCTATATTTAACATCTCCTAATTCAACCTTTGAGAAAATATTCACCCCTCACCCCTTTTTTTATGGGGACCTCATTTCTATCGCCATTTAGAATAAACAGTCATCATGAATCCTTTCACTTACTCTGTGTCAGAAGAGTCATACATGGAAGAACTTACCAGGGATATTTACACATGGATCAAATATCAAGTCACATATAACATAGCTCAATTTACTTAAATACTCCACATTATATATTTATATATAATTTACATAGGTTCTTGGCCTAACTTTTACAAGCTACACGAGCTTTGTCTCTTTATATTTTATCTCTCCTAGACTTGTCTATTGACTAACTCTTTTCAACTATACACACATATATATTCCCTTTGATTGGCCATAATATCTCTTAATGGAACAAAACTATATTGAGATATATCCAGTATTCTTAAAACTAACTCACATCTTTGCTTGACATTTGTTGTTGTTACATAGGCCCACTTGGGAAAAATACTAGCTCATCTAAAACATCATGATTCCTAATAGCCCAACAAACCAGATTCCTTATAGAATTAGGACATGTGGAACTAAATTAAAATCCTATTATTCCTAATTTATACATATTACATTTTAAGGGAATTTCCTTTCCCTTTGGAAATTTACAAGATCCCCTTTTGGGTATAGGAAAATGATTTCTTAAGGTTTATGCTCTTGCATTAGATTCCCTAGGTTGAAAATTTTCATGACCTCTTGGTCATGTGACTTTATTGTTTCATCCTCCAGGATACTAGAATTTTTATTGCTTCTAATCACAGGCTTCTTCCAGTTGATTTGCAGTCATCTTCAATGTTCCAGGGTCCCATACCCAATTTTGTTGTTTCCTTCTTTTACATTATTGCAATCTCCCACAAGAAACCACATTTCCTTGTTGGTTGCCTTCTTTCCTTGGAGATTTCCATACTTATAAATATGAAAAAATATCATGACCTATGCCTTGGTCATCATTGTTCTCAAAACATAATTCACACAATATACTATGGATTTATTCTCTTCCATATTTGTCAAAAACTTAGGTCAATTGTGATTTTCATTTTATAAATCAGAGAGCTTTGGAAAAACATTCCTTTTAAATATTCTTTTTTCAAATACTCTACTACAACCATGCAACATTTATTAGATGTCCCTACACTGCTATTTCCCTAAACTTTGACAAGGTTTATTCTTACTTCAATGTAGAGGTCTTTTAGAACTCCACATTCTTTGCTAATTATATTACTTTAATATTGTTGCTTCGTTTCTTCTTGGGTGTATCCTAACTGCACATATTTTCCTTATCAAACCTGGAATGCCATGGATTCCTACATACTTCTCCTTTCTTCTCATCTTCCTCTGACAACATTTGTTGTCCTTTTTCTACAAACTCAACTATACTCAACAACATTTTCATCATGCAATTTATCAAAAGATTTAGATGCCTTGGGAACCTAAACCTCTTCTAGTTCCTTGGATACATTCTCTAGGTCATTTTCCTCAATCCAGGGCTGTCCAATCAGTCCTCTAGAAATCGTAAACCCTTTTCATATTTTAATATGATCATTCCTTTCTCCTCATTGTAGGTTTATTTACAAATCAGTCCTTCATACCTACTTATTTTTATAATAGCCTTCAAGAGTGTTCCTTTACCCTTTACATGGTTATCTTCATAAGCCACCTATATTCTCTTTGCTTCCATGATTGTTTTGGTCAATTAGTGGTAGGACTTCCTTTGATTTTTTTTCCAGATACATTTCCATTTCCTCTTGTTCTTGCTTCTGTGAAATTATGTCAATACTTTCTTCCTTCTTTGGGACAATATTTCCATGCTCTTTACCTACCATCATACCTTCACATTCATTTAGTAGGACCTTATTTACATAAGGTAAAATTATTACCTTAACATCTACTACCTTCATTTTTTTCATGTCCACCAGTAATTACACTCCATTTCACCATCAAAAGTCTATTTCCCTTCATTTTATTGGTTGAATCCTTCTTGTTTCTATCTCCTAAAGAAAATCCCACCTTATCTTCTTCCTTTGTCATAGCCTTTAATTTTCAACCACCTTCATTACCTACAAAACTTGCCATTAGAGAAATTTTGAGGCCTAAAATGGGCCTCCTAAGGAATATTATAAAATAATAGTGGAGATAATAAATAAATATTAGATTACCTCATCATGTTTTGGAGGGGAAAAAAAAAAACTACTTTTTCAACTCATATTTTCAACTTATCTCACTATGTTTTTACTCAAATTTTGAGCGAGAGCACTTGTTGGATGTGGAATTTAATTTTTCATCCAAGGAGCCCCCATGTTGCATACTTTTCATAAACCCTGCTACACAAAAATATGAAATACATGAAAAAAGATGATTGTAATCACATTTTTTCATGTATTTTACATTTTTCGTGTAATAGGTTCCATCAAAAGTATGCAACATGCGTACTCCTTGGATGAAAAATTAAATTATGCATCCAACGAGTGATCTAGCTCGAAATTTGAGTAAAATTGTAGGGAGATAAGTTGAAAATACAAGTTGACAAAATAGTTTTTTTTTACTCCAAAAATGTTGAATCATTCCCCATGGTTGACATTAACATATTGAATCCTATTAGTTCTTGTAAAGTTGATTTTTGTTCTACATTTTTGTTTTGAGGCCCATTTTTTACCTCAAAATTTCTCTAATGAGCCACATAATTTGTCAATTTCAAAAATACACAACTTTATAGCCCCATTCTATGTCATCAACTTCTCTTGTTATTTTGGACTTTTTACATGGTCCATGAAAATTTCTATCTGTCTCCTCTCATCATCATTAGCATCTTCACCAAGAAGTGATCCTTGTTCAAGTTCACAGAGGTGAAAATCCTCATCCTCATACTCAATTTTTCTGAGTTCTTTCCTCTCTAAGGAAGAACTTAGGTTGTTCTTCAACCTCTTTTGCAATAGAGGCCATTTCACCTTTTTCTTCCTCAAAACCCAACCATCTCTTTAGTCTTCTTCCATTTCTTGTAGCAGTTGTAGCATTATGCTAACTCTTTCCTTTAATTCAACCATTTCTTCATCAAATTCCTCTTGACTCATCCTTCCTCTCATGCCATTTTCTTTGGGATCTTCTTTTCCTCTATTTTGGCTTGCACTTGAACCTTTGGAATGAATATCACTAGTCATCTTCTCCTTCCTTTTGTGATATTCCTCTTGTCCACTGTGAGCTACAATCAAACCCTAGTAATAAGTCTTATTTATTAAATTGTTACTCCAATACCTCACGAGCTTTGTTTATAGCTTAGCCTTTTGGTATTTCTCTGGTTCTTTCATATAGAACCTTTTAAGCACTCCTTTCTCTTTTGGGCTTATGCCCATACTACTCACCTATCTTGAGAACTCCTCTCATTCTCCTCTCCTTTATCTTGAGGAATTCCTCTGTCCCCTTCTCTCTTTGACCTTAGTTAGAATATCCCTCTGCAAATTCTCTGTTGTAAATTTCTCTGAAACAGTTATTTTTTGTTGTTGCTACTTGCAATTATCAACCTCTTCACTAGGTTAAAATAATTTTCTAAAGACCAAGTTCACCTCCTAGATCTCCTTAGCACTGATATCTTATGGTGTTAAAGAGAATCATTGGTTCCCTCTTGTTTGGGATTATTTCCACCACTCCTTCACTCATTTCCTTTACATTTGGATTGCAATTTCTCCAATTTTTCTTTAGCTGTGAATTTTCTCAATCTGTGCTATCCCAATTTTCCGATCCCGCTCTTTACAAAAGTAACAAGTTAGTTATTTAATCAAAATTTACAGAGTAGTTCATTACCTTGTATTCAAATCCTTTGGTCTTGTTTCTCTCCTTTCTGTATTTTGTTTCTAGTCCCTTGTCTAAGATTTTCTCGTCTTATTTTCCACAACTCTACTATCGCTCCAACTATTCCAAGCACTCATTGGCTATAAAATTCCCGCAATACAAAAATTTGTCAGATTTATTAACCCTAGAGAGTGCCATTGTTTCTTTGATACCACTTTGACGCAACCCCTTTGGACTTCTTTCATAAATCCCTGATTATGCTTTTGACACCAAGATTTGTCTCTACTTTGGAATCACTTGATGTAATTGATCTCAACCCTTGTCAGCCTCCTATCTTTCTACCTTTTCAAACCCTACATTATCTCCAATCCTCCAATTTCAAACTTGGGAAGCATCAATGCTATCGTTCAATCTCTTAATTCCTACTTAACTCACACCCCACACTTTCCAAGTTAAGGTAGCCATCCTCGAAGGCTCAACCCTCCTTATCTACATCACAAGACTTTGAAAATGATCAATGAATTTTGTTCCAGATGGATCCTCAAACTCAATTACCCTGGTTAACTCCAACAAATCCACACTTGAAAAACCATAATTTTATGTCGCATGAACCCTTTAACCCCACACCAATTTAAATTGGAAATCTAAGATTATGATTAAAATCCATAAATCCACGGTGGTGGGTGGATTGCGAGGACCCTCCCCCTATGAGTTTAGAAGGAATAGGGGGGTATCCACTCTCAATCCCACTCTAGGATCCACAAAACAAATCGGACGATGGAGTCTCATAGATGAAATCGATGGCTTACGGGTGGGCACCCCTTGTGACATAAGGGAAGAGAGGAGTCCGCACTCACGGTTCCTCCCTCATGGTTCTAGTTCCTCATTTTATTTGGATACCATGTGTTTTGACGTTGTCAACAACGCTTGCTCTGCTACTCTTTAGGTTGGGTTCCTCCTAACAAATTGATAGTGGAGAGTAGTTGATTTGCTCATGTGATTGGGAAACTTACACCACTACTCCTTGTTCCTCTTCATGATAATACTCGGATGAAGTTTGAATCCCATTCTCCTCACTATTTAAACAAAGACCCTGAGATTGAACACTAGCACCCAATACAAATGTTCCTCAACTCAGGAGAGTGGCATCGTTGCACCCTTGACACTAGGATTAGATGAAAATTGAGGAATGATGGCTCGATTATGTGTTCATGTAGTTTCTCACTCGCCATTATCAAGACTAAGTCACTCTAGTTGCCTCTCTTTGAGTGTTCAGTTTTACATGCCAGGTTGGATATTATCTACTGGGCATAAAATCGTAGGCTCACCTAGAACTAACGACAAGTTTTGAGCTCTCTTCCAAATCCCCACACCTTCTTTTGTAGACCTCCTCTCGCTCCCCGACTACTTTCAATCTCACAACTATAATCCAGGAGACGTATATGGAACATCCCCTAATTTAACTTTCAAGAAAACATTCAACCCTTTATCTATGGGGACCTCATTTTTGTGGCCATTTGGAAGATAGTGTCATCATGAATCCTTTCTCTTACTCTTTGCCACAAGAGTCATACATGCAAGCACTTACAAGGGATATTTACACAAGGATTAGATATCAAGGCACATACAACATAACTCAATTTACTCAAATACTCAACACTACATATTTACAGAGAATTTACATGGTTCTTCACTTAGATTTTCCAAGCTACACGAGCTATATTCTTTGCTAGACTTTGTCTACTAATTAACTTTTCCTTACTATACACACGTATATATTCTCTTTGATTATCCATAATATATTAACAAAAAAAAATGTATGGACACATTTCCATTATACCTAAAACTAACTCACAGCTCAGCTTGACACTTGTTGTTACATAGGCCCACTTGAGAAAAATACTAGCTCATCTAAAATATCCTAACATCCCAACATTTCATATTCCTTCTAGAATTAGTAAACATGGAACGACATTAAAATTGTATTATTCCTAAATTATACAAATTACATTTTAATGGAATTTAATTTCCCTTTGGAAATTTACATGGCCCCCTTTTGGGTCTAGAAAAATGATTGCCTAGGGTTTGATGCTCCTGCATCAACAGGTCTTATAATGAAAAATTTAAACTAGATAATGTTTTGTATTTTCCTACTTTGACAAAAAGCCTTCATCTATGTCTTACATGAAATATCTATATTATATGGTTGAATTTCATGGTCAACGAGTGATCATTAGAAAACACATCCTTAAACCTACTCAAGTTTAGAGGTGTTACACGTTGGTGGCATTTATTATATACATGTTGATCCAATGGAGTGAGTATGATAGGGCTCCATGATGGAGGAGCGTTCTTCCATATTTTTGGAGAGAGTTTCAAAACCTATCATGGAACCAATGGTTGATTCCATGCATGCGACTAATAGGAGTATTGAAGAGTGCCAGGATATGTTGATTACCAAAGGAATTTCTCAAAAAGAGGGAGTTGACCTGCATGAGACTCATATTTTCATTACCAAAGGATTTTATCATAACTAGAGAGTTGCTATTGTTATGGTTTTATCTTTATTTTTTGAAGGTTTTGAGGTGTACACATACAATGCCCATGAATTTAAATTGAAGAAGGCATTGTCTAAGTTGATGCATGTGCCACAAGTTTAGTATTTCAAGATTTACGGAGTTTTTACCCAAGTTAGTTTTTCCCAAGTTTAGTATAAATTTTAATTCTCTATTTTACAGATCTAGTTTAATTATGTTGACAATGAATTATAATGAGATATCATAGCAGGAAGTTCTAAGCAACTAATGTTGTGGTGTCAGAGGATTTTGACTATAGAAGTTAATAAGTAGGGCATAAGAGGTTCGTAAGTTGTTAATGATTTTTTCATTGCTCAAGAAGAGATTTCATAGTACAAAAGTGAGAAATAGTCAAGGGTTATGTTTTTTCAAGTTCATAAGTGATCAACAATTTGAACAAGCCATTAGTAGAGGGGAGGTTCGAGATATTGATAACACGTCTTAGTATGCTAGTGAAATAATCATATTAATGTTTATTAATTGATTTATTGATATTTAGTATATTAGTGAAATAAGCCCATTCTAATTAAATTTCATGAACTTTTCTTTGAGGTTGGTAGTATAAGTTCTCAACTGTATCAACCATTCTACACATAAAACCATATCCATCTCATAAGTGGTATAGCATAAAATCTTGTTTGTAGTTGCAATTATTGTATTTGAACTAAGATTTTGTGGCATCATCCTACTCCCTTAACATTTTGTCCATTAACTAAAAAATTGTGAGGTCATTGATGTGATACATAAAAATATTTAGTTGTTTATCCACATTGACGTCTATACAATTATTAGTATTGTCACAATTTTCCAATATTGTGTTTTTATTTTTTACAATTCCTTCGAACTTTAGCATCTTAAGTTATGATGTTTGTTTCCTAGTTACAAATGATTTTTAGGGTCCCTTTCCCTTTTTTCTTCGAACATGTGTCTTCTTATCCTTCTTGAGTCAAAGTGGAACATATTTTTTAGTTGTTACTTTTGAGTGATAGTTTAAGTTTGAAGCACCTCCTCTTCATTTTTATTTTGTTGGGTGCATGAGATTGTAACTAATGATATTTTTGGAGATGAACAAAGTTACCAATTTGTGAGATCACCGCCAAGCTCCTTCTTTTTTAGAGTTTGCATTTAGAGTTTATTTTTTATGTTCTTTTTCTCTCTTTTTTATTTTTTTTACAGGGTGGGGGTGCAATTTGTGGCGGTGATTTTTTGACATTTTAGATCTTCTAATCTATAAAGGATTCACATTTTTTTTCAAATGTTGTTTTTTAAAGAATTTTTCAAGTTCATTTAATTTTTTTTGAAATGTAAATCTTTTAAGTGTTTTTCAAGTTTATTTACTTTTTTTCCTTCCCTTTTTTCTTCGAACATGTGTCTTCTTATCCATCTTGAGTCAAAGTGGAACATATTTTTTAGTTGGTACTTTTGAGTAATAGTTTAAGTTTTAAGCACCTCCTCTTAATTTTTATTTTGTTGGGTGCATGAGATTGTATCTAATGACATTTTTGGAGATGAACGAAGTTACCAATTTGTGAGAACATTGCCAAGTTCCTTCTTTTTTAGACGCTGCATTTAGAGTTTATTTATTTATTTATTTTTTTTTGTACAGGGTGGGGGTGCAAGTTGTGGCAGCGATTTTTTGACATTTTAGATCTTCTAATCTATAAAGGATTCACATTTTTTTTCAAATATTGATTTTTAAAGAATTTTTGAAGTTCGTTTTTTTTTCAAATGCAAATCTTTGAAGTGTTTTTCAAGTTTCTTTACTTTTTTTCCTTCCTTTTTTTCTTCGAACATGTGCCTTCTTATCCTTCTTGAGTCAAAGTGGAACATATTTTTTAGTTGGTACTTTTGAGTAATAGTTTAAGTTTGAAGCACCTCCTCTTCATTTTGATTTTGTTGGGTGCATGAGATTGTAGCTAATGATATTTTTGGAGATGAACAAAGTTACCAATTTGTGAGAACATTGCCAAGTTCCTTCTTTTTTAGAGGTTGCATTTAGAGTTTCTTTTTTATGTTCTTTTTCTCTCTCTCTTTTTTTTACAGGGTGGGGGTGCAAGTTGTGGCGACGATTTTTTGACATTTTAGATCTTCTAATCTATAAAGGATTCACATTTTTTTTTTTCAAATGTTGGTTTTTAACGAATTTTTCAAGTTCATTCTTTTTTCCCAAATGTAAATCTTTTAAGTGTTTTTCAAGTTTCTTTACTTTTTCTCCTTCCTTTTTCTCTTCGCGCATGTGTCTTATTATCCTTCCTGAGTCAAAGTGGAACATATTTTTTAGTTGGTACTTTTGAGTAATAGTTTAAGTTTGAAGCACCTCCTCTTCATTTTTATTTTGTTGGGTGCATGAGATAGTAGCTAATGATATTTTTGGAGATGAACAAAGTTACCAATTTGTGAGAATATCGCCAAGTTCCTTCTTTTTTAGAGGTTGCATTTAGAGTTTATTTTTTATGTTCTTTTTCTCTCTTTTTTTTTTACAGAGTCGGGGTGCAAGTTGTGGCGGCGATTTTTTGACATTTTAGATCTTCTAATCTATAAAGGATTCACATTTTTTTTTCAACTGTTGATTTTTAAAGAATTTTTCAAGTTCGTTTATTTTTTTTTCAAATGTAAATCTTTTAAGTGTTTTTCAAGTTTCTTTACTTTTTTTCCTTCCTTTTTTTCTTCGAACATGTGTCTTCTTATCCTTCTTGAGTCAAAGTGGAACATATTTTTTAGTTGGTACTTTTGAGTAATAGTTTTAGTTTGAAGCACCTCCTCTTCATATTTGTTTTGTTGGGTGCATGAGATTGTAGCTAATGATATTTTTGGAGATGAACAAAATTACCAATTTTTGAGAACATCGCCAAGTTCCTTCTTTTTTAGAGGTTTCATTTAGAGTTTATTTTTTATGTTCTTTTTCTCTTCCCTTTTTTTTTTAACAGGGTGGGGGTGCAAATTGTGGCGGTGATTTTTGACATTTTAGATCTTCTAATATATAAAGGATTCACATTTTTTTCCAAATGTTGATTTTTAAAGAATTTTTCAAGTTCGTTTATTTTTTTTTTCAAATGTAAATCTTTTAAGTGTTTTTCAAGTTTCTTTACTTTTTTCCTTCCTTTTTTTCTTCGAACATGTGTCTTCTTATCCTTCTTGAGTCAAAGTGGAACATATATTTTAGTTGGTACTTTTGAGTAATAGTTTAAGTTTGAAGCACCTCCTCTTCATTTTTATTTTGTTGGGTGCATGAGATTGTAGCTAATGATATTTTTGGAGATGAACAAAGTTACCAATTTGTGAGAACATTGCCAAGTTCTTTCTTTTTTAGAGGTTGCATTTAGAGTTTATTTTTTATGTTCTTTTTCTCTCTCTTTTTTTTTTTATAGGGTGGGGGTGCAAGTTGTGGCGGCGATTTTTTGACATATTAGATCTTCTAATCTATAAAGGATTCACATTTTTTTTCAAATGTTTATTTTTAAAGAATTTTTCAAGTTTGTTTATTTTTTTTTCAAATGTAAATCTTTTAAGTGTTTTTCAAGTTTCTTTACATTTTTTCCTTCCTTTTTTTCTTTGAACATGTGTCTTCTTATCCTTCTTGAGTCAAAGTGGAACATATTTTTTAGTTGGTACTTTTGAGTAATAGTTTAAGTTTGAAGCACCTCCTCTTCATTTTTATTTTGTTGGGTGCATGAGATTGTAGCTAATGATATTTTTGGAGATGAAAAAAGTTACCAATTTGTGAGAACATCGCCAAGTTCCTTCTTTTTTAGAGGTTGCATTTAGATTTTTTTTATTTTTTTCTTCTTCTCAAGGGGCGGGGGGTAGGGTGGAAGTTGTGGCGGCGATTTTCTGACATTTTAGATATTCTAATCTATAAAGGATTCAAATTTTTTTTCAAATGTTGATTTTTAAAGAATTTTTCAAGTTCGTCTATTTTTTTTCAAATGTAAATCTTTTAAATGTTTTTCAAGTTTCTTTACTTTTTTTCCTTCCTTTTTTCAAACGTAAGTTTTTACCTTTATTTTTCTATTTTTTTGAAATATTGGTTTTCAAGAGTCTTTTAAATTTGTCTTTTTTATTTATTTTATTTTTAGGGTTAAAATTACAATTTAGTTATCATCTTCACCTAGCCGGCGCTGCGCAAAGCTGTTGGCCGTTCGGCCCCTGGCTGCTGCAGAGGGCCTGCTCCCTCCTGCTATTCCGCAGATCTGCGCCCCAGAGGCTGCTGCGACCCCGCGTTCAGATTGAGGAGCTCTTTAACGGAGAATATGGACTCCAATGGGGGCGCTTCCCCCCTGCGGAGGTCCTAGCATTCAAAGCAATGATCGAAACCTGTTCGAAGAGAGCCCCATCGGTGGCCCAACAAAAATTCATCAAGAGGATGGATAAGATCCCTACAGTCGCCCTTTCAGAGGAAGAGACGTGTAAAGCAGCTCTAAACCTGGCAGAGAGAGGTCTTATTGGACAGTTCACAGGCCTCTGGCCTTCACCAAAGTCAGTAGAAGATTGGGCTCAGAGAAACTGGAGCCCCCTGATCAAGGAGGGTGTGAAAAGCTACTTCGTCGGGAAAGGATACTTCGTCTTTGTGTTTGACAATCCGGAAGACAGAAGCCTAATATTTAGAAATGGGCCATATTTTATGGGACCGCAAGGCCTGTACCTGAATAAATGGTCCCCTGACTTCGACCCTACCCAGGATGTCCCCTCAGCAGTTCCGGTATGGGTGAGACTTCCCCACTTGCCTCTCCACTGCTGGAATCAAAAATCCCTTGAAAACATTGGCAATGCTTTGGGTAAATACATAGACAGAGCTGTAAGAAAAGATCAGTATTCATGCGCTCGAATATGTGTTGAAGTCGATCTGGAGGAGGGGCTACCAGAAGCAATCAAACTTACAGTAGCAGGCTGGGAGCACATTCAAGAACTGGACTATGAACAGCTCCCGTTCAAATGTAGACACTGCCACGAACATGGACACTTCGCGAAGCACTGTAAGAAGAAGGCAGAAGAGCAAACAGACAGACAAAAAGAGGAACAATGGACCCTAGTTCAGAAAACAACAAATCCAAAAAAAGGCCCTAGCAAAGGAAGGACAACAGGGACGACAAGCAGCTCAAAACCCATCCAGGAAGAGGAAACAGGGATGCCAAGCAGCTCCAAAATCATCCAAGAAGAGGAAGCAAACGTACAAGGGATATCAAGCGCACAGATCAACCCAACAGATCTGGAGCATGAAGACCTGGTGCATGTAGAAAGCCCCCCTCCAAGCAAAGAAAGTGAGAAAGAAAAGCAGGTCGAAGCTACTCAGGGCAGTTCGCCCAACCCTTCATATGCAGATATAACAAGGAAAAAAGCAATGGAAAGTTCAGAAACATCAGAAGATGAAGCCTATGAGCGTCCTACCAAAAGAGCTGGCAGGAAATCCCGGAAAGAAAAGAGAGAAGAAGAGGCCGAGAGACTTAAAACCCAAGGGAGCCAAGCAACCATAGAAATGTCCATTGGGCGGAACAACAGGCCGAGACCTTCCAAGGGAGGTCCCACCCCCTCAATAGGTAAATAATGAAATTTGTCTCTTGGAACTGTAGAGGGTTGGGGAGCCCTGCAAAACTAGAAGCAGTAAAGGACCTTCTTAAAGCGGAACCCACAGACATCCTCATGCTCCAAGAGACCAAAATTGAAGGGCATTCCCTTCTAGAAACCAGTAGACTAAAATGGAACAAAAATACAGGCAAGGCAGTAAGCGCAAGGGGAACCTCCGGAGGATTGGCCACACTTTGGTCAGATAGCACATTTCAGCTCAATAAATACCATGAAACTCAGCACTGGATCTACACAGATTTGACGCACAAAGTAAGTAAGTTGAATGTCTCTCTCTTCAATTTATATGTTCCGGTAAATTATGCAGAAAAAAGAGAATGCTGGTATTCTTTAACAACTTACCTAGAACAACAGTCCCCAAACAATATTATCATTGCGGGAGACTTAAATATAGTTCTGAAGCCTAAGGAGAAGAGGGGAGGCTCCAGTTCAAGAGATCCCATGCTGGCCACGGTGGAGGAGATCGTACAGAACTGGGATCTCTTAGACTTCCCTCCAGTACATGGGCTCTATACATGGACGAATAATCGGGTCGGGTCGGAACAAATCTCTGCCCGGCTGGACAGATTTATGATCCAAAGCGGACTCTTGATGAACAAAAAGATCGCCAGCTCCAAAATTTTGCCCAAATTGACCTCGGACCATAAGCCAATACAGCTGCTTTTAGAGGACGAGGAAGATTTGGGACCCATTCCCTTCCGATTCAGCCCTCTGTGGATTGAGAAGCCGGGTTTTTTCGAAACAGTGAAAGATGCATGGGACAAGGCCATTATAGGTTCCCCCAGCTACATATGGGAGCAGAAGATGAAGGCAACAAAACAGGCGTTGAAGGAGTGGATTAAAAAGCCTGCACCCAATCCAACCAACCAAAGGAAAGAAGCAACTCAGAGGCTGCACACAATGCAAATGGAAATGGAGAATAAAGATATAACAGCTGAACTACTGGAGGAGGAAGTCAAAACACAACGCTCTACCTATCAAGCCTTCCGAGTTGAAGAAGAGTATTGGAGATTAAAGTCTAGGAGCTTATGGCTAAAGGCAGGGGACCGGAACACGTCTTATTTCCACAAACAATACAGAGCTAGACTATCTCGGAACCATATAGCGGAAATTAAAACCATGGAGGGACAGGTCTGCAAAGGGTTTGACCAGGTGAAAGCCGCAGCTGAGGCACATTTTAGGAATTTATATAATATTGGAACTCAAGCTGAAGAGGGGGAAATCAATGACTTTCTTTCTAATATTCCCCAGCTTGTCAATGATGAAGAAAATACAGTCCTATGCAGACCTATTACAACCGAGGAGGTCATCCAAGTGATCTGGTCAATGGAAGCCGATAAGGCCCCTGGGCCCGATGGATTCTCTATCCATTTTTATCAATCTTGCTGGGAAGTTATCAAAACTGACCTCCTCAAAATGATCAAAGGATTTATGATAAAAGCTAAAATAGGAGGAGGTATCAAATCCACCTTCCTAGCTTTAATCCCAAAGGAATCCAATCCAGAAACCTTTGCAAGATTCAGGCCAATATCGTTGTGTAACGCTTCTTACAAAATCATAGCCAAGCTCCTAGCAAATCGACTCAAGCCTTTGCTCAAAAAACTGATCTCCAGCAACCAAGGCGGATTTGTGGAAGGCAGATATATTATGGACAACGTCATTCAGGTCCAGGAAACTATTCACTCAAGCAAACAACGGGGCGAAAAAGGTATGTTGATCAAACTCGATATGGCAAATGCATTCGATAGAGTAAATCGTTTGTTTCTATGTAAAGTCCTGCTCTCTTTTGGTTTCTCTCAGCACTTTGTCCAGCTTATCAAAGCATGCATAGAAACCCCGTGGATTGCCCCTCTTGTCAATGGACGTCCCACCAACTTCTTCCAAGCTCAAAGGGGCATTAGGCAGGGTTGCCCTCTCTCCCCCTTCCTGTATATTCTCATGGCAGACTCTCTAAGCAGGAAGTTAGCAGTTGAAAAATCCACTGGCTCCCTACCGGGTCTCAAACCTTCCGAGGCATCAACACCCTTAAATCATGCTCTCTTCGCGGATGATTCTCTGCTCCTCGGAGGTGTTTCCACCAGAATAGCGAAAGCATTTGACAATGTACTGAAAAGTTACTGCAGGGTTACTGGAGCTCTTATCAATGAGAGCAAAAGTGAAATATACAGCTGGAATGCGGAACAGCAAGAGATCTCCAACATTTCAAGGATACTCGGGTTCAAAGGCCAGGCCAAGTGGGACAGCTTCAGATATCTTGGCCTTCCCATTTCCTCTGGAGCAAACAAGAGATGTTTTTGGACTCATATAATCAGCAAAATTAAATCCAAAATCACAAACTGGGGCGGTTATTGGTTAACAAAAGGAGGCAAATCCATTCTTATAAAAACGCAGCTGTCAGCTCTTCCCATATATCAATCAGCATTTCTCCTCGCCCCCAAATTTGTCACTGACCAGATAGCAACCCTGATCAGGAACTTCCTATGGCAAGGCGGGAAAGGAAACGAAAGAAAGTTGCACTTAGTTAAATGGGAAACGGTCAAGAGGCCAATAGATGAGGGTGGTCTTCAAATAAGGGACCCCTCCTTCATCAACAAATCGCTGGGCGGCAAACTGCTGTGGAAAATTATAAGTGAACCCTCACATCCTATCAGCATAATATTACAGTCTAAATACTCAGACAAAGAGGCGATAAGGAAAATGCAAATACAGTCCACAGCGGCCAGCTCGCAGGTATGGAGGCTATGTTGCAAGAGTAGCGAATTCTTCAAAAACCACATGTACAGAATACCCGGAAATGGTAAGTCCACACAGCTATGGAAGGATCGAATTATGGGGAAAGATCCGCTGGCGGAAAGAGAGGATATTGCAGAGCTAAGAAATTGGCTGGAAAGAGCAGGAGTCAACAGAGTATATGATCTGGCAAGTTGGGATGAACGGGGAGAATGGCTAAAATGGGACTTCCACGGAGTCCCTGAGCGCCTAAAGGATCAACAGATTCAGCTTGAGAACCTGTTAGAAGACGCCACCCCAGACAGCAGATTCAAAAAGGATCGATGGGGTTGGGGAAAGTCTGGAAAATACACCTCAGCAGAGGGATATAAGTCTCTTCAGGGAAAAAGGAACAGCCAACATACTCCAGCCTTTTGGAAGCAGATTTGGGAGCCATTAGCGCTACCAAAAATTAATTTTTTCTTCTGGACCTTGGTACACAACAAGTTATTGACAGGGGACAATCTGATAAAAAGAAAGTATGAAGGGCCCCATAGATGCGCTCTCTGTAGATGTCAGTCAGAAACTGCACAACATTTGTTTCTTGAATGCGCCTTTGCCAAGAAGGTGTGGGGACTCCTTCTCGACGAGTTCCAGATCAATCTCCCACAGCAAACCTCAGTCCCTGAGCTGTTCGCGACTTGGTGTGCTAGCTACCCCAAAGGTATCTTCCCCAAATCATTTTGGCGCAGGATATGGATAGCGTTGCCAAAGTTTGTTTGCTGGCAACTGTGGTTAACCAGAAATCAACAGATCTTTAAAGAAACGCAGTACTCCCCGCATCAGGTTGCAGCAAAAGCTAAGGCCCTTCTGTTGGAAGCGGCTCAGCAGCAATATAACAAAGAAGACCCCCTTCTCAGGCCAGAAGAAAAAAGGTGGCTTGCTATAGATCCGCTGCCCCGAAATTATAGAACCTCACCACTGAAAGCAAACCTGGAATGGAGAAAAAGAGAGACTGATGACATCTTTCAAAGTTGGTGGAGGGCGCAAAATGTAACTACCATATTCTTCGATGGAGCGTCTAAAGGGAATCCTGGAGCAGCAGGTGCAGGCGGGATTATCTACTTTGTGGAAGGACTCCCCACTGTTTCCTTTGCATGGGGTCTCGGAGAGAAAACAAACAACCAAGCGGAGATTTTGGGGCTGCTAAAGGCATGTCACATTGCAAGAGAGAAAAGTGCCAAAGATATTCAAGTCTTCGGAGACTCAGAAATTTTAATCAAAAAACTAATCAGAGAAGAATACTTTAACAATGTAGGGCTCAACAAAATTTTGGACAGACTGAAGACGGTTCTACAGAGTTTTGACTCATGCAAATTTTATCATATACTCAGAAACTCCAACAAGGAAGCAGATTGTATGGCGAACTTGGGCAGCACTCTCAACAAAGGAATCTTAAATGTAAATGGGGAAATTCTATATCATCACTTGTGAACAGCTCCTTTCTAAAGGAAGCAAAAGCAGGACTTCAATCATGTAAGCAGGGCTGCCTAGGCAAAGTCCCTATCTTTTTCTAACATATCAATAAAATATACAACCGTTTCAGTTAAAAAAAAATAAAATAAAAAATTACAATTTAGTTGATATTATAGCCTTGACAACAAATACACTTAAAAATGAAAACATAAAATCAACAATCTAAAAGTGATAGTACAACATTATTGTTATTTTTATTATTAAAAAAGAGAAAAGAATATATATATAAAATACATTTTTTAAGAAAAAAACAATTTAAAACATAAAAACAAAAAATATAATCAATCAATCACCTTTCTTTTCTATTTTAAAATACTTGAAAAACACCAAAGAAGAAAGTCGCTAAGAAAACATTCACTAAGAAAAACTTTAAAATAATAATAATATATTGATCTAGGTGAATATTGGGGGCCACTCGCCTATTCCACTTGGACCCTCACCATTGTTTCTTTCATTTTTTTAGTTTCCTTAATTGTAGCACAATTTACTATTTTTGGCAGCTTTTCAGGTCCTGAACTTCCAGATCCGTTTTAGGCCCTAAACAACATTTTTTTGGCAAAATAGAAATCAGTGATTGCTATGGAAATAACAAATAGTTGTAGTCCTCAGAAAGATATTTCCAACGAGGTATCATGCGCGTCAAATAGAGATAATATGACCAAGTTACAATCCCGGGAAGTTGGCTGCCCAAATAACCCCAACAGGGCCCATAAACTCTTGGTGTACATCTCCTCGAGTTAGGGTTTTGGTTCTTTAGGGTTTTCTATTATTGTTCAATAATAAAAAGGCCCTTGAGCCTCATTGTAACTCAGTTCAAAGGCATGTAGCCACCACATCTCCTCCCAGAGATAAGCTACCACCACCCGAGCTATCTTATTTCCATTTTGTTTGTAAGCATAGTTTAGTATTTTTCTATTATGAAATGAAGTGTTTTTCTATTGCATCTATGTGTTTATGATTATATCTGTAAGTTGTAGTGTTCCTATTTAAGTTCGGATCATATATTGTAAAAAAAAACACCAAAAGTATTTAAGAAAAAAATCAAATTTGGAAATAATAACCAAACAAAAACTAAAAAACAAATAAAAACCAAAAAGTAGATTTACAAAAATCATTAAAATTAAAATTGTTTTTAAATTTTACTAATAAATTCTAAAAGCATAAATTAAAACATTTTATTTAAAATTTAAATTCAATTAAAAAATTAAAAAATAATAATACAATATAAAGAAAATGGATAAAGAATAATAATTATAATAATAATAATAATAATAATAATAATAATAATAATAATAATAAAAATTAAACACTAATGATAAAACTAAAAAAACAAGGGGTGGCAGGAGGGGGAGGTGTGTTCTATTGTCATGAGGAAATTAAAGCTACAGTGGATTCATGGGTTAGGATGCATGAAAAACAACCAAGTTGAAGCTTATGTCCTCTACTAAGGGATTTAGTTAGCTAAAGAAAAATAGGTAACTTCTCTCAATGTTTTAGGAGGCTAACTCCTTATTTAGTATTTGGTTAAGGGCTCCTCTTCGAGGGACAAAATGTTAGAAAGTCTTATGAAAAGAATTACAAAAATAGAGGAAGGGTTCTCTCCAATAGCATATTTCCATGTTCTTTTTTATCTCAATAAAAATGCAAACTTATGTGCAAATGAAAGGTGTAAATTAAGATTGGGAGATCTAAAGATCAATGGTTAAATCAGGCATTCTCTTATTCCTCAGAGCTCAATGGATTGGCATTACACATTTATGAAGGACTACATTATAAATCAATGACAATATGACATTTAAATTTTGTCTTTTGGTGGGTCAGTTTTGAAAGGTATGTACCTACTATCCAGTTTGGAGTCCCTCTAGAAACAATTGTAGTTTTGTTGGATAAGACGAGAATTTTTTTTGAAGATATACCTATGTGCTACCTGATGTATTTATTTCAATGTAGATGCAAACGTGCATATAAATACAAAATTATTATTCTAGTTAAAAAAATAAAACTAAAAGAACAAACACCTGTGCATGATAGCAATGTTGAGCATCTAAGACCCCTTTCTCTTGAATGTTTGTGTGATAGCCAAGCTTTCCATGAGGAGTGATAATCATGGCTATCATGCGAGATACCAAAGGCGTAGGGGGGGGGGGGGGTGATGAAAAGTAATGAAAATTTGTTTTTTTTTTTTTTGTTTTTTGTTTTTTTTTGTTTTTCTATTTATTTATTATTTTTGTTAGATTTTTTTCATAGAAAAGACCCATATTTTCTTTCATATTAAAATGATTAAAAATACATTTTGCATATATGCTTCCACAATGTATTCAAGTAAAACTCAACAATAACAACATTATGTAAATAGTTCTTTAGGGGAAGGACTAACAAAAATCACTATACATTTTGACAACATTAAACCTAAACTTATTGATGTACTACTCCATCTAAAACAAGTAGCAAAGGATGGTATCAGGCAAAAAATTCATATGTAGGGAAAAAGAGGAAAAAATAAAATGTTGATGTAGCCAACACTAAAACATACCGTTACTCCACCACAGGAAAAGGAAGACAATATATATTATAACAATATCATATTTGTCCATGAGAATACAAAAACAAATTGGATTGTTTATGAAAATAAACAAAAAGAAATGTCAAAATAAATAGGTGTTAAGTGGATATCTATAGAACCCTGTGTTAACAGACTTATTATGTTGCAATATCCTAGATTATATCCCTATACAGTCGATGGATGTATTCATGTGACTAGCCATTGACCAGTTTGTAAAATCCAAAAATTCTTTTCCAAAAGGAGACCTTTTTTGGACAAGCAATCTGCAATATGGTTCCTTTCCCTCTAAATATGAGAGCATGAAAATGAGATGAATGTGTCAATGATATACTTGATCTCCTTAATAATAGGCAATAGAAAAATATTCCCGCAAACAATATTGTTATTAAGCCATTTTATAGTTAACATTGAGTCCCAAAATAAATGAAACTGAGTGCATGTCTTCTCTTTTGCAATCAAAAGTAGGTGTTTGAAGGCCATGAGTTATGCTTAATTGTTTGTCCTAGGACAATAAAATAAATTCTTGTTATTAGCATCCACTTTAGCTCCCTCTTTTGCTTCCACTGATTGTTTTAGTGTATTTTTCTCCACCCTTTTGTAAAATTTGACACTATTTATTGGGATGGCTCTATTTTTGGTGTTTTTTTCGCCCATCATAGCTAGTCAGCACTACATAGTATCGACTTTAGAATTTATGTAAATTCCTGGTTTAACCTCTTCTTTAACTCTTTTTGCAGCTTCGTGAATAGCGTGGACCTGTGTAACATCCTATTTTCTCCTATTTATGGCATTACTTTTAACGTCCACTATAGCTTCCTTATTAGCTTTCGTTTTAGCTTCTTGTGTAACATTCTATTTTTCTCCTCATTATGGCATTGTTTTTAGCGTCTAGTTAGCTTCCTTTTTAGACATGCATGAAATATTGTACACCATCGATCCAGTTAATTTCCTTGCATATCCCTTCCTCATCATAATAGTAATCCAAGGCAGGTACATTTGATTGTTATTTACTTGTAGGATTTGGATTTAAGGGATGGTATGAATTTTTCTGTTACACATGCCAAGGACAAATTTTGTAATTAAGTTGGGGGGAGGAATCAAGAGTGTACCATATCTATCATATGATACACTATGACTATACCCCAATTCAGTAATTACCATTTGGCTGATGCACAATACACTTATCCTAATTTAGTAATTACCCATTAACGTCGCTACTCTTGTTGTCATTTCTAAAAATCAATGTGACTACTTGGAAATCATTCTTGGTAGTTGTCATTTATGATGAAAAGCCTAAATTCAATGAAAGGGTAACCTTAATTATTCCCTACCCATTTCCAAATTTCATTCGATTGAAATTGTCTACCCTAGCAATTGTTTTTTTGTACCAGGTGCAACCCTATAATAGTCCCTGATTAGTTTTGAGCAGTAATACTATATGAAATAGCCATGGGAAGAGTGAGATTATGTCATGAACTGGAATCCATTGATGCATTGCTACACCATCTAGAAGCCCTAGAAATATTTAGGAAGACGGGGTGGTAAGTCTATTTTGAGAAGCTATGGGGTTTCAGCGAATAAATTATTATGAATTTTTCATAGGATCTGTAAGAGAAACATTAAGAGGCTAGAGGATTTAGAATTGTTGCTACTGAGGACATAATTGCTAGGGTGAAAATTTTACCTCAAAAAGGGACTCACTAGTTTTCTAGGAAAATAGTAGTTCCAATAGCTAGGGAAATATTTTTACATCCAGGAGAGGAATTAAGGAGCAAGTGGAGAGGTATTGATAGAAAATCCCTTCCTCACCTTTGGGATGATGTGGATTTATTTAATTCAAAAGTTAATTACTTGTGAGGTGCATTTTGGGAGAGTATTCAATTATCATTTTCAGTTGTTGGCACATATTGGTAATGGACGACTGATAAATTTTCCCTATTATCTACTAAAATATTTATAACATATGTAAGAGGCGGTGTGTATAAAAAAAATCTAAAGGCTTACTTAACCAACCATGCGCTCAATCATAATTCATTCACTATAACAACAGGGAAGCACATGGACTAGTTTATTGGTAAAGTCACATGCACCAACCACTGAAACATAGAAAAATTAAAGTGAAGAACAAGAGGTAAGTGTTGAAACAACACTAAAAGATAGAGAAGTTACACCTCCCAGAAAAATTAAAGTAGCTACACTTCCTACACAAAGAAGAGCAGTTGCATCTCCTAAACCCCATTGTAAAAACCCTAAGAGATGGTGTTCCATAAGAACATTTGTTGGTAAACTCCGCTAAAGGATTAAGAGAAGGCACTAAAGAAACTGTGGATATATCTAGTGGAAAATATGAGGATAATTATTATGGATGACCTATTGAGGAAGAAGGGCCTGAGGAAGAGACTGTTGAAACAAGAGTACATGGAACAATGTTAGCTAGAGCAAGGGTTCCTGATACAAAAATGCCCATGGAATCTAAGGAAGTATCTGAAAAATGTACTCTTTTATAAACTTTGGTAAAAAAAGATGAAATTGAAAAAGCCATTGGGTGGAAACAATCCCAAGAAGAGAGTGCAGGTAATTTTTACACCATCAATTGCCCCAATATCAGAGGAATGTATTGATACAACAGAACCAAAGGAGTCTGAGGGACCAAAATATGAATAGAAATTAGAAGAATTTGTAAAAGAACATACCTCCATACCAACATTGTAATCATGTATTTTTCATTAATTCAATCTCAATCATTTGTGGTGCCATATCTTTTTGTTGATTAGCTTATGTGTTGTGTAGTGTACCAACCCCTGCTAGGAAGGAAGAGATCTCCTTAGTAGGGATCACTGGTTAGGAAGGTACTATAACCGTTTCATTTATTTCCTCTCAATTATAATTCATGTGTAATTGACGTTACTATTATTAGTAGTCTTGTTCATGCTTTAATGATTGCAAAATTCTAACCTTTGTATTGTGTAACAACATAGGTCATGGACCGATCCGTTTGTTAGTGTGAACTTTATTTAATTCCTATTATAGTTTGAAGGTTTGTTCATTTCATTTGAATGTGTGTTTCAACTTTTATTGGGATAATGGTTTGTAGGAGTGTTTTTATTTTCTAAATAAGAATAGAAATGTGATAGAGTGGTTTCATTCTTCATTATGTGTTTATTTCTTGAGAGTGTAGGCAAGGTTTGAAAGTGTAATAGCCAAAGTGCTGAGTTGTTGAGAGTGCGATTCCAACGATTGAGTTTGACATTCATTAACACTAGTCATCATTTTCCATTACATATATTTTGTGTAATACCCTAGCAATAAGAAAACCTACCCAGATTGACAATTAATGTGAAGAGTTGGAACTATTTCTTTGAATTAAAAGGACAATTGTTCTGTCCATTGACAAGTTGAAGAAAAACCTATACACAACTTTGACATAATGGAAGTTGAAGCAAAACTTGGAACGTTGTATGAAATATGAAGCAAAATTATTTAAGGACCAAAGTAAACATATAATAATTCAAAAGCGTGTAAAATAATTAAATAAACATTTTATTTGAATGAATCAGATTTGCCAATAAATGAAGCCTGGTCATGCATTTTAGTGAATCAAGAAAATTTTGTCCTACTTCACAAAAATGCATTCCCAACATTTATTACATGGCCAAATTTAATGATTCATATTGGAGAGTACTTTTTTACTCATACTTAACAATAATTTTTCACATAGAAATTTCTATCATGCAAGAATATGCCAAATTGGATCGATTTCATAAAGTTAAAGTGAAGGTTTGTGTGCCTGAAATAAATGCACACCATGACTTGTACTTAATTGATTGTGCAATAATGATCATTCCAACCTAAATATAAAATCATTTTAAGTAACATACTATAGTCATTTTCATAAAGGAAATGTTATACAATGAAATCCAAGTATGCTGGAATAAAGATTGATTATATATGCCAATGATCATAATCGAAACAAATATGCACCCCCAAGACAAACCAATTACACTCTTGGTAATGAGATTTGAAATGGGACATGATTGGAAAATTCCTAACCTTAGGACATAAAATTGCATCTTGTCTAACAAATATTCTTCATAAATATGTTTCCCACTTATATACAACTTTCACATAAGGCAAGTCGAAGTAAAACTTAGAATGGTGTATGAAATCTAAAGTATAAATATTTAAGCTCAAAGTAAAGATATAACAATGTAAAAGTGTGTAAAATCATTCAATAAACAATCTATAGTTTTAATCAATTAGATTGGCCAATAAATGAAGCTTGGGCGTGCATTTTTGTAAAGTAAGGAAACTTTGGTCTGATTCGCACAAATGCATGCCCAGCCTTCATTTCAAGACCAAATTGAAATATTCAAGTTGAAGAGTATTTTTTTACTCATAGGTAAATATTTTTATTTTTTCACACATATTTTCGTTGTTCAAGAATACTCCAAATTGCATGGATTTCATAGGGTAAAAGGGAGGGTTTGTGTGCCTTAAATAAATGCACACTAGGAACGTTTAGGAACAAGGGGATGGACTACGAAAGATCAAATTTGAATTTTAATAGTTGAAACTTTTAGTTTCTTGGTTAAAACCCTATAATTAAGGCTAGATGACCTTCTTTTAGTAGTAATTCGGTATAAATGTTGCCAAGGGATAGATAAAGAGATAACACCTAGGGTTTGCAAGGTCTATTTTAGGGTTTTTCTACATTGCACATTTTTTTTTTATGGTTTTAAGTTTAATATTAGGTCTAGTGACCTATTTAGGTTTGAATATAAATAGGCAAGGAGAATGGAGACAAATAGGACTAATTCTTATTTCTTGTTTGGAAATGAAGTCTAGGTAGATCTAGTCTTTCAATGTCACTCATCGATTGGAAAAGTTCTAAATAAGAATTCCCAACACACATGAAAATGGTGAATAGAATTATAGGGTTTAAGAGAATGAAGGAACTTATGGGATGCACTATCAAATAGGTGTTTTATACTAGCATTCAGTATTTAACATCCACCCAGATGCTAACATGGCATGATAATACCTAAAGAAAATACATAACATTTCAATGTTAAACAAGTATTAAAATATAAAAACTTAAACCAATCTCATAAAAACACATAGTACCTCATAAGCCAACAAATTTCATCATCATGAGTTTTTATTCCACTACAATGCTACTCTTCCTCAATAGTAGTAGAATTACAAAGAAGAAAAAGAAAAAGGTAAAAGAGAGCGAGCTCCTTCCTCTTGTCACTAATGTGTTACAATTTACAAATTAGATGTCTCTTCCTATTTATACGTGACCTAAGATACCTTTGAAATGCGTGGGGAACATGAATCCCTACATAGAATGAAGTACATCCCCATTAAATTTGGGTGGACAATAACTTATCTTCATTCAATTTATTTTGTGCATGAATACTCCAAATTGGATTGATTTTATAGGGTAAAAGGTGGGGATTGTGTGCCTTAAATAAATGCACACAGGGACTTGTAATTCATTGGAAGTGAAACAATGATAATTCCATCCTAAGGATATAAATTTTTTTACAACATATGATACACATTATCCTAAAAGAAATCTTACTCATTAAAATCCAAGTCTGCTAATTTAGCAATTTATCATATCTACCAATGATCAAGTCAGAACAAATGTGCACTCCCGAGCCAAACCAATTACACTCCTGGTATTGTAATTTTAAATGGGAAATTATTGGAAAATACCTAACCTCATGATATAACATTGCATCATATTTGACAAATATCCTACATAACTATGTTTCCTACTTATACACAACTTTCACATAAAGCAAGTTGAAACAAAACTAAGAATGTTGTATGGAATATGAAGTATAAATATTTAAGCTCAAAGTAAAGATATAATAATTTAAAAGGGTGAAAAATCATTAAATAAACAATATACAATTTGAATCAATCATATTGGCCAATAAATGAAGCTTGGGCATGCATTTTAGTTAAGCAAGGCAGTTTTAGCCTACTTCACAAAAATGCATGCCTAGCCTTCATTTCAAGGCCAAATTGAATGATTCAACTTTGAGAGTATGTTTTTCACTCATAGGTAACATTAATACAATTAAATATTTTTATTTTTCACATATATGTTTATGTTGTTCAAGAATACTCCAAATTGCATGGATTTCAAAGGGTAAAAGGCAAGGTTTGTGTGCCTCAAATAAATGCACACTAGGAATGTTTTGGAATAAGGTGATGGATTAAGAAAAATCAAACTTGAATTTTAATAGTTGAAACTCGTAGTTTCTTGGTTAAAATCCTATAATTAAGGCTAGATGACTTTATTTTAATAGTAATTAGGTTTAAATGTTGCCAAGGGATAGATAAAGAGATAACACCTAGGGTTTGCATGGTCTATTTTAGGGGTTTTCTATATTGTACATAGTTTTTAGGATTTTAAGTTAAGATTATGTCAAATGACCTAGTTAGGAAATTTACTATAAAAAGTTTTGGGTGCCATTTTAATGAAAAAATGATATTTACTATCATTTATCAATAACCTGTTAATTTGGTCAATTCTACCCACGTGAAAGAAGTGATGGCCATCTTATATGTCATCAAAATCTTGTAGCCCTATTTTTAGAAGTTTTATTTTTAATAAACTATATCTTATATCTACATATTAAATTAGAATTTTTAATTTAGTGTTTGAGAAAAAATAGGAGTAAAGGAGCAAGTTAAAGCACCTTATAAATAATTTTATTTACTTGATAATTTTTTCTTTTCTTTATAAAAGTGATTTATAGAAAAATAAAGCAATAAGTTAAAAAAAAAAGAAAAAAAAAAAGAAAAAGAAAAAAAACAAACTCATTTGTGAGTGCATTCCTCACAACTTATCCAATGCATTTTTGCTTAGCATGCATTCCTCATGGTTTATTCAGCATGCATTCTTGCATTCAATGTGCATTAGTCACATTTTATTTAGCATGCATTCTTGCATTCAACATGCATTTTTGCATTTAGTGTGCATTCAGATAGCATGCCTTGAACCCAAACAATGGTGACCTCAATTCAAATTGGGGCGTTCGCTTCCCCACAAACAATTGACACATGGAGTTCCTAGGAGAATTTCACAGTGAAACAATTTGAAGAGTGCGTTGCTACAAGGAGAGATACAAACAATTGTCCACCGGGTATGATATATATCCTGAGAAGAGCAGAGGTTTATAAATTTATACTTGGATAATTCGATTTCCAAAATGATGAGATAGATTAGGGCATAGAAACTTATGATGATAAAGCCATGGAATTAGAAATATTTTAGCAGAGGATTAACCTTGACCCTGATCTAGTTGCAAGAGAAACAAAAATTCCACGCAGAGGGGGAGCAATATTTAACTCTAAGAAAAACCCTAAGCTAGAAAAGATTGAAATGACTAGTAAAATATGTGGGAAAAAGGTATATGTTTTGAGGAATGGATTAAAAATGCAAGATGTTCCCCAAGTATATAAAAATTCTTGTTTCAATTTGTTCATAGTAAAATTATGAATCATCACAAGCTTGATATTTATGGTGACTACATGAGGCTAGTTATTCATTGGGTTGAAGGTACAACCATAGATGTCCCTCATCTGTTAGCTAAAAAATTGCATTATGCCTTGCAAGAAAGTAAAATTAAGAAGGTTAAGTTCAATTTCATGGGAACACTGTTGAAAATTATTAATTTGTATCGACACATTGTTCAAACTAGGCCTCTTAAAACTTATATTAGGAAATCAAAACCAAAGAAAATGTAAGATTTTTCCTTGACAAACTTCTGATTTTTTCTTCAAAATTTCCAAGTTTTTAGTTTGAGTTTCAGGGAGGTATTTCTTCAAACATTTAGATTACACTTTGTTATAGGTGTTCGTTGTAATTTTTTGTTTGTTGGACAATACATTTAATACTTCATGTGTACCAAAAAATCCAGAAAAAACAAACATACATCTCTTAAATCAACTCAGAAGTTAAGGCATTGTTGATACATAACAATATGACCCATAAAATAAACTTTTCTCCTTTATAATCTAAATACACAGTGAACAAATCATAAGTATAGAAATTGTTATTCAGTGGAAGCCATTAGAAAAGGGTACATACTTCAATAACAGTTCATATAAAGCAACCTTCCTACGCCTGACTTGGTAAATGTGTTTCCAGGAAATAACATGCAGACCCAAAAATTTATATTAGTCTTCATTAGCCCAGGAGACTCTCTAGTCAGTCATTGGTTTGATTCTCTTTCCCAGGTAGTGGTACCTGCTCAGGAATTTGACTCACATCCAGACAATGGAATAAGATCATAGTATTACAAAGGCCATTTTCTTTCCTCTATGAATGGTACTCAGTAGAGAGAGAAAATGTTCATGGCTCCTTCAACAAAGTACACAACCACCAAAACAAGGGAATAACCTTCAAAAATTATAAATGGGAATGACCATCCATTGAAAATGGTGTAAAATCCTCTTGCTAATAAACTTGACCACCATTCAGTCACAAAATTGAGCCTTAGAGCTATATTGGAACTTTTACTGGCAAATAATAGGGAAATATGTCTTAAAACTTCAGTGGGACTCCTCCCCGTAAGGAATAATTCCATATTTGTTCATGTCTTCAACCTGTCAAGTAAAATGAAGTAAAACCAATAATATATTCAACTTGTAATACCTCTTATAGCTCAAATCCTTTGCAAATAGTTTTTTCCCTTGCAACCCAACGGTAAAATCTGAGTGATTTCACTACTTGAACCGGTTAGGATGTCTAGTTTCAACACTAAGACCGGATATGATGGCTAGGGTTTCAAAACCCTATGATTCACCTCAATAAAACCCTCCAAGATCTATTTTCTCTAAAAACTCAAATGCACGAATGAGGAAAGTCTCCTCATTTTCCTTCTCTTATACATTTGAGCCCATTTATTCTACCATTTTACAATTTTAAGTTATATAAATTCACTTTATAATATTTTACTTTATAAAGTTAAAGTCACTTTTCACTTGCCTTGGAAATACCCCCTTTTCACCCCTTGGAATTTTATAATGATTCTTTAGGAAAATTTAGTCCTCCTTATTAAATATTTTCCCACTTTAGCATATGTGAGCCACATTAGGCTAGTAGACTCCATCATAAGCTTCCTAAATGGTCGGGGACATTATAGTTTCTCCACCCAAGATTACTTTCCCTCAAGCAATTTCAATTAGGATGTTTAAGAACCTGTTCACCCTCCAAGGTGGCATCTTCCACATGTAAATATTTCCACTTTACCAAGTACTTTATCATTCTATTTTTCAATTTCCTCTCCCTTGTCTCTAGGATCGTTTATGGAACTATTATCAACTCTCCTTCCTTGTACAATGGTTGGAGCTCCATGGAAGTAACAACATGTTACCCTGAGGTCTTCTTAAGGCACAAGACATGGAAGACGTTGTGAATTTTACATCCTTCAGGAAGCTAGAGTTCATATGCCACTTCTCTACTTGTCTCAAAATCCTGAATGACCCATAGAATATGGATTTCAATTTTTTCACCCCTTTTGTTTTCAGTGATGACTGACTGTGGGGTTGAAGATGAGGTACACCATATCTTCCACTTCAAATTTGTGCTCCACTCTGTGCCTGTATGCATACAATTTCTACTGATTATGAGCCATATGTGAATTGTCCTTGAGGACTTTTAAAATATTCTAGCTCTCCTAAATCCAGTCCCTGACCAAAGGTGCCCGACTATCCCCAAATATCTTGTCAACTAATGTTGGGGTGTCATACCCATATAGATATTTGAAGGGAGTCGTGCCAATGGACATGTGAAAAGTGGTATTGTAGCAATGCCCTTCTAGATGCAACCACTTTAACAATGCTTTTTTTGGTCAGTTACATAATTCCTGAGATAACCTTCCAACCACTTATTGACTATCTTTGTCTTCTCATCAGCCTGTCAGTGGTAGTTGGTGCTCAGTGTTATCTCAATCCTCACAAGTATGAAAATCCACTACTAGAAGAAGCCCATGAAGTTGTTATCTCTATCACTGATAATGGTCTTCAAAAACCCATGTAATCTGAAGACCTCCTTGAAAAATAGCTCGTCCACTTGCAATACTGAATTCTTGGATGATATGGTGAAGAAATGATAAAATTTTGTGAGTCCATCTACCACCACATATATGCAATATTTTCCCTGCACTGGAGGTAAACCAGTTATAAATTTCATGGAAACACTCTCCCACATTTGCTTTGGGATAGGGAGCGGTTGTAGTAAAATTGTTGGAGGAGTGTGCTCTACCTTGTTTTGTTGGAAAATGTTGCAGTCCTTCATGAACCTTAGTACATCCATCTTGAGGCAATTCCAAGTGAACCCCTCCCTAATCTTCCTGTAGGTATTTACATACCTCAGATGCCCTACTAAGGGTGAGTTGTGAGCTTCCTGCATAATTCTCTCTTTGAGTTTTGATTCTGCCACTAGATAGATATGGTCCTTATAGTAAATAATGTCATTCATAACTTGGCACCTGTCATCTCGGATCAAACCCTCCAAAATATCACAAGAAAATTTATTTTTTGAATACTCCACCAGCAATAGTGACTTCCAATCTTATGTCATCTCTATGAGTGAGAAGGTGGGTGGCATCCTTGAAATAACATTAGCCACTATGTTGTTATTTCCCTTAATGTACTCTATCTCGAAGTCATAGGCTTGCAACTTACTTATCCACTTTTGTTTCCTCTCACTCAACTCCTTATGCTACACGAGGAATCTCAGGCTTTTATGGTATATTTTTACTTTAAATTGGTTCCCCACTAGATACTGCTTGAATTTTGCTAATGCATGCATTATGGGCAACATCTCCTTATCATAAATCGAATAATGCAGCTAATAATCTCTGAGATTGTTTCTTTTGAATTTTATGGGGTGTTTATTCTATAAAAGAACTACTCCTATCCCTATCCCCGAAGTGTCACATTCTAGCAAAAATGGTTGGGTGAAATATGGTAATGCAAGCATAGGGCATGTACGCATCACCTCCTTCATCCTCTCAAATGTCTATTGTACCTTTTCTGACCAATTGAAGGCTCCCTTTTTGGTGAGGTATGTAAGAGGAATTATTAACTACAAAAACCCCTTAACAAACTTCTTGTATTAAGTGCAGAGACTAAGGAATCTCTTCAATTCTGTAACATTCTTTGGGTGGGCCACTTATTGATTTCCTGGATTTTCTCCTATTGTACCTGAACCCCATAATTTCCAATTACATGCCCTAGGTAAAGCATCTTTTTCATGCTAAAGTCACACTTGGTCTCCTTCGCATACAATTCCTTATCCTCCAAAATTCCCAACACCTCATCCAAGTGCCTCAAATGGTCTTCCCATGTCTTGTTGTAGACCAATATGTCATCGAAGACGACCAACAAATACTTCTACAACTGATTATCAAGCACATGGTTCATACAATATTATAAAGTTGCAAGATAATTTGTTATCCCAAATGGCATAACCAAAAACTCGTAGAGCCCATTGTGGAACCTAAAAGATGTCTTCAAGATGTCTTACTCTCAAACCCAAATTTGATGATATCAAAAACGAAGCTCAATATTCAAAAAATATTTTTCCCCTTTCAATTCATCCATTAGCTCATCTATCCTAGGAATAGGGTATCAGTTCTTGATTGTCCTCTTATTAAGAGCCCAATAATCTATACACATATGCAAGGTGTTGTCCTTCTTCTTAGCCATCGTTACCGAAAAAGTGAATGAACAAGAGCTAGGTCAAATATGGCCCAACCTTAACAAATCCTTTATTTATTTTTTTACCTCATATTTTTAGATGATGGTATATTGATAGAGATTGGTTATCACTACTTGCACACCCTCCTCCAATTCTATGACATGTTCAAAACCCTTATCTCGTGGTCTACCTAGAGGAATGCCAACAAAAACTTTTTGTTGTTTGCATAGCAATACCTAAATGTCATCTAAGTGATATCGTGGCTACTATGGCAGCCTGTTATCTTTGATGAGGTACTCTAATTACCTCTCAACATCGCCTCACCTCAATATTTCCACCATGTGGTTAGATGATACTAGCTTTGGCAGGTACTGATGCATGGCCCTCAAAACAACCCTCTTGCCATCTACTGGGTCCTTAAATTCCATCTCCATGTTCTGTTGGTCTGTGGTGTACTTCTAGATGTAGTGAATCCACTGGAAACCTGACACTACATTAATGTCTGGTACATCTACCACAAAAAATTCCTCTATCATTGTATAGTTCCCCATAGTCAATTGTAGTTTGAGAATGTATCGGTTTCAGTCCATATGATGTTTTCCTGGTATGAAAATTGTAAGAGAATCAAACACATCAGTAGGAATCCCTCTTCATTCCACCATCTCCACATATATGAAATTGTGGGAGGCCACATTTTCGATCAATATTGTCACATTATTCCCAGCTAGAACCCCTCTAACTCTGAAAGTGTGATATCTGGGAATCCTAACATAGAAGAAATAGTAAGAGCCTTGCCCTCAACATGTGAGGACTCACCTCCAAGTGATTGGTGTAGCTATCCTTGTACCTATCCATGTACCTACCCCTGTACTAGCTCCTCATCCCCATCATCATTGTCACTGTCCAAGTACACCTCAATATATGTAGCCTTGCCCACTTTTTCCTTGCTAGCACGTTAGTGCCCCGGTGCTCATGGCTCCTGACAGCTAAAGCAAAGTTTATTCTTCCATAGCTCTTTCAAGGTCTCCTCATCCATATTTAGTTTCTCGATCCACTCTTATGAAAGGGATTGACCTTTTTACCTTTCTGAGGGAAATAAGGTTTAAGAGTGAATTTATTTTTGGAAGTGGCATCCTGCAAATCCCTAGTTTTCTTGATTGTCACACAAAGAGAGGTGGGTTCAAATCCCTTGACCCAACCACGTAGAGGTTTTTCCAACCCCTCTATAAATTACATCACCATTCTGACCTTCAAAATAACTGTGAAGATGACTACTAACCTCTAAAACTCTGAGATATCAGCCTCAAAACTACCTATCTACTTGAGTTGTTCCAACTCTCTAAAATGAAGCTCTGGATCCTTCCTATCAAATTGCCCAATGATTCTTTGAGTGAACTTCGTGTATGCTATTGTGACCCATAGTCACCAACCCATGGTACCACCATTCATGGGCCTCACTATCCAAGTGTAAGGTGGCTAGTTTAATAGCCTCCTCCTTTATCATATAATGCAATTGGAAATAGGTGTCCAATTTTTGAACCCATGATCAAGCTAAACATTTGGATGACCCATCAAAGTAGGGGATGGTCACCTTCCCCAATGTATTTTTCAACTCTTAATTATGCCTCAATACCCTTTTAAATGGTTTAGCCTTTCTTTTCAACTAAAGGTAGCAGAAACTAGTAAAGTTCATAGCAACACAGAAATCTTGTCCCAGTTCTTGGTACTATGGCATATAATCTACATAAGGGATCCCCAAACTAGTTTGCTGATCCGTTAAGTCCTTTATTGTCTCATGCATAAATTGAGGCATATTGGTTCTGGGAATTTTACTAATAGTGTGTGAATGGCTCTGCATATGGGTATGGGGATGAATTCCCTCTACACTATTAGACCCTTCTCCATTAATGGGTTCCTTTCCTATGGAAGTACCTTTTTTCATCATCTCTTTCATTAAATCTACCATCTCCTTTTAGCCTTTAGAAAAATCATTTATTGCATTCAGGAAGTTGTTAAAAGCTTATTCCTCCTTGTCACCCATGAATGGACCCTCTACTCCAAGTGTTTCCTCCGTCCCCTCTTCCCTTTCTAGTGTCTCTCTACTCTCAGTGTTAGGGATATCCTCTTCTGTAAAGGGAATTGAATCTCTGTAGGTTTGTCTCCTTCTATACGTTATTCATGTATAAGGATATTCTTCTATTATGTAACCACTGTCAGGCTACCTTTAGACCACACAACTTTCCGGGAACATACTATGATACCATTGTAAGATTCCGCCTTAACAAACTTCTAATTTTTCTTTAAAATTTTTGAGTTTTTAATTTGAGTTTCAGTGATGTATTTCTTCAAACAAATATACTACACTCTGATGTAGGTGTTCATTGTAATTTTTTGTTTGCTGGATAATACATTTAATGCTTCATAGGTACCAACAACTCCAAAAAATAAATAAACATACATCTCTTATGTCAACTCATAAATTAAGGAATTGTTGGTACATAACAATATGACCCAGAAAATATTTTTTTCTCCTTTATAATTTGAATACACAGGTGAAAAAATTAGAAGCATAGAACATGTTATTCAATGGAAACCATTAGCACAACCTTCTCGCACTTGACTTGTGAAATGCCTTTCCAGGGAATAACACAAAGACCCAAAACTTTATATCAATCTTTAGTAGCCCAAGAGACTCTCCAGTTAGTCACTGGTTCGATCCTCTCTCCCAGGTAGTGATACCCACTCAGGAATTTGACTCATATCCAAACAATGGAATAAGATCACAATCTTACAAAGGTTGTTGTATTTCCTCTTCGAATGGAACCTAGTAGAGAGATCAAATGTCCACGACTCCTTTTTTTGCTAAAGCAAGAGTCGGTCCTTCTATTATCTTGTCACTATAAAAATAGTTTACATAAAGTACAGTGCACCCAAAGAGGAAGAGGGCTGAGAATTTAGCAATCACTTCAAGCTTTGGGAAAAGAGTCAACATCTCGAGAATCGGCCTAGGGCCCAAGAAAAAACAAAACACACAGCCCAACCGTGATCAGAGATCAAGTAGTCGAGGGTCAAAATTGAATGGAAACATGTGAACCCGAAAAACTTTAAGTGGACCCAAAGAGGAAATAGAGACCACAGAATAAATATTTTGGGTCCACTTGGGAGCAAATAAGATCACCCGGACCCACTAACCTGCTCATCGAACCTAAGCCATTGATCTGACGCTACATGATCCAACGGTTGAGGAACATATCGAGCAGAGAAGAAGCAGGAGGAATACCAGCCCGATGAGGGTGGTATTCTCTCTCCTCCGAGAGCCACGTGTTGAACGCTAAGTGGCATTGGGTTCATTTCTAATAAACCACTTCAGGTTTTGAGGACGCCCGATAACCCGGAAATCGCTTTGACGCCTGATAACCCGGAAACCACGGATACGCTTCACCCACTGCCAACCATTCAACTGAGCCACCCATTTGAACTACTGCCTCATAGCTTAGAGAAGATTGTTACAATTTTTCTGACTGCCCGCTCATTGTCCAAGCTCCTTGCAAAGCCAATGAGAAGGTGATCTATGGTATTCACCTGCAAGACCCAAAAATGCCAATTCTCATGATGTCTTTTTATTGAATCCCTAGCGTCCATCTATTTAATGGTCAATTGGCTGATTCCCCTTCATGTCTTGATAATGCTGCCTGTCTATGTGGGCCAAAGTGTAGCAGCCCTCACGCAGTTGTCCTGCACGTACCGACTCCCAGAAGCAGTACTTGTTGTCTCTTGTGCATCTCACCCATTCATTAGCTAGCCAATTCGCTACTTGGTTGGCATCTCTGCGCACATGAACAAAACTAAGGGTTCTTAGAATTCTTAGGTGCAATTGAATTCGGTAATAGACCTGCAAAAGTCTCCAGTGTCTCGAGACTTTGTCTGGTGCAGTGCCCGTGCCAAGCCATTTGACCGAATTAATTATTAATTCCGAGTCTGCCTCGATGATTGTATTATGTAAATTGAACTCAATCAGAATCTCTAAGCATTGCTCAATGGCCATGAGTTCAGCCATATTGTTAGTGGCCCTCCCCAGATGACTGTGAAAGATGATTTTGATATTGCCCTCTTCATCTCTTATGACTCCTCCATAACCAGCGTCCCCAGGGTTACCTTTTAAGGCTCCATCTATATTGAATTTTAAGAAGCCATGGGGAGGGGGTTGCCAGAAAGCCTTTCCTTCTGAAATGTGCCTTGCTGTCTTATTTATGCCCTGAGGGACATGTGACTGGAGCCCCAACAGTTCTAGAATGTGAGCATCCTGATGACCCGGGGGTTTCTCAGGAGGTTGCTTCCGAAGGGCATTGACAATTTCTTTGAGCTGTTTTAGGATCTGTGTTATAATACTTTGTGCTGAGCCAGATTTATCTTTGAAGATCCTATTGTTACGTTCTTTCCAAACATCCCAGATCAAAAATCCTGGAATCAGAGTCCAGGCTATGTTTACTATCTCATTATCCGAGAAGTCCTTCCTCCAGTTCTTTAAAGTATCAGTGATGTCATTTTCGTTCCTGTCTGTCTGATTGAAGATATAGGCCACCCAATTCCATAAGGTTGAGGTGAAAGAGCAGAGGTTGAGTAGGTGATCCAAAGTTTCTTCTTGCAGGCCACATAGTTGGCATCTTGATGGACCATCAAAACATCTCTGTATGAGGTTTTCCCAGCTTAGAATCTTTTTGTGCTGAACCAGCCACCTAAACAGTTTGATCTTCGTCCAATGTGGGTTGTTCCATAAGTCTTTCCATGTCTTATCAGGGCTTGTGTAGTTGAGTCCCGTGGCTATTCTTTTGGCTTCTTTGAGGTTGAAGATGCCCTCATTGTTTCTACCCCATCTTAGTATATCATTCGAGGTTGAAGTCAAAATTTGCCTCTTTTCCAGAATAGCTTCCAGAACTTTAGCTTGGGTCTTCAACGGGGTATCTTCACTTTAATCTGGTACCTTCCAAATTCTCCATTTACTAGTGTCCCTTGACTGATCCCAATAGTCACTTACTTTTTTCAGTCCTTTGTTAATGGTGTCATTTTTGATGATGTCCAGTCCTTCTCTACTAAGGTTATGTTCCTGCTGCCAGTTGTCCTCCCAGAACCAGGCAAGATTCCCATTTCTGATCTCCCAGAAACTGTGTTTCTGAACTAAGGCTCTGTTCTCCCATGCCTTGTTCCAAATATGGGAACCTCTGATGTGTCCTGTCATTCTAATGTGGTCCATTTCTTGCCAATCCATTGCATATTTTTGTTTCCAGAGTTTAGCCTAGGGGTTTCTTATTTCATTTAGCCATCTCCATCAAAGTTTTTCCCCCAAAACTTTGTTTATAATGTCCGGGTCATGGAGACCCAAACCACCATGGGTTTTGGGTTTGTAGAGCTTGTCCCAAGCAACTAGAGCCCATTTCTTTTTCTCTTCCCCTTTACCCCAAAGAAAATCCCTTTGGATATTCCCAATTTGCTATAAGACTCCTGTTGGTGCCGGAAGTGCTGATAACATGTAAATTGTAATGGTTTGTAGTACTGCCTTTGTGAGAACTAGCCTCCCTACTAAATTCAAGGATCTGCTTGTCCACTTGCTGACTTTGTCCTTCAATTTATTAGTTACAGACTCCTAGACTTCCTTGCTCAGGGGTTTGTTAGTGAGGAGTATTCCCAGATATTTTGAGGGAAGATGATCTCTTTGAAAGCCTAGAATTATGGAGAGATTTATTTGAATTGAAATATCAATGTTGAAAAAGAAAAATTTTGATTTTGTGAGGCTTACCTCAGTGCCAGCAGCCATTGCGAACTCATACAGGATTTTTTTGAAAGCTTTGGCTTCCTTGACTGTGGGTGTGCCCTGCAGCATAGTGTCATCCAAAAATTGCTGATGAGTACATGTGTCCCCATTCTGAGTGAGTCTGAGTCCTTGGATTATTCCTTCCTCCTTGGCTGAAATGATCGCTTTGTCCAATCCTTCCATCATGAGAATGAAGAGGAAGGGGGACAGAGGATCTCCTTATCTGAGGCCTCTCGATGGCCTGAAGGTTCTGGATGGAGAGCCATTAAGAAGAATTGAACAACTGGCAGTGGTGACAAGAGCCATGACCCATCTTATCCAATTGTGGTCAAAGCCATATGCTTTAAGAAATTCCCTGATATAAGACCAGCTTAGCTTATCATAACCTTTCGCTATGTCCAGCTGTATAATCATACCTAGTTGCTTATTGGTCTTTAGGGAATGCACCACTTTGTGAGCTTGAATGATATTATTGAGAATTTGTCTACCTTCTACATATCCAGTCTGCTCCTCTGACACAAGTGTTGGAAGAAGGGGTTTGAGTCTGTTAGCAATTACTTTGGAAATGATTTTGTACACCACATTGCATAAAGCTATGGGTCTAAATCTGTCTGCAGTCATGGCTTTTTCCTGTTTGGGGATTAAGGCTATGAAGGATTCATTAAGTGCTCTTAGAACTGATCTTGAGTTTCTCGAGTCCTCCACCACTTCCAGAATGTCATGTTTGACTGTTTCCTAGCATGCCTTGAAGAAGTCTACATTGAAACCATCTGGGCCTAGAGCTTTCCCATTGTGCATCTCTTTGATTGCTTCATTGACCTCCTTTTCCATCACTCGCTTGTTGAGATTATAATTGTTTTCCCTGGTAACCAGTTTTGGAATATGCTAAGTAAAATTTTTAGTAAATTGAGATATGTCTACCATGGTCTCCTCTGCTATACTTTGAAAATGTTGAAGTAGTACAGCTTCCATTTCCTTGTGATATTTAGCTCTTTCCCTTGAGGATCTATAAGTTTTGTGATTCGATTATGTGCCCTGTGTTCCATGGTAGACTTGTGAAAGAACCTAGTGTTTCTCTCCCCTTCCTTAATCCATTGCACTCTAGATTTCTGTCTCCAGAAGATTTCCTCCTTCTGGCATCTGCTGTCCCATTCTTGTTGAAGTGAGTCCGCTTGCATTTTCCTTTCCTCTGTGAAGCCTTTTGTGATGAGAATTTGATTAATTTCCTGTAATTTTTTTTCCACTTCTCCTTTGGCTTTGAAAATGTTTCCAAACTCATTTTTATTCCATTCTTTGAGCCTTCTCTTGATGTGTTTAAGTCTCTGATGCAGGAGGAACATTTTTGTGCCTTGGGTGGGCATTTCTTCTGCCCACCAATTTCCAATGTTAGTGATGAAATCAGGGTGAGTAAGCTAGACATTTTCAAACCTGAAAGGTCTGTTCCTCGGGGTTCCAATAAAGGAAGCTTCCAGCTGGATGGGCCAGTGGTTTGAGCCTCCGAAAGGGAGGATGAAAGCTGTCATGATACGACCGGTGAGAAGGATATCCTCCGAGATTATGAATATGTCTAATCTCAAGGCTACTTGGGAAGTTCCTCCTCTCTTGTTGTTCCACATGAAGATGCCATTTATTGTTTCCATATCCACCAGTCTCATGTTGTTAAGGAAGTTCTGGAAGGCTATTGAGTCTCTACCAAGTGTTTTGGTTCCTCCTTTTTTCTCTGTGAGAGATATGATCATATTAAAGTCCCCCCCCAGAATCCAGGGAATTGTTGGGTCTCTCTCTCTCAGCTCCTCCAGAGAGTTGAGGAGCTTGAGTTTGTCTTCCAGAAGTTGAGGACCATAGAAATTTGTGATCATGTAACAATCCTTGTCCCCCAGAGGTTGGACAACCATTGAAAGGTGGTTTCTGGATGCCTCAACATCCAGGATTCCAAATTTCTAAGGATTCCATAGAGTGAGAATTCCTCCAGCTAAATTATTTGCTTTGACTTCTAGGTACTCATACTTGATAAGCCATTTTCTATGCATTTCTCTAATTTTCTCTATTGAGCATTTTGTTTCCTGTATAAACACCATATCTGGTTTTTCTTCTTTTATTCTGTTACTGAGATTTCTTTGTTTTCTTTTACTCCCTAGTCCTCTAATGTTCCAGGTTGTAAGCTTCATAATGATGGGTTTGTAAAAGAGTAACTGGTGAGATATTTCATCTTACCTGAATTAATCATGAGTTTCCCACACTTTGTCAGTAGTTCATTCTGTCTCTTTCTTCCTCTTTTCTTGCCTAGGTTTTTGGTGGAGTGTCCTGATATTATCTCCATTGATTTAACCCCTTTGTTCTCCTGGCTATCGTGGTTCCTTTTGACTCCTATAGCCTTTGTTTGAGACCTTTGGAGGAATAGCTATTGTACTCTGTCAAACTCCTCTTGTGAATTTGTTGATTCCTTGCTCTAGAAACTTTTCTAGTTCAAGGTTATCCCTCTCAAGGATTTCTTGTACGTCTTGGTCCTCCGTACCTCCTTCGCTTGGGGTCATCTCATGGTCCCTTCCAAGTTCCATAGTTCTCGGTGGGTCCTCCTTTTGTCCATTGTATTCCTGTATGATTTCCATGCTATCCTCTTTTTCCTTCTCTGTATGATAGTCCTCTGGTTTCTTGTGCATACCATTTTTTCCCCCTCTTCTTCTAAAATTTTGAAACTGTTATGACTTGGTATCTTGCTTTTGCTAGGTTTCTTTTGGGACTTTTTCCCCCCTCCTTTCCCTCTACCTCCCACTTTGGTAAAACCTTTAGGGTCTTTTCCTTTGTTGGTTTTCGGGTAGTCCTCCCTTTTGTTGAGTGGGCAGTCTCTAAAGAGGTGCCCATGTTCATGACATTTACGGCATCTGAATGGGATGTGTTCATAGTCGACTGCCTGTACCCATTCCTCATCATATACTTCTAGGATGACTTCATCCGGGAGTGCTCCCGATAAGTCCATCTCTACACATATGCGAGCGAAGGAGGTATATTTCCCTCGCAGAGTCGCCTCTGCTATATTTATAAGATGCCCTAATTTGTTACCTATAGCTTTTAAAGATTACGGATGCCAATAATCTAAAGGTAAGGAGTATAATCTAATCCATACTGGGACCGATGTGAACGTTTCTTGCTCCAGAACAAAGTTCATCACCCAAGGTTGCATGTAAAGGCCTGCGGCATCATAGAATTAGGGTCCACCTTCGAAAACTCTATCTTTTTCCTCTAGGTTAGTGAAAACCGCTGTGAAGAAACCCTTCGAGCCAAGCTGTAGATTTATTTCTCCCTACGGTTTCCAATTGTTTCTTATCCATGTATACAACTCTTTCTCCGTGGGCCATATGCCCATGAAATTGCAAATGACTGCATAAGTCGCCATGTGATCTCTATGCACCTGTAGTGCAGGATCATTTAAGACCACCCGGGGTTTAATGTTAGCCTTGGGCTTGCAGGGTCCTATCGCAGACATTTTCTCAGTTCTCAAACTGCTGTCTCCAGGATTCGATTCCCTCCTAGCTTCCTTGTGGGTCCCTTCCTTTTTAGGGGAATTGCTGCTTTCCGGCTTGTGAGTGCCGGTCATTTTTGTCTCTGCCTCCATTGGTTTCTGGAGATTGTTCAGACTCGCCTCTTTGCTTCTGTTTTAAACCACATTACTAGAGGAGGGAGTGGAGCTCCCTCCTCCAAGCCCCTCCATAGTTACCAGTTTGCTCTTGTCGCCCCCTGTTCAAAACCCTAGAACCTCAGAGCTCTCCTCCCCACCAGGCACATAATCGGTTTTGCACAACCTTCACTGCTGCGAGCAGCTCAACAATTATCCAAAACCCTTGACACCCAATGAGAGCAGTCGAAGTCCAATGTCCACGACTCCTTCAACAAGGTACACGACCACCAAAACAAGGGAATGCCCTTCAAAAATTATAAGTGGGAATGAACAACCATTAAAAATGTTGCAGAATCATCTTGTTAAGAAACTTGACCACCATTCAGCTAACTCCTCCCCACAAGTAAGGCTTCCATCTCTGTTCATAGATTCAAGTTGTCAAGTAAAATGAAGTAAAAACAATAATAGATTTAACTGATAATACCCCTTCTAGCTCAAATCCATTGCAAATCGTGTTTTTCCTTGCAACCCAATCGTGAAATCTGAGTGGTTTCACTCCTTGAACCAACTAGAGTGTCTAGTTTCAACATTGAAACAAACTATGTCGGCTAAGATTTCCAAACCCTAAGCTTCTTCTCAAGAAAACTCTCTAAGAGTTCTTTTATCCAAAAACTCAAATGCACGAATGAGGAGAGTCTCCTCATTTTCCTTCGTTTATAAACTTGTGGCCATTTTTTCCACCATTTTACCATTTTAAATTTTATAAAGTCACTTTATAATATTTTACTTTATAAAGTTAAAGTGACTTTTCACTTTCCTAGGAAATGTCCCCTTTTCACCCCTTATACTTTTTATAATGTTTCCTTAGGAAAATTTAGTCCCCCTTATTAAATATTTTCCCACTTTAGCCTATGGAAACCACATCAGGATAGAAAAATCCGTAATAAGATTCGTAAGTGGTTGAGGACATTACAAAAAACCATTGAAGAAGAACCTGAATAGACTTTGGTTGAAGGTGTGGAATTTTTTTTTGATACAGTTTTCCATGCTAGCTGCTAGTGTTCTAGAAAAATTACATTTGTGTGTGGATGAAGATGAGGAGCAGGAAGGTATGGACCATTATATGGAAACATGTAATGATGATTTTTCTATAATAGATAAAATTCCTTCTAAATAGTTGGCATATTAGAATCATTTCCCTTTTATGGGTGATTCAACATCTACATCTCCAAGTTTAAATGTGCACATTCTAGAATACCTTTTCAATAACATATTTTTTTTTCTCTGTATATGATAGAATTATCCATTACAAACAAGTTGCAATGGAGGATTCTTCCTCTATATACAGCTAGAAGGAAATGTATGAAATAAAGGAGAAGGATATTTTTGAATGCATGAAGAAGATTGCAAAGCTGGAATTAACATTTGTGCAGCAAACAAAAAAATCAATGAAAGACACAAAAATCAAGGATACAATTGTCGATGAATTGCATAATCCAGTATCCATAATGAGTTATGAAGGTATGAGGGAGATAGATGAAATACAATAAAAGTTGAATAAAGTTCAAGCTACATACGATGAAAAAATTAGTGAACTTGAAGAGGAGTTGAAAAGAAGACTAGAGGTTCTTAATATACCTCCATTGGCAACTTCAGATACTTCTAAGGATAAATTAATCAGGATCTTTAATGAAAAAAGATAAATTTATTGAATATTTAAGGGTCAAAATTGCAAATAAATCTAAATATCAGGACCAATAGAAACATGAATCATATGTTGAAGAATACAATAAAAAAGTGACTAAGTTGGAGAGAATCTGTGATAGGGAAGCTAATAAATTGAAAGAGAGATATCTTGAAATTGTCGGGGTAGAACATAAGATTAAAGAACTTGAAAAGGAAAAAGATTGACATATTAAAAAAGGTGGTACTGAGAGTGGGGATAAAGGTAAGGGTAAGGATAAAGGTACAAGTTTGGATACAGGAGTAAAACAAATGCCTTCAAAGGACTTGGATAAATCTAAGCTAAAAGCACAAGTGGAGGTTTTAGAGAACATTATCTGAGCTATGAATTATGTGTGTGATCTATATGCCTCACCACCACTTGTTGAATCATTGAAGCAGAAGGTAGCTGAGAGAGGAAAAATAATTATAGAGCTACAAAACGATCTCATGAGCGAATGAAAAGCACAAGATTTTGGATGTGCCATGGAGATACAAAATTTGAAATCTTAGGTTTTTGATTTGAAACAACAATTAGAGAGGGTAAAATGAGTTTGATGATAAAGTACAAAATATCACTAGTGAATTGGCCAATTGTAGATATCAACTGAAATCTACAAATGAAGATATTGAAAGGAAGGAAACTGAGCACAAGCAGAAATATAAGAAGAATGTGGACTTATTCAATAGACTAAGCCAAGAAAAAACCAATTTGAGAGAAAATTATGAAATTAAAATTCTACAGCTTCAACAAGGATCAAAGGATGTGTCTGTTGTAGTGGCCGAACTATCACAGTTCTCCACAGAAGGAAAGATACACCCTTCTTCTCAAGAGGAGGGCTTGAAAAATCCTCCCAAACATCCTCGAGTTTCAAAATAACAATTTTTAGGTGTTGTATCTATGTAGACATATTTCAAGATGTAATATATATATATATATAGATATATATATATATATATATATATATATATATATATATATATATATATATATATATATATATATATATAGATATATATATATATATATATATATATAGATATATATATATATATAGATATATATATATATATATATATCATTATTTTTTGTTAATGTGCATTATATATCATTATATTTTCCATTAATGTGAACTTTTGAATAAATTTCTAGGCTTTTTTTAGGACTTACTTTTATGTCTCCTTCATGGAGTATTTATCTACTTGTGTTCTCACTGAGGTCTAGTTACTCTTTTATTTTTGGATAATGTAATGGACAAGATGATAGCTTACTGAATTGAGAAATTGATGCTATGGAATGTACTAAATTTCTATTTGAAATACAAAATGTCTTCTTTCCATAGTAGAACAAATTTACAATATGTTTAGTGCATCATATGGCAAAATTTACCATAGGGTGCCTCAAAAATAAATCTGGGGTTTGTTGGAGATGGATGTGTAATTTTTAACCAAAATGGTAAAAAAATCATGTCTTGTGCTCGGGGGATTGGCACTACCTCAGTTAATCAAGTAGAGATGTGGGCTATCTGGAAAGGTCTCTCCATTCTTCTCCATCATGGTTTTTTCTAGAAATAAGAAATTTGCATAAAAATTACATGAGATACAAATTTAGCATCATCAAAACAAAATATTTGCATAATAAGTTTCTATATATCAACATCACTAGGAATATAATCCACATATCCTTGTCTCACCAAACAAAATATCCTTCTAAGACTAACAAAATAGTAAAAAAAATAAGGCTTCAAATCTCAAGAAATTATCAAATCCAACTCCAACATTGCAATGTATCAAGAAAAATACATAATGTATTTACTTAGTTAGTAAAAATATCAATATACAATTTGAATCAACCATATTGGCCAAGAAATGAAGTCTAGGCATGAATTTTAGTGAAGCAAGGTAACTTTTTCCTGCTTGACAGAAATGCACACCCAACCTTCATTACAAGGCCAAATTGGATGATTCGACTTGGAGAGTCTTTTTTACTCATTAAGAGCATTAATAAAATTAGTTTTTTCTATTTTTTCCAATAGAAACAAATTTTTCTTAGGCTTAGTGAGATATTTCAATTTGTTTTATAATATAAATTAATGAACAAACTTTGCATACATGTAGCCTAATGGTTTGGATTTGCATTGTTTTACATACACGATATATTGTAGGTTTTAACCCCGTACAGAAATTACCTGGATATGAATTCTAAAACACAGAAGATAAACAATGCGAGAGAATAACACATAAAACACATATACACAGAGATTTTCCCTTGGATCCCAAAACTGAGACTACCAGATTGATTTTTCATTATGTTCCTTTCAATGTTACAATACATATTTATACATGCCAAAGCATCCAATACCATGGACCGAAAACCATCGTGTCCAAAACCATGTGCGAAAACCATGCACAAAACCATAGGTAGGTCCGCCCAACCTAATATAGGGTCCAAAAAAATATAACACAACCTAACATTCTCCCACTTGTTGTTTTCTTTCCATGGGGGGCCATAGGAGAGATTAGTCATTTATCCAGCCCTGCAACACCCATTGTTTCTCTACACCAAGAGAACTTCTCAGAGCTCACAAATTTTGTCAATGCATCTGCAGTATTCTTCAAAGTGTCCACCTTTACTAGCAACACCTTTTTGTCTTCTGTCATATCCCTCACAAAGTGATATTGAACATCAATGTGCTTTGTCTTTGAATGGTAAGTAGGGTTCTTTGCCAATAAAATTGCACTTTGGCTATCACAGTGTATCCTTATAGCTCCCTGTACTAACCCCATACTTGAACACAATCTCTGCCACCAAACTGCTTCCTTGCTTGCATGAGTGGCTGCCATGTATTCTGCCTATGTAGTTGATAGTGCCACTACAGATTGTTTCTTACTCATCCAATTGACTGCACCTCCAAATAGGTCAAACACGTACCCACTTGTAGATCTTCTCTGATCCAGATCTCCAGCCCAGTCTGCATCAACAAAGCCATGAATATCCAACATTGTCCAATCCTGGTCTTCCTTGGTAGCACAAACCATAATCACTAGTGCCACACAAATACCCAAAAACCCGCTTCACTGCTATCCAATGCTCCTTCCCTGGTTTTGACATAAACCTGCTCAATACTCCCACTGCATGTGCAATGTCTAGTCTAGTACAGACCATCGCATACATCAGGCTACCGACTGCACTTGCATATGGAACATGGGACATGTCCTCTTCCTCTTTTTGTGCCTTGGGACACTGTTCAGCAAATAACTTTACACCTACAGGAATAAGAACCTTCACCATTTACTATCTTGCATATTAAACCTTTGCAGTATTGTCTTGACATACTTCCTCTGGTTTAACCAGAGCTTCCTCTTTGCCCTATCTCTTTTAATTTCCATGCCCAAAATATAGTTTGCAGCACCAAGATCTTTCATGTCGAATTTGGAGGACAATTGGGTCTTCAAATCTTGGATAATTTCTTTGTCATTTCCAACCAGCAACATATCATCCACATACAAGACCAGATAGATAACACGGTCACCAATTAATTTAAAATACACACAGTGATATGCTTTTCTTTTGGTGAAGCCAAGTCCCTGTATAAATGTATCAAATTTATGATACCACATCCTTGGTGACTATTTTAACCCATACAATGACTTCTTTAACTTGCATATCAGTTCTTTCTTACCCTTCACCACAAATCCTTCAGGTTTCTTCATGTAGATCTCCTCTTCTAGATCCCTGTGAATAAATGTTGTCTTCACATCCATCTGTTCTACCTCAAAATCAAAAGCAGTAGCAACAGATAACAATAATCTAATAGAAGCTACCTTGGCAACAGGAGAAAAAATATCACCAAAATTAATTCCCGGCACCTGGGAATAACCTTTTGCTACCAACGAGCTTTGTTTTTCTCCACCTTTCCTTCTACATTTTTCTTCTTCTTGAACACCAATTTTCTGCCAATGGGTTTCCTTCCAGCTGACAATTCCATTAGATCCCAAACCTCATTTTTGTGCAAAGATTCCATTTCATCAACCATGGCCTCTTTCTAGAGTTTTCCATTCTCTGGATCTATTGCTTCCTTCACAGTTCTGGGATCATCATCACTAATTGATAAAGAAAAATTTGAACAGAAAGCAGATGGACTATACCTTTTTGTCTGCCTTCTTTCTCGAACTGATCTTCTCACACCCAGAGTTTGTGGCTCTTCATCTTCTGATTCCTCCTTTTCTATAGAGTCTGATTCTTCCTCCTTTAGCTCAAACTCTATCTTCTCAGGGTCCTTTGATGGGACTTCATGTTTAATAACATCTTTCACCTCTCTTAACACCACATCTCGGTTGTACACAACCTTCCTTGTTACTAGGTTCCAAAGCTTATTATAACCCTTTAAACCATCCTTATACCCAATAAAGATGCACTTTTCAGATTTACTATCTGTTAGTGTTAGTCTTTCCAGCCTTCCTACAATGATCAAATATGCTCTTACAAAGTGGTCTCAGAGTGTCAAGGTCAAATTTTGTCATTTCAAAGAGTCTTCAAGCAAAATTTGGTCACTAGGCATTAGGTCTAGGGTTTGCTTTCACTCCTTCTAAAGTTGTCCAAATGTCGGTCCATGTCATCATTCAGCTGATTCTATCATCATTCATAGGGTTTTCCTCATCATGTCAGGTTCCATTGGGTCATTTTACACCTTGTTCATGCTTCAGTTGCGCCTAGGCAAGGTTCATTTCCCTCTCCTAGGGTTTTGGAGGTAAATTCTCTTGGAGGGTCAAATCATCGGAAAAATTTGTATCCTGATGTTCATACACCTTCCCCTATCATTAATGTACCTTATTAAACACTTCCCATCACTGAAATTCCCCAAATTCCTCATTTTTCCACAAACCCTAGTTTCTTGCCACAACTTGGCAATTTTCTAGGCTAGGCCTGTGTTTTGCCCTTTCGGACCCCTTCCCCTCACTCCATCTCTAAGATTTCACTTTCCAATACTTCCTAAGATCCCTCCCTACTTCCCAAAATTTCCCCAAGAATTTACAAGCCCCTCATCCCCTTCATTTCCACAAAATTCCTTGTTTCACACATCGGGATAAGTTTCACTCAAAAGATGTTTCAGAGAAATCAAAGATGAATTTTGGAAAACTGAGAGATATTTTTGTCCAAAACATGCCAAAGAAGAAAAACCTCCCTCACTTTTTACACAGGTGTCATGGTTTTAGAGAAATGTCAAAAATACAATCGCCTCGGGAGAATTGATGTACCTCTGAAGTGACCTTGGGAAAATAAGGTTTTCTCCTAGCTTGGTTGGCCAAATAACTTTCTTGATGAGTCAAAGGATAACTAGACAAAATATATTTCCAATGAGCTATCATGAGCTCAATTTGGAGTTGAGGAAGGCATTCAAAAGTTGACTGCAACAGCACTCTGCCTTGAGGCAGCCTCATTTGGCACATTTTGAACAGTCTTAGGAGATTTGATTTTTTACAAGGAAAATGAACTCCAAATTGAAAAATTATAGTTGGGATGGAAAGTAGACTCAAATAAATTTCCAACGCGCTATCCTGCACCCGATTTCGACACTGGGAAGGCCTCTGAAAGCCTCCTGCAAAATACACTGGTGCGGCACATCAGAGACGCGCGGCGCGTTGGGCAGGCACGCGACGCATATAGCCAACAAGCCCAAAAACTTCAAAATTTTGCTCCAAAATTGCCCAATATGCTTGGATCATCATTTGTACAAGTAGGTAGGGCCTCCATCTCTATTTTTTATCCAAGTTTGGTGCTTACTTCATGGTGTTTGATGAATGGTGATTGTTTAAGAAATCAAACCCTTCTTCATAATTTCCAAAGCAACAGTGCTAGGGTTACGATTGACAGTTTTGCTACCAAGTTTATCATTCCTCCATCACTCCCTTATTCCATTTGTCCATTCATTTCCTTATTCCCTAAGTTCTCCCACCCCCTAAATTCACATGCCCTAATCCTATACCCACTATCCCTATGTACCACAACCCCTTCCTACTTGGCATATTTTGATAATTGAAACAAAAGGAACCAAATTCTCATTTCATACACTTGGGAATTGGAGATAAAGGTATCAATTTCTCATTTTCAACGAGCTGAACATATCATTGGCATAGACTGGTAACACCATGGAGACGGACACCGACACATCATACAACCGAGACAATGATTCTACCACAGAACTGCATGTACCAGAAGGGCACTAAAATGTCGAAAAAGGGAGGATAGACTTCGAATCTTGGCCGAAGCTTCTTTGGCTGAACATGGCACTTGATGAGGCACCTTCAGCCCAAATTTCAAGGAATTTGGAGAAAATTTTGTCAATTTTAAATTTTTGGCTTGCAAAACAGGTTTTTTAGCTCAACGCGTAGCGCGCCGCGCGCGACCCATAAGATTGGGAGGTCCAAATCACAAATGGCTTGTAGTTTTGGATTTGTCATGATGAATTATACATGCTCAGCTATTGCCAAAGCATTTCATTAAGTTCTGGGTGACCAAAAGGCTCAAAAACACCATGAAAATCACCTTTCTGCCACCTTTTGCACCAGCAGGAAGTACTTCCGGGAGAATGCACTTTTGGAGGGGAAAATGGACACCAAATTGGAAAATTACACTTGGGTTGGAAAGTAGACATCCAGGGCTTTCCAAAAAGCCAACTTGAGCTCAATTTGGATGCCAGGAAGTGCCCCAAAATCAGGTGGAAAGGCGCGCGGCGCATTGGGCTCAGGTGTGCGGCGCATCAGGGTTTTTTTGGTATAATTTTCATCTTCAGCTCAGGAAACGAAGCCAGTTTGACCAGTTTTGACTTGTGATGCTACTTTTCACTCCTCTTGATGTAATTAATGAAACATGATGTAATTTTGACACTTTATTACTTGTTCTAGAAGATTCATTCACTAAAAAGTGAAAATTAAATGAACGAATCAGTTTCCTACCTTATAGAGGCAAGTTGTTTTGACTGCCTAGATTGTAGTGCTTTGTTTAGAATTGGTTGAAACAGCTCCTAGGATGATGAGCTCGACCCCTAGAGGCAAGGGAATGAGTTAGCTTGCCTATATTATGTATTTTCTTAGTCATTTTCAGGGTTGGACTCTTGGGGAAAAGGTTTTGAGACTCTATTGTACATTTTACTTCAGCATTTTGGTAAAGGAAAGACCCGGGTTTTGCAGCACTGCTTGGAATTCATGTGGCTTTATGTCTTGATGGTGTGCTTCTTTCAGTACTTGTAAGTTGTTATGTGTATCATTTTCCTTTTCTCATCTTCTGCAATTGAACAAATGAAGTGTTAAGGTAGAATTCATAATCTGTAATGCTCTGCCTTTAAGTTTGTTTGATCTCCTATGTTTTCATTTGTTTAAGGAGAATTCTTGAGGTTTCCTTGCTCTCCTTAGCTCCTCACCTGTCTGATCTACTCACCTCATTAGCTTTTAAGGCATCAAACAATTGCCTACCTTGCTCCAATCAGACCTCTGCAGAAACTGTGTCTCATCCCCGCACCCAAAATTGCCTTTCCCTTTGATTCAACAAAAACCCCAAAAAATCACCTTTAAACCTCTGCACTTAATACCTAGCCTAATATTAGTTACAATTTCAGCCATCTCGAGCCTCATTGATTATATTTTTTCGAGATTGACCCGGAGAGAGCCCTCTCCTGTCCTCGTAGGGCTAGCTACGAGGTTGAGCGTGGTTTTATGTTGCCTTGAGTTTTGCCTTCCTCAGCCTGGGGCAAATTCGAGCATTAACACTATCCAACTTGGTTCTTTTCTCCTTTGGAACATGTACATATGCATCACATCCAAATATGCTCAGATGTGAAAGAGAGGGTTTCTTACCAGTCAATACCTTTTGTGGAGTCTTATCCTCCAACGTTGATGAAGGTGATCTGTTGACCAGGTAACATGTTGTCTCCATCGCCTCTGCCCAGAATTCTTGTCCTAACCCGGCACCACTGAGCATGATTCTTTCCCTTTCCATCAACGTCTTGTTCATTCTTTCTGCAACTCCCTTTTGCTAAGGTGTATATGGAGTAGTCTTCTGTCATGCTATACCACACTTCTTAGATAATTCTTCAAATTCCTTACTACAAAACTCTCCACCGTTATCTGTCCTCAACACCTTTATCTTCTTCTCTGTCTGGTTTTCCACCAGAGCCTTAAATTCTTTAAACTTGTTAAAGACTTCAAATTTCTTCTTAAGGAAATATATCCATGTATTCCTTGATAAGTCTTCTATAAATGATACATAGTACACAGACTTACCCAGTGATGGAACCTTCACAGGTCCAAACACATCACTGTGCACAAGCTCTAATATATGTTTCGCCCTCTTACCACCAGAGGGGAAACTCACCTGATTCTGCTTCCCATATACACAATTTTCATAGAAATCAAAATCCAGAGAGCTATTACTCATGCCTTCTACCATACCTTTACCATGAAGTATTTGAAGGCCCTTCTCTCCAATATGTCCAAGCCTTTGATGCCACAACATGGTATTCTCTCTAAAGACCACTAGATTTTCTGCTCCACTTTCAGGAACCATAGAACTGTTACACCCATCAAGAATAGTGTTACCTTGCAGCTTGTACAGAGTTCCAATCTGAAATCCCCGCATCAATACCAGTGCTCCCCGAACCATCTTGAAGGTATCCTTCTCGAACACTGTTTTTACACATGCATCATCTAGCTTGCTTACAGAATTCAGATTTCTGGCTAATGCAGGAATATGCATAACACCTGGAAGTGTTCTAACCCTTCCACCTTGCAACTTCAACTTTACTTTTTCACGGCCAACAATTCTAGCCTTCCTATCATCCCCCAAGAATACATCACCACCATCATATTTCTCACACTCGCAGAACCACTCTCTATGGGGAGTGAAGTGAAAGGATGCACCTGAGTCAATCAACCATGCCTCATGATCTACATGTGTACTTGAAGAAGACAAGTACACATCCCCACCTTCATCTGAGGTGGTTTTCACCTCTGCAGAAGGAGCATCATCAGATCCATTTCCTTTGTCATGAGCTTTAGATTTACAGTCCCTTTTGTGGTTCCCTTCCTTTCCGCATTTCCAGCACACCACCTTTACATGTTTTCCTGGAGATTTATATCTCCCACTCGATGAATTATTTTTGTTTCTGTTCTAGGACCATCCTCGTACAGAGAAGGCATCACCATTTTGGCTCTCCATATTTTTCCGTCTCATATCCTCCATCAGCAAGGATGAGACTATTTCATCAAACTACAAGGCAGTTGCATTGCTACCTATTGCAATAACCAAGCTATCCCACGAATCTGGTAGAGAACACAACAAACTGATGCACTTGTCTTCATTTGAAATTTTAATATCAATAGATAATAACTGACTTACCAAAGTATTAAATGCGTTCAGATGCTCTGTCACCGAGTCTCCATCTTTCATCCTCAGGTTATACAACTTTTTTGGTAGGAACAGTTTATTCACTAAAGACTTAGATTGGTACAAAGTCCCTAACTTGTCCCACAAATCCTTAGTCGTAGATTCCCCTGATACATTCAACAATACTGAATCTAAGACACACAATCGTATTGTGCTCTTTGCCTTCCAATCCAACTTCTTCCATTCTTCATTGAACACTCTCATTGGTTTAGTAGCCAGATCTACCTCGATCCACTAATATTTATCCACCAAAAGATCCTCCATCTTGATTTTCCACAACTCAAAACTTTGACCATTAAATTTCTTGATCTCTATCGCTCCACTGCTCGCCATCTTCTTTCACCACTAGAATCAATCCCGAAGATCTCCCACTGAACAGGGTCTACCATAGACCCGAGCAAAACCTTTCAGCAACAAAGGCATCCCCTTGAAGCCAAAACAGCTCTGATACCAAATGTAGGTTTTAACCCCATACAGAAATTACCTGCATACGAATTCTAAAACACAGAAGGTAAACAATGTGAGAGAATAACACATAAAACACATATACATAGAGATTTTCCCCTGGATCCCAAAACTGGGACTACCAGATTGATTTTTCATTATGTTCCTTTCAATGTTACAATACATATTTATACATGCCAAAGAATCCTATACCATGGACCGAAAACCATCACGTCCAAATCCATGGACCGAAAACCATCGCATCCAAAACCATGTGCGAAAACCATGCACAAAACCATAGGTAGGTCCGCCCAACCTAATATAGGGTCCAAAAAAAATTTCCCGGGGCGCTGCCCTAGACCCTGTAGAGGGAGGCTACCCGCCCCCCTCAAACTCCCCTATGACCCCCCCACTGTGCAATCGGTGCAACAATAGGGGGGCTCCTTCCCCCCCCCCCGATTAACTACGTTGGTTAGTCGTGGAAAGAATATAACACAACCCAACATATATGTAATTATATTTTTTTAAAATTGCATATTTAATGTATTGTTATTCATTAGGCTCTTCATCCTAATTCAATCTGAGTCTAACCAATAAGCTGACAACACCTCTAAACCATTATCAACTAATAAATGACCACTAACATGTTAACTCTTATCCAAGTAATCCTAATTTTTTCTGCCAACAATTAATACCAAAAATTGAAAACTTTAAGAATATTGCAATAAGTAATTTGTATTGACACAAATAATACTAAAGCATTTCATATTTTGGGCTATAAAAAACATCAATTTTTAAACATGGATTACAAATAATTCTGAAAATTTAAAAGACTTGTTCATTAACATTATTGTCTACAACAATGTCATCCATTGTATGATCATCAATGTTCATATTTTCTTTCAAGTATTTAATATTATGATAATTCTCATCTTCACTTGCATCATCTTCATCATCATTGAAATTTGACTGCAGACCATATGTATTGTTACTAGATGTATTTGGATCATCATTTTCTATACCATCCATATTGTTGTCTTCTATAACATCAACTATCTCTGGATTGTTTTCTTCTTGTGCTTGAAACATAACCATCTTCAACATCATCATGGATGTAAATTTATTTGATGTTATCTAATTCCTCTCTTGCATTTTGTTGGCCATCATTGTTTTTCTTAGTATCCACTAATGCATCGTAAATACATGCCTTAATCTTGGATCATAATGTGTGACAAATATCCATTTCAGGTCTAAAATATCTTCATAGAAAAATACTTGCACATGAATGATATACATATATTAGACCTATTTTATAACAATTTTATTGTTTAGCAAAAACACACACACACACACACATTCACAATAAACTATGAATTAATAGATTCATTATCACTACTACTTCTTGTTTGAGTTAAACAAATACCCAGTCACAATGAATTGGGAGAAAATAAGGCTCCTTATCCTCTGGTAGGAGCCTTGAGGAATCTACAAAAAACAATCCACTATGGATATCATGTCTCTGTGTCCTCTCAAATGCTTCATACCATCTACACCTAAAAATACAACATTTGAAAGAGCAGTAATCCAACTTAATAATTTCTTCAATTTTCCCAACATATTGTAGATTCCCTTCAATAATATTCCTACATTTTGAGCTTGATCAAGTGGATTTCTTGAAATCAATAATGATCCCACAATTAAAAGATCGTCTCTTTACATTTACACTTTCTACACGATAATGTCAACCATATGCCCACATTGCAGGATATTTCCTCACCTGTGAAAGACCATTTATTTTTGTGAAAATGAATATATTGATGAATGTTAAAATATTTAATAGTGTCAAAATTGTAAGGAAAGAATATTTTGTAAAATTCCAATTGTACCTTTCATTCGCATCCTCTATACAGGTTGATTTCATCTTCTTTTATGTTTGAATCTATACCTGCATCTTCTATTTGATTTTGAATTTGTTTAGTAACCCATTGTAGTGTGAAACCTTTGCCCCATTCCCTAAGAAATTCAGTGGGAAGTGGAGTATTCCTTGGGTTCAATCTCTGAAACTGTCCCTTTCTTCTAACACTTCTTCTCTCTCTTTTTATAATATAAATCAATTCATTTGTTCATAAATTCCATGTGGTACATAATGAGCTTGTCAAGTATAACACTTTCGTCTACACTATTACATGTCAACATGTTTATTTCAAACTCTAAATGTCACACAGTAAATTTGACAAATAAATTACATAGTAAATTAATGATTTCAAGGAAAAAAAACACAATGATCATGAATTTACTTACTAATTTCTACTTCAACACCATTATATTGTGTATTTTCTCCATCAATAATATCTGATGCTCATTCTTCATCCCAGAAGTGTGGCTCGTCTTCAAATCCTTACCAAGGAAAACATATAGGAAGAAAAAGGCGTCATTCAATACATTTCCTTTAGCCATGCAACCCTTTGGATGTGCCTTTAATCAAACATATCTTTTTATAGTTTTCATCTACCTCTCAAAAAAAACATCCACCTCGTTGATATGACACCCACCAATTCAATGTCATCGATTAGGTGTATAAGTGAATTGATTTGTAGGTTGATGAAACTTGTAGGGAGCTCCTTCTCAAATACACATACAATTTCTACAATTTCCTTCTTCCATTTTGGCACTTCACCTTCATGGATCTCTTTGGAGCTCACCCACCTAATATAAGAATAGAAAATTAATATGAATCTTTAGTCAAAAATTAAAAAGAAATATAATATCTCTATGTCTCTCACACATGAACATTTCATATCACATACCTTGCAAATTCCAACGATCAACTTATGGCATTCCTTAAGTCGACAGTAAGACATGAATCCCATCTAATTTCCAATGGCATGATATGCTATCAAACAAATTTCTCAAAGGTCATTATTAATTTTTCTCACATAACAGAATATATATTTTTCTTAATTAATGTCACCAGTAAAAGATAAATGATGATAATACCTTCATGAAATTGTGAAAGTAATGTGTTTTAAATCTTGTCATATGTCCATCAACTATAAAATATTTTTCCTATGATGACCCATATCTAGTAGGTGTCCTCATTGAACGAATGACTTTTTTTAGTTGTTCTAGCTCTTTTTTTTTCCGCATATGTTTCATTTTCCATGTTTTGCCACACATGTCTTCTATCAAATTTGGTATGTGAAAGAGAAATATCTCTCCTTGAAGATATGGTGTCATTCTCTTTACTTGATATATGTCGCTTAGATTATCTTCTGGATCCATCGCATAAGGATTCTTTTTCATCGGCGTTTCGAACCAGCAACGGTGGTTCATCTTCAGGATGTGAAAATATTGAAAGACTGTTCTTATTTTTCTAATTATATATAGAGATGCTTAGCTGACAGATATCATAAATTTAATTATTCTTTTTTTACTTTTAGGTTTTATGATTATATTAATTATATTTGTTTTAATTTTCTAATTATATAATTAATTTAATTTTAATTAATTATTTCTATTTTAGTTATTTTAATTTAATTTTTTAATTATTCCTTATTATAATTATTTCTTATTTTAATTATAATTCTTTTTTATTTTTTTTATTTTAAACTTAATTTTAATTATTATTTATTTTAATTAATTTTAATTATAATTATTTATTTATTTTGATTATTATAATTATTAATTTTAAATGTTGCAATTATATTGATTCTATAATTGTTTTAATTGTATAAATTTTAATTATTTGTTTATTTTAATTCATTATTAATTATTGATTTAAATTGTTTTGATTGTATTTATTTTGATTATTTCTTTGTTTTTAATTATTATTTTAATTAATTATTAATTGTTAATTTTTAATTATTGATTGTTATAATTATATTTGTTCCCATTTATTTATTAATTATGATAATAAATTTAAATTGTTCTAATATATTTATTAATTGTAATTATAAATTTAATTGTTGTAATTATATTTATTTCAATTTATTTATTTATTTATTTTAATTGTTTTGATTGTATTTATTTTGATTATTTATTTGTTTTTAATTATTATTTTTATTAACTATTAATTTTTAATTGTTAATTGCTATATTTATATTTGTTCAAATTTGTTTATTAATTATAATTATAAATTTAAATTGTTCTAATATATTTATTAATTATAATTATAATTATAAATTTAATTGTTTCAATTATATTTATTTCAATTGATTTGTTTATTAATTATTATTCTTATTAACTTTTAATTTTTAATTGTTATAGTTATATTTGTTCTGATTTATTTATTAATTATAATTATAAATTTAAATTGTTCTAATATATTTATTAGAACAATTTGAATTTATTTATTTATTAATTTGAATTATTTGTTTATATAATTATTATTTTAATTCATTGTTAATTATTAAATTTTAATGGTTTTGATTGTATTTATTTTGATTATTTCTTTATTTTTAATTATTATTCTAATTAATTATTAATTGTTAATTGTTAATTTTTATAATTATATTTGTTCTAATTTATTTATTAATTATGATAATAAATTTAAATTGTTCTAATATATTTATTAATTGTAATTATAAATTTAATTGTTGTAATTAAATTTATTTCAATTTATTTATTTATTCATTTATTTAGTTTTTATTTATTTATTTATTAAATTTAATTGTTTTGATTGTATTTATTTTGATTATTTATTCTTATTAACTATTAATTTTTAATTGTTAATTGTTATAATTATATATGTTCTAATTATTTATTAATTATAATTATAAATTTAAATTGTTCTAATAAATTTAATTGTTGCAATTATATTTATTTCAATTTATTTATTTATTTAGTTCTTATTGAGTAATTTTTACCTTGTATTTGTATTAGTTTTAATGATAAGAAGCTATTATTTATTAAGGCTCCCTATAGATTGCCCTATGTTGAGGATTTTATTCTAGTTAAGATAATTTTGATTGATGTTTAATTTCTCTGATTATTTTTTTTTTTTTTTTAAGGTCAAAGAATCTGGGACATTTCTGAAGATGTGCATAAGATCTAATAGGTGAGCTATTAATAGATCCTTCTAGTAAGGGAGCTCATAAAATATAGATTTCCTTTTCATTCCTTTTGGCATATTAACTACAACTTGTTTTGGTTCTTAAATTGAATCACCTTGATCAAAAAAATATTTCCAAGATTTCAATTCAACATCTTCATATTACTTAACAATCACCAGGACCCATAATCATTAGAGGGCCTCTATTTTCAACTTTTACATCAAATTTATCTTCTGGTGAGTTATAAACTTATGATTTGGTGCTAGAAAACCCTATTGTTTTCATAAATAAATTTATGTATATCTTTAGAATAACACCCTTGAAATTGTTTTTCACATCTTGGACATGCAAATATCGCCTTTGTTTTAAGCCCTACAATTCAATAGATAATTTTAATAACATCAAAATATTAGTATAAACATAAGTATAAAAGTTTGGATGAAAATAAATTATAAGTGTAAATACATAAATATTTTATATTACCAGAACAAGCATGAAGTCTTGGGAAATCATGAATAGTCCAACATAACACACCATACAACATGAAGGACCTATTTGATGGAGGACGTGATATGTCATACATTCTTATGCCTTGCCATAGTAGTTGCATCTCATCAATAAAAGGCACAAGATAAACGTCCATTCTTTTTACTTTATCTTTTCTTGGAATGATGAGAGTGAACATAAGGTGCTCCTTTCTAACACTCATCCATGGGGGAATATTGTATATTATCAATCCAACCGGATAAACATTATAATTTGATCTCAATAAAGAGAATGGGCACACTCCATCAATTGCAAGACGAAACTTAATATTGTAGGGTTCATCTTTGAATTTTCTTAGCCATTTTTCCTCTATGTGTTTCACTTATTTGGAGTCGGTTAGAATTTACATGAATCCATATTTACTCATGTTTTTTTCATTCCATTACATCAATTGTGAACGTGACTTGCAATGAAACATTTTTTGAAACCTAGGTATAATTGGCATGTGATGTAAAACCTTCTATGGAACTGTAGGACCTTGTACATTTGTATGATATCTCTTCTCTTTGCATACAAGGGATTCTACCTTATCTTGATATTCATATCTGTATAAAATGCAATCATTTTTACATGAATAAATTTGCTTATATTCAATCCCCAACTCAACCAACAACTGACATGCTTCTCTGCAAGTTAATGACAACACATTCTCTTTAGGGAATATTTTAGTTTTTAGTTCCCTATAAGATTGCTCGAGATTAAATAAATTAAATGTTTGACTAATGATGAACACGTTTGATATGTAAATCTATACTAGGGATGTTTATATAAAATATATGATTTTAAAATCCCTTAAAGAAACATAAACGAAGTTGATGACTGTTTACGAATTATGTACACCAATTGACAGTGCAAAGTAAGAAATAAATTTCAACTCACTTAAGGGGTAGTGAATCCTTTGTCCAACCAACCAAATAGTGACTTGATTTCTAATAATATTAATGTGCATGCAATTTTTGATGTTCTACTTGCACCTGATCCAAACACGAGTGTCATAGTTGCTTGCTTGATTGAGTCTTTCAGGTTATTATCATTAATATTACATTTGTGGTAATTACCCCTACTATAATTGTTACTGTCAACCATATGATCATTATCGCCCTCATTGTTTCCATCCCCAAAGAAACCTGTAAGCATTTCATTCAATCCTTCTTCATAAATTGTGTTTTCACTATCATCATCATCATCATTAAGGCTAGGTGGCATGTCATCAATCTATGCTAATCTCATCATTTCTTCAATTTTTTCAGCCATTAGTGTTCTCTTCAATCCTTCTCTGTTTTCCCTAGTATGGTTTATATCATCCAGTATGAATCTTAATAATCCATTTTGACCTTGGATATTAAGAGGTGTATTATCAATATCTTTTAACTATCAATAAGCATAAGAATTATTTAATGTTAGGCAATATTTGGATACGTCATGAATGTATCAATTCCAAAGAAATATAATGAAATATGTCTTAACAAACAAAAATACACACACACACATCCACACACATATATATAATAGAACATTTTTTTATAGGCAACCTTTTTTATACAATAATTTAAAATAAAACACAATTTTGACAACATAGTTTATAAAATCTCAATCCACACTCATTGATTGTTCTTTGGTTTGTTGCCCTTAAGAACATCCTTAGGGAGACCTTGTTTTTCCCTTCTTCTTTTTTTGCGCAGGAGTGTGTTTTAAGAAGGGGTAATTGATCAATAACTCAAATCCAATGGTAAGGTACATAATAGCCTCAACCATTATCAATATATCAACCTCTCCTTTCATATCTCCATCTTTAACATTTATAAGCGCAACAAATTGACAAATCAGTCTTACAGTAGGGTCCCTTCCCTTACTGCTATTTACAAATCGTACATTATTTTTTTGTGTGTATGCACATCCATCTATATACATAAGATGACTTCTATTCATTTCTTTTCCACTTTCCAATTGGAAACGATGTGTATACATATTCAAATTTAGACAATATGCTGACATGTTATGCTTATATTTTGCTAACCTTTTCAATTCACTAGTATAATATGACAAACCATAATATGGCATTAATATCCTAGTGGTTCATTTGTGAATTTTTTGTATGCTTAGATACCACATGAACATTTTAGATAGTAAAGAGGCCTAGATTTTCTTGGAGGGTCTCATCATGTAGTTCTATCCTCAAAACTGAAGCACCTCATACACTCTAGGTAGTTGTTGATCACTAGGCCAAGCATAATATAGTCAATGATCAGATTTCTCTTTGTAAATTGATCTCAAACTCAAGGGGAAGTCATCATCTCCATCACATTCATTCTCATAGGGTATGTAGTCCACCTTCCCCTTGTCTTTAAGAAAATTATGCATATTTAAACTGGTTCTTGTTCTGTTACTTGTTTTCATCAATTCCTCATCTTTTGAGCTAGTGTATGTGGACTACAAAATAGTCGGTGCTTTAGGAAAATTTAAACTAAGATATTTATCCTACAAGTAATCATTAAGAAAAAAAAAATTTATTTAAATAATACAAAACAATGTTTAAAAGAAGAATACATATTATTTATATCAAATTGGAAAATTCCTTATCACAAATTCCTATTGGATTCAAATCGGTTGTAGGAGGCATACTGCCCACTGGAAGCTCATCATCTATGTAATGTCGTTATACAATAACTAATTTGAATTTTTTCTTTCCACCACATACAAAATATCCACAAACAATAATTTTCTCAAAGTATTCATCTCATGTACTATAGTCTCGGCCAACCTCTTGTGCAGTGTAATCATTTGTTGTGTCTTCAGGATCCTATTGACGGTGATGTAAATACATCAACCAAGGGAGTCTCCTTGATGTGAAGTCCCAATTAGACCTCACATCGTTTGGAATAGGAGCCCCATCCTGGAAATCAGCCCGACTACCATATATTCTTTAAGATTTTACTTGGATCTAACTGTTAGCACGAAAGAGGGGTGCATATGTTCCTTCGAAAATCAAGAAGGTGTGCCTAGTGAGTGTTTGGTTGTAGGTGTGTCAAATTTCCTCTACTGCGGAGGGAAAGAGTAAAGTGAGCCTCTAAGAGAGAGTTAATATTTGGGCCTCATAAAATTGTGATAAATTCCTTGCCTTACTTCTTAGTTTTCATATTATTTTCTAAGTCTTTTTCGTAAATAGACTATGATAACTTATGTATTATGGATTCTAGTAGTGCTTCATATGCATTTATTGTTTTATTATTTTATGAATGGATTTGACCATTAAAATGTTATTTACTTACGAATGGATCGTTATTTTGGTCAGGATTCTATTGATGCATTGGGATTTGATGTTGCTTCCTTGATTGATCATGGGAGATCTGATAGTCTCAATATGTTATACTTTGTTTGGAGCAAATTAGTTAAAGATGAGCTTCTGACCTGGTCATTTGGATGCATTAAGATATTTGTAGCTTAAATGAGCATCCTAAGAATCTTTAGATTCTCAAGATCACTCATTATTAGAAATAGATTCTTTGTTCTTATATTTTATCGACGTGATATAAAAACTTGCATTAAGCCTCGAAAGGGGTTTTTTAGTTGTAATATTGCTTTTGAAATAAGCTCAGACTTGCAAAGACATTGATTATAATTGGTTCTATGTAATTGAATGGAAGAATTTATTACTGAAAGTTAATTTGTTGTGTTGATTCTTTTCATAAGGCAGCTTGATTCCAGTGATTTGGGCTAGATCCTAGAAGAAACACTGTCTTCACATGTATCATTAAATTGGTGTTTGATTATCCTCTTTTGGCTATTTCCCTTTGTGCACTTATTCTTAATTTCTCATTGTTTGTTTGTTAAATCAAATGCCTTGTTTCAAGATTGATTTAGATCGTTACAAAATATATTTGTTGTAGTTAATCTGATAAGAGTATGTCATTTCTCACCCATTCCCGTAGATTATTATAGATCATTATCTTGTTTACTTAATCACTTTTGATGTTATGATTCTGAAGTATTGTTTTTCTACTCAACTTGATCTTCAATAGGTTTTCTTTTGATGTTTCCTTCAAAAGTATTTAGAATTTAATGTTTTGAATGGTTTGATATAATTAGAAATTGAATTCTGAGTTGATTTCTTTGATATTGCAGCGTTGCTTTTAATTATGATAGAAGTAACTAGTCATACCAACATTTCTCTTGCAAAATTGTGTTGATAACCTTGACATAGAAAAATGAAACCTCAAGTTGATAAATTAATGTGTAGAAGTTAGTTGGTCCTTTTAGGAACAATTAATTGGCTCAACAATAATAGTACCACCCTAGTAGAGACACACGCAACCAAGAAGGATTCGTCTATCATTCAACGAAACAATCCACAAGAGATGCAACGGTCATTACAACCAATCAATGAGAAAGATATGTCAAGTATCCTACAAAATAGCCCACAAGGATGGGACAATAGTAACAACCATTACAACACATTATCAATAATATAAGTCCTAAAATAACCTAAATAGTTCAACTACTTTAGCACAGATGAAAGCAAGCATGAAATACAAACAACTGCAATATAGTCTTACACATATTCATAATCCATGCATGAAGAACATGTTGGTCGTGAAGCCTTCTATCACTAAGGAAAAGTTACAAGACACATGTATACAATGAACACCACTAGCTCCAATAGTGGATTTTTGGAGCCACTCCTCGCTTCTCAGAAGAACCAACTTGTCTCTCTAATGCCTTGCGATAGGAGCCAAGGTGAAAAGTCCCTTGCTCTTACAATGAGGGTGTATATATAACCAATGGGGAGGTGATGTTTCACCTTCCTTGCAAATTTTTGACTACCCTCATGTCTGTTTGACTTCCCATGAATTTTCAACTTTACATGACTCTTCACATTCTGTACATGTCCTTTGGACTTCCACTTTACAATACCTTTATCCAATATTGGATTACATATTCCACAAAATGATGTGGCACATGATGACTCATGACACGACATGACATGAGACTGATGACATGGACTACATGATGACGTAGAAATCTCAAGCTATTCTTTTTTGTCGCTTTCTTCGTATCTTCTCGAAAATATGGTGCATGTTCTTCTTCTTCCTCCTCCTTATGACTTGAAGATGAGGAGTCTTCCATGTGATCTTTATCTTTGATCTTTTGTTATAGTCCGGTGTTCCTTTAGCCTAGTGATCATATTATCTCTTCAGCTCCATATATGTCTTATATCATGTCCTCCTTCTCCATCTCTTTCTTCATAATCTTGCCATAACATGATAGAGTACCTGCATCTGCAATCCACTCATGGCAAGATGACATCAGTCCCATAAACCCCTAGTCTACGATGATGAATATTAATTCACTAACTGAGATAAAATTGGGTGAAAGGTTGGGAAAGAGGCTCAAAAAATATGCAATTGCATAACTCAGGCATTCAGAATTGAAGCTTGAGCCTTTAGACTTCACAATGCGTAGTTCAAGTTGGACTGAGGAAGAAAACTGGCAATCTAGGAGCTCAGCGTGATAAGTTGAGGGGATGGGAACTAGATCAACCTAATGCACATTTCTGGAGGACAGAGGAACCCAAGTGATTATGCAATTGAATAGTTCAAGAGATCAGAGCTCAGGGTTGAGCCTTGAGATTGTGCAATGCATAGTACTGACTAGGAAGGAGAGAAAAATTGTGCAATTTTGGGAGTCAGTGAGCTAGGCTGAAGGTATTTTTCACTGTTTCAGCTAACTGTGTAGTTCTAGGAGGCAATAAAGTCCTGGTGACTATGTAGTTTTGTATTTCAAGAGCTCAAAGTTTGAGCTTGAGCTCAGAGATTGTGCATTGCACAATTGGGGCTAGGCTGGAGGGCTAAATTGTGTAATTTAAGAGGCCAAGGCTCGGGCTTGAGAACTGAAACTGCGCAATGCACAGTCCTGGGAGGAAATAACTACAAATTACATAGTGTCAAGAGGCAAGGTTGCATCATGAGGGCTAGGACTGCGCAATGCGTAGTTCAAGAAGGCTGAATGAGGCTAAGTTGCTGTGAATTTGCAGAAATTTGGCTAAGTGCGAGATCAATGAAACTGACATGAACAATGTGTTGGAAATAATACTAAGAGGGGGGGTGAATCAGTATTATCAGATCAATAATTTTATTTCCCAAACGGATTTGTATACGCTACTTCAGCTAAGTGAACTAGCGTGTACATGCAACTGTACTTAAAGCAACCAATGTATATGCAGAGAACTTTTGATTTAGCCAATTTATCATGCATTGAACTTTAACCAGTATATCAGAGATTTATTAGGCAGTGCAGTAAAAGCAGAATAAACCATCAAACATGAACACCAAGATATAAGGTGGAAACCCAATGTGGGTAAAAACCACCTGCTTCTGTTGTGTCTGTCTTCTTTTAATAATAAGAAAACATGTTTACAATTTTGTACTGGTGCCGACTTATACCACTACGCAGGCTTCTACCTGCAAAAGGTTACAACCTTCTCTCATTCTCCAGCTTCTCCTGGAAGGGAGCTACAACCCCCTAACTCTTGTACTAGCCAATATGTTTAATAGTACGTAGGCTGCGACCTACAAAAGGCTGCGACCTTCTTTCTTCCTCCAAGGACCATGTTTCATAAATTTTCAGACTGGATCCATCAACAACATCATTATTGTAATTCAATCATCAAATACATCAGCATCAACCAATCACTTTCTGAACCAACCACAACTGAATCAATCAATCACTTTGACAACCCATCAATCTAATCATTTAGAATACTGTCACCAGAATACAGTAACCAGAACCCAAACTAGAACCCAGAACTCTGCAACAGCAAACAAGAACAACTAAAACATATTTTATAAGGTATATGCTACTTCCATGTGTTGAACCTGTGTGTACACACGCTTTTCTCAAAGCCAACCAGCGTATACATATGCAAATATTAATTCATAATTCTTCAGCTATTCCAGACTTCAGTTATACCCAGATCATAATATTTACAGAACAACACATGCGTCAGTATACATATATAGAATAAACATGCTCAAACCATATAAAGATAATTCATTTCAAGCCTTAAGATCTCGATCCATCATTAGATCTTATCCTCCATCAACCACTAAGTTTCATCCCTGGTTCAAACCAAGCACATCACCACAAGCCAATAACCTGCATACTAGATCTCACACTTCATTAGATATTCAATACTTACCTAGCTTGGCCTAATGATATTCTCCTCCTTTGATAGTTTTAGGCCTTTCTCAATACCATGGACCAAAACCACTTAGGACCAATACCTTGGACCAAATACCTAGGGTCAATACCTCGAACCAGATACCTTGGACCAATACCATGGATCAAAATATCATGGACCAAATACTTCGGACCAAAAACTTAGTTTTCCAAGGTATACACACTTTTCCTTCTGTGAAAGTGCGTGTGTGTGTATATGTTACTTGTGGTCAGTGAACTTGTGTGTATATGCACCTTGGTCAAGGTGAACCTGCGTATACCTCTCTTTCTTCATTCTGTGTAGACTGATCTGTAATTCTTTGTTGTTAACCTATTGTACTATGATCTTTCATCTGAGTGAGTTGTCATCAAGGACAATACCTGTATCATAATGCCAACACCTTTAATGGTTTCATGAAAACCAAGACCAGATTTGATGGCAGGAGACCTTTGACTATTAAGAATATCATCCAAAATCTTAGTACTATCTTGAAATCGTAAAATTTTATCCTTTTCTTCTAATTTACCTTTTAGCATATTTACCTCAACCTGATATTGTTCTTCTTTTTCAAGATACTTCTTCTTCATGATTTCTTCAACTTTTCTTCCTTCTTCCACTTGTTTCCTTAATTTTATAACTTCATTTTCTTGTTTCCAAATTCTTGGAGTAGTTCTTCATTCTGCTTATTTGAATTTTTTAGATCTTCTTTTAGAGAAATGTCCATAGCTTCAAGACCTTCATAGTAGCTGGTTCTTTCTATAAGTTCCTTGGTTGTTGTGTCCTTTTCATTCACTTCATTGCTTAATGATTTCACTTCATCCTGCAACCTTTAACTTTGATCTTCCTTTTCTTTGTACTGCTTCTTTATTTTGTTTCCTTCCTCCAACTCAACTTTTAACCTGGTAACTTCTTTTTTGTAGGCACATTCCCTTTTATCAAATAGATCTTTTTGATCTCTAATTGTGTTTGTGAGCTTTTTAAATTCTACCTCTATTTGATTTCTTTCTCTTTCACCCATAAGAGAAAATTCAGTTGTTTCATTGTCACTTTCATTATCTTCAAATGAATAGAGAAATGTATCACCATAGGACAACAAATTCGTACCTGATAGTTCTTTTGCTGGTTCATATTCATTCTGAGGTGATTCTGGATCTGAAGAGTTGTTACCACATAAAGGCCAATCGTCTCTCCCATTGTCATAATTCCTTTGAGATGTCTTCTTCTTTTGAGGTGCTTTCTTCTTTAGCTTCTTTCCCATTGTTACTATGGATCTCCTTCAAGTGATCAAGCTTCTGCCAAAGGACCTGCTTTGATACCAATTGTTGGAAATAATACTAGGGGGGGGGGGGGGTTGAATCAGTATTTATCAAATCAATAAATTTTTATTTTCATACTCAAATTTATATACGCTACTTCAATGAAGGTAACTTGCGTGTACATGCAACTATCTTTAAGGCAACCAGCGTATATCCAGTGAACTTATGATTCAGTTAATTCATCATATGTTAATCTTTCATCAGTGCATCAGTACTTTATTAACCATATAAATAGTAACCATGTGCATTAATAACAGAATAAACCATCACACATAAGCAACACACATGAACACCAAGATTTAAGGTGGAAACCCAATGCGAGGCAAAAACCAACTGCTACTGTCATCTCTGTCTTCTTTTAACATAAGAAAAACCTGTTTACAATATTGTACTGGTGCAAACTCATACCAGTATGTAGGCACCCACTTGCAGAAGGCTACAACCTTCTCTCGCTCTCCAGATTCTACTCGAAGGGAGCTACAACTCCCTAGCTCTTGTACTGGCCGATCCGTGTACTAGTACGTAGGTGCCGGCCTACAGAAGGCTCCAACCTTCACTTGTTTTCCAGCTGTTGCTGGAAGGGAGCTTCGACTTCCTCACTGAAGGCTTCAACCCACAACATCCTCTAGGGACCACGTTTCATGAATTTTTAGATTGGATACTCCTGGTACATAACAACACTATATGTAGGCCATATTTCATCAAATTTTCACACTGGACCCATTAGTAACATTGAAGCTCAAAGTCAATCACCATTGCAATACATGCATCAAATCCATATGCATCAACCAATCACTGAAACTAAATCATCAATCTCTGATATAACTGAAACCCAATCATCAATCTCTGAATCAACCATAACTGAATCAATCAATCACTGAAACCTCTGACATAAGACAATCACTGAACAACTGAATCAAATAATCACTGAACTTCTGACACAACTAAATCAACCATTCATTCAAACTTAATCAAATTCAACCAATCAACTCGAATAGATAGATCGCTTTAACCAGTACACAAATCTGAACCCAGAACACCGCTTCAACTACTAAAACCAACTGTAACCTCAAAACTCATGTGTCATAATGTATACGCTCCTTCAATGAAGCTAACCTGCGTGTATACGCTACTTCCTTTAGCCCAACCTATGTATACCTCTAAAGATACTGAATCATAAAACCTCTGAACCACAAACTGTACCAATTAGTGACATTTTGAATATCTATTGTCATATTACATAGTTCTAAATAGATAGCAACAAGGATCACCCTTCTTTCTCAATCAATCAATCAATCAAACTCAGTGTCCTTATACATTCAGTTCTACTTCTAGATCTAAGAAAGCATCATTGACAAATAGTAGTAAAAAAACAACATTGATATGATAGGTCATTGATCCCTGAACATCAAGCTTTTCTTTTGCATACGCTACTTGGAAGAGCCAAACCAACGTGTAACTTTGCTGCAAATAGATTTGAAAATACTTACTTGTAACTTCACTGCAATTCTTGAATTTAGTCATACCCAAATCATCACATATAAAGGATAAAACGTGTGTTAGCAATCAGATCTAGCCTATCCATTATCAGATGACATAATGATAAGTCATTATGATCCTGATCCATCATTAGATCTCATACATCATCAAACACTCAGGTGCATACTTAGTCTAGATCAAGCAAAGCATCAGAAACCCATAACATGCACATCTTCTTTTGATCTAACACTTCATAAGATATTCATTACATGTGCCCTTAGCCCTTTGATCTCCTCCTCCTTGTATACTTAGATCCTTTGTCAATACCTCGGATCAAAACCACACATAGGATCTGTGGTATTCTTGGACGAGATCAAATAGTCATTACTCCGCTCAATATTGTGGGATAATACCATGGTATTGACCCCTGGTATTCTCTACTCTTGAAAATATTTGATTTTCCAACCTATACGTGCTTTGCCTCTTATGAAAGTGTGTGCATACGTATACGCTCTTTTTGTTCTGTGAACCTACGTGTATATGTTGTTTTGACTAAGTAGACCTACGTATACATCTTAAATTGCTTTACACCATCCTTTTCTTTCAACTTCTTTATTCTGATCAGTAGAACTTAGTTCCATCTTCTTGTTCTTCTAGACCAATGCCGTGTTACCTCTGAATAGACCTGTTACACTGTGATTTTCCATATTACTTCTGAAATGATTCCTTTGAACTGGCCTGTATTTTGTCACATCTGCAAACAAAATTGTCATGCATTATGTCAAATATGATATCTCTCCTGTAGATTCATCTAGTTACATAGATTCATATAGTTACCATATACAAGTGAGTTGTTCTGCTACAAGTGGGTTTCCATCAAGTACAACACATGCATCATAATGCCAACAAGGGCTCTGCAAAACCAAATGGATCATCTGAAGGAGACGTACATGCGATGGACGCTATGATTGGTAGGATCCAAACCCATAAAATCTATGGAACTGCATATGAGGTTGTAGCATAATAGAATGTATCCGAGTATGTGGGGGCTGTTAGCGCTTGAAATTTCACCTAGGCTGAGATAGACAAATCTCAAGGCTACATCAAACCATTACACCTAGTAGCTAGCCCTACGAGGAAGGAGAAGGCTCTCTCCGGTCAGACTCAAGGTATTTTCTCAATGGGGTGAGCTGACCAATTAGGATCAAAGATATTAGGCTAGTAAACTGATGAGGAGGGTTGATTTAAAGTTTTTGGGGTTTTTGGTGGCAATTGGAGGGAGTGCAATTCAGGGTGTGGGGATTGAGCTCAGTTTTTGCAGGTGGATCTTTGGGGCAAGGAAGGAGTTTGTGCTGATGCCTTTAGCTGAGATGGATGATCAAGGAAGAAAGAGAGGGAGCTAAAGAGGGCAAACAATGACTTTGAATCCTCTTTAGACAGTGGAAAACATAAATATTAAACAAAATTGAAAGCTGAGCATGGCATGCATGAATTCAAACTTTATCACTTCTTTTGTTTAATTAGCAGCAATAGAATAAGAGATGGAACACATAAACACACTTACAATGACAAGTAGGAAACACACCATCAACACAATAATCCACAAGAATCCACAATGATGTCTGCAAAACCCTGGCCTTCCTTTTCCTCAAATTGCAGAGATACAAGTAAAATATACAATAGAGCTTCTCCCTCAAGAGTCCAACCATGAAAATGAGCAAGAGAAGGCATAATATAGATCATCTAACTCCTTTCCCCACCTCTAGGGGTCGAGCTCAGCTTCCTAGGAGCAGTTTGAACTAATTCTAAACTGAGCACTATATAATAGGCAGTCAAAACAACTTGCCTCTAAAACTTAGGTAACCCATCCATGCATTTAATATTCACTATTTACATCAAGGAAACTTCTAGAAGGGTTAAAGGAGAGTAAATGTATCCATGTGCCATGAAAATTATCCAAAAATCCATTATTTACAAGCATTAAAAGTCAACCATAGTAAAAACTGAGTTTTGCAGGCCGAAATAGTCAAAATGGTGAAATTTCCCTGAGTGGTCGCGCCCCTCCCTTGGAGTGGTCGCGCACATTGGCAGCTGTGTTTGAGGGCCTTCCTGGTGTCCAAATCAGGTGAAAGATAGCTCATTGGAAAGGTCTGTGAGTCTACTTTCCAACCCCACCCTAATTTCTGAATTTGGAGTTGATTTGACCCCTCAAAAATTATTTGTCCCAAGGCCGCTTTCTGCAACTCTAAATAGGGGCAGAAAGTCAAAATTTGCATGTATTTTGAGCTTTTGGAGGCCCAAATCTCCATAAAAACTTGACCCCATGCATAGGCAAGTGTATTTTTGCATGATAATTCCAAAAATATAGAGTTTTCCCCGTTCTGAGCTGTCCCCACGAGTGGTCGCGCGCGGGGTGAGACCACTCCAACGGCCAAAACCTGTAAAATTGCACAAAAAATTCACAAATGACAAAATTTTCTCCAAATTTCTTGAAATTTGGGGTGGAAGTCCCCAATCAAGTACCATGCTCAGTCAAAGAGGCTTTGGCCAAAATTTGGAGTGGATCGGGCGTTTTCCTTCGTTTTTGTGCTTTGGCCAACCGTCCTTGGAGCACCTTCGTTCTCGCCGGTATTTTTGACATTTCTCTCAAACCATGACACCTGTGTAAAAAGTGAAAGAGGTTTTTCTTCCTTGTCATGTTTTGGACAAAAACCTCTCTCAGTTTTGCAAAATTCATCTTTGATTGCTCAGAAACAGCTTTTGAGTGAAACTTGTCCCGATGTGTGAAACAAGGGATTTTGTCGAAATGGAGCGAAATGAAGGGGATAGAGGGCTTCTAAATTCTTGGGGAAATTTTTGGGAGTGGGGAGGGATGTTAGGAAGCAGGGGAAAGTGGAATCTCAGAGATTGAGTGAGGGGAAGGGGTCGAAAAGGACAAAACACAGGCCAAACCTAGAAAATTGCCAGGTTGTAGCTAGAAACTAGGGTTTGTGCAAAAATGAGGAATTTGGCGGATCTAAGGGATGGGAAGTGTTTGATAAGGTAATTTAAGGATAGGGGAAGGTGTATGAACATCAGGAAACAAGTTTTGCCGGTGATTTGACCATCCAAGAGAAATTGCCTTCAAAACCCTAGGAGAGGGAAATGACCTTGCCTGGGCGCAACATGAAGCATGAACAAGGTGTAAAATGACTCATTAGACACTGACATGATAATGAAAACCCTACGAATGATGATAAACTCAGCTGAATGGTGACATGGACTGACATTTGGGCAAACCCTAGACCTAATGCCTAGTGACCAAATTTTTCTTGAAGACTCACTGAAATGACAAAATTTGACCTTGACACTTCAAAATCACTTTGTAAGAGCACATTTGATCACTGTAGGAAGGCTGGAAAGACTGACACTAACATTGGCTCCAATGGGGATGGTAGCTCCTTGGAGGTGCCAAGAACCTTAGACCTCTGGGAGAGCAGACCAGTGCCTTACAATCATTGGGCAATGGAGTCATAAACTCAAGCTGAAATGCAAGACTGAAAACTGACACAAACTAACTTAACCACAAGGCTAAAAATTGACTCATAAATGACTCATGACTCAACTAAAAACTGACTCGATACTTAAACACACTCGACCAACTGAAAATGATGCTCAAAGTGGAGCTTATTCATCAAAACCTACTCTAACAGTTTCATTCATCACCTGATCAAGTGAAATGAAACAACCAATGCAACCAAGTAAGTATCCCATCTGCTGTTCGAATTCTCCACAAGTGCTTGCTTATGAACAACAAAAGAGAACTATTGAAAGGCAACTCCCATGACAACTTAGAAACAGACCCATTGAATGATATGAATTCTCTATCCGCCTCCAATAACACTGCATAAGGATCTTGAAATTCAAGCACACTGGAACTTAGCTCATCCAATGGATTATTTCTCTTTTCCTCATTACATGAATGCAAACTTTGATCTGAGTCTTGTGATGAGACCTCTGCTGAAAATGACAAAGAAACCGGCTGCCAGATCAAATTCATATCAGCACATGTTTCAAGCTCACATGTGGTCAATGGAGAAAGACTTTGACTGCAAACCTCATCCAAAACATCAGCTATTGGATCATGAAAAACTTGAAAAGACTGCTGCAATGTATCCATTGAAAATGTATGACATCCTTCTAGCTGTTCATCCTTTTCTTGAGAGATTTTATGAAAATTCTGCCTTATAAACTGAAATGCTTCAAAACAAAAGGGTATAGAATCTTCCTGTATCATCAAATCATGTATTTCGGCTGCCACAGTTTCATCTGTAATTTGCCTTTCAATTTCATTTGGTAGCTGCAAATCTGATGCTACAGGCTGCTCAAGAATTTTGTCATTTGTCTCATCCTCAACATTTACACTGAGAGATTGCTGATTTGTTATAGGCTGTCCATTTAAAGATTTACTATAAAACCTACCCTTCAAAAACTGAAATGATTCGAAACAAAAAGGTAGGGAACCTTCTTGTATCATTTGATCAAATATGTCAACTTCCATGCTTTCATCCGCAACTTGACAATCAAAGGCATTTGGGGACTGCAAATCTGAATATGAAAAGACTTGAACAAGGTTTTTATTGGCTCCAAGATGGTCTAGATCAAGACTTGTTGACAGCTGATTTCTAATTCCATGGAAGTTGTCTTTAATGAACTGACATGAATCAAAACAAAAAGGTAAAGATCCTTCACTTACTTCAAAATTTGCTGCACTTCCCTCGTCACTGTCATAGCTGATATGTGATGGGTGATCATTATATTTGAGCTGCTGAAAATGAACCTCTTCCTCCCACAAACTAGATGTTGGTTTATCTACAAGATTAGCTTCTGTTTGGAGAACATAATCATCGTCATATTGATCAAACCGAGGCAAATCATCGGTATAAAACATATCATCAAGCATGCAGGTCATATCAACAGTTCTTTCTTCGCCAAGGTGATCTACAAAGCAATCATTATCAGATCTACGACAACTAGGATAAGAAACAAAATGTTTTGGATCAGCAACTTGTTCTTCTTCAATCAGCGAGCCTTGAACATCATAAGCATTTCTTGAGGTGACCTTCTCCATCATCTTTTCCACTGCACTTACCAAAATATCAAGCTTCACCTCTAGAGATGTTGATTTTTCCGGATCTATGTTTTTCATCTCTTCTTCCTTCAACCTTGCCTTTCGGATCAGCAGATGCGCCTCTACATTTATTGCACTGTTTTGCATCTCGTGAAGTGTTGCAATATCCCTTTCTCTCAGCTGAAACTCCATCTCCGGATCAAAGGCACCCGGATAGTGCAAGAGAGCAGATCTAGGAGAAGGTCTTATATCAACTGGCATCGAATAATAAACTTGATTAAATCTGGCCGAAAACTGTTGTACTGTCTCACCTAGCAGTCTTTTCAACTGGTTATACTCTTCTACAATCAAGAAAAGGTTTTGACCGATCATCCACCTGTCGAGAAAAACTTTGACAAATTGCTGGAAATCTGAAATGCTTGCATCAGGCAGGGCTTTGAACCAACTCTTCACTTCAGCTTGCAAAGAAAGAGCAAAAATCCTAATACTGACATCTTCTTCATCAACTTCAAAAAGATCTAGAAAATTCTCAAAATTCTGGACATGTTGCTCAGCGTTGACATTCTTACATTCACCATCAAACATCGGAAAGTATAGATCATAGTTTTTGGGGAAAGCATGAAGAACAGAAGGTAAAACAAGAGGCTTATACCGATCTGGAATTTTACAAGGTGTATGGGTATGTACAACAGGTATATAATCGGACTTGGTCGCTTGGGGTTCATCACAAAATTCGGAAAAAGGATCTTGATCAAGCTCAAAAGCATGCAAATCTTTGGTATTCACAATCTTCGAAGGAAAAGAATTAACTGTAGGCTGAGGATCTCTTCTCAAATACAATATACTTTGCAAAGCCTTCTTGACATTCGTGGGAAAAGAGAAGAAATAATTTATGACAAAGAACAAAATGTCTTGGATGAAATTCCAACTTGAATACCTGATTTTGCCATATTCTCCTTTCATGTTTCTGCTGGTCGGGATCATCCTCCAGTGGAGTCTTTGGATCTGATCTTCAAAACTGATTTAGAGTCGCCAAGTGAATGATTTCAGCCTTTCAAGTGTCTGATCGCTGTTCACCATCAACAATCAGATCTGAACTTGATACATGTACTGGGGTAAAATGCAAATGAAGTGCTATATTCACAAGCTCACGGAGATTGACTGAAGCAGCGTTTATCTACTTACGCTGATGTAAAACAAGAGCGTTTTCGAAGGCTACCTGGCGTAACTTCAGGCTCCGTCTAAGACTTATGAAACAAACACATCAACCCACAACAAGTTTGTTCTCCCTAGTATGGTCACCACTATGTTAGCGCTTGAAATTTCACCTAGGCTGAGACAGACAAATCTCAAGGCTACATCAAACCATTACACCTCGTAGCTAGCCCTACGAGGAAGGAGAAGGCTCTCTCCGGTCAGACTCAAGGTATTTTCTCAATGGGGTGAGCTGACCAATTAGGATCAAAGATATTAGGCTAGTAAACTGATGAGGAGGGTTGATTTAAAGTTTTTGGGGTTTTTGGTGGCAATTGGAGGGAGTGCAATTCAGGGTGTGGGGATTGAGCTCAGTTTTTGCAGGTGGATCTTTGGGGCAAGGAAGGAGTTTGTGCTGATGCCTTTAGCTGAGATGGATGATCAAGGAAGAAAGAGAGGGAGCTAAAGAGGGCAAACAATGACTTTGAATCCTCTTTAGACAGTGGAAAACATAAATATTAAACAAAATTGAAAGCTGAGCATGGCATGCATGAATTCAAACTTTATCACTTCTTTTGTTTAATTAGCAGCAATAGAATAAGAGATGGAACACATAAACACACTTACAATGACAAGTAGGAAACACACCATCAACACAATAATCCACAAGAATCCACAATGATGTTTGCAAAACCCTGGCCTTCCTTTTCCTCAAATTGCAGAGATACAAGTAAAATATACAATAGAGCTTATCCCTCAAGAGTCCAACCATGAAAATGAGCAAGAGAAGGCATAATATAGATCATCTAACTCCTTTCCCCACCTCTAGGGGTCGAGCTCAGCTTCCTAGGAGCAGTTTGAACTAATTCTAAACTGAGCACTATATAATAGGCAGTCAAAACAACTTGCCTCTAAAACTTAGGTAACCCATCCATGCATTTAATATTCACTATTTACATCAAGGAAACTTCTAGAAGGGTTAAAGGAGAGTAAATGTATCCATGTGCCATGAAAATTATCCAAAAATCCATTATTTACAAGCATTAAAAGTCAACCATAGTAAAAACTGAGTTTTGCAGGCCGAAATAGTCAAAATGGTGAAATTTCCCTGAGTGGTCGCGCCCCTCCCTTGGAGTGGTCGCACACATTGGCAGCTGTGTTTGAGGGCCTTCCGGGTGTTAAAATCAGGTGCAAGATAGCTCATTGGAAAGGTATGTGAGTCTACTTTCCAACCCCACCAGAATTTCTGAATTTGGAGTTGATTTGACCCCTCAAAAATCATTTGTCCCAAGGCAGCTTTCTGCAACTCTAAATAGGGGCAGAAAGTCAAAATTTGCATGTATTTTGAGCTTTTGGAGGCCCAAATCTCCATAAAAACTTGACCCCATGCATAGGCAAGTGTATTTTTGCATGAAAATTCCAAAAATGTAGAGTTTTCCCTATTCTGAGCTGTCCCCACGAGTGGTCGCGCGCGGGGTGAGACCACTCCAACGGCCAAAACCTGTAAAATTGCACAAAAAATTCACAAATGACAAAATTTTCTCCAAATTTCTTGAAATTTGGGCTGGGAGTCCCCAATCAAGTACCATGCTCAGTCAAAGAGGCTTTGGCCAAAATTTGGAGTGGATCGGGCGTTTTCCTTCGTTTTTGTGCTTTGGCCAACCGTCCTTGGAGCACCTTCGTTCTCGCCGGTATTTTTGACATTTCTCTCAAACCATGACACCTGTGTAAAAAGTGAAAGAGATTTTTCTTCCTTGTCATGTTGTGGACAAAAACCTCTCTCAGTTTTTCAAAATTCATCTTTGATTGCTCAGAAACAACTTTTGAGTGAAACTTGTCCCGATGTGTGAAACAAGGGATTTTGTCGAAATGGAGCGAAATGAAGGGGATAGAGGGCTTCTAAATTCTTGGGGAAATTTTTAGGAGTGGGGAGGGATGTTAGGAAGCAGGGGAAAGTGGAATCTCAGAGATTGAGTGAGGGGAAGGGGTCGAAAAGGACAAAACACAGGCCAAACCTAGAAAATTGCCAGGTTGTAGCTAGAAACTAGGGTTTGTGCAAAAATGAGGAATTTGGCGGATCTAAGGGATGGGAAGTGTTTGATAAGGTACTTTAAGGATAGGGGAAGGTGTATGAATATCAGGAAACAAGTTTTGCCGGTGATTTGACCATCCAAGAGAAATTGCCTTCAAAACCCTAGGAGAGGGAAATGACCTTGCCTGGGCGCAACATGAAGCATGAACAAGGTGTAAAATGACTCATTAGACACTGACATGATAATGAAAACCCTACAAATGATGATAAACTCAGCTGAATGGTGACATGGACTAACATTTGGGCAAACCCTAGACCTAATGCCTAGTGACCAAATTTTGCTTGAAGACTCACTGAAATGACAAAATTTGACCTTGACACTTCAAAATCACTTTGTAAGAGCACATTTGATCACTGTAGGAAGGCTGGAAAGACTGACACTAACAGGGGCTACCTAAAGGGCCACCCCCTCATGAGGTATGAAACATCTCACACACACCCGGGAATCATCGGTACAATCTGTGACATCACTGGACCATCAAGTATATGGATCATGAACATGAAACAATCAAGTCAAAGGGAAATGATGAGTCCCTCTGCTCGATCCAAGGCACCAAACAAAAATGGAAGTTGGAACCAAGATACACCGACCTCTAGGCCGTTCTTCTGGGATAAATGAGCTAATGTCGATAGAATAGGACCCGAGATAGGTGAGGTAATGAGCATCCTCAACTAAGGCATGAGGGAAAATAGTAATGTGACTGATGGACTGACACCATGGATAATGGAAAATGTGGGACAAGTGGACAAACAAACGAATTCCCTTGTCAGAGCATAAAGTGCATGGTTGACCTGGCAGTGACTGACTCAACTCCAGAGGAGATGGGGACAGTATGACTGGAGGCAAAAATGGGCAGCACAGGATGAATGATCTACAAATATGGATGGAATACTATGACATGATATAACATGACGTGAAACAGACTCCATGGATGCAAGGGTGACTCATCACGGATGCGCTGAACAAGGGTGACTCGATGACGCTACCACACAGAATAGGCCCAGTGGGGACCATGAAAACATGAGTAAATGATGGGTACTCATGACAAAAATTAACATGTTGTATGACAAGTATTAAGAGGAGGTGGACCTCAAAGTACAAGTGTCTATTTATGAAGAAATTCGATTTTGAGAGGTGACGAAGTGATCCTTGGAAAAATGGCTTCAGGGTGAAGTGTCAAATCATCAAAAACTAAGAAAGAACCATTATAATACTCGATGAGATATTTCCAACAGTGTTGATGGTTTGTCAAACATAGCTATGGTATGGTCACAATGGGTGACAAAAAAATGGTGGGGTTTTCTATAAAAGGGTGTTTTCCCTTCGATTTGAGAGGAGGAGAGGGCCCTAAATCTTATGGAGATCGTAGTGGACAAGCTGACCATCAAAATCAAGATTTGTGACTTTTAGGAAAGTGGCCTTACTAGTCTAAAGATGGCCTTAATTCTTCTTGGAACGATGGTTCCTAGTGAAGTATTAAGGGAAGAGGAAAACAAGAATGAACTACTAGAGGAGGTCTAGAATCATTCTCACCTACTAAGTCAAACATGGGGACTATGTGGACATACAGTAGAATATTTTAATATATGATATCATACATCTATGATATGTGATGTGCATATGGCTCACCAGAGAGGCTGATAGGACAAACTATCCAAGGAATGGGAGGATAATCGACCATACCTAGATTCGGTGGAATCTGGGCCGAGACTTAATTGAGAAGATGGCTAAGGGAAAACCATCATGCACCTAAGCACATGATACTTCCTGCAAGAATTTGTGATGGAGGGCACTGATCTGGTATGGAAAGGTGGGAATGATGCCCCCTAGCAGGAGGATTTTGTGGAGCACCATTGTGTTCTGAGTGCTCAAAAAAGGGATTCAAGCATCTCGGCCCAACTTGGCATGAGATCCTCCAAAGGATGATAAGGAGATGTAGGGTCCTATGTGCCCCCTAGTATGTTGTGGGCATATTGGATTTATTTAGAGTGGTGGACTCCAAACACTTATATGTTTTATGTGATACATAATATGATTATGCATTTTATATGATGATGATGGTTTGTCATGCATTGTGTTTATGGCTACCTTCTGTGGTATACATGTGATAAATGCCAATCTAGAGTGTTATTTGCAATGGTATCTGCATAGTTATTTTGGGCTCTAGGAACACATGATACACACAATTCAATTGCATGACAAGTATTAAGGAATATAAACAAACATGAAGATGAAGGATGCGATGAGCAAGGGCATCGACTAAAAAACCTATCACTGCATCATATTTGGCTTGATTATTGGTGGAAAATCCAATTCACACGCCATTTGAAATGACTAATGTATACAAGGGGATAAAAATGGCCCATGCTTCCGTGGCTAGATTCTGTGTGAAGCGACTCGCACCGTCGGCGTGACCAATGTACAGTGTGGATGATGGATCCATGTGAAAGGTGCAGAAGACATGTTAAATTTGGAAACTAGGGCCAAACTCCATGGGGGTCATCTTATTCATGGCTAATAATATCTTTATTAGATTCCTCTCATTGAGAGGTGTAGGATTGATCTAAATATCATCTGATTCTGATAAGTATTTATGGAGATATGAATTTATTTTGATTATGGAATAATTATCAAACCGACCAGCAACTCATGTAGGCTCAGAAGCTCAACAGTCACATCTATTCAATTATCATCAGATGTGTATAAATACAGGAGGACTTTTCCTCATTTGGACTCACTCAACTCATCACATCTCTCTCTCTCTCTCTCTCTCTCTCTCTCCAGCGCAGTAGGTGACTCTTCTCTCACACGTGTGGAAGGAAGGTGCAAAACCTGAAGCTGCAACTGCAGATCCAAAGTTTGACCAGCGTTGACCATCAGACCTCCTCCTCTGAACTGCATTGTAGGTGTACTTGGACCTCCTCTGAAGGCCACATTTTTTGGTGGTGGAATCAAGCCAATCCGATGGTTGGTTTGCGAGATATCGACTTCCCTAGTTTTGATGATGAAGCCGCTAATGTTGATGTTGTTGATCTAGGTTTTGCTACTGCTGATATAAATCAGATTTTTGTACTATTTCTCTTTGCTAAATTACTGAAGATAAAAGAATATTTGATCAAAGGGTTTCCCCATATTGGGGTTTGTCCCTGCCTATCCACCACATCTTGTGTCTCTTGTCTTGGCTTGTTTTCTGTCGATCGTTTAATGTTCTATCTACACTTTACTTTATGTACATGTGATTGCTAATTTGTGGATAATAATAAGAAAGATAATTAAATTGCTATAAGCATAGAAGTTCAAGGGAAAATTTTAAGAACCCCCCCTAAATTTACATGTATAATAAATGGGCGAATCTCCATGGTATATAGGAAAAATGGAAGGTGATTTTATCAATAATATGATATGTATATATAATTTTTTGGTGAATCTCTCACCAAGCATGGCGAATATTTTACTCAATTATAAAATCTTGTGTTTATTGAATACACAAATGAAATCATTGCATTTCTTTAAAATATCTTTTGAAATCAAAATTACCGAAATTACATATCGATAACCTAGCGGGTGTAGGATAAAATTCACCCGTGCCATTCACAGAAAGCATGAGAAAAAACCTAATACTATATATAAAACCAAGAAAACTTCAAATTCATCACTTCTAGGGACCTCGTAACCACCCTGCCAATACACAAGTATGTTCCTGTTTGTAATTAGAAAAATTACCCAAATTACAATCTGTGTACTCCACTTCTAGGGACCTCGTAACCACCCTGCCAATACACAAGTATGTTCCCATTTGCAATTAGAAAAATTACCCAAATTACAATCTGTTTACTCCAGCATATGTTGGAAAGTTATGGAAGGATGACTAGTGCAATCAATCCATTCCTTTTAGCCCTGGATTTGTTTCAATTTAAAACAGAAGTATACAAATATACTTGTCCAATGTCTATGCTTTAACCATGCACCTTAAGATGTTTTTACAATATAATTTCCTAAGTCTATTTAATATCTTCATTATCATAAAAACCAACCTATATCCATCTTAACTCCACATCTACCACTCTTAGGGGGATGAAATCTATTTATCCCTCTGAGCACTTGGTAGACCCAGAATTAAGATGGATCTAAGATAGAATTTCCCCTTTAAATAGTCTATGCTCACATGAATACCATGGGTTATCATAAACCTGGAGCTTAAAAATTACTATTAGTAATTTATAAAAATTAATAAAATTAATAGTTGATTTTTATTTTATTTTTATTTTAACCAAGCTAAAATGTTTAACATACATTAAATTACAACATCCATTTTTACTCTTGATCGGATCAAATATTTTTTCACTCTATGCTAGTTTGCATATCACGATATTTGATACCTCTTGGGGGTTAGTAGATCCAAAGTAAAGATGGATCTATGCTGGTTTAATTCCCCCATTTAAATAGGCTACATTCCAAGTGAATACCATGGGTCAATACCATGTGCCATTTTGGTGAATACCATAGGTCAATACCATGTGCCATTTTTATTTTTATTAATACTAATATTAGAGTTAATAATGTTTTTTTGCATGATATTAATAACAATCTAGTCCATGGTATTTGTCCCATAGTATAAATATAAGGTGACTTATGGAGTAAATATAAAAAAATGTTTTATTTGTTTACCATACCTCTCGTTTATTTATATTTTTATTAATTTACCATACCATTCATAAATACAAGATGACTTATGGAGTAAATATAAAAAATGTTTTATTTGTTTACCATACCTCTCGCTTATTTATATTTTTATTAATTTACCATACCTCTTTTACAAATATGGTATTTGGCCCATAGGATTCACTTAAATAAAACCTCTTTCTTGAGCCTTCATAAATAGAACGAGGGTTATGGACTAAATATAAAAAGAGGTTTTATTTATTTACCATACGTCTAGTTTATTTATATTTTTATTTATTTACCATACTTTTGAGTAAGTATAAAAAGACGTTTTATTTATTTACCATACCTCCACTTTACTTATATTTTTATTTGTTTACACCCTTGCATGTATATAAGGTGACTTATGGAGTAAATATAAAAAATGCTTTATTTATTTACCATACCTCTCATTTATTTATATTTTTATTAATTTACAATACCTCTTTTATAAATATGGTATTTGGGCCTTTGGCCCATAGGATTCACTTAAATAAAACCTATTCTTGAAAATGGACGAATGGGTTCACTTAAATAAAACCTATTCTTGAAAATGGGCGAATGGAAGGTTGTAACTCCTAATTTCAAGGGCTAAATTTACCTTTTTTACCCTCTCCCTTAAAATATTGTGGGCTATTTGAGGTGATTTGTAAAATGTACTATGATACAAAATATTCACCCACTAAAAATTTAAAACCCCTTAATTTCGCCAAAGGGCGAACATTCGCCCGTAAAATCACCCCTACATAGAACATACCATAACTTAACATGGTATTAGAGCTGAGGTGAAGACAAAGCTTGAGTAAGAGAAAGAGCAATCACTGAAGAGAATATTGGCAAGGCTATCTTAAAATAACTATGGGGTCCTCAACACTCTTCCCTGCCAAATACAAGATTTGTGAGAAAGATGACTATCACGGATGGAAGATGTCTATCGATCTAACCTTAGAATATCAAGGAGTGTTGGACCATGTGAGAGGCAATATTGTTGAGCCTCCATCAAATGCACCTGCTGCTGCCAGGAACAAATGGAAAACCGGCGAAGTCAAAACAAAGAAGATCATCCGGGACTCTATCGACAAGCGCTTGGTGGCCTACATCTCCGATCTATACACCTCCAAGGAAATCTATGATAGACGGGGGGTTTTTAAGTTAATGATGCAAATCAAGTTTTGTTTCTTAGAAATAAGCTGAAGGAAATTAAGAAGGGAAAAGATGAGAGTATGCAAGCATACTTTTTAAGAATCACCGAGATCAGGAATGATCTCCTATCTATTGGGGAGACTATTACTGATAGGGAAATGGCACTCACAACTCTTGGAGGATTACCATCCGAATGGTACATGTTTAGGACTACTCTTCTAAACAATAATGTAATTCCTGGTTTCGAGGAATTAATGGCTAGATGAATTCAATAAGAAACAAGGGTTGAAGAGCAAGAAATTCCCATGACTAAAGGTCCTCCTGCTGCTGCTTTTTCTTCTCATGCTAAGAAAAGCAAAAATTCCGGGACTAAATCAAAAGGAAAGGCTGGACCTAATGGTGGAAGAAAAGGATGATGTTACATTTGTGATAAAGAAGGTCACTATGCAAGGGAGTGCCCTGATAGAAAGGACTCACACCGAGACGATGATCAAGATCCCTCTCATGACTATCAAAGGAATGACAGATCTAATAGCAAAAGGAGTGCTGGAAGTCAAGGAAGAGGATAATCATTCAAGAAGGCTAGAAATTCCAGGTATGAATCTAACACTGTTGATAATAAGCAGGATGAATATTATCTACCAGCTATTCTATCTACCTCTGCTCCTTCGGACTCAATGGGAATTTGGCTCATTGATAGTGGTGCCTCAAGGCACTTCACTGGTTACAAAGAAGCTCTTTGTAATCTGATAGAGAAAGAAACTAACCTGGAAATTGTCCTTGGAGATAATATGAAATATCCCGTGAAAGGTGTAGGCAATGTCTCTCTTAAATTGAATCAAGGTAATATGATCCACTTACAGGATGTATTATATGTACTTGACTCGAAAGGAACCTAGTGTCCATCTCGGAAATGGAAGACAAAGGCTACAAGGTGACCTTTAGCGATGGCAAGGTACGTATATGGAAAAATAATGTTAAAGATGCCTTCACTCTTGGGTTTTGAGTTGATTCATTATATCAGGTAGGAGGAAGTCCACTAGGTGTCATGTCTTGTGACACATCTCAAACCTTGATCGAGAATCAAACCAAAAAGAAGATCAAGATCTTAAGGACTGATAATGGAACTGAATATGAATCTAACGAGTTTCATGAATTTTGTAAAGAGGTTGGCATTAAGAGGGAGACTACTACACCATATGCTCCTGAACAAAATGGTGTGGCGGAAAGGAAGAATGTACGATTGTGGAAGTTGTCCATGATCAAAGACTTCCGAAGTTTCTATGGACCGAAGTTGCAAACATCGCTGTTTATGTACAAAACCGATGTCCTCATCAAGCATTAGGTTCCAAGACTCCTAAAGAGATATTCACCGGTAAGAAACCCGACATATCTCATTTTAGAATTTTTGGAAGCCCTGTATATCTTCATGTGCCGAAAGAGAAAAGGAATAAATTGGGTGCATCTGGAAAAAAAGGAATCTTCGTGGGCTATGGTGAAAATACTAAGAGTTATAGAATGTATGTAGCTGGTCAAAGGGAAGTCGTGATTAGTCATGATGTCAACTTTGACGAAGATATGGCTCTCAACAAGGTGAATAGTCTTCCTACAGTGAGGAGCTCTCAAGAAGCTGACACCAGGGAACCGAAAGAAAAAGAGTATGACGAGATATTTGCACCTGTTGCCAGAAATACCACCATCCACTCGATCATAGCCCTTGCAGCTTCACAAGGATGGAAACTACATCAGATGGATGTTAAGACCGTGTTCTTGTATGGTTCGATCAAAGAAGAGGTCTACGTGGAGCAACCCAAAGGATTTGAGATTTATGATCGAAAATCTCATGTATGTAGGTTGAAGAAGACTCTCTATGGGCTCAAGCAAGCACCCCCAGCATGGTATGAGAAGATCGATAGCTACTTGATGAAGCTAGGATTCACTAAGAGTGAAGCCAATCCCAACCTTTACTTTAAAGTTGTAGATGACAAACCTCTCATATTGGTGTTGTTTGTTGACGACCTCTTTCTAACAAGTGCAGACCTTCTCATTCACAAATGTAAGAGGGAGTTGACTTCTGAATTTGAAATGAAGGACCTAGGACTAATGCACTATCTCCTAGGACTTGAAGTCTGGCAAAAGCCAAGGGAAATTTTCCTATCTCAAGGAAAATATGTGGTGAAGATATTGGAAAGATTCGGTATGGTGGACTGCAAGCCTGTTACTACCCCGATGGAGCTTGACTTTAAGAAGTTAAGCGGTAGTGTTGTTGGACTTGCTTTACGAAATGCCACCGAGTATCGCAACTCGTCGAGAATTAATGTTCTTTATGAACTCTCGTCCAGAAATATGCTTTGCAGTCAGCACATTAAGTCAACATATGGTTGAACCTCACCACATACATTGGATTGGTGCCAAGAATCTATTAAGATATCTTTGTGGCACAATTACATATGGGTCAAGATACACTGTCGGAGATGTGAGACTACTTGGATACATTGATCTTGATTAGGTAGGCAGTGTGGTGGATCGTAAGAGCACTTTTGGGTGTTGTTTCTCCTTGGGATCTGCTTCGATATCCTAGATGAGCAGGAAGCATAAGTTGGTGGCTCTGAGCACAGCTGAGGCAAAGTATATTGCTACTAGCATGGCCTCCTGTGAGGCAGTCTGGTTGCAAAAGCTCTTCAATGAGCTGTTTGTATTTACATTAGATACCACCGTGATCCGATGTGATAACTAGAGTGGGATTTATTTTTCAGAGAATCCCATATTTCATGATCGCTCCAAGCATATCGATATCAGGTACCACTATATTCGAGATATGGTGCAGCGGGGAGCTATAAGGCTCCAACATATTTGTACAGATGGATAGGTCATCGACATTTTAACAAAGCCCTAGGGAAAGGTCAAATTTTTGACTTTCCGAGAATGACTTGGTGTCATTCAGAAAGCCTCTCATGAGGGTCCTGTATGATGTATTGAGCTCTGGGAGCTCTGGGGGGCGCGAGGTACTTCTTGGAGCGACATATGACCATAGGGTGACTCACCATCCCCTGGTGGTGTACGTGTACAGGGTAAAAGAATCAAAACTTTCCTTGTGATACCTCGTGGCGACTATGTAGCAGGATGATTAGTTCTCCTGTGAGGTCTGGATGATGTGTTCTCCATGACGATTATGTAGTAGGATTATTAGTTCTCCTGTGAGGCCTGGATGATGTGTTCTCCATGGCGATTGTGGACAGGATGATTCGCTCTCCTGTGGACAGGATGATTTGCTCTCCTGTGGACAAGATGATTCGCTCTCTTGTGGGACAAGATGATTCGCTCTCTTGTGGGACAAGATGATTCGCTCTCTTGTGGGACAAGATGATTCGCTCTCCTGTGGATAGGATTGATTAGTTCTCTTGTCGAGGCATCCTACCCATGTAGTCTGGGACTCATGGGAAGTACCTCTCATCTGATCAATGAGCAGGGAAATGAGGATAGGGACCATAGTAGTACCGATGGATGCATCACTATATCTACCGTACTCCCTATGCTAGGATGACCTTTATTGATCTAGGATCAATGATACTGGTCTGGGACCAGTGGTAGGAGTTGTACCCACTATGACATTGACTTCGGGTCGGTTGAGACTGGTCTCGGACCAGTGGTACATACTTTGAGACTGACTTTAGGTCAGTGAAGGACTGGTCTTGGACCAGTGGTAGGAGTGGTACATACTATGACGCTGACTTCGGGTCAGTTGAGACTAGTCTAGGACCAATGGTACACACTCTAAGACTGACTTTGAGTCAGTGGAGGATGATACTGGTCTAGGACCAGTGGTAGGAGTTGTACTCACTATGACGCTGACTTCGGGTTGGTTGAGACTAGTCTGGGACTAGTGGTACATACTCTGAGACTGATTTTGAGTCAGTATGATGCATCCTCGATCATTTCTTCTTCTTCATAATTCAAACAAAAGCAAAGCATAAAAGAACAAAGTAGAGCAGAACAAAACAAAGCAAAGCATAGCAGAACAGAGCAGAGCAGTGCAGATCAGTATAGGGCAGAACAGAACAGAGCAGAACAATACAGATCAGTACAAGGCAAAACAAGACAAAGAAGAAAAAGAAGAATAGAGCAGAGCAGGGCAAGGGTCAAGTTGTATAGGGCAGAGCATTTGATGGATGAATAGTAGCAATCGACAGACAGATTGCAAATGGAGTTCTCCCTAGTTGAGAGGGAGTGTTAAATTTGGCAAATAGGGCCAAAATCCATGTGGGTCATCTAATTCCTGGCTAATAATATTTTTATTAGATTCCTCTTGTTGAGAGGTGTAGGATTGATCTAAAGATCATCTGATTCTGATAATTATTTATGGAGATATGAATTTATTTTGATTATGGAATAATTATCAAGCCGACCAGCAACCCATGTAGGCTCAGAAGCTCGACAGTCGCATCTATTCAATTATCATCAGATGTGTATAAATACAGGAGTACTTTTCCTCATTTGGACTCACTCAACTCATCACATCTCTCTCTCTCTCTCTAGCGCAGTAAAGAGGCTCTTCTCTCCTACGCAGTAGGTGACTCTTCTCTCACACATGTGGAAGGAAGGTGCAAAACTTGAAGCTACAACTGTAGATCCAAAGTTTGACAAGCATTGACAATCAAACCTCCTCCTCTGAACTGTGTTGTAGGTGTACCTAGACCTCCTCTGAAGGCCGCATTTTTTGGTGATGGAATCAAGCCGATCCGATGGTCGGTTTGTGAGATATCGACTGCCCTAGTTTTGATGATGAAGCTGCTAATGCTGATGCTGCTGATCTAGGGTTTGCTACTGCTAATATAAATAATATTTTTGTACTATTTCTCTCTGCTGAATTACTAAAGATAAAAGAAGATTTGATCAAAGGGTTTCCCCATATTGGGGTTTGTCCCTGGCTAGCCACCACATCTTGTGTCTCTTGTCTTGGCTTGTTTTCTGTCGATCGTTTAATGTTCTATCTACACTTTACTTTATGTACATGTGATTGCTAATCTGTGGACAATAATAAGAAAGATAAGTAAACTGCTATAAGCATAGAACATACCACAACTTAACAAGATAATAGATGAGATGGTGCAATCTACCGAACTTCATGGCAGAAATAAATACATGCAAATCAAAGGGATATTCTATGAGCAAAATTTATTGAGGTAGAGTGCACTGGGAGAATTAGGAAGGAAATGGCCTTCAGAATCCGCCAAAAATATGCCCCCTTACTTAAGTGTAAGGGTAATCAGGGCTAGACATGGCTTCCATGATGTCCTCATTAGATTGGAAGATGGGTGAATGGGAGGAAGACTGACTACATGTTGCAACGACGTTACCTGGAGCATCAACCTAAGAAATAAGGTTCACATATGCATCATCTGGAATGGTAAATGATGAGTTGGTAGATGGAGGATCTATAGATGTTGAGACCTGAGATTCTATCGAAAGAGGTTTGGTAGAAGCGCGCGCAGAAACCTCAGAAAGGTTTGGCTGCGAGGAACTAAAGGATGATGATAGGTAAAGGATATGGCCTATGGTGTCCATCATCTCGACATCGGGGAAAGGGATCACGATGGTGGGACTAGAGTCCCACTGTTCTGGTTGACTAGGAGTACCATAATCCACGGGTAGAGGAGTAGGTGTTCCACTACGAGTGGTCTCGTATTCACAAAGAGCTTCAAGGCAATCGTGAAATTCATTGAGATCACAATGAAAATGGGAATAGTGACCATGATGATCACACAAGGCACAAGGGTGATTTGTGTGTAATGTTTTGAGTTTCTTGGGTGGACCAGGCAAGTTAACATGGACTTCACAAATATTTGACTCAGGGAATGTTTCATGAACCAAAGGTTTGAGTTGAGGAAGTTTAGGAAAATTATTGGTGGTGTGCCCAACAACTTTACACAAAGTGCATGAAGGTGATGGCTTTGGGGCCTTAGGGGCTAGAGGAGCTTGGGAATCCTTGTCCTTAGGTTATTTCCTCTTAGCTTTGCCCCCTATCCAAATTCTTTTGCAATAGGAGTGGGTTCCTATTGAGGTTGTGATGGAACTGAAGCAACAGCAAGGGTCGTAGGGACTGGTTGAACTAGGGTCAAATCATGATAAGGTCTTAGCTAACCAGGTAGAATGCTTGCAAGGGGATCTATGTACCATACTAGGATCCCAAAATTCATGTTAGGAAGAATCAACGAAGCCATGACAGGGATAGAAAATACTCCTGGAGGGGGAAATAAGAAAGGTATATAGCCTGCAAGTTAATGTCCAGACGGAATAGCTCTTGGATGGTTGATACCTAGAGGAATAGTTCCTAGTGGAAACATAGGAGAGACACCCACAAACGGAGGAGGTCCTGGAGGGGTGGATCCAAAGGGCTCAGCTGGGATGGAAACAACAGGGTGCTGAGGAGCTAGTTGTTGATCGAATGTACCAGACTGCTTGAGAGCAACCCATGACGCTTGTAACATGCAAACACTCATAGAGTTAGGCTCTGAGATGGGAGGGGGAGGACCAGGGAAAGCACCCAATAATGAGGAATCCTTATAGACTCTGGGTGAAACACTGGTAAGAGGGGTTGGAGACTACTTATCTGAAATAGACGAGATAATGGACTCGGGGGGGGGGGGGGGGGTCACAGACGTCGGCTCGTAGTAAGTCAACTGATCGATGGTAACGATCTTCCCTTCATGAGGGAAGCACATCTTACGAAACACCGCAGACGCAACGACTGACATGGCATATGTGTAACTACAACCTAAGAGAATGTTGTAATCCAAAGGGGCATCAATAACCTTAATGTTGACATGGAAAATCTTGCTTGCAAGGGTCACTGGACAGTTGCGGTACATGCCAAGGGGTTGGGAAGAGTGTCCATCCCAAGCACACGGAGTGATGGTGGAGGGAGACAACTTAGGTGACTTAAGTTGTTTCCAAATAGTAGCGAACATCACACAGGTGGATGCACCTTTGTCAATAATGCATCGGGAGATGATGGCATTATGGATGCGAATTGGTATCTGGAAAGCAACAGATGAAGGAAGTGGGAGATGTTCTGATGTATCAACTGGGAAGACAATCAAACAATTTTTAGAAGGATCTACTGTGCCCAAAGTAGTTAGTAGAGATTTATTTTGAGATGGGCACGACTGGAGTATTTCCAGCATCAACATGGTGGGAGTTGATTACACCAAGTCGTCTACTATACTATATGTATGGGAAACTTAGTTAGAAGTTGTGTTATGGTGTAATGTTCCCTTTAGGATCTTGGGAATTGCCTCAACTTTAGGTTGAGGGATTTGTAGTGGACCATTTGGTTTCGTAAGAGGCTCAGCATATGATTTGGTTTTGGACTCAGTGGCAGACAAATTTGATGGTTTGTCATATTTATGCGACCGCGTTTGCAGGTCGATATCAAATGGGTTAACCTCATCAGAATTCATTATAAGGAGCTGATAGTCACCGGGACGAGAAGGTTGGGGGGGATGGGTTCCTTGACCTAGCTAAGGTTGAGCATCAACAAATCCTTACTGAGGGAAAGGATTTGTAAGCACTTTCGGTTGAGATGGCACAGGATTCTGAGGTGATTGTTGACCTCTAGAAGCTGCTTGAGCTTCCCACATTTGGCGCATCTGAGGTAAGAGAGGACACTCGTGTGTATAGTGGACATGTACACCACAACATGCACAAGGCTTGTTCATACAAATATCCTTGTTCTGCTTGGGATGGATGCCTTGTTTCTGGTTGTTGGTGTTAGGCTGGTTCCCCTGGGGTTCACTAGGTTGGTTACCTTGATTACCCTGGTTACCCTTGTTACCTTTCCCCTTATTCTTTTTCTTTGAATTTTGTGGATTGGTCGCACTCTGTTGTTCAAACAGTTGACCCTAAGGGGGTGGTGGTTGCTGGGACTGAGGATGCATAGGAGGCTGCGGTGCTAATGCTTGAGGGGCTGGAGGACTCGGCTGTGCATAAGGAGGAGCAACAGTTTGGTAGACAAGTTGGGGCCTTGAAAACATGTTGCTAGCAGGAGGGGCATGAGGGTTAGAGGAATTGGTCCTCCCTGCAGATAGCCATAACTTTGCTGAGTATATGGCGAAGGGTGTCAAAGGGTTCCAACGATACTGTCGATGGCATGAGATGACCCTGGTGCATTGGCACTTCCAGGATGAGGGAGGTATGGAATGACGATATAGACATAACTAGATTGCGCATAAATAAGGTCATATCTTAGAGCGGTTTGGAGAGCTTCTTCCTCGGTTTGAGGAAAATGGGACGTGACATCTTTTCCAATGGGTGTTAAAAGGCTCCTAAGAAACCAATCTAGATAGACATGGTCTTCGAAGGGCGGGGCATGACATGTGCTCCTCCTTCTACGCCACTCTTGAACATGGTCGGAAGGGCAAGTGGCAAGGACTGACGGAATGAGGTCAATATCTTTGTACGAGTGTCATACCGGAGAGGTAACTTGAAATATGAGAGGAACACTTTAGCAAGCACCAGGAAACTGGATTGAGATGCAGCGGGTTGGTCTACATACCATTTTGCAGTGTCTTCGGTGAGCGCGCAGTGGAAGAGTTGAAGACGAATGGAGTCATCGGTAATGGAGTTGGATGAACACCACATGTGGAAGGATCGAACATGGTTGGTAGGATCCTCTCTAGCATTACCCTCAAACTTTGGGATGTTTGAGGGAAGCTTAGTCAACAGAGAAGGCCAACCAACATCGCAGTGTATGCGGTCATTTATCGACTGGCTAAAATCTGGTAGACTTAACCCAACCATAAAAGGGAGCATGGGGGCTACCATAATGGTTCTTGAGACTGTTCCGCTTAATGTGACCACCGGGATAGAATCTGAGCCAACACCAGGTTGGGTTCCTACACCAACTATGGGTTCAAACATGGTGACGATATGCAGTGAAGGAGGCTTAGAGTCAGATGAGGAATCTGATGAACCAAGAGAAGAGTTAGTATGGGGACTCGGAGGGCTATGAACACGAACCAGACAGGGAGGGGAAATATGCCCAAGTGGAAACTGGGGGTGAAGGCCTAATAGTCTTTGTGACAAACGCCTTGGTGGCACAATGGTGATAAGACACATGTGACACGAAAATGGTGAAGGGAGATCAATAATATGCCTTTGTCTCAATGAGGGGAGACAAATTTATTAAACAAAGTGCCCCTTTCTTAAGGCGTGCTTGGCGATGTAAACCAAGCACCCTTTTCTTAAGGCGTGCTTGTATGTGAGTGTCTTTATTGATTAAGCCCAGATCGTGTTTGTAAAAAAGAAAAAAGCTTGTTGAAAATAAACTGAAATTCACATCAGAAAATGAACAACAAAATAATTAACTAAACCCCACCCAAATTGGGTTTGCAAACACTATGCTGGTTGGTGGCTAAATCGATGGAAAATACACTAAAACAGTCAAGAGATATAAATGTCGGTGTGACTGGGATCAAGTGACACTAAGTTGCTGGAAAGTGGTGCAGTAATAGCAAAAAACCAGAGAGGAAGATCGCTGCAAAAAGATAGGGAGATGGGTGAAACACCTAGGGCAACCGATGGGACCCTAAGGCCAATGACCAAACAAGTTGTAATGTGAAACTATGGATGGTGACAACCTATCTTTACATATGAAACGGAAGGGTACAGATCTGGAAAACATGGTTGAAAGTGTTGCAGAAAATCAGACTACTCACTCAGCTAAACTCCTCCTATAAAGGTGGAAGCGTACTAGAAACCTTGAGGGGGATAAATTTCAATTTGACGAGTAAAACAGAGTAGATCAAGGCCTAAGTGGGATGGGATAGAGGTCAAACAACCTAGTAGATAGCTCTCGGAAAAACCCATAAACAAATATGAGAAAAACCCAAAAACCGAAAAATTGCAGGTACTGACCTGTTTTAAGGTGAGATCACACTTTTTGGGCTGAAAGGTGCGCTCTGCCCTCCAAATCGCACTTTTTGGACTCAAAAGTGGGATTTATGCTTTGTGATCCCTGGTCAGAAAATCTTGAAAAAAACTATCGCCTTTGTCGTGGCTGATTCTTGTGACCTGTGGAAAAGACCAAAAAGCTTGCGGAAGTCAGAAATTTAACAAATATAGTGTTAAAAATCTAGGAAACATTAAGAGACTTCAAAAAAATAAGAAACCCTAAGTTGAAAACCGAAGGTCACATAGGTTTCTGGATCTGAAGTATAAAACCCAGCGAAGTCACCAATTTTGTTGTAGTGTTTTCTTCTCAAAGATGTATGAAAAGAACCCACTTAAGATTTTGGATGAAAAACAATCTCAACAATATAAATGGTTTCTAAACATTGTAGATCTGCAGTAATTGATAGAAACAAAACCTGCCAAAATTCTGATCTATGCCACAATCATAGTTAAACAACAAAAAGAAATAGTAATAACTCCAATCATCCAATGGAAACCAGATTTACAAAGAATAGATTTATTATAACACCTCTGAAGGGAACAAATAAATGTTACCAGTCCCCCTCTATGGGATGGGTTCTAGGCCATCCTCAAACGTCTTTATCTTGTGTAGAGTGTCTCTCCTCTATAATGTGTAAACCAAACAAAAATATGGTGTGCGACAATAAAAATGTTCAGAGTTACAACAATGAGTGCAACAATGAAAATAATCAAAAGTGAATAATGAATGGAAAACCCTTCTATTTGTAACAAAATATTGAGTTATCCTGGAATAATAAGCAATAATAAAATATTATTAACCCCATTCTTGGAATAACCAGTTGGAATATTTTATTATATTTGGTTAGGAGGGAAAAAGTATTCAAACTTTTATTTAGAAATAATAAATAAATAAATGATTTATTTATCATCTCAAGGAATTGGTTAAGGAATAATAAACAAATAATGATTTATTTCATTATTCCTTAGGGATTTAGTCAAATTTGAAAAAGAATAATAATTAATTAGTGATTAATTAATTATTCTTAGAGAAAAATAAGATAATTAATAATTTATCTGTTGATTTTTCATAATTGGGTCAAATATGACAAGGAATAATAATTGAACAATGGTTTAATTAATTATTCCTAGAATAAAATCAAATAAATAGTGATTTATTTAATTATTCTTCATGGGTTTAACTATAAAATACTTAACAAAGGTGGTTTATTAAGTAATTTCTCACAGTGAAAGCAATTTTACTATGGTAAAATTGGCTTTACATTGTGTACTTCGATCCATGTAGTAAATTAGGCTAGATGATCATTTTTTTGGTGATAATAGAAGCCATCCCACCAAGATCAAAGGTCCACCTTTAACAGCCTAAGAAATGAAGGAAGGCTACCTCCAAGGAAGAATATGACATCAATTCAAGTCTATCTTAATAGGTATCAATCAATCTTTCTTGGTCATTGCTTTCATTGTAAAAACTTTGACCATCAAGATAAGCATTATAAAACTAATAAGGATAATGGTTCAAGATATAAGACCAATCATCAAAGAAAGCCACGTAGCTTAAAAACACAGGGACAGATCAATACTTACAATTCATTTGATCCTTTTGCTAAGTATGATCCTATTTGCTCAAAATGCAATAATTTTGGCCATGATACACAAAATTGTTCATCCAAAAGTGAAGAAACCACTACTGATAAATGTGGTCTAGCTTTACATGCACATAGTGATGAAAATCAATGGTTTTTTGATAGTGGTTTCTCAAGACACATGACATGTGACCAAAAGAAGTTCATGACATTAAATAAAAATGATGTAAATGTATCTTTTGGAAGTGGATCTGCCAAAATTGCGGGAAAAAGAACTATTTCTCTTGTTAATGGAAAGGGAAAAGCCCAAAATGCATTACTGATGGAAGGACTCAAACACAATCCTTTAAGTGTCAGCCATATTTGTGACCAAGGGCATAATGTTGTCTTCAATACTGAAAATTGTCAGATAAGGAATTACCCCTCAGGAAAACATGTGGAAAAAGGAGTTAGAACACCAGACAATGTATATATCCTGAGTTAAATTCAAGAAGATAGATGCTATATAAGCCGAGAAAATGAAAATTGGTTATGGAACAAACGATTAGGGAATCTAAGCTTTGATAACTTGGTTAATATCAACAAAACAAATGCAGTAAGGGGCGTTCCAAAAATTTTCAAGCTAGATCAAGTCATGTGTGGTCCATGCCAACATGGAAAACAAACTAGAACCTGCTTCAAGACTAAGGAGATCTCAACATCAAAAAGATCATACATGCTGATTTATGTGGACCAACTATAACTCCAGCTCTACAAGGTGAAAGGTACTTTTCTCTATTTGTTGATGACTATACTAGAATGATGTTGGTATACTGTATAAAGTTGAAATATGAATCATTTGGGTGTTTTAAGAATTTCAAAGCCCTTGTGGAAAATGAAAAAGAATAAACAATCAAGTGTCTTAGAATAGATAGAGGAGGATAATTTACTTCCAAGGAATTTGATGATTTATGTAATCTACATGGAATCAAAAGAGAACTTTCCATAGCTAGAACTCCTAAAAAAATGGAGTAGTGGAAAGAAGAAATAGAACCGTGCAAGAAATCGGAAGAAAAATGTTACTAGCAGCTGATTTACAAGATAAGTTTTGGAGATAAGCAATTGGTGTAGCAGTGTATACTTTGAATAACATCCAACTAAAACCAAATAATGACAAAAATCCATATGAATTATGGAAAGGAAGACCTACTTTGGTAAAATACTTCAATTTTTTTTGAAGTAAATGATTTATGAATATCAATGATGACTCACCAGGAAAGTTTGATTCTTGGTTTGATGAAGGAATATTTCTTAAATATTATGCAAGGAGCAAGGCATATAAATTCTACAATAATTGACTATGAAAGATAATAAAAAGCATTTATGTGAAGATTGATGAGGCACTCCCAGAAAAATAAATTGAAGTATGTGGAGAATATTCTTTCCCTAAATATTTCGAAGAAGATACAACAAAAGAAGAAAAAGATCAAGAAAATCAAAAGGAACCATCTCAGACTCCAGCAAAAGTAAAGTTTGTTCAAAAGCACCATCCGAAAGAACAAATTATTGGGAATACAGATGATGGAGTACAAACTCAAAGAAGGATGACTAATACACCAAGGAAAGATGATGTTGCCTTACTATCTATGATAGAACTAGAAAACTTTCCTCAAGCGAGTAAGGACCCTCATTAGGTAAAAGAAATGGAAGAAGAAATGTCCCAAATAAAAAAAAATGAAATGTTGGAACTTGTACCTTGTCCAAAAGATAAAAATATAATTATAACCAAGTGGGTGTTCAAAAACAAACTGAATGAAGATGGACAAATCATTAGAAATAAGGCAAGGCTTGTTTGTAAAGATTATTCACAAATAGAAGGAATAGAATTTGAAGAAACCTTTGTGCCTGTAGCTTGTATGGAGGCTATAGCAATGTTTTTGGCATTTTCTTTCTCAAAAGGATTCAAAGTTTATCAAATGGATGTGACATCTGCATTTCTAAATGGTGATCTAAAAGAAGAAGCTTACATGGAGGAACCAGAAGGGTTCGACCTAGCAAAAGGAAAATACTTTGTATGCAAGTTGAAAAAGGCACTATATCGATTAAAACAAGCTCCTTGATATTGGTACGCAAGATTGGATCATTATCTACAACAACAAGGCTTCAAAAAGAGAGTGGCAGGAAGCAATCTCTACATGAATATGGATGAAGAAAAACTACTAGTCACTCTTGTAGATGTTGATGATCTGATTTTTTGAAGCAATGATGATGAGATGAGCCATGAATTTGCTCAAAATATGTCGAAAGAGTTCAAAATTTCAGTGATTGGTGAGTTGTCTTATTTCCCTGGACTACAAGTAACTCAAACTACAACAAGTATGTTCATATCTCAAGAAAAATACCTTAAAGACCTGCTTAAAAGGTATGGGATGGAAGAATGTGCACCTATGAGCACACTGATGACCACAGATTGAAAATTGAGAGAAGATGATGAATCCCCCTCAGTATATGCAACGCTTTATAGGTCCATAATCAGAGCTCTCCTATACTTAACTGCTACAAGACTGACATTATTCAACCAGTAGGAATGGTGGGAATATTCAAATCAGCTCCTAAGAAATCTCATTTGTTGGTTGTAAAGAGAATCCTCAGATACTTGAAAGGTACTTATGATTTTGGTCTATGGTATCCCAAAAGCACTACTCTTATTGTGACAATTTACATCGATGTTGATTGGCCTGGAATCATAGATGATTGAAAAAGTACCAGCAGAAATGCTTCTTCATGGGAGATTTTCTAGTATCTTGGCTCAACAAAAAGAACTTCTATATCTCTCTCCATAGCTGAAGCTAAATATATAGTTGTTGCAAACTGTTGTGCACAAATATTGTGGATGAAGGAAGCATTAAAAGATTTCAACATAGATACTAATCAACCAATCACCATCTAATGTGACAATACTAGTGCCATCAGTCTTTCAAAGAATCCAATAATGCTGTCAAAGACCAAACATATTCCAATAAAATACCACTTTCTTCATGAACAAGTTGTTGAACAAAATGTCAAGTTGGAATATGTAAACTGAACGGAGAAAATTGCGGATATCTTCACAAAACCTCTACCACAACAAGCATTTGGACATATTCGCCAAAAGATGGGGGTCATTACTCTTGCATCAAATTAAGAGAACACATTGACTAGAGTAGAAGCATCATGATAGGGGGAGTACTTTGGCACCCCATTTTCCATTGATGCCAAAGTGGGAGAGATTATAGAAAGGAGAGGATCCAAGAAAAGGAGCATATTTCCATCAATGACAAAGGGAGAGATTGTTGAGATATCAGCGTGGTCATTGATGTCCATAAGGATTGAATATATATATATATATATATATATATATATATATATATATATATATATATATATATAGACATAATAGAAGCAATAGACCCAAGGAGTAGACCTAAGGAGTAAGAGGAGGAAAGAAATCAGAAGTCATCAGAAATCCATTGGAAGCCATCAGAAAGCCATTGGCAGCCAAAGGAAAGCTATTGAAAGTCAAAAGCAGGAGTAATGAGCCAAGATCCAAGAGAAGCAGTCTATCAGAAGCCATTGGAAGCCAAGAATAGGAGCGACGAGCTAAGATCCAAGAGAAGAAGTCCATCAGAAATCATAGAAGAGAGAAGCCACAAGCACGAAAAGCCAAGGAGAATCAGATCCGTGAAAAGATCACATATGCCCAAGAGTAAGAGCTTAAGGGAAGAAATAGTGGTATCAGAGGAGAAAAGAGAAACATATCAGTGAACCACATCAAAGAATCATATATAGGCTTTATTATGTGTTACCACTCAAAAACCTCGATCTTCGATCTCTGATCTCTAATCTCCAACTCCGATCTCCGATCTCCGATTTGAATGGGACCTTCGATATCCAAGCTACTGATATGTAGACCTGATAAATTTATTGTAACAACATCAATGTAATATCACATCTGAAATATCACAATTTGTTAAAGCCTTGTCACATTGAAACCTCCGATTTCGATATGAGTTATGGACCTGATTGGTCCATTATAACACACCCTAATGTAATATCGCATCCTCCGTATCAAAACTTTCATATCACAAGTTTTGAAGCCTTGTCACGTTGAAACCTCTGATTGCGATATGTATTGTGGACCCGATTTCTCCATCATAACATGACTTAATATAATATCTCATCCATCGTATTGCAAGTTTTGAAGGGATGAACTATTAAAATCTCTGATTACGATATAGTTGTGGACCCAATTAGAAGTATCAAAACACATTTATTGGAATATCGCATTTTCTATGTTAGAAGTAGGGGCGATATGTGTTAGAGGAATATCGGCGATGTTGATATCATAGGATAGAGCATGTGCACAACTTGAAAACTTCTAATATTCATGAAGTTGTTGTAACACCCTCCTCATATATCTACCTAAGTAACCATGCCAACCAAGATAAACATATGATGAGAGGCTACTATAATTGGATTCGACCTCCTATGTGACCTTAAGGAAGTGGAATCGACTGAAACATCACACACAGTCATCCAACATCAGCTTCAGAAAACTCAAGAGACATTACAGCCACTTAGACAGCATGTCCCTGGGTCCCACTGATGTTCTAGATCTCTTAGGACACATTTTCTCTCATGATATAAGCAAGGGAGCGACCACCCAAAGTCGCTTCCACAATCTTGCCTACTAGTGACAAGAGACCAAAGTTTCCAGTTCTATGCCAGCGACCCCGAGATTTAAGCCACTTTTTCCGGCCCAAAGCCCAGGTCGTTGCCCATAATGGAGTGATAGCTTAAAATCAGTAAAAGTACAGGGAAACAATGATGCAAAAGCATTAAGATGAACAAGACCTTAACCAGACCCCTACTAGCGATGACATACATTTCGTCAAACATATCATCAACATGTAACCTACAGGTGTAAACAATAGAATTAAGTGTAGGGATCTCATACTTATCTGAGAATCCCTATGAACCATTGTTCCCTCATGTCATTTACTACATAATCATATATTAGGTCATAGACACATTTTCCATTCATATACAAGTAAAAATATGCTGAGAGTCATACATAGTTGCTGTCATAGAACATACATGTAACCAGCATAATAGGAACATGAATCTCATAAACATATCAGCCATAAAATCTACATACACATCAATACATTTACACAAAATTAAGGGAATGAATTTCTCATTAATGAATGTAATAAACCAACCAGAGATGGTACTAACATGTTCCACCTGACCATAGATTGGCTGAGCCAAGTCTCTCTTCATCCAATCACTCCCGTCCCATGTTCCAAGCATGAATGTGGGACTCAAATGAAAAGAACTCAACTAGGAATACCAAAACTAAACCACCTCACCCTCATCAATAGAAACCAATATTTATCATAATCCATCTTGGATCACTAGGCCAACACAATGAACACATCATAATAGGATTTACTATGATCTCCACCTGATCACTAGGCCAAAAAAGCATGGATGCCACCAGATTTCGCCACCCATACCATGAGGAATTTTCCTGTCTCCTAGTCTCTTAGGCTTTACCACAATCCAAACCTGCATCACAAGGCCCTAATCAGAGACCCACTCTCCAAGATTTCCCAAGATTACTAAGCCCAACCGAGAGAAAACGACCTCTTGGATTTACTATATATCCTTTCATTCATCGGAAAGGATTCCTAAGCCCACTGAGGCAACACAATCTTGGCTTTATTGCAACCCACAGTGTGGCTCAGGGGTCACTAGGTCAGTGGCTTTACCATGATCCACAGTCCGGTTCAAGGACCACTAGGCCATGTGCTCTATCATTTGTAGATCCACCCAACTCAGCTTCGAATCGATCCACCAATCCAGCTCAACCAAAACATGAGAACCCTAACACATCATGACTATCCGGAAATGGAAAGGCTAGGATAAAAGCACAGTTACACCTGGAAAAACCCATGCCACAATAGAAAAATAACCACATGTAATACTATGCATGCCAAGTCTAGCAAGGAAAATACATATGTAAGTCAATACCTGCAATGAAGCTTGCTATAGCTACTTGATCCTACCTTTCCCTGCTTGATCTTTGCTTCCTCTTGCCTTCTTTTCCTTTCTTGATCCAATGCCAAAATGCTCCAAGAAAACTCTGTGTCCAAGAGTATGAGAGAGAGAGAATAATGAGAGAGCTCCAAAGCTAAACTAAAAAAGGTTACCAATTGATCCTCATAAGCCTTTTTATGGATGAGGCCTCTATTTTCTTCATTTTCCATTATTTTTCTTCATTTTCCTCCTCACATGCAACCTATGACCTTTCACCTCCTTTTTCTCCTAATTTCCATTATTTTCATAAGTAAATGTGCCAAAAATGCCATTTTTCCTTTCCAAAGCTTTAGCCATTTCCTTTTCCAATTTCCTTAGCCATAAACAACCAAATCAACACCCACTAGGATGCCTTGGCCAACATTCAACTTGGAATAAGTGTCCCATCGACTGTGGTTATTGTTTTAATTGTTATTACATGGAATTTTCACCAGGGCTGTTACAGAACCCTCCCCCATGGGGGACACCATCCTCGGTGTTATACCACACCAAGACCTCAGAAAAATCGCTAAAAAGAAAGCATACTTCTCATGGAGCTTTATATCATAGCTCGAAGCAGTATTTACAATGATCACCCTGCTGAGAAGAAACCAACATAACAACATAATAACATGACAACATGACATCATACCGCATAGTGGAGCCTTATAAATTATCTCATGGCGATATTTACATTCATATACATATGTACATATAGGAAAATCATCAAAACATATACCAAAGCATGTACCAAAATCACACCCAAAAACACCAAATCAAAACTTCTTTGCCTCAACTGGAAAACAAAGAAGGATACATAGCCTACATCTAATCTTCCATCTCCCATGTAGCTTCATCAGGCCCAAAGTGCTTCCACTACACCTTAACTTGCTCGATTGCTCGGTTCTAGAGCATGAGCACCTTTTTCTACAATTTACATTGAGGCTCTGGCTGGAATTATCCATCTGGTTCCACCTGCAATACAGACCAATAAATCACATGATCAACATCCTTAACATACTTCTTAAGCAAAGATACATGGAAAACATCATGGACTTTCACTGTCGAAGGTAGTGCAATTCAATATCCTACTGGACCAATCCTTTCAATGATACTGAAGGGTCCACAAAATCATGGTTCCATATTGGCACATGATCCAATCCGCAAGGAGCTCATTATTTGGTTTGATGCACAAGTACACCTTTTCCCCAACCTGGGACTCCTTGAACAAGTTGTTTCTATCTGTATAACTCTTATGGCTATCCTGTTTTTCCTTTAGATTCTTCTTGATCACCTGCATTTCATGTTCCATGTCTGCCAACATATCTGGTCCAATCAATACCCTGTTAATCGGATCACTTAAATTGATGGGAGTGTTACAACTTCACCCATACAATGCCTCAAAAGGACTCATCCTCAATGAATCCTGATAATTGTTGTTGTATGTGAACTCTACCAAAGGGAGATACTCTTCCCACTTCCATTGTTGATGCATCACATACATCCTCAACATGTCCTCTAATATCCATTTGACACTCTTTGTTTGTCCATCTATCTACAGATGATAAGTTGTGTTGAAAGCCAACTCTGTGCCCAAACCTGCAAATAACTCCTTCCAAGACTTGGAAGTGAACTTTGCATCCCTATCTGACACAATCTTATTTGTAACATCATGCAGTCTAACCACATCGTTGATGAATACCTGTGCTACATCACTATCTGAGAATGTATACTTCACTGGAATGAAGTGTACAACCTTTGTCAGTCTATCCACAATTACCATAATGGAATCATGTTGTTTCACTGTCTTAGGCAACCATGTGATGAAATCCATTGAAATAACCTCCCATTTCCACTCTGGAATCGCTATCAACTGTAGCATTCCACCTGGATGTTTACACTATGTTTTGACTCGCTGATAGTTGAAACACCTCACCACAATCTCTGCTACACCCCTCTTCAGATTTGGCCAATAATAAAATTTATTCACCGATATCAGTGTCTTTTGATAACCTGGGTGACCTGAATATGATTTCACATGAAACTCCCTCAAGACCACCTTCTTGAGATCATTGTTATCTGGTACATATATCCAGTCTCTAAAGCTGACCAATCCATCCGTTGTAAGACAATAATCCATACCCTACGCACCTGCACTTGTGCCTGTACCTATACTACTACCTATACTTGTACCATTACATGTACCTGCACGTGCACCTTTACCTATACATGTAATATCACTTGTACCTATACCAGCATCCTGTTATAACTTGTGCACAATCTCCATAGACCTGACATCCTATTGACCTGCCTGCAAGATTTAGTCTTGTAAGTCTATCCCATAGGAGCTCATAGCTGCCAAGTGATTTACCTGTACCTACTTGCTACGAGCATCTACCACCCTGTTCTCTTTACACTTGATGTTCCTAATCTCAAAATCAAACTCGCTGATCGTGGCCAACCATCTAGCCTTTTTGGCATTCAGATTCGGTTGGTCAAAAAAATACCTCAACCCAATATGATCACTCATAAGTACAAACCTCCTGCTAAGAAGATAGTGTCTCCTCATCTTCAATGCATTTATGATTGCTGCTAACTTAAGATCATGTGTTGGGTAGTTCTACTCATGCTTGCATAGTTTTCAAGACTCATAGCACACCACCTATCCATCTTGCATAATGACTCCACCAAGCCCTCTCTTGCAAGCATCTATTCATACCACAAACACTTTGTCCAGATCTATAATATGTAGCACTGGTGCATGTCTCAACAATTGCTTAAGTTGCTCAAATCTAGACTCACACTCCTATGTCCATTCAAACTTCTTACCTTTCCTTTGAAATGATGTGATAGGATAAGAAATCTACGATAAATTCCTAATGAACCTCCTGTAGTAGCTTGCAAAACCCATGAAAGATCTCATCTCGTCCATGCTCTTAGGAGCTAGCCACTCCATGATGGCCCTTACTTCTCTAGATATACTACAATACTCTCCTTGGAGACCACATGTCCCAAAATGTACCTCACTCTAAAAGAAACTACACTTGTTGAGCTTAGCATGCAACTAATGTTCCCTTAACAACCTCAACATTGTTTCTAAATGCTCGACATGCGCTTCCTCATTTTTAGAATATACCAGTATATAATTAATGAACATAATAACAAACTTATCCAAATATGGAAGCAACACATAATTCATCAAACACATAAATGTAACTGGAGCATTAGTTAAGCAAATGGAACAACAAGAAACTCAGAGTGCCCACACATGGTCCTGAACGCAGTCTTGTAAATGTCCTCCTCTTTGATGTGTACTTAATGGTATCTGGATCTCAAGTCAATCTTCGAGAACACTGCTACTCCCTTTAGATGGTCAAACATGTCATCAATCCTCGGCAAAGGATACCTGTTCTTGATAGTCACTTTGTTCAGCTTCCTGTAATCAATCCATAATCTGAGAGTACCATCTTTCTTCCTCACAAACAATACCAGTTGCGCCCCAAGGTGATACACTTGGCCTAATGTATCCCTTGTCTAACATTTCCTTCGACTGTAGCTTTAACTCAACTAACTCAGGTGTGCTCATCCCGTAAGGTGATTTTGATGTTGGAGTTTCCCTTGGAACTAACTCATTAGAAAATTCTACCTCCCTATGAGGTGGCAACTTTGTAATGTCCTTAGGAAATTCATCTTGAAACTACTACAAAACTGGGTACATGTTCAACACATCTGCATCCTCAACGTCCTTACCCTTATCACTATAAATGTGTACTGCAAATAACATACACTGCTTCCTGCGGCTATGCTTTTCTTGCATAGTTGTCACCATCCTAACTGATGTGGATTTCTTCTTACCATGCAAGACTCTTTGTTCCCCATTTTCATCAACACACTCAATGGATTTTTCATAGCAGTCTACCTAGGTTCTATGAAGATACAACGAATCCATGCCCAACAACATATTGCATGATCCCAACGGTAATACATTTAAATGTGAGGCAGTAGGAATACCATTTAAATCAAATGCGTAAGTTCTTATCCAATGATGAACTTGCTTCTTTGTACCTGTATCCAAATTCACTAACCAAGACTCTTCATTAATTCCTTACTCAAACCACACTTATCCACCAATTCAGGACTAACATAGCTATAATTACATCCATGGTCAATCAAAATAGAAATAACTTGATCCCAAATCTTACCATCCATCTCAATGATAGATTCATGATGATTTCCCTGCTTGTTGTCCACTACTGCATAAATACATGGAAGACTCTGAACAACATCCCCAACAGTCTGCGCCTCTTATGGACTGTATATATGAGGCATACCACCTTGATTCAATGGGTAGTATCTCTTAAGGTGCTCCTTACCTCATGTCCAACACTCCAACTGACCAATACCAACACCCCTATGCTGCTACTGTGACTCATGTCCCTATCTAGTTGAATTAAACCTCTTTTGTGGTGCCACATTCTTTTTCTCATCTACATGCGATGGCCTTGTCCTCTTAGGATGCCATTTACCTTTACCTTTGTCCTTTCCTTTCCATCCATGCTGAGATTCATTCTTACGCTTTGATTTTTCATAGCAATGCTTTAGTTTCCCAATAAATTCCTCAAGTGACTGAGGCTCATCATACTCAATCCAGTCTCTAAATTCTAATGGAAAACCAGTGAAAAATCTCTGAACTTTATCCTTCTCATCAATAAGATACAATACATACCTCAATAGCTCCAGAAACTTGGTCGTGTATTCTTCATCTATCATTGATCCCATCTTTAGCTCATAGAATTATTCAATCTTATTATCGTAGTACCTCTCTAACAAGTATTTCTTCCTAAAAATCCTCTTGAACTCCCGCAAACTCAATTCATCTGTCCTAATGTCTCTAACCCACTTCACATCTTCCCACCAAATTTCTACTTTACCTTTCAAGCTGAAGATCGCTACTCTGGCTTCAATGTTATCTGTGTACTCATGCAACTCAGCTAATGTGTTCATCCCAAGTATCCAAGCCTCTACATCTTCCAGCTTCTTCACATCTCCATCAAAAGTAGGTGGCTTTGCTTTCTTAAACTCATCATACAAGTATCCCCTATCATTCCTCCTGTAAGGATGATAACGATGAAGATCATGATGTCTATCAGAACCATAACTAGAATAGTACTTTTACTCATCACCCCTCCTATCTGGAGTGTCCATCAACCTACCATATCTCACTGTGTAAGATATATCCGACATGTGTCTACCAGGAGACTTACTGCCATATGTGCCATTAGTTCCAACCTCATGTCCAGGGCTGATCCGAAGGGCCCTTATCGCTACAATTCTAACAAACTCTAAATAATTAAAGCATTAACCTCTCCTTTTTTCTCTTGTGCATGTATGATCTAGTCATTATCCGCCTTACAACTTCTTATTTATTCCTTTAAGCTTCTTACTATAACTTCCAAATCAAAAGGCTTCCCAACACCATACTACTATTCAGATTCATAGGGAGAGTCTTTGTAGTGAACCATCTTGCTAGCCATTTGATATTTCTTGCTGCAATGTATAATATGTTAGATAAACCAAATCATAATAAATCAACGTACCTTCGTATAGCTAGGGGAGGATAACTTGTCTGCAAGATCACCAAATTAGCATGATACATGTATACCATAATCATGACAACATATATACATACGCAAGGGAATGTATCAACACATAAACATCACTCTAGTTAGGGTCCAATCATCAATGCAAGGTCATATCAACAATGCACGCTATTACCTCATTCATGACAACAACCATTACTCCATTGTACACATTTCCCCATGCAACCAACAACATGCATAAGAAATTCCTAATCAACTACACTTACCAATACACACCACCCATCCAGTCCTAGAGTTGAACCATGCTATGATACCACTTTGTAACACCCTCCTCACACATCTACCAAAGTAAACATGCCAACCGGGGTAAACATGTGACGAGAGGCTACTATAATTGCATTTGACCTCCTATGTGACCTTAAGGAAGTGGAATCGATGGAAAAATCACACACATTCATCCAACATCAATGTCAGAATCCTCAAGAGACATGACAACCACTGAGACCACTTGTCCCTAGGTCCCATTGATGTTTTGGATCTCTTAGGCCACATTCGCTCTCATGACATAGGCAAGCTAGCGACTAGAAACCCAAAGTCGCTCTCACAATCTTGCCTACCAACAACCAGAGACCAAAGTTGCTAGTTCTGTGATAGCGACCCTAGGATTTAAGCCACTTTTTCAGGCCCAAATCCTAGGTCACTGCCCACAATGGAGTGATAGCTTAAAATCAGTAAAAGTACAGGGAAGCAATGATGCAAAAGCATTAAGATAAACAAGACCTTAAGCAAACCCCTACTAGCCATGACAGACATTTCGTCAAATATATCATCAACATGTAACCTACAGGTATAAACAACAGAACTAAGCGTAGGGATCTCATACTTATCTGAGAATCGCTATGAACCATTGTTCCCTCATGTCATTTGTTACATTATCGTATATTAGGTCATAGACACATTATCCATCCATATACAAGTGAAAACATGATGAGATCCATACATAGATGCTGTCATAAAACATACATGTAACTAGTGTAATAGGAACATAAATCTCATAAACATATCAGCCATAAAATCTACATATACATCAGTACATTTACATATGAAAATCAAGGGAATAAATTTCTCATTAATGAATGCAATAAACCCACTAGAGATGGGACTACCACATTCCACCCGACCATATATTGGCTGAGCCAAGTCTCTCTTCAGCCAATCACCCTCGTGCCATATTCCAAGCATGAATGTGGGACTCAAACTAAAATAACTCAACTAGGGCATACAGAGGCTAAACAACCTCACCGTCATCAATAGAAATCAGGTTTTACCGTAATCCATCCTGGGTCACTAGGAAAACACAATGAACAAATCATAACAAGCTTTATCATGATATCCACCCGATCACTAGTCCAAACCAGCATGGATGCTACCGGATTTCTCCACCTACACCATGAGGAATTTTCCTGTCTCCTAGTCTCTTAGGCTTTACTGCAATCCAAACCCGGATCACGAGGCCCTAAACCGAGACCCACACTCCAGGATTTACCGCATATCCGGAACCTGTGATTACTAGGCCCAACAGAGAGAAAACCATCTCTTGGCTTTACTGTATATTCTACCATTCATAGGCAAGGATTCCTAGGTCCACTGAGGCAACACAATTTTGGCTTTACCGCAACCCACAGTCTAGCTCAGGGGTCACTAAGCTAGTGGCTTTACCATGATCCACAGTATGGTTCAAGGACCACTAGGCTATGTGCTCTATCATTTGGAGATCCACCCCACTCAGCTTCGAATCCATTCTGTAATCCAACTCAACCAAAACATGAGAACCTCATCACACCATGACTATCCAGAAATGGAAAGGCTAGGTTGAAAACATTGTCACACCTGGAAAAACCCATGCCACAATAGCAAAAGAACCACATGCAATACCATGCATGCCAAATCTAGCAAGGAAAATACACATGCAAGTCTTTACCCGCAATGAAGCATGTTGTATCCACTTGATCCTACCTTTCCCCGCTTGATCTTTTCTTCCTCTTGCCTTCTTTGCCTTTCTTGATCCAATGCCAAAATGCTCCAAGAAATCTCTAAGGGTCCAAGAGTATGAGTGAGAGAGAAAGAATAATGAGAGAGATCCAAAGTTGAACTGAAAGAAGGTTACCAACATATCCACATGAGAATTTTTATGGATGAGGCCTCTATTTTCTTCATTTTCCATTATTTTCCTTCATTTTCTTCCTTACATGCAACATATGACCTTTCACCTCCTTATTCTCCTAATTTCCATTATTTTCATAAATAAATGTGCCAAAAATGCTATTTTTTCTTTCCAAAGCCTTAGCCATTTCCTTTTCCAATTTCCTTACCCATTAACAACCAAATGAACACCCACTAGGATGCCTTGCCCAACATTCAACTTGGAATAAGTGTCCCATCGATTGTGGTTTTTGGTTTTTATTTTTATTACATGGAATTTTCACCAGGGTTGTTATAGTTGCGATTGCGGGATTAAGGCGATGATGTGGCATGTGGGACCTCCCGACATCTAGTGTAATGTAGCTATAGCCTCTCCTATGTTGCTATGTGGTTTTTGTAAATAAAAATAATATTGTATTTGGTTGAATATTAACAAAAGGCCCCCTCCGATATATTTTTTGTGCCACCTCATGCACAAGTTGGACTCTCCTCCAATGAATGTGTCTTTTTCATTTATTGGTGAAACTTGTATAAATACAAGTCAAATACTTCACTTCAAGGATTGATCTCGAACATCCATCATCGAGAGGGAGATACAGTTCACAACTCGTGAACTTGAAATAGAAAATGACAATATACTTAAAGGCCTGAGAAGGATCACTAGATATTTGAAACAGATAAATTCGTAAGAGATCGGATCTATGAGACATTTTTAGTTTGGGTAAAGTCCTGTTCTATGGACAATCACATTCGAAAGGTTTGAACCAAGTGAAGTAGGCATCTGTGGGTGGCTGGGAGCTACAACGAATTTGCGAAGGAACAGATTTTTTGTAGCTCAGTAAAAGTGCAAACCTTGACCTAAAGAACAATCTTGTGGAAGATCTCGGTGGAAGAAATAGCACGTGAAGGTGTGAAGGAAGCCTCAGATCATCAGTGTAAGGGAAAGTCCTGTAGCACCAGGAGACAGATCTGGCTGTACTCCGTTGAAGCAAACAGACATGTGAAGAGCAGAACAAGATTTGTGACTTATCTATCTTTATTAAGAAAACTGAGGGGTTGGTGCCCTAGGGGTTGGAGCCTCAAAAAAGTCCAATTTGGTGCTTGGCAATAGGTTGGAGCCTACAAGATTAAAGGGTTGGTTCCCACAAATATCATTGTACTCAAATTTTTTAAAATAGGATTGGTGTGCTCATTTATTTATAGTAAAATCCTTATTATTTATTTCTCTGTTTATAATTGAGAAGAATCTTAATTGGTAAATATAGCAATTGAAAAGAAATATTGATTCACCACCCTCTCAGTATTTCCAAAAATCTCAATATTGTTTGAATAGGCAGATGAATGCTTGTCATTCTTGTTGAGAACAACATGTACCAAGGTTTACATATTTCGGATCATCTTAAGTTCCCAAGTCTACTTATTCAAATGACAGCTTTGAGCTTTGATTCTTAGTATTAATTGGTCATATGAACCAATTTTGTAGTTCATATAATTTTTCCAAGGACACTACACCTTGAGGTATAGTATTTCCTTTCATCGCATTATCTGCTTCCTTCAAAGCCTTATTGTGGTCATATTCTTCGATTGTCATATCTTTGAACACATTTTCATTAGCCATAAAATGTAGTATCCATTGGTCATCATTGAAAGCACGAAAATTAGCTACATTGTTGGGCACAGATGGTTTATATATAATCTCTATAGAAAAACCATTTTTCAAAGGTGACATTTGAGTGTTGCATTAGCTAATATGCCTGTTGCGGCATTTCTAATTCTAGGAACATAAATAATATTAAAAGCTTTGAAATAAGTAATAAGTCGTCATACCTCTTGTTGGTATTTTTTTAAATTGGGTGAAACACAGTGGATAGTGTTTCGTACGTAACGAGTGACCACTTATGAGTCACCAATTACCTTAAGCAGCTCTACCTTCAAGTAAAAGGATTTCTTTAATCCAAGAATGAGTGCTTCATACTCGTAAGTATTGTTTGTTCACTCAAACTCCAAAAAGTATGATAGGATGTACTTCTTATTATGTGGGTCTATGAGAATGAAACCAGCTCTATATCCATCCTATGTTTTTGAACCATCAAAGTACAAAGTCCAAATATTTTTAGCTACTAAACTGGTTCCAAAAGTATTAGTACTATGTACATCTATGTTACAAGATTCATTAGCACTAGTTGGAGTAGAAGGAAGGAGCTCTAACTATGTATCTGATAGGATGGGTGATGGTTGTGCTTGGCAACACCCATGATCAATTAAAAAAAAAACAATTTCAAAAGATTATGTCTACAAATTTGTAAGCTCATTATGACCCTCAAGTGGTGTCATAATATATTTCATGTAGAGTTCACTTTCCACTCGAATCTAGTTTTTCTACCCTTATGTGGAAGCCATAAGTGTGACTAGTTTGTTTCAAATTACCCTTGTAACTTAATAGAACAGTCTCTACTCAAGATCAAGCCATAGGCTTAAGGGATGTCCACAATTACAATATTTATGCATTGGTGTACCCTTTCATCCGATGAAAAATGAATAATAGCATTCTCGAGTTCACCAATGGCCTAGACAATTGATCTATCCAGCTGAATAATTTGTGCATCATTTTTATGCCATTTAGTGTTAATTTTCTTAGCAACAAATAATGGCATTACATTCACATATGCACCTAAATCAACCAAAAAACTATGGACAATGTAATTAAATATTTCAAAAGTTAGCAAAAATAGGGGGGAAAATATTGTTAGCATCTAAAGTTACCACATTAACCACAGATTCAAGAGTTCCAAGAGTTAGCTCAAAGATGGAAATGTTAGCACAGGCTCTTTTCATATCCCAAACGATGTTATAATCGATACCTTCATTTCTTGTAGCTAGTGTTGAAGTATCTGGAGGTGTAAATCTATTTGAAACTTCTAGAGTGATATACTTTCTTTTTCTTATGTCAGAACTATTCTTAGAAGTGGTATAATTTCCAGGCTTATTTTGTGCATTATGAGAAGGAATGGGTGATGGTGAGATCCTTCTTAACAATTTTTTCTTCAATTCTTGTCTCATCACTTCTTATTCATAAATTGTCCCTTTTCTCCTCAAATTGTAATTACCAATTGGTTTTTGAGAGGGGGCTTCACTTTCAAGTGGTTTTTCAACACTCTGATCAATATTGAGAATGACATCAGAGGTGAATTAGTGTCCAATTCCTGTATTTTCTTTAGCCACGGCTCACTCATTTGTTTCTTTTGTCTTCTCAAATTGTTCCTCTCATATAAAGTGTCTACAATATTAGTCATCATGGTGTTCATGTTTATGATTCCACTATGGGCATGTTTTCTCAGAATATCTTTCTTGATGAAAAATACATAAATTATCCATGCCTAGACTTTTGATGTTGAACACTAGGTTGGAAAATTGAGTAGATTTATCTGATTGAGAGTTATTATTCCTTCTAAATAGAAATGTCTTAGAAGACCTGCTACTAGTATATTATTTGCTTGGCTTTCTCTTTAATTTAAATACTTCATTAGTAAACAATTTTAAGGACTTAGTCAAGCTATCAATATCTAAAGAATCCTTTTCTTTAGCTTTTCCTAAAGATGCTTGGGACTTCCTACCAGTCTCCTTTGAGTCTTTGGATTCCTCATCATCATTAATATCCTCAATAGCATGTAATTATTTCTCTACAACAATCTCTTATGCAAAGTTCAAAGTGAGTGTCCCCTTTTCAACTCGTTTAATGAAAGCGAAGATGTTAGTTGGAAAGGGAGAATTGTAATAATCTATAGTGATATAATCATGGGGTTGTGTGTCTACATGGAACTTATTCAATATGCAGTTAAGATTTTGATTGAAATATTTAATTGTATCCCTTCCCCCATCTTGATATTCTCGAGCTCTTTCAAAAACATGGCAGGATTTTTGTCATCGACAAACTTTTCTAAGAACAATTTCTTAAACTCCCTCCAATTCTGAATTGAATTGGCCAAAAGACTATGATATCCTGTAGACACTCTACTTTCTAAATTCTATGGAAATAATATACAACTTCATCAAATCATACCTCAATCATTCTTAAGTGCATGTAGAAATTGTCTATATGATCTTCAACTTTAATCTTCTTATCAAGATCGAACTTGGACAACACATTTTTTGGATGTCTTGGCATTTTAAGGTTTTCTGGCAGAGCGAGTGTCCCTTAAGCCATCCAATCCAAGTATGCATTAGGAATGTCTTTTTCTCTCCTCCTCCTCTCCTTATGAATCTGAAGAGGCTTCTCATTCACCATTAAAATCTGTGTTGAATTTGGGGTGTCCCTCATTAGAGAACTAAAAATATTCCCCTTCACCATATCAATTCTCCTCAATTAGTGGAATTTCCCTTTGGTGACTTGTTCCTTCCACAAGATCATCTAAATTCTCAAGGGTTGCAATAAACCAAATCTTCCACCAAAGAAACTAATACACCACTGGTATTTTTTTCTTTCTTTACAAGCCTATGAGATAGAATAGTCGCAACATGGAGTAAACCAAGGGCTCTCACAAACTGACAAGTGATGGGTCACATAGTCTAGAGCTAATCATAAGAAACCTCAAAGGCTTTCCTGGACTAGACTTAGAATTTTCCTCTCTCTCAAGAGTATGAGTTGGAGTGGAAATTGGAATATTACTACCTTGTGTGGAATTATTCTTGTTAGGGTGTGGTAATTTATCAACCATAAAAGGTTGGTTTCCCTCCTTCTAGCTCCAGAATGTTGATGGTGCTGGAACACACCAACATACAAGGGATCTCCCTAACATGCGGTCCCAATTATACTTCACACTATTTGGTGTAGGAGTACCATTTGGTTATATGGCGTGGCTTCCATTAGCTTAAAAATTTTCCTTGGCTTAAGAAATTAGCATGAGAGAGTAGCACGCATGTTCTTTTGAATGAGAAAGAGAATGTGCCTTGTGGAATGTTTGATTGTAAATGTAACAAGGTTCTTTCACCACAAGGAAGAAAAGTGAGTCTCTACAAAATAAGTAATAGCAGTAATCCAGTAAATACGCACACATGTTAACAAGGAATAATCGTTAGACATCAAAAGAAATAGTTCACATAGATGCAACGATCATTAAAACCATCACAACACATTTCCAACAAGTTTGGCACCAAAGTCACTGAAATAGTTCAATTACTTTAGTACACATGAAAGCTAACATAAAATACAAACATTAGAAGAATAGTCTCGAAATATCCATGATCTATGCATGAAAATGTGTTGGCATAATGTCTTCAAGTATTAAGCAAAAGTTCCAAGATACATGAGTACAATGAACATCACTAGCTCCAATAGTGGTGCATTAAAGCCACTACTTTCTCCCCAAAAGTACCATTTCTGCATATAAAATGCCTTGTGGGATAAGCCAAGGTTAAAATTCCTTTATTTGATTAATGAGGCTCCTTTTATAATTGAGGCATGACCTTTCATAACCCCATGACTCTTAAGTTTATTTACAAATTTTCAACTTCTAATGGGCTTTGTACTTCTATATAACCCTTGGACTTCCAAATGAATTTTCGAATTAAATATGACCTTTGGAATTACATGTCTTTTGGACTTCTTCACATGGATCTTTCACCCATACACGACTCTTGGACTTCCACTTCTTTTTATTTACAACAATTACGTCATTGCATCATGATTTCAACATCATCATGTGGTGACTGCATGACGAGTCACTAACATTGATGACTTGGAATCATAGTGATTGATGACATGGACTATCTTGATAGGTGATCATGTTTCCACTCATTTCTACGATCTTGTATGCAACTTTCAGGTTGTTTATGTTTTCACCTTCCAAAGGGTCTTTGATCATATGGAGTCTTTAGGACTGCTTTGATCATCAGGGTTTCAATGCTCTTCATTTTGTCTTCTTGTGTGTTCTTTGTTCTTGAATGCTTCCTTTGATTGACCTCTTTGTCAAATATCTTCATGTATCTTTTCCATGTTGTTTTGGAATACCTACAACTGAAATCACTAATGGAAAGAAAACATCAATCTAAAAAATATCTTATTCTAACAACTCGCATGTATTTTTTATGTTCGTTGCTTAATAGTGCGCTCGGTAAGAACAAAAGGAAACTTCTGGGCATAGGGCACACTATCAAGGAGGTAAGGTTGAGTGATTTGAATCTTGGGGGTGTGCTTGTGCACTCAATTGGAAGAGGAATCTCAAGGAGGGGCACAAAGCGCGAGTCAAAAATATGAAAGAAGACTACTAAGGCTTCGGGAGTGTGTAATACACTCAAGATAACTAAGGAGAGTGCAAGGTGCACTATCAAAGGCTAAAGGGTTGAGCTTCGACCTTCCCAACTACAATATGCACTCATGGAAGCCAAGGAGGGTGCATGACGCATTGTCAAAGGATGAAGGGATGATGATGTCACTTCCTCAGTGCACCATGTCTTCAAGAGAGTCAAGGAAGGTGTAGGGTGAATTGACGAAGGATGAAGGAATGATGATGTTGCTTCATCAGCGTGCCATGCTCTCAACAAGGAGGAATTATTTATTTAAGGGAATAGTTTAGCACAATGAAGGGGGAATGATGCTTAAGAGTGAACTTAGCACTTCATAACAATGAAGGGGTCTTGATTAAGGCTTAATAGTGTGTCATGCTCTCTCCTAACATTAGTGGGCTAACTTGTGCAACCGAAATTTGTCTAAATCTGAAAGGTAAGGGAACGGGCGAACATAATGACTATAGACATAAAATCAAGTGTTACACTTACAAAATAATCAATAAGAGTTATACAGGAGAAAGCAATGTAAAATACACATCAAAACACCAGTATACAAACACTCCCCAAGTACAATAGACAAAGTGTGTGCGACTATGACCAAAAGTGTCGTTTTATAACAAACAAGGGTATTATAACCATGAAGTGCACTATAGATGTTCTAAACATTGTGACGACATTCAGGAATGATCAAGAACACTTGAAACATGTAGAATGACTTGAAATGACACTCGACAATCAAAGGGACACTAGATACGACAATAGGGTAAACTCTAAAATTTGAATGTAGTGAATTTTTGGAGGGTGTTGTCGCAATCACAACAGTTGGAATGATCATTAATGCACATTTAATTAAGTGTAGGTCCCAGTGTGCATTTATTTGAGGCAAACAAACCTTGAATTAAACCCTCTAAATTTGATCCAATTTGTCATATTCTTGCACAATATAAATTTATATGTGAAAATTAATGTTAATTATGAGTAAAAAAGTACTATCAGGGTTGAATCATTAAATTTGACCTTGAAATGAATGTTGGGTGTTCATCTTTGTGAAACATGCCAAAATTTCCTTGATTCACTAAAATGCAGGCCCATACTTCATTTATTGGCCAATCTAATTGGTTCAATTTGTAGATTGTTTATTTAATTATTTTACACGCTTTTGAATTAGTATATGATTACAACATTCCAAGTTTTGCTTCAACTTGCATTATGTGAAAGTTGTGCATAGGTTTTTCTTTGGCTTGTGGTTGGGTGGAACAATTGTCCTTTTAATTCAGATCACTAGTTCCAACTCTTCACATTAATTGTCAATTTGAGTGGGTTTTGTTATTGCAAGGCTATTATGCAAAATACATGCAAGGGAAAATGATGACTAGTGCTAATGAATCTCAAACTTAATCACTATAATCACACTCAACAATTCAACACGTTGGTTGTTACACTGTCAAATATTGTTCACACTCTTAATAAATAAACACACAATGTAGAATAAAACCTCTTTGTCACACTGTCACTCTTGTTCAGAAAAGAGAAACACTCCTGGAAACTATTCTCTCAACAAATGTTGAAATGCACATTCAAATGAAATGAACACACCATCAAAATATAACATGAATTAAATAATCGTCACACTAACAAAGGGATCAGTTTAGGACCTATGTTATTACATAATATAGAGGTTAGGATTCTGCAATCATTAAAGCATCAACAAGACTAATAATAACAGTAACAACAATCATGCATGAATTATAATTGTGAACAAATAAATGAAATAGTTATAATACCCTCCTAATCAGTGATCCTTACTAAGAAGGAGGGCCATTCCTTCCTAGAAAGGGCTAGTACACTACACAACACACAAGCTAGTCAACAGAAAGGTATGGCACCATTCCACAATTTACTAATGTTTATTAGAATTGTTGCATGTTTTACATCATTGGAATGACATCTTAGTTGTAACTTAATTGAAATTTTATTATGGTATATATGTGCACTTTGATATGATGTAATATGATTATGGTTTCATTTCATATGTTGTAATATTAGAAATATAACAGAAATATTAAATATTGCATGAAATAAATAATAAATTTTCATTTTGAATGTTTTGTTTTTCAGAACACGGGTCTTCTAGAAGATCCAATTGATCCTGAGATCAATCCAGATTATGTTGGGTCTGGTTTAGACATTCAAGACAATGACAATGAGGTAGATGGAGAGGACACCAAGGTAGACAATGACGATGATGACAGTGCTGATGATCATGATAGACATGATGATGATGATGATGAGAAATCTGTTGTTAGAAACCAATGACATTAATCATATAGAATCCATCATGGATCATTGTCGATACATCATTATGATGCCTCTTTTCGTGTTTATTATCATATGCATAATTTTCCCCTATAGTACCATATTGAGTTGTATCACTTTGACTTACATCATTTGGATAGATATAATTTGAGCATGCATTATACGTAGTTTCTCACGGACCAGCAACTTTGTTTATTAAGAATATAAAAATACAGGTTATAATGAAGAAAAATTATCTTATAATTTTTATTCCAATGTTGTGGTGTAGTCTATAACTATAAGAAACCTGAAAGAGCTCTGCTCTAGAAATCTCTATGATGTCAATTTGGGTCTGCATTATGTGTACCTAGTCACGACCGGTAATTTTGGTTTATTAATAATATAAAAATACGATTATAAATAAAAGAAATGTTGTTATTTTGTATGGATGTCCATTTCCCTAAAATTATTTATAAATGGTATGATATAGAATATTTCAAATGCAATATGACTTACTCTATAATCATATAAGCTATTTAAGAGGTACGATATACTTAACTAATTTAATTGAAATAAAAAGGTATTAAATTAATAAATGGAAACTATAAAGGAAGCATCATGAGTTGTTAAAATGGAAGCAGAATGTGGCTTTAAAATGGAAGTAAAATTCGACATTAAATTGGAATCCATACTTGGAGCTATTAATGGCTCTAAATATGAAGCTAAATTGGTTTCTTAATAGGTACCAAAATTGGAGGCTAATTCAGAAGAAAAACCCAACACTAAAAGGAAGCAACCCTAGGCCTAAAAAAGAAGCAAACATAGGCGGTAAATAGGAAGCAAACCTTCCAACTAAAAGGAAGAAAACCATGAGGCTAATAGGGAAGCAAAAAAGAAGCAACAATAGCCAAACTAGAAGCACATCGAAACTAATCTTGGAAAAAAAACATGGCATTACCTAAGAAGCAAAAAAAGGAGCAATTTAGGTAGCAAACCAAGAAGTAATAATGGAAGCAATACTAGAAACCAAACTTGGTGTTACCTGAGAAGAAAAAATAGAAGCAATTCAGGTAGCAAACAAAGAAGTAATTATGGAAGCAATATTGGAAGCCAAACTTAGTGTTACTTGAGAAGCACAAATAGAAGCAATTCAGGTAGCAAACAAGTAATAATGGAAGAAATATTAGAAGCCAAACTTGGCGTTCCTAAAGAAGCAAACAAAGAAGCCATTTAGGTAGCAAACCAAGAAGCAATAATGGAAGCAATATTAGAAGCAACAAAAGACACTATAGTGGAAGCCATATTAGAAGCTAACGAAGATGCCAAAATGGAAGAAAAATTAGAAGCAACAAGCAGTGCCATATTGGAAGAAAACTTGATGTTATGATGGAAGCAAACCTTGGTTTTAATTAGGAAGACAAGAAAGAAGTTATTTTTTATGCCATACAAGAAGAAAAACAAGAGGTACAACTAGGAGAAAAACTAGAAGTACAAATGGACGCAACAATGGAAGAAGAATGCAAGAAACAGTTCTCGGTGCTATCATTAGAGAAAATTTGACATCAAAAATGGGTATCAAAACAAAAATGTACAAAAAAAATAAACTTTATAAGAACCAATAGGATTTAATATGATTATGTCAAGCATGGGGGATAATTCATCATTTTTGGAGTAAAAAGGTAAAAAGATAAAAAAAAATTAACAGAGTACAAAACTTTTTTTCAACTCATATTTTCAACTTGTCTCTCTACGAATTTATTCAAACTTTGAGTGGGAACACTTGTTGGATGTGGAATTTAATTTTCCATCCAAGGAGTACCCATGTTGCATACTTTTGATGGACCCTACAACACAAAAAATGTGAAATACATGAAAAATCGTAATTGCAATCACATTTTTTCATGTATTTCACATTTTCCATGTAGTAAGGTCCATCAAAGTATGCAACATGGGTACACCTTGGATGAAAAATTAAATTCTGCATCCAACGAGTTCTCCCACTTGAAATTTGAGTAAAATCGTAGGGAGATAAGTTGAAAAAGTAGTTTTTCATTTTTCCCTCTAAAACTTGATGAGGTAATCTAATATTATTTTATTATTTCCACTATTATTTTATAGTATTACTTATGAGGCCCATTTTATACCTCAAAATTTCTCTAATGTCCCGGCGATATTCTCGGCATCCATGTGAAGATGGCATATTTCGTTGGATTTTCCAACGCCACTAGATGCCAATTTGCGTGCTCGGAAACACTGGATTATAATGTTTTTCTCGACGCTAATGGCATGTTTTTTTTGTATTGAAAGAGTAGTTAACTTCTCCAAAGGGGATACATGGGAACAACAATAATAATAATAGGAGGGCTACACTAGTATTATAGGGACTGAAAATTGTTTTAGGCACATAAACCCTTCCTTTTACCCTATGAAATCCATGGAATTGGGAGTATTCTTGAAGAAGATAAATATATATGTGAAAAAATAAAAATATTTAATTTTATTAATGTTATTTATCATTAAAAAAATATTCTCCAATTTAAATAATTTAATTTGGCCTTGAACTGAAGGTTGGGTGCGAATTTTTGTGAAGTAGGCCAAAATTGCCTTGCTTCACTAAAATGCACGTCCAGATTTCATTTATTGGCCAATCTGATTGATTCAAATTGTAGATTGTTTATTTTACTATTTCACACTTATACATAGTTATACCTTTACTAACTAGTAGAGTAGTAACAATATTAAATTTCTTAGGGCTAGAAGTCTTTGTTGTAGATAATTGCATTTTAAAATATTTTTAACATTTTCACATTGCATTCAACCCATATCATCATAAGCAATTAAGTAGATAGAACATTCGCAATAATAATGCAATAGAACAATGATAGGTTTGTAATGATATCTATGTCATAGGTCTATCATGATATCTCTATCATAGGGCTGAGCATATCTCCTTCATATCTTTTTCATAATCTTTCCACATGTCATAGATATGAAGGCCCAAAGCATTTGATGTCAAACCCAAGAACCGAGTCCCATTAAGGTGTTGTTATACCATAAGAATGAGGCCCATTAGGGTGCTATTTTTTTTGGAAAAGATTCACATTATATTAACATGGAAATATACATAGAGCACATGCAAAAAATATTAGGGGGTCTTCGCCCATCACCCATCAAGGTTCTCTGCCCTTGAAGAGTGAAACTAGAGAACCTTTCCATAATTTTCAAATCAAGTCTTATGCAATGCATCATATTAACAATGTTTAAGCTAAACATTGTTGAAATGTGGCAACAAGAATATTCCAATTTTAATTTTTCCTTGAATTAAAATTGAGAATTAAAATTCGAATTTAGTCTCACCAGCTACTTGAAAAATAATTAATTAACTCATCTTGAGTTAATTAGTTGGAGAAATTCAAGCTAGAGGTCTTTGTGAAGTCATGCAACAGTTATCCCTTAAATTAAGGAGATTATCCCTTAATTAAGGAGATAAGGATGAGTTGTATTTGAGTTGTTATTAGTTAGCTCAGTTAACTGAGTTATGTCTAGTTAAATTAGTTCCAAACAGTTTGAGGAACTAATTGTGAGTTTAGTTAGTTAATGCATGCATGCATAAAACTAGTGTACTCCAGATAACTGAGGATTTTCTCATAAATAACTCATTCATGTCTATTCAGAAAAAGACCCAGTTGAGATTAAAGACAGGGACAATGTACTATCAGTTGCAAGAATTTTCCTATAATAAAATCTCTTGCATGCAGAAGGAATTAATTCCTTGAGATTTGTGCAGTTTTACAATGTGTTGGAGCAGTATGTGAGATCAATGTCACACAAGGTTAGAGCTAGATCACCCAGGGAAAACTGCGCAAGGAAATAGAAGCTTGGAGGGAAGAGAGAAGGCTTTATGAGCAGTCTATTTTGTCTGTGAGCATAAGAGAGGATTGTACTGAGAGCTGGCTAGCTGTGAGAGCTAAATATGTGTGTAATCATGAGATATTTCCACTTGTATGATAATACATATAGCGGGGTTTTTAGCTGAGGCTTTCCCCAGAGTATTCTTCTGTGTTTCATGTGCATTGATTCTGCTTCTAGTTATATGTGTTCTGCTTGATCTTGCTCAAATCTATTAAGCTTCCGCAAGTTTGATTGTAGAAGTAGATTAAGTATTTTTCTTTAGTTGTATTTCATTATCAGGTTAATCTATAGTCAGAATTTCTACATGGTATCAGAGCAAAGGTTATCAGAGTTGTGAACAGTATACGGAGAAGAGAATTCGAAGTTTGAAGTTCGGGATTGTAGGTACAAATCGAATTCATCTCATACTTCAGGTTGGTTAATGGAATTCTACGGCTTGAGACTCGAGTATGCCTTGGAAGGAAGCTCGAATTACATAGCATGGAAGGATAGAATGGAAGCGGTAGAAGACAATGGTTTCAGGGATTTCATTGATCAAGAAATCCCCAAGCCAACTGCAGCTAATGCACAAGAATTAGCTGAATGGAAGAAGTGTGTGGTGAAGGCGAGATAGATTCTTCTGGATGGAGTTCAAGACCATATTGTCTCAAGTCTCCATGGGAAGGAGACTACATTTCAACGTGGAAGACATTGAAGGACCTCTATCAGAACAGTAGTGACCAGAGGAAATTGGCACTCAAGGATAATCTTCGGAAAATCAAGATGGAGAAGGATGATACTATTTCTACATATCTGAACAAGCTCACCACCTGCAGAGATGAGCTTGGCAGTGTGGGAATAACTACTGCTGATGATGACATGGTGAGCCTTGCTCTGCTCGGTCTTCCAAAGAGCTGGAATAGCTACCAGGACTTTGTGAATGGAAGAGAGAAACTGCTGGATTGGGAACAACTGTGGTCAGATCTCATGCAGGAGGAGATCAGGATAAGCACTTGAGATGGTTCTTCATCAAAGAATGATGATGAAGAAAATTTGGCCTTAGCAAGTAAGGCAAGGAAAGGGAAAGGGAAGGCTTCCCATTCCAAATTGAATTCTTCTCATGGTGGGAAGAAGGTTGACAAATCTAAAGTGAGTTTCTTTAATTGTCATGAGATGGGACATTATGCAACTAATTTCACATCGAATAAGTCCAAGAAGGGATCCTCGAAAGGATCAGAAGGTGAGGCATTAGCCTCTCAGTTCGAAATGGACTTTACCCTCATCGCATGCATGGTGTCATTGATGGTGGGTTGTGTTTGGTATCTTGACAGTGGAGCCTCATTCCACATGACCGACAATAAAATTTTATTCAATACCTTGGAGGAGAAAGACCTCAAGATACACATAGAGATGGGTGACGATGGGAAGTACTGTGTTTCAGGAGAAGGCACGGTTGCTTTTCAAAGGGAGCATGGAGCTCCTCTCACCTTGATTGATGTGAAGTATTTGCCTGGACTGAAGAAGAACTTGGTATCAGTCACGATGTTGGAGGAAAAAGGTTACGATGTTGTCTTCAGTAAAGGAAAGGAGTTCCTAAGACACATAGCCATGAGTCAGAGCAGGAGGATGGGGATTTGGGTGAAGAATATCTATAAACTAGAGGTAGATGATTGTACAACATTGAGTTTGAAAGCAGAATTGGTGCAAATCCAAGACATTGGCGAGTTATGGCATAGGCAGTTGGGCCATTTTCATCATGGGGCCTTGAAGATAATGCAATAGATTTCTACAAGACTTCCCAAAGGTAAACTTGAGCAAGTTGACTCATGCAACAAGTCTTCCTTTCATGATCGGGACAGTCGAGTAGAAGCAATCTTAGAGCGAGTTCATATTGATTTGTGTGGACCATTCTCGACGACATCCACCGCGAAGCAAAGGTATTATGTGATTTTCATTGATGATTATTCTTGTAAATGGTGGATTTATTTCATGCAAAAGAAGGACCAAACCTTCTCAAAGTTTTGTGAGTTCAAAGGTTTGGTCAATAAAGAATCAGGGAAGAAGATCAAGGCCTTGAGAAGTGACAATAGTTGAGAATATCTCTCAAGAGTTTAAGGACTTGTGTGTAGTGGAAGGAATTAAATGAGAGTTGACGACACCTCATAACCCACAGTAGAAAGGGGTGGCCGAAAGGAAGAACAGAACGATTGTAGGGGTATCTCGGGCGATGTTGCATGACCAAGGCTTACCACTTCATTTGTGGGTTGAGGCATGCAACACAACGGTCTATTTGCATAATAGAACCCTGCATCGCATACTTGGGATGAAGACACCAGAGGAAGATTTCTCCAGTAAGAGACCAGATGTGGGTCACTTCAGGATCTTTGGCTCATCAATGTGACAGAGGATGCACGGAAGAAGCTTGAGCCAACAACTGAGTTGGGGATACTTGTGGGGTACATTGATACACCCCAATACTATCGGGTGTACTTGCCTACCAGTCGGAGGACAGTGGTTCACAAATATCTCAAGTTTGATGAGTGGAAGGCCATGCAAGTTTCCCTTGAGAGGGAGCTCCAACTATAGGCTATGGAGGAACTGTTGGTTCCTAAGGAGGAGGAGCCTGAAATTGATGCGGAGCAGCCACATGCAGAGGTTCCAGGAGTGGAGACATCTGCTCAAGTAGAGTCTTCTTGAGATGGACGGAAGCGCAAAAGAGAAGCTGGTAGATTGTTGTCAGATGCGAGAGAAAATGTGGGAGAACCATATCCTTAGCATAGACAGAGGAGGTCACTTGAGAGGTACAATGGATATGTTAGAGTCGGTCTAGTAGCCCTCCATCAGCGATCAAAGCTCTTTGCATTTCATTAGTAGGTGTCTCATCAGTGTCATCTTATTGCATTCCATTAGGCATGCCATAACCCTGATGAAGGAGCTTGTGTCTTTATGTTCCCCTCTTGGCTCTACTGGTTCAAGTTGTTTCAGTCAATAAAATTCTTTACAGGGTCATTGGTCTTGTTTTTAAGTCAAGGTCCTAGGTCTAGGGTTTAGGTCCAATTTGTCTTTGAGGTCATGTCTTTAAAGGTTAATAAATGCCCAGCAGGCCAGAGGGATGTCTATCTAAGCATCACTTCAAAGGATTTCATATTGTACAGCTATTTTTTCTACCTTGAGTTCAAAAACCCTGTTTTTGAAGGCAAGGTCATTTTCTCATGTTTTGTAAAAATTTGTAAAAATTCAAACTCTCCAGAAGTTGGCATGCAGCCCTGGTCTCCTTTGCCAAGACTCTTCAGAAGCTACCTCTGCAAAAATTTTCAAGAAAAAGCATCATTTCAACCAATTTCAGGACAAAAAGGAAACCATAAGTCAGCAGCATTTAAATTTTGAAAAGTGTCATTTTATAAACATTAGAAAGTGGGTTTGAGGGGAAATTAATTCAAATCAAGTTTATAAAAGCTCCCCTCCCTTCATTTTATCATTATTTTCTTCCAAGACTCCAAAAGCAAGAGCAAAAGGCGATTTAGTGTGAAAACTGTGCAAGTTGGTGGACAGAGCCCGCGTGCTACGCATCAGGACCTGCGCGCTACGCGTTGGGCAGGCGCTACGCATCGGGGCGGTCAGCACAGTGGGAAAAAGACACGGGCGCTATGCGTTGGGTGTGCGCTACGCGTCAGGACCCACGCGCTACGCGTTGGGGTATAACACACAAAAAATTTGCCTACAAGCTTCAAACGACCCCAAATTTCTTCAAGGTTGCAGCCACCTCCCTTATCATTTTTACCTAATCTCCCTACCAAAAATATCAAAGGCCCAAAACCCTACCCCTATCCCTAAAATTCAATAACATAACCCTAAACCCTACTTCCCATAAAACCCTGGCAAATTATAATTGTATCATGTTGTATATGTCATGATTCCTTCCCTTAATTCCCTTTTTCATATATTTTCCCTAATTCCCCTTAAAAGTCTCCCTTCCCTAACATCTCCCTTGTGTTATTTGTCCCCTTGAAGCAACATTTCAACAGTAAAAACAACAGGTCATTTGAGCAGAAGCAGCAGTACATTTCAGCCACTTTGCTCTTGAAACCATGTCAGAAACCGAAACCGACTATGAGCAAAGTGATGACCGTGAGTCAACACCAGAGGTTGAGGTACAAAGGAGGCCTCACAGGGGTGGTAAGGGTGGTCACCATGTGAGAGAGGAGCCCACCTCTTTGACCTATTTGTAGGCTTGTCCACTTGCAGTCACATGTTTCCACCATCAGTCATGTTATGAATTTTGCGAGAGGATTTCTCAAATTCAGCACCATAGGGAATTGGTCCCCTTGTTTGTTTTGCATTTGCATGACGGGCATGTAAATCTTGCAGGGGTGGATTTTATATTGTCACCTGAGATTGTTGCTCAAGCAACAGGGATACCCAATGTTGGAGAAGAGTGGAACAAGCGCAAACTATTGGACAGATTTCAGTATGAGCCCTACATTAAACCTGTGTATATGAGGTACATGACTGGTGTATTTATTTTCAGATTTTTGAGGGATGAGTATGCTCCCTTGATGAGGCTCATCATTCGCTATTTCACCTGTGAGGGTAGATTTTCACGTTTGTATTCGTACCATATCTGCTTGTTGATGCATTTCACACGGGTACAGATGATGAACATACCATTTTTCATGTGCCGGAATATTAAAGGATGGTGCCCTTAGTGCAGAGAAAGAGCCCAGCACAGCAACACCGGAGCATCTTTCATTATGGTTTGATCAAGCTTGTGGTCATGCATCAGTTGGCTCAGCAGGGTATCCCATGGGAGGATTTTATCTCTCGAGATTTTTTCACAGCACCACCACCTCCTGAGGTTGTTCATGAGGAGGGAGGACCTTCACAACAGCATGATATCCCCGAGGCCAGACATGTCAGCTCCCCTCCATTGGTCACATATCAGAAAGGCCACAGGGCCTTATTTGCATCAGCTCGGCGAGTATTTTCTCCACATCAGGTGGAAGGGGTCTCGCCTTCTTCATCAGCACCGCGAGTGTTATCTCCACACCAGGTGGAAGGGGCCTCGTTTTCGACAGCAGCACAGGTACAAGAGAGAGGCAAGCAGCCCAAAATTGATGAGGGGCCATCAGGTGATCCAGGCATAGATGTTGTTGACCTCGATATCATTTCTCCTAGCTTAGAGCCAAAGGAGATCCTCCAGCAACTGAGGGTTGAAAATGACTCGTTGCAACAAAGGTTGGAAATGGAAAATTGGACAATCACCTACTTAGAGCAGCGCAACAAGCAATTGGAAGATGAGCACACTCTTGATGAGTTGCGGAGGATCCATGAAGACCGCAACTTGGCGCGCAAGAGACCCGGTGATTTGGTACCCGTTGAGCGAGAGGCTATGCTCCTCCAGGTCAATGCTCATTTGGAGAGGCTGCTGGCCAAGGCCAACAAAGATAAGAACCTACTCTAGAACATGAAGAACCACTATTGGGCCTGAATGCACGTATGCAAGGCGAGAATGAAGGTGCTCAAAATACGATTGGCCAAGGCACTAAAATGAAGAAAAGGGCCTGATCCCCTCCACATCTTGGTTGAGGCTTCCTTGAAGGAGCATGGTGCTAAATGACTCAACTCTAGCACAAATTTCAAAAAAAAAATTGAGCATTTTTGGTCACTTGTGAATTTTTGGGCTAAAAACAGGTTTTCTTCACCAACGCGTAGCGCGCCGTGCGCGACCCTTAATATAGGCAACTCCATTTTAGGAAAACTCAGCATTTTTAGATTTGTCATGCAAAAATACACTTGCTCAGCAATTGCCAAGAAATTTCACCAAGTTTTGAGCCTCCAGAAGGTCAAAAAACAAGCAAAAAATGACTTTCTGCCACTTTTTTGACACACAGGAAGCAGTCTTGGGAGATTGCAATTGTGGAGGGGAAAATGGACACCAAATTTAGAAATTCCACTTGGGCTGGAAAGTCGACATCCAGAACTTTCCAAAAAGCCCACTTTTGCCTCATTTGGACACCTGGAAGTGCCTCAAAAGTTGCTCCAAAGGCGCACTACGCGTTCAGAATCAGGGCGCTACGCATTGGGCAATTTTCACAGAAATGCACCTACAGCTCAGCAAAACGCAGTTTTGACTGGATTTGACTTTTGGAGTGGATTCTGATCCTCCTTGTTGTAAATGATGTAATTTTATGATATTTTGACACTCATTTATCTCTTCTAGAAGATTCATTCATGAGATAGGCAAAAATTTAATGAATGAATTGGTTTCCTAGCTTATAGAGGCAAGTTGTTTTGACTGCCTGGTTTTCAGTGCTCAGTTTAGAATTGGTTGAAACAGCTCCTAGGATAGTGAGCTCGACCCCTAGAGGCAAGGAAATATGTTAGATTGCCTATATTATTTACTTTCTTGGTCATTTTCATGGTTGGACTCTTGAGGGAGAAGCTTCTATTGTATTACTCATTGTATCTCTGCAATTTTGGCAAAGGAAGAAAGACTAGTGTTTTGCAGTCCTTTTTGGGATTCCTGTGGTTACATGTATTGATGGTGTGTTTCTCTTTGTACTTGTAAGTTTTTTATGTGAATCATCTTCTTACTTTTACTTCTGCAAATTAGGCAAATGAAGTGTTAAAGTAGAATTCATGATTGCCATGCTCTGCTTTTAAATTTTCTTAATATCAATGTTTTCATCTGTTTAAGGAGAACTCAAGGTGAATTGCTTGCTCTCCTTAGCTCCTCACCAGTCATTCTCATCCATCCAAATCTTTCAAAGGCATCAATACAGTCTCCTATCTTGCCCCAAAGAACCCCCTGCAAAAACTGTGTCCAATCCCCGCACCCAAAATTGCCTTTCCCCGATTTTCCACCGAAATCCTAAAAATCTCAAATCAAACCTTTTATCAGTTTACTAGCCTAAAATCAGTGTTTCCTCATTGGTTATCTCGCTTGTTGAAGATCTTTACCGAGATAGACCAGAGAGAGCCCTCTCCTGCCCCGTAGGGCTAGCTACGAGGCTAAGTGGTTTGATGTTGCCTTGAAGTTTACCTTTCTCAACCTGAGGTGAAATTTCAAGCGCTAACAGGATACATGGCCCTTTTTGGGGAATGCGTTGAGACCAAGCCATCTTCCTTTGAGGAAGCAGTGCAGCAGCCGATTTGGGTTGATGCTATGGTGGAGGAGTATGACTCCATAGTTCAGAACCTTGTTTGGGATGTGGTTCCAAGGCCGGAGAACAAGTTAGTTCTGAGTTCTCATTGGCTTTACAAGGTAAAGCATGCTGCTAATGGTAGTGTGGAGAAACATAAGGCAAGATTTGTTGCCCGTGGTTTCTCACAGGTCGAGGGGATTGACTATGATGATACTTTTTCTCTTGTAGCAAGGTACTCATCTATCAAATCAATGTTGGCATTGTCAGCATAGATGGGTTGGAAGATCCATCAGATGGATGTGAAGATTGCATTCCTCAATGGAAAGATTGAGGAAGAGGTGTACATAGAGTAGCAGGAAGGTTTTGAGACCTTCGATCGTGAGTCGCATGTGTGCCGACTCAAGAGAGCTTTGTACAGGCTAAAGCAAGCACCTCATGCTTGGTACACCAGTATCGACAACTACTTCACTGGGTTGGGCTTCACAAAGAGTGAAGCCGATGCAAACCTGTACCACATCATGGTGAAAAGTAAGCAGTTGATCATTGTACTTTATGTTGATGATTTCGTATTGATAGGTGATGATCATTTGATCATTTCTTGCAAGGAGGACCTTGCAAGAGAATTCGAGATGAAAGACATGGGTCTCATGCACTACTTCCTTCGCATGGAAGTGTGGCAGAAGGATGGGGAGTTGTTTGTGTATCAGGGCAAGTATGCCAATGAGATACTCAGGAGATTCCACATGGAGAAGTGAAAGACCATGCAGACTCCTCTAGCAGGTTAGAGGAAGGAGGATGCTACTTCAGGAGAAGTAGTAGAGGCTACTATGTATAGGTAGCTTGTGGGTCCACTGATGTACTTAGTGAACACACAACTAGATTTGTGCTATGCGGTGAACCAGCTAAGTCAAGCTATGGTTCAACCTACCAAGATGTTTTGGAAAGCGGAAAAGCATGTTTTGAGATACCTCAGAGGTACATCTCAGTATGGATTATGGTATAGATGGACAAAGGGAGTGAAGCTATAGGGCTTCACAGATGTAGATTGGGCAGGGAGTCCATCAGAATGGAAGAGCACATCAGGAGGAATTTTCAACCTTGGGTCAGCTGCAGTTTTTTGGTACAGCAGGAAATAGAGGTCAGTTGCACTCATCTCGGCAGAGGATGAATACATGGCTGCAAGCCAAGTAGCATGTGAGGCTATTTGGATGCGGAAAATTCTAGTTCGTTTGTTTGGTCAGAGGATGAATCCAGCTGTGACCTATTGTGATAATCAGAGTTATATCAAACTCTCTGAGAATCCAGTATTTCATGACAGGTCCAAGCACATCGACATTCGGTATCATCATCTAAGAGACTGTGGTGAGGAAGATCATGTTGTTGCAGTATATTTCGACCGAGGAGCAAGATGCTGACATTTTGACAAAGGCATTGTCAAAGTTTAAATTCGAGTTCCATAGAGACAGGATCGGGGTGGCAGATAATCCCTTTCTTGTTGAGAGGGAGTGTTGAAATGTGCAACATGAATATTCCAATTTTAATTTGTCCTTGAATTAAAATTCGAATTTATTCGCACCAGCTGCTTGAAAAATAATTAATTAATTCATATTGAGTTAAATAGTTGGATAAATTCAAGCTAGAAGTCTTTGTGAAGTCATGCAACAATTATCCCTTAAATTAATGAGATTATCCCTGAATTAAGGAGATAAGGATGAGTTGTATTTGAGTTGTAATTTGTTAGCTCAGTTAACTAAGTTATGTCTAGTTAAATTAGTTCCAAACAATTTGAGGAACTAATTGTGAGTTCAGTCAGTTAATGCATGCATGCATCAAACTCGTGTACTCCAGATAACTGAGGATTCTCTCATAAATAACTCATGCATGTCTATTCAGACAAAGGCCCAGTTGTGATTAAAGACAGGGACAATGTACTATCAGTTGCAAGAATTTTCCTATAAGAAAATCTCTTGCATGTAGAAGGAATTCATTCCTTGAGATTTGCGTAGTTTTACAGTGTGTTGGAGTAGTGTGTGAGATTAGTGTCACACAAGGTTATAGTTGGATCACCCAGGGAAAACTACGCAAGGAAATAGGAGCTTGGAGGGTAGAGAGAAGGCTTTATGAGTAGTCTATTTTTTCTATGAGCATCAGAGAGGATTGTACTAAGAGCTGGCTAGCTGTGAGAGCTAAAGCTGTATGTAATCCTGAGATATTTCCACTTGTATGATAATACAGATAGCGTGGTTTTTAGCTAAGGCTTTCCCCATAGTATTCTTTTGTGTTTCATGTGCATTGATTCTGCTTCTAGTTATATGTGTTCTACTTGATCTTGCTCAAATATATTAAGCTTCTGCAAGTTTGATTGTAGAAGTAGATTAAGTATTTTGCTTTAGTTGTATTGCACCATTAGGTTAATCTACAGTTAAAATTTTTACAAAAATTACATAATTTAAAACCCTCATTCTATGGTGGGACCAAGCCATCGATAGAAAAACCTTGAAGAGAAGACAAAACATAAAAAAAAAAAATCATTGTGATGTTACACCACAAAACAAAAATGTGGCACATCCTTGAGTCACTTAGTCCTTATTCTATCCACATGGATCTGGAACGTCTGATCTTACTAAGGTTTTCTTCTTTCTCCTGGTACAATAGGCACAGGGGTAAACAGGGAACTTGGTTGCCTTATAGCTCTTCAAGAAAACTAGGAGGAGTTAGCCACACCCTGCCTCCCCATAGAAATTCTCTCAGAAAGAGAAACATGAACAACATTGTTGCTCATCTAGGTCCCATACATATCCCTGACCATTTCTCTCTTCTCCCCATGATACCTGCTCCTTCCTTTGTTGGGTAGTGGCAAATATTTGGTCTTCCTTCCTTCTTTAAGATACTATGAGGGTTACTAGGGTGGGGTGGCTCCTACTTTTTCAACCAACCATAACAATTTCCTCAAAGTGATTCTAGTTCCTTCTGCCCACTAGAACAGGGATTTTACCTGATTTCAAGTAACAATTAGGGGTAAGGTCCCCATGTCCTACCATTCAGGAAAAGGGAATAATATTGTCCTACAGCTACAACTCCCGGAGTGGGAATTGCCCTGACACCATTCCACCACATTGATCACAAATCCATACTTCAACGGGTGTCAAGATAAACTTACTGGTGATACTGTAGCATTACATGAGAACCATCTCTCTGAGCAAAGGGGACCCTCCCAAATCCTAGCCACTCGTTGCAACTTAACCACCTCACATGGATGAAATCTCCTTTTTTGTATTTGTAGCTTACGAATCTTCTAAATTCATCTCTTCTTCCATAACCGTGTCACCTTACCATGGCCACTCCCTAAGGCCCCTTCTCTCATCATTTCCTCCATCTCTTCCAATTCTCCTTCAACTCCCTTTGTGAGCTAACTCATACTCCTTCGGTTTGGCACCACCCTTGTGCTCCTTCTCCTAGTTCCAACTTAAACTTCTAGCGTCTCCTCTAATCATCTATTACCCTAGGACTTAATTTCACCAATTATTTCATTCCTTAATCGTCCTGTGGGTGGTATTTTATACAATTTCACACTTCCTGCTCCTCCATCACGCTTTCTTATGACCTTGACTCTACCATTATGGTTTTTTATCTGAATCACTATAAGCCTGCACAAACTTGGTTTACAATCTTCCTTCAGATTAACTCGATATGATGGTTCACATGTGTTACCTATCTCACCTTGGCTAGTCTCAACTTATTTTACCTTTTTACCTTCATATTAGCCTCATTAATTTTCTCCACCTCAAAATTCCATGGTTTAATTTGACAACTTGCATGCTCTCTCCTGCAACAAAATTTAATTCATCAATCCACCCAACCATTTTCTTTCACTTCAATGAATATTACGATATAGGGAATGAATACTTTGGTCCATCTCCCATTATGCAGTCTTGACCCTCATGTGAGTTTTTGATCCTTCACATGTCAAAGTACACTGTCACTAGTGTGGTTGGTCCAAAATATTGTGACTCCATCCCTTATTTTCGTTAAAGATTTTTTTATCCAAATACTTAATTATCTTCTTGGCCTTGAGTGCTTCTTTTTGTACTTGTTTCTTGCGTAGAATAACAATCATATCTGATCCTCTAACCATAATATTTTATTGTGCATTATGTGAATATATTTCCATATAGAATGAAATTCTTGAATATTGTCATCCCAAACAATTTTTCTAGCTTATATTAAAGAGATATTACCTTTCAAATTGGATTTCAACTCTTAAATTTCATCTTGAGTTGCCTGATACTTACTGGTAAGCTTATTTTTATTTTCATTTGCTATGTTCAGTTGCCTCTCATTTACATTCAATTTCTCCCTTACTATGGCCGAATCATCTTGGGTTTTCTTTAGTTCAACTTCTGAAATTTTGAGCAATGCCATGACTTTTGTCAATTTCTCTGAGGGGTCATCTGATTCAACTAGAACCACAATGATGCAAATAGGATTTTTAATTGACTATTGTAGGATTTGCACTTGTTCCTAAAAATTAACAATATCTTTATTTATCTCAACTAATTCTCCTATTAACATCTCTTTTTCTCTTTCAACTTGAGCCATGTCAGTTGTTTGAGCGTGATTAGTCCCATGAATTTTTAACTTCTTCCTTAATGATAGCACCTCATATTTTGTGTTCTAAAATAATGTCTTGATGTTGTGTTACCATACTAATTCTCATTTTATAACTCATTTCTTTAATTTGTTGATAATTCTTCTACAAAGTTTCAAATGAAGGAGTCTCTTCTATTGTGAATGCTACCAAATCAATGGAGATAGAAGAGGAAGTAGTGTGCCCTGGATTTCCCAATTGCATTTGAAAACTAGGCTCATTTGAAGGTCCTTTTGTTCATTTGATTTATATGTCTTATTCATCCTCAATTTTAATTTTACTCCTCTTTTGTGAATGTGAATCCTCCATCTCAACATATATCTGTTCAGGAGCAGTGCTCTTCAAAATCTTCTCTTTCACCATAGGGGTTTCAACATCCATTCGTTGTTGTACCCTACTATTGTGGCCAGCAACAACCCCCCTTCTTATTTAGTGTTATTACTAATACTAAATAAGTGGGGACCCTTAGTCAAAATTTAAAAAAATCAATTAGTGTTTGTATTTCCTTTTTAATAAAACTTACCATCAAAAACTTAAGAAAATACCCTTGAAAAATCTAAAAAGCTTAAGTTTTATGATAAATTAGAATTATTCCTTAGGAAATATCGCATCGCAAAAGGATAATAGGGTACCTCCTTGCAAGTCGAATTCTAAAAACTACGAGATCGTGATACAGGACTACAAACATATATTGCATCGCATGCATCAAAGACCGCTTACATTAAAAAACTTTAAACTGCCGATATGCGACGGTGCATATCGCAAATTGTAGGAAACAAATTAACGAAAATTGTCATATGCCATGCTCGCGCGATATTGCGAAATTGCGATAGAGAAATTATGCGATATTGCGATAAAAGTGGAAATGCAATAGAATGATCATTCGATAATGCGATATTGTGAGTTTGCGACATAGCAAGCAAGCGATGTCATGATTCTGCGATGTCGTGATTCTGTGATGTTGCAATCTGCGATATTGCGAAGCAAATTGCAAAATTGCTTCATCACAGATCTTGCGGGCTCGTGGTTTGAAAAAGTATTTTCCATAAACCAAGACCTGGTTATGCGCTTTAATGCCAATTAATGAGTTAGTTGCCAGTTATTAATGGAATATGGTTCCGTGCTCATCGTAAAGTCATTTTACGTAAGGTGGTGTATTTTATATGCCTTCAGCATTTAAAGCTTTCCCGTCACCTTTCCTTATCATTATTCTCACTTCACTTGTAAATTGCAGGAACGAAGAACAGTGAACGATACAAAGTAGTACGCAGGATACTATGGCAAAGAAAGGCAAAGCCCCGAGCTCTGAAGAGAAGGAAATGGCGCCCTTGTATACAGACACCGCTTGCAACTAAGACGTTGGTATTGCTACTTGGGAAGGCATGTACAATCTACTTAAGGAAGAGAATCCGAGAGTAATGGAGGTTGAGGCTACTACAGGCTCACATAGTTCCTCTGAGGCATCCCTTACAGAGCTAGCATGTTCGTTCTTACACAGGTTAGCGACGAGACCCAGAATTCTACCATACACAGACATGGTTAAATGGATACTAGATAGCACGGATATCAGAGATAAACAGTTTAAGACTCAGGGTCAAGAACTGATGGAATCATTATTTTTACAAATTTTGAGCTTTATATCTGCTAAAAGAAAAAGCGCAAAAGGCGAAAAATGCACCAAGGAAGCCCGGATCAAGAAATGGAGGCAGTTTCCGATGCACGATTAGCTAAGCAATACTTCTTGAAAAGGAAAGCTCATAATTGCTCAGTCACCTGTAAGCCCAAAAATTTGTAAGAAAGCAATAATAGAGGTAAGAAGTAAAACTTGAATCCTAAACCAGTGATATTTGTCAGAAATATCTTCAAAATAGTATCTACCAAAGACACAACAACTACAGGTAGACTGGAAATAGAAGGCTCAAGAAAAGGCAGAATCAATCCAAAGGTTAACCAAGTTGAATTGGGATTCTTACTGGATGTACTTGGTAAAACCACACAGCCAGTGCATGACCCTCAAGTGTATCATCAATTCTGCCGAGAAGATGGTGCCAGCTCTTGCCGATTCTGTTTTCTCAGCACAGCTAAAATTGGAAATCAATCAGTCGACTCTTCTCAAATAGATGCTTAACGCGTGCGACTTCAAGGAGTAGATACAGAAGTAGTTAGTAATTTTAATTTTAGATTTAGTTTTAATTTTAATTTTGTTTTATTTTTGCCCAAAGTGAGGACGGCCATTTAAACCGCATCCTACATGTTTGTAATAATTTATTTTTAGATTTAGTTAGTAGTATTTAAACCCTTCTCATGCATTTAGAGAAGGGTCCTGAAATTTGTCAAAAACTTATCCCCAGAACATGCACTTTTGTACCCTCTGAGGAGGTTTTGATGAATGAATGGAATAGGATTTATTAATATCTGCATTTAATATCTGCTACTGATGTTGCACTTCTGTACTCTTAGTGGATGTTGGATTAAGAAGAGATAAATCATTATCACTTGAAGCTCATGAGTAGGACTAGTTATAAATGGTACTTCTATCTCTTAACTATTTCTGCCTTTGTGTTAAAAGTGATATTCAAGTTCAGTTGTTTATATATTAATGTGTGAATGCTTGAGTTATCATTTGGCACTTTTGTACGGTGATAGCTATTTATTTATGCTTAATGTATGAATAGCTTATTATGTGATATGTTTTTCACAACTGTTTCGTCTAACTTTTTTACAAAGTGGTTGCTCTTTATTGAATTATTTTCTCATAGCAGTTGAATGATCTTTATTACCAATTGTTATTTGAAATCATTTTAGATCGCATAACAAAAGGATTACACCCCGGGTTAGTGTAGAATTAGATGTTTTTGTTTATTAGAATAAAATTTGCATGTTATTAGATTAGAATTAGAGCATCTCACTTAGGAACTTTTAGAAGGGAAATATCAATTCTTCACACACATACACATAAATTGGGAAACTGGTCCCATATCCCCAGTCGGACCCACTATACCAAACGGAAAAGGAGCTGCTAACCAAGGTCCGGACCGGGTGGGTATCCCCCTTGTTGTAGACCCGATTTTTGGGGCTTCAACATATTTGGCGCTAGAAGGAGGGCCACGAACTGTGAATGGCAAGTAAATCCAAATCTAAATACTATTTTGAGAGTAAATTTCCCTCACCATCTCCCCCGACTTCTCCCTTGCATTTAGAATCTTTAAATCCAGAACCAGAAGTCACTAGAGCAACAACCGCTGCTACAAACCCTGACATTTAAGAAAAATCTACTATCAAACCTCCTGAAGTTGAATCTTTGATTCAAAAACTTTAGCGATTTTCTATATCTCCTCAAAAATCTGATAAATCTCAAGGCAGTGTGACTTCGCAATATAACCCTGCTCATCCTCTTACCAGATTAAAGAGTGAAAAGTTTGGTGTTCAGCCAACCGAGTTACCTCTACCTACAAGGAAGAGAGCAAGGAAATCTCCTAAAGGGTCCGATAGCGAGACTCTTTCATCATCATCATCCATCTCAACCTCTTCACCGCGAAGTCAACCATCCACCCCTCCACTTCAGATCATTGTCCATCAGCCCACCGGCACTACCACATCTTCTTCTCAATCATCTGGAGTCATAATATCCTCATCTTCTCAACCGTAGGGATCATCTTCTGCACTTTCCTCTATTAGTAGTTCAGCGATGGCCCAATCTCCATGGAATAACCCAGGGGTAGTCTTAATGCCTGCGCCCTTGAGTCAGTTATCGGCCCATCCTGAAAAAAGGCTGCCTAAGTTTAATCCTGAGGCAGGCATGCTAGTAGAAGAACATATAAATAACTTTATGTTATCCATAAATCTTAATGGAGTTACCAATGAAGATGTTGTTGTTCGACTTTTTCCTTATACTCTGCAAGGAACAGCCAGATCATGGTATTTCTCATTACCATCTGGATCTATTACTAGTTGGGAGATTTTTCAAGAACAATTCTTGACTAAGTTTGGTGATGATAGGTCTACGACAACATTGATCAATGACCTGTCTAACCTTAGGGCTGAGTCAAAAGAACCTATCAAAGATTTCAATTTACGTTTCAATAAAATCTTAAATAAAATTCTTGCTGCTTCCCAGCCTAGCGAAGAGGTGCGAAGTGAATGGTACATTACTTCTTTACCATCAAACATAGCAATCTTTGTTGATAGGGCCAACAAAACAACTTTAGTTGAAAATATGAAAGAAGCAATGGCAGTAGAGAAATGTATTATAGCCCTAGAAAAGAAAAACGCTATAAAAGAACGAAAATCTAAGAAGGTTACTTTCAGGGAAGACCCCAAGAAAAAACAATTGAAAGATCCATTCGATTTAGAAGGATTGCAAAAAGTTTTGAAGACCATGTCTAACGAGATGGTTGACATTAAGAAACAAGTAGCATAAACTTCTTCTAAAAAGCCATACAGACCTTTAAAAGAAACTCTTCAACTGATTCCAAACCCCCTAACGCAATTACAAGTGCTGAATCCGAAGAAGAAGGAGGAAATCGCTATTGAAGAACATACCGATGAAGAAGAAGTTGTAGAGTTACAAGGTATGTGGGATTTCATCCTCCCAGATGAAGAGGATCAAGAGGCATTCCCAGTTAGTACTCACAGCAGAAATCAACTTGATCCTCCTCAACGTACCCCTAAGCAAAAAAGCGCAAGCTCGATGACTAAGGATAAAGTCGCAGCCAAGGAAATAACACCTAAAGCGACTCAAACCAGCCCAGTCCAAACAGACCCATCAACTCCATCTAAAATTCTGATCGTTTCGGATGAAATGGAGTATAATATCATAGAAGATATGAAAAAGACTAGGGCCAATATCACTTTTTATGAATTGAGCAAGTTAAAACACCAGCAAAAGGTACTTTTGAAAGAATTACATGCTGTACCAGTTGCACCTTTGCCTGCCGCTGTAATCTCTCAAGCTTCCCATGACATGGGAAGACCTCCAGCTAATGCAATTAATAAAGTTGATCCAAACGATATCGCCTTAATTGGAGGAAGATCGAGATCTCATACTCCCCCATTTCTTCTTACTTATGAAATTTTCAATAAAAATGTGCATAATTGCTTAGTGGATTCTGGAGCTTCATCAAATATTTTACCAAAATCAATATGTGCAAAATTGAATGTTCAACCACAAAAATCAGTTGTACGCATAGTTCAATTAGATCGATCGCAAGTCGAAGTGATTGGCGAATTAAATCAGGTCACCATAAGGTTGTCATCCAACCCAAAGGTATGTCAAGTTATCGAAATTTTAGTCACTGATAATTTTATGGCTTAATTCTTAGCAGAGATTGGTCAGAAAAACTTCATGGATACTTTGCAACTGACTGGTCACACATGTGGCTCCCTTACAATGGTAAACCAAATCAAATAAATGTTGAGCAAGAAAGACATCAGAAATACATAGTACCAGAACTGGAGGGAGAAAATGAACCAGTAGCATATAGTTATAACATCATTGGCAACTATTCAGTAGATTCTTTCCTAGGAAATTTTAATGCTCATACTTCACCTTACTTAGAACATTCTGTTTTATCTCAAGTAGAAAATTTCTCTCAAACAGATAGTTCTAAATGTATTAATTTTTTAGATAATCCTGTAAATAAATCTTTATTTTGGAAATTATTTTTTGACAGTTCTAAGTCTAACAAAGGAGCAGGAGCAGGATGCATGTTAATAAGTCCAGAGGGAGATAAAACTATGCTAACCTGTAGACTTGAATTTGATTGCACCAACAACACCGCAGAATACGAGGCTTTAGTCCAAGGATTGTACAAAGCAATCGGATTAGATGTCAAATATCTTCAAGTTTTCGGAGATTCTGAAATTATAATTAGACAAGTACGTAATACTATACATTGTTTATTAGGTCATTTAAAACATTACCAATCTTTAGTTCAAGATCTGACTGAACACTTTATAGCATTTAATATTTCATCAATTCCCAAAGTCCAGAATGCTAGTGCAGACCTCTTAGCCAATGTAGCTTCCAAACGTATTCCTTCAGAAGATTTTAGCCCTGATCGATTTTCAATTGAATTAATTTTTAGGCCATCTATTCCTGATAACATTACCAATTGGAGGATTTTCAACAATGATCCTGATATCGTGAGTTTCCTCACATCTGAGGGATCCTATACCAATCAAATAATTGACGAAGACCAACATGATTGACAATTGCAACAAGATAGCACTAACAATGCTATACCAAAGTCAGTAGTCAAGTTAGAAGATCTTTATGATTTGAAATATTGGTTTAAAAGATCTACCAATTCAAAACTCCAAAGCTCAACATTGAATTATGAATTAGTAAATCTAGGAACTGATACCAAACCACAGAATATCAATCTAGGCCTTGGTCTAGCTCCTGAAGAAAAATTAGCGTATATTCGTCTCTTGAGACAATACAAAAGTGTCTTTGCTTGGAATTATGATGAACTCAAAACATACGACACATCCATCATCCAACATACTATTCCAATGATAGACAATGAAAAACCTGTCTAGCAAAAGTTGAGAAAGATCCATCCCAATCTAGAAAACCAGATCAAATCTGAACTCAATAAGTTATTGAAAGGCAAAATAATTTTTCCCGTTAGACCTTCCAAATGGGTTTCCAATATGGTCCCTGTTAGAAAGAAAAACGGAGACATTAGAATCTGCATTGACTTTCGAAATCTTAACAAAGCCTGCCAAAAGGACAATTTTCCTTTGCCTCCCATGGAACAAATACTGCAGGCGGTCGCGGGCTTAGAATTGATGTCCTTCTTGGATGGATTCTCAGGATACAATCAAGTGTTGGTACATCCCGATGATCAATTAAAAACCACATTCAGAACTAAATGGGGCACATACACATATCAAAAGATGCCATTTGGTCTGATTAATGCTGGTGCCACATTTCAGAGAGCCATGGACATCGCATTCAAAGGGTTAGTTAATAAATCAGTGGTAATCTATTTGGATGATATAACTGTATATTCCAAGAAACGAAACAATCATCTTAGAGATTTAAAACAAATCTTCCAACGTTGTCAAAGGTATGGAATTTCACTTAACCCGAAAAAATCCTTTTTCGCACTAAGTGAAGGAAAACTTCTCAGATTCATAGTGTCAAAATCTGGAATTCACATTGATCCTGACAAAATCAAGGAGATTTCCGCAGTCCCTCTACCTCACAACAAGAAAGCCATGCAATCTTTTCTTGGCCAGATTAATTTTGTAAAGAGATTTGTTCCATATTTTTCAAGAATCGTGTCTCCTTTACAAGCAATGATTAAAAAGAACTCAAACTTTAAATGGGGCCAAGATGAACATGAGGCATTCAATCTGATCAAACAAGAAATCATTAATGCTCCATCTTTAGCAACTCCAAAATTTTTCGATCCTTTTATTTTATATACATTTGCCTCTGATAGATCATATGCTGCGATACTCACTCAAGTAAATCAAGAAAAGGTGGAAGCCCCAATTTCTTTTTTCAGTTCCAATTTACAAGGGGCTGAGTTGAATTATTCAGATGTGGAGAAACAAGCTTATGCTGTTTTCAAAGCAATTAAATATTTCAGACCTTTTCTACTCAAAACAGATACAAAAATCATAGTACCGTTTCCAACGGTAAGAAATCTTCTAGTACAGAAGGATGTGGGAGAGAAAAGAGCCAATTGGGTTACTGCCTTACAAGAATATGATGTAGAAGTCAAACCAGCAAGTATTGTAAAAGGACAAGGATTTTGTAAAATGTTGGCCGAAGTATCGTTGTTGTCTGAAATTCCATCTGCAGAGATACAAATGTATGAGGTAAGCCTAAACGATGTTGAGTCATTATATGTTGATATCATTTATTATCTGAAGAATGGATACGCTCCTTCAAACCTAAATCATACCAAGAAAAGAGCTCTAAGGTTGAAAGCCAAACATTATCAGCTCGTGAATGATGTTATTTTTAGAATAAATTATGATTCTATTCTCCTTAGATGTCTTGAGAAATCTGAAGCTGAAAAAGTCTTGCAGGAACTCCACGATGGGCCAGCAGGCGGACACTACGCTGGAGACGCTACTGCTCCTAAAATCTTACGCGTAGGCTATTACTGGCCCACGTTATTCAAAGACTCACATAACTACATGAGGAAATGCCAAGTCTGTCAAACCGCTGCTGGGAGACAAAAGAAACCATCCTTCTCACTGCAACCAGTTAACATTGAGCAGCCTTTCGATCAGTGGGGATTGGACATAATAGGTGAGATCGTTCCTCACTCTTCTAAGCAGCATAGATATATCCTTACAGCAACAGATTACTTTACTAAATGGGTAGAAGCAGTTCCACTCAAGATGGCTAATGCTGAAAATATCATCAAGTTCATAGATCAGTTCATAATCACTAGGTTTGGGTTGCCTTCTGCTTTAATGTTTGATAATGCATCATATTTTTCTGATAATGCAATGACGGAATTTTCACTCAAAAGAGGTTTCAAACTCAAATAATCTGCCAATTATTACCCACAAGGGAATGGGTTAGCTGAATCTACAAATAAGAATTTAATCAGAATCATTAAGCGAACCATTGACCAAAATCATAAAAACTGGCATAAGTCTTTAATATATGCTTTATGGGCAGATCGAATAACGCAGAAAGCCTCCATTGGTACTTCTCCCTTTAATTTAGTTTATGGGAAAGAAGTGGTTCTTCCAACTCATTTGGCAATTCCCTCTTTAGCCTTGGTTCAATATATTGATGAAGCACCAACTTCTTCCTTACAACTAAGGCAACAGGAAATAATCAAGTTAGAAGAACAACGAGAACATGCCAAGATAACTCACGCTCATCATCAAGCCTTAGTAAAAGCCTCTTTTGATTCCAATATGATATCTAGAAAATATTTTCAGATGGGAGATCTAGTTTTAAAATGGGGCAAGGCTCATGAGGAAAAAGGAAAACATACAAAATTTCAATGAATGTGGCTTGGCCCTTTTCAAATCATAGAAGTCATAGGTCCGTCTACATTTATGTTACAGGATTTAACAGGAAAAAGAGATTCTTTACCTGTTAACGGTCAGATTCTCAAAAAATATTTTCCATAGGAGATCATTCTTCTATTTTGTAGAATAGTTGTTTTAGTTTCATAATAAAACCAGTTGTAAATGGTTACATTTGGGATTCATGAAAAAAGACAAAATTCTCTTTTAGATTTTGTTTTTTCACTTGTATAAATAGAATTCTTTTTAGAAAATTTATCATTACTATTGAAAAATACAGTTAAAAACTCTACGCCTAGAAATGATACTAGTTTCAACTGTATAAATTTTGATAAAAGACCACTTTTAGTAAAGAAATTGTTTTGCATCAGTCCAATGAAAGGTATCAATAATAAAACGAAGATTCTCTATAGAAAATCTCTTTCCAAAAAAATCTATTATTGTCATCCAAATCCATCTTAAGGAAACAATGACTTCCCCCCCACCTAGGAAGCTACAACGTTTAGGGAATGATCCAATGATACACTTTAACTTAAAGAATAAGAGGTCTCATCATGAGCCGACTTATCATGATCATAGATATTATAGCCTGCTGACTTTGCCAATACTGCATACCACAATAGGGCAATGACTCAAGATTATTGCAATCAAAAGACAAGGGGTCTCATCACGAGCCAACTTGTTCAGCAAAGCTATAAATCAGTGAATGACTGTGTCATAAATTGGCTACCAAACCAAGACATTGTTCTTTAAGGATAAAAAAGAAAATGAAAGCAATAAGTGTGGATATGGATTTCTCTTTGAAAATTGTAAATTTCTGTAAGTAGGATATAGGATCATTGCTGGGTAACAGGTAACCTTGTTGAGGCTATAAATGCTTGCTGGCAGCAGAGGCTCTACCTATGAAAAATGAGCATATTCAAAACTGATTTACAGAAAAGACTTTGTTTTTATCTCTATAAACCAAGTAATGACTGATGTAGATACAAGGACTAGCTTGAGGGAGTAAATAATCAAAGTTGAAAATAGAAGAAACAAAATATCATTGATAGGTAAAAGCATAATGTACTTTGTCTTTCTATAATAAAGTTTAAATTTCTAGAAAATTTTCTATTTTGGAAGTTTACAAAATTCAAAAGAAAAGCAGAGATAAATGGTTCTTCCTAGTGAATCGCCAATTGTTGTGGCCAACAACAACCCCCCTTCTTATTTAGTGTTATTACTAATACTAAATAAGTGGGGACCCTTAGTAAAAATTAAAAAAAATCAATTAGTGTTTGTATTTCCTTTTTAATAAAACTTACCATCAAAAACTTAAGAAAATACCCTTGAAAAATCTAAAAAGCTTAAGTTTTATGATAAAGTAGAATTATTCCTTAGGAAATATCGCATCGCAAAAGGATAACAGGGTACCTCCTTGCAAGCCGAATTCTAAAAACTGCGAGATCGAGATACGGGACTACAAACATATATCGCATCGCTTGCATCAAAGACTGCTGATGTTAAAAAACTTTAAACTGTTGATATGCGACGGCGCATATCACAAATCGCAGGAAACAGATTAACGAAAATTGTCATATGCCACGCTCTCGCGATATCACGATATTGCGATATTGCGATAGAGAAATTATGCGATATTGCGATAGAGAAATTATGCGATATTGCAATAAAAGCAGCCATGCAATAGAACGATCATGCGATAATGTGATATTGTGAGTTTGTGACATAGCAAGCAAGCGATGTTGTGATTCTGCGATATCGTGATTCTGCGATGTCGTGATTCTGCGATGTTGCAATCTACGATATTGCAAAGCAAATCGCAAAATCGCTTCATTACAAATCTTGCGGGCTCATGGTTCGAAAAAGTATTTTCCATAAACTAAGACCTGGTTATGCGCTTTAATGCCAAATAATGAGTTAGTTGCCAGTTATTAATGGAATATGGTTTCGTGCTTATCAAAAAGTCATTTCACGTAAGGTGGTGTATTTTATATGCCTTCGGCATTTAAGGCTTTCCCCTCACCTTTCCTTATCATTATTCTCACTTCACTTGTAAATTGCAAGAACGAAGAACAGTGAACGATACAAAGCAGTACGCAAGATACGATGGGAAAGAAAGGCAAAGCCTCGAACTTTGAAGAGAAGGAAATGGTGCCCTTGTATACAGACACCGCCTGCAACCGAGACGCTGGTATTACTACCTGGGAAGGCATGTACAATCTACTTGAGGAAGAGAATCCGAGAGTAATGGAGGTCGAGGCTACTGCAAGCTCACATAGTTCCTCTAAGGCATCCCTTACAGAGCTAGCCTGTTCATTCTTACACAGGATAGTGACGAGACCCAGAATTCTTCCATACACAGACATGGTTAAATGGATACTAGATAGCACGGATATCAGAGATAGACAGTTTAAGACTCAGGGTCAAGAACTGACAGAATCATTATTTTTACAAATTTTGAGCTTTATATCCGCTAAAAGAAAAAGCGCAAAAGGCGAAAAACGCACCAAGGAAGCCCGGATCAAGAAACGGAGGCAGTTTTCGATGCGCGATTAGCTGAGCAAAACTTCTTGAAAAGGAAAGCTCATAATTGCTCAGTCACCTGTAAGCCCAAAAATTTGTAAGAAAGCAACGATAGAGGTAAGAAGTAAAACTTGAATCCTAAACCAGTGATATTTGTCAGAAATATCTTCAAAATAGTATCTACCAAAGACACAGCAACTACAGGCAGACTGGAAATAGAAGGCTCAAGAAAAGGCAGAATCAATCCAAAGGTTAACCAAGTTGAATTGGGATTCTTACTGGATGTACTTGGTAAAACCACACAGCCAGTGCATGAACCTCAAGTGTATCATCAATTCTGCCGAGAAGATGGTGCCATCTCTTACCGATTCTGTTTTCTCAACACAGCTAAAATCGGAAATCAGTCAGCCGACTCTTCTCAAACAGATGCTTAACGCGTGCGACTTCAAGGAGCAGATACAGAAGTAGTTAGTAATTTTAATTTTAGATTCAATTTTATTTTTAATTTTGTTTTATTTTTTCCCAAAGTGAGGACAGTCATTTAAACCACATCCTATATTTTTGTAATAAGTTATTTTTAGATTTAGTTAGTAGTATTTAAATCCTTCTCATGCATTTAGAGAAGGGTCCTGAAATTTGTCAAAAACTTATCCCCAGAACATGCACTTTTGTACCCTCTGAGGAGGTTTTGATGAATGAATGGAACAAGATTTATTGATATCTGCATTTAATATCTGCTACTGATGTTGCACTTCTGTACTCTTAGTGGATGTTGGATTAAGAAGAGATAGATCATTATCACTTGAAGCTCATGAGTAGGACTAGTTATAAATGGTACTTCTATCTCTTAACTATTTTTTCCTTTGTGTTAAAAGTGATATTCAAGTTTAGTTGTTTATATATCAATGTGTGAATGCTTGAATTATCATTTGGAACTTTTGTACGGTGATAGCTATTTATTTATGCTTAATGTATGAATAGCTTATTATGTGATATGTTTTTCACAACTGTTTCGTCTAACTTTTTATACGAAGTGGTTCATCTTTATTGAATTATTTTCTCATAGCAGTTGAATGATCTTTATTACCAATTGTTATTTGAAATCATTTTAGATCGCATAATAGAACGATTACACCCTAGGTTAGTGTAGAATTAGATGTTTCTGTTTATTAGAATAAAATTTGCATGTTATTAGATTAGAATTAGAGCATCTCACTTAGGAACTTTTAGAAGGGAAATATCAATTCTTCACACACATACACATAAATTGGGAAAATGGTCCCATATCTCCAGTCGGACCCACTATACCAAACGGAAAAGGAGCTGCTAACCAAGGTCTGGACCGGGTGGGTATCCCCCTTGTTGTAGGCCCGATTTTCGAGGCTTCAACACCTACCACATGGGAAAGTTTCTTGATTTTCCATTTTCTCAATTTTTGGTTTTCTTTCATGAATATAAGGTTTAGAACTAATTTCCATCTGTTGGATTGTTTGGGCTTGACACAAGTTCGGATTTTACTATGCACCAACAAAACCCTCAATCATATACCCATCTTGGCAATGACCAGCAAGCAGATCACAGTCTCACCTGAAGTGATTATGGGAGGATGCAGAACCAAGTTTATGAAACCTTGATGGATGATGTGATGTGGTATTTTTAGGTTATTTTATCCTTAACATATTGTTGTGCTTATCAACAACCCCCCCATTTACTAATATTAGCAATAACATTAGGAAATGGGGACCCCTAAAAAAAAATAGTCCTAGCATCAAATCATGCCTTTTTATTTTTAGAATAAGATAAGATGTCAAAGCGGAACTTTCAAAATCATGGAAAATTACCTTTTCATACTTGAGCATATAGAACTTCACAAAGGATGAGTTTTCTTAAAAAAACGTCGCATGGTAAAATGACTTAAAAGTAACTTTATACACGGAAAATCGTTAATATTAAAATAATCCATCAAAAGACCTAATTTTAGAGGATTATTCTCGCATCGCAAAATGATTACGACGGACCTTCCTTATAAAAGTTACCCCATATCCGTGAAATGCGAAATCTTAAAAAACTCCTATAATCTTCTCGCATCACAGTTACAACCAAGCAGCGCTACTCAATAAAGCATAAGAAAATATTGTGAAATGTGATAGCATCTCGCATCTCGCATATCGCATCAACTCACACGGCGGAAAGTCTTAAACTTAAATGATTTTGCGATATAGCGATCTGTGATATTGTGTAACAAATCGCAAAATCGCTTTTATCACAACTGAAAGGGCTCACGGTTCTAGGAGAGTACTTCCCGACTTTTGATGTGAAGTTATGAACATTAAGTTAAGCGTAACGATTCATTAGTGAACATTTATTAAAAGAATGATTACGATCAGGTGTGAAAGGCCATTTGACGCAAGTTGATATCTTTTAAAGTAATTTAGAATTAAAGACCCTCCGTCACCTTATTTTCGTCCTTCTATTGATTATTTCTGCATTCACTATCATTTTTATCCTATTCTTCTCTCTGCTTGCAACTTTCAGGAAGAACACACAGAGCAGGATATCCAAAGAAATGGTGAAGAAAGGAAAGGCACCCGCTTCTAAGAAATCAGAGATGACCCCCTTATTTACAGATACCACTTGTAATCGAGATTCCGGGACATCCACATGGGAGACTATGTATCAGCTATTAGAGGAAGAACAACCGAGAATTATGGAAACAAGAATTACAGTGGATGGATGCGGTTCTTTTGATGCTTCTCTGACTAAACTTGCATGCTCATTCTTGCACCGTACTGCTGCAAGACCAAATATACTCCCTTATACTGACATGGTTAAATGGATCATAGATGATGCGGACATATCAGACAGAGAATTCAAGACGGAAAGCCAAGAAGTCATAGGGTTGTTTACTCCAGAAAACCTGAGACTCATGTACCATCTACCAGAGCCACAGGCCATCTACAACAGACAGTTTGTCGAGAAGTTCGCCAAGGAAAATGAAGACTTGGCAGAATGCACAAAGAATTGGTCAAACAATGAAGAAAGACTCAAGAAAGATAAAAACGGTATGTACGCCACCGGTTCTCTTAGTTCCCCTTTCTATTTTGCTGCCGCTATGTTATGTAGGCTGTTTGGTAAACTAGACAGCACCAAATTCTCATCAGAATGGTTACCCCTAGTAGATGCAGCTATTAATGCTACAATAATGAATTGGGCTCAAATCCTGTCAGATAACTTAGCCACTGCAATTTTAGAATACAGAAGAAAAAGGAGTATTGCTTCGAGGGTTTACCCTCCATTTTTCATGAGCACTTATGTTATGGACGCTATTTGTTTTGGTTCCAAATTCCTTGTTATGGGATGGAAGTGGACTGCTCAAAATCCACTTCCCATTCAAATATATCACAAAGTCATGTGGGAATCTAATTTTGTGCCACATTTTTTCAAAATTTGTCACGGAGTTATGCTTCCGATTCACAAAAAGATTTACAACCGAGATGCCCCAAGGTTTTCCCAAGAAGCTGAGGTAGATATTCTCCCCGTAGCCAGATGGTTCGGGGAAGAATTATTCACATATATCAGAGTGTTCGACAGTATTGCCTCGCCCCATGTTCTACCTTTTTATGTCTCGGACAAACTGATGGCTAGAGAGATAGCCTATCAGACATGCAGCGAAGGAGGGATGAGTAAGATATTGAAAGATTCCAAGAAGGGCATTTGGCCTCAATTTCCTGTAACATGTGGAGTATTTGCATTGCATGACTTAGGACATGCTTTTAAAGAAATTGACAATATATTATCTTTGCAATTACCCAAGTTCCCGGGAAGGCAATATGATCCCTTTGGTATTGTAAAAGATTTTACCACAATGGTTAAAATAAGAGTATTTACCCATGAAAAAGATCCCTTTGATGATGTTTTCCTGCAGAAAAACACCTTCAAAGAAGTGCAACATATGGCACAAATGATTTTTGATCAAGAAGGTCTCCAAACATTTGATAACTATAGGAGAACGAGGTTATCTAAGGTCCCATTGGACCAACTACTCATTGAGCCAGTAAGAGATCCTACTCCCAGTGCAAGCATAAGTGGAGACTCAAAAGAGAAATCCAAAACAGGTTCTGAAAATGAATCCGCAGAAAAGTCTGGCGATCAATCTGAAAAAACATCAGAGAATGAACACAGCAAGAGCGAGGAGTCAATAAAAGACACAACCCAGTCCACAACAAAGTCTGATCAACAGATTTCACTTGTAAAACAAGCCGAAGCCTCAACTCCCCTTACAAAGCAAGCAAAGCCGCCTGTAATTGATTTAGAAGAAGAATGGGAAAATTTCAATAAAATACTCAACACAGAGGAACAAAATGCAGAGCCACCAACAAACCCACAAGAGATGACCGCAGAAATGGTAATAGAAAGAGCTGTTAGTACTCAAGAAACAGAGCATATTCCCATTGCTCCCACATTTGAGATTGTATTAAGAATAGAGGAAATTCCTCCTCTAGATATATTCTACAGCCCTCGACATAAAGTCGTCGTAAGAAGACAAAGAAAGAAAAGAAAGTTGGATTATGTGCTCACTCCCGAGGATGAACCTCTAGATGTTCTCTGGAAAGACCCATCTATAGATCCATCGGCTAATCTCACTAGACTCTCACAGATCGTAGGCGCATATGCTTCAGCAACCATTGTCAAGGAAACAGAGGTACAACTATTGCTCAAAGAAAAAGAAGATAATATTTTGTTATTGGAACAATAGTTACAACAGGTCAGTACCAACCAACAAGTAGAAATGCAGTTGGCTAAGCTTCAACAAGAATTTTAGCAAATGCAGTTGGCACATCAGAGTAGTTTAGCTGGTAAAGAATCACAGTTGCAGAACATAACAGAACTGCATAAAGATGATCCCAAAATTGAACAGTTTGTCATAGAAGCACTTGGCCTCAATTCCCAGCTTTTACACCAGAAAGAATTATTATGCCAGAAGATTTCGCAATGGAATTCTCACTGTGAAATGAGCGATAACATAACAAACCAAGTTGTGGAATTACGACTTGAATATGATTCAATTTTTAAGAAAGTTTCAGAATTCTTAAACTGGCAGAAATCCGAAGATGGGAAAAGCGCAGATACGACCAAAATAGATGAATTGCATAAAGAAATCTTATTTTCGAAATGGGATTCTAGGCTCAGAGATGCAGAACAGGCAATGGAGGATGCGGCAGCAACGACAAACAACGTCATCGAATGTGTAAATGAAAATCTACACAATGCTAATTTGGTAGCAGAAACCACCCCTGGCTTTCTTCCAAAAGCACAACAGCTTCAAGCAGTATGGAAATAGGTAGCAGAGGAAAGGGCAGAGGCAATTAGACAAGTAAACAGGTTGAACTGGGAAGCATACTGGCAATACCTAGTGAAACCGCACAGCCAATGGATGACTCTGAAGTGCCTAATTACTTCCACCGAGAAAATGGTGCCAGCACTCACTAATGCCGTATTTGCAGGACAACTGAAAGCTGAAGTCGGCCAACTGACACTCCTTAAACCTATGCTAGATATTTGCGATCTCAAGGACCAGATGCAGGATTAGTCATAGACATATTTTATTTTTGTTTTTATTTATTTTCGCTTAAAATGAGGTAGGTCGTTTAAACCTCCTCATCTATTTTTGTAATTTCTATTTTTAAGTTTCATAGATTAGTATTTAAACCCCTCTCATGCATTTAGAGAGGGGTCCAGAAATTTTATCAAAAACATTCTTCAGAACATGCACTTTTTCCCCCCACTGAGGAGGTTTTGGTAAAATTAATGGAACGAGATTTATTTTCTACTTGAGTTTAGCATATTCTACTAAAATTGCACTTTTGTACTCTTAGTTGATGTTAAGGGATTTGAAGGTAGATCAATATTGCTGGAGCACATGAGTAAGACGTATTACAAATGGTACTTCTATCTCTTAATGCTTTTTACTTGTGTATTAGGCAATAAATCATTTTCAGTTATTTATGTATGAAAGTTTAAATTCTTAGTTATCATTATTGCACTTTTGTATGATGATGATTTATTCTTTATGCTGAATATATGAATGACTCTTTATGCGATATATCTCTCATATCGTTTCGGCTAACTTTTTATACGAAACGATCATTATTAAATGAATTCTTTTCTTATCGTGATTGAATGATCTTTATTATCAATTACTTTTAGAAATCATTTTAGATCACATATATAAATGTTACTCCCGGGATAGTTTTAAAGTTAGATGTTTTCTTTGATTATAATAGATTGCATATGATAGTTAGAAGATAGATTAAGTTTAGAGTAAGTATTCACCCCATAAAACCCAGAAAAGAAAAACATCATCCCGTTAGAACAAACATCATAAATAGATTGGGAAACTGGTCCCATCATCCCCAGTCGGAGCCACTATTCCAAATAGAAAAGGAGTTGTCCTAAGGTCTGGACCAGGTGGTTATCCCCCTTGTTGGAGTCCTGATTTTTTGAGCCTTCAACATATTTGGTGCTAGAAGGAGGGCCTGACTGTGAATGGCAAGAAAATCTACATCTTCACGCCATTCTAAGAGTAAAACTCCCTCACCATCACCCTCAACTTCTCGTTCGCATTCTAAATCTCTTATCTCTGAACCAGAAGTTGAAAAGAAAAATACAGAGCACATTACTGAAATCCAAAACAAGCCAGATCATTCTTCTTCAAATCCCCCTGAATTACAAACTTTAATTCATAAGTTACAGGGGATTTCAATATCTCAAGAAGAATCTGAGTTATCCCAAGGTAGTGTCACTTCTCATCAAACCCCATCTCAACGACTGACTAGAGCACAAAGTGAAAAACTAGGAATCCCACCAGTTGAGTTTCCTCTACCAAGTCATAAGAAAGCTAGGAAAACACCCGCAGAATCTCAAAGTGAGGTTCTATCATCATTTTCTTCCACCGTCCCATCCATATCATCACAAGAACACTCATCCATCCCCCAACTCCAGATCGTGGTTCATATAGGTACAGGAGCAACATCCTCCTCTACTCAAGCACCTTCAGCTACTGCCACACCTTCTTCTACTCATATCCCGACGATGGCAGGAAATCCACCACTGAGGCCATGGGCCAATCCAGGGGTTGTAAGAATGCCTGCACCTTTATCTCAATTACCAGCTCATCCTGAGAAATGGTTGCCCAAATTCAATCCTGACAATGGCCTATTAGCCGAAGAACACATAAATAATTTTATGCTATCTGTTAATTTGAATGGAGTAACAAAGGAGGATGCAGTTGTAAGATTATTCCCCTATACTTTACAAGGAGTAGTAGGATCATGGTATTTTTCATTACCATCAGGCTCCATTAATAACTGGGATACATTTCAAGATCAGTTTTTAACTAAATTTGGGGATGATAGGTCCACAACAACCTTGATAAATGATCTCTCCAATTTAAAAGCCGAACCAAAGGAACCAATTAAGGACTTCAATTCTTGCTTCAATAAATTATTGAACAAAATACCAGCAACATCTAAGCCTAGCAATGAAGTCCAAAATGAATGGTATATTTCTGCTTTACCTTCAAATTCAGCCATCTTTGTAGACAGAGCTGCCAAGCCAACATTAGCAGAAAACATGAGAGAGGCAATAGCTGTAGAGAAATGCATCCTAGTCGTAGAAAAGAAAAATGTTGTAGATGAAAGGAAGTCTAAAAAAGTGTCTTTTAGAGATGATTCTAAGAAGAAACAATCAAAGGATCCTTTCGACCTGGAAGGGTTACAAAAAGTCTTGAAGACCATGTCCAATGAAATGGTTGATATAAAGAAACAAGTAGCAGAAACCTCTTCCAAGAAACCTTTTAGACCCTATAAGAGAAATCCTTCAACCGATCCAAAACCTCCAAATGCTATAACAAACGCTGAATCAGAAGGGGAAGAGGAAGAAGTTTCAAATGAGGAACAAACCGATGATGAAGAAATCGTAGAACTACAAGGAATGTGGGATTTCATTCTTCCAAATGAGGAAGATCAAGAAGCATTACCTGTTGCTACTAGAAGTAGAAATCAACTCGATCCTCCACAGTCTAGTACAAAACAAAAAAACCCAATTCCACCTCCCAAGGATAAAATCATAGGTAAAAAATCCTCACCGAAGTCTACTCAGACGAACCCAATCCAAACTGATTCGACATCTTCATCTAAAACACTTATCGTCTCAGATGAAATGGAATACAACATTGTTGAAGATATGAAGAAAACCAAAGCAAACATTACTCTTCATGAGCTCAGTAAGTTAAAACATCAACATAAATTACTTTTGAAAGAGCTCAACGTAGTACCTACTACACCTCTTCCCGCCGCTGTGATTTCATAGGATAGCCATGAAATGGGAAGACCTCCAACTAGCATTGCAAATAAGATTGACCCAACCGACATTGCTCTGATTGGCAGAAGATCCAAGTCCCATATTCCACTGTTTCTCCTTACTGTTTCTAGTTGATTCTGGTGCATCGTCTAACATTTTACCTAAGACATTTTGAACTAAGTTAAACGTTCAGCTTCAGAAATCTGCAATACGAATAGTACAGCCAGATCGGTCTCAAGTCGAAGTCGTCGAAGAACTAAATCAAGTGACCATAAGACTTTCATCCAACCCAAAAGTGTGTCAAGTCATTGATATTGTTAGAGTCGGTCTCGTCATCCCTCCGTCAGAGATCAAAACTCTTTTTGCATTTCATGTTTAGGTTTCCCATCGCTTTCGATCACTTGCATTTCGCTAGGGGCATGCCATTGTCTGACGGAAGGGTTCGGTGTTCTTGTTTCCCTCATGCTTGTACCTTCCCGGGCTAGTCAAAATTTCTCTATGTTAATCAAAGTTCATTTCAGTCATTCATAGTCATTATGCTATTTTGGTCAAAAAGAGTTATTGTAAGAGTCTAGGTCTAGTGGTTGGTCTTCAAACATGTCAAATAATGCCCGCAGGCCATGAGGATCATCAAACACATGTGAGGACATTTCTTGTTCAAAACTCTGTTTTGAGTAAGAAATTGTCGAATTCATTTTTTGTAATATTTTTCCGCCATGGAGTTTTCAAAGCAGGCTCTAGTTTTCCTTTGCCAAACATCAATGCCTATATCCCTGCAAAAAATCAACCAATGAGTCCAGAAAATCAATGAGAAAGCCAAAGGACAGAGTTTCATTAAATGACAAAGTGCCATAGTCAAAAACATTATGAAGGGAGTTTTTTGAAGAAGTAAAACTTTAAATCATCTCTTGTCAAGATATTTCAAAACTATTTATCCCTTTGCAACAAGTGCCTTTCATAATCCAAGGGAGAAATTGTGTTTTGAAAGTGCAAGAGCAAAACAGTGAGTGGAAGAGTCCGATTGTGTGACTTGGAGGCAGCGCGACGCATATAGCAGGTGGCGCAACGCACATAGAACGTGCAGCGCACTGGGAGTTTTCACCCAGTGTAATTTATAACGGGCATGGCGCATATAAGGAGCACGGTGCACTGGGTTTTGAGCACGGCGCATATAGCCTCAAGCCCGAAACTTGCTTGGAATTTCACCAATTTGCCCATACCTTGCATGAATTTTCCAGGTGGGCCCTCATTCTTGCCGTTGCTTTGAATTTGGTGATAAGTGTGAGTGGTTTATGGGTGGTAGCATTTGAAACAAAATCTAAATCCTCCCTTTAAAATACACTCAAAGGAAATTTTTTGTGGGGTCTTGACTTATTGATTGGTCGCCAAGGACTCTCCCCTTTCCCCATTTCCCTTTTGTTTCCTCATTTCCTACCCCCCCCCCCCCAATCAAGCTCATCAATCCAACATTGCATTCAAATCCCAAAACTACTAAACCCCTATTCCCTATCCCTCCACTCATTGGTCAATGTAAACCCCAAAACCCTACCTTATAAAATCCCCAAACCCTCCTACATATCCTTGAACAAAATTTCCCCCCATAACCCCTATTCCCATCATATTATTCCCCTTCCTAACACTCCCTTTTTACATTGTTCCCCTTGGTGGCAGATATCATAACAACACCTAGTTTCACTACCATCATCAAAGGATGACAAATTTTTGGGCACAACACAGGTTTTTTCTCCCTGTGCGTCGCGCCACTGGCGCGGCGCTTAGGATTGGGAGCTCCAAATCACAAATGGTTTGCATTTTTGGATTCAACATGAAAAATCATGCCTGTTGGTGCATGGACAAAAAGTTTGGGTAAGTTTTGAGTCCCCAGGAGGTCAAAAACACCCTAAAAATGACCTCTCTGCCCCTAATTTCACACACAGAAAGCAGTCTTGGGAGATTGAGGTTTTGGAGGGGCAAATGGGCACCAAATTCAGAAATTCCACTTGGGTTGGAAAGTAGACAGGTAGGGCTTTCCAACAAGCACACTTGGGCTCAATTTGGACTTTATAAAGTGCCTCAAAATCAGCACCAAAGTAGCATGGAGCATATGGAAATTGGCGCGACGCACAGAGGTTTTTTGTCCAATTTTTCATTTTCCAACTCAGAAATTCGGCTAGTTTGACTAGTTTTGCTTTGTGATGTAATTTTTGACTTATCTTGATGTAATTGAGTGAAAATGATGTAATTTTGACACTTAGTTACTTGTTTTAGAAGATTCATTCACCAAAGAGTGAAAATTTAATGAATGAATCAGTTTCCTACCTTACAAAGGCAAGTTGTTTTGACTGCCTAGATTTTAGTGCTTTGTTTAGAATTAGTTGAAACAACTCCTAGAAGGATGAGTTCGACCCCTAGAGGCAAGGGAAGAGGTTGGCTTGTCTGTATTATGTAATTTCTAAGTCATTTTCAGGGTTGGACTCTTGGGAAAAGCTTGGCACTCTATTGTACATTCACTTCTGCATTTTTGGCCAAGGAAAGACCAGGGTTTTGCAGCACTGTTTGGGATCCATGTGGCTTTATGTTTTGATGGTGTGCTTCTCTAAGTAATTGTAAGTTTATCTATCGTTTTGTGTATCATCTTCAAGCTTCTTCTTCTGAATTTGAAACAAATGAGTGATTAAGGTGGAATCCATAACTGTTATGCTCTACCTTTGAATTTGTTTAAATTTTCATGTTTTCTTCAGTTTAAGGAGAATTCTTGAGTCTCTCTTACTCTCCTTAGCTCCTCACCTATCTGATCTACCCATCTCACTTTCTTTAAAGCATCAAAACGATTACCTTCCTTTCCCCAATAGGAACTCTGCAGAAACTGTGCCTCATCCCCGAGCCCAAATTTGCCTTTCCCATTTCTTCAACAAAACCCTCAAAAAACCAAATCAAAATCCCTGTACTTAATACCTAGCCTAAGATCAGTTGAAAATTTAGTCATCTCGAGCCTCATCGATTACCTTTTGCCGAGATTGACCCGGAGAGAGCCCTTTCCTGTCCTCGTAGGGCTAGCTACGAGGCTGAGCGTGGTTTGATGTGGACCTAGAACCTTGTCTTTTCAGCCTGAGACAAATCTAGGCTCTAACAGATATACTTGTGGCTGACATTCCTGAATTTTATGGACTAATCCTCAGTAGGGATTGGTCAGAAAAACTTCACGATTACTTTGCAACCGACTAGTCTCATATGTGGCTCCCCTACAACAGCAAACCAAATCAGATCAAAGTTGAACAAGAGAAACATCAAAAGTATATAGTAACAGAATTAGAAGGAGAAAACGAGCCTGTAGCGTATAGCAACAACATAATCGAAAATTATTTTGTTGAGTCATTCTTAGGAAATTTCAATGCTCACACTTCACCTTTTTTGGAAAATTCCGTTTTATCTCAAATAGAAATTTTTTCTCAAACTGACACTTCTAGATGCATCAATTTTGTAGATAAACCTGTAAATAAAACCTTGTTTTGGAAATTATTTTTCGATGGTTCTAAATCCAATGATGGAGCAGGAGCAGGTTGTATATTAGTTAGTCCAAAAGGAGAGAAAACCATGTTAGCATGTAGGCTTGAATTCGATTGCACAAACAACACCGCTGAATATGAAGCATTGGTTCAAGGGTTATACAAAGCAATCAGACTTAATATCAAATACCTTCAAGTATTTGGAGACTCTGAGATTGTCATTAGACAAGTAAGAAATACTATACACTGTCTGTCGGGCCATTTGAAACACTATCAATCCTTAGTACAAGACCTGACCTCACACTTTATAGTGTTTAATATTTCATCTATTCCAAGACTCCAAAATTCTAGCGCCTATTTTCTTGCTAATGTAGCTTCCAAGCTTATTCCATCAGAGGAATACAACCCAGATAGATTATCGATTGAATTAATTTTTAGACCCTCTATTCCTGATAACATTACCAACTAGAGAGTCTTCAACAATGACCCTGATATTGTGAATTTTCTTACTTCAGAAGGTTCTTACAATGATCAAATAATTGACAAAGATCAACATGACAAACAACTAGAACAAGGAAACAACAATAACATTATACCAAAATCTGTAGTCAAGTTAGAGGACCTATATGACTTAAAGGACAGATTTAAATGATCCACCAATTCAAAACTCCAAAGTTCGACTTTGAGATACGAATTAATCAATCTCGGGATAGACATGAAACCAAAAAACATAAACTTAGGTATTGGTCTGATATCTGAATAAAAATCAACTTTTATTCGATTGTTGAAACAATACAAGAGTGTCTTCGCTTGGAATTATGATGATCTTAAAACCTATGACACTTCAATTATCCAGCACACAATTCCTATGATCTCTGATGAAAGACCTGTTCAACAGAGATTAAGGAAGATACATCCTAATTTGGAAAGCCAGATTGAATCTGAGTTAAAAAAATTACGAAAAGCCAAGATTATTTTTCCTGTCAGACATTCCAGATGGGTCTCCAATCTCATCCCAGTCAGAAAGAAAAATGGTGATATTCGGATTTGTATAGACTTTCGCAACCTTAATAAAGCTTGCCAAAAGGATAATTTTACATTGCCTCCCATGGAACAGATATTACAATCAGTCGTAGGGTTTGAGTTAATGTCCTTTTTAGACGGCTTTTCAAGGTATAATCAAATCTTAGTCAAGCCGTATGATCAATTGAAAACTACGTTTAGAACAAAATGGGGCACTTATGCTTATCAAAATATGCCATTTGGGCTAATCAATGCCGGTGCCACGTTTCAAAGAGCAATGGACATTGCGTTTAAGGGATTAGTAAACAAATCAATGGTCATCTACTTAGATGACATAACGGTATATTCCAAAAAAACGCAGTAATCATCTAAGAGACTTAAAACAAATCTTTCAACGTTGTCAAAAATATGGAATTTCGCTTAACCCCAAAAAATATTTTTTTGCGTAGAGTGAAGGAAAACTTCTTGAATTCATAGCATCCAAATCAGGAATCCATATTGACCCAGATAGGATCAAGGAAATTTCTGAGATATCTTTACCCCATAATAAAAAAGCAATGCAATCTTTCCTTGGTCAGATCAATTTTGTTAAGAGATTCATCCCTGACTTCTCAAGAATTGTGTCACCTCTCCAAGCCATGATAAAGAAAAATTCTCTCTTCAAATGGGGTCATTCAGAACATGAAGGTTTAGCTTGATAAAACAAGCAATTATAAATGCCCCATATTTAGCAACGCCGAATTTTTCCAATCCTTTCACCCTATATACATTCGCCTCTGAGAAATCATATGTTGCCATACTCACACAAGCAAATCAAGAGAAAGCCGAAGCCCCAATTGCTTTCTTCAGTTCAAATTTACAAGGAGCTGAATTAAAATACTCTGATGTTGAGAAACAAGCTTATGTTGTTTTCAAAGCAGTTAAATACTTCAGACCTTTTCTTCTCAAGTCTCACACCAAAATAATAGTACCATTTCTAGCAGTAAGAAATCTTTTGGTACAAAAAGATGTGGGCAAAAAGAGAGAAAATTGGGTCATGGCCCTGCAAGAATATGATGCTGAAATTAAACCAACAAATATCATAAAAGGTCAAGGTTTTTGCAGGATGTTGGCAGGAGCATCGAACATATCAAAATCGCGGTCTCCAAATAGTGAAGTACAAATTTATGAGGTAAGCCTAAACGACTCTGAATCAAGATATGTTGATATCATTTTCTACCTAAAAAATGGATATGCCCCTCCACATTTGAATTACACAAAGAAAAGAGCCCTGAGGCTAAAATCTAAACAATATCAAATCGTCAATGATGTACTGTTTAGAATGAATTATGATTCTATTCTCCTTAGATGCCTCGAGAAATCTGGAGCAGAAAAAGTATTGCAGGAACTCCATGACGGACCAACGGGTGGACACTATGCAGGAGATACAACTGCACACAAAGTCCTGCGTGTCGGCTACTACTGGCCAACTCTATTTAAAGATGCACACAGTTACGTAAGGAGATGTAAGATTTGCCAAACTGTTGTTGGAAGACAGAAGAAACCATCATTGCCATTACATCCGATCAACATTGATCAACCATTTGAACAATGGGGATTGGACATAATAGGTGAGATTGTTCCTCATTCTTCTAAACAACATAAATACATCCTTACAGCTACTGACTACTTTACTAAATGGGTATAAGCAGTTCCACTCAAGAAAACCAACTCTAAGAGTATCATTGAATTTATAGATCAATTCATCATCACCAGGTTTGGCTTGCCTTCTGCCTTAATGTTTGATAATGCATCCTATTTCTCAGGCAATTCCATGACAGAATTCGCTCTCAAAAGAGGTTTCAAACTCAAATATTCTGCTAATTATTATCCACAAGGAAATGGGTTATCCGAATCAATGAACAAAAACCTTATTAGAATTATTAAACAGACTATTGATCAAAAATAAAGAAACTGGCATAAGTCTTTACTATATGCTCTCAAGGCAGATCGAATAACTCAGAAAACCTCCATTGGCACTTCTCCTTTTAATTTAGTTTATGGGAAAGAAGTGGTCTTACCAACAAATCTAGCTATTCCTTCACTAGCCTTAGTTCAATTCATTGAAGAAACTCCTTCCTCATCCATGCAATTAAGACAATTACAAATTATTAAACTTGAAGAGGAATGAGAAAAGGCTAGAATTACCCACGCGCATCATCAACAATTAGTGAAAGCCTCTTTTGATTCAAACTCAATGTCTAGAAAAGATTTTCAACTTGGAGACTTAGTATTAAAATGGGATAAAGCCCATGAGGAGAAAGGCAAGCATACTAAATTCCAACGGATGTGGCTTGGACCATTCCAGATTGTCGAACTCATTGGCCCATCAACTTTCATGTTACAAGATTTAGCAGGGAAAAGGGAATCTTTACCTGTTAATGGACAGATCCTAAAGAAATATTTTCCATAGAAGATGATCTCTTCTATTTTTCTGTAGATCATAGTTTTAGTTAAGTTTTCTTTTGATAATAAAACAAGTTGAGAATGTTCACTTTTGGTCTCACGAAAAGAATAGTTTCTCATTTCAATTTTGTTTTTTCACTTGTATAAGTAGGAATGGTTATGAAAATTACTCTCCATTTATGAAACATAGGGTTAAGTGCTATTATTTTGAAAAAAATTGCTTGTTTTTCTGTTTCAACTATCTGAGTTCTGATTAGAATCAACCTTAGGAAGAAGTTTTCCTTGCATCAGTCACAAAAGGTATCAATAACAAAGCAAAGACTCTCTGCAGAAAAGCTATCTTTAAACTCTACAATTGTCGTCCAGGAAAATTCTTAAGGAACCAATGACTTCCCCCCCACTTGAGGAATTTGCAAGATTCAAGGAGTAATCCAATTATACACTTTCAACTTAAAGAATAAGAGGTCTCATCAAGAGCCGACTTATCATGATCATAAAGATTATAACTAACTGACATTTCCATACTAAATATCAAAACAGGGTAATGGCTCGAAATTGTTTCAATCAAAAGACAAGGGGTCTCATCAAGAGCTAGCTTGTTCAGTTAAGTTATAAATCAAGTGAATGGCACTGTCAATTTTGGCCACCAAACCAAGACATTGTTCTTTAAGAAATAAAAGAGAAAGAAGAAAAGAAAAAGCGATGAGTATATATGAGGATTTATTTTTGAAAATTGCATTCTTCTCAAGTGGGACACTGGATCATTGCTGGGTAACAGGTAACCCTGTCGAGGCTATGAACACCTGCTGGCAGCAGAGGCTCTACCTACGACAAATGAGTACACCAAAACTGATCTAACGAGATGCTTTGTTTTATCTTTACAACCAAGTAATGACTGATGTGAATAAAACGACTAACTTTGAGAAGAAGATAATTAGAATAAAGATAGTTAGAACAAGATGTTGTTATTAATAAATAGCACTGTTTACCTTATATTTCGTACCATGCAATTTCATTTTCAAAACCATCTCTATTTTGGAAGTTTTAGAAAATTCAAAAAACCCTCAGAGATAATTGGTTCTTCCAAGTGAATCGCCAATTGTTGTGCTTATCAACAACCCCCCCATTTACTAATATTAGCAATAACATTAGGAAATGGGGACCCCTCCAAAAAAAATTAGTCCTAGCATCAAGTCATGCCTTTTTATTTTTAGAATAAGATAAGATGTCAAAGCGGAACTTGCAAAATCATGGAAAGTTACCTTTTCATACTTGAGCGTATAGAACTTCACAAATGATGAGTTTTCTTAAAAAATGCCGCATGGTAAAACGACTTAAAAGTAACTTTATACACGGAAAATCGTTAATATTAGAATAATCCATCAAAAGACCCGCTTTTAGAGGATTATTCTCGCATCGCAAAACGATTACGACGGACCTTCCTTATAAAAGTTACCCCATATTCGCGAAATGCGAAATCTTAAAAAACTCTTATAATCTTCTCGCATCGCAGTTACAACCAAGCAGCACTACTCAATAAAGCATAAGCAAATATTGTGAAATGCGATAGCATCTTGCATATCACATATCGCATCAACTCACATGGTGGTAAGTCTTAAACTTAAATGATTTTGCGATATAGCGATCTGTGATATTGTGTAGCAAATCACAAAATCACTTTTATCGCAACTCAAAGGGCTCACGGTTCTAGGAGAGTACTTCCCGACTTTTGATGTGAAGTTATGAACATTAAGTTAAGCGTAATGGTTCATTAGTGAACATTTATTAAAAGAACGATTACGATCAGGTGTGAAAGGCCATTTGACGCAAGTTGATATCTTTTAAAGTAATTTAGAATTAAAGACCCTCCATCACCTTATTTTCATCCTTCTATTGATTATTTCTGCATTCACTATCATTTTTATCCTATTCTGCTCTCTGCTTGCAACTTTCAGGAAGAACACATAGAGCAGGATATCTGAAGAAATGGTGAAGAAAGGAAAGGTATCCGCTTCTGAGAAGTCAGAGATGACCCCCCTGTTTACAGATACCACTTGTAATTGAGATGCCAGGACATCCACATGGGAGACTATGTATCAGCTATTAGAGGAAGAACAACTGAGAATTATGGAAACAACAATTACAGTGGATGGACACAGTTCTTCTGATGCTTCTCTGACTGAACTTGCATGCTCATTCTTGCACCACATTGCTGCAAGACCAAAGATACTCCCTTATACTGACATGGTTAAGTGGATCATAGATGATGCGGACATATTGGACAGAGAATTCAAGATGACAAGCCAAGAAGTCATAGGGTCGTTTACTCTAGACAACCTGAGACTCATGTACCATCTACCAGAGCCGCAGGCCATCTACAACAGACAGTTTGTCGAGAAGTTCGCCAAGGAAAATGAAGACTTGGCAGAATGCAAAAAGAATTGGTCAAACAATGAAGAAAGACTCAAGAAAGATTAAAACGGTATGTACGCCACCAGTTTTCTTAGTTCCCCTTTCTATTTTGCTGCCGCTATGTTATGTAGGCTGTTTGGTAAACTAGACAGCACCAAATTCTCGTCAGAATGATTACCCCTAGTAGATGCAACTGCCAATGCTACAATAATGAATTGGGCTCAAATCCTGTCAGATAACTTAGCCACTGCAATTTTAGAATATAGAAGAAAAATGAGTATTGCTTTGAGGGTTTACCCTCCATTTTTCATGAGCGCTTATGTTATGGATGCTATTTGTTTTGGTTCCAAATTCCCTATTATGGGATGGAAGTGGACTGCTCAAAATCCACTTCCCATTCAAATATATCACAAAGTCATGTGGGAATCTAATTTCGTGCCACATTTTTTCAAAATTTGTCATGGATTTATGCTTCCAATTCACAAAAAGATTTACAACCGAGATGCCCCAAGGTTTTCCCAAGAAGCCGAGGTAGATATTCTCTCCGTAGCCAGATGGTTCGGGGAAGAATTATTCACATATATCAGAGTGTTCGATAGTATTTCCTTGCCCCATGTTCTACCTTTTTATGTCCTGGACAAACTGATGGCTAGAGAGATAGCCTATCAGACATGCAGCGAATGAGGGATGAGTAAGATATTGAAAGATTCCAAGAAGGGCATTTGGCCTCAATTTCCTGTAACATGTGGAGTATTTACATTGCATGACTTAGGACATGATTTTAAAGAAATTGACAATATATTATCTTTGCAATTACCCAAGTTCCTGGGAAGGCAATATGATCCCTTTAGTATTGTAAAAGATTTTACCACAATGGTTAAAATAAGAGTATTTGCCCATGAAAAAGATCCCTTTGATGATATTTTCCTGCAGAAAAACACCTTCAAAGAAGTGCAGCATATGGCACAAATGCTTTTTGATCAAGAAGGTCTCCAAAAATTTTATAACTATAGGAGAACGAGATTATCTAAGGTCCCATCGGACCAACTACTCATTGAGCTAGTAAGAGATCCTACTCTTAGTGCAAGCATAAGTGGAGACTCAAAAGAGAAATCCAAAATAGGTTCTGAAAATGAATCCGCAGAAAAGTCTGGTGATCAATCTGAAAAAAAAAATCAGAGAATGAACACAGCAAGAGCGAGGAGTCAATAAAAGACACAGCCCAGTCCACAACAAAGTCTGATCAACAGATTTCACTTGTAAAACAAGCTGAAGCCTCAGCTCCCCTTACGAAGCAAGCAAAGATGCCTGTAATTGATTTAGAAGAAGAATGGGAAAATTTCAATAAAATACTCAACACAGAGGAACAAAACGTAGAGCCACCAACAAACCCACAAGAGACGACCGCAGAAATGGTAATAGAAAGAGTTGTTAGTACTCAGGAAACAGAGCATATTCCCATTGCTCCCACATCTGAGATTGTATTAAGAATAGAGGAAATTCCTCCTCTAGATGTATTCTACAGCCCTCAACATAAAGTCGTTGTAAGAAGACAAAGAAAGAAAAGAAAGTTGGATTCTGTGCTCACTCCTGAGGATGAACCTCTAGATGTTCTCTGGAAAGACCCATCTACAGATCCATTGGCTAATCTCACTAGACTCTCACAGGTTGCAGGCGCGTATGCTTCAGCAACCATTGACAAGGCAGCAGAGGTACAACTACTGCTCAAAGAAAAAGAAGATAGGATTTTGTTATTGGAACAACAGTTACAGCAGGTCAGTATCAACCAACAAGCAGAAATGCAGTTGGCTGAGCTTCAACAAGAATTTCAGCAAATGCAGTTGGCACATCAGAGCAGTTTAGCTGGTAAAGAAGCACAGTTGCAAAACATAACAGAACTACATAAAGATGATTCCAAAATTGAACAGTTTGTCACAAAATCACTTGGCCTCAATTCCTAGCTTTTACACCAGAAAGAATTATTATGCCAGAAGATTTCGCAGTGGAATTCTCACTACGAAATGAGCGATAACATAACAAACCAAGTTGTGGAATTACGACTTGAATATGATTCAATTTTTAATAAAGTTTCAAACTTCTTAAACTAGCAGAAATCCGAAGATGGGAAAAGAGCATATATGCCCAAAATAGATGAATCGCATAAAGAAATCTTATTTGCAAAATGGGATTCTAGGCTCAGAGAGGCAGAACATGCAATGGAGGATGTGGTAGCAATAGCAAACAACATCATCAAATGTATAAACATTTGAAAATCTATGCAATGCTAATTTGGTAGTAGAAACCACCCTTGGCTTTCTTCCAAAAGCACAATAGCTTCAAGCAGTATGGAAAAAGGCAGCGAAGGAAAGGGAAGAGTCAATTAGACAAGTAAATAGGTTGAATTGGAAAGCATACTGGCAATACATTGTGAAACCACACAGCCAATGGATGATTCTGAAGTGCCTAATTACTTCCACCGATAAAATGGTGCCAGCACTCACCAATGCCATATTCGCAGGAAAACTGAAAGCTGAAGTCGGCCAACTGACACTCCTTAAACCTATGCTGGATATTTGCGATCTCAAGGACCAGATGCAAGATTAGTCATAGACATATTTTATTTTTGTTTTTATTTATTTTCTCTTAAAATGAGGTAGGTCGTTTAAACCTCCTCATCTATTTTTGTAATTTCTATTTTTAAGTTTCATAGATTAGTATTTAAACCCCTCTCATGCATTTAGAGAGGGGTCCAGAAATTTTATCAAAAACATTCTTCAGAACGTGCACTTTTGCCCCCCACTGAGGAGGTTTTGGTAAAATTAATGGAACGAGATTTATTTTCTACTTGAGTTTAGCATCTTCTACTGAAATTGCACTTCTATACTCTTAGTTGATGTTAAGTGATTTGAAGGTAGATCAATATTGCTGGAGCACATGAGTAGGACGTATTACAAATGGTACTTCTATCTCTTAATGCTTTTTACTTGTGTATCAGGCAATAAATCATTTTCAGTTATTTATGTATGAAAGTTTAAATTCTTAGTTATCATTATTGCACTTTTGTATGATGATGATTTATTCTTTATGCTGAATATATGAATGACTCTTTATGCGATATATCTCTCATATCGTTTCAGCTAACTTTTTATATGAAATGATCATTATTAAATGAATTATTTTCTTATCGTGATTGAATGATCTTTATTATCAATTACTTTCAGAAATAATTTTAGATCGCATATATAAACGTTACTCTTGGGATAGTTTTAAAGTTAGATGTTTTCTTTGATTATAATAGATTGCATATGATAGTTAGAAGATAGATTAAGTTTAAAGTATTCACCCCGTAAAACCCATAAAATAAAAACATCATCCTGTTAGAACAAACATCATAAATAGACTGGGAAACTGGTCCCATCATCCCCAGTCGGAGCCACTACTCCAAACGGAAAAGGAGCTATCCTAAGGTCTGGACCGGGTGGTTATCCCCCTTGTTGGATTCCCGATTTTTCGAGCCTTCAACACATACATATATTACTTTGTAGGGTTGGATTATCTACTTAACCATGCCATTAACAACCATAAACGATACTGCACAGAAGTAATATATAACCAAAATAATGAATAGAAATAAAAATATACACAATAATCATACATAAGTTATGTCTGTTAGGATATTCCGACACATAGGATATAGTTAAGTTCAACTTGGTCTAGTTTAGAGTTAGGTATAGAGTTAGGTAAAGTGTGTTTCTTTACCGTTGTACATATTGTAACTTACAATCCGACGGTCACGATATGTAGTGATCCGACGGTTCACTCTCACCTCGGTATTATCGACACTTGATCCGTGGCTTGACACCCGATTGGTCCATGAGTTCTATTTAAAGCGCATGGAGGGTCATTGTTCGGGTAATCCGTGCATGAGAGAAGCTTATGTAAATTTTCATTCTTTTATTAATAAATTGTCTGTACCCACGTTGGGACAGGCCGTGGACTGTTTCCCTCCTTGCACTCTGAGGGTTTTAACCACGTCAAAAATACTGGTGTATTGATTTGAAATCTGGTTGTGAGCGGTGTCCTCTTGGTATTCTTTCTGAGGAACTTACCCTATAAATTCCTACATGGTATCAGAGCTATTTGAGGGCCGCGTCCGTTGGTGATCCAAATCTGAAGCCGGTAGAACTGCATGCGGCTGTCGTTTCCTAGATCTGCTGTTTCTGACTGCTTTCGGGCCGAGAGGACTGCTCTGTTGCGTTCGGAGCATCTGTTTCAGTGAGGAACCCCTTTCGTTTCACGCGAAAAGGTTTCCGGTAGCCCTAGCTGCGTCATTTTTCAGATCGGGAGGGGAAAAGAGTCTTCCCAAGGCAAGCACGCAAATCGAGGCCCCCCCCCCCCCCCCTCTCTCTCTCTCTCTCTCTCTCTCTCTCTCTCAAATATTTTGTATAGATCAATTGGTTCAAAGACCTTTTAAGAGAGTAGAGGTCTTGGGTTCAAGTCTCCATTTTGTGGGGGCGGATTTTTTCATTCCCGCACATTCGCGCACTTTGCCGGCAACGTCAACAATTTTTTTTCAAAAAGCCATAACTTCTTCATCCGGAAGCCTTTTTCAGAGCCGTTTTTTTTAAAACCGCCTATTTTTTCGAGATCTATCCATTGGACCACTTACTTTCAGCATCTTCAGCTTCAGTTGTTTTTCAAAAAATGGAAAGTCCATGCCAAGTCATTCTTGACAGCACTAACTACTTCCAATGGGTAGCCTACATGGGAGATTTACTTAGAAGTAAAGGTCTCTTCAGAATAGCCACAGACCAAGAGAAGAAACCCAAAGATGAAGACAAGGCCGAAAAATGGGAAAATCGACAAGATCAAGCACGTGGTTTGATAGGAATGTCTGTTTCTCCTGATCTTAGATTCCACATTGCAGAAATTGAAACTCCTCATGAAGCATTAGAAAAACTTGCTAAAGTTTTTGGGATTAAAAATGAAATTAGAGCCCATCAACTTGAGAATGAGTTGCTTACTTTGGATCCTAATAATTTTTCTTGCATTGAAGATTTCTTGTCCAAATTCAAGACCCTTAGATATCTCTTGGAAGGTGTTAAAGTTAAGAAAGAAGATGGTAACCTTATTTATTCCATCCTTACTAAGTTGGGACCAGCCTACTCTGTATTTGTTTCCACTTTCCATTCTACCAGGGAAGCTTTCATTTGTCAAGGCAAAGACTACAAGCCCCCTTCCTTTGACTCCTTTTGTGATTCCTTAATAAGAGAACAAGAAAAACTCTTACACCTTGGTCTTCTTAATCTTGGAAACTCTTCCTCGAAAGCGTTAGCCGCCCAGCAGCAACCAAATTCAAAGAATCCTAAGAAGTCTTATCCTCAAAGGAATGGTCCTAAACCAACTCAGCCTCAAGATGAAAGATCATTTCAGCAATATGACAAGACCAATAAAAACAAATGGAAGAAGACTGACAGACATTGTAACTTTTGTAATCGAGATGGCCACTTAGAATCTAAATGCTTTAAGAAGATGGAAGCCTTGGAAGCCGCAATGAAGAAACATAACATCCATCTGGAGCCTACTTCAACTTCAACTTCCGGAACGGCATTTTCTGCATGTCATCGTCAATCATCTCAGTCTGGTTATGCATTAAATGTATCTTCTTCTTCTTCTCATTCTCATGAGTGGCTCATTGATTCTGGAGCCTCTTGTCACATGGCCAAAAACCAAGCCATGTTTTCTTCTTTAAATGATTGTAACACCAAAAATATATATGTTGGTGATGATAGATCTCTTAATGTTGTAGGGACTGGAACTGTTCATCTAGACAATGGTCAGTTCAATGATGTATTATGTGTTCCAAACTTATCCTGCAACCTTCTATCTGTCTATCAGATAACTCATTCAGGTGAAGGTAAAATTGTTGAATTTTCACCTCATGATGTTGTAATCAAGGATCTAAAAGATCCTAAACAGATTCTAGCTACTAGTCTTGCTGATGATTCCAAAAGGTTGTATAAGTTTCACAACTTTGGGTCATCCCATCTTCCCTCAGTATTTGTTGCTCATAATGATGAAGTGAGCAAACTTTGGCATGAGCGGTATGGTCACTTAAACTATCGCTCCCTTCAGCATCTATGTAAAGAAAACATGGTGACAGGTCTTCCTATGGTATCTTGCAAAGATGGTGTTTGTTCCGGATGTGTACTCGGAAAACATCATCGGGACAGTTTTGACAAACGTGCCTCTTGGCACGCCTCAGCCCCTTTACAGCTTGTGCACAGTGATTTATGTGGTCCTCTTCCTGTTGCTTCATTCTCTGGCTGCAAGTACTTCTTAACTTTCATTGATGATTTCTCCAGACGCACTTGGGTATACTTCTTAAAACTCAAGAGCGAAGTATTTACCACCTTTTTGGCCTTCAAAGCATTCGTTGAAAAACAATCTGGACATCAAATTCTTAAGCTAAGAACTGATAATGGTGGAGAATATGTTAAAAATGCATTCATCAACTTTTGCACCGAAAATGGAATTCAAATGCAACATACTGTTCCATACACTCCACAACAAAATGGTGTAGCTGAAAGGAAAAATCGCACCTTAAAGGAAATGGCTAATTGTATGCTGCAATCTAAAGGACTCAGTCTTAGTTTTTGGGCCGAAGCAATTAATTGTGCAAATTATATAATCAATCGCACTCCTACTAAGGTTCTAGAGAATATCACTCCAGAAGAAGCCTGGAGTTCCATTAAACCAGATGTAAGTCACTTTCGTGTGTTTGGAAGTGAAGCATGGGCCCATATTCCAGATGAAAAGCATAAAGCCTTAGAACCTAAGAGTGAGAAATGTACTTTTGTTGGATATTCTGAAGATGTAAAAGGTTATAGACTTATTCCATTTAAGTCCAAAAATGTTATCATTAGAAGAGATGTAAAATTTGATGAAAATAAATCGGCCTGCGAGCCTAGTCCGGCGGATGTGCCACCTCTTCCTATCTCTTCTATCTTTGAAAACATTTCTTCTTCTGATGATGAAAGCGAGGATGATAATCCTCCCCCACCTTCTCAGGATCCTCAACTTCCAAGATGGGTCCGTGCTACTCGGGATGCAGCAGGTGATCTTGCCGGTGATCCTACAGATCAGCGACGTACCCGTTCTCAGTTTGAAAGAGCCTCTTCTTTACTGGCTCAAGCTCCAGTAAATCATGATCCTGACACTTTTGCAGAAGCTTCAGGCCATCCACATTGGGAAGCAGCTATGAATGAAGAATATCATTCATTGATGACAAATGATACATGGGATCTTGTTTCTCTACCAAAGGGACGCAAACTTGTTAGATGCAAATGGGTTTACAGAACCAAGTATGGACCAGATGGGAAAGTTGATAAACATAAGGCTCGTCTAGTTGCTAAGGGCTTTTCACAGGTTGAAGGCATTGACTACACTGAAACCTTCGCCCCTGTTGCCAAAATGAACTCTATCCGCCTTGTTCTTTCCCTTGCTGCCTCTTTAAAATGGGAAGTCCATCAAATGGATGTTAAATCTGCCTTCTTGCATGGGGACTTGCAGGAAGAAATCTATATGGAACAACCCATTGGCTTCATACAAACAGACTCTAGCCTTGTGTGTCGACTTAAGAAATCCCTTTATGGTCTCAAGCAAGCTCCTCGGGCTTGGTATGCCAAAATGGATAGCTTTCTTTTAGAATCTGGCTTTTCTAGGTGTCATTCTGACAATACTGTCTACACCAAGAAAGTGGGTGACTCTCTTATCATCCTTGTTCTTTATGTTGATGATCTTATCCTTACTGGCAGTGATCCCAACCTTATAAACCATGTGAAGTCTATCCTTAAAAAGAAATTTGAAATGACAGACTTAGGACACTTACACTATTTTCTCGGTCTTCAAGTCTTGCAATCCAAGGAAGGTATTTCCCTTTCCCAGTCCAAGTATGCTTGTGATATTCTTCGTCATTTTCACATGGAAGACTGTAAGCCAGCCCCTTCTCCCTTTCAGTCTGGAGTCAAACTTTCAGTCTCTTGTACTTCTCCTGAAGTTGATGCTACCTTATACCGTCAACTTGTAGGAAAACTCTTGTACTTAACCCATACTCGTCCTGATCTTTCCTTTGCTGTTGGCCTTGTTGCTCGTTTTATGCAAAACCCCCGTGAAAGTCATTGGAAAGCAGCCAAAAGAATACTTCGTTATGTTCGCGGTACAGTACAGTTTGGGATTCATTACAGTGCCCAAGCAGCTCCTCTGTTAGTTGGTTTCACTGATTCTGATTGGGCTGGTGACCCTGATGATCGGAAGTCTACTGCCGGTTATGTCTTCACTCTTGGTTCAGGACCAATTACATGGGCCTGTAAGAAACAGGCTGCCATTTCTCTTTCGTCAGCAGAAGCAGAGTATCGTGGTGCCGTGGAAGCTAGTAAGGAAGCCTTGTGGCTTCGTCAGATCCTATCAGAGTTTGGCTTTGAGCAGCAGCATCCAACCACACTTTGGTGTGATAATCAAAGTGCCATTCAGCTATGCAAAGATCCAGTTCAGCATCAGCGCAGCAAACACATCGAACTACACATGCACTTCATCAGAAAGCTCATTCATGACCATGTTCTTGAAGTGCAATATTGTCCAACAGATGATCAGGTTGCAGACATCTTCACAAAGGCTCTCACAGAGGCGAAGTTCACTAAACTTCGATATATGCTTGGAGTTCAGGAAGTTGTCGCTAAGGGGGGATAGGCTCTAGTGCCTCCTTCCTTCTCCTATTGTGTCATATTTGTAAATCCTTCAATCCTATCCCAAGTTGTTCTTAAGGGGGGATGTTAGGATATTCCGACACATAGGATATAGTTAAGTTCAACTTGGTCTAGTTTAGAGTTAGGTATAGAGTTAGGTAAAGTGTGTTTCTTTACCGTTGTACATATTGTAACTTACAATCCGACGGTCACGATATGTAGTGATCCGACGGTTCACTCTCACCTCGGTATTATCGACACTTGATCCGTGGCTTGACACCCGATTGGTCCATGAGTTCTATTTAAAGCGCATGGAGGGTCATTGTTCGGGTAATCCGTGCATGAGAGAAGCTTATGTAAATTTTCATTCTTTGATTAATAAATTGTCTGTACCCACGTTGGGACAGGCCGTGGACTGTTTCCCTCCTTGCACTCTGAGGGTTTTAACCACGTCAAAAATACTGGTGTATTGATTTGAGATCTGGTTGTGAGCGGTGTCCTCTTGGTATTCTTTCTGAGGAACTTACCCTGTAAATTCCTACAATGTCCATCAAAATTGTAGTTCTTATATTAATTCTTTGAAACGATGTACAAATCCTCGACCTGCGCACCCGACTGCAAGTGTTTGTGCACTCAACTGCAAACTTTAGGTTTCCACGGACTCAGTTGCGGAGCTTTTCCTTCAAGACCCAACACAGATTATAGAGATATTTCCTTATGCTCGTATCATCTCTTCATTACAATATATGACTCGACTTACAAATTTTGTCCTATATATACTAATTACATCAACGGGTGCATCAAAATACCATGGTCCTCCTAAAAACAATCAACTATGGCCCAAACCCATTACAACAAGAAGGGGCTTCGACCCACCCTGAAGCCCCTAAAAAATCGTGTGGTACATAGCTCTATAGTACCACACACTCTGCTCCCTAAAATGCAGAGTTTTGACTAAAACTTTGGCGAAGTTGGGTTGTGCCCAATAGGCCCCCCACACTCACATGTGACTCGTCCCGAGTCACTTAGCTGCTTTGCCTCGAACGTTTGTTACGATGTTGTTGTAGGCAACATTGTACTTTTGTAGTATCTCTGCTACTTGCTTCTCTTCTCTATGCACTTCTTCTAGTAGTGCCTCTATCACTGGTCCTACAGTCTTTTGCAGCATTGCTCCTTCCTTTTGTTGAAGCACCAACATTGTACATTTTTATTTCCTGCTCCCATCCTTAAAGGTCTTGCTTCGAAGAATCTATAGATTATGTTTCTAGTTGATATAAGCCATGACCCTTAATGGTATGAAGTGTCTTAAATTCCAAATCATAATATTGCAAACAGGTCATCCAATTTTCCCTCTTATCATCGAGCTCCTATTGTACAAAGAATGTTCTAAAAGCTGGATGAGGCACATATATGGTCCTGTGAGTTTTGAGGAGACAGGGACATAAATACTTAACTGCCTTATATACTACATAAGATTTCTTATCAATGGCAAGATAGTTTAGTTCTGACCCCTATAATCCAGTGATCATAAAAGAAATAGGTTGTTCATTTCCTTCAACATCCTTTTGCGTCAATACGACTGCAATAAATGAATTTGAGACAAAAGTATAAAGTAGGAAATATTTGCCATAATCAGGGCTAAATAATGTGGGTGCATCAGCAATGGCTTGTTTGATACGATAAAAATCATGATTTTCCCTTTTGTCCCATTCATAAATTGCATCTTCCTTTATCATCTCTTGCAATGGTTTAACTATCTGAAAATAGTCAGAGAAGAACTTACACAGGAAATTAATATTTCCTTGGAAACATTTCATAGCTTTCTTATTTACTAGGAATAGGATGTGAGTTATAGTTTTGACCCTTTCTGGATCAACTTTGATTCTGCTCTTGGCAATTATGTGTCCTAAGAGAGTGCCTTCTGACACACCAAAGATGTTTTTCTTGGGATTGACAGAGATCCCATACTTGCAACACTACTCAAATATTGGTTTTAGATGACACACATGGTCTGATCTTCTTCTAGAGAATATAGGTACATCACTCAGAAAGACTGCTACACTTTGTCCAATCAAGTGGAAAGTAATGTCCACCGCTCTCTAAAATGTAGCACCAACGCTGATGAGCCCAAATGGCATGCGCTTAAAGGCGAAAGTTCCCCACTTGGTTCTGAAAGTGGTTTTGAGGTGGTATGGTTTTACCACTAGCACTTTATTGTAACCAAAGAAACCATCTAGCAGTGAGAAAATCTCAGACCCAGACATTGTTTTGAGGATTCCTTCCATAGATGGTACTAGATAATTATCTTTGTTTAATGTATGGTTGAGGTTTCAAAATTCAACACATAACCTTATCTCATTGGAATTCTTCTTGATAGGGACCAAATTTGAAACCCAAGTAGAATGCCTGACCTTAAAAATGATCTGAGCATTCAACAATTTTCTTAATTCCTTTTGGATTAGGGGTTTTAGCATTGGATGAAACTTCCTTAGATTTTGCTGAAATTGTTTCACCCCTTCTTTAATGGAAATGACATGCTGGATAATACGAGTTTCATATGTCTTTAAATCATCATATGTCCATGCAAACACATCCTTGTTGAGATATCAGTGTTTTCATTGATGGCCATAAGGATTGAATATATATATACAGACAAAATAGAAGCAGTGGACCCAAGGAGCAAACCCAAAGGGCAAGAGGAGGAAAGCAATCTGAATCCATTGGAAATCCATCAAAAACCATAAACAATCCATCAAGAGCCAAAGGAAAGATATCGGAAGTAAAATGTAGGAGCGACAAGCCAAGATCCAAGAGAAGCAATCCATCAAGAGCCATCAGAAGCCAAGAACAAGAGCGACAAGATAAGATTCAAGAGAAATAGTCCATCGGAAGTCACAGAAGTGAGAAGCCAGGGAGTCACAATCCAAGGAGAAGCAGATCTGTGAAAAGATTGCATATGCCCAAGAGTAAGAGTCGAAGGGAAGAAACAATGATATCAGAGGAACAAAGAGAAACATATCAGCGAACCACATCAAAGAATCATATCGACACTTTATTATGTGTTACCAATCAAAAACCCCGATCTTCGATCTTCGATCTCCAACTCTGACTTCGATCTCCAATTTGAATGGGACCTCTAATATCTGAACTATTGATATGCAGACCCAATCAGTTTATTGTAACAACTTCATTGTAATATCCCATCTGCCATATCACAAGTTTTTAAAGCCTTTTCACTTTGAAACCTCCGATTGCGATATGAGTTAAGGACCTAATTTCTCCATTATAGCATACCCTAATGTAATATCGCATCCATCGTCTCAGACATTTCACATCACAAGTTTTAAAGCCTTGTCATGTTGAAACATTCAATTGTGATATGTATTGCAGACCTGATTGCTCCATCATAACGTGACTTAATATAATATTACATTTGTTGTATCGCAAGTTTTGAAGGGATGGCATGTTAAAACCTCCAATTGCGATATAGTTGTGGACCCAATTTATTTATCAAAATGGGTTTAATATAATATCACATTCATCAATGGTTAGAGATTGATGTATATGTGATTGGAAGTATCAAAATGAGTTTATTGGAATATCGCATCTGCTATGTCGGAAGTAGGGGCGATATGTGTTAGAGGAATATTGGCAATGTTGATATCGGGGGATAGAGCATGTGCACAACTTGCAAACCTCTAATATTCATGAATTAGTGATTGATGGATTAAGGCGATGATGTGGCATGTGGGACCTCCCGACATCCAGTGTAATGTGGCTATAGCCTCTCCTATGTTTCTATGTGGATTTCGTAAATAACAAGACTGTTGTATTTGGTTGAATATTAACAAAATCCCCCGTTCGATATATTTTTAATATTCTACCTCATGAAAAAGTCAACCTCTCCTCCAATCGGAACACATCTTTTCATTTATTGGTGAAACTCGTATAAATAAAAGTCAAATACTTCACTTCAAGGATTGATCTTTATCATCCATCACAGAGAGGGAGATATAGTTCACAACTCATGAACTTGAAAGAGAAAAGGACAGGAGACTTAACGGCAGATAAGGATCACTAGATATCTGAAATAGATAAAGCCATAAGATCTTAGAACTGTGGGACATTTTTAGTTTAGTTACAATCACATTCGAAAGGGTCGGAGCAAGCGAAGTAGGAATCTATGAGTGGCTCATAGCTACAATAAATTTGCGAAGGAACATATTTTTTGTAGCTCGGCAAAAGTGCAGACCTTGACCTGAAGAACAGTCTTGTGGTGGAGCTCGGTGGAAGAACTAGCACATGAAGGTGTGAAGGAAGCTTCAGATCATCATTTTAGGGGAAATTATTACAGCACCAGGAGATAGTAGTGGGTGTACTCCGTTGAAACCAACAGACATGTGAAGAGAAGAACAATATTTGTGACTTATCTATCTTTATTAAGAAAACTTAGGCCTTGGTGCCCTAGGGGTTGGAGCCTCTAAGTCAAAAAAGGGTAGGGTTTGAGCCCTAGAGATCGGAGCTTCACAAAATTCCAATTTGGTGCTTGAAAAGAGGTTGGAGCCTGGAATATTAAAGGGTTGGTGCCTACAAATATCATTGTACTCAAATTTTTTAAAAGAGGATTGGTGTCCTCATTTACTTATAATAAAATCCTTATTATTTATTTCTTTGTTTATAATTGTGAAGAATCTTAACTGCTAAATATAACAATTGAAAAGAAATATTGATTCAACCCCCTCTTAGTATTTACAAAAATTGGTATCAAAGCCAGCTTCTTCATAATCAGCCTAACAGTTGGAAGAAGGATTCTTGAGTCACAATGAAGAATCAAGATGCAGGAAAAATACATCAATTTGATGAAACAAACTTTGGTTTTTGGAAGCGTAGGATGACATTCTATTTAATGTCTCTTGGACCTGAAGTATGGAAATCAATTACTGATGGGTATAAAGTTCCAACTATTCTACCAACAGATTAGGACAAACAAAAAGCCTATATTGCAAATGCCAAAGATTTAAATTCCTTAACAAGTGGAATGATTGATTCAGAATTTACAAAAGTTATGAACTATGAATTTTCCAAGAAAATATGGGACAAACTTATTAGTATCTATGATTGAGACTCCAAGGTCAAAAAGGTGAAACTCCAACCACATAGAAGACAATTTGAGAGCCTTAAGATGGATGACAAAGAAGATATTGCGGCCTATTTTCTCCGAGTATCTAAATTTGTCAACTCACTCAAAGGCCTAGGTGAAATTGTTGAAGAAAGAATAGTTGTACAAAAGGTTTTGAGATCACTTCCAGAACATTTTGATTCCAAATTTAGTGCCATAGAGGAATTGATGGAGTTGGATGATCTAAAAACGGATGAACTTCATGAGATTCTCACTGCATATGAAATGAGAAAAGGAATCCCTAGCTCCAAGGAAGATACATTCAAATCTTCAAGGTTATCAAAGAAGGGAAGAAAAGATAATAATAGCAGTGGTGATTCTAACACTGAATCTAAACTAGCCCAATTCACAACAAATCTAAGGAAAGGGTCCAAGCTCAAAGGTAAGTATCCTCTCATTTGTTTAAAATGTGGAAGAATAGGACATTATGTTGTAAACTATCCTCATAAGCATGATAATGATGATGCAGACAAATATAAAAATAATATATTCAAGAAGAAAGGGTTTAACAAGAAGAACTTCTTCTCCAAACAAGATGACTATGACGAAGAAGAATTCGTGATTACCACTCTCTCTACTGAAAAGAGATGATGATGAGTTTGATAAGGAAGATAACTATGCTAAAGATAGTGAAGTATTATTCATGGCATTCGCAAATAAATATTATTCTGAAAAAAGAAGAAGGAAATATGGATGATATACTAAAGAGCGCCATTGAAGAAAATGAGAAATTCTGAAAGAATGTCATTTCTCTCAAAGTTGAAAAAGAGGAAGAAAAAAGGAAGGAAGAGTTCTTGAACAATAAACTAAAATAAAGAGAAGAAATTTGTGGAAAACGTGAAGCTGAAGTTGTTTCCCTAAGAAAAGAATTAGATCACGTTAAAAAGAGTTGGAAAAGATCTAAAACTCTTGATAACATTCTTAATACACAATGACCTCAGCATGACAAGTCTGGAATTGGTTTCAAAGGAGAATCATCCAATACAAAGGAGAATGTAAAAACTCAAGAAAGTTATGCTGACATCCTTTACAGTCATCCAAAAGAAGAGAAGTCATCCCACCAAGAGAAAAGGTCCACCTTTAATGACCCAATAAATGAAAGAAGGCTACCTCCAAGGAAGAATACGACATAAGGTCAAGGCTATCTTAATAGGTATAAATCAATATTTCTTGGTCATTTCTTTCATTGTAAAAACTTTGGCCATCAAGCTAAGCATTATAAAGCTAATAAGGATAATGGTTCAAGATATAAGACCAATCATCAAAGCAAGCCATGTAGCCTAAAAACACAAGGACAGATCAAGACTTACAATTCATTTGATCCTTTGGCTAAGTATGATCCTGTTTGCTCAAAATGCAATAATTATGGCCATGATACACAAAAAATTTCATCCAAAAGTGAAGAAACCACTACTGATAAATGTGGTCTAGATTTACGTGCACATAGTGATGAAAATCAATGGTTTGCGGATAATGGATGCTCAAGACACATGATAGGTGACCAAAAGAAGTTTATCACATTAAATAAAAATGATGGAAATGTATCTTTTGGAAGTGGATTTGCTAAAATTGTGGGAAAAGGGACTATTGCTCTTGTTAATGGAAAGGGAAAATCTCAAAATGCATTATTGGTGGAAGGAATCAAACACAATATTTTAAGTGTCAGCGAAATTTTTGACCAAGGACATAATGTTTTCTTCAATAGTAAAAATTGTGAGGTAAGGAATTCCTCCTCAGGAAAACTTGTGGAAAAAGGAGTTAGAACACCAGACAACATATATACCCTGAATAAAATTCAAGAAGATAGATCTTATATAATTCGAGTAAATGAAAATTGGTTATGGAACAAACGATTAAGGAATCTAAGCTTTGATAACCTAGTTAATATCAACAAAACAAATGTAGCAAGGGACATTCAAAAAATTGTCAAGCTAGATCAAGTCATGTGTGGTCCATGCCAACATGGAAAACAAACTAGAACCTGCTTCAAGGTTAAGGAGATCTCAACATCAAAACCTTTGGAGACCATACATGTTGATTTATGTGGACCAACTATAAATCTAGCTCTACAAGGCAAAAGGTACTTTTCTCTATTTGTTGATGACTATAGTAGAATGATGTGGGTATACTTTATAAAGTTTAAATCTGAAGAATTTGGGTCTTTTAAGAATTTCAAAGCCCTTGTGGAAAATGAAAAAGAACAAAAATTCAAGTGTCTTAGAATAGATAGAGGAGAAGAATTTATTTCCAAGGAATTCAATGATTTCTGTAATTTACATGGAATTAAAAGAGAACTTTCTGTAGCTAGAACTCCTAAACAAAATGGAGTAGTGGAAAGAAGAAACAAAACCGTGCAAGAAATGGGAAGAACAATGTTACTAACAACTGATTTACAAGCTAAGTTTTGGAGAGAAGCAATTGGTGCAACGATGTATACTTTGAATAGAGTCCAACTAAGACCAAATAATGACAAAAATTCATATGAATTATGGAAAGGAAGACCTTCTTTGGTAAAATACTTCAGAATTTTTGGAAGTAAATGATTTATGAAGATCAATGATGACTCACCAGGCAAGTTTGATTCTTGGGTTGATGAAGGAATATTTATTGGATATTCTGCAAGGAGCAAGGCATACAAATGCTACAATAATCGACTACGAAAGATAGTAGAAATAATTTATGTGAAGATAGATGAGGCACTCCCAGAAAAATAAATTGAAGTATGTGGAGAAGATTCTTTCCCTGAAGATTTCGAAGAAGAGACAGTAAAAGAAGAAAAAGATAAAGAAAATCAAAAGGAACCATCTCAGACTCCATCAAAAGTAATGTTTGCTCAAAATCGCCATCCGAAAGAACAGATTATTGAGAATACAGATGATGGAGTAGAAACTCAAAGAAGGATGACTGATGCACCAAGGAAAGATGATGTTGCCTTATTATCTATGATAAAACCAAAAAACTTTCCTCAAGCGAATTAGGACCCTCATTAGGTAAAAGTAATGGAAGAAGAAATGTCCCAAATCGAAAAGAATGAAACATGGGAACTTGTACCTTGTCCAAAAGATAAAAATATAATTGTAACCAAGTGGGTGTTCAAAAACAAAATGAATGAAGATGGACAAATCATCAGAAATAAGGAAAGGCTTGTTTGTAAATGTTACTCAAAAATAGAAGGAATCTAGTTTGAAGAAACCTTTGTCCATGTAGCTTGTATGGAGGCTATAAGAGTGTTTTTGGAATTTTCTTGTCCAAAAGGATTCAAATTTTATCAAATGGACGTGAAATTTGCATTTCTAAATGTTGATCTAAAAGAAGAAGCTTACATGGATCAAACAGAAGGGTTAGACCTATTAGAAGGAAAATACTTTGTATGCAAGTTGAAAAATGCACTATATGGATTAAAATAAGCTCCTCGTGATTGGTACGCAAGATTGGATCATTATCTACAACAACAAGGCTTCAGAAAGGGAGTGGCAGGAAGAAATTTCTACATGAATATGGATGAAGACAAACTTCTAGTCACTCTTGTAGATGTTGATGATCTGATTTTTTCTGGCAATGATGATGAGATGAGCCATGAATTTTCTCAAAATATGCCGAAAGTGTTTGAAATGTCAATGATTAGTGAGTTTTCTTATTTCCTCGGACTACAAGTAACGCAAACTACGACAAGTATGTTCTTATCTCAAGAAAAATACCTTAAAGCCTTGCTTAAAAGGTATGGGATGGAAGAATGTGCACCTATGAGCACATCGATGACCACAGATTTCAAATTGAGCAAAGATGATGAATCCCCCTTGGTACATGCAACTATTTACAGGTCCATAATCGTAGCTCTCCTATACTTAACTTCTATAAGACCCGACATTATTGAAGCAGTAGAAATAGTAGGAAGATTTCAATCAACTCCTAAGAAATCTCATTTGTTAGTTGTAAAGAGAATCCTCAGATACTTGAAAGGTACTTTTGGTTTTGGTCTATGGTATCCCAAAAGAACTACTCTTACTATGACAATTTACACCGATGCTGATTGGGCTGGAATCACAGATGATCAAAAAAGTACCAATAGAAATGCATTCTTCATGGGAGATTGTCTGGTATCTTGGCTCAGCAAAAAATAATCTTTTCTATCTCTCTCCACAACTAAAGTTGAATATATAGTTGTTGTAGACTTTTGTGCACAAATATTGTGGATTAAGGAAGCATTAAAAGATGCCAACATAGAGACTAACGAACCAATCACCATCTACTGTGACAATACTAGTGCCATCAGTCTTTCAAAGAATTTGATAATGCACTCAAAGACCAAACATATTCCAATCAAATACCACTTTCTTCGTGAACAAGTTGTTGAAAAAAATATCAAGTTGGAATATGTAAATACAACGGATCAAATTGCAGATATCTTCACAAAATCTCTACCACGAGAGGCATTTGAACATCTTTGCTAAAATATGGGGGTCATTGCTCTTGCATCACATTAAGAGAACACATTGACTAGAGTAGAAGCACCATGATAGGGGGAGAAACTTGATTGGGGGAGTACTTCGGCACCCCATTTTCTATTGATGCCAAAGGTGGGGAGTTACAACAAGGAGAGGATCCAGGAAAAGGAGTATATTGCCATCAATGACAAAGGGGGAGATTTTTGATATATCAACGTTGTCATTGATGGCCATAAGGATTGAATATATATATACAGACATAATAGAAGCAGTGGACCCAAGGAGTAGACCTAAGGAGTAGACCCAAATAGCAAGAGGAGGAAAGCAATCGGAAATCATCGGAAAGCCATCGGAAGCCATCAGAAATCCATTAGGAGCTGAAGGAAAGCTATTGGAAGTCAAAAGTAGTTGCAATGAGCCAAGATCCAAGAGAAGTAGTCTATCAAAAGCCATCGGAATCCAAGAACGTGAGCGACAAGCTAAGATCCAAGAGAAGAATTCCATCAGGAGTCATAGAAGAGAGAAGCCACAAGAGCGACAAGCCAAGGAGAAACAGATCCGTGAAAATATCGCATATGCCTAAGAGTAAGAGACGAACGGAAGAAACAATGATATCAGAGGAGAAAAGAGAAACATATCAGCGAACCACATAGGATAATCATATCAACGCTTTATTATATGTTACCACTCAGAAACCCTGATCTCTGATCTCTGATCTCCAACTCTGACTCTGATCCCCCATTTGAATGGGACCTTTGATATCCAAGCTACCGATATGTGGACCCGATCAGTTTATTGTAACAACTTCAATGTAATATCACATTTGACATATCGCAAGTTTTTAAAGCCTTGTCATGTTGAAACCTCTAATTGCGATATGAGTTGCAGACCCAATTACGATATGAGTTGTGAACTCGATTGTGATATGAGTTGTGAACCTGATTGCTCCATTATAACACGCCCTAATGTAATATCGCATCCATTGTAAAGGAACTTTCATAACCCAAGTTTTGAAGCCTTGTCGCGTTGAAACCTCTAATTGCGATATGTATTGTGGACGTGAATTCTCCATCATAACATGACTTAATATAATATTGCATCTACCATATCACAAGTTTTGAAGGGACATACTATTAAAATCTCTAATTGTGATATAGTTGTGGACCCGATGGATTTATCAAAATGGGCTTAATATAATATCGCATCCATCAATGGTTAGATCTTGATGTGATCCCGATTAGAAGAATCAAAATGCGTTTATTGGAATATCGCACTCGCTATGTCAAAAGTATGGGAAATATGTGTTAGAGGAATATCGACGATGTTGATTTGGGGGGATAGAGTATGTGTACAACTTGAAAGCTTTTGATATTCATGAAGTTGTTGTCACACCCTCCTCACACATCTACCCAAGTAACCATGTCAACCAGAGTAAACATGCGAGGAGAGGATACTATAATTGGATTCGACCTCCTATGTGACCTTAAGGAAGTGGAATCGACGGAAACATCACACACAACCATCTAACATCAGCTTCAGAATCCTTAGGAGATATAACAACCACTCAGACAACCTGTCCCTTGGTCCCACTGATGTTCTGGATCTCTTAGGCCACAGTCACTCTCATGATATAAGAAAGGGAGTGACCAGAAACCTAAATTCTCTCTCACAGGCTTTCCTTCCAGCGACAAGAGACCAAAGTTTCCAGTTATGTGCCAGCAACCCTGGGATTTAAGCCACTTTTTCAAGCCCAGAGCCTAGGTCACCACTGAGAATGGACTGATCTCTTAAAATTAGTAAAATTACAGGGAAACAATGATGCAAAAGCATTAAGCTAAATAAGACCCTAACCAGACCCCTACTAACCATGATAGTCATTTCGTCAAACAAAACATCAGCATGTAACCTACAGGTATAAACAACATAGTTAAGTGTAGGGATCTCATACTTATTTTAGAATCGCTATGAACCATTGTTCCCTCATTTAATTTTCTACATTATCATCTATTAGGTCATAAACACATTATCCATTCATATACAAGTAAAAACATGTTGAGAGCCATACATAGTTGTTATCATAAAACATACATGTAACCAACATAATAGGAATAGAAATCTCATAAACATATCAACCATAAAATCTAAATATACATCAGTACATTTATGCATGAAAATTAAGGAAATGAATTTATCATTAACGAATGTAATAAATCAACTAGAGATGGGACTACCACATTCCACTTGATCATAGATTGGTTGTTCCACCCGATCATAGATTGGCTGAGCCAAGTCTCTCTTTAGCCAATCACCACCGTCCCATATTCCAAGCATGAATGTGGGACTCAAATGAAAATAAATCAACCAGGGAATACCGAGGCTAAACCACCTCACCCTCATCAATAGAAACCAAGCTTTACCATAATCCATCCTGGATCACTAGGCCAACACAATGAACACATCATAACAGGATTTACCATGATCTCAACTCGATCACTAGGCTAAAAAAGCATGGATGCCACCATATTTCTCCACCTAGACTGTGAGGAATTTTCCCGTATCATAGTCTCTTAGGCTTTACTGCAATCCAAACCCAAATCACTAGGCCCTAAACCAAGACCCACTCTCCAAAATTTACCACATATCCCAACCCCAGGATTACTAGGCCCAAAGGAGAGACAAAAACCTCTTGGCTTTACTATATATCATGTCATTCATCAGCAAGGATTCCTAGGCCCACTGAGGAAACACAATCCTGGCTTTACTGCAAGCCACAGTCTGGCTCAAGGGTCACTAGGTCAGTGGCTTTACCGTGATCCATAGTCTGGTTCAGGGACCACTAAGCCATGTGCTCTATCATTCAGAGATCCACCCCACTCAGCTTCAAATCGATCTAGCAATCCAGCTCAACCAAAACATGAGAACCCCATCACACCATGGCTATCTGGAAATGGAAAGGCTAGGATGAAGAACCACATGCCACAATAGCAAAATAACCACTTGCAATACCATGCATGCCAAATCTAGCGAGGAAAATAGACATGAAAGTCGATACCTGCAATGAAGGCTTCTATAGCTGCTTGATCTTGCCTTTCCTTGCTTGATCTTTGCTTCCTCTTGCTTTCTTTGCCTTCCTTGATCCAATACCAAAATGCTCCAAGCAAACTCTAAGTGTCCAAGAGTATGAGAGAGAGAGAGAATAATGAGAGAGATCTAAAGCTTAACTGAAAAAAGTTACCAACTGATCCTCAGAAGCCTTTATATCGATGAGGCCTCTATTTTCTTCATTTTCCATTATTTTCCTTCATTTTCCTCCTCACATGCAACCTATGACCTTTCACCTCCTTTTTATCCTAATTTCCATTATTTTAATAAATAAATGTGCCAAAAATACCATTTTTCCTTTCCAAATCCTTTGTCATTTCCTTTTCCAATTTCCTTAGCCATAAACAACCAAATGAACACCCACTAGGATTTCTTAGCAAACATTCAATTTGGAATTACATGGTTATTGTTTTTAAATTTTATTACATGGAATTTTCACCAGGGATGTTACAGAACCCTCCCCCTTGGGGGACACTGTCCTCAGTGTTAGAGCACACCAAGACCTTAGCAAAACCACTAAAAAGAAAACATACTACCCATGGATCTTTATATCATAGCTCGATGCAATATTTACAGTGATCACCCTACTGAGAACAAACCATGATAACAACATAATAACGTGACAACATGATATCATACTACATAGTGGAGCCTTATAACTTAGCTCATGGTAATATTTACATCCATATACATATGTACATATAGAAAAAACATCAAAACATATACCAGAACATATACCAAAGCATGTACCAAAATCACACCCAAAAACACCAAACCAAAACTGCTTTGCCTCAACCGAAAAACAAGGAGGATACATACGCTACATATGATCTGCCATCTCCCATGTAGCTTCATCGGGCCCAAAGTGCCTTCACTACACCTTAACTTGCTCAATTGTTCCAGAGCATGAGAACCTTTTTTTACAATATACACTGAGGCTCTGGCTGGAATTCTCCATTTGGTTACACCTACAATATAGACCAGTCAATCACATGATCAAAAGAAAAAGATACATGGAAAACATCATGGAATTTCATTATCGGAGGCAGTGAAATTTGAGAGCCTACTGGCCCAATCCTCTCAATAATACTGAAGGGTCCACAAAAACGTGGTTCCTGTTTGGCAAGGAGCTCATTCTTTGGTTTGATGCACAAGTACACATGTTCCCCAACCTGGGACTCCTTGAACAACCTGTTTCTATCTGCATAACTCTTCTGGCTATCCTATGTTGCCTTTAGATTCTTCTTTATCACCTGCGTTTCTTGTTCCATGTCTTACAACATATATGGTCCAATCAATACCTTGCTAACCAGATCACTCCAACTGATGGGAGTGTTACAACTTCGCCCATACAATGCCTCAAAAGGTCTCATCCTTAATGAATCCTAATAATTGTTATTGTATGTGAACTCTACCAAAGGGAGATACTCTTCCCCCTTCCACTGTTGATGCATCACATACATCCTCAACATGTCCTCCAATATCCTATTGACCCTCTCTATCTGTCCATATGTCTGCGGGTGATAAGTTGTGCTAAAGGCCAACTCTATGCCCAAACCTGCAAATAACTCCTTCCAAAACTTGAAAGTGAACTTTGCATCCATGTCTGACAAAATATTCTTTGGAACACCATGCATTTTAACCACATCAATGATGAATACCTATGCTACATCACTAGTTGAGAATGTAGACTTCACTAGAATGAAGAGTGTAACCTTTGTCAATATGTTTGCAATGAACATAATGGAATCATGTTGTTTCATTGTCTTAGGAAAGCTTGTGATGAAATCCATGGAAATAACCTCCCATTTCCATTCTAGAATCGTGATCGACTGTAGCAGTCCACTTGGATGTTTACACTACGCTTTCACTCGCTGACAATCGAAACACCTCTCCACAAACTCTGCTACATCCCTCTTCAAATTCAGCCAATAATAAAATTTCTTCACCGTTGTCAGTGTCTTTTGATAACCTGGGTGACCCGAATATGGTTTCACATGAAACTCCCTCAAGATCACCTTCTTGAGCTCACTATTATCTAGTGCGTATGTCCTATCTCTAAATCTGACTAGTCCATCCACTATAATACAATAATCCATACCCTATGCACCTGCACCTGTACTGCTACCTATACATATACCACTACATGTACCTGTACGTGCACTTGTACCTGTACTTCTAATATCACCTATACATGTACCAACATCATGCTACAACCTACGCACAATCTCCATATACTTGAAATCCTATTGACCTGCCTGCAAGATTCTGTCTTGTAAGTCTATCCTGTAGGAGCTCATAGATGCCAAGTGATTTACCGATACCGCCTACTAAGAGCATCTGCCACCCTGTTCTCTTTACCCTTGATGTACCTGATTTCAAAATCAAACTCGTTGATCATGGCCAACTATCTAGCCTGTATGGCATTCAAATTCGGCTGATCAAACAAATACCTCAACCCAATATGATCACTCATACGTACAAACCTCCTACCAAGAAGATAGTGTCTCCACATCTTCAATGCATGTATGATTGCTGCTAACTCAAGATCATGTGTTGGGTAGTTCTGCTCATGCTTGCTTAGTTTCATAGACTCATAGCACACCACCTATCCATCCTACATAAGGACTCCACCAATCCCTCTCTTGCAAGCATCTGTTCATACCACAAACTCTTTGTCAGGATCTGCAATCTCTAGCATTGGTGCATGTGTCAACAACTGCTTAAGTTTCTCAAAGTTAGCCTCGCACTCCTATGTCCATTCGAACTTCTTACCATTCATTTGCAATGATGTGATAGGATAAGAAATCTATGAGAAATTCTTAATGAACCTCCTATAGTATCCTTCCAAACCCATGAAATATTTCACCTCGTCCATGCTCTTAGGAGCTACCCACTCCATGATGGCCCTTATCTTCTCTAGATCGACTACAATTCACTCCTTGGAGACCACATGCCCCAAGTAATGTACCTCACTCTGAAAGAAACTACACATTTTGAGCTTAGCATGCAATGGATGCTCCCTCAACAACCTCAACATTGTTGTTAAACACTCGACATGCTCTTCCCCATTTTTAGAATATACCAATATATCATCAATGAACATAATAAAAAAATTATCCAAATATGGGTGTAACACACTATTCGTCAAACACATAAATGTAGTTGGAGCATTAGTTAAGAAAATTGAACAACAACAAACTCACAGTGACCATACATGGTCCTGAACGTAGTCTTGTAAATGTCCTCCTCTTTGATGTGTACCTAATGGTATCAGGATCTCAAGTCAATCTTTGAGAACACTAATACTCCCTTCAGATGATCGAACATGTAATCAATCCTCAGCAAGGGGTACCTGTTCTTGATAGTCACTTTGATTAGCTTCCTGTAATCAATGTATAATCTGAGAGTACAATCTTTCTTCCTCACAAATAATACTGGTGCGCCCCAAGGTGATACACTTGGCCTAATGTATCCCTTGTCCAACATTTCCTTTAACTGTAGCTTTAACTCAACTAACTCAGGTGTGCTCATCCTGTAAGGTGCTTTTGATGTTGGAGCTTCCCCTAGCACTAACTCAATAGAAAAGTCTACCTCCCTGTGAGGTGGCAACTTTGTGATGTCCTCAGGGAAGACATCCTAAAACTATTGCAAAAATGGGTACATGTTCAACACATCTGCATCCTCAATCTTCTTACTCTTATCCCTAGAAATGTGTACTGCAAATAACATACACCCCTTCCTATGGCTACGCTTTTCTTGCATAGTTGTCACCATCCTAACTGATGTGGATTTCTTCTTACCCTGCAAGACTCTTGGTTCCCAAATTTCATCAGCACACTCAATGGCTTTGCCATACCAGTTTACCTTGGTTATATGAAGATACAACCAATCCATGCCCAACAAAACACTGTATGATCCCAACGGTAATATATTTAAATGTGATGTGGTAGGCATACCATTCAAATCAAATGCACAATTTCTTACCCAAAGATGAACTCACTTCTTTGTACCTGTATCCAACTTCACTTACCAAGACTCTACATGCAATTCCTTACTCAATCCACACTTATCCACCAAGTCAGGACTAACATAGTTATAATTAGATCCAGGGTCAATCAAAATAGAAATAATTTGATCTCAAATATTACCATCCATCTCAATGATAGATGCATGATGATCTCCCTTCCTATTGTCCACTACTGCATAGATATGTGGAACACTCTGACCAACATCCCCAACATTTTGTGCCTCTTGTGCACTATATATCTGAAGCCTACCACCATTATTATGTGGGTAATCTCTCTTAAGTTTCTCCTTACCGCATGTCCAAAACTCCAACTGACAAGTACCAACACCTCTATACTGCTACTACAACTCATGTCCATGTCTAGCTACATTAAACCTCTTTTGCAATGCCACATTCTCTTTCTCATCTCCATGCGAAGGCCTTATCCTCTTAGGCTGCCATTTACCTTTACCTTTGTCCTTTCCTTTCCATCTATGCTGAGATTCATTCTTACGCTTTGATTGTTCATAGCATTGCTTCAGTTTCCCAATAACTTCCTCAAGTGACTGAGGCTTATCATACCCAATATGGTCTCTAAATTCTAATGGAAAACCACTAAAAAATATCTGAACTTTATCCTTCTCATCGTTAAGATACGGTACATACCTCAATAGCTCCAGAAACTTAGTTGTGTATTCTTCGTCTGCCATTGATCCCATATTTAGCTCATAGAATTATTTAGCCTTACTGTCATAGTACCTCTCTGACAAGTATTTCTTCCTGAAAATCCTCTTGAACTCTCACAAACTCAAGTCATTTTTCCTGATGTCTCTAACCCGATTCACATCTTCCCACCAAATTTCTTCTTTAACTTTCAAGCTGAAGATCGCTACTCTAGACTTCATGTTATCTATGTACTCATGCAACTCAAATAATTTGTTCATCTCAAGTATCCAAGTCTCTGCATCTTCGGACTTCTTCACATCTCCATCAAAAGTAGGTGGCTTCGCCTTATTAAACTCATCGGGCAATTATCCCCTATCATTCCTCCTATAAGGATGATAACGATGACGATCATGATGTCTATCAGAACCATAACTAGAATAGTACTTGTACTGATCACCCCTCCTATCTGGAGTGTCCATCAACCTACCATCTCTCATTGCATCAGATCTATCTAACATGTTTCTACCTAGAGACCTACTTCCATATGCCCTCATGTCCAGGGCTAATCTGAAGTGGCCCTTATCTCTGCAATTCTGACAAATTCTGAAGAATTATAGCATTAACCTATCCTTTTTTCTCTTGTGCCTATATGATCTAGTCATTATCTACCTTACAACTCCTTATTTATTCCTTTAAGCTTCTCAGTGTAACAACCAAATCAGAATGGTTCCCAACACCATACTTCTATTCGGATTCATAGGGAGAGTCTTTGTCGTCGACCATCTTGCTAGCCATTTGATATTTCTTCCTGCAATGTATAATATGTCAGATAAACCAAATCACAATAAATCAACGTATCTTTGTATAGCTCAGGGAGGATACCTCGTCTGCAAGATCACCAAATCAGTGCGATACATGTATAACATAATCATAACAACATATATATGTATGCAAGTGAATGTATCAACACATAAACATCACTCTAGTTAGGGTCCAGTCATCAATGCAAGGCCATATCAACAATGCATGATATGACCTCATGCATGACAACAACCATTACTCCATTGTACACATTTCCCCATGCAACCAACAACATGCATAAGCAATGCCTAATCAACTACACATACGCATAAACGCATGTAGTCTAAAACAAATGATTAATTCTTGTAATCAACCTACAATACTTATACTTGTAATCAAATATTCAAGAGTGTGCCTGACATACAAGGATGTAAGTAGGCAACATAAAACAAACATGTAAGCGACATATAACCATATGCAACCAGTCACATACTCATGACAAATCATTTCATGAAATCAATATTAGATTATCCATGATAACCATACTACAACCATAATCAACATCAATCAAATGCAGCAAGCACATGAAATTAAAGTGTAAGAGACACACATGCAACTAACATGCATGCATGACCAACACACACCACCCATCCAGTCCGAGAGTTGAACCATGCTCAAATACCACTTTGTAGCACCCTCCTCACACATCCACCCAAGTAACCATGCCAACCAGGGTAAACATACGAAGAGAGACTACTATAATTGGATTTGACCTCCTATGTGACCTTAAGGAAGTGGAATCGATGGAAACATCACACACAGTCATCCACCATCAACTTCAGAATCCTCAAGAGACATGACAACCACTCAGACAGCCTGTCCTTGGGTCCCACTGATGTTCTAGATCTCTTAGGCCACATTCACTCTCATGATATAGGCATGGGAGCAACTAGAAACCCAAAATCTCTCTCATAATCTTGTCGACTAGTGACCAGAGACCAAAGTTTCCAGTTATGTGCCAGTGACCACGGGATTTAAGCCAATTTTCCAGGCCCAAAGCCTAGGTCTCTGCCCACAATTCAGTAATAGCTTAAAATTAGTAAAAGTACAGGGAAACAATGATGCAAAACAATTAAGATGAAAACAACCTTAACTAGACCCCTACTAGCCATGACAACCATTTTGTCAAACACATCATCAACATGTAGCCTACAGGTGTAAACAACAGAATTAAGTGTAGGGATCTCATACTTATCTGAGAATCACTATGAACCATTTTTCCGTCATGTCATTTGTTGCATTATCATGTATTAGGTCATAGACACAATATCCATTCATATATAAGTAAAAACATGCTGAGAGCCATACATAGATGTTGTCATAAAACATACATGTAACCAACATAATAGGAACAAAAGTCTCATAAACATATCAACCATAAAATCTACATATACATCAGTGCATTTACACATGAAAATCAAGGGAATGCATTTCTCATTAATGAATGTAATAAACCAACCAGAGATGGGAATACCACATTCCACCTAACCATAGATTGGTTGAGCCAAATCTCTCTTCAGCCAATCACCCCCGTGCCATATTCTAAGCATGAATGTGGGACTCAACCAAAAGAACTCAACCAGGGCATACAGAGGCTAAACCACCTTACCCTCATCAATAGAAACTAGGCTTTACCGTAATCCATCTCGGATCACTAGGCCAACACAATGAACACATCATAATAGGCTTTATTGTGATCTCCACCAGATCACTAGTCCAAACAAGCATGGATGCCACAGGATTTCTCTGAGGAATTTCCCGTGAGGAATTTCCCTGTGAGGAATTTCCCTGTCTCCTAGTCTCTTAGGCTTTACCCCAATCCAAACTCAAATCACTAGGCGCTAAACCGAGACCCACCCTCCAGGCTTTACCACATATCCCAAACCTAAGATTACTAGGCCAAAAGGAGAGAAAACCACCTCTTGGATTTACTGTATATCCTACCATTCACCAACAAGGATTCCTAGGCCCTCTGAGGCAACACAATCCTAGCTTACTGCAACCCACAACATGGCTCAGGAGTCACTAGGCCGGTGGCTTTACCATTATCCACAGTACGGTTCAAGGACCACTAGGCCATGTGCCCTATCATTTGGAGATCCACCCCACATAGCTTCGAATCCATCCAGAAATCCAAATCAACCAAAACATTAGAACCCCATCACATCATGGCTATACAAAAATGGCAAGGCTAGGTTGAAAAAATTGTTAGACTTGGCAAAACCCATGCCACAACAAAAAAATAACCACATGCAATACAATGCATGCCAAATATAGCAAGTAAAATACACATGCAAGTCAATACCTGCAATGAAGCTTGTTGTAGCTGCTTGATCCTGCCTTTCCTTGCTTGATCTTTGCTTCCTCTTGCCTTCTTTTCCTTTCTTGATCCAATGCCAAAATTCTCCAAGAAAACTCTGAGTGTCCAAGAGTATGAGTGAGAGAGAGAGAATAATGAGAGAGCTCCAAAGTTGAACTGAAAAAAAGGTTACCAACTAATCGTCAGAAGCCTTTTTATGGATGAGGCCTCTATTTTCTTCATTTTCCATTATTTTCCTTCATTTTCCTCCTCGCATGCAACATGTGACCTTTCATCTCCATCTTCTCCTAATTCCATTATTTTCATAAATAAATGTGCCAAAAATGCCATTTTTCCTTTCCAAAGCCTTAGCCATTGCCTTTTCCAATTTCCTTATCCATAAACAACCAAATGAACACCCACTAGGATGTCTTGCCCAACATTCAGCTTGGAATAAGTGTCCCATCGACCGTGGTTATTGTTTTTAACTTTTATTACATGGAATTTTCACCAGGGTTGTTATAGTTTCAATTATGGGATTAAGTCGATGATGTGGCATGTAGGACCTCCCAACATCCAGCGTAATGTGGTTATAGCCTCTCCTATGTTGTTGTTATTTGGTCTTCTTAAATAAAAAGACTATTATATTTGGTTGAATATTAATAAAAGGCCCCCTCCAATATATTTTTATTGTGCTACACAAGTCGGCCTCTCCTCCAATGAACACGTCTTTTTCATTTATTGGTGAAACTTGTATAAATACAAGTCAAATAATTCACGTCAAGGATTGATCTCAACCATCCATCATAAAGAGGGAGATACAGTTCACAACTCGTGAACTTGAAAGAGAAAAGGATAGGAGAGTTAAAGACCGAGAAGGATCACTAGATATCTGAAACCGATAAAAACGTAAGAGCTCGAACTTGTGGGATATTTTCAGTTTGGATAAAGTCATGTTTTTGGGACAATCACATTCGGAAGGGTTGGACCAAGTGAAGCATACATTTGTGAGTGGCTCGGAGCTACAACGAATTTGCGAAGAAACAAATTTTTGTAGCTCAACAAAATTGCAGACCTTGACCTGAAGAACAGTCCTGTGGAGGAGCTCGATGGAAGAACTAGCACATGAAGGTGTGAAGGAAACCTTAGATCATCAGTGTAAGGGAAAACCCTGTGACGCCAGGAGAAAGATCTGGGTGTACTCCATTGAACCAAATAGACATGTGAAGAGCAGAACAAGATTTGTGACTTATCTATCTTTATTAAGAAAACTAATGGGTTGGTGTCGTAGGGGTTGGAACCTCTAAATCAAAAAAGGATAGGGTTGGATCCCTAGAGGTCGTAGCCTCACAAATTACAAGTTGGTTCTTGGCAACAGGTTGGATCCTGGAATATTAAAGGGTCGGTTCCCGAAAATATCATTGTACTCAAATTTTGTAAAAGAGGATTGGTGTCTTCATTTATTTATAGTAAAATCCTTATTATATATTGATTCACCCCCCTCTCAGTATTTCCAACAATCGCGGTATTGTTTGAATAGGCAAACAGATGAATGCTTGTCATTCTTGTTGAGAACAACATGTACCAAGGTTTACATATTTCGGATCTTCTTAAGTTTCCAAGTTTACTCATTCAAATGACAACTTTGAGCTTTGATTCTTAGTATTAATTGGTGCTTTGTACCAATTTTACAGGTCATATAATTTTTTCCAATGACACTACACCTTTAGGCATAATATTTCCTTTCTTCGCATCATCTACTTCCTTCAAAGCCTTATTGTGCTCATCTTCTTCGATGGTCATATCTTTGAACACATATGCATTAGCCATAAAATGCAGTATCCATCGGTCATCATTGAAAACATGAAAATTAGTTACATTATTGGGCACAAATGATTTATATATAATCTCTATAGAAAAACCATTTTTTCAAAGGCAACATTTGATCAAATACATTAGCTAATATGTCTGTTGCAGCAGTTCTAATGCTAGGAACATAAATATTATTAAAATCTTTGAAATAAGTAATAAGTCATCATACCTCAGCCCTAAGGATTAGCTCAACTGGTCAAATAAGTTCCTCGTCGTTCAGGAGGTCACAGGGTCAATTCTCCCCGAAGCCCTTATGGTTAAGCCTAGCTATTGGCCGCGGGGCCTAATACCCTTGATCAAGCTCAGATATTTCTAAGGACGTAGCAGCCACCCAGTGACTGTGGGTGTCCGTGAACCACTAGAGAAAAAAAAACACACAAACAAACAAACAAACAAAAAAACCAAAAACAAAAAACAAAACAAAAAGTCGTCATACCTCTTGTTCGTAGTTTTCTAGATTAGGTGAAGCACAGTGGATAGTTTTCCATACCTAACAAGTGACCACTTATGAGTCACCAATTACCTTAAGCAGTTCTACCTTTAAGTCAAAGGCTTTCTTTAATCCAAGAATGAGTGCTTCGTACTCGTAAGTGTTGTTTGTTCACTCGAACTCCAAATAATATGATAGGATGTACTTCTTATTATGTGGGTCTATAAGAATGCAACCAACTCTAGATCCATCTGACATTTTTGAACAAGCAAAGTACAAAGTCCAAATATTTTCAGCTACTAAACTAGTTCTAACAGTATTAGTACTATGTACATCTATGTTACAAGATTCATTAGCACCAGTTAGAGCACAAGGAAGGAGCTCTAACTATGTATCTGGCAGGATGGGTGATGGTTGTGCTTGGTAGCACCCATAATCAATTTAAAAAAAAAATCCAAATATTATGTCTACAAAGTTGATATGCTCATTATGATGCTCAAGTGGTGTCATAGTATATTTCATGTAGAGTTCACTTTCCACTCGATTTGGTTTTTTCTACCCTTGTATGGAAGTCATAAGTGTGACTAGTTTGTTGCAAAGTACCCATGTAACTTACTAGACTAGTCTCTACTCAAGATAAAGCCATATGCTTAAGGGATGTCCACAATTACAATGTTTATGCATTGGTGTACCCTTTCGTCTGATGACAAATGAATAATAGCATTCTTGAATTCACCAATGGCCTGGACAATTGATCTATCCAGCTGAATAATTTGTGCATCATTTTTATCCCATTTAGCATTAATTTTATTAGCAGCAGATAATGACATTACATTTATAGATGCACCTAAATCAACCAAAAAATTATGGACATTGTAATTAAATATTTCAAAATTTGTCAAAAATAGGGGGAAAATATTGTTAGCATCTAAAGTTACCGCATTAACCACAGATTCAAGGGTTCCAAGAAACCTATTGGACACCTTTTGAGAAGTAGAAGCTTTATCACCTAATGAAGGTTGCGAGAAGGCTTGGACGAGAAACTCAGATTGTCCTATTATCTTTGCAAGTTCAAAGATGGAAATGATAACACATGCTCTTTTCATATCCTCAACGATGTTATAATCGATACCTTCATTTATAGTAGGTATTGTTGAAGTATCTAGAGGTGTAACTTTATTTGAAACTTCCTGAGTGATATACTTTCTTTTCTTATGTCAAAAGTATTCTTAGGAGTCGTAGCATTTCCAGACTTATTTTGTGCATTCTGATAAGGTACGGCCAATGGTGAGATCCTTCTTAACAATTTCTTCTTCAATTCTTGTCTCGTCACTTCTTGTTCATAATTTGTCCCTTTTCTCCTTGAATTGTAATGACCAGTTGGTTGTTGAGGGGGGGCTTCGCTTTCAATTGGTTTTTCAACACTCTTGTCAGTGTTGAGAATAACATCAAAGTTAACCGAGTGTCCAATTCCTATATTTTCTTCAGCCACGGCTGGCTCATTTGTTTCTTTTTTCTTCTCAAATTGTTCCTCTAGTAATAAAGTGTCTACAATACTAGTCATCATGGTGTCCATGTTTACAATTCCAATATGGGAATGTTTTCTCAGAATGTATTTCTTGATGAAAGGTACATAAATTATCCATGCTTAGACTTTTGATGTTGAACACCAAGTTGGAACTTTTAACAAATTTATCCGATTGAGATTTATTATTCCTTATAAATAGAAATGTCTTAGAAGACCTACTACTAGTAGATGTCTTGCTTGGATTTCTCTTCAATTTAAATACTTCATTAGTAAACAAGTTTAAGGACTTAGTCAAGATCTCAATATCGAAAGAATCCTTTTCTTTAGCTTTTCTTGAAGATGCTTGGGACTTCCTACCAATATTCTTTGAGTCTTTGGATTCCTCATCATCATTAATATCCTCAATAGCTTGTAATTATTTCTCTACAACAATCTCTTCTGAAAACTTCAAAGTGAGTGTCTCCTTTTCAGCTCTTTTAACAAAATAAAAAAGTTTAGTTAGCAAGGGAGAAATGTAATAATATATAGTGATATAATCATGGGGTTGTGTGTCTGCATGGAACTTATTCAATATTCATTTAAAATTTTGATTGAAATATTTAATTGTATCCCCTTCCCCCATCTTGATATTCTTGAGCTCTTTCAACAACATGGCAAGAGTTTTATCATCGACAAACTTTTCTAAGAACAATTTCTTAAACTCACTCCAATTGCTAATTGAATTGGCCAAAAGACTATGATATCATGTAGACACTCTACTTTCTAACTTGTATCGAAATAATCTAAAACTTCATCAAATCATACCTCAATCATTATTAAGTGCATGCAAAAATCATCTATATGATCTTCAAATTAGTATTCTTATCGGGATCAAACTTGGACAACACATTTTCTGGATGTCTTGTCATTTTAAGTTTTTTTGGAAGAGCAAGTGGCCCTTAAGCCATCCAATCCTAGTATGCATAAGGAATTTCTTCTTCTCTCTCCTCCTCCTGTCCTTATGAATCTAAAAACGCTTCTCCTTCACCATTAAAATCTGCATTGGAGTCAGGGTGTCCCTCGTCAGAGAACTGAAAATCTTCCCCTTCACCATATGAATTCTCCTCAATCAGTGGAATTTCCCTTGGTGACTTGTTCCTTCCACAATATCAACAAATTGCTCAAGGGTTGTAATAACCAAATATTCCACCAAAGAAACTAATAAGCCACTAGCATTTGTTTCTTTCTTTATAGGCCTATGAGGTAGAATAATAGCAACATGGAGTAAACCAAGGGTTCTCACAAACTGACAAGGGATGGGTCATATTGTCTAGAGCTAATCATAAGTAACCTCAAAGGCTTTCTCAGACTAGACTGAGAATTTTCCTCTCTCTCAAGAGTATGAGTTGGAGTGGAAATGGGAATATTACTGCCCTGTGTGGAATTTTGCTGGTTAGGGTGTGGTGAGTTATCAATCATAAAAGGGTGGTTTCCCTCCTTCTGGCTCCATAATGTTGATGGTTTTGGAACCCACCAACATAAAAGGTATCTCCTTAACATGTGGTCCCAATTATACCTCACACTATTTGGTGTAGGAGTCCCATCTGGTTATATGTCCTAGCTTCCATTAGCTTAAAAATTTTCCTTGGCTTAAGAAATTAGCATGAGAGAGTAGCATGCATGTTCTTTTGAATGAGAAAGAGAATGTGCCTTGTCGAATGTTAGATTGTAAATGTAGCAAGGTTCTTTCACCATTTTGTGGCCAGTAACAACCCCCTTCTTATTTAGTGTTATCACTAATACTAAATAAGTGGGAACCCTTATTCAAAAATTTAAAAAAATCGATTAATGCCTGTATTTCCTTTTTCAATAAAACTTACTATCATAAACTTATGAAAATACCCTCAAACATCTAAAAAGACTTAAGTTTTATGATAAGTTAGAAGGAAATCACTCCTTAAAAGCACGTCGCATCACAAAAAGGGTAAAGGATACCTTCTCACAAGCGGAATTCTAAAAATGTGAAATCGCGATGCGAAATCATGCATGAAAAACCCTCATCGCATCGCATGCCTTAAACCTCACCTACGTTGAAGTTCCTTAAAACACCGATATGCGATGGCGCATCTCGCAAATCGCATTTCACAGAAAACACATTAACGGATGCTTTCCGCACGTAAAGGATTTGCGATATTGCAATATTGCGATATTACGATCTGCGATACTGTGATCTGCGATATTGCGAAGCAAATCGCAAAATCGCCTTATCGCAAATCTGCACGGCCTGTTGTTCGAGAAAGCTTTTTCCATAAACCAAGGCCTGGTCATGCGCATTTATGTTAATTAACGAGTTAGTTGGCAATCATTAATGAAATATGGTTTTGATCTTATCAAGGAGCAAGTTCACGTAAGGTGATATCTTTTATATGTTTTCCGCATTTAAAGCTTTCCCGTCACCTTTTCTTATCATCGTTCTCACCTCATTTTTAAACTGCAGGAGCAAAGAACTAAGAAGTATATAGAGCAGAGTTCAAGATATTATGGGAAAGAAGGGTAAAGCCCCCAATGCTGAAGATAAAGAGATGACTCCCTTGCACACAGACACCACCTGCAACAAAGACGCTGGTATCACTACTTGGGAAGGCATGTATATTTTACTTGAGGAAGAAAATCCCAAGGTAATGGAGGTAACGGACACTGCAGGCTCACACGGGCCTTCTGAGGAGTCTATTACATATCTAGCATGTTCATTCTTACACATGATAGCGGTGAGATCCAAAATTCTCCCGTATACGGACATGGTTAAATGAGTAATAAATAATGTTGATATCACGTATCAAAGCTTAGAACCAAGGACGTATAAAACCATTCTTTCTACAAAATTTAAGCTTTATATCCTCTAACAAAACACCCAAGAGGCGAAAATCGCATCAGGGAAGCCCAGATCAAGAAACGGAGGCAGTTTCTAATGCATCGCTAGGAAAAACCCCTCGAGATGGAAAGCCTCAAATTGCTCAGTCACCTATAAGCACGGGAATTTGTAGGAAAAAGCGCTAAAGACGGAAAGTAAAATTGGAACTCAAAACTAGTAATATTTATCAGGTATATCATCAAGCGGCAGAAGAAGCAGCCACAATAGCAAATAACGTCATTGACTGTGTCAATGAAAATTTACAAAGGGAAAATTTGATCTTGAGACCACTCCAGGATATCTACCAAAGGTGCAGCATCTACAAACAAGTTGGAGACAAAAGGCTCAAGAAAAGGCAAAGTCAATCCAAAAGTTAACCAAGTTGAATTGGGATTCTTACTGGGTGTACTTGGTAAAACCATACAACCAGTATATGGCTCTCAAATGTGTCATCAATTCTACCGAGAAGATGGCGCCAACTCTTACCGATTCCGTTTTCGCAGGACAGCTAAAATCGGAAGTCAGCCACCCAACTCTCCTTAAGAAAATTCTGAACGCTTGCGACTTCAAGGAGCAGATACATAAATATTTAGTTAGTAGTTTTAGTTTTAGATTCAGTTTTAGTTTTAATTTTGCTTTATTTTTGCCTGAAATGAGGACGGTCATTTAAACCGCATCCTACATTTTTGTAATAAATTATTTTTAGAATTAGTTAGTAATATGTAAACCCTTCTCATGCATTTAGAGAAGGGTCTAGAAATTTGTCAAAAACTTGTCCTCAGAACATGCACTTTTGTACCCTCCGAGGAGGTTTTGATGAATGAATGGAACGAGATTTATTGATATCTGCATTTAATATCTACTATTGATGTGGCACTTTTGTACTCTTAGTGGATGTTGGATTAAGAAGAAATAGATCATTATTACTTAAGCTCATGAGTAGAACTAGTTATAAATGGTACTTTTATCTCTTAACTGTTTCTACTTATGTGTTATGGTGATATTCATGTTCAGTTATTTATATATGAATGCTTAAATGCTTGAGTTATCATTTGGCACTTTTGTACGGTGATAGCTATTTATTTATGCTTAGTATATGAGTAGCTTACTATGCGATATGTTTTTCACAACTGTTTCATCTAACTTTTTATATGAAATGGTTTATCTTTATTGAATTCTTTTCTCATAGCAGTTGAATGATCTTTATTACCAACTGTCATTTGAAATCATTTTAGATCGCATAAAGGAAAAATTACATCCCGAGTTAGTTTAGAATTAGATATTCCTATTTATTAGATTACAATTGCATGTTGATAGATTAGATTTAGAATAAAGAAAGCATTTTACTTAGGAATAATTAGTTAAGAAATATCAATTTTCAACACACACACATATTGGGAAATTGGTCCCATATCCCCAGTCGGACCCACTATACCAAACAGAAAAGGAGCTACTAACCAAGGTCCAGACCGGGTGGGTATCCCCCTTGTTGTAGACCCGATTTTTGGGGCTTCAACATATTTGGCGCTAGAAGGAGGGCCTGAACTGTGAATGGCAAGTAAGTCTAAATCTAAATACCATTCTGAGAGTAAATCGCCCTCACCATCTCCCCCGACTTCTCCATCGCACTTAGAATCTTTAAATCTTGAGCAAGAAGTCAAAAGAACAACAACCACTGCCACAAACCCTAATATTTCAGAGAAATCTACTATTGAACCTCTTGAAGTTGAATCTTTGATTCATAAACTTCAACAATTTTCAATATCACCTCAAAGATCTGATAAATATCAAGGCAGTGTGACTTCGCAATATAATCCTGCTCATCCTCTCACCAGATTAAAGAGTGAAAAGTTTGGCATTGAGACAACTGATTTACCTCTACCTACAAGGAAGAGAGCCAGGAAATCACTTAAAGGGTCTGATAGTGAGACTCTTTCGTTATCATCATCCATCTCAACTTCCCCACCACGAAGTCAACCATCCACTCCACTTCAAATCATCGTCCATCAGACCACTGGAACTTCAACATCTCCTTCTCAAACATCAGGAACTGTAATATCCTCATCTTCCCAACTGCAAGAATCATCTTCTGCGCTTTCCTCTATTAGCATTTCAATGATGGCCCAAATGCCATGGAATAACCCAAGGGCAGTCTTAATGCTTGCGCCCTTGCGTCAAATACCAGCCCATCCTGAAAAATGGTTGCCTAAGTTTAATCCTGAAGCAGGCATGCTAGCGGAAGAACACATAAATAATTTTATGTTATCCATAAATCTCAATGGGGCCACTAATGAAGATGATATCATTCGGCTTTTCCCTTACACGTTGCAAGGAGCAGCTGGATCATGGTATTTCTCATTACCATCTGGGTCTATTACTAGTTGGGACATCTTCCAAGAACAATTCTTGACTAAGTTTGGTGATGACAGGTCTACTGTAACATTAATCAATGACCTGTCTACCTTAGAGTTGAGTCAAAGGAACCTATTAAAGATTTTAACTCGCGTTTTAATAAACTATTAAACAAAACTCCTACTACTTCTAAACCCAACGAAGAAGTGCGAAGTGAATGGTACATCTCTGCCTTACCATCAAATATAGCAATCTTCGTGGATAGAGCTAACAAAACAACTTTAGCTGACAATATGAAGGAAGCAATAGCAATAGAGAAACGTATCATAGCTCTAGAAAAGAAAAATGTTGTTGAAGAACGTAAATTCAAAAAGGTTCCTTTCAAAGAAGATCCAAAGAAAAAACAGCCCAAAGACCCATTTGATTTAGAAGGATTGCAAAAAGTTTTGAAGACCATGTCTAACGAAATGGTTGATATAAAGAAACAAGTAGCAGAGACTTCTTCTAAAAAGCCTTATAATCCTTATAGAAGAAATCCTTCGACTGATTCAAAGCCTCCTAACGCTATTACAAGTGCTGAATCAGAAGAAGAAGAAGAAGAGGAAATTACTACCAACATACCTACCGATGAAGAAGAAGTTGTAGAATTACAAGGTATGTGGGCTTTCATCCTCCCCGATGAAGAGGATCAAGAGGCATCGCCAGTTAGCACTCGAAGTAGAAATCAACTCGATCCTCATCAATCTACTCCAAAGACAAAGAGCGCAAGCTCAACGCCGAAGGATAAAGTCACACCGAAGAAAATGACATCCAAAGCGACTCAAACAAGCCCAGTCCAAACAGATTCACCAACTCCTTCTAAAACATTGATTGTTTCGAATGAAATGGAGTATAACATCATAAAATACATGAAAAGACTAGGGCCAACATCACTTTTTATTAATTGAGCAAGTTAAAACATCAGCAAAAGCTCCTTTTGAAAGAATTGCATGCAATACCAGTTGCACCATTGCCTGTCGCTATAATCTCACAAGATTCCCATGAGATGGGAAGACCTCCAAATACTGTGATTAAAAAGTTGATCCAAATGACATTGCTCTAATTGGAGGAAGGTCAAGATATCAAACTCCTCCATTTCTTCTTACTTATGAAATTTTCAATAAAAATTTGCATAATTGTTTAGTGGATTCAGGAGCCTCATGCAATATTTTACCTAAATCAACTTGTGCAAAGTTGAACGTTCAACCTCAAAAATCTGTTGTGCGCATAGTGCAGCTAGATTGGTCACAAGTTGAAGTGATCGGCGAATTAAATCAGGTTACCATAAGACTGTCATCTAATCCAAAGGTATGTCAAGTTATCGATATTTTAGTTTCAGACATTCCAGAATTCTATGGCTTAATTCTTAGCAGGGATTGGTCAAAAAAGCTTCATGGATATTTTGCAACCGATTGGTCGCATATGTGGCTCCCTTACAATGGTAAGCCAAATCAAATAAAGGTTGAGCAAGAAAGACATCAGAAATACATAGTAATAGAATTGGAAGGAGTAAACAAACCGGTAGCATACAACAATAATATAGTTGGCAACTATTCTATTGATTCTTTCCTAGGAAATTTCAATGCTCACACTTCACCTTACGTAGAACATTCTATTTTATCTCAAGTAGAAAAAATTTCTCAGACAGATAGTTCTAAATGTATTAATTTTATAGATAATCTTGTAAATAAATCTTTATTTTGGAAGTTAATTTTTTACGGTTCTAAGTCTAATGAAGGAGAAGGAGCAGGATGCGTATTAGTTAGCCCAAAAGGAAACAAAACTATGCTAACTTGTAGACTCGAGTTCGATTGCACCAATAATACGGCATAATACGAGGCTTTAGTCCAAGGATTATACAAAGCAATCGGATTGAACATCAAGTATCTACAAGTTTTCATAGATTCTGAAATTGTTATCAGACAAGTACTGAATACTATACATTGTCTATCAAGTCATTTAAAGCATTACCAATCTTTAGTACAAGATCTGACTAAACATTTTCTATCATTTAATATTTCATCAATTCCTAGAATCCAGAATGCTAGTGCCGACCTCTTAGCAAACGTAACTTCCAAGCTCATTCCCTTAGTAGACTTTAGCCCCGATAGATTCTCAATCAAATTAATCTTTAGACCCTCGATCCTTGATAACATTACAAATTGGAGAATTTTCAACGATGATCCTGATATTGTAAGCTTCCTCACGTTTGAGGGATCTTATACTAATCAGATAATTGATGAGGACCAACATGACAGACAATTGCAACAAGATAGCACTAATAATGCTATGCCAAAATCAGTGGTCAAATTATAAGATCTATATGATTTGAAAGATCGATTCAAAAGATCTACCAATTCAAAGCTTCAAAGTTCAACTCTGAACTACGAATTAATGAATCTAGGAACTGATACCAAGCCATAGAATATCAACCTAGGCCTTGGCCTAGCTCCTGGAGAAAAACTAGTGTATGTTCATCTCTTGAAACAATACAAAAGTGTCTTTGCTTGGAACTACGACGAACTTAAGACTTATGACACTTCTATCATCCAACATACTATCCCAATGATAAACGATGAAAAACCTGTCCAGCAGAAACTAAGAAAGATACATCCTAATTTAGAAAACTAGATCAAATCTGAGCTTAATAAGCTATTGAAAGCCAAAATCATTTTTCCCGTACGACATTCTCAATGGGTTTCCAATATGGTTCCCGTTAGAAAAAAGAACGGAGACATTAGAATTTGCATTGACTTTCGAAATCTGAACAAAGCCTGCCAAAAAGATAATTTTCCTTTGCCTCCTATGGAGCAAATATTGCAGGCAGTTGCAGGATCAGAATTAATGTCCTTCTTGGATGGTTTCTCCGGCTATAACCAAGTTTTGGTCCATCCCAATGATCAATTAAAAACCACATTCATAACCAAATGGGGTACTTATGCCTATCAAAAGATGCCTTTTGGTTTGATTAATGCTGGTGCCACATTCCAAAGAGCCATGGACATCACATTTAAAGGATTAGTAAACAAATCGGTAGTAATCTACCTGGATGATATAACTGTATATTCAAAGAAGCGAGGCAATCATATCAGAGATTTAAAATAGATCTTCCAACGGTGTCAAAGGTATGGAATTTCGCTTAACCCAAAAAAAATCATTTTTTGCATTAAGTGAAGGAAAACTTCTTGGGTTCATAGTGTTGAAATCTGGAATCCATATTGATCCTGACAGAATCAAGGAAATTTCCGAAATACCTTTGCCTCACAACAAGAAAGCTATGCAATCTTTCCTTGGCCAGATTAACTTTGTAAAGAGATTTGTTCCAGATTTTTCAAGAATCGTATCTCCTTTACAGGCAATGATTAAAAAGAATTCAAACTTCAAATGGGGCCAAGACGAATATGAAGCATTTAATTTTGTTAACGCTCCATCTTTAGCAACTCCCAATTTTTCTGATCCTTTTATTTTATATACATTTGCATCTGATAAATCATATGCTGCGATACTCACTCAACCAAATCAAGACAAGGCAGAAGCCCCAATTGCTTTTTTCAGTTCAAATCTACAAGGGGCTAAGTTAAACTATTCAAATGTAGAGAAACAAGCATTTGCTGTTTTCAAAGCGATAAAATATTTTAGACCCTTTTTTACTTAAAGCCCATACAAAGATCATAGTACCGTTTCCAACAGTAAGAAATCTTTTAGTACAGAAAGTTGTGGATGAGAAAAGAGCCAATTGGGTTACCGCATTACAAGAATATGACGTTGAGATTAAACCAGAAAATATTGTTAAAGGTCAAGGCTTTTGCAAAATGTTGGCTGGAGCATCGCTTATTTCCAAAGTACCATCTACAGAGATACAAATGTGTGAGGTAAGCCTAAACAATGTTGATTCATTATACGCTGATATCATATTCTATCTAAAGAATGGATATTCTCCTTCAAACCTTGATTATATAAAGAAAAGAGCTTTAAGGTTGAAGGCTAAGCAATATCAACTCGTGAATGATGTACTTTTTAGGATGAATTATGATTTTGTTCTCCTTAGACGTTTTGATAAATCTGAAGCTGAAAAGGTTTTGCAAGAACTCCACGATGGACCAGCAGGTGGACATTATGTTGGTGATGCTACTGCACATAAAATCCTCTGCGCAGGCTATTACTGGCCCACATTATTCAAAGATGCGCATAGCTATGTAAGAAAATGTCAAGTTTTCCAAACTGCTGCTGGAAGACAAAAGAAGCCATCATTACCTTTGCATCTAGTCAACATTGAACAACCTTTTGATCAATGGGGGTTGGATATAATAGGTGAGATCGTTCCGCACTCTTCTAAACAGCATAGGTATATCCTTACAGCTACAGACTATTTTACTAAATGGGTAGAAGCAGTTCCTCTCAAGACAGCTAATGCCGAACACATCATTGAATTTATAGATCAGTTCATAATCACTAGGTTTGGTTTACCCTCTGCTTTAATGTTTGATAATGCATCATATTTTTCTGGCAATATTATGACTGAATTTGCACTCAAAAGAGGTTTTAAGCTTAAATACTTTGCCAATTATTACCCATAGGGGAATGGGTTAGCTAAATCTACGAACAAAAACTTGATTAGGATCATTAAGCGAACCATTGACCAAAGTCATAAAAATTGGCACAAGTCTTTAATATATGCTTTATGGGTGGACCGAATAACACAAAAAGCCTCTATTGGCACTTCTCCCTTTAATTTAGTTTATGGGAAAGAAGTGGTTCTTCCAACTCATCTAGCAATTCCCTCTTTGGCCTTAGTTCAATATGTTGATGAAACACCAACTTCTTCCTTACAACTAAGGCAGTTACAAATCCTTAAGCTAGAAGAGCAAAGAAAGCCGGCTAAAATAACTCATGCTCATCACCAAGCATTAGTAAAAGCTTCTTTTGACTCAAACATGATGTCCAGAAAAGACTTTTAGATAGGGGATCTAGTTTTAAAATGGGACAAGGCTTACGAAGAAAAGGTCAAACATACGAAGTTTCGACGAATGTGGCTTGGACCTTTCCAAATTGCAGAAATCATAGGCCCATCTACCTTTATGTTACGGGATTTAACAGGAAAAAGAGAATCTTTACCCGTTAACGGGCAGATCCTCAAAAAATACTTTCCATAGGAGATCGTTCTTAAATTTTTGTAGATTAGTTTTTCTTTACTTTCATAATAAAACCAATTGTAAACGGTTACATTTGGAATTCACGAAAAGGACAAGTATTTCTTTTAGATTTTGTTTTTTCACTTGTATAAATAGAAATAATCTAAAAAGTTGGTCATTATTATTGAAAGATACAGTCAAAAAGCTATAAGCTTGAATATGATACTAGTTTCAACCTTGTAAATTTTGATAAAAAGCTACCTTTAGTGGGAATTTGTTTTATATCAGTCCAATGAAAGGCATCAATAACAAAACAAAGATTCTCTGTAGAAAATCTCTTTCCAAAAACTCTACCATTGTCGTCCAGAGCTATTCTTAAGGAAACAATGACTTCCTCCCCACTTAAGGAATCACAAGCTTCAGGGAATAATCCAATGATATACTTTAAAACTTAAAGAATAAGAGGTCTCATCACAAGCCAACTTATCATGATCATAGATATTATAACTTACTGACTTTGCCAAAACTACATACCACAACAGGGCAATGACTCAAGATTTTTACAATCAAGAGACAAGGGGTCTCATCATGAGCCAGCTTGTTCAGTAAAGCTATAAATCAAGTGAGTGGCACTGTCATAATTTGGCTATCAAACCAAGGCATTGCTCTTTAAGGATTAAAAGAAAATGAAAGCAATAAGTGTAGATTTGTATTTCTCTTTGAAAATTGTATATTTCTCCAAGTGGGATACAGGATCATTGATGGGTAATAGGTAACCCTGTTGAGGCTATAAACGCCTGCTAGCAGCAGTGGCTCTACCTACGACAAATGAGCATATTTAAAACTGATTTACAAAGAAGGCTTTGTTTTTATCTTTATAAACCAAGTAGTGACTGATGTAAATACAATGACTAAGCTCTAGGAAGTAAATAAACAAAGTTCGCACAAAGCAAACAAACTATCATTGACGGCTGAAAAAGCATAGTGTATTTTATCTTTCTATAATAAAGTTTGATTTTCTAGAACAATTTATGTTTTGGAAGATTAGGAAATTCAAAAGAAAAGCAGAGATAACTGGTTCTTCCAAGTGAATCGCCAATTGTTGTGGCCAGCAACAACCCCCCTTCTTATTTAGTGTTATCACTAATACTAAATAAGTGGGGACCCTTATTAAAAAAATTTAAAAAATCGATTAATGCCTGTATTTCCTTTTTCAATAAAACTTACTATCATAAACTTAGGAGAATACCCTCAAACATCTAAAAAGACTTAAGTTTTATGATAAGTTAGAAGGAAATCACTCCTTAAAAGCACGTCGCATCGCAAAAAGGGTAAAGGATACCTTCTCACAAGCGGAATTCTAAAAATGCGAAATTGCGATGCGAAATCATGCATGAAAAACCCTCATCGCATCGCATGCCTTAAACCTCACCTACGTTGAAGTGCCTTAAAATGCTGATATGCGATGGCGCATCTCGCGAATCGCATTTCGCAGAAAACACATTAACGGATGCTTGTTGCACGTAAAGGATTTGTGATATTGTGATATTGTGATATTACGATCTGCGATACTGCGATCTGTGATATTGCGAAGCAAATCGCAAAATCGCCTTATCACATATCTGCACGACCCGTTGTTCGAGAAAGCTTTTTCCATAAACCGAGGCCTGGTCATGCACATTTATGTTAATTAACGAGTTAGTTGGCAATCATTAATGAAATATGGTTTTGATCTTATCAAGGAGCAAGTTCACGTAAGGTGATATCTTTTATATGTTTTCCGCATTTAAAGCTTTCCCGTCACCTTTTCTTATCATCGTTCTCACCTCATTTGTAAACTATAGGAGCAAAGAACTGAGAAGTATACAGAGCAGAGTTCAAGATATTATGGGAAAGAAGGGTAAAGCCCCCAGTGCTGAAGATAAAGAGATGACTCCCTTGCACACAGACACCACCTGCAACAAAGACGCCGGTATCACTACTTGGGAAGGCATGTATAGTTTACTTGAGGAAGAAGATCCCAAGGTAATGGAGGTAACGGACACTGCAAGCTCACACGGGCCTTCTAAGGCGTCTATTACATATCTAGCATGTTCAATCTTGCACAAGATAGCAGAGATATCCAAAATTTTCCTGTATACGGACATGGTTAAATGAGTACTAAATAATGCTGATATCATGTATCAAATCTCAGAGCCAAGGACGTATAAAACCATTCTTTCTACAAAATTTAAGCTTTATATCCTCTAACAAAACACGCAAGAGGCGGAAATCGCATCAGGGAAACCCGGATCAAGAAACGGAGGTAGTTTCCGATGCATCGCTAGGTAAAACCCCTCGAGATGGAAAGCCTCAAATTGCTCAGTTGCCTGTAAGCATGGGAATTTGTAGGAAAAAGTGATAAAGATGGAAAGTAAAATTGGAACTCAAAACCAGTAATATTTATTAGGTATATCATCAAGTTGCAAAAGGAGCAGCCATAGTAGCAAATAACGTCATTGATTACCTCAATGAAAATTTACACAGGGAAAATCTGATCTCAGAGACCACTCCAAGATATCTACCAAAGGTGCAACATCTACAAACAAGTTGGAGACAGAAGGCTCAAGAAAAGGCAGAGTCAATCCAAAAGTTAACCAAGTTGAATTGGGATTCTTACTGGGCGTACTTGGTAAAACCACACATCCAATATATGACTCTCAAATGTGTCATCAATTCTGTCGAGAATATGGCGCTAACTCTTACCGATTCCATTTTCGCAGGACAGCTAAAATCGGAAGCCGGCCACCCAACTCTCCTCAAGCAAATGCTAAATGCTTGCAACTTCAAGGAGCAAATACATAAATAGTTAGTTAGTAGTTTTAGTTTTAGATTCAGTTTTAGTTTTAATTTTTCTTTATTTTTTCCTGAAATGAGGACGGTCATTTAAATCGCATCCTACATTTTTGTAATAAATTATTTTTAGAATTAGTTAGTAGTATTTAAACCCTTCTCGTGCATTTAGAGAAGGGTCCAGAAATTTTTCAAAAACTTGTCCTCAGAACATGCACTTTTGTACCCTCCAAGGAGGTTTTGATGAATGAATGGAACAGGATTTATTGATATCTGCGTTTAATATCTATTATTGATGTTGCACTTCTGTACTCTTAGTGGATGTTGGATTAAGAAGAAATAGATCATTATTACTGGAGCTCATGAGTAGAACTAGTTATAAATGGTACTTTTATCTCTTAACTGTTTCTGCTTATGTGTTATGGTGATATTCATGTTCAGTTATTTATATATGAATGCTTAAATGCCTGAGTTATCATTTGGCACTTTTGTACGGTGATAGCTATTTATTTATGCTTAGTATATGAGTAGCTTACTATGCGATATGTTTTTCACAACTGTTTCATCTAACTTTTTATATGAAATGGTTTATCTTTATTGAATTCTTTTCTCATAGAAGTTGAATGATCTTTATTACCAACTGTCATTTGAAATCATTTTAGATCTCATAAAGGAAAAATTTCATCCCAAGTTAGTTTAGAATTAGATATTCCTGTTTATTAGACTACAATTGCATGTTGATAGATTAGATTTAAAATAAAGAAAGCATTTTACTTAGGAATCATTAGTTATGAAATATCAATTCTCAACACACACACACACATATTGGGAAACTGGTCCCATATCCCCAGTCGGACCCATTATACCAAACGGAAAAGGAGCTGCTAACCAAGGTCCGGACCGGGTGGGTATCCCCCTTGTTGTAGACCCGATTTTCGGGGCTTCAACACACCGCAAGGAAGAAAAGTGAGTCTCTAAAAAATAAGTAATAACACTAATCCAGTAAATACGCAAGCATGTTAACAAGGATTATCGTTATACATCAAGATAAATCGTTCGCATATATGCAACGATCATTAAAACCATCACAACACATTTCCAACAAGTTTAGCACCAAAGTCATCGACATAGTTCAATTACTTTAGTACACATGAAAGCTAATATAAAATACAAACATTAGAAGAATAGCCTCGAAATATCCATGATCTATGCATGAAAACGTGTTGGCACAGTGTCTTTAAGTATTAAGAAAAATTTCCAAGATACATGAGTACAATGAACATCACTAGCTCCAATAATGGAGCTTTAAAGCCACTACTTGCTCCCTAAAAGTACTATCTCTACATATACATGCCTTGTGGGAGAAGCCAAGGTTAACATTCCTTTGTTTGAGTAATGAGGCTCCTTTTATAACTTGAGGCATGACTTTTCATATCCCCATGACTCTTAAGTTTATTTTATGACTTTTTAACTTCTAATGACGTTTGAACTTCTATATAACCCCTGGACTTCCAAATGACTTTTGGAATTACATATGACCTTTGGAATTACATTTATTTTGGACTTATTCACATTTCTCTTTCATCCATACTTGAATCTTGGAGTTCCACTTCTTTTTCTTTATAATAATTACATTGATGACTTGGACTCATAGTGATTGATGACATGGACTATCTTGATAGGTGACAATGTTTCCACTCGTATCTACGATCTTGCATGAAACTTCCAGGTTTTTTGATGTTTTCACCCTCCAAAGGGTCTTTGATCATATGGATTCTTTAGGACTACTTTGATCATCAGGATTTCAATGCTCTTCATTTTGTCTTATAGCGTGTTCTTTGTTCTTGAATGCTTCCTTTGATTGTCGTCATCAAATCTCTTCATGTATATTTTCCATGTTGGTTTGGAATATTTGAAACTGAAATCACTCATGGAAAGAAAACATCAATCTAAAAAATATCCTATTCTAACAAGTCCCATGTATTTTTTATGTTCATGGATTAATAGTGCACTTAGGAAGAACAAAAGGAAACTTCTAGGTGTAGGGCGTGCTATCAAGGAGGTAAGGTTGAGTGATTCGAGGCTTGGGGTTGTGCTTGTGTGCTCAATTGGAAGAGGAATCTCAAGGAGGGGCATAAAGCACGGGTCAAAAAGATGAAGGGAGCTAATAAGGCTTTGGGAGTGTCTTTTTCACTCAAGATAACCAAAGAGAGTGCAAGGTGCACTATCAAAGGATGAAGGGTTGAGCTTCGACCTTCCCAATGACACTATGCACTCATGGAAGCGAAGGAGGGTGTAGGACACATTTTTGAAGGTTGAAGGGATGATGATGTTGCTTCATTAGTGTGCCATGTCTTCAAGAGAGGGCATAGGGTGCACTGATGAAGGATGAAGGAATGATGATGTTGCTTCATCGGCGCGCCATGCGCTGAACAAGGAGGAATGCTTTATTTAAGGGCATAGTTCATAACAATGAGGGGGGAATGATGCTTAAGAGTGCACTTAGCACTTCATAACAATGAAGGGGTCTTGATTAAGGCTCAATAGTGTGCCATTCGCTCTCCTAGACTTAGTGGGCTAACTTGTGCAACCAAAATTTTTCTAAGTCTAAAAGGTAAGGCAAGGGGCAAACATAATGAATTTAGACATAAAATCAAGTGTGACATATACCAACTCATCAATAAGACCTAAACAGGAGAATGCAATGGAAAATACACATCAAAACACCAATATACAAACACTCCCCAAGTACAATAAACAAAGTGTGTGCGACTATGACCAAAAGTGTCGTTTTATAACAAAAAAAGGGTATTATAACCATGAAGTGAACTAGAGATGTTCTAAACATTGTGACGACACTTAGGAATGATCAGGAAAACTTGAAACATGTAGAATGACTTGAAATGACACTTGAAAACCAAAGCGAAACTTGATACGAAAATTGGGTACGCTCTAAAATTTGAATGTAGTGAATTTTTGGAGGGTATTGTAGCAATGACAATAGTTGGAATGATCATTAACGCACAATCAATTAAGTGTAGGTCATAGCGTGCATTTATTTGAGGCACACAAACCTTGACTTAAACCCTCTGAAGTTGATCCAATTTTCCATATTCTTGCACAATATAAATTTATACGTGAAAATTAATGTTAATTATGAGTAAAAATGTACTCTCAAGCTTGAATCATTAAATTTAACCTTGAAATGAATGTTGGTTGTGCATCTTTGTGAAACAGGCCAGAATTGCCTTGATTCACTACGATGCATGCCCAAACTTCATTTATTGGCCAATCTAATTGATTCAACTTGTATATTTTTTATTTAATTATTTTACACACTTTTGAATTAGTATATGTTTACTTTGACCTTTAAATAATTCCACTTCAGATTTCATAAAACATTCCAAGTTTTTCTTCAGCTTGCATTATGTGAATGTTGTGTATATGTTTTTCTTCAGCTTGTGGTTGGATGGAAAAATTGAACTTTTAATTCATAGCACTACTTCCAACTCTTCACATTAGTTGTCAATCCGAGTAGTTTTTTTTATTGCAAGACTATTATGAAAAATACGTGCAAGGGAAAATGAAGACTAGTGTTAATGAATCTCAAACTTAATCACTGTAATCACACTCAACAATTCAACACTTTGGTTGTTACACTCTCAAATCTTGTTCACACTCTCAAGAAATAAACACACAATGTAGAATAAAACCACTTTGTCACACTGTCACTCTTATTCAGAAAAGAGAAACACTCCTGGAAACCATTCTCTCAACAAATGTTGAAAACACATTCAAATGAAATGAACACACCATCAAAATATAACAGGAATTAAATAATTGTCACACTAACAAAGGGACTGATCCAAGAACTATGTTATTACACAATATAGAGGTTAGGATTTTGCAATCATTAAAGCATCAACAAGACTAATAATAACAGTAATAACAATCATGCACGAATTATAACTGAAAAGAAATAAATGGAACAGTTACAGTACCTTCCTAGTCAGTGATCCTTACTAAGAAGGAGGGTCATTCCTTCCTAGCAGGGGCTAGTACACTACACAACACACAAGCTAGTCAACAGAAAGGTATGGCGCCATTCCATGATTTACTAATGTTTATTAGTATTGTTGCATTTTTACATCATTGGAATGACATATTAGTTGTAACTTAAGTGAAATTTTATTATGGTATATACATGCACTTTGATATGATGTAATATGATTATGGTTTCATTTCATATGTTGTAATATTAGAAATATAACAGAAATATTAAATATTGCATGAAATAAATAATAACTTTTCATTTTAAATGTTTTTTTGGTCAGAACACGGGTCTTATAGAAGATCCAATCGATTCATAGACCAATCCAGATTATGTTGGGTCAGTTCAGACATTCGAGACAATGACAATAAGGTAGGTGGAGAGGACACCAAGGTAGACAATGACGATGATGACAGTGATGATGATCATGATGTTGATGATCATGATAGACATGATGATGATGACGATGAGAAATATGTTGTTAGTAACCAATGACATTGATCATATAGAATCCATCATGGATCATTGTTGATACATTATTATGATGCCTATTTTTGTGTTTATTATCATATGTATCATTTTCACCTATAGTACCATATTGAGTTGTATCATTTTGAATTACATCATTTGGATAGATATAATTTGAGCATGTATTATATGTAGTTAGTCACAGACCAGAAACTTTATTTATTAATAATATAAAAATACAAGTTATAGTTAAGAAAAAATTATCTTATAATTTTTATTCCAATGTTGTGGTGTGGTCTATAAATATAAGAAAATTGAAAGAGCTCTACTCTAGAAATCTCTATGATGTTAATTTGGGTCTGCATTATGTGTACCTAGTCACAATCGACATTTTTGTTTATTAATAATATAAAAATACCAATTATAATTAAAAGAAATGTTGTTAGTTTGTATGGATGTCCATTTCCCTAAAATTCTTTCTAAATGGTATGTTATAGAATATTTCAAGTGAGATATGACTTACTCTATAATCATATAAGTTATTTAAGAGGTACAATATACTTAAATAATTTAATTGAAATAAAAGGGTATTAAATTAATAAATGGAAACTATAAAGGAAGCATCATGAGTTGTTAAAATGGAAGAAAAATGTGGCTTTAAAATGGAAGTAATATTCGATGTTAAATTGGAATCCATACTTGGAGCTATTATTGGCTCTAAATATGAAGCTAAATTGGTTTCTTAATAGGAGCCAAAATTGGAGGCTAATTCAGAAGCAAAACCCAACACTAAAAGGAAGCAAACCCATGCGCTAAATAGGAAGAAAAACCTTCCAACTAAAAGGAAGCAAACCATGAGGCTAATAGGGAAGCAAAAAAGAAGCAACAATGGAAGCCAAACTAGAAGCACACTAAAAGCAATCTTGGAAAACAAACGTGGCATTACCTAAGAAGCAAAAAAAGAAACAATATAGGTAGCAAACCAAGAAGTAATAATGGAAGCAATACTAGAAACCAAACTTGGTGCTACCTGAGAAGAAAAAATAGAAGCAATTTAGGTAGCAAACAAAGAAGTAATTGTGGAAGCAATATTAGAAACCAAACTTAGTGTTACCTAAGAAGCACAAATAGAAGCTATTCAGGTAGCAAACAAGTAATAGTGGAAGCAATATTATAAGCCAAACTTGGCATTCCTAAAGAAGAAAACAAAGAAGCCATTTAGGCAGAAAATCAAGAAGAAATAATGGAATCAATATTAGAAGCAACAAAAGACACTATAGTGGAAGCCATATTAGAAGCTAAAGAAGATGCCGAAATGGAAGAAAAGTTAGAAGCAACAAGCAGTGCCATATTGGAAGAAAAAATGGATGTTATGATGGAATAATACCTTGGTGTTAATTAGGAAGACAAAAAAAGTAATATTTGTATGCCATACAAGAAGAAGAACAAGAGGTGCATATGGGAGAAAAACTAGAAGTACAAATGGACACAACAATGCAAGAAGAATGCAAGAAACAGTTCCTGACGCTATCATTAGAGAAAATTTGAGGTCAAAAATGGGTCTCAAAACAAAAATGTACAATAAAAATCAAATTTATAAGAACCAATAGGATTTAATATGATTATGTCAAGCATGGGGGATGATTCACCATTTTTGGAGTAAAAAGGTAAAAAGATAAAAAAAATATTAACAAAATAACAAAACTTTCTTTTCAACTCATATTTTCAACTTGTCTCCCTACAAATTTACTCAAATTTTGAGCGGGAACACTCGTTGGATGTGGAATTTAATTTTTCATCCAAGGAGTACCCATGTTGCATACTTTTGATGAACCCTACAACACAAAAAATGTGAAATACATGAAAAATCGTAATTGCAATCACGTTTTTTCATGTATTTCACATTTTTTATGTAGTAGGGTCCATCAAAGTATGCAACATGGGTAATCCTTGGATGCAAAATTAAATTTGCATCCAACGAGTGCTCCCACTCGAAATTTGAGTAAAATCGTAGGGAGGTAAGTTGAAAATGTGAGTTGAAAAAGTGGTTTTTTTTTTTTTTTTCCCTCTAAAACTTGATGAGGTAATCTAATATTATTTTATTATTTCCATTGTTATTTTATAATATTACTTTGGAGGCCCATTTTATACCTCAAAATTTCTCTAATCTCCCGGTGATATTCCCAACACCCATGTGAAGATGCCATTTTTCGTTGGATTTTCCAACGCCACTTGAAGCCAATTTGCGCACTCGGAAACACTGGATTATAATGCTATTCTCAATGTTAATGGCATGTTTTTTTGTATTGAAAGAGTAGTTAACTTCTCCAAAGGTTCACCATGGTTCATAAAAAAAACTGTGAAATATGCATGAACAATGATCAACAGGTTATTCATCTAAAGTAGGAAGTCACAAGCTTGTAGAAATGTCTAGTGGATAGTGAATAGAGGGAAAAGGTATCTAAAGATAGGTATGAAATATATATTGAAGAGTTGAAAGCTAAATCATTTAAAGTTATAGATGATGGAATTAAGGAACTTAATGATTTAGAAGAAAAGTATAAGGCTGAAATGAATAAATATGTAACCAAGATATTGGAGCTTGAAAACAAGCCTGAAGTTCTTAACATACCACCTCTAAAGACCTACATTCGACCTATGGTAAAAATTATTCAAGAAGTGGAGGAGAAAGAAAAATATATTCATACTTTAAAGATTGAGTTTCAAAAGAAAATTATATAAATATGCATGAATAAGGACAATAGGTTCTTCATATAAATTACGAAGTCGTAAGATTGTAAAAATGTCAAGTGGACAATGAACAAAGGGAAAAAATATCTAGAGATAGGTACAAAAGATATATTGAAGAGTTGAAATCTAAATCATCTAAATCTATAGATGATGGAATTAAGGAACTTAATGATTTAGAAGAAAAGTATAAGGTCGGAACGAATAAATATGTAGCCAAGATGCTGGAGCTTAAAAATGAGCTTACAAACAGGCCTAAGGTTCTTAACTTACAACCTCTACAGACCTACATTCCACCTGCAGTAAAAATTACTCAGGAAGTGAAGGAGAAATAACAATAAATTCATACTTTAAAGGTTGAGTTTCAAAAGAAAATCAGTGAACTAGTTACTAAACACAAGGAGGAGATCGAAAGTTATGAAGAAAGGGTTAAAATGATGAAGAGTGAAATTGAAAAGAAAGATGGAGAGTTGAAACACGGTAAGAAATTTAAGGCCTTGTTTGAGTTTTAGCACTCATTAAGAGAACAAGAGAATAACTTGAATCAATTTATTTAAGCAATAGATACTAAAAAAAGAAACACAAAGATACCTTGCTTAAGTATCATTAGGCTTTGCAAGAGCGAGAGATATCATTGTTTAAAGTTGTTGTAGCAATGGATGTTGGAGGTGATGTGTTTGATGCATCAACAATAAATGAATCACACAAGAACAACCTAACTAAGAAGGAAGAGTAGATTAAGGAGCTTAAAATAAAATTATTGGACAAGCAAGTAGCAAAACATTTGGGATTCCAAAGTGAGATACAATATTTGCAACCCTAAATTTGTGCTTTGAATAACACGCCCATACCTCTTGCACTTCCAATTTACAGATTTTAGATCAATGAGTTTTGAAGTCTGAATTGCGTCAACTTAAATTTGAGTTGAGACAAGAGAAGGATACTATTCAAGAAAAAGAAAAAGAATACTCTGAAAAGTACAAGAAGCATTTGGAGTTTTTGAAGAAGTACACTGCTGAAAAAAAATAAATTGCAAAGAAACTTGATACAATATAAAATAGAGTGAAGGAGTTGCAAGATAAATTACAAGTAGGTACTGCAACTTCCAAAGAACCAGAGACTTCTACACAAGGCAAGAGAGATTGTACTACATTAGATTCTTGTGAAAAGGAGGGTTTGAAGAAACCTCCTAAGCAACTTAGACTTCCATAACAACAAACTTTGTATATCTTATTATTGCAAATACATTTCAATGTTTAATATAAACATGGTTTTTTCTTTTTTCGATAATGTTTTTTCTTATGCAAACAATGTATTTATTGCATTTCAATAAGAAACATATGTTTCTTTAATATCAATAGAATCAAAAGGACATAAAGTCAATTCAAAGAGAAATCTTGTTTCCATACTAGTTATAACTTATAAGCATATAAAAATCATATTTCCACAGTCTTTTTCCTGAGGAAAAAAGAGCATAATTTTATAATCATAAGATACAAAATTACACTTGATCAATACAAAACTTGAATATATCAATCTCTCCAAACCAATAGCCTTTTTCGGAGAGAATATATGCCTTGGAATATATCTCTCTATAGACAAGCTCATATCTTTCACCATTCTCCATACAATGTTGCATTTCTATCATCCAAGGCCTTTCTCTTTTTTATGCAATGAGATCATAAAATAGAAGAAAAGATAGATAAACAACTTAAAAATTATACTCTTCGAGGAGGGAACCTCCTTTATGTCACATAAATGAACATTTCTTGGATGATACAAATGACAAGGCCTCCTTGGTATATATAGGAGTATAAGGGGTCACAATATAATTAGAGCCTACATAACAATAATAATGTATGGGAAAAACAAAATAATAGTGGGGTTCTATGGGACATAAAAATAAAAATATGGGGCTATATGGGCACAATAATAATAAAATGAAGGCTACACTAGTATTATAGGGACCTAAAATTATTTGAGGCTCATAAACCCTTCCTTTTACCTTATGAAATCCATGGAATTTGGAGTATTCTTGAACAACATAAATATATATGTGAAAAAATAAAAATATTTAATTTTATTAATGTTACTTATGAGCAAAAAAAATACTCTCCAATTTAAATCATTTAATTTGGCCTTGAAATGAAGGTTGGGTGTGAATTTTTGTGAAGTAGGCCAAAATTTCTTTGCTTCACTAAAATGCACGCCCAAACTGCATTTCTTGGCCAATCTGATTGATTCAAATTGTAGATTGTTTATTTTACTATTTCACACTTATACATTGTTGTACCTTTACTGATGAGTAGAGTAGTAACAATGTTAAATTTCTTAGGGCTAGAAGTCTTTGTTGTAGATAATTGCATTTTAAAACATTTTTCACATTTTCACATTGTATTCAACCCATATCATCATAAGCAATTAAGTATAGAGAACATTAACAATAGCAATGCAATAGAACAGTCATAGGTTTGTAATGATATCTATGTCATAGGTCTATCATGATATCTCTATCATAGGGCTAAGCATATCTCCTTCATATATTTGTCATAATCTTTCCACATGTCATAGATAAGAAGGCCCAAAGAGGTTGATGTCAAACCAAGGAACTGAGTCCCATTAGGGAGTTGTTACACCATAAGGTTAAGGCCCATTATGGTGCTATTTTTTTGGCAAAGATTCACATCATATTAACATGGAAATATACATAGAGAACATGCAAAAAATATTAGGGGGTCTTCGCCCATCACCCATCAAGGTTCTTTGTCCTTGAAGAGCTAAACTAGAGAATCTTTCCATAATTTTCAAATCAAGTCGTATGAAATGTGTCATAATAATAGTGTTTAAGCTAAACATTACATAATTCACAACGCTCATTCTATGGTGGGACCAATCCATCAATATAAAAACCTTGAAGACAAGACAAAACATAAAAAAATCATTGTGTTGCTACACCACAACACAAAAATGTGGCTCATCCTTGAGTCACTTAGTCCTTATTATATCTACATGGATCTGGAACCTCTGTCCTTACTGAGGTTGTCTTCTTTCTCCTGGTGTAGTAGGCACAGGGGTAAATAGGGAACTTGGTTTCCTTAGAGCTCTTCAAACAAACTAGGAGGAGTTAGCTACATTCCCCCTCCCCATAGAAATTCTCCCAGAAAGAAAAACATGATCACCATTGTTTCTCGTCTAGGTCCCATACATATCCCTAACCATTCCTCTCTTCTCCCCACAAAACCTACTCCTTCCTTTGGCAGGTAGTGGAAAATATTTGGTCTTCCTGCCTTCTTCAATATACTTTGAGGGTTACTAGGGTGGGGTGGCTCCTACTTTTTCAACCAACCATAACAATTTCCTCAAAGTGATTATAGCTCCTTCTACCCACCAAAACATGGATTTTACCCGATTTCAAGTAACAGTTAGGGGTAAGGTCCCCCTATCCTACCATTCAAGAAAAGGGAAGAATCTTGTCCTACAACTACAACTCCAAGAGTGGGAACTGTCCCAACACCATTCCGCCACATGGAATCAAAAATCCATACTTCAAGGGGTGTCAGGATACACTTACTAGTGATAATGTAGCATTACATGAGAACCATCTCTCTGAGCAGAGGGGGCCCTCCCTCATCCTGGCCACTCATCACAACTTAACCACCTCCCATGGATGAAATATCCTTTTTTATATTTGCAGCTTACGACTCTTATAAAGTCATCTCTTCTTCCATAATCGTGTCACCTTACCATGGCCACTCCCTAAGGCCCCTTCTCTCATCATTTTTTCCATATCTTCCAATTCTCCTCCTTCAGCTCCCTTTGTGAGCTACCTCATACTCCTTTGGTTTGGCACCACTCTTGTGCTCCTTCTCCTAGTTCCAACTTAAACTTCTATCATCTCCTCTAATCCTCTATTACTCGAAGACTTACTTTCACCAATTATTTCATTCCTCAATCGTCCTGCCGGTGGTATTTTATAGAATTTCACACTTCCTGCTCCTCCATCAAGGTTTCTTATGACCTTGAATCTTCCATTATGGTTTTCTAATTTGAATCACTCTAAGCCTGCACAAACTTGGTTTACAATCTTCCTTCAAATAAACTCGATATGATGGTTCACATGTGCTACCTATCTCACCCCAGCTAGTCTCAACTTATTTTACCTTTTTACCTTCGTATTAGCCTCATTAATTTTCTCCACCTCAAAATTCCATGGTTTAATTTGACAACTTGCATGCTCTCTTCTGTAATGAAATTTGATTCATCAATCCACCCAACCACTTTATTTCATGTCAATGAAGATTACGATATAGGGAATGAATACTTTGGTGCAGCTCCCATTATGCAGTCATGACCCTCATGTGAGTTTTTGATCCTTCACATGTCAAAGTATGTTGTCACTAGTGCGGTTGGTCCAAAATATTGTGACTTCATCCCTTATTTTTGTTGAAGATTTTTTTATCCAAATACTTAATTATCTTCTTGCCATTGAGTGCTTCTTTTTGTACTTATTTCTTGCATATAATAACGGTCATTTATGATCCTCTTATCATAATCTTTTGTTGTGCAATTATGTGAATATATTTCCATATAGAACGAACTTCTTGAATATTGTCATCCCAAACAATTTTTCTAGCCTAAATTAAAAAAAATATTACCTTTCAAATTGGTTTTCAACTCTTCAATTTCATCTTGAGTTGCCTGATACTTACTGGTAAGCTTATTGTTATTTTCATTTGCTATGTTTAGTTGCCTCTCATTTACATTCAAATTCTCCCTTACTACACCTGAATCATCTTGGGTTTTCTTTAGTTCAAGTTTTGAAATTTTAAGCAATGCCATGACTTTTCTTAATTTATCTGAGGGGTCATCTGATTCAGCTAGAACCAAAACGATGCAAACATGATTTTTAACTGACTATTGTAGGATTTTCATTTGTTCCTGTAAAATAACAATCTCTTTATTTATCTCAACTAATTCTCCTATTAATATCTCTTTTTCTCTTTCAAATTGAGCCAAGTCAGTTGTTTGAGCGTGCTAATTCCCATGAATTTTTAACTTCTTCCATCTCAACATATATATGTTCAATACCAGTTCTCTTCAAAATATTCTCTTTTACCATATGGGTTTCAACGTCCATTCTTTGTTGTACCCTACTGCATGGGAAAATTTCTTGATTTTCCATTTTCTCGATTTTTGGTTTGATTTCATGAATATAAGGTGTAGAACTAATTTCCATCTACTGGTTTGTTTGGGCTTGACACAGGTTCTGATTTTACTGCACACCAACAAAACCCTCAATCATTAGCCCTTCTCGGCAATGACCGCAAGCAGATCGCAGTCTCACCGGAAGTGATTATGGGAGGATGCAGAAACAGGTTTGTGCAACCTTAAGGGATAATGCAATGTGGTGTTTTGAAGTTATTTTATCCTTAACATATGTATATTAATTCACAGGGTTGTATTATCTTCTTAACCATGCCATTAACAACCATAAACAATATTGCGTGGAAGTAAAACATAACAAAAATACTGAATAGAAAGAAAAATATACATAATAATAATATACAAGTTATGCCCATCAAAATTGTACTTCTTATATTAATTATTTGAAACAACATACAAATCATCGACCCGCATACCCAGCTACAAGTGTCTGTGCACTTAGCTACAGACTTTAGGTCTCCACGCACTGAGCTGCGAAGCCGTTCCTTCAAGAACCAACACAGATTACAAGGATATTTCCTTATGCTTGTATCATCTCCTTATTACAACATATGACTTCAACTTACATGTTTTCTCCTATATATATTAATTACATCAATGGGCACATCAAAATACCATGGTCCTCCTAAAAACAATCAACTATTGCCCAAACCCGTTACAAAAGAAGGGGCTTCAACCCACCCCGAAGCCCCTAAAACATCGTGTGGTACATAGCTCTATGATACCATGCACTCTATTCCCTAAAATTCAAAGTTTTGACCAAAACTTGGGCCAAGTTGGGTTGTGCCCAATAGGCCCCCAACACTCACATGTGACTCGTCCTGAGTCACTCGGCTACTTTGCCTCGAATCTTTGTTGCGATTTGTTGTAGGAAATGTTCTACTGTTGTAGTATCTATGCTGCCTTCTTATCTTCTCTGCGCAGTTCTTCCAATAGTGCCTCTATCACTGGTCCTTCAGTCTTCTCCAGCATTTCACCTTCCTTTATTCGAAGCTCCTGCTCCTTCCTTTTTTCGAAGCACCAACGTTGTACATTTTTATTTCCTACTCCCATCCTGAAAGGTCTTTCTTTGAAGAATCTATATATTATGCTGCTAGTAGACAGAATCCATGACCCTTAATGGTATGAAGTAGCTTAAATTCCATATCATATTCTTGCAAATAGGTCATCCAATTTTCCCTCTTCTCACTGAGCTCCTGTTGCACAAACAATGTTCTAACTACTAGATGAGGCACATATATGATCTTGTGAGTTTTGAGGAGATAGGGACTGAAATGCTTAACTACCTTATATACTGCATAAGGTTTCTTATCAATGGCAATATAGTTTAGTTCTGACCCCTATACTCTAGTGCTCATAAAATAAATAGGTCGTTCATTTCCTTCAACATCCATATGCGTCAATACGACTGCAATAAATGAATTTGAGGTGAAAGTATAAAGCAGGAAATATTTTCCATAATCAGGGCTAAATAATGTGGGTGCATCAGCAATGGCATGTTTGATACGGGAAAAATCATTATTTTCCATTTTGTCTCATTTAAAAATTGCATCTTCCTTTATTGTCTCTTGCAATGGTTTAACTATTTGAACATAGTCAGAGATTAACTTACACAAGAAATTAATATTTCCTAGGAAATATTTCTTAGCTTTCTTATTTACTATGAATAGGATGTGAATTATAGTTTTGACCCTTTTTAATCAACTTTGATTCTGCTCTTGGCAATGATGTGTCCTAAGAGAGTGCCTTCTGACACACCAAATATGTTTTTCTTGGGATTGACAGAGATCCCATACTTGCGACACTGCTCAAATATTTGTTTTAGATGACACACATGGTCTGATATTCTTTTAGAGAATATAGTTACATCACCTAGATAGACTCTTACACTTTGTCCAATCAGGCCATGGAAAGCAATGTCCATCACTCTCTAAAATGTAGCACCAACGTTAATGAGCCCGAATGGCATGCGCTTAAAGGTGAAAGTTCCCCACTTGGATCTGAAAGTGGTTTTGAGGTGGTATGGTTCTGCCACTAGCACCTTATTGTAACCAAAGAAACCATCTAGCAATGAGAACATCTCATACCCATACATTGTTTGGAGGATTTGTTCCATAGATGGCACTAGATAATTATCTTTGTTTAATGTATGGTTGAGGTTTCGAAAGTCAACACATAACCTTATCTCATCAGACTTCTTCTTGACTGGGACCAAATTTGAAACCCAAGTAGAATGTCTAACCTTAAAAATTATCCGAGCATCCAACAAATTTCTTAATTCCTTTTGGATTAGGGGTTCTAGCATTGAATGAACCTTCCTTAGATTTTGTTGAAATGGTTTCACCCCTTCTTTAATAGAAATGACATGCTGGATAATACGAGTTTCATATGTCTTTAAATCATCGTATGTCCATGAAAACACATCTCTTTTGAGATATTAGTGTTTTCATTGATGGCCATAAGAATTGAATATATATATATATATATACAAATAGAATAGAAGAAGTGGACCAAGGAGCAGACCCAAAGATCAAGATGAGGAAAGCAATCAGAATCCATCGAAAATCCATCGGAAGCCATCAGAAAGCCATCGGGGGCCAAAGGAAAGCTATCGGAAATCAGAAGCAGGAACGACAAGCCAAGATCCAAGAGAAGAAATCTATTAGGAGCCATAGGAAGCCAAGAACAAGAGCGAAAAGCTAAGATACAAGAGAAGCAGTCCATCGGAAGTCACAGAAGTGACAAGCCACAGGAGTGACAAGCCAAGGAGAGGTAGATTCATGAAAATATCACATATGCCCTAGAGTAAGAATCGAAGGGAAGAAACAATGATATCAAAGGAGAAAATAGAAACATATCAGTAAACCACATCAGAGAATAATACCAATGCTTTATTATGTGTTACCACTCAGAGACCCCGATCTCTGATCTCTGATCTCCAACTCCGACTCCGATCTCCAATTTGAATGGGACCTCTGATATCTGAACTACTGATATGTGGACCTGATCATTTTAATGTAACAACTTCAATGTAATATTCCATTCACCATATCGCAATCTTTTAAAGCCTTGTCACGTTGAAACCTCTGATTGCGATATGAGTTGCAGACCCAATTGCTCCATTATAACATGCCCTAATGTAATATTGCATTCGTCAGATCGGACCTTTCATATCGCAAGTTTTGAAGCCCTGTCATGTTGAAACATTTGATTTTGATATGTATTGCAGACTCGATTTCTCCATCATAACATGACTTAATATAATATTCCATCCATCGTATCGCAAGTTTTGAAGGGATGACATGTTAAAACCTCCGATTGCGATATATTCGTTGACCCTATTGATTTATTAAAATGGGTTTAATATAATATCACATCCATCAATGGTTAGAACTTTATGCATACGTGATTGGAAGTATCAAAATGATTTTATTAGAATATCACATCCTCTATGTCCGAAGTAGGGGAGATATGTGTTAGAGGAATATCGATGATGTTCATATTGGGGAATAGAGCATGTGCACAACTTGAAAACCTATGATACTCATGAATTTGTAAGGCGATGATGTGGCATGTGGGACCTCTGACATCCAGTGTAATGTGGCTATAACCTCTCCTATGTTGCTATGTGGTTTTCGTAAATAACAAGATTTTTATATTTGGTTGAATATTAACAAAAGCCCCCCTCCGATATATTTTTATTGTGCCACCTCATGCACAATTCAGCCTCTCCTCCAATCAGAATGTGTCTTTTCATTTCTTGGTGAAACTCGTATAAATACAAGTCAAATAATTCACTTCAAGGATTGATCTTTATCATCCATCACGGAGAGGGAGATACAGTTCACAACTCATAAACTTGAAAGAGAAAAGGACAGGAGACTTAAAGGCATAGAAGGATCACTAGATATCTTAAACAGATAAAGATGTAAGAGCTCGAACCTATTGGAAGGGTCGGAGCAAGTGAAGCATGTATCTATGAGTGGCTCGAAGCTACAATGAATTTGTGAAGGAACGGATTTTTTGTAGCTTGGAAGAAGTGCAAACCTTGACCTGAAGAACAGTCTTATGGTGGAGCTCGGTGGAAGAACTAGCGTGTGAAGGTGTGAAGGAAGCCTTAGATCATCAGTGTAAGGGGAATTCTTGCAGCGCCAGGAGATAGATCTGGGTGTACTACATTGAAGAAAATAGACATGTGAAGAGAAGAAAAATAATTCTAACGTATATATATTTATTAATAAAATTGAGGTGTTGGTGACCTAGGGGTTGGCGCCTCTAAATCAGAAAAGGATAGGGTTGGAGACCTAGAGGTCAGAGCCTCACAAAAGTCCAAGTTGGTGCTTGACAACATGTTGGAGCCTAGAATATTAAAGGGTTGGTGCTTGCAAATATCATTGTACTCAAATTTTGTAAAATAGGATTGGTTTCCTCATTTATTTATAATAAAATCCTTATTATTTATTTCTCTGTTTATAATTGTGAAGAATCTTAACTAGTAAATATAAAAATTGAAAAGAAATATTGATTCACCCCCCTCTTAGTACTTCCAACAATTGGTATCAAAGCCAGCTCATTCATAATCTGCCTAACAACTAGAAGAAGGATTCTTGAGTAACAATGAAGAATCAAGATGCAGAAAAAATACCTCAATTTGATGGAACAAACTTGGGTTTTTCGAAGTGTAGGATGACATTCTATTTAATGTCTCTTGGACTTGAAGTATGGCAATCAGTTACTGATGGGTATAAAGTTCCATCTATTCTACTGAACGTTTAGGATGAATGGAAATCCTATATTGCAAATGCCAAAGCACTAAATTCCATAACAAGTGGAATTATTGATTCTGAATTTACAAGAGTTATGAACTATGATCTTGCCAAGGAAATATGGGACAAACTTATTGGTATTTATGATGGATACTCCAAGGTAAAAAAGGTGAAACTCCAAACACATACAAGATAATTTGAAAGCCTTAAGATGGATGACGAAGAAGATATCGCAGCCTATTTCCTCCAAGTAGCTGAAGTTGTCAACTCACTCAAAGGCCTAGGTGAAACCGTTGAAGAAAGAATAGTTGTCCAAAAGGTTTTGAGATCACTTCCATAATGTTTTGATACCAAATTCAGTGCCATAGAGGAATTGAAGGATTTGGATGATCTAAAAATGGATGAACTTCATGATATTCTCACTGCATATGAAATGAGAAAAGGAATCCATAGCTCCAAGGAAGATACATTCAAAGCTTCAAGGTTATTAGAGAAAGGAAGAAAATATAATAATAGCAGTGCTAATTTTGACACTGAATCTGAACTAGCCCAATTCGTAAAAAAGCTAAGGAAAGGGTCCAAGCTCAAAGGTAAGTATCCTCTCATTTGTTTTAAATGTGGAAGAATAAGACATTATGTTGTAAAATGTCCTCATAATCATTATAGTGATGATGAAGACAAATATAAAAAGAAGATATTCAAGAAGAAAGGGTTTAACAAGAAGAAATTCTTCTCCAAACAAGATGACTCCGATGAAGAATAATTCATGATTACCAAGAATAAATCAACTAAAGATATCTCTCTACTGAAAAGAGATGATGATGAGTCTGATAAGGAAGATAACTATGCTAAAGACAATGAAGTATTATTTATGGCATTCACAAATAAATATTATTCTAAAAGAAGAAGAATAAGGGAATATGTATGATCTACTAATGAGCGCCATTGAAGAAAATGAGAAATTCTGAAAGAAGGTCATTTCTCTCAATGTTGAAAAAGAGGAAGCAAAAAGGAAGGAATATTTCTTGGATAATAAACTAAAAGAAAGAGAAGAAATTTTCGGAAAACATGAAGCTGAAGTTGTTTCCATGAGGAAAGAATTGGGTCACGTTAAAAAGAGTTGTCAAAGCTCTAAAACTCTTGATAACGTTCTTAATACACAATGGCATCAGCATGACAAGTCTGGAATTGGTTTCAAAGGAGAATCATCATGTACGAAGGAGAATGTGAAAACTCAAAAAAGTTATGCTGACATCATGTATAATCATCCAAAAGAAGATAAGCCATCCCACCAAGAGGAAAGTTCCACCTTTAACAGCCCAAGAAATGAAGGAAGGCTACCTCCAAGGAAGAATATGACATCAAGTCAAGGCTATCTTAATAGGTATGGATCAATGTTTCTTGGTCATTTCTTTCATTGTAAAAACTTTGGCCATCAAGCTAAGCATTATAAAGCTAATAAGGATAATGGTTCAAGATATAAGACCAATCATCAAAGCAAGCCGCGTAGCCTAAAAGCATAGGGACAGATCGAGACTTACAATTCATTTGATCCTTTGTCTAAGTATGATCCTATTTTCTCAAAATGAAATAATAATGGCCATGATACACAAAATTGTTCATCTAAAAGTGAAGAAACCTCTACTAATAAATGTGGTCTAGCTTTACTTGCACATCATGATGAAAATCAATGGTTTGTGGCATGTGGGTGCTCAAGGCATGTGACGGGTGACCAAAATAAGTTTATCACATTAAATAAAAATGATGGAAGTGGATCTCCTAAAATTGCGGGAAAAGGGATTGTTTCTATTGTTAATGGAAAGGAAAAAGCTCAAAATGAATTACTGGTGGAAGGACTGAAACACAATATTTTAAGTGTCAGCCAGATTTGAGACCAAGGACATAATGTTGTATTCAATACTAAAATTTGTGAGATAAGGAATTCCTCCTCAGGAAAACTTGTGGCAAAAGGAGTTAGAACACCAGACAACATATATATCTTGAGTATAATTCAAGAAGATATATGTTATATAAGTCGAGAAGATGAAAATTGGTTATGGAACAAATGATTAGGGCATCTAAGCTTTGATAACCTGGTTAATATCAGCAAAACAAATGCAATAAGGGACATTCCAAAAATTGTCAAGCTAGATCAAGTCATGTGTGGTCCATGCCAACATGGAAAACAAACTAGAACTTGCTTCAAGACTAAGGAGATATCAACATCAAAGCCTTTGGAGATCATACATGTTGATTTATGTGGACCAACTATAACTCCAGCTCTACAAGGTGAAAGGTACTTATCTCTATTTGTTGATGGCTATACTAGAATGGTGTGGGTATACTATATAAAGTTTAAATCTGAAGCATTTGGGTTTCTTAAGAATTTCAAAGCCCTTATGGAAAATAAAAAAAGAATAAAAAATCAATTGTCTTAGAATAGATAGAGGAGGATAATTTACTTCCAAGGAATTCAACGATTTCTGTAATCTACATGGAATCAAAAGATAAATTTCCGTAGCTAGAACTCCTAAACAAAATGGAGTAGTGGAAAGAAGAAAAATAACCGTGCAAGAAATGGGAAGAAAAATGTTACTAGCAGTTGATTTACAAGCTAAGTTTTGGAGAGAAGCAGTTGGTGCAACAATGTATACTTTGAAAAGAGTTCAACTAAGACCAAATAATGACAAAACTCCATATGAATTATGGAAAGGAAGACCTACTTTGGTAAAATACTTCAAAATTTTTGGAAGTAAATGCTTTATGAAGATCAATGGTGAATCACCAGCCAAGTTTGATTCTCGGGTTAATGAAGGAATATTTCTTGGATATTCTGAAAGGAGAAAGGCATACAAATGCTTCAATAATCGACTATGAAATATAGTAGAAAGCATTGATGTGAAGATTGATGAGGCACTCCCAGAAAAATAAATTGAAGTATGTGGAGAAGATTCCTTCCCTAAAGATTTTGAAGAAGATACAAAAAAAGGAAGAAAAAGATCAAGAAAATCAAAAGGAACTGTTATGAAACCAGCTCACAAAAAGATAGAAAAGAGAGATCCACGCCTTAGAATTCAGCCTCTTCGAGGGGGCAACCTCCTTTACAATACATAAATGAACAATTCTTGGATGATACAAATGACAAAACCTCCTTTCTATATATTGGAGTCTAAGGAGTCACAATATAAACCAGCCGACCTAACAATAATAATATAAAGCCACAAAATAACAATAGAGGGATTCTATGGGGCACAGAAATAACAACAAGGGGGTAATAGGGGCACAACAATATAAATAAGGGGTATAACTACAATAGTAATGGGGTAATCACTAGTATTATAGGGACCCAACATGCCCCTCTCCTTCAAAAAAGTGTTGTCCTCAATGCTTGAGTAGTTCTAGATACTTCTGCATAAAATTCTCATCCTCCCATGTGGAATCTTCAGCGGATAAGTTCTTCCACTTGATAAGATACTCTGAAATTGATCGATTTCGTAGTTGTCGAGTTCTTGTTTTTGTGACTGCTTCTGGTTCCAATATAATTTTTCCTTCCTCGTCAAGTTTTGGCAATATTGTTTGAACTGGGAGCTTGTCGCCTATAACTTTCTTTAAACATGAAACATGGAAAACTGGGTGCAATCGAGAAGCTGCAGGAAGCTCCAATTTGTATGCCATAGTACCAATCTTTTGCAACACCTTGTACGGACCATAATACTTTGGTGATAATTTATTATCCTTCTTAGCTTGCTTTAGGGACATTTGCTTATATGGTTGTAGCCGTAGGAATACCCAATCACCTACATCAAAACTTCTTTCACTGCGATGTTGATCTGCCTGTTGTTTCATTCTATTTTGTGCCAACACGAGGTTATCCTTTAAGAGTTGGAGGACTTGTTGTTGATGTTCGATGTGATGTTCCACTGCCTGAACCTTAGAATTTTCTCTTAAATATGATGTGATGGATGGTGGTTGATACCCATAAAGTGCCATAAATGGGGTCATTTTTGTTGCTGTATGGAAGGAAGTGTTATACCACCATTCAGCCAGAGGCAACCATTTGACCCATTGTGTCTGTTTATCAGATACAAAGCAATGAAGATATCCTTCCAAACATTTGTTTACTATCTCAGTTTGCCCATCAGATTGAGGATGATAAGATGAGCTATGAGCTAACTGAGTACCAAGACAAGAAAATAATTTTGTCCAAAAATTTCCAGTGAAAATGGGATCTCTGTCACTTACAATAATCTTTGGGTTTCCATGTAGCTTTTGAATTGTTTCCATAAATGCAGTAGAAACTGTACTGGCTTTAAATGGATGTGATAATGCACAAAAGTGTGCATACTTGGTAAGTCTGTCAACTACCACCATGATGACACTCTTTCCCTCAGACTTGGGTAAACCTGTGATAAAATCCATTGAAACCTCCTCCCAACGTTGGCTTGGAATGGATAAAGGTTGTAATAGACCCAGTGTCTTAATTGTTTCAACTTTATTTTGTTGGCAAACCAAACATTCCGCCACAAACTTTTGAATATCTGATTTAAGGCCATCCCAAAAAAATTCCTTCTTAACCCTGTGGTAAGTTTTTAAAAATCCTGAGTGCCCTCCTAAGGGAGAAGTGTGCAATTCCATAAGAATCTTTTGTTTTAGCTGGGAATTCTTACAGAGGTATAAGCGATCTTTGTACCATAATGAATCATTTTTCCAGCTAAATGTATCAGACGTACTGGAATCTTGTTGTAGCTTTCGAATAAGTGCCCACACTTCTTCATCATTCTTCCATTCCTCCCTTGCTTCGTTTATCCAATCTGGTTGGATAATAGAAATGGCACACAACAATGCTTCCACATCCTCATCCTTTCTTGAGAGTGCATCTGCCACCACATTTTGCTTCCCTTTTTTGTAGATGATTTCAAAGTCATAACCCAACATCTTTGTGACCCACTTTTGTTGCTCTTCAGAGGATAATCTTTGTTCTAAAAAGTATTTAAGGCTATCATGATCCATTTTTACCTTGAAGTGTCTTCCCATTAGGTAGGGTCGCCATTTCTTAAGTGCATGGAGTATTGCCAACATTTCCTTCTCATAAATAGCTTTGCTTAAAAACTTTCCCTTGATTGGACGACTTTCAAAAGCAATGGGTCTTTCATCTTGCATTAGAACAGCACCAATTCCATTTCCTGAAGCATCACATTCCACAATAAAGGTTTTTGTGAAGTCCAGTGTAGCTAAGACCGGTGCTTGGCACATTGCCTCTTTAAGATGTTCAAAGGCCTTTGTTGCTTCCGGAGTCCATGAAAATGCATCTTTCTTCAATAATGTTGTTAGAGGTGCTGCTATTCTCCCATAATTCTTAACAAACTTGCGATAATACCCTGTCAACCCAAGAAATCCTCGCAGATGCTTTATGGATGTGGGGATTTTCCATTCCTTAATGGCTTTAATTTTGCTAGGGTCTACCTTAACTCCTTCATGAGATACAATATGACCCAAATATTCCACCTCCTGGACTCCAAAGAAACATTTGGATCTTTTTGCATATAATTGTTTCTCCTCCAATAGTTGTAGCACCCTGTCAACATGTTCAACATGATCCTTCCAAGACTTGCTGTAGATTAGTATATCATCAAAAAATACTAACACAAATTTTCTAAGGAATGGTTTGAAAATTGAATTCATCAAACCTTGAAATGTTGAAGGTGCATTGGTAAGGCCAAAAGGCATGACCAAAAATTCATAATGACCCTCATGAGTTCTAAATGCCGTTTTCGGAATGTCTTCAATCTTCATTCTGATTTGATGATATCCCGAACGAAGATCCAACTTGGTGAAGTAAATTGATCCATGCAATTCATCCAGTAATTCATCAATGACAGGAATGGGGAACTTATCTTTAATAGTGAGCTTGTTGAGCTCCCTATAATCTAGACACATGCGCCATGATCCATCCTTCTTGTGCACCAATACTACTGGAGCAGAGAAAGAACTTTGACTTGGTTGAATTATACCAGCCTCTAGCATTTCTGCAACCATACGTTCAATTTCACTTTTTTGGACATAGGGATATCTGTACGGCCTGATGTTTGGAGGAACACTTCCTGGAATCAGATGAATAGCATGATCATGATCACGCATAGGTGGGAGACCTTTGGGAGTCTCAAATACCTTGGAATGATTGTCCAGGACTTTTTGGAGATCTGGAGAAATAGATGATTCCAATGTGGAAACATCTAGCGAACATAATTGTGCAATTACACCTCTTTGCTCCTTTTTTAGAAGCTTTGTCATACCATTAGAGCTGATTATCTTTCCTGGTTTCCCTGCAATACCCCTTAATTCAACTTCCTTTCCTTCCGTAGAAAATTTGATGAAAAGTTCTTGAAAATTAAAAGCTATTGTACCCAAGGATTGTAGCCATTGGACTCCTAGTACAACATCAGCACCTCCCATTGGAATGGAAAGCATTGGGCTAGTCAATACATATTCTCCCATGGATAGCTTGATATTATGGCACCTTCCAGAGCAATTTATTGTTCCTCCATTTGCAATCATCACTTGACACTCTGGTGCTGGATATAGGAAGCAATTCAATTCTTTTGCTACCCTACAATGAATAAAATTGTGGGTGCTTCCTGAATCAATCAACACTATTACCTTTTTCTTCTTGATTTGTCCTTCTATCTTGATGGTTTGAGGAGTGGTAATTCCCGCCAATGCATTACAAGATATGGTCGGATTTATTTGTTCTTCATCTAGGCTTTGTTCCTGGAGTATATCTTCTTCTTTTGACCTTTCTTGCTCCTTTTCTTCTTCCTCTTCACAATCTATGTAGAATAATTTCTTCTCAGCACACTTATGACCTTTAGTGTATTTGCTATCACAACTGTAACAAAGCCCTTTTGCTCTTTTTTCTTCCAATTGTTGTGGTTTCAACCTTATAGGTTGTGGAAGACTAGGGGCAACAACACTTCCGTCTTTATAGTTGTGAGTGGTATGCTTCCTGGTTGCCATAATTTTGCTTTCCATTTTTCTTGCTAACCTGAATGCCTTCTCTAATGAATCAGGTTCCCAAAGGCGAACATCATGTTGGATATTATCCTTTAAAGACCCTATGAACACATCAATCCTATGCTCCTCTGGAATATCTTTTACCCTTATGTTCAATTTTTGGAACTCCTCAATGTGCTCCATTACTTAACCCTTTTGTTTGAGACTTATCAATTGGCTAAAAAAAGTGTTGCTTTTTGTATCTTCATAATGTGCTATCAATTCTTCCGTAAAAATTGCCCAAGTGATAAATTTTTTACGAGAGCAAAGCCATTGATACCATACAAACTGATTTGGTTCCAAATATACAATTGCCATACGTACCTTTTGTGTGTTTTGCACATTATTGAGATCGAAGAACTGCTCCATCTGTAATATCCATGTGGCGGGATCCTTGCCATCAAACTTCCTCATATCGATTTTTGGAATATGGTGGGTCTTCGATCCAACATTAGAATCTATGGAATCATGATTAACATTACTTTTGTTCACATCATGAGTTTCCTTTACAACCTTTTCACCATTAGTAAGTATCTTTTGTAGAAAATTTGTCAAATCTGTCTTCAAATCTACCATGTCTATCTTCAAATCTGTCTTCAAATTTGCCATGTCTTTCTTCAAATCTATCTTAAAATCGTCCATCTTAGATTCCACGCCATTTATCTTAGATTCCACGCCACTTATCTTAGCTTCTGTTAGCTTTTGTGAGCGTGACATTTGTTGCACTTGTTCTTTTAATTTTGATATATCATGTAGCATTTCTTCCTCTTCTTCATGAGTCATGCTAGAGCTTTCAGGTTCCTTACTAGGTGTTTGCATTTTCTTTCCTCGGGGCATCAATTACCGATAATAATGCTTTACTATGCCCTTTGAATTCCGTTAAACCAAGCTTACACAAAAATTAAAAAAAAAATTACACACCTTTTTTTCACTTTATAGAAGCCTGATATTGAATCTGATGTATCTCTGTAATTTCGGATCATCCAGTTCTGAAATTGCGACCTGTAGTAGCCTTCTGTGTCCACTTTCCAATGCCACAAGTCTGACCCAAATTGGATTCTCCAAGGAAGAGTTATGTGAAATCTTCCACAGTGACTTGATTTTAGACTAGTTCAGTAGAGTGAACTTGTACGACGTGCCACGAGTCACTGTTTCAACCTTTGAATATGAAACATGCATAAAAGAAACTACAGTCTGTCCTCTTTCTATACCTTCTTACGAAATTTCAATCCAATCCCTAGAGAGAAAGTTATGACGATTTTCCCCAAGTCACCTGTTTTGAATGTAATTCAGGAGTCTGCAAAAAGACCAACTTCCTCAGATCATATCTCCCCAAATATCGCACGAAAAGCTCTGAAATTCTGACCCAAGGTTCAGCACGATTTCTTCTCAAATGGCTTTTTTTTTGCGACTTCTGAAACGTCACAGAAAAAAAGTTATAGCGAAAATGCCACGATGACCTGTTTGGAGCAGCGAAACCCTAGAATCCAAAGCTCTGATACCAAATGTTATGAAACCAGCTCACAAAAAGATAGAAAAGAGAGATCCACGCCTTAGAATTCAGCCTCTTCGAGGGGGCAACCTCCTTTACATTACATAAATGAACAATTCTTGGATGATACAAATGACAAAACCTCCTTTCTATATATAGGAGTCTAAGGAGTCACAATATAATCCAGCCGACCTAACAATAATAATATAAAGCCACAAAAATAACAATAGAGGGATTCTATGGGGCACAGAAATAACAACAAGGGGGTAATAGGGGCACAACAATATAAATAAGGGGTACAACTACAATAGTAATGGGGTAATCACTAGTATTATAGGGACCCAACAGGAACCATCTCAGACTCTAGCAAAAGTTAAGTTTGTTCAAAAGCACCATACGGAAGAACATATTTTCAGGAATACAGATGATGGAGTACAAACTCAAAGAAGGATGACTAATACACCAAGGAAAGATGATGTCACCTTACTATCTATGATAGAACTAGAAAACTTTCCTCAAGCGAGTAAGGACCCTCATTATGTAAAAGAAATGGAAGAAGAAATGTCCCAAAACGAAAAGAATGAAACATGGGAACTTGTACCTTGTCCAAAAGATAAAAAATTTAATTGTAACCAAGTGGATGTTCAAAAACAAAATGAATGAAGATGGACAAATCATCAAAAATAAGGCAAGGCTTGTTTGTAAAGGTTATTCACAAATAGAATGAATCAACTTTAAAGAAAAATTTGTGCTTGTAACTCGTATGGAGGCTATAAGAATGTTTTTTTCGTTTTCTTGTTCAAAAGGATTCAAATTTTATCAGATGGACGTGAAATGTGCATTTCGAAATGGTGATCTAAAAGAAGAAGCTTACATGGAGCAACCGGAAGGGTTCGACCTAGCAAAAGGAAAATAATTTGTATGCAAGCTGAAAAAGGTACTATATGGATTAAAAAAAGCTCCTCGATCTTGGTACACATGATTGGATCATTATATACAACAACAAGGCTTCAAAAAGAGAGTGGAAGGAAGTAATATCTACATGAATAGGGATGAAGACAAACTGCTAGTCACTCTTGTAGATGTTGATGATCTGATGTTTTCCAACAATGATGATGAGATGAGCCATGAATTTTCTCAAAATATGTCAAAAGAGTTCGAAATGTCAATGATTGGTGAGTTGTCTTATTTCCTTGGACTACAAATAACTCTATTAAATAATTAGCACTTATGCAATTTTGTCTTATGAAACTACAACTTATCATTTATTGTTTATTTAAAAAACACATAAAAAATGTTACATATGCTAGCATCAGGATGGGGTTGGGAAAAGGGACAAGTAATAAAGCATAATTTCTAACATCAGGACTATAATTTTATATCATATTATAAATGATATATAAAATTACAATTTTTCCAAGTAAAATTGTTTTGTTAAACCTTTAAAATTCATTCATGCCAAATGAGGATCTTATCTGATGTTGATCCATTTGATTGCCTAGAGCTAAGGCCATTGTACTCTTGGATTTGATAATAGTATGGTTCCCCAAGCTTATATGGAACTTCAATTTTCTCCATCTCTACCCAAGTTTTAATAAATTTAGTTTTCCCAATTCCTCTAGTTGGATGAAACTTGACATAATCTTGTGAAATTATTTGAATTTCACGAAACATCTTCAAAACAGTTCTAATTTGAACATGGTGCGCACAATATATAAGCTTGTACATTGGGCTCAGAGTTAACTGCAATTGATAGAACATGTTTCATTAGTTGTCAATTAAATAATAAGCACCTTTATTTATTGAAAAAGAATTGGTTGAGAAAGCAAGCCACATTTTCACCATTTGTTCTATTTAAGGGATACTTCTTGATAACATTCAATTATCCACATAATAAGTTTGGTTGATTTTCTGTAATACACTCATCCAAGTTTTCTTTCCATCCTATCATTCTTTGTTCCAAATGAGTATTCAACTCCTTAGGTTTTAAAACAAATTTAGAATAAGAAAGCAAGTGAATATATCAACAAAAACATAAACTCTAAATATATTTCTAAAACTTACTAGTAACAGATTTGGTGACATTGCATAAAACTTGGAAATATGGTGGATGGTATCCTCATCTTGGATTTTGGTGTCATCTGTAACCATGTGTATAGATTTTTTATGGCATACACTCCAAGGACAAAAAATATTCCCTATTTTAGAAACATTAGTATTGCATACTAAACAACATATGGCCACTAGATCACTACCCTTCCATATCCTAATGGGATACCACCTTGTGACAGTCTATTTTATTGTTCCATCAAGTTATCCTCATTTTTAGGATCAGAAGCATGTGCTAAGACTTTTTTATATTCTTCCTTTCCATCACATTTCCCAAGGCTTACACAAGACATTGATTCATTATCTTCTAGTAACTCAAATAATATCTCACATGCTTTCCCACCTTAATCATAATGCACATAAGAATTAGTACCAAGTTCGAAAGAAACTTTAATGATTGTACTGCCAATCCTCTTTTCATATGACTCAACCATGGAGGAAGCATATGACTTTACTTGCTTCACTTTAACTCCATATGTGAAACCATCGGTTCTTTCCCAACCCATATCAATATCCTTGGCTTCTTTGCTCCACTTTTTCATTTCATCTGGAACAGAAGTACAATTAGCTCCAGTAAACAGACCATGACAATCAATTTGTTTCAAAAATTCCAAAGCCTTATAAATCATGCTTGAATCAATAAATTTGAAAGTCATATTTATAGGCATAAAATCCTTGTGGATCTCTTTCATAACAATTGAACGTTTTTTTTCAAGTAATCGATCTAGGTGTTTAATAACATCCTCAGTTTTGGACTCTTTATTATATTTTTTTCTCCTAAAGTGCCTAATTCCATCAATAATGTCATCTTCTTCTACATCTTGAAGCGACTTCCCAGAGAACCATCTACCAATTTCCCTAAATTTCTTCTTCAACTCATCTACCCTACAGTTAAACCATCTCGCGCGCTTCTTAAGACTCAACAAGGGTGTCCTCAAGTGGTTTCTTTGTGACCTTCTAGTATAATGTGTAGTTTGATCAGTTGAACAACCTCCAAGGATTGCTCCTAAAGCTTGACATTTGCATAATTTAGATTTTATGTTGGTGCATTTATGTCCATTTGACCTTGAAATGTATTATTTATATCCATTTTTTCATGACTTTTAGTTGCATCTACACTCTCATTGGATGCCTATTGAAATTGTTGTCCATTAGGTAGGACTACAATTTCATTCCCTTCAACTATTACTGGATACAAAGGTTTCCTTCGTTGTTTATCAACATTTTTGTTTTCCACAATTTGCCTACATAGTGGACATTGAGTTTCAAAATGTGTTGCATCTGATCTGCAAATGCATTATTGCATGTTGCTTAAGGTAAATTCATGACATTATGTTGTGGTATGGAGTTCTGATATAAAAATGTTTGACGTTGTTGATGCGCAACACAGTTAGCAACTATTTTACCTCCAATAGGAGTGAATAGAAGGTCAATTTTATGTGGTCTTAGAATTGAAATATTAGGAATTTCTATTCATTTTCATCATCCTCTTTTTCAACGAACATTCTATTGATATTGTTGGTTTGAATGATCCATTAATGTGTTCTAGTAATTATTCACCATATGCTAGGGTTCTATTGTTTACAAAGGATTCTAGGGTTTTATTTGTTGTGACTGAGGAGTCAATTTCTAAAATGTTGGGTCTATTTGGGTCTCTAGTGAATTCCTCCTATCCTGCAATTGACATAATTGAGGAAGAATAAGTTAGTTTCCAATTTCAAATCTTGTTTATCTTTGCAATATCAATAGAGGAATATTCTTTCCCAATATGTGTGCCCATCCCATTCCAAAAACCATTTACTATAATCATTTCATAGCAGGGAATGGTTTGCATTTTTATTGAACTAAGGGGGCATCTCATGAATACAAGACAAACCTTAGGTGTTTTTTCTCAACAGGCGCATTTTTGGCACAAATTGAAAAACAAGGTGTATAGTGAGATATGTTGTAACAATTTCTTGTTCCAAAAAATTTCCAAAAATAATTTTATTTTATTTGCACTTCATATAAATAATTTACCTATTATGCTATAAAACACTATATTATTATTTTTTGATCATATGTTTTATTTCTTAAAACAAAAACTTGGATTTTCAATAAAGCTCACCTAACGTTTGTGCACTTTTGGATGGCACAAAATGTGTGCTCTTGATTAGCTGTGGATATTTGCCTACCCCCTGCCCTTCTCCCCCGAAATCCCACTCCAGTTTCAAGTCATGTCAAATGGATTTGGTGCTAATGGTTATTAAAGCTTTATAATTCAAAAGAGGATTCACACAGTAAAACAAGAAAGTCTTATCCGCCCATTATTCCAACCATTTCTTATGTTCAGTGCAATCAGTCACAGCAAGCGAAGAATTCATAACAACCAGGGTACGAAAATTGTCACGAGACTAATCAATTGTTGGGTATTTATCATTTTTCTTCCTCTTAGTCATGTTTATATTTATTGAAGTCATGAAAAAGAAAGAAAACCAATCGAGTTAAACTTAGGAGAAAACTCCAGCTCCCTCTGCTTCTGTAAAATTAGACGAGTTGCCATTAATTGACCTAGAAGAAAAAATTAAGGAAGCCAAATGTGAATTTGATATATATAAATTACATAATTGGGCATCTCAAAATTTCAGGACAACAATTACGATTTTCCTCTCTGGTAGTCACTTTGCCCCAATTTATATTTTCGCGAGCTTAACATTTTATGGAATTTTTGGTATGTCGTTCTGATAGGTATCCTCTATGCGAGGGGGCTATCATTGCTAAACCTAGAGATCCCTTCTTATATATCATCTATGAATCAATTTCGCAGGTCCTTCAAGTTATTGTTCCTACGTTTCCCCATCCATTTTCTAGTGAGGTTTTATTTGAAATTTATCAGAATTTGTCTCCTCAACAAAGAAAAACCATATTTGAGTCCATTTTACATGGAGCTATTACTCCACAACATAGTCCTCTCTATCCTTCAAGTGCCTTCCCAAAAATTACCAAACAAATCATTTCCATATTGTCCTGTCTTTTAGGTTATGAGAATGATGAAGTAGTAGATGAAGTGATATTTTCTTTCTTGTCAACTCATTCAACAGGAAATAAACCTTCAATTTTGTTCAATTTTGGTCGATTTTTATTAGATATCATCTATGAATAATTTTTGAGTTTTGGAATTAAAACCTTCAATTTTGTTCAATTTTGGTCGATTTTTATTAGATATCATCCATGAATAATTTTTGAGGTTTGGAATTAAAAGGGATTTCAAGCGTCAGTATGTCTTAGTTTACTTCTTCCTATGTTTTCAATCATAAAAAAATAAATCAAATACAACTTAAAAAGCAAGATTTACAAGGTAATCATTGGTCAATTTTTCATTGCACTTCATTAGTCAAAAAATATGATGAGGGATTTGCTTTTACAAACTTTGTAGAACAATTTCTTTTAGTATGATTTAGTATTTTACTCGGTGAGAAAGTACCAAGAATTTTTCCAAAAGTCAAGAATATTTTGCAACTAAGTGAACAAACTAAGTTGGGCGATTGGTACTTACATAAGAATTTTTTTGAGATAAGAATATATGGGTGTGAACTCTCTCCATATTGTTTTCCAGTATTTCTTCCAATCAAAATTTTTTCTATTGAGTTCATGAGACGGATTTTGAATGTAGATCAAGCACATTTTGTGTCAAAAAATCAGTGTCTTTTCAAGCTCAAATCACAAGTGGAATCATTTGTTGTAAATATAAGAGTTGTGAATAAAGAGGTAGAATTTTTGTTATCACAAATAAATTTTCACTTGGAATCCATTGTTCTTATGATCCAATTAGAAGAATCTCATCTATCAGAGTTAAGCAGAATTCTAATCCCTATGTCCATTTACAAAGACAGAGATTGAAAAATATGCAAATAGAGACACTTGGGAATAAGGCATGCTAGAACAATTATGAGAAGAGAAAGAAGCAAAAAAATTAACAAGAATTAATGTTTTAGCAACCCCCCAATAGAAGGAAAAATAACTCAAGAGGGTAGTTCAAAATGTTTTAAAATTATAGGGAATCAAGTTCATGATTTTCAAAAGACAAAGAATAAGGGATGTGAAAGAGACTGTGTCATAAACTAGATCCTCATATATTTCTTCACCAACTACAGTTATTATTTCAAGAGAGCATGTTTTCGATTTGCAGCAAATTGAAATAACAAACGGACAATCTTCTCCTTCAACTCCTTCTTCTTCTAATCAAAGTATTTTCTACAAGTTCATGGAAATTAAGAAGAAGAATGAAACTCTGAAGTCAATGACCTACTCTTAATTTTGGAATCAAGCCTCTTCAACAAAGAATATATTTCTCTCAGCTCTAGATGTTGAAAAAGGACAATTTCAATTAGCTTTTCTTGAACCCAAGTTCCCAAGAGCTAAAGCTACAGGACATTTCAAGACTTTTGTATTTTATTTTAATCCTAAATAGATCCATCCTATTGATCAAATTGACCTTCACAAACAAATAGGTAAAATGATTTATTCTACTCTAACTGGCTTATCAATAAGATTATCAAAATTGCAAAATTCATTAAATAATACTATTTATGAGTTAAAGATGGAGAGAATATCTTCTCCTGCTAAAGACACCAGAATCAAATCATTGAAGGATATTGTTATTAAATTAGGCTTATATCCTCATGATATTAATGCTTCACGGGAGATTATAAAAAATATAAATGCAGATATTCAATCACTTCATAAGAGATTAAACATTTCTATTATAGAACATCTACAAAAAAGGATGTTGGAGAGCTTGACAAGGAGAAAAAATTTCTTTTGCAAATGATGATTGAACACAACTTGCAGATGCATGAAATAGAATCCCAGATGGAGAAATTATTAAAATAAAAAGAGAAAACACTACCCTCCACGTCTCAAATAATTCCATAAGGAAATGAGGCAACGAAAGAATTATCACAAGCTTTATCGTCCCTAAGTTTAAAGAAACAAGAAAATGATAATTTGAAAGAAACACTAGAAAAGGCCAAGAAAGCAAAAATAAACTCTGATAATTCTTTAATTACTAAAAAAAGAAAAACTAGGTTGCAAAAACAACTTGAATGGCAACTAAGTCAGATTGACAATGCTCAGTGTTTAATACAAGCTAAAGAAAATATTTGGATGAAAGTAATGTCTTCAGTATCTTACATTTGGTCATCAATTCAAATTATTGTTGCACAAGAAGATTTATTGGAACGAGCAGCGAAATCCATTGATGAGATCAACGACAAACTTGGAAACAAACACATCCAAGAAAACAAGATCATTAAGTTTTTAAATGCAAAGACAAAGCAAGGGCTAGAAGAATTGGGTATTAATGATAGAACTAATTCAGCTTGGAAAACTAGAAAAATTATAACAAAGAAAAACATAATGTTGCAAATGAAAGATAAATGTGAAAGTATTAGCACAGATAAATAAATTTTACAGAAAATTCTTTGTTTTACGAAAAAAAGGTCTATCTTCTTGTAAAAATTCACAAGGAAAAATGGTAAAAGATGAAGAGTATCAAAGATTATTGCACATGGTAGCAATGGATAAATCAAAATTTGCTTGAATAAAAGGATATTTAAGTGGTCAAAGTTTACTCGAGAAATTATCTAATGATCTATTTGTTTGTTATGAGATTAGACATTTGTTTTTAGTTAAACCAAACTTTGAGAAATATACAGAAGTGGATTTTTAGGAAAATGGTTGCTTTAAGTTATCCAATGGAAGATGAATGGGAGAAACTCATTAAGATCATTGCATAGTTCAGATAATCAGGGTCGTAGTTTAGGAGAAAAATATATTTTAGCAGGTGATCGGGACAGTTCCAGATTTTGAGCAAAACCGGAAGAGAATTGAATATTATGGGATGGAATTCTCAAATCAAGGACGGTTGAAGAAAATCAAGCTGAATATTTCCTATTTTTTTCGAACTATTATTATATAACAAATTTGATGAAAGAACAAGGGTGGGACTGCCAAGTTGTTGGGATGCAAATGGTCAGTTGGTTTTTTGGGAATCATATGAGAAAATGTTGTCAAGTGTACAAAATCAAATGAAGAGGGTTCTTGAAGAAGTTGAAGCTCTAGGAGGTCAAACTATTGTGAATTATCTTCATCGTGACTTTCAGCTTCTATGGTTGGTGAAAATTTTCTTCCAAGCTAAGCCAAATTACTCCAAACAATCCATCTTACAAATGGCTTGTGAAAATATGCTTGCTTATTAGTTCCCAAGTGAAACAATATGGAAAAAATGTGAAAAAATGGTCACACCTCTAGAAGTACAGGTCATGGTAGGAGTTGATAGCTAATCAACCCAATCAATGAAGTATTTTTATTTAATTTTGTAAATTTCAAGAATCATAATTTTTCTCTTTATGAGATTTTTTTGTATTTTAAAGTTTTATAAAGATAGCTTTAGTTAGAAGTTGTCAACATAGTTAAGCAGTTTTAACAGTTACTTTTGTAATTGATTTTAATGTAATATTTAAAGACATGGGAACCACAAACATGGGGTTTGAAGTTTTGAAATTTTGATCACTTGTGTAATGATTATGCTTCCTCGGAGAAAATAAAATCACCAGAATGATTCCAGCACATTGGTATATTTCACTATGTGTTACTTTTCTTATGTGATCTCCATTTTTTTCTTTTTATAAGACACGAGTATGATGGTAGCATATCCATTTGAATGAATTTCATATTTATTTATGTATCTTTAAGAGTTACATAAAATACATGTGATTTTTGTTCAAATAAACCTTAAAAGGCTCTCCACTATTTATCCATATTCATTCTTTGTCTAAATTATCCATATTTTATGTCTTAAGGTTTTAACTTGATTCTTTAAAGCCCAAGTTATAAGCCTTAACTCTAATTTTACTCGTTTCATAAATATATTTTAAATTGTTTGAAAATTGTATTTGTATGTAGTAAATATTCAAAACCCAAGCCGAGTTCATAAAATTACATGTAAAAGGACAGAAATCCCAAAAAATCATTGCACAATACCTTCCTTGAAAGCTTCTAAACTCCTAGCTATTCTAACAAAATTTTGTCAGAGTTTCCCATACAACCCATAATTTCTCCCTGAAAAAAAAAATGAGGCCTATATATAAGCACTTAAAGCCCAAGACCCTCCACTAAACCACTAGTAGTATTTTGAAAAACCACCAAGAATCTGTGATTGTGCCTCCTGTTGTGGCAGAGACTTTGGGTTGGAACCTACCTCTGCCGACATCATCTATGTCACTAGTGGAAATCCACTTTGAATGGCCCATTCATTTAAATCCATAAAATTCCTCCATTCCTTACCACATGGACCATCACATGACCATCCATCTATGATGTTTCCTTCTAGGTTAGTGATGACCTTGTAATCAGCTTTGCATCACTCCTTGAAAATATACTTCAGTATATACAAAATTTCAAAATGGTTATCGTGCAATTTCACGATTTCCTTTTCTTGAAAGGCATGAACCTCTTCTCTGAAGCCCTTGTGATCTTATTTTATTTTAATAAGGATTTGTATGAAAGCTTCCTTGGGATAATGGTTTCCAATATTGTTGAATAAGGTTGGAAGTCCTTTTCGATAGAGCACTTCACATTTTTTTTCAAACCTTCTATATCCTCTATTAGTTCCTCTATCTCATCCTTGAAAAGCACAACTAATTCTTATTTTCTTATCATCTTTTTAGCTCTTACTACCCATTCGGACCTATTGATGTTTACCCTCTTGGCACTCAATTAAGAAAGTCTATAATCACTTTTGCGTAAGAGGCGAAGTCGCCAATAGTGCTATTAATGGCTTCCATTTCTTTGCGGGCTCTTCTAACATTCTCGATCATTTATTGGATGAATTCCAGTTGATTCCAATGCTTACTTACTATATTTATTATTTTCCCCATGCTATTTTCCTGACTTCTTTAAAGGAAGGTTTGTTAGCATGTTCTTTCTTGAAAAGCTCCAACTCGATTTTAATTCTCTTGATATGTTCATTGGCATGAAGGAGCTCTATCTTGGTAATTTGTAGCTCTCACCTTTGGTTTGAAGCTAGGTCATGTGACTCCTCAACAATTTCTGATGTCATTAATGATTCCACTTGCCCAACCAAAATATGCATGACCTTTCTCATGTCCAATTCTCCTATGACTGGGTCCTTGGCACTTGCATCATCATAATAATGGTGTGCTTCTTTATTATTTCCCTTCAATCGAATATCAACAGAGTTCCTAGTGGCTGAGGAGGCCATTATTACATGTTCTAAATTTGGAAAGTTATGTTCCTAGGTGTGCACAAGACGAATTGTAGGGTGACATGTACAAAACGATAAAATGGGTCCCTAAACTCCTTTTAAACCAGTTTGGCTATGACACGAGTGAGGACTGAATCTGGCGGGAATTTCAGATGACATATCAGGAAATTTTAAGTCCAAATTTAGAAAACTAAAAGGAAACGAATGTGTCAAATTAAAAGAAAAATCAGTTCCTACTGAAATAACTCAAAAATACTTAAGAATGACGATTGGGCATGCATTTTAGTTAACTAGTCAAATTTAGTTAAACCAATTTTGAAAAAATGTTGCAAACAACTTAGAAAGAGTTTCAAAATTCTGAAGGAGGTTTTTTTCATATATATATATATATATATATATATGCTCTTATGTTCTAAAAAATGCCCCTATAAAGCTTGTGGCTGGCATTTTTCGAGGCCCATTTTTATAGTTATAAGACAAATATGGAATTGTTTAAGACCATGGGAAGAAGAAACATATTCTCTACAACTGAAAGCACTTAAAAATACCTAAAGATAGAACTCAAGCATGCATTTTAGTCAGCTAAGCGAGCATTTCATATTTAGAAGGTAAGCTTGTAGTGTATTTATACAACAGGACTTTTTAAATCCAAAATTAGAAAACTAAAAGTAAACAAATGTGTTAAATTAAAAGAACAATCATTTCCTATCGAAATCACTCAAAGATACTCAAGAATGAGGGTTGGGCGTGCATTTTACTGAACAATAAAATTTCGTTAAAATTTGAGGAATACCAATTTTGAGAAAATTGTTGTTGGAAACTTAAAAAAAGTTTCAAAATTTTGAAGGAAGTTTTTGTTATATATATATACCTCCAAGTATCCTCTCTTATGTTTTAAAAAATGTCTCTATGAAGCTCATGGTGGGAACTTTTCTAAGCACATTTTTATAGTTATAAGACAAATCTATAAAGTTATCGACTTCATGCAACTGTTGTAAAAACAAATATGGACTTGTTTAAGACCATGGGAGGAACAAACACATTCTCTACAAAAGAAATCACATGCAAATACCCAAGGATATAACTCATGCCTGCATTTTGGTCAACTAAGCGGGAATTTCACATTTAGAAGGTAACTTTGTAGCGTATTTACACAACATGACTTTTTAAATCCAAAATTAGAAAACTAAAAGAACAATCATTTCCTATTAAAATCACTCAAAAATACTCAAGAATGAGGGTTGGGCGTGCATTTTACTGAACTAGTCAAATTTAGTCAAAATTTGAGGAATGCCAATTTTGAAAATAATGTTGCAAACAACTTAGAAAGAGTTTCAAAATTCTGAAGGAGATATACCTCCAGGTATATGCTCCTATGTTTTAAAAAATGCCTCTATAAAGCTTGTGGCTAGCTTTTTTTCTAAACCCATTTTTATAGTTATAAGAAAAATATATAAAGCTATGGACTCCATGCAAATGTTATAAGACAAATTTGGACTTATTTAAGACCATGGGAGGAAGAAAGATATCGGGTAAAATGGTGTAAAATGTGGGACATTTGATGTAAAAGGCAAGCCATACAAGTACAAATGCATGTAGATATTGCACGATTATATTTGAATGAATGATTTATCAACCCTTGTGCACAATTTGTGACTCTCTCTGTCAAAATTCAAAACTAAAGACTTAAGTTATTGAATTCTTCTGTCAAGAATAAACTGCAAATGTACAAAACTGGGGTTAGAAAAATGTTTTTCAAATACTGTAAAAACGTCACTAATTGGAAATAAGCTTATGGGGTTGAAGCCAAATGTATTTGTGACAAAAACCTCTTTTACATTCCTCAAATTGTGTGTCAGTTTCTTGCAATTGAATTGACAAAATGACAATTTCTCAGTTTTTAAACCAGTTTCACTCAGCTCAAAAAAATACCTGCCATGCCCTCATTCTTTCTTCTTTCCAAGTGATTTTAGTTGGAAATGGTGTGTTCTACTATTTTCCACCTAATTATACACTTGGTTTTCCAATTTGGGCTAAAAAGGTGCCTGTTGAGGAAAAACACCTCAGGGTTGTCTTGTATTCATGAGATGTCCCCTTAGTTTAATAAAAATGCAAGTTAACCCCTCCTATGAAATGATTATAGTAAATGGATTTGGGAATGGAATAGGTACACATATTGGGAAAGAACATTCATCTGTTGATTTTTTATAACCTTCCCTCATCATGACACAGTGGATGCATGAAAGTGCACTTTTAACAAGTTTTACTATGATGGACATTTGGTGTAAAATGCAAGCCATAAAAACACATATGCACACTGAGATTGTGTCATCATATTTGAATGAATTATTTATTAATATTTTTGCACAATTTTAAAGTCTTGTGGTCAAAATTCAAAACTAATCACTTAAGTTTAATACTTCTGTCAAGAATAAAGTGCAAATGTATGAAACTAGGGTTAGAAAAATTCTTATCGAAGATTGTACATATGCCATGAATTAGAAATAATACTATGGGAATGAAGATAGATGTATTTCTAACAAAAAAAAAAATTCACATTCCTCAAATTTTGTGTCAGTTTCTTGCAATTGATTTGACAAACTGACAATTTCTCAAATTTTAGACTAGTTTCACACAGCTCAAAAAAATGTCCATCATACCCTCGTTATTATTTCTTTCTGAATCATTTCAGTTGGAAATGGTGTTTTCTACTATTTTCCACCTAATTATACACCAAGTTTTCTAATTTTGGCTAAAAGGGTGTTTGTTGAGAAAAAACACCTCAGGGTTGTCTTGTATTCATGAGATGCCCCCTTGGTTTAATAAAATTGCAAGGTAGCCCCCGGTATGAAATTATTATAGTAAATGAGTTATGGAATGGGATAGGTACAAATATTTGGAAAGAAAATTTCTCAGTTGATTTTTTATAACCTTCCCTCCTCATGACACAATGGATGTATGAAAAGTGCATTTTTTAACAATTTTTACTATGATGGAAATTTGGTGTAAAATTTCAGCCATGAAGATACATATGCATGCAGAGATTGCACGATCATATTTGGAAAAGTGACTTATTAACACTTATGCAAAATTTGTAAGTCTCGTGGTCAAAATTCAAAACTAATTACTTAATTTATTGAATACTTCTATCAAGAACAGATTGCAAATGTACAAAACAGGGGTTAAAAAAATGCTCTTTGAAGACTATACATATGTCATTAATTGGAAATAAGCCTACGGGGATGAAGAAAAATGTATTTCTAACAAATATTTCTTTCACATTCCTCAAATTTTGTGTTATTTTCTTGCAATTGATTTGACAAAATGACAATTTCTTAGTTCTAAAACCAATTGTACCTAGCTCAGAAAAATTCCGCCATACTCACTCTTGGTTCTTTCTGAGTGATTTCAATTGGAAATGGCGTGTTATACTATTTTCCACCTCACTATACACTTGTTTTTCTAATTTGGGCTAAAAAGGTGTATGTTGAGCAAAAACACTTTAGGGTTGTCTTGTATTCATAAGATGTCCCCTTAGTTTAATAAAAATGCAAACCAATCCCTATTATTAAATTATTATAATAAATGGATTTTGGAATGGGATAGGTATACATATTTGGAACTAACTTTCCTTTGTTGAATTTTTATAACCTTCCCTCATCTGCTCACAACAGATGTATGAAAAGTGCACATCTAACAATTTTTACTATAATGGACTTTTCGTTTAAAATGCAAGTCATAAACATACAAATGCATGCAACTATTGTATAATAATATTTGAATGAATGATTATTTACGCTTGTGCACAATTTGTAATTCTCTTGGTCAAAATTCAAAACTAGTGTACTTAAGTTCTTGAATTGTTCTATCAAGAACATAGTTGAAATGTACAAAACTAGGCCTATAAAAATGTTTGTAGAAAACTGTACATATGTCATTAATTGGAAATAATCCTATGCAGTTGACGAAAGCTATGACAAAAACCTCTTTCACATTCCTGAAATTTTTTGTTAGTTTCTTGCAATTGATTTGATAAAATGGCAATTTCTCAGTTTTCAAACCAATTTTACCCATCTCAGAAAAATACCCACCTTACCCTCATTCTTCCTTCTTTATGAGTGATTTCAATTTCAAAAGGTGTGTTATACTATTTCCCCCCTCACTACACACCTGGTATGAATGAATTATTTAATCACACTTTTACACAATTTGTAAGTCTCTTGGTCAAAATTCAAAACTAATTAATTTTTGGATTGTTCTGTCAAGAACATAGTGCAAATGTACAAAACTAGGCTTAGGAAAATTCCCTTCAAAGACTATAAATATGTCATTAATTGGAAATAATCCTATGGGGATGAAGACAGATGTGTTTGTGACAAAACCTCTCACATTCCTCAAATTATGTATCGGTTTCTTGCAATTGATTTGACAAAATGACTATTTTTCAGTTTTTAACCCAATTTTACCCAACTTAGAAAAATGCTTGTCATACCCTCGTTCTAAGTGATTTCAGTTGCAAATGGTTTGTTCTACTATTTTCCACCTCACTATACACTTTGTTTTCAATTTGGGCTAAAAAGGTGCATATTGAGCAAAAACACCTAAGGGTTGTCTTGTATTCATGAGAAGCCCCCTTAGTTTAATAAAAATTCAAGCCAACCCATACTATGAAATGATTATAGTAAATGGATTTGGGAAAGAGATAGGTACACATTGGGAAAGAACATTCCCCTGTTGATTTTTTATAACCTTCCCTCATTTTCTCACAATGGTGTTCAAGAATATAACTAGTGTCAATCTTCATAATTGTATTTGAGACATTATATTTATCAAAAGAAAGAAAAATAAATTTTATTATTAAATAAATTGACTTTTTAAATCATGGGTTATATGCTTGGGTCATTTTTTTTAGGTCATAGCCTCCATTGTAGGCTTCTAGGGTTTATGTCAAGTGTCCTTTTCCATGTCATATTGTAAAGAACCCTTCTTGGGATTTATTTGTCAAAGAAGAAATTTATTTTATTGTATTTTATGTCTTCTAGGCCTCTTCCACCAAGTTTGTCTCAAGGAAGGAAAAGTCGGCCTCAATAGGGGAATTTGACCTCACAAGAAGCCTATATATTGTAGCAACTCAACCTCATTTGTTACTCATCTCACACAAATTCAAATTGCAATCGCTGGGAGCAGAAGAAGTATGAAGTTCAAAAAGGAAGTTGGAATCAAATTTTTTAGGCCTCTCTCTCTCATGTGCAACAAACTTCTGATGCTACATCAAAGCTGGGAAACTGCATTGAATCTCTGAAGCTCCATCGAAGCTGGGAAACTGCATCGAAGTTGTGAAGTTGCATCAGGATAGAAGTTGTGAAGATGCATCAAAGTTGAAGGTGTGAAACTGTTAGGCTGGAGCCACTGAAGTTTCTAGAATGAAACTACAGTCCTAAAGTTGGGTCGAAGTTATGAAGTCAGGGGTCGAAATTCTGGGTTGAAGTTGCATTTGAGAAGTTGGCACTTGGTAACTTTGGAAGAGATCATCTATCAAAAGGAAGAGCTGAATTGGTGGAGGAGGAAGGTATTTTGGTTTAGATTTTGATCTATCTCATTTTGAATTACTAAAGGAAGAGTTTTTTTTACTGGGTTTTCCCCTATGTAGGGGTTTTTTCATTGTTGTGCATCGACATCTAAAGTCCTTAATCTTCGTGTTTTGGTTTTGGTAATTGCTTGATGAACTAAGATAAAACAAGAACATAAGAAATATTATAATAACAATCTCAAGTAATTATCAACAAGAAAACATATTTATGCCTTTCTAATTTTCTAACATGGTATTAGAGCTAAGGTGAAGAAGAAGGAAAAAGGCAAGTTGAAGATCTATTAAGGAAAAGGTGATCAAAGAAAGGTCATTAAAGAAAAGGATCATATAAAGAGACAAGCCTACTATCTCTAGGAACCATGAAAAACTAAATGAAGGGAGAAAAAAAACCAAAAGGAGCCTCCAACTATAGGGCTTGGAAACGGAGGATATACCTCATTCTTGAATAGAACAAAGTTTTTATCTCATTAAAGGAAAACTCAAGAATCCTATTGATGAATCAAGTGTTGTAGAGAAATCGAAATCATGGATATGAACCTATTGTGGATGAAGTTAAGGATAACCTAATTCCTTACATATCCGACATAAATTTTGCTCACTGAATGTATGAGGCTCTCTCCAAATTATTCACAATCAAGAACATTGGTCAAATAGAAAGCCTCAAGAATGAACTAAGAATTGTTAAGATGACAAATGATGATACGGTTTCATCATATTTTATAAGGATATCTAGAATCAGAGATGAACTCTAAGCAATAGATGAAGTTATCCCATAAAAGGAGCTTGTAATTAGTACCCTTCTAGGACTACCAAAATCTTGGAGTGCCTTTGCATCAAGACTTAACAGTTGGATGGATACTCCAACATTTGAACAAATGTGGAATGCATGCAGTCAAGAAGAAGTCAGAATATTGTTAGTAAACAACAAGAAGGAGGAAGAACAAAACACTTTAAATGCCCATTCTTCTCATCACAAGAAGAAGGGAATCTTCAAGAAGTTCAAAGGACCAAATAAGAAAATGGAACTATCCAATATTGAATGTTACAACTGTCACAAGATGGTCACTACAAAATCCATTGTCCAGAGAACCCAAGAAATAAGAAGAGAGAGAGGGAACATGAAAATGGTGTTGATAAAGATCCACCTAAGAAGAAAAAAAACTGAAGAATAAGAAGTCAAGGACTTATACTACTAAGTCTTCTCTCTCACATAGCCCTAAGACTTTCATTTTTGTTTTGAATTGTTTTCCTTTGTGTTTTAATTTATAGAGTTTATGGTTCTAACATGTCTTGTTAGAACATTTTTCATTTTTATAAGGTTGTAAGTATCCCTCAAAAGGATTGGTTTAAGAGGGAGCCTCCACCATTTTACCAAAATATAAGTATTATATTCTCGGTTTCACGTTTTCATGTTTGGTCTCTTCCTTACATCAAGATCTGTTTGTATTGTATATTAATAACCTTTCTCTTTATATTTTCCTTGGATAGGAAAGATTGTTGATTGCTCAAGGGTTATGGTGGAGACTTCAAAGGATAGAATTGAAGCATGAAATAAATTCTATTGAATCCCATCAAGGTTTGATGTTCTACAAGGTTTGTTAAGGAACAACTCAAAGGTATGCCTTAGAATATAATTTTTTTTATAAAGTTCTCTTCATAAAAGGTATGTTCATTCTATTTTAAATTTGATTTACATTGTTGACCTCATTATGTTTAGGGCTTTGAATCACAAATATTCTTGTTAGGGTGTTTAATCATTAGATTTAATCCACCCTCATTATATTATCATTATTGTGGAACCCTAAAAAGGATCACTATAAAACCCTAACCTAAGGGTATGTTGATGTTAATATTGAAATCCTAGACTATTTAGGGTTGTTGATGAAATCTAGAATTCCTATTCTTTTGATGTTTTGGAACTATTATAGAAACCCTAGTCCTTTAGGGTTTGTTGTTAATATCTAAGTCACGTACTGAAACTCTAGATATTTAGGGTTTTGTAATTTAGGGTTTATGAACTAATCATGTATAATATCTATAGCAAGGTCCTATAAATTAATCCCTTGGTTTTTTTTCATTTGTCTAATCAAAACCCTAGCCTGATCAAAATTGTTATATGTCTAACTCTAAAGTATTGATATTGGTTTGTATTACTAGTGCATGAAATCCTAGATATGTATTTGCAAGTATGTTGACCTAATTATTGATGCTCATAGATTGTGACTCCTATGTTTTGTAACAAATCCTTAGTAATCGATATTCTAGGTATGATAATATTGTTTTCCAATATGATTTAGTTTTTATGATAAAATATAGGGTTTGCAAACAAACCCTAGTAGTGTCTAACATTGTTGAAACCTTAGATGCATGATAGGATTGTTATTAATTGCTAATATCTAAAGGCTTTGTGTCACAAAGGTGGAATCTAGGGTTTGCAAGAGTAAAAGTATGTTATCTTGATTAAGTTTCTTTAAGTCTTAATAATATGATCTAGAGTTTATGACAATAATCCTAGCAGAAAATTGAAGTATGTTTCTCTTACTAATTATGAACCTAACTAGGTTTAGGTATCAGATGTCTAAAGTTTGAATGTTTTAATGCTTCCATTATAATGACTTGATTTTTAGTTAACTTCATACTTTTGTATATTTGTATTTGGTTGTACTTGTTATTAAAGGATTTGCGGGTACACAATCTTGAGTTATTTTTCAAAGAATAAATTTATTTTATTGTATTTTAAGTCTTTTAGGCTTCCTCCACCAAGTCGGCCTCAACAGGGTACTTCAACCTCACAAGAAGCCTATATATTGGAGAAACTCAACCTCATTTGTCACTCATCTCACGCAAGTTCCAATTACAATAGCTGGGAGCAGAAAAAGTGTGAAGTTCAAGAAGGAAGCTGAAATCTAATATTTTGGGTCTCTCTCTCTCTCTCATGTGCAATGAAATTATGCAGCTACATCGAAGTTGGGAAACTACATTGAAACTATGAAGTTGCATCAAAGTTATGAAGTTGAATTGAAGTTGTGATGCTACATGATGGTCGAAGTTGTGAAGATGCATCAAGGTCAAAGGTGTGAAGTTATTCGGCTAGATCTACTAAAGTTGCTAGATTGAAACTATAGTCCTAAAGCTTAAGCAAAGTTCTGAAGTTGGGGGTCGAAATTCTGAGTTGAAGCTGCATCTGAGAAGCTAGAACTTGGTAACCTTGGAAGAGATCATCTATTAAAAGGAAGAGTTGACTTGGTGGAGGAGGAAGGTATTTTGGTTTAGGGTCTTGGCCTATCTCATTTTGAATTATTGAAGGAAGAGATCTTGACTTCGTTTTCCCCTAGGGGTTTTTCCTTGGCTATGCGCCTACATCTGGTGTCCTTGATCTTCGTCTTTTGGTTTTGGTAATTTCTTGATGAAATAAGATAAACGAATAACATAAGAAATATTATAATAATAATCACAAGTAATTATCAACAATCAAAATCTTTCTCTTTCTGATTTTCTAACAAATGGATGCATGAAAAGGTTACTTTTAACAATTTTTACTATGATGGACATTTGGTGTAAAATGCAAGCCATAAACATACAAATGCACCCACTGATTGTGCGATCATATTTGAATGAATGATTTATTTATAGTTATGCATAACTTTTAAGTATATTGGTCAAAATTCAAAACTAATGACTTAAGTTCATGAAATGTTCTGTCAAGTACATAACGCAAATGTACAAAATTGGGCTTAGGAAAATGTTTTTCATATACTATACATATGTCACTAATTGGAAATAATCCTATGGGGCTGAAGACAAATGTATTTGTGACAAAATCCTCTTTCGCATTCCTCAAATATTGTGTCAATTTCTTGCAATTGATTTGAAAAAATTACAATTTCTCAGTTTTTAACCCAATTCTACCCAGCTCAGAAAAATGCCCCCCACACCCTCATTCTTCCTTATTTTTGAGTGATTCCAGTTGAAAATGGTTTTTTCATCTATTTTACACCTCACTATACACTTGGCTTTTCAATTTGGGCTAACAAGGTGCCTATTGAGAAAAAACACCTAAAGGATATCTTGGAGATGTCCTTTTAGTTTAATAAAATGCAATTTAGCCTTTGTTATGAAATGATTATAGTAAACAAATTGGGTATTGGGATAGATACACATTGGGAAAGAACATTCCATTATTTTTTTTTATATCCAAATTTTTTTATGCTCTTGACCTGCGAGAAATCCAAAATACCAAAAATATGAAGCAATATATCCGAAAACATAGAAATATCACATGAAATGAGACAAGATGCAAAGATATTTTATTATTCATAAGCATACTACAATGTTCACTTGCCTCTTTGAGGGGGAAACCTCCAATAAAGAAGATTTCAATTACAAAAGGACTTGATGATCCTTCCCCTATTATCTAAGACTATTTATAGATTAATGGCATCCAAAACCCTAACTACTAGTGGTCCCTTGCATAACACGGGTTAACCACTTTATTTATTAGCTATGACCCACTAATTGTGGTTAATTTTCTATAATTCAGGTCGACCACTTACAATTATTATTAATGTGGATAACTACTTACGGACTTTATTGACTCAACTAACTAACTATGACTCTGACTAGGCCCTTTGGGCTTATTACATAAATAAATGGGTTAGGTTTGGACCCTAACAAAATTAGGAAACCAGAAGTAAACAAAGGTGTTAAATTAAAAGAAAAATCATTTCCTATCAAAATCACTCAAATATACTCAAGAATGAGGATTGGGTATGCATTCCACTGAACTAGTCAAATTCAGTTAAAAAGTGAGGAATAACATTTTTGAGAACATTGTTGCAGACAACTTAGAAATAGTTTCAAAATTATGAAGGAGGTTTTTGTCATATATATCTATATATATATATATATATATATATATATATATATATATATATATATATATATATATATATATATATATATATATATAGATAGATATAGATATATAGATATAAATCCAAGTATATGCTCTTATGTTTTAAAAAATGACTATATAAAGCTTGTGGCTTGCATTTTTCTAAGCCCATTTTTATAGTTATAAGATAAATCTATAAAGTTATGGACTTCATGCAAATGTTATAAGACAAATTTGGACTTGTTTAATACCATGGGAGGAAGAAACATATTCTCTACAACTGAAAGGACTCAAAAATACATAAGGATAGAACTCAAACTTGCATTTTGGTCAACTAATATTTGACATTTAGAAGGTAATCTTGTAGTGTATTTACACAACAAAATTTTTTAAAACCAAAATTAGAAAATTAAAACTGAATGAATGTGTCAACTTAAAATAAAAATCATTTCCAATCGGAATCACTCAAAAATGAGGAGTGGGAGGCATTTTAGTGAGCTAGTCAAATTCAATTAAAAACTAAGAAATACCAATATTGATAACATCGTTGGTACAACTTAGAAAGAGTTTCAAAATTCTAAAGGAGGGTTTTTCCATATACATACATACATACATACATACATACATACATACATACATACATACATACATACATACATATATATATATAACTCCGGGTATATGCTCTTATGTTTTAAAAAATGATTGTATAAAGCTTATGGCTTCCATTTATCTGAGCCTATTTTTATAGTTATAAGATAAATATATAAAGTTACGGACTTCATGCAAATGTTATAAGACAAATCTGGACTTGTTTAAGACAATGGGAGGAAGAAACATATTCTCTACAGCTCAAAGGACTTAAAAATACCTAAGGATAGAACTCAAGCTTGCATTTTGGTCAACTAGCATTTGACATTTTGAAGGTAACCTTGTATTGTATTTACACAACAAAACTTTTTAAATCCAAAATTAGAAAACAAAAAGTAAATGAATGCGTCAAATTAAAAGAAAAATCATTTCCAATCGGAATCACTAAAAAATTAGGGTTGGGAGTGCATTTTAGTGAACTAGTCAAATTCAGTTAAAAAATGAGAAATACCAATATTGAGAACATCATTGCAAACAACCTAGAAAGAGTTTCAAAATTTTGAAGGAGGTTTTTGTTATATATATATACCTCCAAGTATATTCTCTTCTGTTTTGAAAAATGTCTATAAAACTCATGGCAGGCATTTTTCTAAGCATATTTTTATAGTTATAAGACAAATCTATAAAGTTATAAACTTCATGCAAATGTTATAAGACAAATCTGGACTTGTTTAAGACAGTGGGAGGAAGAAACATATTCTCTAAAATTGAAAGCACTTAAAAATACCCAAGGATAGAACTCAGACTTGCATTTTGGTCAACTATGTGGGCATTTCACATTTAGAAGGTAACCTTGTAGTGTCTTTACATAACAGTGTTTTTTAAATCCAAAATTAGGAAACTAGTATATGAAGGTATCAAATTAAAAGAAAAAAGTCCTTATAAAAATACTCAAGAATGAGGATTGGGCATGCATTTTATTGAACTAGTCAAGTTTAGTTAAAAGTTGAGAAATGTTAATTTTGAGAACATTGTTGTAGACAACTTAGAAAGAGTTTCAAAATTATGAAGGGATTTCTTTGAATATATATATATATATATATATATATATATATATATATATATATACATATAGGTATATGCTCTTATGTTTTAAAAATTGTCTCTATAATGCTCATGGTTGGCATTTTCCTAAGCCCATTATTATAGTTATAACACAAATCTATAAAGTTATGGGCTTCATGCAAAACAAATTTGGACTTTTTTAGACCGTGGGAGGAAGAAACATATTCTCTACAACTGTAAGAACTTATAAATACCCAAGGATAGAATTTAGGCCTGCAGTTTGGTCAACTAAGCGGGCATTTCACATTTAGAAGGTAACATTGTAGTGTATTTACACAAGAGAATTTTTTAAATCCAAAATTAGGAAACTGCAAATTTTATAAGACAAATCTAGACTTGTTTGAGACCATGGGAGGAGGAAATATATTCTCTACAATTGAAAGGACTTAAAAATACCCAAGGATAGAACTCAAGCTTGCATTTTGGTCAACTAAGTGGGAATTTCACATTTAGAAGGTAGGCTTGTAGTGTATTTATACAGTACGATTTTTTAAATCCAAAATTAGATACTAAAAGTAAACGAATGTGTCAAATTAAAAGAAAAATAATTTTCTATCAAAATCACTCAAAAATACTCAAGAATGAGAGTTGGGCATGCATTTTATTGAACTAGTCAAATTTAGTTAAAAGCTCAGAAATATCAATTTTGAGAACATTGCTACAAACTACATATCATGAGTTTTCATAGTTTTACTCTCTATTTTTTCATAACAAACATAGGATTTAGCCATTGTTTTCAATTACGACAATGTTGTTTATAGTTTATGCATTAGTAGATGAATAACACATATAATATGATCAGTTTAAAGGCAATGAATAGCTAGCCATCAATGGCAAAGGGATGTCTATCAATAATGAGGAAATTACCAACTAAAATTCACCACAAAAATCAAACAAAGAATTCCCAGTGAAAATTTGTTAAACCCAATGAATATTATATGAATGTCAAAACAAATTACCAGTCTTTTAAATCAAAGTTGATATCACTTCTCCAATTTTTGAGCGCAATTATGGTTCGAATTTTCTTTTGAACATGTAACTACAATATATCCGAGGATAGTGTTAGTAATTCATTGAGATGATTTGGCTTGTGAGCTTAAAAAAAAAGGACGAGATGTTTTTAGTAAATCCATCAATGAAAATTTTGAAGTTACTCGCCATATGATATATAATGAATGATTGCAGCATCAATCAAATTCTTGATTTCAGGACTAGGTATTGTTAATAACTATGTCACCCTGTTGTTAGCTACTATCTTAATAAATGTATTTTTTTTTGACATATTTTCTTGAAGAAGAGTGTTCTTGGCAACGGATATATATAGCAATTTCCACCTTCCGTTGGCTTAACTCATCATTGGTTAAGAAAATTGTTTGGATGGCTCATGTTTAACCTATATTTTGGGGAAAAATAACAGTTTTTTGCAAGATGTGACTAGAAATTCTCTTTGTTTGTCCATTTCTACTTAAACCATGTTCGATTAGTTGACCGACAACATATTCTTAACCAAAAAAATAAATTAAAATCTCTTAGAACTCCTAGCCAACCAAATAAAGAATCTTTTGACAATGAAAAGCATCTTTTGCAAATTCGTGATTAAGAAATAGGATAGATGCTAGTGTTGGCTAGAACATTATGGAAAATTCATATATAAATCTTTTACAAGCTACAATGTTAAAAATTGGTACATTTTCCCCTTTAGCACTTGTTTTGTGCTACAAATGTGAAAATTTTCTTTCAAGCTAATTATTTGCATTATTCTTTCTCACATAAAGATTTGATGGATAATGACAAAGACTAAAAACCTTTGTTGCATTAAAGAGAGGAAGATCTAGAAACATTGAATTCAAAATCTCAATCAATTCTTGAACCTAATTTCTTGTAAGTTGCATGCAACTCTTGAAGGAATCATCAAAGCAAGTTGTTATTAGTAGTGACATTTTTTCATCATGGATTGGAATATATAACAAATTATGTCTATAGATAGTCCCCTCTTTGTCAATAGCTTCAAGGAAACCATATTTAGATGTTTTCTATAACTTAAAAAGATATAATACACCTTCTACAAAAAATGTAGCCTATAAAAATATATTTTGAGAGCATTTAATGTATAGTCAACAGTTATAACAAGAAATGTGTCATTCACAATATTTCTTGGAATTTTTTGTTTAAATTATTCAACCCCATTAATACATCATCAATCATATTGAATAAAACTTAACTATGAAAATATTTGTCTTATAATATCATGAGTCTTTTCTTTCTTTCTTCCACAAGCTCAAAATAGCAAGCATCAATGCAACAAGTCTTTCAAGCACTTGACACCTAAACATGTATCCAATCCCATGGATCTCAAGAACTCATAATAATTTTAATTATGCCTCTAGTAAAGCAATGATTTTATTAATTTTCTTTGCTAAATTTCATACCCCTATATACACTTTATTTTTTATTTTCTCGACGTACAAAAATTTTGGTATTTTATTTAAAACATTTGATGCTACAAGTGCCTCATTATGTGTAATGTAATGAGTACCAAGAGAATTTGGTAGACTATTATTTAGCAATGTGACAAATCCATTTTCACATTCACCAATAGATGAAGCACCATGAGTGGAAACTATTATTGGTTTTTCATTCTTTAATTGTCTTTTTCATTTAGGTTAATTATGGTATCATATACCGTATTTCATTTTTCATTAGAAATACTAATCATTTTCATAAATTGTGATATCAGAGAGACAAAATATTTATGTTTATATATGTATAATATACAACAAAAGTGTTTTTATAAACCATGATATGTACTTTCATCTATCACATTACAGAAAAATGGATTTTCTAACATTTATCTAGGCTTGCATCTCTTCAAGGTAATCTAATATACAATGAAGAAGTTAAATTGCAATTGTCTATTTTTGTAGGAAGAAGAGTCGACTCAAGAAGACATACTAGGTAATTGTAAATGCATTTGAACATAACATAAATCTTCATAAATAATTATTGTAATATGATTTTTGGCAATCAAATATACTATTTTCATTGTGGTTATCACCATTTTCGTATTAGTCCCATTTATAGTTAATGTGTGCTCTAGAATAGATTTTGTCAACCTTATAGTTCTAAATATTTTTTTCTAAATTCATGTTTAATGAATAAAATATTTTAATTGGGTTGTCATGTCATCATATTGAATTATATTACATCAATTTCCAATACGCCACGGATCTTGAACAATGTATTTTTCACAAATTTTGTACTTCATACCATTGTTGTCATTTACAACATTGATACTACACACCCAAGGATGTTTTATCTCCCCCTCTTCTCAAACTTCATCTCCTTGAACTAGTAGATCCACCATCGTGTCCTTCCTCATCATGGCTAACAACTTATAAATCATCAACATGATTTGCATCCATTTCTTGATTAGGTCCATCATGCATATATGAAACATCTTCAACATTAGAATTTTTTGATATTGCATAGTAACTATAAAATTTGTCCAATGGTAATTGATGTTTCTTTTTTAGGGGCATTTATATTTAAATAATTTGTCTACAGACGAAACAATAACAATAATAAGTAATGTTTGAAATTAGAACAACAACAAAAAATACTTGTAACCCATAAGATTGTAATGTGGTCAAAGAATACCTAATATTTCAATTAATATTATATACAAAACCCACCATATGTAGCAAAAATAGAAACCATGCAAAAATCCACTCGCAAGTAGCCACTATTTATTCTAGGGTGGTTTTGGTCCACCTTTCAATTTCAAAAAATTCCTTTTGAACCAATCTTTGATGAACATAAGATTTTACATGAGTTGTCATATCATCATAATGAATTTCATTACATCAATTTCCAATGTTCTATGAACTTAAGCCTTGTATTTTTCACAATTTTTTCACTTCATACAAGTCTTTCCATCTAGAGCATTGATACTACATCCCCAAAGATGTTTTATCTCCCTCTCTTCTCAAAATTCACACTGTAAGAGGTCTTCCTTCTCCTCAGACTACTTGATCCACCATCCTATATTTCCTCATCACGACGAAGAATATTTAAATCATCAACAAGCTCTGCATCCACTTCTACATTAGGTTCATCATTCAAATCAGGAATTTATGAAACATTTGCAACAATAGAAATTTGTTATTTTGTAGAATATTGATAAAATTTGTCCACTATTAATTGATCATTCTTTTTTAGATGTGTTTATATTCAAATAATTTTTGTATATACAAGATAATAAAAATAAGAAAGTAGTCTTTGAAACTAGAACAATAACTTATAAATCAACAATATTGTAACATAGTCAAATAATACCTAATATTTTAATACAAAACCCCACACACTTAGCAAAAATAGAATCCATGCAAAATGCTACTAGCCTTACACTTAAAATAAAATGATCAAAAGAGCGGCAATCTTAAACACTTAATAGGGTATAAGGCATGAGTGGAACACTTAATAGGGCAATGTTTCAAGGAGATGAAAGGCATGACACTAGTAGTTTGATTTTGTTTTCTTTACACAAAAACCTATAATTGTTAATAAAAAACTTACATCTTTCAACAAACTAATTTTCACCTATTAAAAATTGTATAGCATGTTATATCTAAAAAAAACAAATTCCACCTAACAAAAATTTCCAAGTATCTTATTTATCACTTCTATTCATAACTAAAAATAGGATTTTCTAGTGTATATAGTTGGCTTCCAAATTTCCCTATTTTACTCCTGCAGGTGAAACTTTCCTTGCCCCTTTTGACTCTGTTGTTGTTTATGCCTATGCCCTCTAGGCCTATGTCCATATGTGAGCTATAATATTTGTTAGGGAATAGTAAAAAATTTGGAAAAAGCTAAGTAGTATGTACATCTCTATTCCCCCTGCAATGGGCGGTGCTTCAACCAAGGTGATCGAAAACTCGTGCAAGGGTAGTTTTATATCAATAGATTGACTAGTTTAAGGTTGTATTCATAACTATTAATTTAGTTGGGAAAGAGGGACTAGAACCTTGAGAGTAATTGATCAATTTTAGTCAATCCTATCAATGTGGAGCATGTGATCCCACAAATGCCTAATGATGAATAAAATATCCTCTAGGATCAAAGACAATTTGAAAAAAAAAAAAACAATCACCTAAAAAAGTGAATGAAAAAAAAAATATAAATATATTTAACCATATAAATTAACATATTACTGGAAAATACAAAAATAAATGTACTAATAATTGTTGAGTGAATTTCTATATATATATAGAAACATTGTTTGTAAAAATGATACAAGTGTGTTGGCATATCTCTAATTGAATGACATAAAAACTACCATAATTTATCTTAATAGTTTATTAAGCATAAATGACTAAATTCAAATCTATTGAATTATGAAGAGAAATGATTATAAAAAATTTTGATTATATAATCATTTTAATTCATTAACCAGAGAAAAATTACACAATCTTTTTACACAAGTATTTAGCTTGAAAAATTACACAATCTTTTCACAAAAGTATTTAGCTCTATCAGTGCAATCATTTAAATTCTTAATATCTCATAAGATTTATAGGATATTTCAGGTACTAATTTTTTATACCATTCGATCTCTTTCACTATTTTAATCCTTAGTGTATGTGACTTGTGATTTCAAAATTCAAAGAGGGATAGATGCAAATCTTATCTAAGTTAAAGTGCTTACGAAAATGTGGATGAGAATTGGAATCCTAAATTAGATATTATAAGGCATAAACTCCTGGAATTATTTTCCAATATTAAATTAGCAAAATTATTGTAAGTGAGAATTTTGTGTCAAGCTACAAGTCATTTGAGATCAATGGGACTCGAGGGTGAAGACATTGATTATTGCACTCACTAGAAATTCTTTGCAATTTGATAAAAGCCTAATCTTTTGGGTATGATTTTGATTTTTAAATAAAGGTATGTATTACATGTCTAACAAGTTCTTCGGACCTGGACCTGATTTTTTCTTTTGGTGCTATGCATTATTTTAAGTTATATTCGATTTATTAATTTCTTTTCCTCTTTGTAACCCATCCTCAAACAAAAATTTGAGCAATTATTAGCTTGATATAATATTGAGAGTTGTGATGGAAAAGGAAGGGGTTGAAAAAGTCTCGCAACTTCATTGTATTATACTCATGTCCTAACGATAAAGGGCATATCAAGCCAAACAAGAACAAAATGATGAGCTGTCAACATTTTAGTGTAATCATTTCTACATTTTGCAATGTATAGGGTTGGTTAGAATCTAGATAATTTAATTATATTTATTTAGAGCTTTGTATATATTGCCTGTTAATAGTCTATGCTAATGCAACACTCTTTATTAAGTTATTATTATGTAAGCATTTTTCTTTTATTTTAATTCACACAAATATTTAGCTCTCATGATAGCTCATTGCAATAATTTAAATTCTCAATATTTCATAAGATTTGTGTAATAGTTATGAGGTGTTAATTATCAATACCATTTAAACTATTAATTTAATCCTAGCTTTATGTGATTTTGGTTTTAGAAAACTATTAATTTAATCCTAGCTTTATGTGATTTTGGTTTTAGAAAAGAAATAAGGACAGATGTAAATTTTAGGCATGTTAAAGTGATTACAGAAATGTTGATGAGATGCTAAATTAGATGTTAGAAAGCCTAAGCCCTCATAATTGTTCTCCAGTATTGTCAAGAAGGAACTAAATGATATAAGAGATGATATCCATGTGATAGGAACAAGAGGACAAGCTACCAACCATCATATTTGGGTAAAATGTGTGTGTGTGTGTGTATCAAACAAATATCTAGATCTAACAATATATACTAACAACTTAATAGACATATTATCAACAAAATACAAAAATATTCATTTGGTGTTTGAATATATCGCTATAGATATGTGGGAGTCCAAATCATGTACCGTGAATTGTCTTGTTGTTTTCTACACCGACTACCTCAACTAATTATTTGGCATGAACTTGGTAGCATCCAAGAAAATTTCTTCCATTCGAGCCTAAGTGAATATAAGTGAAAAGTGGGAAAGCAATCATTACTAGACCTTAGCATCCAATCACTTTCAACAAATCAAGCAATTTATATTCCCTTTGTGAGGAGGATGATAAAAAATAAGGTTGTTTCTTTAACAATTGAACCCATACATGATACAATGGGAATTTAACCAGATATGCTCATGGAGTCTCCATTTACAAGTTATCACTACATAATGCGGCATGCCTTGTTTCAACTTGGCCTGCTATCCTTATCCCATCTCTTATATTGAGGTTGAGTATTGCAAGTGGAATTTGGGTATTACTTAACTAAAAGTAAGAGTTTACCAATTATGCAGTGAATCCAAAATGGAATCGAAAGTAAAGTGTGGTTGGTGGATCATTCCTAGAAGCTTTAGTATTGAATTAATGGCCATTTTCTTCCAAGACACTTGAGGTTATGGATAAAAATTCCAACATTTCCAAGATACATTGCCAGTCTAGGTAAAAATTAATGACAGTTTACAAAAATCACTAAACCTCATAAATATGATATAACAAGTTTTTTCTCGTACCATCAAATGATTTGATAAAAAATCAACAAAATTTGATGACAAAAATGTCCTATGATGGCCATTTTGCTCATTAAATTCCAACCCTGATAGCAAGGTTGGAATTTATATGTGTAACATAGAGTGACCATGAAGTTGGTGATTGTTAATGCAATATTAAATCTTATAGCACAAATCCACCAACCATCATTTACTCTAGACTCCAATTTGGATTCATTGCATAACCATTAAAAACACTCATTTTCATTGTATTAATATCCAAATTCATTTCTCGTAATACTCAATTAAATGAAAGAGATGAGATAAGGGTGTTAAGCCAAGCCAAAAGAATTGTGACACCATATTGTGCAACGATTGTTTGTAAAAGGAGACACAATGAGGATATTTGGTTAAATGTCCATCGTATCATGTATGGTTTCAATTGTTCAAGAAACCACCTTCATTATGTTGTCTTCCTTTCAAAGGAAATAGAGATCATTTGACTCGTTGAAAGTGGTTAGTTTTTAAGGCCTATTCATCATTGGTTTCCTCTTTTCACTTATCTTCACCTAGGCTCAAGTGAGAGAATGTTGTGGCTACTAAGGATTCCATGACCAATATCAGATTGAGGAAATTCATGTGGATAAAGGTAGGGTGGAGAAATGATGAAATGACATAGGGCACATAATATGGACTCCCACATATATGCATGGATTCAGTCAAATAGTTAATGGTATTTTTTATTTTATTTTGTAGATAATGTATAACAGTCCCTAATTTTGCAGGCTAATGGGAGGTGTCACATTTAGCTATCCCATCCTCCATGGTATCACTATGGAAATGGGGTTACAAAATTTCTTCTTTCCCAAAGTTGGCAGAATTAACTTTGGATAACACCATTCCATCCAGCTCATCAAAAGATTTCCAACGATATAAATTTTACCCCAATCTGAACTATGGATTGAAATACATTTCCCTTTGAAGTCTAACCAAAATGTGGATAAAAACATTTCTTCTAGTTTGTCAAGAGATTTCTAGCGATATAAATTTTACCCCAATCCAATCTATGGATTGAAAGATATACCCCTTCAAAGTCTAACCAAAATTTTAAATCGCAAAATAAATAGAGAATTTCTTCAATCTGGTCATTGATACTTATCTTTATGGTTACTATTTTCTTCTTTGATCTTTACATCATTGAGTAGTGTATACATGTTAAACACACATGGACAACAACAAATAGGAAAGATAAAACATGACAGTACAATTTTATTAACAACTGATATACATTTATAGTACATTGTTGTGACCGTTGGGTTTCACATCCCAAGGTCTCTTGGACTCCTTTTGTCCATTTGGTTTCCACACTAACCCATTGAGGATTAGGTGTCCAACATTCCCCCCCCTTAATCCGAAGGGTTATGTATGAGTCCAAGAAGAGAGCTGTAATACAAAATGTGCAAAAATGCATGGCGGCATTAGGCCGAATGTGCTCTCTGAAATGTTGGTATAAAGGGCGGTGGTTTAAGGATGACCACCAACACTGGAATGCTTAATGCAGTTCCCGGAACTCTTCCAAAACTGGCAAGAAACAGAAGTCTTCTGCTAGCAGAAGTGCTCCTATTGTTTTGAAGAGGGAAACCTTCAACCATGAAAGGGAGGTCTCAACCCGCATAAAAGGGAGAACTTCAACCTGAAAAGGGAAGTCTCAACCTGTGATGGTTTAAGGATGACCAACAACTCTGGAATGCTTAATGCAATTCCTGGAACTCTTCCAAAACTGGCAAGAAGCTGGAGTCTTCTGCTAGAGGAAGTGTCCTCAATTTTGTTCTTGGAATTCTTCCAAAACTGGCAAGAAGCTGAAGTCTTCTGCTAGAGGAAGTGTCCCAGATTGCCAACTGAAGGCATGTTCAGGGGCATCTTTGTCTCTGGCTACAACTCTGAATCTGGTATGGCAGGTTGTGGCTTAGGCTCGCTTGATGTGACTTTGAAGCTTGTAGATGACCATCATTCCCCCCCTGTTAGATACAAGGTGAGATGATGGAGAAAGCTCAACTGCAAGATTGTTCAATACTCTGGAACAAGTTCTGACATGTGTTTGGAATATCTTCTTGGTTGTTGATGCCCATTGCCAAGAAGTGATCCATCCAAGATGAATCTTTGTTCTTGCAGGACGTTTGTTTCTGAAGCATCTGTGTGAAGAATGGCTCGTTTTATGACAGTGCTCACATGGATGAAGATCAAAGCAGTGATCTTTCAAATAGCTAACTCGGTCACAGTGTTGGCATTTCACGATCTGTTGTTGTTTTTGTTGTTGTTGTTGAAGAGGGGCAAAATTTGGAACAGCTCGATATGAACTGTCATGAGGAGCAGTTGAACTATCATGAATGAATCCAGCACTCTGAAACTGAATGGGCTTTGAGTAGTCTGGAATATGAAAGGACAAGTCCTTGTCATATCCAAGACCAGTTCTGTGCTTGTTGTCGACAAGCTGTTCCCAAGGTCTGATGATGGGCTTGGGAAGTGCAGACTGAGTTTCTGCATCTGCATGTACAACTGCTGCTTTATTTGAATGAACGGTAACATTATTGACTTGTTGCTGATGGGTTGCAGTCTCAATGTTCTGAACAGAAACATGTCCAGAATGATGATTCCTCTGTTTTAATTCTTCTTGTTGTAGTTGAGATTCAAGCTGCAAAAAATCAATCTTTTCCTGTGCATTTTGTAGACATGTCTGAATTTCTGAGAGAGATCCTATGCTGATTTGTAATGTGTCATCAACAGTAGATTGTATAAGATTTTTCATGAACTCTAATACTTCACTGGTTCTGGCCATTTTTCTTCAATGTCAGATTTACACCTTAAAAATTGATCACAATTATTACTTAATGCAGAAAAGTAATAGTACACAGCAATATCTTGTATAAATGTGTAGCAAATGAATCAGGGAATCAATGCATATATATGTAGACAGAAACTATAATGGGTTTTAAATACAATGCCACAATTGGGGCAGCAACAACTGCAAACTTGCTTGGATCCTTCAAGTACTCCTTCACTTTCAAATCAGAAATGATGGCTATCAAAACTTCAATAATTATAACACCATGTCATGGGCATTGGAATGAATCTCTAGCATGCTGAAACAGCAGTGATAGACCTCCTTACATGTCCAAATACTTAGCAAACTGTATAGTGTTGGTCATATATACCATAGCATTTTACCATGACCTTTCAAGAGCCTTCCAACTATGCACAGTTTCAGGAAAACCTCCAGGAGATTAGAGAATACTCGCCCCATTCAGGCATATGCGCACAATTCATACTTTTCACCGGATCAACCAATAACAGCATTATTACCACCGCATTGACCAAATGAAGTTCATCTGCTTGTAATGTGACTTGATCAACTATGAACTGCACCTTTAATTATACCAAAATAGCATATGTAAAATAATATGGGTAAATAAATGGTTTCATATCAGAATCGAACCATAATCCAGTAAGGCTCGACTTCTTCATTCAACTTTTCCTCACCAGACTTCTCCATTCTCGTTTCCACATAGAACCAACGACTTATTGTATTAAACATAAATCGATATCACTATTTAATTTATTTATAAACAACACTCTGTGTCTCTTCATACATACCAGTCATGAATTCAACCGCGCTTTCTCTTATACCCAATTTCCACATCGTTTTCTCATTCCGCCTTTACACTGCATGTAGACTTGGCAAACTGTTCCAATATCCTTACGCAGAACAGTTACACAAAGAACCTTCAATCGATTTCCTTGTCCAATGCTGTCCAATTGAATTCCATTCGATTATATACCATCAGGTCTTTAAACGCTCTTCCGATATTTCTTTAACGTTGTAATTCGACTTTGCCAGAGTGTATTTCTTCAGAGCCTTCAATTCAATGACTTTTCCAGCTTGTTAACTTATGTTCCTCCTCTGCAATTCCAAATGTCAATTCACTGTATACAGAAATCGAATTATTAAACTGATCACCTCCGTATAGATTATTGTGAATGTCAGAAAAAAATGGATTCAATCGATTTGACTTCAAGAACAGGTCTGAGGCGCGCTTATATATTGTTGTTCTTAATCACATAGCTATGACCCCACATTCTATTCGATATCGACTCCTTTTTTTCTTTTAAAAAAGAGCTCAACGCACATATAAAGTCAACAAAGGACCAAAACAACACTCAATTTAACGCTCAAATCAACAACGTCATACGTTGGAACTGTTACCCACCATGCAATGCATGGAATATGATACACCAATGTAGAGAGCAGTTAAATTTACCAATACAAAACACAGCCCTTCAAAAATTCAACACTTTGCTGGACTCCACATAACTTGTGACTATGCGCTGGACCATTCTACAAACTCAGTTCAATACCCTATACCAAGTCAGTTCAACGCATATACAAAGTGAATGCAAGCGTTGTATACCAAAGCGTTGTATACTAAAGCTCTTCTCAGCCAAATCAAAAGAATACCAAAGTCAGTTCAACGCATATACAAACTCTGATATCCGCATATACCAGCTCAGTTCAACATACAGATTTTGGACGGGCATATGTATAAACCCACGACGTTAATATATATAAAGCAATACAGGTATATCGGAGTGGCGCAGCAGATTCATTCAATAGCGTTAATACTATTCAATAAAATGTTGATACCATTCAATAAAATGTTGATACCATTCAATAAAATGTTGATACCATTCAATAAAACAATGTTAATACGCATTCATGACCCCTTTTTCGCATCTGTCTCCCACGCAGAGATACCATTCAATAAATTGTTGCTACTACACAATAATTCAAACGCTGTGTTAAAATGTGACAGCGTTAAAATGGGACAACGTTACCATTCGCATTCATATGGTACCATTCGCATTCAAATGTCGATACTACTTCCATACCACATTCAACAGTTACCATGGTAGGAAACGCAGCATTAATACCATTCTATACATACCACATTCAACATATTCAAATGCTGCATTAAAATGGGACAACGTTGCCAATGGGACAGTGTTACCAAACGTTATCAGAGCATTCAACATATACCGCATTCAACTTCGAACATAACGCATTCAAATAGAAACCATATAAATGTCGATACCATTCAACAACGTTAATATTCAAAACCGCATACCAGGAGCTGGAAAACTTCGGACCTTCATCGATGGTGGCGTATCTACCACTCAACATTCAATGCAGATTCAATGATCTCTGCTTTACTTGATTCCATGTCAGCCTCAGTGCTAAAACAGGAAATGACAGTGCTATAAAAAATTGACAGTATGGACAGATGTGCAGCGCTGGCAGAGGTAGGTTATTTTAGGTCTGAGGGGAATAAGGCAGATTATTACGACAGAGAAGATTCAAAATGGCAGAGAGAGGCCAAAAATGGCGCTGGAGAAATGACACGTTAGCTGAGAAAATATTCATGAAATGATCTACACATACACATAAGGGCCATAAAACAAATGGCTCAAAAATAATTATGCAGGGCAGGAATACGCCTACTCTAATACCATGTTAAACACACATGGACAACAATAAATAGGAAAGATAAAACATGACAGTACATTTTTATTAACAACTGATATACATTTATAGTACATTGTTGTGACCATTGGGTTTCACATCCCAATGTCTCTTGGACTCCTTTTGTCCATTCGGCTTCCACACTAACCCATTGAGGATTAGGTGTCCAACAATACACTCCATAGTTCCACGTAGTCTTTCGCTCCATTTTGACTGAACAAGCTCCATGCAATCTATTGCTAAGCACTATTGTAAACCAAAGAACATCTCCACCTAAGAAGCATTACATAAATCCATAGAACATCTCCACCTATTGAGCACTAATGAGTCAAATTCTCCACTCAAATTTTCACTAGCTTCATCTTTAAATCCAACTCATTGAGTGGTTCTCAATTGAAGCAAACAATCAGTGACAGTCACACTACTCCATGCAATCTTTTCGTACAACTCCAAACTAGCTTCCTCATGCTCACATCCCAGTGAGCATGGGCATATTTCTTCTCACACCAGTTTCTCATTTATCCAAGCCTAGGAAACCACCAGTTCGATCACTCTCCCTATCCCAAGGCTTTCCTATATGGGACCCCATCAATTACTTTCCTATCCAAGCCTAAGGAACCACTAGTCCAGGCAATCTACCTATCTCAAGGTTCCCTGCATAGGGAAACCATTAGAGTCTTATAGACCAATAGCCATCTGGCATGCTCTAATAACATGTGCATGGATCCATGGCCAAGTACCCATCTGGCATGCTCCACTACACTACTTATGGAGTCTCATATTCAAGGTATCGGTTATGAATTAATCCCATCAGATAAACAAAGTGCCACAAGCTGTAATGTCATCATGGAAATCTTCTTCCTAAGCTCCAAGCTCCATTATTTCACCTATGTCACAACATATAGTTTTCCATAAGATATAATAAAAAATTTCAAACCAAAAATTTCAGTTGCCCAACTTTTCTTCACCCAGAAGCCTGATCTCATAGACATGAAGTATGTAGTAATGTCATTGGGATCCCTTACAAATATTGTTGATATGCCATGGTAGCTTGGTCTTGTTAGAGTCGGTCTTGTAGCCCTCCATCAGTGATCAAAGCTCTTTGCATTTGCATAAGTAGGTGTCTCATCAGTGTCAATTTTTGCATCCCATTAGGCATGCCATAACCCTGATGGAGGAGCTGGTGTCTTTGTCCCCCTCTTGGCATTGCTGGATCAAGTCATTTCAGTCCTTAGTTACTTTCAAGCTTGTCTTGTCTTGTCTTGAGGTCAAATTCCTAGGTCTAGGGTTTTGGTCAAGTTTGTTTACAAGGTCATGTCTCTGAAGGTCAATAAGTGCCCAGCAAGCCAGAGGGATGATTTCAAAGGTGTTTCTTCGCAAATTTCTATCTTGAACAGTAAATTTTCACCTTGGATTTAAAAACTCTGTTTTTAAAGCCAAGGTCATTTTTCAAATTTTTGTAAAAAGTGATGAAATTTCAAAAAGCTTCCAAGGACAGCATGTAACCCTGGTTCCCTTGCCAAGATCCCTCAGATGATGTCCCTGCAAAAAATATCGAGCAAAAGCATTTAATAAGTCAATTTCAGGACAAAGGAAACCAAAATGGTCAATTTTATAAAGTGTCAAAGAAAAACATTATAAAGTGGGTTTGGGCATGAAATTATTTCAAATCAAAGCTATAAAGGCCCAATCTCCCTCCATCGACCCTCATTGTGCATCCAAGCTACTTGCAAGAGTGATTGAGTGAAAGTTTGAGCGAATTTGGGAGCTGGACAGGCGCGCGACCCGTCAGACCAGGTGCGCGACCCGTCAGAGGCGCGCGACCCGTCAAGTGCGTTCCGGCAGTGTAATTTTTCAACGGGCGCGACCCGTCAGTGGCGCGCGACCCGTTGGGTGAGGCGCGTGACCCGTCAGCGCCCTGCTTACCAAACCGACTGCAAATTTATCCAAGGACCCTCCGAAATCGCCAAATTGCCTAAGGTAGGCTCTCCAACTTAAGAATGGTTGCTTGTTATGGTCAATGGGAATCTTAATTGCATTTTTAAAGGATCTCCATGTGCAAGAGAAAAGCTCCATGTTGCTGCATTTTAAATTTGTAAAATATGCCTAGGGTTTTATGTTGTTTGAAAGGTATTCCCCTTGTAATCATTTTCCCCATTTCCCATGTCATTTTCCTTGTCTTTCTATATAAATTTCCCTTTTATTTGTAAAAGAAAAATCCAAACCCTACCCCTATTCCCTAAAAAAATGAAAAATTAAGCCCTAACCCTACCTCTCATTACCCATGTAAACAATGTATATAATGATGCATATGCAATGATTTTTGCAATGTTTTTTCCCTTGAATCCCTGTTTTATATATTTATTCCCATTTTCCCTTTAAAAGTGTCCCTCCCCTAACATTTCCCCGTGCTCCTTGTCCCCTTGAAACAACATATAAATCAGCATTTTACAAGGCAGAAACAGCAGTACATTTTGGCCACTCTGCTCCTTAAACAATGTCAGAAACCGAAACCTATGAGCAGAGTGATGACCAGGCATCAGCTTCAGAGATTGAGATACAGAGGAGGCCACATAAGGGTGGAAAGGGTGGTCATCATAGGAGAGAGGAGCCCACCTCTTTGACAGATTTACAAGCTTGTCCTATGGCAGTCTCATGTTTCCAGTACATGTCTTGCTATGAGTTTTGTGAGAGGATCTCTCGGATTCAGCACCACAGAGAGTTGGCTCGCCTGTTTGTTTTACACTTGCATGATGGACATGTCAACCTTGCCGGGGTGGACTTTACATTGACACTCGAGGTGATTTCACAGGCCACAGGGATACCTAATGTCGGAGAGGTATGGAATAAGCACAAGGTGTTGGGCAGTGTTCATTTTGAGCCTTTCGTTAGACCAGCACTCATGAGACACTTGACAGGAGTGTTTCCCTTCAGATTTCTCAGGAGTGAGTATGCTCCCATGATGAGGCTCATCATGCTCTATTTTACCTGTGAGGGCAGATTTTCACAGGTATATTCATACCATATTCGCCTCTTGATGCACTTCACATGGGTACGGATGATGAACATCCCTATTTTCTTCTATCAGAACATTGAGAGGATGGTGTCCATGATGCAGAGGAAGAGCCCGGCACAGCAGTATAGGAGCCTTTACCATTATGGTTTGATTCAGCTTGTAGTATTACATCAGTTGGCTCAGCAAGGCATCTCATGGGAGGAGTTCATTTCTCGTGAGCTTTTCACAGTACCACCACTGCCACATCCTGAGGGTATTCACGAGGAGGGAGGACCATCACAGCAGCATGACATCCCCGTCACTAGACATGTCAGCTCCTCACCTTTGGTTACTTATCAGAGAGGCCAGAGGGCCTTATTTGCAGCAGCTCGGCAAGTACTTTCTCCACAGCAGGTGGAAGGGGTCTCGCCTTCTTCATCAGCTCAGCGAGTGTTATCTCCACATCAGGTGGAAGGGGCCTCGCTTTCTTCAGCAACACAGGTACCAAGGAGGGGCAAACAGCCCAAGATTGATGAGGGACCATCAGGTGTTCCGGATATAGAGCTTATTGATCTTGATGTCAGTTCTCCTAGCCGAGAGTCTAAGGAGATCATTCAGCACCTTAGAGCTGAAAATGATGCCTTGCAGAGGAGATTAGAGGGGGCACAATGGACAATCTCATACCTGGAGCAGCGCAACAAACAGTTAGAGGATGAACAAGCTCTTGATGAGTTGTGGAGGATTCGTAGTGACCGCAACTTGAATCGAAGAAGACCCGGTGATCCATTGCCCGCTGAGCGAGAGTCCATGCTCATCTAGGTAAATGCACACTTGGAGAGGCTATTGGCTAAGGCCAACCAAGAGAAGAAATTGCTGAGGAACATGAAGAACCATTATTGGGCAAGAATGCATGTGTGCAAGGCAAAGATGAAGATGTTCCAAAGGCGGTTGGCCAAGGCACAAAAAAGGAGAAAGAGGCCCGATCCCCTCCATATCTTGGCCGAGGCTTCAATAAAGGACCAAGGCACTAAATAGCCTAGCCACAGCACAAATCCCAAGAAATTTTGAGTATTTTGGGTAAATTTTGTTTTTTTTCAGGCAATTACAGGTTTTCTCCATTAACGGGTCTCACCCCCCGCGCGACCCTTCATCCTGGCAACTACATTTTGCAAAAACTCAGCATTTTCAGTTTTTTCATGAGAAGTTACATATGCTCATCAATGTACTTGAGATTTTATGAAGTTTTGGGCCTCCAGAAAGTCAAAAAAGGAGCAAAAAATGGCTTTCTGCCACATTTTTGAGACACAGAAAGCAGTCTTGGGAGATTACACTTTTGGAGGGGCAAATGACCACCAAATTCAGAAATTCTAGTTGGGTTGGAAAGTAGACTCACAGACCTTTCCAACAAGCCTACTCTTGCTCAATTTTGCCACCTGGAAGTGCCCCAAATGTGGTCCCAAAGGCGCGCGACCCGTCAGGCAGAGGCGCGCGACCCATCAGGCAAACTTCTCCAAATTTCACTGTACAGCTCAGAAAAACGCAATGTGACCCTGTTTGACTTTTTGGGGTGGATTATTATCCTCTTTGATGTAATTAATGTACTTTTATGACACTTTTACTCTTATGTACCTCTTCTAGTAGATTCATTCATGAAAAAGGTGAAAATTAAATGAATGAATTGGTTTCCTAGCTTATAGAGGCAAGTTGTTTTGACTGCCTAGTTTGTAGTGCTTAGTTTAGAAGTGGTTGAAACAGCTCCTAGGATAGTGAGCTCGACCCATGGAGGCAGGGAAAGAGGTTAGATGATCTATATTATGTACTTTCTTGCTCATTTTCATGGTTGGACTCTTGAGGGAGAAGTTATCATTGTATTATTCACTGTATCTCTGCAATTTTTGGCTAAGGAAGACCAGGGTTTTGCAGTCTTTTTTGGGATTCTTGTGGTTACATGTATTGATGGTGTGTTTCTCTATGTACCTGTAAGTGTGTTATGTAAATCATTTCCTTTCTTTTCCTTCTGCACATTAAACAAATGAAGTGTTAAAGTAGAATTCATGATTGTCATGCTCTGCTTTTAAGTTTGTTTAATTTCAATGTTTTCTACCATTTAAGGAGAATTCAAAGTTATTGTTTGCTCTCCTTAGCTCCTCACCTGTCTTTCTCATCCATTCACCTCAATCTAAGGCATCAATACTGTCTCCTATCTCGCCCCAAAGAACCCCCTGCAGAAACTGTGTCCAATCCCCGCACCCAAAATTGCCATCCCCTCAATTTGCCACCAAAAACCCTAAAAACCCCAAATCAACCTTTTTGATCAGTTTACTAGCCTAAAATCAATGTTACCCTATTGGTCATCTCATCCATTGAATATTTCACCGAGATAGACCGGAGAGAGCCCTCTCCAGCCCCGTAGGGCTAGCTACGAGGCTAAGTGATTTGATGTTGCCTTGAGGTTTACCTTTCTGAGCCTGAGGTAAAATTTCAAGCGCTAACAGGTCTCACACACCATTCCAACACTTTTCCTACAACTGACCTTTCAATCAACTAAAACTTATATCTATATATATATATATATATATATATATATATATATATATATATATATATATATATATATATATATATATATATATATATATATATATATTGCAAAAGGTCACAATGGCATGAAGTGACTTCAAAAGTATTACACTCGTAACAATTCCATCACTCCAATTAAATTTAAATAAATTGAAATGATATTTCCATTGCAGTGTATTGATGCATTACATTGATTCCATGAATTTCATAAAGTTATTAAATGTTTAATCCGACAAAACAATGAGTCAGAAATGAGAAATCCATATCTCTAAATTCATTAGAATTTTATCGCTTCATTTCGCTCAACATGCCTTACAAGAATTATTGCAATGTTTCATACTGAAGGCTCCTGACATTCACCATACCACTTCCTGGTATTCATGTAAAGCATGCATTAATTTGAAAAAATAGTATTCAAATTTATCTAAAATAATTCTTATCCAATTCCTTTGATTTACCCTTTTCACCTAAGCTTATTGCTTGCCTTATTTTCTTGGTTGTCACTACCATCACTTTTAATTGAGGCCTTTTGAAGAGTCTATCTGGTTGATAACATTCCTATTGTTGCAATACCCAATAGTTCATGAAATGATCTCAGTCTCACACATTAGTCGTAAATTCATCAACTTAGTCATTCATAGATTTCACTGTAAACTTCATAAAGGAACTTTTACTTGCATTCAATTCGAACATATCCTCATCCATGCTAAGCATACACTGTCAATTTCCAACCTTTATCATTTTCATACATGCTCACAACAAATATCAGGAGTGGAAACATAACATGTTAAAAATGATATTTATCAACAATAATTCATTCCTGCCCACTTACCCAATGGTGTTCCATACAACATGTAATCCATTGAGTAACCTCACCGTGTTACCCAAAATATGGTAAGTACAAATTCTATTTTCACACCATTCACACAGTGATCATATTTTTAAAGATTAATAACTTATAATTCTACTATGTTTGTTCTCAATTAATGACCTTTCGGAATAATTAGCATCCTCATACCTTTATTTCACTTTCTATCATCTCCCTCATATTAATAGAGTATATAATACACACACACACACACACATATATCATCCATACATAGTTGTAATTAATGAAAATTCCTTATTATGTTATTTTCATAGTTTTCATGTCACTGCCCATTTTGTTCATGTGGACCCATCCAGGTTCACCTAGTTGGTCATTATCTTCTTCTTCCCTCTACTATCATTTATCCCATGCACAGGACTTAATTAGGGTCTTCACTTATAGGTGGGTTTTATTTAGCTCTCCTCTAGAGCTCCTTTTCTTTTCCTTCCGATACTCAAAAAAACTAAACTAGAGAAAACCACAAGAGGCCAGAAGAAAGAACAAAAACAATGAAAAGACCAAAATAATAATACAAGACAACAACACAAGGTAACATGGGCATGCTCAAAGTCAAGAAACAAAAAAAAAAAAACAAGAAAATTGTAGCCAATAATAACAACATAGACATGCAAAACATTCCCTCTACACCTCATCCATTAGTCCATAATAACTCAATCCCTTGAGTTTTGGTGTTCAGTGTATCCATCACTAATATATGCACAAAATTTTAGTCGTAATCCTTTCCAAGGTTTATAGCAACCTCAAAATTCCAACATCCCTCTAAATAGTTCAAGAAGGAACTTTTTAGTATTTTAGAGAGCTTGAGGGGATTCTCCCTCATCTCTTTATGTATTATAGATTGTTAGTCCATGTGTCTAGAATTCACATGAACTATTCATCCTCTTTCACTATCTCTTATGGAAGTCTTTCTTCAAATGTGCCTCTCCATGGTGCCAACATGAAACTGATTTTCTTTTCTCTCTAGCCTTATAATGTTCCTTACTAGGCCTTTCATCATGACATTTCTCTATATATTCATAGTTTTATGCTTGTTGCAACAAATCTTGCATGTATGACAAGTGTTTTAGCAACATTGCACTCAATCTTTGCCTATACCTTTTGATTTTTAATGAGCCTTTTCAATATCTTCCTTGGTTCTCTTCAACTCAGCTTTCAAGCTCTTGAAGGTTTATGTCCCATGATGGGAACTTCCCTCTTCTTGTTCATAATGGACTTGGTCTGTGCTATGCTACATCGTACCATTGTCCATCCTTGTATTTCTTGCCACAATTAGGTCTTCTTATGTGTTTCCACACACACCCAATTGTTAGTTATATTAGGATAAACAAATTGACATGTTACCTTGCCACGCCAACACTATACATGTTGGCCCAATGTATGATACTCAATTGATATAACTCATGTCATCCACATACTGTGGGAATAAAAAGTACAGATCATCATTCTTATATTCCTACCATTACTAGGTTTGAAATCAACCGTTCACCAAGACTAGAGTCATGACATATGCAAGTTAGTATGCCAATTAGAAACAAACAAACATATTAGAATTTATCATTCACATCATTTCACAATTATGATATCAACACTTACCTACAACACACAATCACCAATCAAATTCCATAATCAACACACATTTATGCTTAGCAACAATCATCTTTTAAATGTCATACTCTGTAACAAAACTCTAACCTTATCCTCCTAGGCCCATTCAGTACCAGCGTTGAACCTGATTGCTTTGATACCACTCTGTAACAATCCCTCCCACGCCCTTATATGTTTCCAAGATGATGGGAGGTGTTACTTTTAGCTAATCGGACCTCCATGGTCTCATTATGGAAATGGGTTTACAAAATTTCTTCTTTCCCAAAGTTGGTGAAATTAATTTAGATAACACCATTGCATTCATCCAGTCAAGATATTTCTGGCGATATAAATTTTACCCAAACTAATCTCTAAAATAAAATATATGCCCCTTTAACCAATCAGGTAGTTCCATGTGGCACCCGCATGGCCAATGGTTAAACCTTTCGTAGATTGAAGCCCTCATGTGACTACACTAGTTAGATCAACAGTCTATATTAATTGCAAGCCCCCCTACCTTGTTAACTATCGAAGAGGCATGGGAGGCGCAATTAATATAGCACATTGATCTAATCAAGTTGGTCACATGAGGGCTTCAATCTACAAAGGGTTTAACCATTAGCCACTCGAGTGCCACATGGCACTACCCGATTGGTTAGACTGTTAAGGGGTATATATTTCAATCCATAGATCAGATTAGGGTAAAATTTACATCACAAAAAATCTCTCAACGAGTCGGATGCAATAATGTTGTCAAAAGTTAATTTTTCATACTTTAGGAAAGAATAAATTTTGTAACCCCATTCTCGATAGATAATTAGGGGGGGTTTTCTCTTTGTACACAAATACGGTCCCCACCACACTTGTGTACATGTGGTTCTACCTTGGCATTTGTGTTATGTCCATGTCACGTAATCTCCACATCACCCTTCCATCTGAGTCTTGTTGATGTCACACTAGCGTCATGGTGACATCACCCTACCAAATGGTGTCCCTGATAGTGCCACGTGTCATCTGAAAATTGGCCTCACGACCACCCCAAAGGGCCATTTCTAACTACTACATGTCACACTAAGAATGTGCCATGTCAGTAATCTGGCCACATTAGAAGATCCATGTATCTTTGGAATACTCACATAACCTCACTACGCCCTTGTGGCACTTTCCACCTCGACTTCTATTGCGGGTCCCATGGAACCCAACTTCTTTGTGCCTTGTGAAGAATTCCTTTGTATCTAGTTCTGGGGAAGATCTAGGTGCACCTAAATTTTGTACCTTAAAAATCCTCCTGGACTCCTGAATATCACCTTCCTCAATGTATCGATACATGGCCCACCATTCAAGCTTTTCCAAGCTCACGCCAAGCCTTTCCTTCTGAATTTCTGGATACATCCATGAACTAACATATTCGGTTCTACACACTTTACCCCACTATACAGGGTCCACCCTGGATAGCATTTGGATACTCATGAAATCTAGTTGTGGCCCACATCTAGGCTACACATATCTATGCCTTTCCCTCACCCCTAGATATATCAAATTCCTAGATACATCTACCACTCACTAGGTAATTCAAGCTTCTGTGGATTCACCACCAAACATGCCCCACTCTTAATACCCATATTGAGAATGGCTTGCGAACACATCTATTTTCATTCCTTTTAGGACCTAAATGGGCCCCACCTAGAATATAACCCTTTTTACTTGCTTTCCCCACAATTCATCCATGTCATTTCCAAATTTGGTGCTCTTTGTGAAATGCATAAGTACAAACATCTGGGATGCTTGGAATCCCAGAGACATCTTCCAAGTCTACAATGTATCTAGCCCATATTCAAATTGTTGCTAAAGACCTATCTATCCCCCGGATATAAGTTTGGATCTCTGTAGGAATTCAGACTTGGGATGTAAAAAGAATCTCCAACGACTCTTCCCAAGCTCTCCATGAAGCCTAGTGTTGCTCATATTGCTAACTTTTATAGGAATGAAACCCCCCTTCCAACACTAACAATATAGATATCTTTTCATAACCATAATACAGTAATCAAGGCTATCAACATGGCTACTAACATGCATAGAAACAAGCCAAAACCAGGACTAATACCACTTGGTAAACTTAGCACAATAGTAACATATCTTGCCACAAAATAGATCTTAGACAGTATTATCAGATCCACTTGGTAATTCATACATTTCTATATCATGATTCCTTTATCAGGAAATATATTCAATAGATTTAAAAAGGCAAAGATACATGAAATCTATAGCATGCCAAACAATGGAAATCACACAATAGTAGTTTATCTGAGCTCATTAAGCATTCATATAAGACCATGTAAATGGATCTATAACTTAGGAACATACCAACAACCTCATGGATCTACAAGTCCCTCATAACCATGATAATCATTCACATAAGAATTCCATTATAGACAACCAGGAATAACACATTCCTTTACAATCATTTATGATACATACATTGTTATAACATGTAATATAATTCACCATTCATAGTGCAACATATGTATAAGTAAGTATAGTTATCTGAATGAGTTAAATGACTAGAAAATAATGGTGGGGGACTTTAACTCTCCACACAACCATAGGAAAGTTGCACTACAATATTTCTTGCAATTGACCATCCCTGAGCCGAATTCAGATTCTGAGGAGTAAAGTTCTCAAGTGAAATCCCACCAATATCAATCAACCAGATTACACGGAAATCCATAGCTCACATTGTTTCCACCTGCTTACATGAATCCAAAGCACATGGTGTCTCCTCCCGATGAATGCTATAGAGATCCATAACCATTTTGTCTCCACCTACCCAGTAGGCATTCATAGAAAATAGTACTTTCACCTATAAACCCCTGCACAGATTTGTATTCACAGAGTCACAACTTTTCCAAATAGGAATATAGAGCACACATCGTTCCACCTGCTCACTCGCAAGTATTTGTAAACAAAGTGTCTTCACCTATATACTTCTCTCTTGAACTTGTTTTTCCCTTGATATCCTTCCTTCTACAAGTTCACTTCACAAATTTTGTATGCCTATCCCATCATACTCCTTGTGACTGAAATTTTCTTGTTTTCTTGAACCTTTATCATTGTGCATGACTCCTCTATCTGAGAGTACACCACTCTCTCTATGTGTCTTCTTATTCCCATCTAGTTGACTCCTCCCACATAAATGCATATACCCCTACTTTATTCCCATTGGAATATTTTTGTTTTCTACTCCTATTATGCATCTTGTGTGTTGACCACACTATTTAGATTTATGGCTTGGGAGGTAATCCAAAACCTAGGCTAGAGGGTTGTGGAGGAATTGGCTTCATAAGCTCACTTGTGGGCTAAAAACCCAAGCTTAGGGTTGTGTACCAAAAAGTTTGGGGCCAAAACCATGAGGAGATTTGGACACTTGGCACTTGGAGAATGTAATGCATCCTTAAAGGAGAAATGAGTCACTTGTAGCACCAACAGATGCCTTGTAAAAATTGAGATATTAATTTTTTTGTGATTGTGCGGGTGAAAAGGTCCTAGAATTCAAGTCAGCCTTAGCGTAAGTGACCTTCTTGATGGATTAGATGAAACCCCAAGGAAAGGTATCAAAAGGAATGAGAAGGAGCCTCATTCCTCATCCAATCAAAGCATATCTCTCTCACGTGATGCCTAGAAAAGGAGGTTGAGCACTTATGGAAGTGTCGTAGCCCTAGAAACCTAGAGGAGGTTTGTTCTGGTGATCATTTTGGGTGATGTTGGGTGGAATAAGGCAGCGAATAAGGGACAAGTTATGAGCAGAAGAAAAGTTGGAAAGGGCCAAAGTTTAGGAGCAAATTTGGGTTGAAAACTAGAGCATATTCTCTCATGAGATGACTCGAGGTTCTATGTGATTGCAGGTGGGAAAGTAGGGCATGTTTTGGAGGTTGAACAACCTAGTAAGCCTTCCAAAACTATTCCACACTCTTCTAAGGCATTAGCACAGAAAATATGCGGCTCAAGAGGGATTTATATGGGTTTAGTACAAGCATTTGATGCCCTAACCAGGGGTTGCATACCTTAGGAAATTGAAAATAAAAATATGTAGCATTTGGAGGGCTAGTGCAGGACGAATTCAAGGTAGAGAGGGAGCATGATTGAAAAAGGTTTGTAAAACCTAAGAAGCAAATTCATCTTGAGTAGTTGCACAAATTCCAAGGTCAAGAGGAGTAGCAGAGAATTGCATAACAAGGTATGTTATCTTCTTGAATTGATGTGATTTTCTAGTGTATGTTTTCCTAGTGTAATACAATTATTGGAGCATCCAAAAGAGCAGGTGATAGGAGGGTTGTAGTGGCTTGCTATAAGCCCTAAGTACAACCTATTAAAGGACTAAGAGGATTGTTAGAAAAGGTAGAACTATGTGAGATCAGGATTGATCTTTGAAGGACAAAAGAAGGAGGTCAAAGGGATCTAGTTGACTACCCCAAGTTCCTTGTTGGAGAATGACTTCTAACAGTGATAGGTGGAATCCCTTCATTCCCTAAGTGTGTCTTCATTGGGAAGCATAAGAAGACACTAGTGGGAAGAAATTCCCTAAGATTTGTGTCCTTGAAGGGCTAAGGATCATCTAATGGGCAACAAGTCCCAAAGGAGTTGAGCATCAATGGGTAGATGAGAGTTGTTCACAAACGGAGTTGTGAACAACTCAACAAAAGTATCGATGTGTTGATGCATTGAAGGACTAACGATCAACTAGAGAGAAGTTGGAGCCTTCTTCGGTGACCTAAATGAGTTGGTTCATTGATAGAGGTAGGTTGGCGTTGTTGCAGATTGAAACCAAGGATAGGGAAAATGTGTTCAGGATAAATGGATTGAAAGGGTTGTGTGTGGCCACCATCAACAAGTAGGTCAGATTGTATCATGTTTGAGTAGTTTAGTTTTCATAGTTTTTGGCATCAAGTCCCAATTATAGTCTTGTATCAGTGGATGTATGAGGGCTATTATCCCTGGTATAGGAGCCTTAGACAATTCTATTACAATTTGTTAATATAACAAAGTTGGGTAGTTAAAGTTTGTAAAAAGTTATTTATATTTGTGCACGTGTTGATTTACTATTGTTTATATTCCATTGTGCAAAGTATTTTGTTGTGATAATTAGATTGGTATTGTTAGTGATTATAATATTCTAACCTAGACTATAGTACCATGGAAAAACAACATGGTATCAGAGCTACTTTGAAGGGCCATTGAATCAAAGTGTGAATGGCGAAGCAACTTTGAGGGATTTGAGATTGTCTAGGTCATGGAGCAGAGGATTTAGCTGAAGACATGGAGATGTGGTCTTAACTGGCTTGGCAGTGACATATGCTGGGATTTCTAGTGGATTGGTGGGGAACCTAATGAAAAACAATTTGTTTTAGTAGAGGTTGTTGCTCATGGACTTCCTTTGACTTTCCATGGATCATTGCGATAGCTTGAAAATTGCTTTAGCATGGACGAGATTGCTATGATCAAGATTGCTTCATGTGATGGACTAAACATTGGAAGGATAGTTTCTTCATTGGATCTTGATGTTGCATATCGAATATTGGAGGGATGTGCACGAGTTGTGTTTGATACAGAAGGATGAGGGCTTGCAGGACTAGGTTGTGGTGATGATAATCTGTGTTCGACTGCAACATGAACTAACCTTGCAGGAAACGAGATCAGTAGCAGGTTGAGTCAGTGGAGATTGTGTAGACTTAAAGGGATTCTAGCTTCAAATGGAGTAGCCCTATGGAATTGTTGAGACCTTCAGGTTTAGATGAGGCAGAGACACTACCGAGATTGTGTGGTTCATTGTTTAGAGTATGTTGCAATGGTAGACACTAGTTAGGCTAGTGTCATTGGTGATGTTGTTGGATACTTCCTAGTGTTGGAAGTACCTCCCTTTCTAAGAGGGAGTGTTGATATTCGTAACTTGGGAGGTACTCCAAACCCTAGGATAGAGGCTTATGGAGGAATTGGCTTCATAATCTCACTTGTGGGCTAAGAATGAAAGCTTAGAGTTTTGTACCTAGAGGTGTGGGGCCAAAGCCATGTGGAGATTTGGACACTTGGAACTTGGAGAGTCTAGGGCATCCTTAAAGGAGAAAGGAGTTGCTTGTAGCACAAAGAGATGCCTTGTAAAAATGGAGATATTTATTTTTACATGATTGTGTGGGTGAAAAGGTCCAGTATAATTCAAGTCGGCCTTAGCATAAGTGACCTTCTTGATGGATTAGATAACACCCGAAGGAAATTCATAAAAAGGAATGAGGAGGAGCCTCATTCCTCATCCACTCAAGGCATATATCTCTCGTGTACAGCCTAGTAAAGGAGGCCAAGCACTTCTGGACGAGATGTAGCCCTAGAAACCCACCGGAGGTCTGTTTTGGTGACTATTTTGGGTGATGGTGGGTAGAATAAGGCAGTGAAGAAGGGATAGGTTCTGAGCATAAGAAAATGTGGAAAGGGCAAACTTTAGGAGAAGATATGGGCTAAAAATCAGATCATTTTCTCTCATTAAAGGAGCCAAGGTTTAGTGTGATTACAGGTGGGAAGGAGGGCTTGTTTTGGAGGTCAAACAGCCTAGTGGGCCTTCCAAAACTAGGTTGCACTCGTCTAAGTCATCAATGCAGAAATGAGGAAACTCATGAGGTTTTTCTGTGGGTTTAGTATAGGCATTAGATGCCCTAACTAGGCATCACATACCTCAGGAAATTGCAGATCAAAATCTATAGCATTTGGAGGGCTAGTGCAAGACGGTTTCAAGGTAGATAGGGAGCAAGATTGGGTTCAAGCATTGGACAAAGGTTTGTACATCATAAGAAGAAAATTCATATTCATTATTTTCACATATGCCAAGGTCAAGAGGTGCAGCAAACAGTTGCAAAAAAGGGTATGTTATCTTCCTGATTTTATGTGATTTTCTAGTGGATGTTGTCCTAGTGGAGGACAATTGTTGGAGCATCCAAAAGAGAAAGTGTTAGGAGGGTTGTAGTGGCTTGCTCCAAGCCCTAAGTACGAACTCTTGAAGGACTAAGAGGATTGTTAGAGGTGGCCGAAATATGTGAGCTCAGGATTGATATTTGAAGGACAAAAAAGGAGGTCAAAGGGAGTTGGTTTACTAGCACAAGTTCATTGTTGGAGAAGGACTTCCAGCAGGGATAGGTGGCAACTCTTCATGCCCTAAGTGTGTCTTCATTAGGCAACATAGGAAGACACTAGTGGAAAGAAAGTCCCTAAGAGTTGTTTCCTTGAAGGAATGTGGAGTAGCTAGTGGGCATGAACTCCCAAAGGAGATGAGGAGCAGCAATGGGAAGATGAGAGTTGTTAACAAATGGATTTGTGAACAAATCGATAGGAGTCATGATGTGTTGATGCATTGAAGGACTAACGATAAGCTAGAGAGAAATTGGATCCATGTTCGGTGACATAATGGAGTTGGTTCATTGATAGAAGAAGGTTGGAGTTGTTGCAGATCGAAGCTGAAGGACCAGGAATATGTGTTTAGGATATGTGGACTGAAAGGGTTGTGTGTGGCCACCATCAACAAGTAGTTTGGGTTGTATCTTGTTCGGGAAGTTTGGTTTTCATAGTTGTTGACACCAAGTCCTAGTTGTAGTCTTGTATCAGTGTGTGTATGAGGGTCATTATCCCTTATACAAGAGCCCTAGATAGTTGTATTATAGTTTGTTAATATAAAAAATTTGGGTAGTTAGAATTTGTAAAAGGTTGTCTATATTTGTGCATTTGTTAATTTATTGTTGATTATATTCCGTTGTACAAAGTAGTTTGTTGCAATACTTGTATTGATACCATTAGTGATTGTAAGATTCTAACCTAGAACAGCCCACGAGAACAGAGGTGGTATTGGGTCTGTCCTTCACTTAAGTAACTCATTCTCCACTTCCATACCTATTGTGTAGCCCTTTAAACTCAACCAAAATCCGATGGCATATTAAATGAAGCACCTTGAGTTTAATAAGTTCCCAAACATCTCCTCCTTAGACCTCTGAATCTATGTCCAATCCTCTCAGCCTAGTAATTATGTTTACATGTCCTCAATATTTACATGAATTACAATTCATAGTGACTTTTACAAGAGGGGTAGCAAAAAAAACAGTTGTCACAATAAGTATGTTTAGTTGTTAATGCATATCATTAGAGCTATATATTGATGTGATATCTAATGTGTATACCTTTTCTTCCCAACTATGATAGTCGATAGCTTGTCCTCTTCTTTTTTTTTCAGGTGGATGTAATCGTTTCCATCCTTTTGTTCCCTCTTGACATTACTAGATAGCAATTCCAGGGGATCTAGTTTATAGCACCTAATTTAGGATTCAAATTCCCATCAATATTTTCGTAAGCACTTGAACTTGGCCAGGATTTACATATGTCCCTCTTGAATTTATGAAACTACAAGCTACATAAAGCTAAGATTATATTAATAAAATAGACCAAATTTTATCAACAATCAATATCTAAAAGAATTATCTAATGAATCTTATAAGATATTAAGAATTCAAATTATTGTAGTGAGGTTTTAATGGAGCTAGATATTTGTATGTAGAGATTTCTTATTTCATCTCTCCATAGTGCATAAACATTAGGGGAATTTTGAGGTCTAAAATGGGCATCCTAAGGAAATTATAAAATAATATTGGAAATAATAAAATAAGATTAGATTACATCATCAAATTTTAGAGGGGAAAAAAAAACTTTTTTTTCCAGCTCATATTTTCAACTTATCTCCCTATGGTTTTACTCAAATTTTGAGCGAAAACACACATTGGATGCAGAATTTGATTCCTCATCCAAGGAGTACCCATGTTTCCTACTTTTGATGGACCCTGCTACACGAAATATGAGAAATACATGAAAAAACGTGATTGCAGGGTCCATTTTTCATTTTTTTTCATGTAGCAGGGTCCATTGAAAGTATGCAACATGGGTACTCCTTGGATGAGAAATTAAATTTGGAATCCAACGAGTACTCCCGCTCGAAATTTGAGTAAAACCTTAGGGAGATAAGTTGAAAATATGAGTTGAAAAAATAGTTTTATTATTTTATTATTTTTTAATGTTTTTACTTTTTTACTCCAAAAATGGTGAATCATCTCCCATGGTTTACATCATCATCCTGAATCCTATTGGTTCTTATAAAGTTTATTTTGGTTGTACATTTTTCTTAGGAAGCCCATTTTAGACCTCAAAATTCCCCTAATGAGCCTTATATAATTAGAACTCAATAAGCAATTTTGAACTACCATGGACCATAAACAAGAAATGTCTCTAGAATTATAAATAAAATATAATTACAATATTTAGATTCTAAACAATTCTATACATTGCAAAAATATCCTAAAATTGGAAACACTTTCACTAAAATGGAAAATGGCTCCACTAAAATGTTGAAAACTCGTTGTTATTTAGCTTAATAGGCCTTTTCTCATAAGGACAGGGTATAATACAATGTAAGTTAGTTGTGATAATTTTCAACACCTTCTATTTTAAATATAACTCTCAACACCATATGGAATTAATAATAGCACAAGTTCCACTGGAGATAAAGGTTGCAAAGGGAAAGAAAATTTAGAAACCAAATACTTAGAAATGATGCACAACACCTAAGGGAAATGTCAGACGTTAAGAACACATTGGATAGGTAATGCACACTTGTTGACGGTGTTGGAAGTCTGCCAACACAGGGGGTTTCTCCTATATAAGTCTCAATTAGACCTCACACCCTTTGGGATAGGAGCCCCATCCAAATAATAGGCCCAGCCGCCGTAACTGAATGGTTTTCCTTGGCTATAATAAAAAACATAAGAGAGTATGCAAACAACCTTTGAAACAAGCAAGTTGACACTGTGAGGCATACAATTGTAATGTATATAAGGTATTTTCACGGAAGGGAAAAGATAAAGTGATCCTCTAGAAGAAAAGTAATAGTATTATCCTAAAAGAGACACACGACAGAAAGGAAAGACTCATTAGTTCACCTGCAAAATAGTTCACAATATAACAACAATCATAAAAACAAGTAACAATGCACATTCAACAAGGTGTACACCAAATCCAACAAAATAGTTCATTTTCTTTAGTATATACGAACATAAAAATGTACCGCAAACATTAAAAGAATAGTATTATAACATCCACGATACATGCATGAAAGTGCGTCGACTCTGAGAGCTTCAAATATTAACTGAAAGTTCTACGATACATAATTACAAAGATGCAACACTAGCCCCAGTAGTGGAACTATAAGCCACCACTTCCATCTCCAAAGAATGATCTTCTCTCCTATGCTAAGCTATAGCAGCCAAGGTGGAAAGTCCTTTTGCTTGAGCTATGAGGGTGCATTTATAACCAATGAGGTGACTCTCCACCTCCCTTGTGACTCTTGAGCTTCCTCATAATTGTTGAGCTTCCATGTGACTTTTCAAACTCATATGTGACCTTTGAGCTTCTACATAACTCTAGGACTTTCTAGTGACTTTTTACATTCCATGTGTGACCCTTGGGCTTCCACACATATTATATTTCATCACTTTTTGAAAATACAATATTACATTCCACATATTGTAGAAAAATACATTAACAACATATGACACTTGTGGTGAAACTCTGATAAGTCATAATTTGATGACTATGACATAAGACTTCATTGTATTAATTCCAAGCTCTTCTCTTTGTTGCTATGACTTCAACTTATTCATGATAGGTCTTTCTTGTACTTCATATTCACCCTCCAAAGGGTCTGGATAAGTGTTGGACCCTTCTATGTCAACATGAGTTTCCATCTCTTTGTCTTGGTCCAATATTCCTTTACTCCTACATGAAATCACCTTTGTGTCTCATCTCCACAAGTGTCCTCCTCGTAACCTCTACTTGATGACCTCCTTGAGCATCATCATGCCATGATAGAACATGCAGATGAAGTTCACTCATGACAAGAAAATATCAGTCCTAAAATCACTTGTTCTATCTCGTCCATGCAAGGTGTTGATTGTGATGGGATATTGTGCGAGGAGTAAGAGGAGGGGCCTAGAAATTATGCAGGTTTCCATTGCAGGGAGCCAAATAATGACCTTATTTTCCACTGGTATTGCACAATTCACATAAAGGGAAGGTTCATCAAGACATTGAATAGTGGTAAAGTACAGAGGATAAGATTGACAGGCTTACTCACTGAGAATGTGTAGTGTGTAGTGATCAAGGAAGGGAAGTCAAGGATTACATAATTGAGCAATGAAGGTACTGAGGGATGGACCCATTGTCCACTATCATTATGCAATGTGCAGTAAGGGAAAGGTTGGCCAAGGCAGTGCACAGTTGTGCTCTACAGGAGAAAGAATGACAGGCTTATGGAATGTAACTACATAGTGCTTGAAGGGGAGGCTCAAGGGATTGCATAGTTGAGCATCACATGGGGCTAGAGATGATCCCACTATCCATTGTAACTACACAATGTGCAATACCAAGCAGGATGGATCAAGGATTTCGTAATGAATAAGTGTATGAAGAAAGATGAAGAGACTGAACGCTAAGGTTTCTAAATGTGCAGTTGAAGGAGGATGTTCTCTATTATTGCACAGTACGTAGTTCTAGGAGGTAAGACTTCATCATTGTGGCTTAGGAATGTGCATTGCGTAGTGGATAACGGTTGAAGGATTGGTGATTGATTACACAAGTTGTGAGGATAGATGGAACTCCAAAATTGACCAAGTGTGGGATAAGTGGAGTAAGAAAGTGAAAGTAAGAGCATAGAACAAGTCTTGAACATGATCATGCACTCATATAGAATCAAACACATAACCAAGAGAAGTGTACAGTACCCGAAATTGTAATGCCCTACTTAATATTATCATGTAAATTTTACTAGTGTTTAAATTACCTTAAAATATCGAATTATAATTATCAAGAAATATTGGTACATACCTAGATTGGTGAAATTGTAAATTTATTACTGATATAAATTTTGTTATTATTCAATTCCCAACATACCTCCTCAAATTTAAATTTTGATAGGATATGGTCTCCTCTCTAATTAATTACCAAATTATATATTTATATCTCATCCCCAAAATGTCCTCTCAAATTTACTTGGGAGAAGACATGATCCTCTCCAATTAATTACCAAATTATATATATATATATATCTCATCCCCAAAATGTCCTCTCAAATTTACTTGGGAGAAGACATGGTCCTCTCCAATTAATTACCAAATTATATATTCATATCTCATCCCCAAAATGTCCTCTCAAATTTACTTGGGAGAAGATAAGTCAAATGTAAGGATGAGGGGGTAGTTATGACATTAATGATAGGTGGTTGAGGTGGAGAAGAGAAGGGGGCATAAAAGGGGAAGGATGATGGGAGGAGAGGGGGATCCTTGGTCTTGGTTTTGGTTTTGGTTTTGGTTTTGGCTTTAGTTTTGGTTTTGGAGGATTTTTTTTTTAGAGGAAGGTGGAGAAAGGAGAAGGGAAAGAAGGAGAGTATTTGTTTAACTTGGACACACTCGACTTGGGCTTAGAGGGCTAGGGAACCTGTAGAGGTTTCCTGGGCTAAGAAATACTTCCTAATTGGCTGGGAGGTAAATCCAGTCGGTAGTCAAGAGGAGCATCCCAATAGGATCAAAAGCTCAAGGGCATCTCAACTAGGCTATCTGAACAAGTATTCCTCTATTTATAGATTACTCATGTAAGTAATTGAAATGAAATTCTTAATTATTTAATTGTGGAAAATAATTTTTAATGGTAAATTATCATTGATTAAATGTTTAGTTAGAAATAAGTTATTTCCCATTTTATTGTATTTAAATTAGAGAAATTTAGTTTTGTTAGAGGACCCTAGGATGGAGCCTCACACGGGGTATCAGAGCAGGTTCAAAATATGGACCCAAGACCCACTAGACACAAATCTCCACTAATTTTTTTTATAAAAATTATGTGGAACTGATTTCATTTAAGACTAATTTAATGATTTTTTTTTCTCCATTGCCTCTTTTGAAAATCCTCTTCCAACGCACTTGAAAAGAGCTTCAAAATAGGCATTCATGATTTCCTATGGATAACCATTTGAAGGTTGTATGTAGGATTGGAATTGTTTCGGAGACTCTCTAGTCTTCAAGCGCTCCTTGAAAGCAAGGAGAAGCTCATCATGAATGCTCAGTATGTTCAATTTAGTCAGAACAGTCTCCTCCTCAATATCCTGTTGAATGGGCTTCTCAAATACCTCATCACCATTTTCAGCTTGATTTTTGTTATCAAGTTCACCCTTTTCATTCTTGACAAGCTTCTTAGACACCCCACCATTGTTTTCAGCTTGAGATTTCTTATCAAGCTCAACCTTTTCATTCTTTCCTGAAGGCTTCTTTGGTGACTTAGACTTTTTTTCTTCCTAACTGTCCAACATGACCATTTCATTTGTAGCAGTTGTCAACTGCTCTCTGATACATTGTTGTGTGGCTTCAATACAAGTATCAGTAGCCCATTGCACATCATCATTCTCATCCAGCTCCTCGTTTTCATCAACATGGCTTCCAGGAGGAGAACGGTCTTCGTCAGAACTAGTTTTCTTCTTAGCAACCTTGGATGCAACCTCGTGGCCCTTTTTCTTGGATTCTTTCTTGGATTTTTAGCTTCTTCATCAATAGCCTCTCCTGCTTTCAAAAGTTCCTTTTCTTCTCTTCTCATGGCCTTCTTATCTTTTCCTCCCTTCTTCTGCTCTGGCAGATTCTTCAAAATAAATGTAGTAAGCTTGTCCCTCATATCAACATCCAAAACATATCCACATGAAGCACACTTTAGTGAAATAATTTGTGTTTTGAAATAAGGATCTTTGTCTCGGGATTGCCACATCCATAGCACTGCACATACTTCTTGATAAAAATCTCCAACAAAGCTACAAATTTAGCACTATCATGAGCACCATTGACAAGAGCAGTCCCATATTTTTCATCGAACTTTGATTGCACACCCAGTTCACAGACGAAATACTTTGTCAAATTATTGGTGTGCCTCCTCAATTCTCTTGGACTTAAAGTGCCTCGCCATCATTGTATTCCACGAGAACAAATTTTTCTCAGGCATTCAAACGCTTCACCTGCAACTACCGGCTCACCAAACTTCGCATACATTTCGACAAGGTGAATATGTATGAGAATGTTGAATGAGAATCCCTTATGAATCATCTAGACATGAACCTGCAGCGCTTTGCATAACTGAAGAACTCTCAAGACTTGAACAACAGAAGTATGAATATCAGAACCGTATTTCTGTGTCGATGATCCCTTGTATGCAAGCACTAGTTCTTCCACCAACCTTTCCACATATGGGGTATTACGCATCCACGTCAGCTTAGTGATGGTGAGAATCCTTTGAATAACCAGTATCACTGTGGCATCATCCTTTGCATGCAACCAATGAAAGAAAAGGGGAAATAAACGCCTGAAATAAGCTAGGATAACCAATCCCATTCCCTCAATCAGTGGCTCAATATGTTGGAGCCATACAGTGCGGCGTTCCTTATCTCCAGTATGCCTCTCCATCTCTCCAAGCATTTCATTGAATATTTCTCCATACCAATGTCCACGAGGGTTCCTCCCCTCAATACAAGTGACAAGTGTCACAGACATTTCAACTACGGATTGCCAAAGCTGTTCACTACCAGATATATTCTGGCAAGTTGCATCGAGTATCACATCCTTGTACCAAAAGAGCTCAGCAGAATTTAGATTCTTTGCTAAATGGACAAGAGCTATCATACCTTGACCCTTCACTTCAGGAGACCAATGATCTAAGGTTGTCAATGCACAAGGGATAACCAATGTACATAATGGTCCTATATATGGATGTTGAATCTGTTTCAAACACCAATGCATCTGGTGTGATGTTATGACTGAAGGAGTTACTGATGCACTGCGAAAGTCTGCATCCAATTCATCGTCCTTAAAATTACTGCAGGTACTTTTAATGGCATCTTTTATCATCGGAAATATTATGGGTATTAACTCTATGACTAATCTCTTTTCGAACCCTATTTTTTTCAAATCCAAACCCTTGTCACTATATGAGATTGAATAATTGCCAACAACATTCAATGGGTTTTGCTCAGGATCAGAATAAACAGCCTCTGATAAGTCTCTAATTGTCTCAGCTGCAACAACCTGCAATTTTTTTTGGAATCCATGACATCAGGGTTGCCATGTTGGCATTGGATGAAGCTAGTGCTGCACAGCAAAGAAATAAGCCTGTTATTTTTTGTGTTTCTGTAGTGTCTTTCAGCAACCACTGCCCATCCTTGACTGGCAAAAGAGACTCCAGAGCAGATTTTATTTCTGCACTTTTCCCATCAGAATGATTTTGTTGGGTTGAAGACAGTATTTCTAGTATTCTGAAAGAGTCTTCAACTAGCCATCCCTTGGAATATTTGAATCTGTGTAGGCCTCTTTTGGTCTTCATTGTTATTTTTCTTTAGTTTCACATCTGGTTGAGCCAAAACTGCCTTCTGTGTTTCTGAGTCTTTGAAAACTTCGATTCTTGAAGATTGAAAACATGTCTGACAATGTTTGGGTATGAAACACATTGCTCTATGCATGGATTAAACTCATTTTTTTGAATACCAAAGTTACACCACTCATTCAAGATATGGTTCAATCTTGCAACCTCACAACCATCTCTTATGTAAATAAAAAAGGGCCCAAACTACAATAATAAAGCATGAGATTTACTTCAACACTCAGGGGAGCAAAGTTTCAATATGAGTCACATCTTGCATCACATTTTCCTCCACAAATAGATGGAATTAAGGGTACCTCTATAGCTGCATATTGATGATAGTCCAGACATGGGTGAAGTAACTCGTTGGACTGTAGTAAAAAAAGGTGGGGGGGGGGGGGGGGGGGTTGTGTGGGCGGGGTGTGGGGCAGGGGGGCAATGAGCATATTTTGGCATCTTTTTCAATTTCCAAAGCAAGGAAAACGAACAATAATTGAGTTGATATGGGGGACTATAGCAAGGGATAGGTTTCCGTATGGCTTTCTCCTCCCATTCCTGTCAACTATTGTAAATAGTTAGTTTCTCCAATAATGAAGGGCAGTTTGGTTTTGTTGATTGCCATTTTCATTTTATTTTGAATTTAATTCCCTTTTCTGTGACTTGATTCTTCTCTGGTCTCTCTTTATGAGTTTTAATTTCAGTGTTACCTACAGTCGGTGTCTAGAAATGGAAAATCCAATATTAAATTAAGCACAATCATTGGCATTGATTATTTGAACATTTTATCTCTTTATCATTGAAGAAACTTATAGTCAACTCTGATTTCGTTGATGGTAGAGTATTTAAAGGTTTCATTTTCTCACATTTGAGTATGAGAATGTAGCAATTTGCCATGAGTGTTGCAATATTACATTTCAAACTGCATGAGTTATTAAAAAAAAAAAAAAACTATTGAAATTAAGCCACAAATATTGACCTAAAAGCTTCTCTCAATTCCATTAGTTTCGATGAGTTAAGAAGTTATGAAAATTATATGTTAAATAGATTTTGAAATTGAGATTTATGTGTTTTGCAAGTATATAAGTGATATTAATTTTCATTCTCCATTCTATTAATATCACAAAGTGGCATTCTTTCATCCCACAATATTTTAGATTTTGTCTATGAAGCTAATAAGAAGTCACATTAATTTTGGCAATGTAATTTTTCTTCTTTAAATCTAATTATTGCAAATAGGTATATATATGCATTCATAATTGCTTAGGAACCTTGCTTAGGAACCTTGCTTCAAAGACACTGCCTCTTCAAGAGGTGAGACCAATTGTTTATATGTCCTATAGGAGGTCCCAAGATTGATAAAATGGACATAAAGGATTTTAAAAACATAATGTAAAGGGTGGGAAAGAACGACTAATGGCCATAGAAGGAAGATATGACTAAAAAAGGGTATTATTCACATTAGTATTTAACTTCATTATTTTAATATATTAAACCAAGCTATTAATTAGCTTAATATTAAATTATAGCTATGGTACTAAAGAAAACAATTTGTGTTAGAGCATGACTTACAAGTACATTGCGCCAGTACCCTAGCGAGTCTCAAGAGAAAATTTGTAAGTTATGTAGAACTCACACATGAGAGGATTTGGTAGATTCTTGGGAATCTTCTCAGTACTAATAATGCTTGTTTACAAGCATAATATTAGAAATATTTATGACTATCGTTATACACATGTATGTGAGTCAGCTAAGAGGGACAAGTCCCAGGATGGATTAATGAGACGTGTGTATCATATAGATATTGAACAATTCAAAATGGTGAGGATGCAAAAAAATCAAGGTCAAGGAGAGTCATCACAAGGACCTCCTACAAATAACCCATTACCTTCACCGAAGTTGACTCTAATCTTGCATTCCCTAGAAGCAATTAATGATACCTTAAAAGGGTGCCAAACAAATGAAGTGGAAGTGGAGCACCCTCCATCGGGGTTAGGAAATATTGAGGGATCAAGAGACTCTGAGAGAGGACCCCCAATCGAGGAAATTAATAGGGAGCTCCAAAATATTAAGCTCCCAGATTTTGTTGGAGGTCGTGCCAGCGAACGTGCAGAAGCCTAGTTAGAAGGAATGAGAAGGTGCTTCGCACTAAGGGATTATAATTCCAATTAAAAAGCTAAAATAAAAATATTCCAACTCAGAGATAGTGCTTTGAATTGGTGGGGTAACTTATAGCATCAACTACACCTCACTCCGAACATAGTTACTTGGGAGTTAATTGAGGAGAGATTCAGGAAAAAGTACATACCAGCATATTATGAAGAACAACAGTAGGAGCCTTACATGCCTTGGTATAGGGAAATCATATTGTAGAAGAATATGAGATTAGATTCATGGAATTGGTCAAGTGTGTCTCCTACATGGATATGGACCAGTGCCAAGCGGATCGTTTCATTTATGGATTGAACCCTAAGATTAGGGAAATGATGTGGATGTGGAAACCATCCTCAGTTGCAAAAGCTGTGGAACAGGCTCGTTATGTTGAAGAACACTTAGACATAAAGGGTGGAAACAAAACCATTTTTCCACGCCAACCAAGGATTATGGGGAAGGCCCCTCGTACCTTCCCCGGGGAAGGAATTTTGAGGCCACCACCATATGGAAACAGGGTTGTACCTAGAGCACCAACAATGGGGATTTCAATGGTTACTAGTGCAGCTTCACCCACAGTTTCAAGGGCACGTGCAAATCAAGTTCATACGTGAGGAGCAACAAGTAGGGGCGGGGGTCCCAAGGGAAGGAACTCATTCTAAAGAAATCCACAATATTCAGTTCAAGGTCTGTCATGCATCACTTGTTGGGGATGTCGGGGACCTCATTACCAGCGTGACTACCCTAAGTTACAAACTGGTAAGAACCGTAGAGAAGGAAAAGCACCAATGGGGGGAGCAACTAGCCACCATCGAATCTATGTAGCGGTTGATAACCAGCAAGTTGAACACTAGTCTGTCGTGGCAGAAACCTCGGGTATGATAAACAAAGTAAAAGTTAAAATTTTGTTTGATTCAGGTGCTACAGATAGTTTCATTTCACCAGTTGCATTAGAAAAATGTGGGTTGGCAGCCTATGAGCACGATGACTTTAAGAAAGTTGAGATGGCTTCTGGGATAAAATAGGTAGTAGGACCTAGTGTTGAACAATGTCAGGTAAACCTCGGGGTGTGTATGACTAAGTTGAAGGCATACGTCACAGCATTGGGGATGTATGATGTAATTATTGGAATGGACTGGCTAGAAGCTCATCAAGATTTAGTAGACTGTTTCAAGAAGAAGGTGGTTTGTTTAGAATATGAAGGTAGGCCAATTGAGATTTTTGGAATCAAGAGAGGAGTGTGGTTGTGATTCATATGCATGATGAAGGTAAAATGTTGTCTCTGACGAAGTTTCAAGCTATATGTGGTCGTAGTTGTAAGTGACCAGAAAGGACCCTCCCTAGATCAACACCCAATTTTGTCAGAATTCAAGGATGTTTTTCCTAAGGAACTACCTGGATTACCTCCTTTAAGGGAGATTGATTTCACAATCAACCTAAAACCTAGTGTAGAACCAATATCTAAGACACCCTATAGGATGACAACTCCAGAACTTTGTGAGTTGCAAATGCAATTAAAAGAGCTCTTAGACTTGGGATTTATCAAACCTAGTATTTCACATTGGGGTGCACCAGTGATTTTTTTCAAGAAGAAGGATGGTTCCTTAAGGCTATGCATAGATTATAGGGACTTGAATAGATCCACAATAAAGAATAAGTACCCAATACCAAGAAAAGATGGCTTGTTTGATCAAATGAAGGGAGCAACGGTTTTCTCAAAGATCAATCTACGATCTAGATACCACCAATTGAGGATTAAGGAAGGTGACATCTCAAAAACTACATTTCAAACTCGCTTTGGGCACTACGAGGTCATAGTTGTTCCATTTGGTTTGACCAATGCATCAGCAGTATTCATGAGCCTCATGAATGGTGTGTTCAGAAAGTATTTCGACCAATTTGTGCAAGTCTTTTTGGACGACATTATTGTGTATTCCAAGAATGAAAAGGAGCATGAAAAGAACCTAAGGGTTGCATAGACTCGCTTGAGGGAAAATCAATTGTATGGAAAATTGTCAAAATGTTCCTTCTTTCAGAAGAAAGTTCATTACCTTGGGCGCATCATTTCAGGAGAAGGGATTTCAGTTGACCTGGAAAAGGTAAAGGTCATAATGGATTGGCCAGTACCGAAAAATGCTCATGAGGTGCATAGTTTTATGGGGCTAGCAGGGTATTAATGTAGGTTTGTGGAAGGGTTTTGAGGGATTACAAAACCCAACACCACATTACAGTGAAAGGGAGTCAGGTATGAATGGGCAAATGAATGTGACACTGCATTCACAGAACTAAAGAGGTTACTAATTAGTGCACCGATCCTTCGAGTCCCGAACATGGAGAAAGACATCACTATCTGCACTAACGCTTCAAAGCAAGGATTGGGAGCCGTATTGATGAAAGAAGGTGAAGTAATAGTTACGCATCTAGAAAATTGAAGAAACATGAAGAGTTGTATGTTACCCATGACTTAGAGTTACCAGCAGTGATGTTAGCTTTGAAACTGTGGAGACACTACCTCATTGGGAGAAGATTTGAGTTAAGAACAGATTATTAAAGCTTGAAGCATCTCTTCACTCAAGGAGATTTGAATGCTAGACAAAGGCGATGGAGTGAATTCATGAGTGAGTATGATTTTGAGATCTCATACATTAAAGGAAAGGAGAATGTGGTGGTTTGATGCACTAAGCATGAGGCCACGAACCTTCTCCCTAGTAGCCTTAAAGGTAAATTTGAGGCAACGTGTGCTGGAGAAACTCTTTCAATATAGTTGGTATCTAAAGGTTATCTCAACACTCCAGAGTGGGAAGCAGATAGAACCAAAGTTTGAGGTATATGTCCTTGAACTAGATGGACTATTGAGATTTCAAGGGAGAATGTACATTCCTAAGGAAGGGGGAATAAGAAGGAACATCCTCGAAGAGTCACATATAGCACTCTATTGTGCACATCCTGGAGTAAAGAAGATGTACGTGGACACGAAGAAACTCTTCTTTTAGGCAGGCATGAAGCATGACATAGTCCATTTTGTTGCCAAATGTCTTGAATGTCAACGAGTGAAGGCTAATCATCCCCATCCAGTAGGACTCCTACAACCACATGACATCCCTATGTCTAAATGGGAGGTAATCTCCATGGATTTTGTTGTGGGTTTGCCACTCATGTCACAAAGGCACAATGTTATATTGGTTATAGTTTATAAATTGACCAAAAGTGCCCATTTCATTCCAATAAGAGACACTTACGATGTTACTGATGTGGCACGAGTTTTTATAAGTGAAGTTATTTGACTACACGGGTTACCAACAAAGATCATTTCTAATAAAGACTCTCGATTTACATCTAGGTTTTGGACAAGTTTATAGTCAGCACTAGGGACTCAGTTGAACTTGAGCACTGCATATCACCCACAAACAGATGGGCAAACTGAAAGAGTAAATCAGGTTATGGAAGACATGCTTAGGATTTACGTCATGGATAATCAAACTTAGTGGGAAAGGTACTTACCATTAGTAGAGTTTTCCTATAATAACAGTTACCATAGTTCAATCGGGATGCCTCTTTATCAAGCTCTATATGGAAGGCCATGTAGGACACCGTTGAGTTGGGAAAGGTTGGAGGACCGAGTAATAGTTAGGCCAGAATTAGTTCAAGAAATGGAGGAATAGGTAAAACAGATTCGACAAAGGTTAAAGGAAGCTCAAGATAAACAGAAGAGTTATGTTGATTCACATAGGATTGATCATAGTTATGAAGTAGGGGACCAAGCTTTTATTCGTATCGGACCCAACAAAAGTACCATTCGGTTTGGGAAAGGGATGAAGTTGTCACCTCGGCTTGTGGGACCTTTTAGGATCAAGGAGAAGATTGGACCAGTTTCCTATCGTCTTGTACTACCACCCCATTGGCATAAAACTCATGATGTTTTTCATGTATCTATTTTATGGCAATATGTTTATGATGAATCTCACAAACTGGATTGGAGGGAATTGCAGGTCTCAGACATGGGAACCGTAGTGGTCAAACCATTAAGCATATTGGACCACAGAGTTCAGCAGCTCAGACATCGTATGGTGGACCAGGTTAAGGTCCAATGGAACAAGCATAGCCCAGGATCGGCTACCGGGCAGGATGCAGAGACTATACATTGTGACTACCCCTCACCTTTCAAGAAATGGAGGAACAGGTAAAACAGATTCGAAAAAGGTTAAAGGAAGCTTAAGATAGAAGGAAGAGTTATGTTGATTCACATAGGATTGATCACAGTTATGAAGTAGGGGAACAAGCTTTTATTCGTATCCGACCTAAAAAAAGTACCATTCGGTTTGGGAAAGGGATTAAGTTGTCACCTCGATTTGTGGGACCTTTTAGGATCAAGGAGAAGATTGGACCAGTTTCCTATCGTCTTGTACTACCACCCCATTTGCATAAAACTCATGATGTTTTTCATGTATCTATTTTACGGCAATATGTTTATGATGAATCTCACAAACTGGATTGGAGGGAATTTCAGGTCTCGGACATGGGAACCATAGTGGTCAAACCATTAAGCATATTGGACCGTAGAGTTCAGAAGCTCAGACGTCGCATGGTGTACCAGGTTAAGGTCCAGTGGGACAAGCATAGCCCAGGATCAGCTACCTGGCAGGATGCAGAGACTATACGTTGTGACTACCCCTTACCTTTCAAGCATCTGTGATGCCCATTTTGACTTAGATAACTACCTATGATCAGGTTCTATTTTACAATTCCATGTTATTTATTTATGAATGTTATGTAATATTGACGCATTTAGCTGGACATGTGAAACTACTTATATGAATCATTAGATGGATTTGGTATTGATGATGGAAATGTTTGATGTATGGCCTAATGTATGACTTACTTGGCGATGAATTATCTAGTACATGACTTATCAGAATTATTGTCGTTTCATGTATGACTCAAGTGGATATGATTTATTTAATGAATGACTTAGTGAAATTATTATTTTTTCCAGTATGAACTGCAAGATTGACACGTGGATACTAGATTTATAACATGATGTTTAATATGACTTATCTATATATATCTTGTTATTATATAAATGCATGAATGAGAGCTAACCCGCAGATTGGAAAGAACTATATGATAGCCAAGATCTACTCTTCCATTGGGGGAAGGTCAAGACATCTCATGAGAAAAGGTATAATGTACATTGTTCTATTACATTTTGTAGCTACTAGATATGCACTCTTATGACATGGGTAAAATCCAAAATGGATTTTGGATAGACTTCTAAGTCTAAGTGTTCCTCATAGAGGAAAATTAAAGTCCAAGGATGCTCTTGGAAATAGTCTCACTGCGTAGATCTTTTCATTCTGAATCTACTGCAATTTGAACGGGCTAAAATGGACTTTGGATGCTGAAGTTATCACAGGAAGAAGTTTTCCTTTATCCTTTGAAAAGGAGGCAAAATCTTCTAAAAATGGGCTTAAGGCCTTAATAAAGGGATATCGCATCGGAAGGTTTAAGCGGAGGTGGAAGGAACCTCCGACAGTGACCTCTGACTTATCACATCGGAGGTAGGTCTTCACCCAATGTCGGGACCCCAGGCTATGCGATATGTGATCGTCGATTACCAATGTCGGCGTATGGCATATGAAAAGACATGGGCCGTAGCGATAGCGATATGTGATGTGATATGGACCGTCTGATCAGGGAGCAGATCAACGGTCCAGATTTAATCGGCGAACTCCGATGTCAGGGCCAATGCGATTGCAATAGTGATATGCCGATAATCGCTAGACCCGATGGGAATTATAAGCCCAATTGCATAATATTTGAAATCCAGAAATTCGTATTTTCAATGTATTTCCCGTGTAAATGGGGTTTTGGCCATTACGCCATGCGATATCGATTTGCAATAGAATGGCAGATGCGAAAGGTTTACAAATGCAGCCCTATAAATTTTGAGTTATGTGATAAGTGGGATTTCTAGCAGGCCTCACGGAGTAAATGGTATTGGACGGGCTCCACCCAAACCCATACACTGGCCGACACGTGGTATGGTGCAGGAGAGAGAAAACCGCCTTTTCGAGCGGGTAATCTTTGTGCACTTAAGCCACCCGAAACGGACTATCAGCCATTGGATCAGAGATCACGCAAATCAACAGTGGGCTTGCGATAGCCATAAAAGGCGGACCTGAAAGGGCTTATAGGGGTGATTTCATAATGTTTGAAGTCTAGAATTCACGTCCGAGAGTGTAATTTTCGGAAAATCTCTGTGTATTGGAATTTTTGTCCATTTTCGGGTTTTTTCTTGGAAAAAGGCCTTGATCCCTGTGTAACAGCTCCTGATCATTGTGCCACACTGCAAGCGGGCATTTTGCAAACAATGATGCGTTTGGGAACGCGCAGAGCCACAGAGTCATAGAGCTAGATGGCCAGTTGTTAATTTTAGGTATGTTCTATGGTTAGAGCAATTTATTTCAATTTTCACGGTTAGCTCAATATCTTTTCTAGATTAGCAATCACATCAGCATTAAAGTAAACTGCAAATAGAACATAAACATAAATTGTAGAAGACAATCCAAGACAAGAGGACACAAGATGTGGCGCTAGCCAGGGATAAACCCCAATGTGGGGAAACCCTTGATCAATTCTTCTTTTATGTTCTTCAATAGTTCAGCAAAGAGAGAGAGAAAGTACATTTACAATAGAAGTCAACACTTTGACTTTCTAGATAAGAGAATAGATCATCTCTACATGAGATCAGTTTAAGACATGCTGATTCAACTGATTCTCCAAGGTGACTCCTTCACCTATCAATGTGCTACATCTTGTCCATGAGTTGTAGCTCACCGTGTTGCACTGTGCTACAGCCAATGTTCAACATTGTCGTACATAGTGTCACTATTGTACCATGCTTACTGTTGTATTCAACATCATGCTTCCAGGCTGTTAGATAACTAAGCCCTTCAAGGGCTTTAGTCCTCCTAGGAGAGTTTCTCCTAATCCATGCTATCATTCAAACTCAAGGTAAACTATAGTACTGCCTTGGAATAGCCTTAGCTGCTTGCTATGGCTTACAGCCTAGCAAAGCAGCTAGTTGTAGCTGTAGAATTCTTCAACAAGCCTAAACAAGATCCCAAACAGTAGTGTTTCCCTTTGTCTTCTAATCTAGTGGCTGCTGCTGCTCCCTGACGTACCTTATTCATGCCTTAGAACAACAGTATTTGATATGTTGTTACAAGAATTTCCATGTTGCTGATATGTGTCTTCTTTATGTAGTATTTGTGGCTCAGCTTCCTTAGCAACATATAGAAGCTCCCTTAGATAGTTGTAGTTGTGACAGCAGATTAGAGCACCTTCAAGTCTGAGATTAGGGCCTCTTCTAGTCCTTCTTACTGTAGCTTAGGACAACATATAAGTAGCATATAGAAGGCCTGTCCTAGCTGTGTATATACATCCTTCTTGACTGCGGCTAGATGATTTCTTCATGATTCCTTTAGGATAGCGTTTAGGGTACTTAAGGATAGTGTAATATTAGGTCTCCCTCGCCAGCGTTTAGACCTCCTTTATGCAGCATATAGGATTCTTCATAATCATGTGACAAGGGAACATTATGACTGCGGATTGGGCAACCACTAAACTACACCTAGGGCATCTTCTTACCTGCGTTAAAGGCTCTCATAGGACAGTGTAGGAGCCTCCCTTTAACTGTGACTTAGGGCATCTTATGGTTGTGTTTAGAACCTCCTTTCTTATCGGAATTAAGTCTCTTCTAGACTGTGTATAAGTGCCTCCCTTTGCTGCATTAGATCATCATTTATTGCTGTCAAGAGTACCCTCAAATGCTACGACCAGGGCACCCTTAAATGTTGCGTATAGATTTACTACAGCTAGGGAATCATCCTTACTGCGGCTAGGGCATCATCTGTATTGCAGCTAGGGCATCATCCTTTCCTTAGGCCAGCGTATACTCTTAATGTCTCTCCTTCACCAAAACCCAAATATGTGGAGAGGAGGAGATCACATTAAGAGTATGTGTGTGTGACAAATGACTTCAAGTCCTCTTTTATTTATACTAAAACGTAGAGGTTGAATAGACATGATTGTTGGGCTTCTAAGCCTACATAAGTTGTTGGCTGACTTAACAATTTTTCCATAATCAAAATAAATTCATATCTTCATAAACACTTATTGGAATCGGATGATCTTTAGATCAATCCTACACCTCCCGATGAGAGGGATCCAAGAAAAATATCAGCTGCCATAAATAAGATGACCCACTTGGAGTTTGGCCCTAGTTGCCAATTTTAACACTCCCTCTCAACTAGGGAGAACTCCATCCGCTAATCCATATGTCTGACTATACTATCTCTGCCATCAGTGCCCTGTGCTACTCAACTTTGCTCAGCTCTGCTTAGCTCTGCTCAGCTCTGCTTAGCTCAGCTTTGCTCTGCTCGGCTTTGCTGAACCATGAAGAAGAAGAATTGATCAAGAATGTCTCATACCATTCTCTACTGACCCGAAGTCAGTCTCATCTGAAGAGAGTGTCACATCACTCTTACTGACCCGAATTCAGTTTTATTGATCCCAGATCAATATCACAAGAGAGTGTCTCATACCACTCATACTGATCCCAGATCAGTTTCATTGATCCCAGATCAATGGAGGTCATCCTAGCATAGGGAGTATGGTAGATACAACAATGTGTCCATCGATATAACTACTATGGTCCCTATCCTCATTTCCCTACTCATTGATCAGATGAGAGGTACTTGCCATGAGTCTCAGACTGCATGGGTAGGATGCCTCGATAGGAGAACGAATCATCTTGTCCACAGGAGAACAAATCATCCTGTTAGTGGATGCCATGGAGAACGAATCATCTTGGCCCATAGGAGAATGAATCATCTTATTCCATAGTCGCCACGGAGAACGAATCATCCTGTTCCACAGTTGCCACGGAGAACGAATCATTCTGGCCCACAGGAGAACGAGTCATCATGTTCCATAGTTGCCACAGAGAATGAATCACCCTGGCCCACAGGAGAACAAATCATCCTGTTCCACAGCGCACCACCAAGGGAGGGTGAGTCGCCCTGTGGTCGTATGTTGCTCCAGTAAGCACCCCAAGCCCCCCAGAGCTCCCAGAGCTAAATGCATGCAACATGTAGGATCCTTATAAGAAGGTATCTCAATGACTCCAAGTTGTTCGGGAAAGTCGTAGATTTGACCTTTCCCCAGGGATTTGACAAAATGTTTGCAACTTGTACATCAGTCTCAATGTGATGGAGCCTCCCCGCTCATCGACTTACCATATCCCAGATAAGGCAATATCTGATGTCTATCTATTGGAGTAATCATCAAATATGGGATTCCTCAATAATTGAATCCCACCTCTGGTTGTCACAAAGAATCACAGTGGTATGCATTATGTGTACAAACAAATCACTTAAGAGATTTTGCAACCATGCAGCTTCACACGAGATCATACTCGTAGTTGTGTATTTGGTCTCGGTGGTGCTTATAGCAATCGATTTCTGCTTCCTTGTCATCCATGATATCGAAGCAGAATCCAAAGAGAACCAACACTGAGAAGTGCTCTAGTGATCCTCCACATTGCTTGCCCACTCAACATTCGAATAATCATGCAGTTTCATATTTTCGGCAATGTATCCCAATCCATGAGAGATTGTGCCCCGAAGATATCTCATAATATTCTTGGCACCAATCCAGTGAGTCTCAATCAAATATGAGCTCACCATGCTAACTGCAAAACATATGTCCGGATGGAAGTTCACCAAGAACATCAACGCAAATGAGTTTATGAAACTCGGAGGCATTTCCCAAATCTAGTCCGACATCACTACCATATAACTTTTGAAAGTTAAGATCCATGAGGTAGTCACAGGCTTGCAATTTATCATTCCACATTCGGAATCCAACTCCCTCTTTCTTCTGCAAATGAGAGGGTCTGCACTTGTCAGAAATAGGTCATCCTCATAAGCATCTGGTATGAGAGATCTATCATCCACAACCTTCGAGTAATGGTTTGGATCAGTTTCACTCCTAGTGAATCTCAGCTTCATCTGACAGCTATCAATCCTCTCATACTATGCCTGGGGATTTTTTCTTCAAGCCATAGAGGGATTTCTTCCACCTCCATACGTGAGATTCCTGATCATCAATCTCAAACCCCTCAGGTTGTTCCAAACCTGTGGACCTGCTACATGAGGGGAATGGTCCCCTTGTAAGATTTTCCTTTGGTACATCTTAGACATGTAATTTCATTCTCTTTTTGAAATCAGGCATCCCTGTCACCATCTGACTCATAGACCTTCGATGTTATGTATCAATGGATATGGTCCCCAGTGGATTTCCTGCAACTTGATACAACCCTGAACTCAAAAACATCTTTGAAAATTCTATTTTCAAACACGTACCTTTCCATTGATGAGTTCCACCCTGAAACCTTTGACTTCCATTGCTGAAATGGACACCAGGTTCTTTTTGCGATCAGGTACATAAAAGAGATTCTGTAAATGAATCGAGTTATCCTCATTCAATTGAGAGTTAACATTCCCTACACCCTTGCTGGGATAGGTGGCATTGGCTCCAAGTATAATCCCATGATTGTTTCCATCTCCACCAAATTAGAGAGTGCACCCATCTATCTGATGGAGTGCCTTGAAGCACTACAGTCTATAAGCCAGATTCCCAAAGAATCTGAAAGAGAGGGCCAATACAAGATAACGGTTCTTTATCTTATCAGAAACAACATTTGATTCTTCATACCTGGGGTTCCTTGTTTTCTATGAAGAGTCGGCCATTTCCTTGATGACCTGCATTACCTGCCATTCCTTTGATCGTTGAAGATGTCCCTATTGTTATCATCACCAAGTGATGTATCCCTTCCATTTGGACACTCCTTCGCATAATGGCCGAACTAGTTATTTGCCTTTCCTTCCACCCTGAGATCCGGTCTTCCAAAGAAGTGATCTTTAGGTAGGTCATATTCTGCTGTGCCATTCTGATAATATTCTCTGCTTCGACTTCACCCTTGGGAATTTGAAGAGGGATGAGGAATCCAATGATCCTTTTGTCCTTTCCCAACTATCTTCGGTGATTGATCTTTCACTCTAGCTTGGGCATTGTCTTCACCCCAGCGCTGATCCCATGTTAATTTTAGGTGTGTTCTATGGTTAGAGCAATTTATTTCAATTTTCACAATTAGCTCAATATATTTTCCAAATTAGCAATCACATCATCATTAAAGTAAATTGCAGATAGAACATAAACATAAATTGCAAAAGACAAGAGGACACAAGATGTGGCGCTAGCCAGGGACAAACCCCAATGTGGGGAAACCCTTGATCAATTCTTCTTTTATGTTCTTCAATAGTTCAGTAGAGAGAGAGAAAGTACATTTACAACAGAAGTCAACACTTTGACTTTCTAGATAAGAGAATAGATCATCTCTACATTAGATCAGTTGAAGACATGCTAGTTCAACTGATTCTCCAAGGTGACTCCTTCACCTATCATTGCGTTGCATCTTGTCCATGAGCTGTAGCTCACCATGTTGCATTGTGTTGCACCCAGTGTTCATCATTGCCATACATAGTGTCACTGTTGTACCATGCTTACTATTGTATTCAACATCATGCTTCCAGGCTATTAGATAACTAAGCCCTTCAAGGGCTTCAGTCCTCCTAGGAGAGTTTCTCTTAATTCATGTTGTCATCCAAACTCAAGGTAAATTGTAGTACTGCCTTGGAACAACCTTAGCTGCTTGCTATGGCTTGCAGCCTAGCTATAGCTATAGACTTATTCAACAAGCCTAAACAAGATCCCAAATAGTAGTGTTTCCCTTTGTCTTCTAATCTAGTGACTGTTGCTCCCAAACGTACCTTATCCATGCCTTAGAACAGTAGTATTTGATATGTTGTTACAAGAATTTCCATGCTGCTGATATGTGTCTTCTTTATGTTGTGGCTCAGCTTCCTTAGCAACGTATAGAAGCTCCCTTAGATAGCTGTAGTTGTGACAGCAGATTAGAGCACCTTCAAGTCTGAGATTAGGGCCTCTTCTAGTCCTTCTTACTGTGGCTTAGGACAACATATAAGTAGCATATAGAAGGTTTGTCCTAGCTGTGTATATACATCCTTCTTGACTATGGCTAGATGATTTCTTCATGATTCCTTCAGGATAGCGTTTAGGGCACTTAAGGACAGCGTAAGATTAGGTCTCCTTTGCCAGCGTTTAGACCTCCTTTATGTAGCGTATAAGATTCTTCATAATCTTGTGGCTAGGGCACATTATGATTGTGGATTGGGCACCCATTGAACTGCACTTAGGGCATCTTCTTACCTGCGTTAAAGGCTCTCATAGGATAGTGTAGGAGCCTCCCTTTTAAATATGACTTAGGGCATCTTATGGCCATGTTTAGAACCTCCTTTCTTAGCAGAATTAAGTCTCTTCTAGACTGCGTATAAGTGCCTCCATTTGCTGCATTAGATCATCATTTATTGCTGTCAAGTGTACCCTCAAATGCTATGGCTAGGGCACCCTTAAATGTTGCAGATAGATTTACTGCAGCTAGGGCATCATCCTTACTACGGCTAGGGCATCGGGTACTGCGGCTAGGGCATCATCCTTTCCTTACGCCAGCGTATACTCTTAGTGTCTCTCCTTCACAACAACCTAAAGACGTGGAGAGGAGGAGATCACATGAAGAGTATGTGTGTGTGATAAATGACTTCAAGTCCTCTTCTATTTATACTAAAACGTAGAGATTGAATAGACATGATTGTTGGGCTTCTGAGCCTACATAAGTTGCTAGCCGACTTGACAATTTGTCCATAATCAAAATAAATTCATATCTTCATAAATACTTATCGGAATCAGATGATCTCTAGATCAATCCTACACCTCTCGATGAGAGGGATCCAAGAAAAATATCAGCTACCATAAATAAGACGACCCACATGGAGTTTGGCCCTAGTTGTCAATTTTAACACCAGTCAAGCAGACAAGGAGCAGAGAAGCCACAGAGTCGCAGAGGGATGATTACACGTAGAGAAACGGCTGGGGAAGCTGCAGAGCCAGAAAAATGCCTCAAGAGAGCCAGAGAGCCCAATTGACGAAGAGCCAGTGAAAAGCTCATGCACAAAGCAGCTGAGGGAGTCTTGGAGTCGCTTGGATGTCAAGTGGAAAAACCAGAGAGCTGAAAGTTGTCGAGACAGTCGCTTGGAGGTCAAGCAGACTGCTGAAAGCTCACAAAGCCATAGCCGAAGAGCCAAGAGCCAGATCCAAGAGCCAGAGCCAAGATCCAAAGCCAAAGCTGAGAGCTAGAGCAAGATCCGAGAGCCAGGAAGCCGAGAGCTTCAAGGCCAGGGATGAGATGGTGTTCTAAGTCCATTGTGTTCTGTGTAAACCAGTGCAGTTGAGCATGGAGCTTGTAAAAGAACTGTTGCCATAATCCCAGAGAGCCTAGTTGAGTTGACTAGAGCTCAAGGAGACGTAGCCCAAGAGTTTTGGGTGAACTCCATATTAAACTCGTTGTCTTATGTGTTTGTTATTCGTTGTAATATTTTATTGTTATATGTATGTTATATCAGCATAAACAACAGAATTTTAAAGCACATAAACAGTCAAAAATAAACACCACCATACACCTTATTTTCAAGGACATTATTAATTCCGCAATTGGTTAATCATTTGGGTCTGGGGAATATTTAAGCTTTGGAATTGGGAGAGGTTCTTGTAAGCTTGACAAGAAGCCTTTAGCGCCCCATTTTCAAATCAAGTGGTATCAGAGCTTGAGATTGATTAACCACACCTTCAAGAAGGTGATATCAAGTTGATTATACCAGACCAAGTGGTATCATATCAAAATGCTTGATTGATAGAGCAAAGATTGCTTGTCTGAAAGGTGTTTAAGTAGGCTCGACTGTTAAGGCCGCCATCACCTTTAGGTGCTCGACCATAAGGGAGAGGAGAGGAGAAGTATGTTAGTGACTTTTTTAGTTACTTATTTGATAGGGGCCACCCAATCAAAGGTTGATTGTATGCTTGTTTGCAGACTGACTATTGTTTGAATTTGCAGTGGTGAAGGTGTTAGCGCTTGAAATTTCACCTCAGGCTAAGAAAGGTAAACCTCAAGGCAACATCAAACCATTTAGCCTCGTAGCTAGCCCTACGGGGCAGGAGAAGGCTCTCTCCGGTCTATCTCGCAAAATCTCCAATAAATGAGATGACCAATAAGGTATCACTGATATTAGGCTAGTAAACTGATCAGAAAGATTGATTTTGGGGTTTTTGGGTTTTTGGTGGCAAATTGAGGAGAGGGCAATTTTGGGTGCGGGGATTGGACACAGTTTCTGCAGGGGGTTCTTTGGGGCAAGGTAGGAGACAGTATTGATGCCTTTAACTGAGGTGGATGGTCAGGAAAGAAAGATGAAGAGCTAAAGAGAGCAAACAATAACTTTGAATTCTCTTTAGACAGTAGAAAACATTGAAATTAAACAAACTTAAAAGCAGAGCATGGCAAGCATGAATTCTTACTTTAACACTTCATTTGTTTAATGTGCAGAAGTAAAGAAAGGAAATGAATCACATAACAAAGCTTACAAGAACATTGAGAAACACACCATCAACACATGAGTCCACAAGAATCCCAAAGAGGACTGCAAAACCCTGGTCTTCCTTAGCCAAAAATTGCAGAGATACAGTGAAATAATACAATGATAGCTTCTCCCTCAAGAGTCCAACCTTCCAACCCCTGAAAATGACTAAGAAAATACATAATATATGCAAGCTAACACCTTTCCTTGCCTCTAGGGGTCGAGCTCATCCTTCTAGGAGCTGTTTCAACCAATTCTAAACTGAGCACTAAAATCTAAGCAGTCAAAACAACTTGCCTCTATAAACTAGGAAACCAATTCATTCATTTAATTTTCACCCTTTTCATGAATGAATCTTCTAGAAGAGGTACATAAGAGTAAAAGTATCATAAAAGTACAATAATTACATCAAAGAGAATCATAATTCACCCCAAAAAGTCAAACTGAGTCAAACTGCGCTTTTCTGAGCTGTACAGTGCATTTTGGAAAAATCTGCTTGACGGGTCGCGCACCCTTGCCTGACGGGTCGCGCGCCTTTGGGACCACTTTTGGGGCACTTCCCGGTGTCAGAATCAGGTGAAGGATAGCTCGTTGGAAAGGTCTTTGAGTCTACTTTCCAACCCAGTTGAAATTTTTAAATTTGGAGTTCATTTTCCCTGTCAAAAATCAAATCTCCCAAGACTGCTTTCTGCAACTCAAAAATGTGGCAAAAAGTCATTTTTTGCTAGTTTTTTGACTTTCTGGAGGCCCAAAACTTCATAAAATCTCAAGTCCATTGACGAGCATATGTAACTTCTCATTAAAAATCTAGAAATGTTGAGTTTTTGCAAAATGGAGTTGCCAAGATGAAGGGTCGCGCGGGGGGTGAGACCCGTTAATGGAGAAAACCTGTAAATGGCACAAAAAATTCACAAATGACAACATTTTCTCCAAATTTCTTGAAATTTGGGCTAGGAGTCCCCAATAAAGTACCATGCTCAGTCAAAGAGGCTTTGGCCAAAATTTGGAGTGGATCGGGCCTTTTCCGTCGTTTTAGTGCCTTGGCCAACCTCCTTGGATCCAGCGATTGTAATTTTGACATTTCTCTAAAACCATGACACATGTGCAAAAAGTGAAGGAGGTTTTTCTTCTTTGGCATGTTATGGACAAAAACCTCTCTCAGTTTCCCAAAATTCATCTTTTATTGCTCTGGAACATCATTTTAGTGCGGCTTGTCCCGATGTGTGAAACAAGGAATTTTGTCGAAATGGAGCGAAATGAAGGGGATAGGGGGCTTCTAAAGTCTTGGGGAAATTTTTGGGAGTGGGAGGGATGTTAGGAAGCAGAGGAAAGTGAAATCTCAGAGATTGAGCGAGGGGAAGGGGTCCAAAAGGGCAAAACACAGGCCCAACCTAGAAAATTGTCAGGTTGTAGCTAGAAACTAGGGTTTGTGCACAAATGAGGAATTTGGCGGATCTAAGGGATGGGAAGTGTTTGATAAGGTACTTTAAGGATAGCGGAAGGTGTATGAACATCAGGATACAAGTTTTGCCAATGACTTGACCGTCCAAGAGAAATTGGCTTTCAAAACCCTAGGAGAGGGAAATGACCTTGCCAAGGCACAACTGAAGCATGAACAAGGTGTACAATGACTCATTAGACACTGAGATGATAATGACAACCCTATGAATGATGATAGACTCAGCTGAATAATGACATGGACCGACATTTTGACAACTTTAGAAGGAGTTAAAGCAAACCCTAGACCTAATGCCTAGTGACCAAATTTTGCTTGAAAACTCTTTGAAATGACAAAATTTGACCTTGACACTCTGAGATCACTTTGTAAGAGCATATTTGATCACTGGAGGAAGGCTGGAAAGACTGACACTAACAGAAGGGAAAGCTATTGATAGCTCAGTCCAAGAAGGACAAGAAGGAGGAAGGGTTGGAGGCATTCTTCTGTCCCAAAGGGCCTCAAGGAAATCCTTGAAGCACAAGAGGTTTGTTGCAAAAGGTTTTTGAATAAGCTCTTTATTAATCTTGTTTGAAGTTCTTTTGTTCATTGGCATAATGACTACTTCTACAAGTGAGTCCTCAAATTCTTCTTTCTTCACAAAAGTCTTTGATGAAGACATGAAGCAAGACTTGGCCACCATGATGGATATGGTGAGAGAAATGTATGAGGATGGAAGGAAGAGTAGCATACTTAGAGAGCAGTTGAATTCCGTGGAGGAAAAGAAGCAGATGCTTTCTAACAAATTGCAAGAAATGGAGAGGCAACTTCATACTGCAAATATGAACCTGAAAAGGATGCATGAGTTGGAGTCACAATGCTTTGTTGCCAAAGAAGCCTTAGTCAAGTATCAGCTTGAAGAAGAGGTAAACCATTCCAGTTTGTCTTCAAATTATTCTAAGAATCCTTATATTGGTTCTTTTGCAAATCATACTAGAGGCATAGGTTCCAAGCTAATGTCCAAGATGGGCTGTGAGGGAAAAGGCTTGGGTAAACATGCACAAGGTATTTTTGAGCCAATAATAATTGAGGAAAGGCCTAAGTATTTAGGTCTTGGCTATGGAGAAGCTTTTGGAGAAAGTTCCAAAGCTGCCATGAAGACCATTGAAACAACTCCAAGAAAGAGTTTCATTTTGGGTCTTCTACCCCAAGATTGTGAAGATTGTATTCTTAGGGAATGCAATGGTGTGAAGCATACCTTGCAGAAAGAAAGTGTATATCAGCATACACTTGAACCAGAGAGTTGCGGAAACTCTGATAGCCTTGAAGAGATTGATGGTATTCCAAAGAGAGCTACTTCTTCATTCAACTCACCTCCTCATGAAGGTAAAAGAGGTAGAAGAGAAAGGTATAAATCTAGTTCTTGTCATATTCCTTTTGATTATGTTCAGCATGATAAATTTCCACATAAGCATGGGAAAAGAATTGCATGTTCCTTTTGTGGTTTGGATAACCATAATGTTTCTAGATGTTGGAAGAGGATACCCACATGCAGGAAATTTTTGAAGGAAAGGAAGCTAGAAGCCAAAGGTCCATTGGACAAGGCAAATCATGTAGTCAAGAGGATGCACATGTGTTGCACTTACTGCCATAAGCAAGGGCATCTTGCTGAATGGTGTTGGACTCTGAATCCAGCAAAAGTAAGGGCATCTTGCTGAAAGGTGTTGGTCTCTGAATCCAACAATGTTTCCACAAAAGTTGAAGAAGGTGGAAAGAGAAGATGGCAGAAATGGAAATGAAGTTACCATGGATGATGTGTTTCAGGATGATTCACATGTTGATGTTGATGTGCAAACAAAGGAAAGACCTTTGAAATGGATTGGTAAGAAATGGTTAGAGTTCTTATCCAATTAAGGTTGCATGTCTATTGATGCATCTATTTGCATTTCTTTGTTGATGAGATGCAAGTTGCAGGTTTCTACCAAGAAGGTGAATGGAAAAGTTGAGTAGGAGGCTCACTTTGTTGCTGCAACATTCTATTTCATTTCAGCTTCGAAAGTACAATGTTTTTAAGCGAAAGTTGAAGGATGAAATGCATGCATGAGCATGATGTGCATGAACACAGGGATACTGATGATTTCCTTGTATTGGAACATGTATGTGTGATTAACTTGGAGGGTTGATTGCTTTGTTGTAAACATGCATGTAATGTTGACTTGGGAAAAGTTAACTTGGTCTCCAAGATGGAGATAATGATGAAGTGTTTCATCTTTTAAAAAGAGTCCTGATGGTCTTTTTTTTCTACATACTTGACTTGAAGGGTCATTAAAGGCATGTTTTGTGGGCTTGTTATCTAGTCCATCATTTGTATGCAGATGTAAGACATGGAGGTATTCGCAAGGTGTGAAAATCTGTTTCTTTTGTTGAAGCAGGAGTTTATGCCATCCAGTTGTTGTCTGTATTTCTGTTGTTGTTAACGGTGGTTGTTGACAGCTTTTCAAACAGGTACAAATGAAAATTTTGTGAAGCAAATGTACTTCACATTTGTTTGAGCCACATTGGATCAATGATCAAGGCAAAAAAGTTCAAACTACCTTCTGTGACCATCTCAGCATGAGTTCTGCATGAGGTCAAGAAGGAAGGTAGTTCTTCCTATGAGGACCAGCACATCTAAGAAGGAAAGTGGTCAAAGGCTTTGGTTCAAAGGCACTATGTAAGGCAAGTGTGTGGAAGCTGAAAGAAGAGGGTGTTGTTACTCTCATATACTGTTTGGATCAGTATATCAGTTTTTTGGGGACCAAAAGTTCTTTTAGTGGAAAGGCGTGATCCAAAATGGATTTTTGATAGACTTCTAAGTCTAAGTGTTCCTCGCAGAGGAAAATGAAAGTCCAAGGATGCTCCTAGAAATAGTCCCATTGTGTAGATCTTTTCATTCTGAATCTACTGAAATTTGAATGGGCTAAAATGGGCCTCGGATGCAAAAGTTATCGCAGGAATAAGTTTGCCTTTGTCCTTTGAAAAGGAGGCAAATTCTTCTAAAAATGGGCTTAAGGCCTTAATAAAGGGAAACCGCATCAGAAGGGTTGAGTGGAAGACTTAAAGCAGAGGTGGAAGGAACCTCTGACTACGACCTCTGACTTATCGCACCAGAGGTAGGCTTTCGCTCGATGCCGAGACCCCGGGCTATGCAATATGCGATTGCCGATTATCGGCATCGACGGATAGGTGTCGGCTTATGGCATATGAAAAGATTCGAGTCGTAGCGATAGCGATATGGACCATTTGATTGGGGAGCAGATCAATAGTCTAGATTTAATTGGCGATCAACGAACCCCGATGTTAGGGCCAATGCAATTGCGATAGCGATATGTCAATAATCGTCAAACCTGATGGGAATTATATGCTCGATTGCATAATATTTGAAATCTGGAAATCCAGATTTTTAATGTATTTCCAGTGTAAATGGGGTTTTGGCCATTATGCCATGCGATAGCGATTTGCGATAGAATGGCGGACCCGAAAGGTTTACAAATGCAGCCCTATATATTTTGAGTTTCGTGATAAGTGGGATTTCAGGCGGGCCTCAGGTGGTAAGTGGTATTGGGCAGGCTTCGCTCGAACCCATACACTGGCCGACACGTGGCATGGTGCAGGAGAGAGAAAACTGCCTTTTCGGGTGGGTAATCTCCATGCACTTAAGCCACCCAAAACGAACTATCAATTGTTGGATCGGAGATCGCGCAAATCAATGGTGGGCTTGCAATAGCCATAAAAGGCGGACCTGAAAGGTTTTATAGGGGCGATTTCATAATGTTTGAAGTCCAGAATTCACGCCCAATAGTGTAATTTTCGGAAAATCTCTGTGTATTGGAATTTTTGTCCATTTTCGGGTTTTTGCCTGGAAAAAGGCCCCGATCCCTTTGTAACAGCTCCTGATCGTTGTGCCACGCTGCAAGCAGGCATTTTGCAGACAATGATGTGTTTGGGAATGCGCAGAGCCACAGAGTCACAGAGCCAGATGGCTAGTCGAGCAGACAACGAGCAAAGAAGTTGCAGAACCACAGAGGGATGATTACACACAGAGAAACGGCTGGGGAAGCCGCAAAGTCGAAAAAATGCCTCAATAGAGCCAGAGAGCCAAATTGACGAAGAACCAGTGAAAAGCTAATGGGTAGAGTAGCTGAGAGAGTCTTGGAGTCACTTGGAGGTTAAGTGGAAAAACCAGAGAGCTAAAAGTTGCCGAGACAATCACTTGGAGGTCAAGCACATTACTGAAAGCTCACAAAGCCAGAGCTAAAGAGCCAAGAGCCAGAGCTAGAGCCGAGAGCTAGAGCCAGAGCCAAAGCCAGAGCCAAGAGCCAGAGCCAAGAACCAGGAAGCCGAGAGCTTCAAGGCCAGGGATGATATGGTGTTCTAAGCCCATTGTGTTATGTGTAAACTAGTGGATTTGAGTGTGGAGCTTGTAAAGGAATTGCTGCCATAATCCCAAAAAGCCTAGTTGAGTTGACTAGAGCTCAAGAAGACGTAGCCCAAGAGTTTTGGGTGAACTCCATATTAAACTTGTTGTTTTATGTGTTTGTTATTTGCTGTAATATTTTACTGTTATATGTATGTTATATCAGCATAAACAACAGAATTTTAAAGCACATAAACAGTAAAAAATAAACACCACCATACACCTTATTTTCAAGCACATTATTAATTATGCAATTGGTTAATCATTTGGGTCTTGGGAATATTTAAGCTTTGGAAGTAGGAGAGGTTCTTGTAAGCTTGACAAGAAGCCTTTAGTGCCCCATTTTCATATCAGGTAAAATTTGAATGACAGGTATTAAGACTACCTGAATGGATTATTCGATGATAAGCATCCAACCAGCGCTGTAGTGTGGTCCATATTAGGGTGTTGACCCTAGTTGTGAGGAAGGGTGGAGGTATTTCCCACTGTGTAACCTCCAAACCTAGAATCGTGGGAGGGAAGTGGTGGACACGCTCCCCTAGACGTGTGATGATGATTGCCAGTTGCCTGTTGGGCAAGTTAGGTCGATATAGTCAATGCTTCCGCCATATTGGTTTTATCAATGGTTAGATTGGTATAGCCAATGCCACCGTATATAGCAGCAGAGGATGGATAGGGTGGGAACGGAAGTAGGTCAGGAAGGATAGGAGGATATAGATCAGTTGGAGACTCTTGATGGGACGTGATTTCATTGTCTAACTTATCAAATTTTACTACTATAACTAACTCTCTATTTTGTTATTCCTTATTGCCAAACTGCTTCGAACTCCTTGTATCTTTTACACTCTAACTTCGGGACGAAGTTTTCTGAAGGAGGAGTGTATGTAATGCCCTACTTAATCTTATCATGCAAATTTTACTAGTGTTTAAATTACCTTAAAATATTGACTTATAATTATCAAGAAATATTGGTACATACCTACATTGGTGAAACTGTAAATTTATTACTAATATAAATTTTGTTATTATTCAATTCCAAACTTACCTCCTCAAATTTAAATTTTGATAGTATATGGACTCCTCTCTAATTAATTACCAAATTATATATTTATATCTCATCTCCAAAATGTCCTCTCAAATTTACTTAGGAGAATACATGGCTCTCTCCAATTAATTACCAAATTATATATTCATATCTCATCCCCAAAATGTCCTCTCAAATTTACTTGGGAGAAGACATGGTCCTCTCTAATTAATTACCAAATTATATATTCATATCTCATCGCCAAAATGTCCTCTCAATTTTACTTGGGAGAAGATAAAGTCAAATGTAAGGATGAGGGGGTAGTTATGACATTAATGATAGGTGGTTGGGGTGGAGAAGAGAAGGGGGCATAAAAGCGGAAGGATGATGGGAGGAGAGGGGGATCCTTGGTCTTGGTTTTGGTTTTGGTTGTGGTTTTGTTTGTGGTTTTGGAGGATTTTTTTAGAGGAAGGTGGAGAAAGGAGAAGGGAGAGAAGGAGAGCATTTGTTTACCCTGGACACACTACATCTGGTTAGACTTAGGCTCGGAGGGCTAGGGAACCTGTGGAGGTTTCCTAGGCTAGGAAATACTTCTTAATTGGCTGGGAGATAAATCCAGTCGTTAGTCAAAAGGAGCATCCCAGTAGGATCAGGAGCTCAAGGGAATCTCAACTAGGCTATTGGAACAGGTATTCCTCTATTTATAGATTACTCATGTAAGTGATTGAAATGAAATGCTTACTTATTTAATTGTGGAAAATAAATTTTAATGGTAAATTATCATCGATTAAATGTTTAGTTAGAAATAAGTTATTTCCCGTTTTATTGTATTTAAATTAAATAAATTTAGTTTTGTTAAAGGACCCTGGGATGGAGCCTCACAAAATTTAGCATGTAAATAGTAAAGCGGCACTTATCTCCAAGTGGGACACTTAAGATGTACCTTTACGACACAAGTGTCGACTACATCGAAAGCACGTTATGCCATAAGAATGTGTCCAACACATTCTAATGATAAATATCCTCAACTAGTGCAAGAGAATGTGTTGGAGCTACCTCTAGAAGGTGCACCATAGTGCTCTAAAATATGTGAGAACAAACGAAAGCGATACATGCAAGGATGAAAGGTTTATGAAAACACAAAGAAAACACAAGTGACACATGCAAGAACAAAAGCAAGCAAAAGCAGTGCTTGGGAAATATAAAGCAAGCAAAAATGATGCATGTAAGAGAAAAAGAAAGAAAAAGTGAGACTTGCAAGAACAAAAGCGACAGTTGAGAAACTCACCAAGAAGATGAGGCATTTGTAACCACAAGTGAGAGGATCATCCTTATATTCCAACAATGCACATATCTCAAAAGCAAAAGATGAATATAAAGATTATCTCTAGATTGGACTCTTCATATAGGGAGAACAAATATGCAATTAGGGTTAATATTGGTGAGTGTGTTTACTGCATGTCAGGAAACTGGGAGCCATGAGTAAATTGACTGACTTAAAGTACATTTTCACTATCAAAAACGAGTGTGCAATCACTATCTGCAAAGTATGTCCTTACATTGTCACTTAGAACTGTGCAATCACTATCACAGGGAATTGTGCAATAAATTTTTCACAAGGAATGCGCAATGGGGAAGTATGCAATCATTGTCTCTAAGAATTGTGTAGTCACTGGCACCGAGGATTGCACAATTATTGTGGCTAAGAGTTGTGCAGTCACTATCACTAGGCACTGTGTAGTCACTGGCACCAAGAGTTGCGCAATCACTACTGAGGGAGAGTGCGCTTCAATGACATTGTGAAGTATGCTTAGCCTATCTTGGGATGTGTCCTTGTGAAGACATCACGAGATGGGCATGTGAAATCAAGTAGTTCGACACTTAGAATTCTTAAAGATTTAATTGAACACTTGATAAACATGAACAAACATAGCCTTAATGGCTTGAAATGAAAGATGGCATGACCATAAAAAGGCTCCAAATTTTGGATGTATGTAGAATTTTGGAGGGTATTTGTCGCAACGACAACAATAGCTTTGTTTGAAAATCATCCACACTAGCCTCAAATAAGAGGTTTATGTAATATTGCAAAGCATTTCTAATGAGTACAATAATAGGTTTCTCAACTCATGAGTCCCATTCATCTTAGTTGTATAGTATTCTAACACAACATGCCTTGTCATGGGCATTTTGCTAACATATTGGACATCAATTCATGGGGATCATGTTTTATAACATCTAATTTAGGATTCAAATTATCTTCAACATTTTTGTAAGCACTTTAACTTCGCCAAGATTTGAATTTGTCCCTATTGGATTTTGAAACCACAAGTCACATAAAGTTAGGTTTAAACTAGTAAAAGAGAGTAAATGGTATCAATAATCAGTACCTCAAGGAATTTTCTTATTAATCTTATGAGATATTAGGAATTTAAATTATTGCAATTACAGTTATATATTTTTACTCACAGTAGGAAAACCTATCATAACTTGGTTGTCGAACTAGCAGTGAGGAAATGATCACTGGTTGTTATCCATGAATGTGTTCTAATTGATCACCATTATTCAAGGAAAACCATGCCACCTGGAATTACCAAATGGTGGTTCGTAAGGGCACAGGATTTCACCCCTATCAAATGCCTTTGATCTTGGACCATTAACCTTTCCTTACGTCTGAGGAACACGAGTTCATAGTCAAGTAGAAGCAGTTTTAGGGCATACTCCAAGCCCAAATTAGAGCTATATATAATTTTGTGAAGAGACTTTTTATTTTATCTCTCCCCAATGAATTAAAATGAAAATAAATTGCTTATGTAATCATAAAAAAATTTAATCATTTATCTCTTCATATTTCAATATATTTGAATTTAGTTTATTTACGCTTTGATACGTCTACCATTAAAATGAACTATGGTAGTTTTTAAGTCATCCCCCCTGTAAGTTGTCGAGGAGTCTAGATTGAAAGGAGATGTTTATAGACCATTTAATTCAACATTTATTGCACTCATTCCTAAGAAGAATGAGCCAGAAAGCTTTGAAGATTTTAGACCAATTTCTTTGTGCAATTGTATTTATAAGATTATTTCAAAGGTTATTGCCCTCAGATTAGCTCCAATTCTGTCAAGGAACATATCTATGGAACAATTTGGGTTCCTGGATGGCAGACAAATCCATGAAGCTATAGGGGTTGCTCAGGAGGCAATCCATAGTGTCAAATTAAAGAAAAAGAAAGGAGTTGTTCTCAAAATTGACCTCTCCAAAGCATTTGATAGGATAAACTGGCTCTACCTTCGAATGCTTCTTACTCATGTGGGATTCAACTACCCATTTGTTAGTTGGATCATGGGATGCATAACAAATGTCAGCTTTGCAGTTCTGGTCAATGGAGCTGCCTCTTCCTTTTTCTCTAGCCAGAGGGGCCTCAGACAAGGGTGTCCTTTATCACCACTTCTGTTTCTCCTTGTGGCCGAAGGACTAAGCAGGCTGATTCATAAAGCCAGAAGTGAGGACAAGGTAAAAGGTATAGAGGTAGCTATAAATCTCTTCATCACCCATCTTCTTTTCGTTGATGATATATTGATCTTTACAAATGGAAAATACAGCGAATTAAAGGAGATAAAATGTATCTTTGATCTCTTTCTAAAAGCTACTGGAATGCAGATAAATTCTGTGAAATCACAAGTTTGTTTGGCAGATGTGGACAGAAGGGAAAGGTGTCTCATAGCTGATCTCTTTCCTTATCCTAGCCAATCTTTGGATGTTCCTTTCAAATATTTGGGGTTTTGGCTAAAACCTGCAGCATACAGAAAAGCAGATTGGAACTGGATTATAGCAAAAATTGAAGCTAGAATATCACACTGGAGCTATAGATGGCTTTCCAGAGCTGGTAGGCTAACTCTCATCAAATCGGTCTTGCTAGCCATCCCGGTTTACTGGGCTGCACTAACTTGGATTCCTAAAGGTGTAATGGAAAAAATCAGAAGAATTTGTTGCAGATTTCTTTGGGCAGGTTCTAAGGAGTTCTCAGGTTTACCGTGGGTGGCTTGGGACAAAGTGGCCAGATCAAAAGAGTGGGGAGGTTGGGGGATCAAAAGACTTCCTGAGTTCAGCACTTCGTTAGCAGCAAAGTCTGGCTGGAGGCTTATAACCATAGAAAATCTATGGACAAGGGTGATTAAAAGGAAGTATATCGATCCAACGCCCTTGGAAGATTGGATCCGGAGTCAGAACAAGAAGGCAAAAAACTCTTCTGTAATTTGGAAGGCCACAGTGGATGCTTTCTCAGTGATTGAGCAAGGTTTAGCTTGGAAAGTGGGAGACGGCAGACAAATCAGGATCGGCAGAGACCCATGGATCGGGTGCAATGAAGCTTTCGCCTTATCGCCAGGGCTCCTTCGACATCTTGAGTCCATAGATATCACCTCCTTAAATCAGGTGGCAAGAGTTGGGCAGTCCTCCATTTGGGGCCAGGTTTGGAAGGATGATGAAGAATTAGGGCTAAATCTTAGATGGAAGAATGAATGGACAGGTTTCATAAAAGAATTAAAACGTTCCAATGTTAGGATAAGGGAGGAACCTGATAGGTTAATGTGGGCTCACAGCAAATCGGGGGGATATACACCAAAGGAGGGATACTCTTATCTTTTGGGAAAGAAAGGATGGGAAGCTCCGGACTGGTGGTCCAAAGCTTTATGGAAACTCAAAAGCCCCGCAAAATCTAAGCTCTTCCTTTGGTGTATTCTAAAAAAGAAGGCTCCAACATGGGAAATCCTTCAATCCAGGTTTCTAGTTGGCCCAGGGCGTTGCCCCCTGTGTAAGTCTAATGAGGAAACTTTAAATCATCTTTTTACCACCTGTCCTTTCTCTCGGAAGATTTGGGAGGAGGTCACTGGGTTTCTCAAGGTCTTTGCACATTGGGGAAACGAGCCGCTGGCCGAATCCTGGAGGAAATGGTGGCATACATACTCAGATGGGAATATGAGGAACCTGCCGATTATCTTCTGCTGGGGTGTGTGGCTCGCGAGAAATAAGAGTCTGTTTCAAGACCAAATTACACCGCCCTCTGTCATTGCCTCTAATATAGCAGCCATCTATCATGCTCTGCCTCCCCCTGAAGCAAAGAAAACCAGAACGATTCAAAACAATCTCATAATACAGGAGGATATCCCATGTGGCTTCTTTGACGGAGCCTCTCAAAATAATCGGGCCGGCGCAGGCATGAGCATGCACATCAATTCAGAACACATTCTAAAAGCCTCAGTTGGGCTGGGCCCAGGAACAAACAATTTTGCAGAACTCTCCTCTTTGCGCTTACTTCTTTGCTGGCTTCAACACAAAAACATCAACTCAATACAGTTATTTGGGGACTCTCTAAATGTTATAAATTGGATCAATGGTTTAGCTGCTTGCCAAAATCAAATTTTAATGACAATTGTTGAAGAGATTTTATACCTGAAGACTCTCTTTAACAGGTTTTCATTATGTCATATCTACAGGGAAAGGAACGAAGAAGCCGATCAGTTATCTAAGGCAGGTTTACTACAGGATCCGGACAGCTGGGCGATAGAGGAGATTTACCAGGGGCAGTCAGTCAGATCAGACCTGCCTCCTTATGATCAGTAGCATATACAACAGTTTTTTGATTCGCCCCTTTTTTGTCGGCTCTTTATCAGTTTTCTCATTTTACTGTTTATATTTTTTGTATATATGTCTCCTCAGCAGCTCCCGTTTTTTCGGCTGTTCGTTCACGGTTTTCAGACTTCCAAAATTTTGTCTCTCACACAGTGCAGGTGGACACTTTTTTCTGACTGTAATGGAGTTGTTTTCCAATATGGAGACTCCAGTTAACTTTTGATCTTTTGTTTTAAATGGTTTTACATCCTCCTCTTGGGAGGAAGACTCTCTCAGGCTTCAACAGTAAAAAAGCTCCCCGCGGGTTGAGCTGTGACTGCTTCTTTAAGCCCTGCGCGGCTTAAGAACTACTGGATCAAAACTTTTATTATACTAATAAAATGTTGCTTTTTTCCCCGAAAAAAAAAAAAGTCATCCCCCCTGTGAGATACCAAGACATTCGTGTTGAAAACACTGCCACTAAAATATGAATCAATTTTTTTATTTTTTTTCTCACAAGTTGTATAGTTTTTTGGCAAGGAGTACTTATGTATCTACAAGGATTCATTTAAAAAATTAATGGTAATTCTTTTTGTTTTGTTTCTATTGTGTTAATTGATATGTATCAAATAGATTTAGAGTTTTCCTTCACTGACCCCACTAGGTGAGTGTAAAAATTGTAAATGGTGTCTGTCTTCATAATAATGTAACTTCATCATTAATATATTTATTAGTCAATATTATTATTTTATTTTTGTCAAAGTATGTTCTTCATCTTCATAGAGTCAAAAGTGACAAAAGGAATTTATTATGAGTCAAAAAGAAAAATGTATTTGAGTCAAGTCCCATTTGGACTTTTGTAAGAAAATAAAAAGAATTTTTATTTTGAGTCAGAGTCAAATAAAGACCAAGTTGGCCCTCCTTGGACAAGTCGGCCCTGTAGTAGTTATTCAACCCTCCTGGACAAATATATATAAGAGTGAATTAGACCTCTTGGATCTATTCACTCAACCATCACATCATACATCAATTTCTATACCTAATCACGAAGAAAAAGAACCGAAGTCAAAGGAGAGAGAAGAAAGTCAAAACAAATGAAATTCAGGTTTTCTATCTTGTTTCTGCTCACACATGCGAAGATGTTGTGGCAACTTTGTGATAGTTAGAGAGCCGAAATTTGGCCTTTACTATAGGGCCAAATTTTTTTTGCTATGACTAGATTTCAAATGGTTTGACCAACATTGACTTTTGTTGACTTTGACTTGATTGGAGGAGACTTGGATCTTTGTGGCAACTTTTGGTCTTGGTATTAGGTCTTGGATGTCTCATCTTGATATAATTCTATAAGAGAAGGATTATTAGGTTTTCCCCCTTCTGGGGCTTTCCCCCTTCTTGGAGCCTAAATCTTGGTGTTTCTTGTTCTCTTGTGATCTTTATATTTTGTACATTTGTATAATTGCTTGATGAAGAAGATAATATAAGTAATAAGAAGCCAACTAACATTCACAAGTAATTATCAAGTTAAGAGAAATCAAGCATTATCTTCTAGCACTTAGTTTTCTAACATGGTTTCAAAGCTAAGGTGAAAGGAAGGCAGCGTAAAAATCTCGTGTCTGCATATTTGAAGACACTATTGCAACATGTATCTCTCTCTATCAAAGAGAAAGGAAGAAGGCTTGGATATCACTTTGTTGAAGACATCCTCATAGCATCCATCACTCTTATGAAGACAACATTGAAGACTCTTGGAAATAACATTATAAAACAACTCGTGTTCACTCATTTTTAAAGACATTCTTATAGCAGCTTCTTCTTTTACAAGTACTCTACTATACTTCAAGTCTAATCCTCCTAGCCAAATGACATCCTTGTAAGGCAACAAACTTGATGGAGCTTCCAATTTCAAGGCTTGGAAAAAGAGAATTGATCTAGTTCACAAAGGAAATGAAGTCATGCAATTTGTTGAAGGCAATGTTCTAGAAACAGACAAGAATAATGCTCAAGAAGTCGCAAAGTACAAGGGAGAAATTAGAGCTCGAATTATCTTTGAGTCTATCAAATATCATCTCGTCTCTTTTGTTTCATATTTGTCTACATCTAAAGAAGTCTATGATAAATTGGTCAAATTATATTTTGTCAATACTAACGGTCAAAAGATATCTCTAAGGAATCAACTTTATGGAGCAAGAATGTCAAAAGAAGATGTGGCTTCATACTTTATGAGAATATCAAAAATAAAAGATCAACTTCTAAGACTTCGAGAAACCATATCATATTATGAATTAATCACTTTTGTAATCAATACTCTACCTCCAGCTTGGCATGGTTTTGCAAGTGGAATCTATGCAAGAAAAGTTACTCCAAATTTTGAAGAACTTTGGGCTCTATGTGTTCTAGAAGAAACAAGGTTGATGACTAAAGATGATACCAAAACTCTCAAGCCTTTGTTGCTAGATCAAAGAAGAAGTTTGGAAAGTTTGGAAGATTTGGATCTCATCACAAGTACACCAACAACAATTCTCACGGAAACTGAGACATGTCTAAAGTTCAATGCTTTGGTTGTAATGAATATGGACATTACAAGAGGGATTGTCTCAAGAACTCTAAGAACAATAAGAGCAACAAAAGGAAAAAAAGAAATGAAGCACATATATCAAAAGATGGACGTGAAAATAAACCCAAGATCAAAGACAACAATGACCTCTACTATTAACAATTATGAAGAATATGGCAAGTACCAAGTTTGCAAACATATTTTCATTTATTAGGAGTTACAATTATATTTTAAAGATAGAATATTTTTGGGATTTGTAATTTGCGAAGTCATGGATATTAAGTTTAAGAAGAAGCATATAGTATTAGAAGAAATAGAGTCTACATAGAATTCTAGAAGAAGCATTCAGCCGCATTTAAGATGTTCATATCTCCGAAAGTTCATCATGAATATTTAGAGGCAGCCATCATCTCTTTTAGCAGCATGGACTACAGGTTGACAATATGAACATAAAAATAGTCATAAATCAGTATGTAGCATTTTGATTTCAGTGAAGAAAAAGTTGGTCTCATATATCATAAATCAGTCAAGTAATACTACTACTAGTACAAAGCAATTTGGAACTATATTAGATTTCGATAGATGGAAGAACTAGAAGGACGAAGCAAAAGTATTCTACAGGAAGATCAAACAATTAACAAAGTATACATTGAAAACAGTGATTTACATGGCAACTCGGAAGCAAGCTTTAAACGGAGGCTTTTATCTGCTAAAGGAAGAAATTCACTCTTATTATAAAGTTGTCTCATAAAAGACCTCGTAATTAGAATCAAAAGAGACTCATGGATTAAAGCCATTATCTTCAAGGAAAGACATAATATATGGTGGACATATTATTTTCAGATAGTTGGGCTGAAAAATCAAAAAAGGCTTATTATCAAGATTCTTCTAGAAGGTTGGTTGATAGTTTACAAATATATTTTAACATCACTTAAGAATGTTGATCTAGCAGCGGATTGATTCGAACACATCATTTGGATTGGAAAAACTAATACTATTGGTGATCGTTTCTACTTAGAATTTGATGTAATCTTTTAAAAGAGTATGAAACAATATTCTATTACAATGCAAAGAAGTAATATTGACTTCAGAGGGAGCTGGAAGTAGAAGTTAACATGTAGGCTCTTACAACACGGGACTTGAATTGGTAGTACTGATAATAAGGAGAGATACTTCTGATGATTGAGATCTAGTATGGTTTCCTGGAAGAATATGTAGCAGAATTATGTACACTATAGAGGTAAAAGCTATAGCAGTTGGTACAATCAGTTGTGAGACAGTGTAGCTACATAAAATGTTTGATGGAATTTTTTATGCCACATTGGATACGATATTAAGCAAAGATGCATGAAGATTTTCAAAAAAAATAGGAAGGTTGAAGTACTTTATGATTTGAGAGTATAATGCAAATAGGAGTCGAGAAACTATAATAGATATCCATGGAAGAATAAGTATCCAATGCATTGATGATGTTCCTTTCCAAAAGAAAGGATGAGTATTTTTTAGACAAGCTTAAGCTTGTCGATATCTCCTCATTGGTTGAGAGGTAGTAAGGGTGGACACCTTATTCTCCATGTGTCACGTACTATGGCTAGGTGTAATAGCTGTAAGCCAAATGCATGAACACTGGTAGGGAGAATGGTGGATTGGATAAACATCTGGGACTGATATTCTTTGAAGATTTGTATTGTGACTAGGACTAACTGTCGTAAGTCAAGTACATTGATCTAAGATAAGAATAGTCATTAGGATCGGCACTTCCTCGTGTCAAACTATTATGACAATGGATTAGGAAATGACCATATGACGACATACCTTGGTGAACACTAGGGTGGGATATGTGCCTGTTATGAAACCAGCTCAAGAAAAGATAGAAAAGATAGATCAACGCCTTAGAATTCAGCCTCTTCGAGGGGGCAACCTCCTTTACATTACATAAATGAACAATTCTTGGATGATACAAATGAAAAAACCTCCTTTCTATATATAGGAGTCTAAGGAGTCACAATATAATCCAGCCGACCTAACAATAATAATATAAAGCCACAAAAATAACAATAGAGGGATTCTATGGGGCACAGAAATAACAATATGGGGGTAATAGGGGCACAACAATATAAATAAGGGCTATAACTACAATAGTAATGGGGTAATCACTAGTATTATAGGGACCCAACATGCCCCTCTCCTTCAAAAAAGTGTTGTCCTCAACGCTTGAGTAGTTCTGGATACTTCTGCATAAAATTCTCATCCTCCCATGTGGAATCTTCAGCGGATAAGTTCTTCCACTTGATAAGATACTCTGAAATTGATCGATTTCGTAGCTGTCGAGTTCTTGTTTCTGTGACTGCTTCTGGTTCCAATATAATTTTTCCTTCCTCGTCAAGTTCTGGCAATATTGTTTGAAATGGGAGCTTGTCACCTATAACCTTCTTTAAACATGAAACATGGAAAACTGGGTGCAATCGAGAAGCTGCAGGAAGCTCCAATTTGTATGCCATAGTACCAATCTTTTGCAACACCTTGTACGGACCATAATACTTTGGTGATAATTTATTATCCTTCTTAGCTTGCTTTAGGGACATTTGCTTATATGGTTGTAGCCGTAGGAATACCCAATCACCTACATCAAAACTTCTTTCACTGCGATGTTGATCTGCCTGTTGTTTCATTCTATTTTGTGCCAACACGAGGTTATCCTTTAAGAGTTGGAGGACTTGTTGTTGATGTTCGATGTGATGTTCCACTGCCTGAACCTTAGAATTTTCTCTTAAATATGATGTGATGGATGGTGGTTGATACCCATAAAGTGCCATAAATGGGGTCATTTTTGTTGTTGTATGGAAGGAAGTGTTATACCACCATTCAGCCAGAGGCAACCATTTGACCCATTGTGTCTGTTTATCAGATACAAAGCAACGAAGATATCCTTCCAAACATTTGTTTACTATCTCAGTTTGCCCATCAGATTGAGGATGATAAGATGAGCTATGAGCTAACTGAGTACCAAGACAAGAAAATAATTCTGTCCAAAAATTTCCAGTGAAAATGGGATCTCTGTCACTTACAATAATCTTTGGGTTTCCATGTAGCTTTTGAACTGTTTCCATAAATGCAGTAGAAACTGTACTGGCTTTAAATGGATGTGATAATGCACAAAAGTGTGCATACTTGGTAAGTCTGTCAACTACCACCATGATGACACTCTTTCCCTCAGACTTGGGTAAACCTGTGATAAAATCCATTGAAACCTCCTCCCAACGTTGGCTTGGAATGGATAAAGGTTGTAATAGACCCGGTGTCTTAATTGTTTCAACTTTATTTTGCTGGCAAACCAAACATTCCGCCACAAACTTTTGAATATCTGATTTAAGGCCATCCCAAAAAAATTCCTTCTTAACCCTGTGGTAAGTTTTTAAAAATCCTGAGTGCCCTCCTAAGGGAGAAGTGTGCAATTCCATAAGAATCTTTTGTTTTAGCTGGGAATTCTTACAGAGGTATAAGCGATCTTTGTACCATAACGAATCATTTTGCCAGCTAAATGTATCAGAAGTACTGGAATCTTGTTGTAGCTTTCGAATAAGTGCCCACACTTCTTCGTCATTCTTCCATTCCTCCCTTGCTTCGTTTATCCAATCTGGTTGGATAATAGAAATGGCACACAACAATGCTTCCACATCCTCATCCTTTCTTGAGAGTGCATCTGCCACCACATTTTGCTTCCCTTTTTTGTAGATGATTTCAAAGTCATAACCCAACATCTTTGTGACCCACTTTTGTTGCTCTTCAGAGGATAATCTTTGTTCTAAAAAGTATTTAAGGCTATCATGATCCGTTTTTACCTTGAAGTGTCTTCCCATTAGGTAGGGTCGCCATTTCTTAAGTGCATGGAGTATTGCCAACATTTCCTTCTCATAAATAGCTTTGCTTAAAAACTTTCCCTTGATTGGACGACTTTCAAAAGCAATGGGTCTTTCATCTTGCATTAGAACAGCACCAATTCCATTTCCTGAAGCATCACATTCCACAATAAAGGTTTTTGTGAAGTCCGGTGTAGCTAAGACCGGTGCTTGGCACATTGCCTCTTTAAGATGTTCAAAGGCCTTTGTTGCTTCCGGAGTCCATGAAAATGAATCTTTCTTCAATAATGTTGTTAGAGGTGCTGCTATTCTCCCATAATTCTTAACAAACTTGCGATAATACCCTGTCAACCCAAGAAATCCTCGCAGATGCTTTATGGATGTGGGGATTTTCCATTCCTTAATGGCTTTAATTTTGCTAGGGTCTACCTTAACTCCTTCATGAGATACAATATGACCCAAATATTCCACCTCCTGGACTCCAAAGAAACATTTGGATCTTTTTGCATATAATTGTTTCTCCTCCAATAGTTGTAGCACCCTGTCAACATGTTCAACATGATCCTTCCAAGACTTGCTGTAGATTAGTATATCATCAAAAAATACTAACACAAATTTTCTAAGGAATGGTTTGAAAATTGAATTCATCAAACCTTGAAATGTTGAAGGTGCATTGGTAAGGCCAAAAGGCATGACCAAAAATTCATAATGACCCTCATGAGTTCTAAATGCCGTTTTTGGAATGTCTTCAATCTTCATTCTGATTTGATGATATCCCGAACGAAGATCCAACTTGGTGAAGTAAATTGATCCATGCAATTCATCCAGTAATTCATCAATAACAGGAATGGGGAACTTATCTTTAATAGTGAGCTTGTTGAGCTCCCTATAATCCGGACACATGCGCCATGATCCATCCTTCTTGTGCACCAATACTACTGGAGCTGAGAAAGAACTTTGACTCGGTTGAATTATACCAGCCTCTAGCATTTCTGCAACCATACGTTCAATTTCACTTTTTTGGACATAGGGATATCTGTACGGCCTGATGTTTGGAGGAACACTTCCTGGAATCAGATGAATAGCATGATCATGATCACGCATAGGTGGGAGACCTTTGGGAGTCTCAAATACCTTGGAATGATTGTCCAGGACTTTTTGGAGATCTGGAGAAATAGATGATTCCAATGTGGAAACATCTAGCGAACATAATTGTGCAATTACACCTCTTTGCTCCTTTTTTAGAAGCTTTGTCATGCCATTAGAGCTGATTATCTTTCTGGTTTCCCTGCAATACCCCTTAATTCAACTTCCTTTCCTTCCGTAGAAAATTTGATGAAAAGTTCTTGAAAATTAAAAGCTATTGTACCCAAGGATTGTAGCCATTGGACTCCTAGTACAACATCAGCACCTCCCATTGGAATGGAAAGCATTGGGCTAGTCAATACATATTCTCCCATGGATAGCTTGATATTATGGCACTTTCCAGAGCAATTTATTGTTCCTCCATTTGCAATCATCACTTGACACTCTGGTGCTGGATATAGGAAGCAATTCAATTCTTTTGCTACCCTACAATGAATAAAATTGTGGGTGCTTCCTGAATCAATCAACACTATTACCTTTTTCTTCTTGATTTGTCCTTCTATCTTGATGGTTTGAGGAGTGGTAATTCCCGCCAATGCATTACAAGATATGGTCGGATTTATTTGTTCTTCATCTAGGCTTTGTTCCTGGAGTATATCTTCTTCTTTTGACCTTTCTTGCTCCTTTTCTTCTTCCTCTTCACAATCTATGTAGAATAATTTCTTCTCAGCACACTTATGACCTTTAGTGTATTTGCTATCACAACTGTAACAAAGCCCTTTTGCTCTTTTTTCTTCCAATTGTTGTGGTGTCAACCTTATAGGTTGTGGAAGACTAGGGGCAACAACACTTCCGTCTTTATAGTTGTGAGTGGTATGCTTCCTGGTTGCCATAATTTTGCTTTCCATTTTTCTTGCTAACCTGAATGCCTTCTCTAATGAATCAGGTTCCCAAAGGCGAACATCATGTTGGATATTATCCTTTAAAGACCCTATGAACACATCAATCCTATGCTCCTCTGGAATATCTTTTACCCTTATGTTCAATTTTTGGAACTCCTCAATGTGCTCCATTATTGAACCCTTTTGTTTGAGACTTATCAATTGGCTAAAAAAAGTGTTGCTTTTTGTATCTTCATAATGTGCTATCAATTCTTCCGTAAAAATTGCCCAAGTGATAAATTGTTTACGAGAGCAAAGCCATTGATACCATACAAACTGATTTGGTTCCAAATATACAGTTGCCATACGTACCTTTTGTGTGTTTTGCACATTATTGAGATCGAAGAATTGCTCCATCTGTAATATCCATGTGGCGGGATCCTTGCCATCAAACTTCCTCATATCGATTTTTGGAATATGGTGATTCTTCGATCCAACATTAGCGTCTATGGAATCATGATTAACATTTCTTTTGTTCTCATCATGAGTTTCCTTTACTACCTTTTCACCATTAGTGACCCTTTCTTGTAGCAACTTCTTCAATTCTTCCATGTCTGTCTTCAAATCTGCCATGTCTCTCTTCAAATCTGTCTTTGAATCATCCATCTTAGCTTCCATGCCCTTTATCTTAGATTCCACGCCATTTATCTTAGATTCCACGCCACTTATCTTAGCTTCTGTTAGCTTTTGTGAGCGTGACATTTGTTGCACTTGTTCTTGTAATTTTGATATATCATGTAGCATTTCTTCCTCTTCTTCATGAGTCATGCTAGAGCTTTCAGGTTCCTTACTAGGTGTTTGCATTTTCTTTCCTCGGGGCATCAGTTACCGATAATAATGCTTTACTATGCCCTTTGAATTCCGTTAAACCAAGCTTACACAAAAATTTAAAAAAAAAAACTACACACCTTTTTTCACTTTATAGAAGCCTGATATTGAATCTGATGTATCTCTGTAATTTTCGATCATCCAGTTCTGAAATTGCTACCTGTAGTAGCCTTCTGCGTCCTCTTTCCAATGCCACAAGTCTGAGCCAAATTGGATTCTCCAAGGAAGAGTTATGTGAAATCTCCCACAGTGACTTGCTTTTAGACTGGTTCAGTAGAGCGAACTTGTACGACGTGCCACGAGTCACTGTTTCAACCTTTGAATCTGAAACACACACACAAGAAACTACAGTCCGTCCTCTTTCTGTACCTTCTTACGAAATTTCAATCCGATCCCCAGAGAGAAAGTTATGACGATTTTCCCCAGGTCACCTGTTTTGAATGTAATTCAGGAGTCTGCAAAAAGACCAACTTCCTCAGATCATATCTCCGCAAATATCACGCAAAAAGCTCTGAAATTCGGACCCAAGGTTCAGCGCGATTTCTTCTCAAATGGGTTTTTTTTGCGACTTCTGAAACGTCACAGAAAAAAATTTATAGCGAAAATGCCACGATGACCTGTTTGGAGCAGCGAAACCCTAGAATCCAAAGCTCTGATACCAAATGTTATGAAACCAGCTCAAGAAAAGATAGAAAAGATAGATCAACGCCTTAGAATTCAGCCTCTTCGAGGGGGCAACCTCCTTTACATTACATAAATGAACAATTCTTGGATGATACAAATGACAAAACCTTCTTTCTATATATAGGAGTCTAAGGAGTCACAATATAATCCAGCCGACCTAACAATAATAATATAAAGCCACAAAAATAACAATAGAGGGATTCTATGGGGCACAGAAATAACAATATGGGGGTAATAGGGGCACAACAATATAAATAAGGGGTATAACTACAATAGTAATGGGGTAATCACTAGTATTATAGGGACCCAACAGTGCCTCAAATAGGTAGTGGTGTCCAAATTTATGCCTCCCAGCATTGTGCTCTGATCTACTGGAGAGATCGAGATTACTTGTCAAGGTCTTGGTAGTTTGACAATACTAGTTATAATGATGCTATCATCATTGATGCTTATCAATATGGATCATTTCTTATATGAATATTTCAACTTGATATTATCATGTTGTGTCATTATGAATACCTCTCTAGTTAAGGAGAGTTGAAATTTTAACTAGTGTTGGTCTTTATATTGTAACATAACTTCATCATTAATATATTTGTTCAACATTACTATTATTTTATTTTTGGTCAAAGCATGTTCTTGATGCTTAGAGAGTCAAAAGATAAAAAATAAATAAAAAATTGAGACAAAGAGTCAAACAAAGACCAAGTCAACCTTGTGCCAATTATTCGATCCTCCTGGACAACTATATATAAGAGTCAATTCAACCCCTCCTGGACAGCTATATATAAGAGTCAATTCAACCTCTTGGATCTATTCATTCAACCGTCACAACATACATCAATTTATGTGCCTAATAAAGAAGAAAAAACACCAAAGTCAAAGGAGAGAGGAGGAAGTCAAAAGAGAAAAAAATTGGGTTTTCTGGCTTGTTTCTACTCACATGTGCAAAGATTCTATGGCAACTCTATGATAATTATAAGACTGAAATTTGGCCTTCAAAACAAGTCCGAAAATTATGTTTTTTTGACCAGATTTCAAAGGGTTTGACCAGTGTTGAATTTTGTTGACTTTGACTTGATTTGAGGAGACTTGGAGGAAGGTTGACTTGGATATTTGTGGGAATTTTTCGTCTTGGGCTTGGGTCATGGATATCTCATTTTGATCTAATTCTATAAGAGAAGGATTATTGGGTTTCCCCCCTTGTGGGGTTTTGTCGTGGCTTGGAGCCTAAACCTTGTTGTTTCTTGTCCTCTTCTGATCTTTATATTTTGCACATTTGTATAATTGCTTGATGAAGAAGATAATATAAATAATAAAAAGCCAACTAACATTCACAAGTAATTATCAAGAGAAATCAAGCATTATCTTCTAGCACTTGGTTTCTCAATAGTAAGTTTATCCCTACACTTCTAAACCATCTTGCTCTTAGAAGAGCTTCTACTCACAACTATTAATGGAGCTTGTTTCTCATGCTAGTCATTTTTAAATTAGTAGGATCACATGCTCCAACTTCGCTTAAATGGAGATTAAAGGGTCCCTTCAACCATTATGTGCACTTACCAAGGACAAAGTCAATCATATGATTTACAAATACCAGTGGGAGAGGATAATACTAAACCCAATATTAAAAGCCTTTAATTTTTTTAGGGTTGACATGAATTTGAGGAAATAAGAAATGCAATTATTAGAGTGTGTTGCAACTATTAGGTGTTGGAAAACAAGGAATGGTATGAGAAGAATACCCACATTAGACATTTTTTCCTTCTCATTGTGGAGTCTCCTTTCTACACACAATGGTACTCGAGATAGAGAAAGATGTCATAAACCTGAGACTACAAAAAGGAGTATATACCATCCCTTGTTCCTATGGTAAGCACTACATCGGTGAAACTAAAAGACCATTTTAAGAATGGTTGAATGAGAACCATGTTGATTTTTGGTAGCATCTGATGTGCTCTAGCCATGAAAATTGGTGGAGAGGCTAAGGCACATAAGATCTCCAAGACCCAGGAATCGTTTGGGGAAATTCCACCCAGATGAAGAGATATTAAAATAACTAATATTTTTAATGGGGTTCCTAAGTCTAAACTTAGGAAAATGAAAATATTAATGTGTATTAATATAATATGGGTGAGAAAGTTCTAAATAATGAGGATCAAGCCAGATCTAATCTTAGCCGTTGATTAATGACCTAATCCCAGTCGTTGAATCGTCAACAAGAAAAGTATAAGGGGAGACTTGACGGTCAGTTGGAGGTACACTAAGTGATCAGTCAGTTCAATTTTTCTGGGGCATGGTTTGCTGAGAAAATCGAACAAATGATTTTAGTTGCAGTAAGAGAGGCAGAAGCAAAGATTTGGATCGGAAAGGAGTTTCGAGCCAAAGAGTATGTGGCAGAGAGGCAACAATAGCATCAGAGAGGCAGTGCAAAGCCCTACGCAACCCAGGAAGGGACTCTCGCAATGCTAACGCATGCCAGGAGGGTCTCTTGCAGTGGCAATGCAGAGTATTAGTCAGAAGTCCAAGATTTTGCTGGAGAAGCGAGGTTCTGAGTCAGGAGGGCTAAACAACAATCTTCCTCCAGCGAATTGATTCAGCAAGAGGAGGTGACACAATCTCCTAGAGGCAAGATGTTGGCCCAAGCAATGATTGTGTTGGGATTTCGCAGTGTTTTCCGAAGTCAAGGTACTCAGTGGATCAGTTGTGACTTGGAGAACGGGGTAAACTCCCGTATGTATTTGTTGCTGTCATGATTTCTCTGAAAGGTTAGCCGATGTGAGAGACAACCTGTTGTACTCAAATTTTGCTTGCTTAATAATACAAACCCTCTATATGTTGCACCGGTTTTCCCGCATTGGGTTTTTCCGAGGACGTGTTGTCCAAAAATAACGAAGTCCCTTCTGTGTTTGTCTCATTTATTGATTCAGTTTATGATTTGTATGTCAATGTAGTCTGCGGTAGTGTTTTTCATAACTCTTTATAAATTAAATAACTTGTTGAATGAAATAACAAGTAGGAAATGCTAAACCAATGATTGCAGTAAGATTTATGTTTGTAATGATTCAAACATTTTCACATGGTATCAGAGGATTGCAAATCATAGGATACTAAAGCCATCAGCTGGGAGATCCAACAAATCTACTGCAGAGAGGCAGTTTTCCTTAGTGACAGTGTTGTTCCAAAGCTAGAGACGCAGAAGGAGAGTGATGCACTACAAAAGAGGTGATGCAGAGGCTCACATAGTGCCTGCGTCAACATTCTAAGCCAGGTGAGGGTGACGCAGTAGCTGGGATGAGCCCACACAGTAACTACGTCAGCTATCTAGGTCAGCATAGAAGTAGAGGGGCAGATCAGGCTCACACAGAGCCACGTTATCTTTCTGAGCTAGGAAGAAGTGACGCAGTGGCTAGGAGGAGTTGATCTAGCTCACGCAGTGACTGCGTAGAGCTTGAGGAGCTCAGATTCTTCAATCGTTGGGGCAGAGGGAGAAGTGCAGATCAAATCTGAGGTGCTGGTGGGACATTGTTGTTGCTGGTGCAGAACAATGTCTGAGGAGACTGAACCAAGGTAAAGGGAGTCACTGCCTTAACAGATTTCTTGTTAAAGAAATCTAGATCCGGGTTGTTGAGCCACAACAAAGGAAGATTGGAGAAGGGGTGATTCGACATTATTTGGCGAGAGGATGTCCATGAAGCAAATCGGGACTCAAAGGGAGTCTAGAAAGAACTTGTTCCTTAGATGATTTGTAGCGCTAAAGAAATCCAAATCTGAAACTTGTTGGGGCAGCAGTGAAACAGGGAGAAGAGAACATGTTCTATACTTGTTTGAGCAGAGATGGCAGTTAATGGACTGAGGGATCAAGACAGATTAGATGGAGCATCCAACTTTGTCATCTGGGAGGCTAGGATCCTTGCAGTCTTGGACAAAAATCGCATCAAGGATTATGCCTTGAAAGTAGTTGTTGTTTCAATCGATGTTGATCCTCTCAAGAAATACGAGGAGGCTCAAGCAAAGGCGAAGTGCATGATCTTGGACAGGGTCAAGGATCATGTGGTCCCACATATTGCTGAAAAGGAAATAGCAAGGGAAATGTGGGAGGCCTTGACCACCTTGTATGAAGGAACTTCCGTCCAACAGAAGATGTTGCTAGAGAATCAACTAAGATAGTATCAGATGCAGAAGAGAGAAGAAATTGATCCCTCCCTTCTTAGGTTGCAAGGGATTCGAGACCAGCGAACTTCCATGGGGTCTACCCCAGATCCTGAGTTCATGGTCTAGATTGCCCTGAATGCAGTCGCTAAAGACTGGGAGACCTTTGTCTAGAGCATTTTGGGCAGGGTTTCTCTCCCCAGTTGGGAGGAGGTGTGGGCAACTCTTCGACAGGAGGAGATCAAGCGCTTAACCAAGGCGGGAAGTAGCGGTAAAGGAGTCAGAGCCAAGGAGGAGGAGGATGTAGCTCTCACATCATTGTGACAAGAAGGGCAGCAAAAGAGGAAGAAAAAAGATATAACCAAAATCAGATGCTTAAGGTGTGGGGAACCGGGACATTTCGCCACTCAGTGCCCTAGGAAGAAGGGCAAGGAAGAGAAGTCTGACTCGAAGGCTTCTCCAACTAAAGGTGACAAGGAGGACGATGATGAGGATTGTGCCATGAGTGCTCATGCACCTCTAGAGAAGAGGTGGGGCGATATCGAGTTGTAGTAGGGAGGACTAGATAGAGGGGCGAGATCCTTGAGGTGCCCAAAATCTTGGATCACATCCTGCTACGAGAGCCCTTAATGACAGTAGCGTGATGATAGGTATCAGGTGGAGCAAGGTGTGATGGAGCGACAAGGCAGTGCTAGAGTGTAGAAGTCTGTAGCAACGCAGTGGAGGTTGCAGCAATGCGAGAGGCACAAAGTTGTTTGCAGCAGCACAGTGGCAGCAGAGGGAGCACATGATAGCAGCAGAGGAAGCTTCAGCATCATGAGGCTTCTAGACTAAACAGGATATCAGTATTTGGGAGATGACAGATACTTACTTCTCAGTAACTGAGTTGTAGTGCAGCAGTTAGTAGTGGCAGTGCTATGGGCAGTGTAATGCAACATGTTGAGAGGGAATTGCAGTACAGATGTAGCAGTGGTAGTAGCAGAGTCATGGCCAGTAGTACAAGAAGCAGCAGTGCAGGGGATGTGAGGCAGTAGGCCAAGCATCAACAGAGATACTGGTGTAAAGGATCAGTGTGATGTTTCTATGGTGAAGCATTACTAGAGCACATTCCTTGCTAAGAGGGAGTGTTGATTTTTGGTAGCATCGGATGTGCTCTAGCCATGAAAATTGGTGGAGAGGCTAAGGCACATAAGATCTCCAAGACCCAGAAATCGTTTAGGGAAATTCCACCCATTGAAGAGATATTAAAAGAATTAATATTTTTGATGTGTATTAATATAATATGGGTGAGAAAGTTCTAAATAACGAGGATCAAGCCAGATCTAATCTTAACCATTGATTAAGCACTTAATTTCGGTCGTTGAATCATCAACAAGAAAAGTATAAGAGGAGGCTTGAGGGTCAATTGGAGGTACACCAAGTGATCAGTGAGTTCGATTTTTCTGGGGCGTGGTTTGCTAAGAAAATCGAACAAGTGATCTAAGCTGCAGTAAGAGGGGCAAAAGCAGAGATTTGGATTGGAAAGGAGTTTTGAGCCAAAGAGTACGTGGCAGAGAGGAAGCAATAGCATCAGAGAGGCCATGCAGAGGCCTACGCAACCTAGGAAGGGGCTCACGCAGCGCTGACACAAGCCAGGAGGGTCTCTTGTAGTGGCAGTGCAGAGTATTTGTCAAAAGTCCAAGATTTTGCCAAAGAAGCGAGGTTCTGGGCCGGGAGGGTTGAACAACACTCTTCCTCCAACAAATCGATCTAGTAGGAGGAGGTGACGCAATCTCCTAGAGGCAAGATGTTGGCCTAAGCAGTGATTGTGTTGGGATTTCGCATTGTTTGCCGAAGTCAAGCCACTTAGTGAATCAGTTGTGACTTGGAGAACGAGGTAAACCCTTGTATGTATTTCTTGTTGTCGTGATTTCTCTAAAAGGTTCGCTGGTGTGAGAGGTAACCTATTGTACTTATATTATGCTTGCTTAATAATACAAACCCTCTATCTATTGCACCGGTTTTCCCGCATTGCGTTTTTTCGGGGACGTGTTGTCCAAGAATAATGTGTCCCTTGTGTGTTTGTCTCATTTATTGTTTCAGTTTATGATCTGTATGTCGGTGTAGTCTGCAATAGTGTTTTTCATCACTATTTATAAATTAAATAACTTGTTGAATGAAATAACAAGTAGGAGATGCTAAACCAGTGACTGCAGTAGGATTTCTGTTCGTCAAGATTCGGAAATTTTCACACACCATGCCAACATCAAACATAATGATATTAAAAGATCAACTTTAGTCAAACTCTCTCAAGGCACAAATCACCACATATGCATCAAGGATACCAATATCATCACTAAACTAGATCATGGAGAAAAGGAAGGTAAGGGAGACCCTACAAATTGAGCTAAATTGAAATAATATGAATAGAGATGAAGGTTTGATGATTAGCCAAGCCCATAAGCCCAACATTCATAGTCATAAGGTTAATACTAATAATCCAAATAGTTAATCTAAAACGTTAGCTAGAAAGTTTGATCTTCATCAAAAATTGGATTATCATTTTTATCAAATGATAGTTTATTAAATTTAACTCCTAAGGACTTTGAGATTGAAATGTTGAGTTTCATGATCAAATTAACACATTTTCCTTTGTTATTTTTCTAATTCCTAACCATATAGAATGACTAACCTTAAGGCCAGACAGACCCAATAACAAACCCTCCATGTGCCATAAATACCCATGGTCAAAACCATTTGAGATTTGAACTTCATTCTTCATGCAATTAAAATTCACATGATCGTGGCTTAATAATCTTTGGCTCCACCAGCTTAGTATATTTATATCAGTCATACTCCATGAATAAGTGAAGAGAATAGTAACTTATATAATGTCACTTTATACTAAATACATTCTGCAATCACATTTTACATCAAAGGTTCATACAACGCCACCTTGTATCAATCACATGTACAACATTATTCTATATCACTCACCCATACTGGACCAATTTATATCAAACATTAAGACAACGTCATTTTATTATGAATAATCATTCAATACCATTCATGACTTTCATATTTTAATATTAGTAAAAAAAACTAGGCCAATGCAAGTTTACGATCATCAATCCAAAGTGGTAAGGGTCATGTTGATGCAATAAGAGTAATTCATGAGCTAGATTAAATTTGCAACGCAGTAGCCTTTTGTCAACACTTTTATTGCAATTCTTTTTCAATTATGATGTAAATTCCTTCCAAATGAGAGAAATGTAGCATTTTAGTATGTAGAAGTATGATAGTATAGTATGAAAATGTGAACAAAATTATGCCTAAATCATGTGAGAAAATCTCTTTATGGTAATCATAACTAAAAGGTTGCAATTAAGATGACTTGTGCATTAATTGAAGAGAAAATAGTTCACTAATGGAGAAAAATCTTGTGTCATTTCTTGTTTGTCTAAGAAAAACCTCGCAGGGAAATCCATAGGATGGTATAGGCCTAGTAAACAAAGCAAAGCAGTTTGTCTAAGAAAAACCTCGTGGGGAAATCCATAGGATGGTATATGCCTAGTAAACACAGCAAAGTAGACTAGTGCACCTTATACATGGAAATTCAAACTGGGCACTTGCCTAAATGGAACTAGCCAAATGCCCAACATCAATAGTACCCAGTTGAACCAATCCCTTAGGCTTCCAATAATTTATTTATACCAATCAATGTCTACAACTATGTAAGTAAGCAAGTAATTTATGTCATCCATTAATAATGTCATGAGTAGGAAGCCACCATAAATGACTAATATGCTTGTCACCATAAATGAACATGATTATTCTTCATTATCTCGCTTCTTTTTTTTCCTCGACAAAATCTCCAATAGTTTTTTTGGAAACAGGTTGTCGTTTAGATAATAGTATTTATGTCTTTATGTCAGTCTTCAAATGCAAGGTCATAACAAATCTCATCCTACAGAACATGACTTTTTATTTCTGAAGTATGAGCCAAAACGCTCAGGAGAATTCCATTATAAAAGTTTATATGCATGCACTTTACATGCTCATGCTTTTAATTTTGACCTAAAATTCATGTTGATTGCCGTTTTGGTTTTGTTTTACAAATATGAAATATAGTAGCAAATTAAGCAAAAAAAATCATCAAACAATAAACTTAATTTTAATTGTGCCATAACAACTGAAACCATGATAATCTTGTATGACCATGCCTTTTTATTATCATTAGCGTTGTTGTTTTAGATCTAGCGGAATCAGTAACTAGAAAAATTGCCGCTATTAACCCTAGGTTAACTGCTAATATCCTGCAAGCTAGCACTTATCACGAATCTCATGGCTCAAACTAGGGTCGAGACATCCCTTAATGGGACCACTTAGGGCCAAGACAAAATCTTTGATGGGGTCACCTACACATCCAGCCAAACCATAATAGCCCATGTCCTTGGCAGAGACTGAACCTGGAGATGAGAACCTAGGGGAGACAGATTTATTTCCTTTAATTGGGCCACAACACTTGGACTACTATTATTATTATCATTGTTAGCAAAGCATACTTTATTTGATACATGGAAATTTTACATGTTTGGGTGTCCCTCTATTATATCGAGTCATCAATATTAATCAATTATACTGTGCACTACAGGTTTCCACTCCCAGATAAGGAGCACTCAACGGCTGTCTCCATTCTCCTTCCAAAAGTTCATCCACTGCTAAAGTTGTCGTTCAAAAATCCCAATCTGAAAAGTTACTAGAAGATCCCATTGGACCCAAAGTGTGTGCCTTCATTGCATACCAATAGATTCAGCACTCTATTTTTGGACATTGCAGGATGAGAATCTATCATTTATCATTGATATCCACACTCGGGATAAAGATGTAACTTAAAACATATGGTTCATGTTTGTGAACAAATATGACAACAATGAGATTTGGAAAAAATATCATATAAATAAACTCCATTAAATTCCGCAAAGAAAATTAAGCAAAATTTGGCCCAACTTCCTAAAAACATGTTAGAACACCCCTATATTGTCCAAAAACATGTCAAAATATGTGTCTTTAAAGTTTAACAAACAAAAAACATAAATCTTATATGATCTTTCTTTTTTTTCCTTTCAAGTGGCTTGGTGAGTAAATTCACCATTAAATTTGAAATTCACCAATGCTTGAGATTTAGTGAACTTTAGATTTTTTTGAAAAAATAACTCAAACGCAATGACTAACAATGTAACCACAGGCATCTTGGCTGATAGAGCATCGATTCCAATGGAAGTATCCTTTATAGGTCTAACCACACAAATTCCTGATTCTAGCATGTTGTGGTCCCTCAACTCTCTTGACACCAGACAGGTCTGGAAGATTATCCTTCATCATTAGGTTAGCTAGATGCTTCATGATGCATCTGAGTAGTCCAATACATTCCATTGCATTTCCATCAACCTTGCTAAAGGGTGCACTCAGATACCATTGATGTATGACTTCTTTCATAGTAATGGATGAATTAACCACTAATCCATATAGTATAATGTGGAAAATGATGGTATAGCCATGAACAATGAAATATTTTCAGTTATTTTAGAAAGACATGTAATTGACCATTGTGGCACCATTTGCATATGAGAGTTGTTTAATTCCCTAATTTTATTGACGTTTCCACTTGCAATATTGTTGTGTCATCGGACTTATTACTTTCCATGTCGATTTGAATGAGATGAACAAGATTTGTACTAGTAATATCATTGGTCAATAGTCTTGTTCAGAGCTAGAAATTCAGAATATTCATCATTATTTTTATTGAGAACATCACTTTTTGGTCATATCTTTCATATTTGTGCATGAACAACCTATAAATAACTCGCTGTACATGTTTACATGCCATGTACCCATGCTCATATTCATGAGAGGCATAGGTTAAATACCCACAACCATATTCATAGAAGGCATAGGTTAAAACAGGTTACAACTATGCCTTGCATGTCAGGTTAATGATAAACAAAACTAGCTACTTTCAGTTTTCTGAAGAGCACAGAAGCTGATATCTTCTACTATACAACCTATTGGTACGTTTTATCAACCATAAGCAGGCCAAACCACCAATGAAGCAAATCACAGAAAGATAAAGCAAAGCAGAACCAAAGCATTGCCGACCATAGCATGCATTCACCTTTCCCTGCATAGTCTCCTCTGTAGTATTGTGATGATACAAAGCAGCCTGTTTGTCATAAAGAACTCCTAGAATCTTTGCAGAAAGTACATATGAACCAATGGTTGGACATATCCTGCAGAGTGTTTGATTTGATACTTTTAGAAGTTTCAACTTTTATCTATAATGATGTCCATGGCATAAACAATATTTTATATTCTCAGAGAAATATGAATAGACATTGGCAAAAATTCAACAGTATCTTCAAAAGTCATAGCATTAGAATCAGGATTCAAGATCATGTGAATCCTTACCCAATTATCTTGTACAGTATTGCAAAGGACTTCATCCCAAATATTTCTGATAGAACAGCTGGGGACAGAGTCCAGTATGCGCCATATGCCATACCAATAAGGGCGGAACCAATGTAAAGAAAAAAGACATCTGCATACATGAAAACAATCTTAAAGATAGTCAAGTTTCTGAAAAATCCTGAATACCTATAATGTTAGAAATATCTTTCAGTTCAGGAAAACAAAATCAAATTACTTGTAATCTTTCATAAGTTACTCTACTCAGAATGCACACAAATTAAACACAGAATATAAGTATGAAAGTTGAAACAGCAAACTGAATTTTGGATGTCCAGATGCACTGTTTTGTTACTCATCTGTAGCAACTTGCATCCAAGGTTCATGCCAGATCTATGACTATTCAATTAATGGCAACTTCATACACTGCGATAGGAGTTTCTTTTGCACTCTCACTGTATATTTAAACTTTACACTCACTGTATTCTGAGTCCCATTGACCTACTTATTGTTGTCATTCACTTAACATTATTAAAATTCTCATCTTATACATGACATCTGAATGTTTTCAAACATGCAAAAATAAAAACGTAAGGCAAGTTGGAAGTATCTAATTGGCATCCAAATGAATTAACATTTTTTTTGTCTGACACAATATTGAAGTTGACCTACCAGGTACAATAAGAGATAGACTATCAACAAAATAAGCTCATTCTATTGGAGAATATGAAACACTCTCCTGAACACATGCCCCAGCAACAGAAAAATAGAGAAAATGCTTATATTATTTCATAATTTACCCCGTCGATTTAAGAATACACACAAATTAAGCACAAGAATATGAACATGAATGTTGAAACAGCAGAATGACTTTCAAATGTTCAAGATGCACTGATTGGTACTCTATCTGTGGCAACGTGCATCCAATGTTCATACCAGATCTATGACAACTCAATTAATCACTACTCTGTACACTGTGTGATAGGAGTTGCTTCTGCACTCCCACTGTATATTTACACTAGCTGTACTTTTGAGTCCCAAAGACCTACTTATTGTGGTCAATCAATTACTAAAATCTCACCTAATCTTATATGTGATATCTGCATGTTTTCAAAAAGATACAAAAATAAAAATGGAAGACAAGCTGGAAATATTTAATTAGCATCCAGAAGAATTAACAATGTTTTTTTACAGACATACTAGTGAAACTGACCTACCAAGTACAATAAGAGATAAGCTATCAATGAAATAGACTCATTCTATTAGAGAATATGCAACACTCTCCTAAAAACATGCACCGATAACTGAAAAACAGAGAGCAGATTAGGAATTTAGGACCAAAACAAAACTTCTATTCACTACTAAAGATAATGTGCAAAGAAGCTTATAACGTGCCACTATGACTATAGAAAGGCAAGAAGACACCTCCCTAGGGTTGCTTCTCATTCTTTCTGAAATGCACACATTTTTTCTGCTTGCTGCTCTTCAAGGAAACTGAGTTTCCTAATAAGAGCCTGAGCTCCTACCTGGAGCCATTTGTTGTGAGCATTTGATACCTAAAGGCCACTCATCCACCCTGAGGGTGAAGTCATTGTTTCAAGAACAGATAACCTTAGAAGTTAGAACCAATGCTGCAAAAAGCATGTATGAAAATAACTCGACAAGAGTCCAAATAAAAGACTGGAAAAGTTTGAAAAATAGTCCAAAAAACTATTTTTTATTAGAAATTGACTATAAAAGAAAAATTAACCACAATCCTGGTAACACTGTTTAGAACAGAGAACCTTGTACTCGTGCATATGGATCCTTGACTAGAAGACCAAACTGAGGCATTTGGGAGATACTCAATTTCAAATGATTCGTTTGTACTACACTCATGTGCGCATATAAAGAATGGAAAAGAGAAGGTGCCGAATAGGTCCACCAGAATAGAACAGAGAACCCTGTATGCATAGATATCGATCCTTAAACACATTATTACATTTTATATGTTGCTAAATGGGAAGCCAAGTTTACCAGGAAACCTATCTTGCCGCAAGGTTCAGGGGATTCACTAGAATAGTCGTATGATAATATTCATTTTTGTATCGCAGTTAAACTTTATTTTACAAAACCAAATAAATTTTGGTTTTGGGAAGGGGAGGGGAGGTATTTGCACGCAATACCTCAAATATTAGAAAAGAATTTAGGAATTAGGTTTGTTTACAGTTTTGGATTTTAGGGTTTGCTTGCTAAAAACAGCATCAAAAGAATGGCCAATGGCATGTAAAGGAAGAAATATGGAAAAAATGGAGACAAATGGTGTTCAAGAATTAGCTTGGCAACCTCAAAGAACAAACATTATTTACTTCCTCTCTACATTGGCGTCTTGCAATGATGGTATCTCTTCCTTAACTTGACTGACTGGCCTGGATTCATAAGGTAAGTTCTATAAAGATTTTATGTAGACATTGACTTTCAATACAACAAGAACTTCTTAAAAAAAATCACTAGCTTCTTTATGCTTAATGTAAGTTGTTATTGATACATTTCAACTTGAAATCGAAAAGAACAGCTTGCAGACCCAGCGAAGACAAACATCTTGTCACTTTCTTGACACAGATGTAAACAACTGGTTATTTTTATTTCACAATCGTCTACCAAAAAGGGATAAAAGAGAGGAAGAGAGTACCCCCAGTAGCAAGAAGTATACAAGATAATGTCATTATGATTTGAGTGATCAGCAGACATAATGGGCGGGGATACCCACTCCTCATGAGAACATCAGAAGCATACCTGCAAAATGTTCCAATCACAATCTGAGCTATTATAACAATGCTAGATACTTGATAATAAGAACCAAAATGCTACCATTTATTTTGATAGTTGGTTATAACTTATGAATAAGTTTCCCAGTTTCATATCCTTGGCTTTGTGTTCTACATTTGATTGCTTTGCTCATAGTTACTAGCATAGGTTAGAAAAGGCTACTCAATATCATAATCATTACTTGTGTTAGTACTTCCTAAAGAACATCAAATTCGAAGGATGTAATATGTGAATTTGAAGTCACAAATGTCCTTAAATAAAGTCCTAATTAAGCAATATGATTTGCTTGTGTAGAAATCTAAAAATTAAAGTAGTCAGAATAAAAAGGAATAAAATGCAGACAGTTGCATATTTGTACAACATAGGAACTGCTATTTTGCAGCATACCTGCCTATTGCCTCCAAGATGGCAGCTAGCCAAGTAACCACTTATCACATTTCGAATGGACCTCATTAACCAGTCAGAGATCCAACTGGGGATGGAAATGGGTGTCCACCAACATCACAGTGCAGACAAATCAACTGCTAATGCAACTAAATGCACAATTATAATGCATGAAAAAGAACACTCATTCAAACACAGTATATTCACTATTCATCCCTATTTTCAGCCTTTCTATAAAATTCATAACAGAAAAAGATTTCTTCAATAAATGTATATGATATTTGTTGAAAAGTGTAACTAGGTTCGGTCTTCATAATGACATGTAATTGTGACTTTCGTAAATGATGTAAAGAAGAAAATAAAATTATTATTGTAAGGCTTGCTTCATGGATTTCATGAGCAAGAAATTTTATTTGTTAGTGGCTCCCATTGAGAGCCTTAGAATTTATCATTAGAGTCAATGAGTCAATGTCATGTATGAAGAGCTCTTCTTGAGCATGTGTCAAATATATATATATATAAAGTCCTCCAACGACAAGCACAAGTCTCCTTATTGAAGTCGGCCTCAAAATGAAGTGAAGAATTCATGTCAGCTCTCCAAATAAAGACACCCCTTCAGATGAATATGTCGGCTTATTTATAGGACGAACTACTATATATACAAGTGCGGGCTCTTTGCATTTTAGACAGAAATCCGAGAATATCTCTGAGATTTTCGTATGGCAATTACAGTGAGAAATTCGGAAATCCCTCTGTGGTTTCGTAAGGGCAGTGACAGTGAAGATTATCTGGTTTCGTAAGGGCAGCGGCAGTGAAGATAAGTTCGACCTCCATTACAGTCATCAAGTAAATTCAGATCTCTGTTTTGGGTGAATAGATACAACAACAAGGTACAGTGAACTGTTTGGACAAAATCAGAGTCAAGGGAATTCGGATCCCTCTGAATTTCGGGTGGATGAGCACAGTGACTAGTTCATATCTACTTGATCAACAGTTCAGATGGAATGCAGAAGACTGTCTCAGTAAAAAGGTTCGGTCAAGTGTACAATCTGACAGAGATAAGCTCCGTAAAGAATCTATCTGTCTCGGTGGCACATCAAGTGCAGAAAGACAGTATTGATGATACAACAGTTTGTTGCAAACACAGTTCGTTGATGATAATACTTTATTGATTTTGCATCTCAGAGAAAAGGCCTCGATGAAGGAATCAGTGAAGTCAAGAGAGTAATGAAGATCTCAGTATCAAGGCAGTGATGAAGATCTTGGTGATGATAAGAAGGTAGAAACGAAAGAAGAGTGACTGTCAAGAGGACTTGTGTCTTGATCTTGGAGAGGCTACTAGGTCAAAGGTCTTGGTCTTGGTATTCGTCAATTGGAATCTCTATAAGAAGAATTTGTGCGGGTTTTCCTCTGGAAGAGTGAGAGGTTTCGGCCCTGGCTCATAGCCTACATTCTGTGTCTCTTGTCTATTTATGTTTATGCATTGGTAGCTGTTTGATGAAGAACACTAATAACTTAAGCAAAGAAAAGATCCTAATGTAATGAAATAAAAGATACTCACAAGCAGTTACTAACCAAGAGAAATCACCTAAGTCTAATGCCCTAGATTTCTCAACACGGTATCAGGGCTAAGGTGACAGTCAAGGAAGGGCATCTAATCAAAGAGACACTCAAGGATCAAGTTCCAAGGAAGGCATCAAAGCAAAGTGAAGGATCTACATTGAAGAATCAAACCCTAGATCAAAGAAGAAGGTCTACTTCAGAAGAAGTCTTGGGATCATCAAATAATCAAGGCCAAAGCCTTATTTCTACTCAAAGTGAATAGATCTACAAATAAAGGCAACCAGAGTCTAGAAGTCTACACCAGCAAGAGTATTGGATACTATAATCTTTAGCAAAAGACCACAAAGAGCCACATCAAGTTAGCTAGGTAGCTCGAAATACTTTAAAGACGAAGATCAAATAATCTTGAAGAAAGTCAGAACCCTAGAAGCATTCCTAATCTGCACTCATTCACTACCTAAGAAGTCGAAGTATCTTGAAGGAGAGAAGACATTATCATCACCTTCAAAAGCTATAAGGCAATCTCCCTATCATTGCAGCAAGGAACCCCTCCTTATCCATGAAGAAGATCATCCAAGGAAGCATCAAAACATCCTCATCAATCACCATCAACAAAGGAAGCTAGATCTAAAGACATTGACATCATAAAAGGAGAAATCTCCTCTATTAAAGAAGGGCCTTTCATTTGGAAGAAGATCATCCAAAAGGAGCACTGATACGTCTTCTTCAATCACCATCAAAGTGATCAAGTTGAAGATTTCATCTTCACTTGTCAAGTAAGTATCTTTCATCCTATAATCAAATTTGGTAAAATGACTTCGTTTTGCAAGGAGATCTATAAGCTGGTTGGGTCATCGAAATTCCTTGCATGGAAAAGGAGGATAGGCATATTCCTCGAAGAAAGTGAAGTCATTGAACACATCAATGACAAGGTCTCCTCTGAATACATGGAAAGAGATTCTTATGAAAGATCCCCTCATACAACAATATTGGAGACATCAAAGAGATATATATAATAAGCTGGTAGAACCATTCTCTGAAGATGCGATAAAGAAGGTCAGATCACTTAGATCTGATCTACACAATATTGAAGGTATCAAAGGATGAAGGGATATCTTCATAAGATCTCAACTGCAAGATCCGGGAGAGATGATAAGGAGATAATCATCATTGTTCTAAATGCACTAACTAATGAACAAGGTAACAAATGTCTATGAGGATAAGATTCATAAGAAGGCTATCCCATTCAACAACTTGCAGATTCTATGCAAGATAGGCGAAGACAGGTTGAGGGCAAAAGTATTTAGACATTTGTCGAAAGAATAGAAGAACATGGCTAAGGTTTGATGGTATGAGCACTATAGGAAAGATTGTCCTAGGTTCAAGGGCAATAACAAGGAAGAAGTCCATTTCACCGAAGAAGTGGAGGAAGCTGAAAGAAGGAAGTCCAAGGAAGAAGAAAAGCATTAGAAGTAAGAGACTGTGACATCACTATAGGATAAAACAGTGCAAAACATGCATGTAAAAGAATATTGAATTCATAAATTCACAAAGAGCAAACAGCTCAATGATAATACAAAGATATTTACAATAATAGAAACATCAGGTTTCTATGTACAAACAGTTTCATCTAAGAAACTGCTAAAAGAATAAAAATAGCAACAGCTAGAAGACTGAGCATTAAATACTAAATAGACATATTCTAATACCCTCCCTTAATGCTCAATCTATTTACAACACCAATAGACCCTCGGAATTTTACAAATTTATCAGGACCAAGAGGCTTGGTGAAAATGTCGGCGGGCTACTCTGTTGTGGGAACATATTGCAACTGAACTGAGCCGTCTTCAACCAGCTGGCGAATGTAGTGGCAATGAGTTTCCACATGCTTTGTTCGTTCATGAAAGACTGGATTCTTGGCAAGTTTGAGCACTCCCTGATTATCACAAAACAAAGAAGTAGGCCCTGTCTGGAAAACATGCATATCTGCAAGCATACGACGAAGCCAAACTGCCTCACAGGATGCCTTAACTGCTCCCCGATACTCTGCTTCTGTTGAGGAGAGAGCCACTGCCTGTTGCTTCTTACTAGTCCAAGTAACAGCACCAGATCCTAGACTAAACACATACCCAGCTGTAGATTTACGGTCATCAACCGAACCGGCCCAGTCAGAGTCAGTGTAGCCACTGAGAATAGGATTGGAGCTGCGAGTATATAAGAGGCCATAATCAGAAGTACCACGTACATATCGTAGCACCCGCTTTGCTGCTATCCAATGATCAGCTTTAGGAGCTGACATAAAGCGAGAAATGTAGCTTACTGCAAAACTGATATCAGGTCTGGTAGCAGTAAGATAGATGAGACTGCCCACTAATTGCCTGAATAAAGTTTCATCCACAAGGGGAGAGGATGACTGTGCTGAAAGTTTGAGCCCTGGTTCCATAGGAGTCGTGGCTGGTTTGCAATCCTGCATTCTGAACCTTTCCACAAGATTTTTGGCATACTTGGACTGAGAGAGAAAAATCTGATTTTCAGTCTGCCAAACTTCAACCCCCAGACAGTAATGAAGAAGTCCCAAGTTTGTCATCTCAAAAGTTCTGCATAGATCTTGTTTGATCCCATGGATCAAATGTGCAGAGCTGCCAGTAATGATAAGATCATCCACATAGACAACCACAAACAAGATATCAGCACCAGTATGCTTGATATACAAGTTTGCATCAGATGGGCTCCGCTGAAAACCCTGATCTGTCAGGTACTGATCAATTTTCATGTACCAAGCCCGAGGAGCTTGCTTCAATCCATAGATTGCTTTAGCTAACCGACATACTTTCTGTTCTTGACCAGCAACCTTGAATCCTGGAGGCTGCGTCATGTAGACTTCTTCTTGAAGATCACCATTTAGGAAAGCACTCTTTACATCCATCTGATGAACTTTCCAATTGAACTGAGCTGCTAGGGCAAGAACAAGCCTTATGGTACTCATCTTGGCTGTAGGAGCAAAAGTCTCCTCATAATCGATGCCTTCCTTCTGTGAGAACCCTCGAGCCACAAGACGAGCTTTATACTTGTCTATGGTTCCATCAGCGTTGTATTTTACTTTATACACCCATTTGCAGCCTATGGGCTTTTTTTCGGCAGGAAGATCAGAAAGTGTCCAGTTGTGATTCTTCTGAAGACTCTGGAACTCGGCTTCCATAGCCTGTTCCCACTCAGATGTACCCTTAGCCTCTGAATAGGTTTGAGGCTCAAAAATACTGTGAAGGTTAGCCATAAGAGAAAAATTGACTGTAGACTGTTGTCTGTTCTTATGTCTAGAAGTTCTACCTTCAAGGAGCTCATCATCCCGGAGATCACCTATGGTTTTAGCCCACCATTTAGGTCGAAGAGAAGAAGAACCAATATCAGGATTAGAGGAACCAATATCAGGAGGAGGGGAAGAAGGCTCAAGAGCAATAGGGACAGCAAGAGGAGGATTAGCTTCTGGAGGAAGCTCAGATAGAGTATTATCAAATCCTGATGCTACATCATCCCTCCCATCAGGTGGACTGACTGGAAGAAGAACACTGTGAGGCGGATCCTCAGAATGCTGCTCAAAAGAAGAAGACTGAAAGAATCCTCTGTCTTCATCAAATACTACATCTCGACTGAAGCTAAGACGACCAGTGGCTATATCTATCAGCCTATAGGCCTTGTGATGATCACTGTAACCTGACATCATGAGTTTCTGACTTTTGGAATCCAACTTAGAGCGCTTAGCAGATGGAATCCAAACATATGCAACTGAGCCAAAAACTTTGAGATGACTGATCTTAGGCTTATGACCAGACCAAACTTCTTCAGGAGTCTTCCCTTTAACAGCCTGAGTAGGTGATCGGTTAAGAAGGTAAACAGCAGTAAATACTGCTTCAGCCCAGAATTTGTTTGGAACACTCCTGTGTTGTAACAGGGAACGAGCCATTTCAACAACCATGCAGTTGCGACGCTCGACAACACTGTTCTGCTGGGGAGTGTAAGGTGTGGTTAATTGACGTTTGATGCCATGAATATCACAGAAGTTGGCAAAAGCTGAGGAACAAAATTCCCCCCCATTGTCGGTCCTAAGGGTCATGATATTACAACCAGATTCTTTTTCAACTAAGGTTTTAAACTTCTGAAAGGTACTAAGAGCATCAGATTTATTTTTTAAAAAATACACCCACATCTTTCTACTGAAGTCATCTACAATAAGTAAAAAATATTTGCAAGCAGTGATAGAAGCTGTATTCATTGGACCACAAATATCAGCATGAAGTAACTGAAGTACCTTGGATGCGCGCCACGATTCTCCATTTTTGAATGAAGACCGATGTTGCTTTCCCGCTTGACAGGCGCTGCATACCCCCAACTGCTGAGTCTGAATATCAGGTAATCCTGACACAAGTCCCTCCCGAGAGAGCTGAGAGAGATACTGCATATTTAGATGCCCATATCGCTGATGCCATAGAGTGCTGATGGGAGAGACACGTGCTGCTAGAGCCACTTCTGGAAAGTCACCGGTGTCAAGTAGCCTGTATAGACCATGGTCCTCTAGGCCAACAGCAACTGTTAGACTGGTCTCCCTGTCAATGATGGAGCACTTGTGTGCACTGAACACAACATCAAGCTGAGGAGAATTCCTCATAATCTGGCTGACAGATAGCAGATTAATCTCCATACCAGGAACATAGTATACATTTAGAAATATGAGCGTGCGTCCACCAGAATGAATTTGAACTGTACCCCTGCCAGCTACATTGTACTTTTCACCTCCACCAAATACCACTGAATCACTGAAAGGTGAGAAGTCAATAAACCAGTCACGCCTATGAGAGAAGTGGCGTGATGCACCAGAATCAATGTACCATGCAAAGGAAGGAACATGTTCTGAAGACCTTTTAGCCATAAAGGCGTAAAAAGCAGAATCTGCCTGCTCGGAATGTTCTGCAACATTCGCTGTCTGATTTGGCCCTCCCTGTTTCTTCTGTTCAGAAGCAATCCTCTGTCGGCAATCTTTCTTCATGTGACCGAACCTGTGACAGTAATTACACTGCACACTTTTCTTCCTAGCAGGATCAAAAGACTGATGAGAGCCTTTCTGCTGAAAAGACTGAGAGGACTGGTATTTTGCAGCAAATGCATTTTCCGAGGACACTGATGAAGTACCACTACCAAACTGCTGTTTCCACCGATCCTGCTGCAGAAGTTTGGTACATAAATCTGGAAACTTCAGATCAACATTTGTGGTTGTAATGTTGAGTGTTTCTATGAAGTGTTCATAAGATTTCGGTAGACTCTTCAGAGTAATGACTACCATATCTTCTTCCTCCATGGTCCGACCAATGGCTTCGAGCTGATCTCGAATGTCTTTAATTTTGTTGAGATGTTCCTGTAAAGACATATGTTCATCCATCATGATGGAAAACAACTGATTTTTGAGAAAAAATGCTCTGCTTTTGTCAGATGTCTCGTGCAGTTCTTTCAACTGTTGCCAGATTTCGGCAGCGGTCTTGCCAGAAGGAATCTGTGGTAACTGATCATCAGCGACAGAGAGCTTGAGAAGCATAACAGCCTCCCGATTTCGATCATCAAATTTATCTTGATCGGTACCAGCTGTACCGGGACGAGGCTCTTTGCCCAAAATGAGCTGATCAAGACGCCTGTATTCAAAAATGGTCAGCATTCTTTGTTTCCAAATGTTATAGTTGCTGCCATTAAAGCGTTGATTTCCTTCTAACATCAGATTGGTGAGCGTGGCCATTTTCCCAAAGTTAATACAGAAGTCTGACACACAACAAAGTGTAGCTGCCTGCTTAAAAATCTTCTTTCAAGATGACTGTACCAAATCTTAACAAATTCTGTTGTGAAAGAAATAGGCTTGCACACAAAAAATTACTCAGATCTGTATCAGTGCACCAGATAAAAAAACACTAGACCAAAAGAAAAAATAACTCAGATCTGATCACGCCACTTTAAAGATGACTGTGATGCTGGTTTGATCACGTGCACTGATGATAACTGTGATGTTGTTTTGATCCCACTTCAAAAAATAACTGTGATGCTATTCTGGTCCCACCGCTTCAAATAAAATCACAATAAACTTTAATCCAATTGCTAAGCAAATACGTGAATCTGGAAAATACCTGTACGTGAAACTGCCGTCACATGAAACTGCCGTTACGTGAAACTGCCGTCAATTTCCAGTTACTGTTTGAGCTGAGAGATTGGGAAACCGGAAGAATTCTGAAACATGTCGGAGCGTGGTAAGGGAGGATCTCGATCTGATGAAAAACGTGAGCCAAAAAAACGCGAGGAAGACGCAAACGCTTTGGACGCAAACGCTTCGGTTCAGGCACTTGAGACGGCCAATGTAATACCACGTTTTCAGGTCCTGCGGCTAATCGAACTTGCTACCTCGCACACCATAGTCGTTTTGAAAAACAAGAATTCGGGCATGAAAACTGTAGCACTGATGACACTGATATATTCCCGTAACTATGACTGTGTGAGCGACGGGCATATAAACTGTGCTGCCACGGAAGATCGATACGGCGTTCAGGTTTTTACGCCGGTTTTACTCAACGGATGCATCCACCACTGTTAAAATCTGCGAGGAATCTCAAGCAGTCTGGAGCGAGGACGAAAACCCCGAATTACAATCTCTAGACAGCGAAGTCGACGACGGCACCTTGGCTGGATTTCTCCTCGAAACTTGGGTCGAATTTGGTGTCGCTGATATGTTTCGGGCGTTCTAAAGACTGCTCAGTATTTTGATGCCGCTGATATGTTTCACGTGTTCTAAAGACTGCTCCGACGATTGGAGATTTGCCGTTTTAGAACTTGGGCCCCCCCGGGGTTTCGAATCTTGGTTCTTCGAAGACGTCGACAGTCCTCGTAAAATGATAATGCAGGAGAAAAATCCCTTTCTGTATCGAGATTGACGACTGTAAGCTTTTATCACAATGAGCAAAGCCGAGGCTAAGACTCAGTGAAGGCTACCTGGCTTACAGAGGGCTCGACCTTAGAAAGGAATGAAGGAACTCACGAGATTAGGATATGAAGAGGATAGCTGATCAAGAAATCTACAGACCCTGAGAGCAGTTTCGAAATAAACTACTGAATTTTTCAAACTATGAAAAATTATTTCGAAAAAAAAAAAAAAATTCCTGTGCTCTGATACCATAAAACAGTGCGAAACACGCATGTAAAAGAATATTGAATTCATTAATTCACAAAGAGCAAACAGCTCAATGATAATACAAAGATATTTACAATAATAGAAACATCAGGTTTCTATGTACAAACAGTTTCATCTAAGAAACTGCTAAAAGAATAAAAATAGCAACAGCTAGAAGACTGAGCATTAAATACTAAATAGACATATTCTAATATAGGAAACATGAAGGATGTCTGATAATCAACTATGAAGGATATACCTCTTGGGAACCTCTTTGGAAACTTAAGGAAAGGAAGAAGTCATCCAGGACAAGGCCCATCATTCATCAAGTCAAAAAGGAAACATCTGCTGGATAGGGATATGCAAGATCCTCAAGATTCTCTGATGGAATCTTCATTGGAAGATTCTCCGATCCATAGAGGAAGCAAGGGTTTCATCAGGAACTCCAACATGTGGAATTCATGGGATGATGGTATGATGACATAAGATATGAAGCAAATCAAGGGGTTGAAGATCTTTTCAATCAAGGAAGTTCTTGAAAGAAGCCTAGATGACCTAAAGGTAAATGAGGTATGTATGCTTGTATTTGATTTTATAAAGTCGTGTTGTATGGTTGCAAGAAACTTGGATCACTACTCTATTTTGAGAAGCATGATCAAAAGAAATGAATCTCCTCCTATGAAAGAATGTCGAAAGGCATGGGTCACACTAGATGAAATCAACATAATATGTCCTCATATGGAGTATGAGGTGGACGACTGCAATTTGGGAACTGTGAATGGAATCTCCTAGGAATATCATGTGTGAAGAAATGAAGAAAGACGTCGTGAGAAATGCAACCATGGTAAAGGCAATCAACATCAGAAAGACCAAGAATATTTGACTAGGAAATCTCCTAGAATGATATGAAGACTTTGATGGAAGTCTGAAAAAGATGGAGACCCTTGACAATGGATATCTTTGGGAGATATGTCAACATGTATGCAGGATGCTAATGCACACTGGAAGATGTCATGATGAAAGACCATCACAAAGGTAATTTTTTATTTAAGTCTTCATTTCTTATTTTTGAACAGATATCTGGATGGGTTTATGCAGGTCTGCCAAGGGAAGCAGCATGACATGAAGCAAGTCCAGATGAAGACTAATGGATCACTTTCTGATGAAAGGAATAATGACATGACTGACCCATGGATGAAAGTCATGTATGGTTTGTGCCCTATGTAGAAGCCACAAAAGATGAAGACTCCTTGACAAAGGAATTCATGACATCGAAGGAAGGAGCTCTTCAAGCTGCTCGTTGAGGAGCTATTGTAGGTCCCTAATTAAGAGGGAGCCGAAAATTCCCTCTTTAGGAATGAGTACATTCCTTTATTGGAATTGATATGTCCTCCCTAATTAAGAGCGAGAGATAGACACATCATTCTGGTCTTCACCTGGGAAGACAAAATGGAGGAATGGGTAATCATTTGGCATCTGATACTCTTTGAGGATGAGATAGGGCATCCAAGATAAGAGTAGTTGTAGTGGACAGATATTCTTTGAGGATTGGCTACCCGAGATAAGAATAGTCCAAAGAAGGTCATACTCTGTGAACACCAGGGTGGAGAATGTACCTTGAGAGACAGCGAATGTTCTATATATGAATGATGATTTTGATTATGAGCGGATATCTATTTGATGGACTTTTGTTTTCTTGGATATAGGATTTTGGATTCTCACATTGCTCTGGTGAAGCAACTTGTCCACATATGGACTCAGATGTTGCACCTATTTTGTCACAAGTCCAAGGGAGCAGTTGTTGACTTTTGGTAGCATCGGATGTGCTCTAGCCATGAAAATTGGTGGAGAGGCTAAGGCACATGAGATCTCCAAGACACAGAAATCATTTGGAGAAATTCCACCTGGATGAAGAGATATTAAAATAATTAATATTTTTAATGGGGTTCCTAAGTCTAAACTTAGGAAAATTAAAATATTAATGTGTATTAATATAATATGGGTGAGAAAGTTCTAAATAACGAGGATCAAACCAGATCTAATCTTAGCTGTTGATTAGGGACTTAATCTCGATCGTTGAATTGTCAACAAGAAAAGTATAAGAGCAGGCTTGAGGGTCAGTTGGAGACATACCAAGAGAGATCAATCAGTTCGATTTGTTGGGGCGAGGTTTGCTGAGGAAATCGAATAAGTGATCAGTTGCAATGAGGGGTAGTTCGGCAGGGGGCCAAAGAATACATATCAGAGAGGCAGCAGAGTGCCAGAAAAGGTAGCGCGGAGCCTAGGAAGGTTGACGGCAACAAGGATTGACGCAGAGGCTGAGGAGGCTAGTGCAGAGGACATAGAGGGCCAAAGAAGTTGACGCAGAGGCCGTAGTCGCTGATGTAGAGGACGCAGAAAGCTTCAAAGGCTACGCTAAGGTGATTCAGTGGGACAGACTGAGAGTTGGTTGGCTGACGCAGAGCCGAAGAGGGTGAAGCAGTTTCGAAGAGGTTGACGTAGTTCTGCAGAGGGTGATGCAGTTCCAGAGGAGTGCGTGGAGCAAATTTCGTCGTTCGGCACAAGGAATAGTCGGAGTCACTCCGAGATTGTTCATCCAATTGTCGATCAGCCGGAATATCTGTCTCCAGATAGAGGTATAGCTGCCAAGGATATTCTCTTAAGGGTGAGCCATTTCTGACACCCTAGTTGCATTCAGAAACCTGCTTAATAATAAAACCCTCATATATGCTACACTAGTTTTCCCACATTAGTTTTTTCCAGGGACGATTGTCCAAAAATAATGGTGTCCCTTGTGTTGTCTCAGTTTATTTCATTTGTTGATTTGTATATCTGTGAACATTGCATTTGTGTTTACTTCAATATTTATGCATATAAATAACTTGTTAATGCAAAGAACAAGTAGGAGATAGTAAACCAGAAAATGCAGTAGGGGTTTATGATGTGTTAGATTCAAAAAATTTCACATGGTATCAGAGCAATTGCAGATCACAGGAGGACTGAAGACACCAGCAGAAGAAATCTGAAAATTTGCAGCAGAAACAGTTTTCCCGAGAGACAGGGTTGTTCTAGAGTTGAAGCGGTGAGAGAAGAAGAGATGCAGTGCTTAGACAGTGATGCAAAGGCTCACGCAGAGCCTATGTCAGCATTTTGAGCCAAGGGAAGGGCTAGTGCAGAGGCAGAGAGAGGCAGAACATGCTCACGCAGAGCCACATCATCCTTCTCAGCTAGGAAGGAGTGACGCAATTCACCAGGAGGAGCACTTTCAGCCTACATTGGGATTACGCAAAGTCTAAAGCGGTTAGATTCTTCAGTTGTCGGGGCTAAGGGAGCTGTGCAGATTGTGATTTGAGGAGCTGGTGAGACGTTGTTTCTTTCGGTGCAGAACAGTGTCTAAGGAAATGAAACCAAGGTAGAGGGAAGCACTACCTTGATAGATTTCTAGCCAAGAAATCCAGATCCGAGTTGCAGCAACAAAGGAGAATTGGAGAGGAATGATTCAACAGCTAGTAGGAGGATTTCCATGAGGGAAATCAGGACTCAGAGGGAGTCTAGCAAAGAAGAGTAGAGATGGCAGTGAACGAACTGAGGGATCAGGACAAATTGGACAGGGCTTCCAATTTTGTCATTTGGAAGGCAAAGATCCTGGCAGTTCTGGATAGACATCACATCAATGATTATGACTTGAAAGTAGTGGCTATCCCAGTTGACCCAGCTGAGAATTAGAAGTATGAGGAGGCTCAGGCAAGGGTGAAGTGCATGATCCTAGACGAGGTCAAAGATCATGTCATACCACATATTGATGAGAAGAACACAGCAAAGGAGATGTGGGACACCCTGACCTCCTTATACAAGGGATCTTCGTGCAAAAGATGTTATTAGAGAATCAGTTGAGGTCATATCAGATGCAGAAGGGAGAGGAGAAAGATCCCCTCCTCCTCAGGTTGCACGAAATTTGGAACTAACTTACCTTCATGGGGTCTACACCGAACCCAGAGTTTATGGTCAGGACCAATGTTGCAAGAAGCGTTCCCCTCCCCCGGTTCTAAGGCCCGAAGTGCATCCCGTGTGGATTCGTACAGGAAGCGTCCCCGGAAGCGCGCTTCCAACTGTTTTGGACGCTTCCTGGAAATTTCCGAAGCTTTCCTCCGAAGCGCGCTTCTGAATCTACAAAGCGCACTTCGTACGACACTTCAATCATACGAAGCACGGCGCTTCGGAAGGCGAAGCGTACGCTTCCGTACACGCTTCCAGAAAAAGCGCAGCACGGCCTAAAAAAATCGATTTTATTTTTATTTTTTTATTTTTTTTGGTGAGTTTGTTTGTTGGGGGTGGGTCCACCTTGGGTTAGGGTGAGGAATGAAGGCAAAAAAATATAAAATAAAAATAAAAATATAGCAAATGCTCCCTCATGGTAATGTTAAATTCTTAAAGTAAAAGGATGAAAATGAAAAATAAAGGAGAATGTCATTTTCATCCTTTTACTTAAATTTTAACATTACCATGAAATGACTCAGGATGTTTGAGAGTGGTTCAAGCCTCATTGGACTTTATATGTAGAAAATAGAATTTCATATCCTATTCAAAATTCAGCAGACTTAACATTTTTCAAGAATTCAAGATCAATGGAATTGTGGCATTTCATTAGATTATATCAAGTATGAAGGTATGCGATTAGCATTTAATCAAGAGCACAAAGCCCTATATGTACCATAGTGTTGGTGGTGTTAATTGTTGAACTCCTTTGTCATGCCCTTAGCAAAAAATTACCTTTCAATCAAGTCAAAATCATCGATCAAGCATGTTAAGCTTTTTCTACCATATTTTAAGTCTTGAATTAGGTAGTTTGATCAAAATTGGGCAATGTTGACTAATATCCCTACACAATCGAGGTAGAGACAAAGGCTAGACAAGAGGAGAAGAATCTAGATTCTAGATGGTTGATGCATCTAAATGGTTGATGCTCGAATAGTTAATCATTAATGTACAATGGATGCTATATCTATCTTGATTTATGCAAAAATATGCATGTTTTCAAGTCTTCTACAACTAATTTGGTATTTGGGATGTTTGTTTTGAGTATAAATGCAAAAAATATATATATATATATATATATATATATATAGTAGACGCTTCACTTCCTAGATTTTTGGAAAATGACGCTTATGTGTCTCCGCTTCGTGCAACATTGGTCAGGAGTCAGGACTGCTCTGAATGCAGTCTCCGAGGACTGGGAGACGTTTTTCCAAAGCATTTTGGGTAGACCAACTCTCCCTTGTTGGAAAGAGATGTGGGCAGCTCTTCGACAGGAACAGATCAAGAGGTTGACCAAGGCAGGGAGTAGCATCTGCGGGACAGCAAGGGAAGAGGAAGAAGAAGGACATCTCCAAGGTCAAGTGCTTCAACTGTGGGGAGTTGGGACATTATGCATCTCAGTGCCCCAGGAAGAAAGGCAAGGGAGAAGCTTCTGATTCAAAGACAGCTTCAACTAAGGCGGAGAAGGATATCAAGACTGATGACGATTATGCCATGAGTACTCATGCGCCTCTAGAGAAGAGGTGGGGAGAGATCGAGTTGTAGTCAGGAGGACTACATGTTAGGGGCAAGATCCTTGAGGTGCCCAAACTCATGGATCACATCTGGCTATGGGAGCCCTTAACAACAGTAGCATGATGACAAGTGTTGAGTGGAGCAAAGAGTGGTGGAGCGACAAGGCAGTGCTAAAGTGTAGAATTCTGTAGCAGTGCAGTAGAAGTTGCAGCAGTGCGAGAGGCACAAAGGTGTTTGCAGCAGCACAATGGTAGCCGAGGTAGCACCAAGTAGCAATAGAGGTAGCTTCAGCGTCACGAGGCCTCCAGACTGACAAGGATGTCAGATTTTGGGTGAAGTCAGTTACTTACTTCTCAATAACTGAGTTGCAGTGCAATAGTTAGCAATGGTAGTGCTATGGGCAGCATGATGCAGCTTGTCGAGAGGTAGCTGCAGTACAGATGCAGCAGTGGCAGTGGCAGTGTCATGGGCGGCAGTACATGAAGCAGCAGTGCAGTGGATGTGAGGCAGTAGGCCAAGCATCAGCACAGGTACCGATACGGAGGATCAGTGTCTTATTTCTATGGTGAAGCATTACTAGAGCACATTCCTCGCTAAGAGAAAGTGTTGATTTTGGTAGCATCAAATGTGCTCTAGCCATGAAAATTGGTGGAGAGGCTAAGGCACATGAGATCTCTAAGAACCAGAAATCGTTTGGAAAAATTCCACCCGGATGAAGAGATATTAAAATAATTAATATTTTTAATGGGGTTCCTAGGTCTAAACTTAGGAAAATTAAAATATTAATGTGTATTAATATAATTTGGGTGAGAAAGTTCTAAATAATGAGGATCAAACCAGATCTAATCTTAATTGTTGATTAGGGACTTAATCTTGGCCGTTGAATCATCAACAGAAAAAAGTACTAGAGGAGGCTTGAGGGTCAGTTGGAGACACACCGAGAGAGATCAATCAATTTGATTTTTTGGGGCGAGGTTTGTTAAGGAAATCGAACAAGTGATCAATTGCAGTGAGGTGCAATTCAACAAGAGGCCGAAGAATACATATTAGAGAGACAACAGAGTGTCGGAAAAGGCAGTGCAGAGCCTAGGAGGGTTGACACAGAGGCTGAGGATGCCAGCGCAGAGGACGCAGAAGGCCAAAGAAGATGACGCAAAGGCCGTCGTGGCTGACGCATAGGACGCAGAAAGCTTCAGAGGCTGCGCTAAGGTGATTCAGTGGGACAGACTGAGAGCTGATTCGTTGACGCAAAGCAGAAGAGGGTGACGCAATTCCAGAGGAGTGCGTGGAGCAGCTTTCACTCTCTGGCACAAGGAACAGTAAAAGTCACTGCGGGATTGTTCATCCAATTGTAGATCTGCCGAAATATCTGTCTCCAGATAGAGGTATAGCTACCAAGGATATTCTCTGAAGGTTGAGCCATTTCTGACACCCTAGTTGTATTCAGAAATCCGCTTAATAATAAAACCCTCATATATGTTGCACCGGTTATCTCGCATTGGGTTTTTCCGGGGATGATTGTCCAAAAATAACGGTGTCCCCTGCATTGTCTCAACTTATTTTAGTTGTTAATTTGTATATCTATGAAGGTTGCATTTGTGTTTACTTCGATATTTATGCATATAAATAACTTGTTAACGCAAAGAACAAGTAGGAGATAGTAAACTAGAAAATGCAGTAGGGGTTTCTGATGTGTTAGATTCAGAAATTTTCACAGCAGTGGTACAAAAATTTCCAAAGTTCATAATCATCAGCCAACTAGTTCTTATGTCATTGTAAACCCAATTTCTGCAAATTGTAATGTAAATGATGTCAGTAAGATCATTTAATTATGTAACAAATTGGGTAAGCTTATGATTTTGGCGACAAATTTCATCCTAGGAGGTTTTTTGTCTCACTGCATTATGTGTGTTTCTAAACACGGATAATCAGTAGAGTTTTTCCCTCCAACTTAACCCCAAAGCTAGGGTGGAATTTATTGTTGAAGTCTTAGGTAAGTCCTAGTGTTTTCAGTTGAGTCTGTTGTAAAACTGATTTGGGGATAATTTAAGTTATTTGACTATAATATTTTACTACAGATCACTTGGTCTACTAGATCATATTGTGCCGCAGAATTGCGTAATTATTTGAGGGTCTATAACGAATGGGTATTCCCCCTTTGAAGGTTGAATTTGTAATTATCTGATGTAAAAAATATTTTAGTGCATGGTCCCTCATAATCAGACACCATGGCTAAAGTATTTGAGGGTGGAAAAATAATCAATCCCCCCAAGTGTCAATTAATTAAATTTTCTGGTAAAAAATATTTTTTTTTGTAAGCTTGGTACATCGTCCTTTTTCATTAATAATAAGCAAATTAACACAACATACATCAAGTTAGGTGGCCTCAACTTACCCAATGGGAAACCAAGTCTGTTGGCCACCTAACCGCATCATAAGCCATCCAATAGCAAAAAATTCTAAGTCTTTCTACCCAAGCTATATAAGTTTGATTCTCATGTACACAGCCATACTCTAGTTTCCTATACTCATATATAATTGCATACTGAAAAGTAAAACCTATCCGCATAAGTACTGAACAAAACTAACAGTAAGAAAACATTCTAATCTTCCTGCTCAACAGAGGCAGATTCAACCAGAGTCGGATCTTTGGCATTGGAGCCTAGCAGCTCTGTCTGCTCTTGCAGACAAGGAAGGTGTTTCTCAATGTGGTCGAGGCGTCCTTCTTGTTTCTGCATTTGAAACTGCAACTTTTGAAAATCTTGTTTGTAGTTCAGGAAATCCTGAACTGTTATGGCCATGCTCAACGAAATATGCTCCATGGCCTTGCCCAGGAGACTTTTCATCAGCCAATACAAATAAAGGGTCTGCTTAAACTGAGTCACTCGCCCGCGGGTGTGTCCAGGGTCCCGCATGAGGATTTGTCAATCTTTCATCTCTATCTCGGTCGCGCTCGCCTAGCGGTTCAATTCAGCTTCACGTTCCTCTATCAGTCTCCTGATCTCCTCACTAGTCCCCTCCCGATAAGTTGTTGCCGCTTCAATGATGAGGTTAGCGACAGGCTTTCTGTCATGTTTTCCTCCCAAAGAGTTAGGTTCATTTTCTTGCTCAATCGCGCGTGGCCTCTTGCCTCAGCCTTTATTCTTTCTAGTTCGAGCCATAGCCACACAGGCCTGACGCTTGGTAGTCCAATATGAGCTGACCGATCCCTGTGTTGGTGATGGGGCGAGCCTTGAAACCCCTTGCGCCCGAGGAGGCTTACCACTCTGCATACCTGTCATGGATAAAAGAAACCAGATTTGGCAATCAATTATATTGTGTCGTTCCATCACCCACAGGCTCTACCACCCACCAAAGTCCATCATCCCCATTATGCATGCAGTCTCGTGCCCCCCTTGACCTCTTGCATACCAAGCAGAATAAACAATCTTGAACCTAGTATGACCCATTCCTGCACCCGCGTTAAACTTCCTGCCTTTGCCCCGACTGGCACGCCACCACAGTAGCAACCTTGTGTACACTGCAACCCAGGCCATGGGTGCAGAACCTTGACAGCCAACCGGCCACTGGCCCTATAACATATCGACCCAAAATGCAAATTCCCATCCTTTCGCACCCAATTCCAACGCTTTTGTGACCATTCACCAAGCCCAGATAATGTAGCACCACCTCGACAACCCTGCAAATCCTCAGGTGGCTCACGCCCTCTATAATGACCTTGCGGCCATTATGACGTAGGCCTTGGTTGCCCAACCCCGAAAGCCAACCAACCAAAGACCCATTAGCCAAACAACCTTCACCCAGCATTCCAATTCTAGCATTTCCAATCCATGTTGCATGCCAATTCCCAAACCCCTGACAACACTTCCCCATAACAACAATCCCGCAGACCTGCCAGAAGTCGCCCAACCATAAGACAGAAAGCTTCAACATTAAGACATATATCAACACTATCCCAGCACCTGACCCCCTAGCCTTTGAACCAAAGGTAGTACCATTCCCCAGGGTTGTCCCTTCTAACCCATAGCCCAATTAACCCCATGCGAGAGAGGAAAATATCGTAGCAGATTGAAATTGAAGAGGTTTCAATAGGACTCAAGTTCTCCTTCTAGGCTACCGACGCTAGACCATTCCCCCAGCCCCAATTGCCAGAAGCCAAAAGTCGCCTAGCCATAAGATAGAAAGCTTCAACATTAAGACAAGTATGAACACTATCCCAACACTCGACCCCCTAACCTTTGAACCAAAGGCAATACCATTTCCCAGGGTTGTCACCCCTACCCCATAGCCCAATTAACCCCATGCGAAAGAGAAAAATCTCGTAGTGGATTGAAATTGAAGAGGTTCCAATACGACTCAGGTTCTCCTTCCAGGCTATCAACGTCAGACCATTTCCCCAAACCCAATTGCCCCCACACGCCAGCCAGTTGCCCCATGCAGAACCCACAAATCAAACCAGAGAAAGGGGACGATGATGGAGGATCAAAGAAAACAATTTACATACCTGATTTCCTTCATTTGGAACTGATGAAACCTTCATCGCTTCTGGAGACGCTGCAACGACCCGATACCAAAGTCCCCTTGCCTCACACACTAAACCACACTCACTTGGACGAAGAAACTACCAACTTCCTTCCCACTATAATGGCCACTAACCAGAAAACTTACCCGCATATCTTTGCCACCTTTCTCTACGGCGATAGTCTTATGCATGCAAAAGGCCACCGCACCTATCACCTCGAGCATGTGGGGGTGGTGATCTTGTACCTTGGCATACTCAACATTTAGTCTACATTGATGGCCCCGTCCTCCGACTCGCACTCCAATCGGGGGTGGCAAAAAATAAAATTAAATCCTAAGCCAAAAAATTAATTAATTTAGAGTCAAAAAATTAAATTAGAGAAATTAAATTTCTCTAAGTGGAAAATGACCAAAAAAATCGAGGGTCAAAAAGAAATCAATTTTGGAGGTCCCCCACCAAGGAAAAATGGAATTTTTAAGAAAAATTAAGCCCTTGGACCTTGGTGATTAAGTAAAAGTCAAATTTTTGAGGAAATTAATCTAAAAACTTAAATTTTGGATTAACAAAAATCGTTTTTATGAGAAATTCAAAAATTCCTTAAAAATAAATATTTTTGATGGTAGAGATTAAAATATTATCAAAATACTTATCAACGGTCAAGATTATTTTGACGGGGATGAAGTCAACTAGCCGTTATTTTCCACTTGGCAGGATTTCTCTATAAATAGAAAGCATTTTGCTTCTAAGCATCATCTTTGGCTTGATGTAATTTTGTAAACATTGGTGTGAAGCCATTGTTCTACTGGGAACGTTTGAAATTCATAATAAAAGACTTGGGGTTCAGTTCATGGTGTCTTTGTCTCATTGATATTTGGTATGTGTTGCATATGTGCTTTCCTATATTGTGCTTAAAATTTTATAAACTTGTTTATTCATTAGATGGTGATAACGAACATTCTATTGGTAGATTTTGGGTCTATCTTAGATGATCCACCATATGTCTAACAAGTTTTCTTGAAGAAAATATATAGAGTTTGCAGCTTCCTCAGCCCTTGGGATCCAAGTTCACAATCTGTGGGCACAATCCGACCTTGTTTGGGCTTCGATAAATTTATGTGATTTTCTTACTTCGCTAAGAGTGTGGTTAATATCTACATTTCGAAATACATCAAGCCATTGTCATTTCTATAAAAATTATTCTTCCAAAAATCTTTCAAGCATTGTATATTTGCTTATATCTTGTAAATAGTTTTTTGTAAAATAGTTTTTGTAGAATAATTTTTTCTAACCATAGTTTTGCAGCTATTTAGGGTTTGAGGTTTATTTTGGATTTTTTGTATATATTGCGGTTTTGGGTATTTTTATTTTCATTTGTGCAGGTGATATCCAAGCTACTTCAACAAGATTTGTTGGGTTTTGAGCTAGATCTAGGCCCTTGAGTGTAAGATCTAGTCTCCAAATTTTTTGTTGAGCTAGCATCAAGGAATTTCGAATTGATTTGGGTGAATATTGAAGATCTAAAGAAAATAATAAATTTTGTGAGGACTTCAATTTTTTTTAAGAGCCTCAAGACCAAGCGTCCACCTTCAACCCTAGTCACTGCCTAGTATGGCCTAGCCGCAACACTAAAAGTACCACAGTGTCCATGTTTTACCCCTGTTGTCAGGCTCAGAGGCCTCGACCTCCTCTTCTAGCTTGACGGAAGCCCTTTGAGGGCTTGTCGTGGTCGTTTTTTGGCCTTTTAGGCCTGGTCATATGCCCTAAAGGCCCTCGTCCTCCCATAGAAACCCTATCGCGGGCCTTAAAAGGCGTCCTCTTACCTTTCGTTGGCTTCGTTCCCTCTCGGCCTGCTCTTCTTCCCCTCCACTCTATCTCCCTCCCTCTCGGTTGCCCTCTTTCACCCTTGTCATGGCCTCACCAAGGTGTCTCCTCCTTGTTGTTGCCCTTTGTGGGCTCATTCCTTAGGTCACAACCCCTCAAGGGCTTGTGGCAAGCCCCTAAGGCCTTCCTCACCTCAACACAAACCTATCTAGGCCTTTTCTCATTGTTGTGTCCCTTCATCCAGTCTAGCGTTGGCCCCTTTGAGCCTTTCTTGGCCTCTCCCTCCATTCTCGGCTTGCCTTGACCCTATTCAGTCACTATTGGGCATCATTAAATTTTCTGAGCTAATAATTGGTGTATTTTGAAGAGGTTTTGGGACAAGTGTGTGACTGCGGAAAAATTTGGCAAGTTTTCCAAGGCCATAAGGCCATAAGGGTTTGACCTCTTAACCCTCCTTATCTCACTGTTTTGCTACAGCAAGATAATCAATTCAAATAGTGGTAAGAAATTCAATTTGGATGCCCTAAAATCATTTAACAAGTTTCCTAAGATCACTAACTAATCATTGGACAAATTGGGCATTTTTGTTAGGGTTAAATTTCATGACTGTCATCTTTGTTTTGAGTGCATCATAAATTCTGATATAACATTGGCAACTGCATCATAAAAGGTTAACTCATTTCAAGATCTTGACTTGGCATAGTTGGTTTGACATTTGATTTCGGAGTTGTCTTTAGTGCGACTTTTTGAAAGCTTTTACGATGGGTCTTTCTAGTGTAATTTCTCTAAAATGCCGCAGGAATGTATTGAAATCACAAGTTTGATGGGTAATCTTGCGCAATCGAAGTGCCTTAGGGGTTTTCCAAGGTGCTAAATCCATATATATAGTCAAGAAACTAGTTTAAATAACACAAATCAAGGTTTCACCTCAAATTTTCGACAAGATTTCGGCATTGGAAAGTCCAAAAAGTCGCACTAAAGAAAACTCCTTTGATTTCTATTGTTCACATTTGGCATGCATAGATATTTCATACTTTACATCTAAAGAGCTCTCATTTAAATTCACTCACTATTGTTGTAAAGTTCACTTATAGCTCACTGAATATCATAAAAACATAAGTAGCATAAATGTTTACTATTGTTTATGTTCTAATAGCTCATTGTGGAAAGGATTTGTTTATGTTGTTTAATCTGTTAGCATTCGACTTTGGAGCTAACATTATCTTCTCTTGTAAAAGTTACACTTTACACTAATAAGCTCACTCTCTAAAAGCACATTAATATCATAATCATGTTAAGTTCTTGCTTAAGTCAACAAGTCTAAGAATTCATTGATATTGGTATCTATTGTTTTCATCATTCTAACTGGCATAAGAACTTTGGTATTATTGTGATTCTTGTTTCATTGCTAATATCTATTTGTGAATGATAACTTTACATTAGCATTTAAGATCTAAGAGTCCTTAAATTGAAGACTTCCTAATTTAATTGAACATCTCTTGAATAATTCACATTAAGGAATCTAATTTGGAAAGCTTCTAAGTACATAGGAATCTAATTGCTTCTAATTTAATAACCTTATTGTCTCCTTTGAGTAATCATCATTGGCACTTTGTACTGTCTCATTGGCTAATTGTTCTAAGTGGATAAGTGCTCTAGTTTCTTTACTTGTTATCATTGTCATCATTCACTGATTATATCTTTGTGGATGATAACTTTATCTTGAGCAATTGTATCCTGGATATATCTTGTATCTTGTTGGCACTTAGATTGGCACATACTCTTTTGGTTGAGATTGTCTCCTTTTCCATTACTAAGTACTTATCGTCATAATTTAAGATAAATCATAACTGAAGTACTTAAAACATTAACAATCTCGCCTTAAGAAAACACTCAATAATCTTGCATTAGCATCCTATGACTAGACTTGCATTAATAATTACCCTCCAAGCATAAGCTTGGTTGATAGAAAATAGGACCACCTTTCTCATCTAGCTTGAGGAGCCTAGCACCTCTTTAGTGGTTAACACGGTGACCTTGCAGTCGTTAGAGCCATAGTCTCTGCAGCGCCGGATGCATCGGGTGGCTAGTACCTAAGGGGAGGTATCATTAATCAAGCCTTTGCTTGCTTCCCCTTGGCCTCTTTCTCACAACCTACTCTAGAGACTAAGAGGAAGGATACACCTAGAATAGGCATTTAATTAAAAGCAATCAAGATTCTTGCATCACACCTAAGTCATAGGATTTGCATAACATATAGGATAGTTAAGCATTTAAGCAGCAATTGTTCATTCGGTCATTTAGTCCTTAATTGATATAAGGCAAGTAGTTGACTCCATAAGGCACTGGTGTCATTAATAATTAAATCTAATCTCATAACTTGCTAGAATCAACCAAGTGGCTAGGCCATTCAATCGTGTCTCTCGGACTTGTTGGTTGCCAACAAGTTTTGCATTTCTATCTTCCATAGGGACTACACCCGATAACCTATTGTTGGGAGACCACTAGAATGGAGAGGTCAGGGATCAGAGAGACAAAGCTCGACTTGAGTCGTTGTTGCACCATGCCTGTACAATCTGAATGACAATAGGTAGATCACTACTCCCTCTCAACCAGAGAGACATTCTCCACAAGTTCTAGCTTATCTCTGAAACACAAACTTTCCTTTGCGGAGAGGCTTCGTCAAAATATTAGATGTTTGCTCATTTGTGGAGATGTATGGAAGCTTCGTTGCTCCCTTCTACACCATGTCAACAATATAGTGATACTTGAAATATGCTTTGGCTTGACATGGAAAACTAGATTCTTTGACAATTTCAACAGGTTTGATTATCACAGAATATCATTGTGGCTATCAACATCTGATCAAACAATCTGACAAGCAATTTCTAAAGCTAAATTGCTTCTCGAGTCACAGCATAGGCTGTCATGTATTCAGCTTCCGCAGAACTAAGTGCCACATAAGACTATCCAAGAAACCATTGCATCAAACAGAAATATCCATTGGTTATACCTTTACCATCATCAATATTTTCGGCCCAATCTGAGTCAAAGAATCCTTGCAGTCTGATTTTGTTTTCTACATGAAGCGAACAAAGTTCCTTCTACAGATTAATTACTCCAAAAGACTTGGAATATGAAGTTATCCAGGAGGATACAAATATTATATTAAATATATGAATAGGAATGAATGATAATTTTCAAATGAGAACGAGAGGCTTGCTTATATATCAAGCGTCTCTTCATGAAGAGTCATGTCTCATTTAGACATGCCTCTTCAGCCTAATTACTAATTAACTAATAATTATTTATGCTTATTATCATTTATATTATTTTACATTATTTATATATATTTTATTCGTTACATTGCCTCCTTCCTCAAAGAGCTTTGTCCTCAAAGCTTGTCGATGAAAAAATGCTTGATCTCTTTTTCAACTTCGAAAGTCTTTCTGTCTCGGAATAGTCATCCTCGTCGATACAAGTTGATATGATCTTCTTAGTGACAAACAAAATTGTCGCACCAAAAAGGGATCAGACCATCCCAGATTAATCTTTTGTATAGTACTCTGATCACTGGAATTTTGTAACGACTTGTTAGCATAAGACTGGACTGAGATTACATCACTATTATCCGGAACATCAGTTTGTTGTTTCGGTTCTGACTAGTTCAAATATGCGGCATGGTTGATTCGTCTGTTCTCATGATTCGGATGCTGATATGGAACTTTTTTGGTTTGATTTCTCCTTACTGGACATGTGCCAATTTTTATATTTTCTTCTGGCAAAGATGTTGTTGAGATTGGGATGTTCATTGTCTGAACTGCAACATCTACGTGTGTCGTTTCTTCAACTGACTTGTCTTCTTGAGTTGTCATATTCACTGGATCGGTATTTGTTGTTTTGTCATCAACTTGAATTCCTATATTTGATACTTCTTTCTCGATAAATTGTTGTACCTTGTTTTCTAATGACTTCTTATCCTTCTTAAGTTTCTTAATTTGCGTTAATAATTTTTCACTATGGTTTTTAAGTCGAGAAACTTCTTCATTTTTGTCAATAGTGATTTTGTCAATTTCATTTTGCATATTTTGTAATACTTTTTTACCTTCTTGAGAAATTACTTTTGAAATATCTGATATATCTTCTGGCGTTACTGAATTAGGTTTCAGTGTAACATCTTGGAGTGTTATTTTCTTCTTCTTGTAAGAAAATGTTAAAAACTTTTTCTTAGTATTTAGAATAAAGGAACCTAGAGTTTTCATCCATGGTGATCCCAAAACAATGTCACTATCGTTAAAACATAAGGTTTTCACGGTGAATTGTGAGGTAAAAGTATAATCTCCAATATTTAGGTGTAGATTTCTTTTAACGTATTGTTTGCCAAAAATATTTGTTTCAACTATATTTGATTCAGGAATCACCAATTGATTAGCACATTTAGGACTAACATAATTACTTCATTCAATAGGACTAATAGAGATTATAATGTCTCTTCTTGCGAGTGATCCTTTGATGTTAAATAGTGTGCAAACACATGTACTATGGGTTTCAGGAAACCTTTCATTACTAGTCTCCATTTTTGCCTTGATGTTTTTAAGTAAACAATATGTCAATTGGAGCTATTTTTATTATAAAATATCACTTATTTCTTCTATATATATTTTTCAAATATTCTCCTTTAATGTGGATTGCTAAAACTTGAATACCCTTTAAAAAAAAAAAAATACTCCTTTATATTGTTGACCTCTATATATGTATGTATTTCTTTATATTAAGACCCATTTTCATTATTACTTTATTATCTTATAATAATAATAGTTTTACTTCTTTTTTTAAAATAATAAATTGGTCCCTTTTTTATATACTTAATTACTCCCTTGATAAATTTTTAATGTCACCCCACTTAATATAAAAGTCACACTTAATATAAACTTTTATGATGTCACCACACTTAATAAATATAAAGGTCACGTCTTTTCATATGACACGATCACGATGTTCACAATACTTCAAGTAATATTTACCTTTCACGTAAGAGCTTTTGTAACCCTGTCTTTTCTTTAACTTTTAAAATACCATGGGCTATTACCATGGGTTGTTTTTAAAACCTCCTGTAAAAAGTAATATTTACCTTTCACGTAAGAGCTTTTGCATCCCTATTTTTTCTTTAACTTTTAAAATACCATCGGTTGTTTTTAAAACCACGGGCTTCTCCACGTAAAAAGTTTTAAATATACTTGGTATGAGATTTTGTATTCGTTTCGTTTTTTCTTTTACTTTTTTTTCTTCTTCTTTTTATTTTATTTACTTATATTTTTTTGGTTAATTTTTTTTTATGGCCAAAGGCCTAGAAAAACGGAGAAAAGGAGAACTCCCAAATTCTAAGCAAAATGCTTCAATTGTATGGCAAGAAGGTTGACCAATCTTGGTAGCCAAGGACCTGGATCGGAGAACGAGCTCTGTGCACCGGTTAAGCAACCTAGAGGACCGAACTACTCTGATACCAAATGAAGCGAACAAAGTTCCTTCTACAGATTAATTACTCCAAAAGACTTGGAATATGAAGTTATCCAGGAGGATACAAATATTATATTAAATATATGAATAGGAATGAATGATAATTTTCAAATGAGAACGAGAGGCTTGCTTATATATCAAGCGTCTCTTCATGAAGAGTCATGTCTCATTTAGACATGCCTCTTCAGCCTAATTACTAATTAACTAATAATTATTTATGCTTATTATCATTTATATTATTTTACATTATTTATATATATTTTATTCGTTACACTACAACACATTTTAGACAATAATCAATAACGTTCTGATCAACACACATGTATACCATATCATACAAAACAACTTTTCAAGCCAAATGCTTCTTAATTCAGTGATGCAACACTAGCATTCATGTCATTCAGGTTTACATAGCACTCTAAAGTGCTCTTTGCATCTAGTCAAAAAATGTATCAAATAATTCCATGAGCCAAACAGTATGATTTATCAAGTAAACAATAGAGATTCCTTATCATGCAAATATCTATGGACACACAGTCCACTATGCCAAATCTCAGCGAGGAGTTTACCAAGCTTCATACTAAAATCTTGGATAGAACCAAGATTCTTCAATCAACTCCCTCTTACACTAGGTATAGAGATCCTCAGCCCTTGTCAAAAGCATACAAAGTAGGTTCATCTTCAGCAGATTTGGATTAGAAACAATCTTCGAGACTTCTAGCCATCCTGGAAGTCATAACAGACTTCTCTTCTTCATAGACCAATACTTCAACCAAATTGAATTTGTCTACTCCCTCTGAATCCAATGCTCATCAATCACAAGTCTTCTTTTCATCTTGTTCTTCCATTGATTGCCATGACCTTGGCAATCTCTATAATGTACCTGCAATCCTCATTAGGAAGCCAAGGTTTTAATTTTCCATTGTTATATGCTTAACACAATCACTTATTACAATTCTTCAATTAGCAATCAATTCAACCAATATTCTTCTAGCAATAATAAGCAATTGCATAGAACAGTAAACCAATGCGCAATAGAAGACAACCAAGAATGAGAGACACATATTTGGTCAAAGACCACAGGAAAACCCTTTCAAAATTCTTCTTCTATTAGATTGTCATCAAATGCTCAGCATAGAGATATAATGTTCCAATTCATCAATAAAGAGTCAAAGGTCAACAATTTTCACTATCCAAACCCACCAATCAATATCAAGTCCAAGATGAGCCAACAAGACAAATTTGATCCAATGTCAAAGTTTGCAATTCTAGTCAAAGTCAATAGCAATAGTAACAACCCTAATAAATCAACAATCAATGGTCAATAGACCTCCAAATCATCTCAGTCAACAGTTAAAAGGCATGGTCTTCTTTGTTGGTCAAAGTCAAATCAAAACATTCAACAAAAGTCTCCTAGAAATTGATCAAAGTCAATTCATTGACCTACAAAACCCCTAGGTGCAGACCTGCAGTCAACCCTGGTCAAACTACTCAGAAAAACTCAGCCTAGTCAACTCAACCTCCCAAACAAATTAGATTATTGGTCAAACAAGGTCAAAATCTCCATGGTCAAATAGTCCCCAAATAGAAGTCAATGCACCAAAACAGAAAAAGCTCCCTTCCCTTCACATGTGTGAAGTCAACCCTTCAATGTCAGTTGTAGTACAAACCAATCAAGAGAAGAGAGATATGTGTGTCATGATGCTCCGAAGTGATGCAACATGAGATCTATTTATATGTCTCAAGGGGTCAAATTATTTTGCCCAGGCCGACTTGTACTTTTGTGCACGTGGGTTTCAAACTTTCACCTTAAAAATAATATTTTTCCTTGACCAAATTAAATTCTTCCAAGTGCTAGTAGGGGCTTCTCTGGATGATGAACACTTTCCAATTGAGGGAATTTATTCTTGAGTTAACAAATTAACACAAGGAAGAACAAATACAACTAAGTAAGCTATAAAAAAACAAGAGATTGAAACTAAAAATAAAAATAAAAAACAAATTAACAAAAAAAAAACAATAATAGAAATAATCAAGAAAGTACTGATCTTTGTCTTCTTGCATCCTCATCCACATCATGATCAAGGACCTACGGTTTCTTCTTTCATTTAGTTGAAGTAATCAATCCTAGGGTTTAGTTGGTCATCTTCTCCAACCCTTATGATTGGTTAGGGTTTACAATTTTATGGCTACGGTTTTAATTCCAAACCCTAGAATTTAATAATTCTTCAAGTTTGATCTAGTGTACAAACCCTAGACATTCAACCTTGTATCCAACAAACCTTAGGTTTTTATTGTTCAATCCATGTTGGTGTTCACAAACCCTATTCGATCAAAACCCTAGGGGCTGCTCAAGATCTCCAACTTTCTAAACCCTAGGTCTGCTTTAAAAGAACAAATGCCATAGGATATCAATCAGATTCAATCTTCAACTTCAAGGATGGATTCATTAGACTTGACTCCTTGACAAGATACCCTTGAGTAGTAGCAGTATCATGCCAACACTTCTTCAATCAAGAATTCTTATCTTGTTTAGGGTTTTCAACCCCTATGCCTTCAAATGTCAGAACCCTTTATAACCAATCAAGGATGTCCATGAACAATATCCTTATTTGAATGACTTCATTACCTTACGGTATCCAAAGCAGAAATTTGGTCTTTTAGATTATGCTTTAACAACAAGATAACCTGACAGCATCATGACTGTTTAAAAGATAATTCGGTACCTCTTCTATTTCAAGGCATGCTTCTGTCATATGTTACTATTCTATAGATGCTAACGCAAACAGCAATATGAGATTGGAAATACTGAGAAGCGAACAATGACCTTGTCAGTTTAGTGTTTTGGAGCAGATAGAATAGAGATTTGAGTTATCCTTCAAATTTGTCATAGCATAAGGTATCAATGTTTTGTGATCTTCAGCGTCTCAAGGCATAGATCTGTAATAATATATACCTTAGGTCTCTATGAGAGCAGTAGCCTTCACGTTCACAGAGATAATATATGAGTCTCTGACTTCACATCAACAGAGATATTGTGAGCCTCAAATTTCGCATAGGCAAAGAGCCTCAAATTTCGCATTACAGGGGCTATATACCTCGTATTATAGGAGTCATAAACTTCGCATTGTTTCAGAGATATAGAAGCCATAAACTTTGCATATATTACAAAGTTGAATAACCTGTAGCTCTCACATATGCTACTAAGAGCCTTAGATCCTTCACATAACACAGACATCAAGAGCCTTCGAACCTTCGTATGAAGCAGATATCATTTGTCTAAGTCGAGTGCCTTTGACAAGGATCCATATGAGATATATATAGTCTTTTCATCAAATGAATGGGTGTCTCTAGGAGGGCTGAGCCGACTTGACTCTTGAAGGGCCAGCTTGTTCTTCTTGGGGTCACAACACTTGTATTCATCTTTCTTTGAAGCGAACAAAGTCCCTTCTATAAATTAATTACTACAAAAGACTTGGAATATGAAGTTATCCATGAGAATATAAATATTATATTAAATATATGAATAAGAATGAATTACAAACGAGAACGAGAGGCTTGCCTATATACCAAGCAAGTGTCTCTTCATGAAGAGTCATGTCCTATTAGACATGCCTCTTCAACCTAATTACTAGCTTAACTAACTATTATTTATGATTATTATCTTTTATATTATATTTATATATTTTATTCGATACATTGCCTTCTTTGTCAAAAAGCTTTGTCCTCAAAGCTTGTCAATGAAAAAAGCTTGATCTCTTTTTCGGCTTCGAACATCTTTCTCTCTCGGAATAGTCATCCTCATCGATACAAGTCGATATGATCTTCTTAGTGACAAACAAAATTGTCGCACTAAGAAGGGATCAGACCATCCCAGATTAATCTTCTATATAGTACTCTGATCACTGGAATTTTGTAACGACTTGTTAGCATAAGACTGGATTGATTTTACGTCATTATTCTCTGAAACATCAATTTGTTGTTTCTGGTCTAAATGGTCCCGATACATAGCATGGTTGAGTTGTCTACTCTCATGATTCGGATGTCGATATGGAGCTTTTTTGTTTTGATTTCTCCTTACTGGGCAGGTGCCAATTTTTATATTTTCTTCTGGCAAAGATGTTGTTGAGATAGTTATGGAACATTCACTTGGGATGTTCATTGTCTGAACTGCAACATCTACGTGTGTTGTTTCTTCAACTGACTTGTCTTCTTGAGTTGTCATATTCATGGGATCGGTATCCGTTCCCTTATTTTCAACTTGAACTATTGCGACTAGAGATTCTGATACTTCTACTTGAGTGACTTGTTCCAACTTATCTTTTAATGCTTTCTTATCCTCCTTAAGTTTCTTAGTTTGATTAAGCAGACTTTGATTATGGTTTCTTAGACGTAAAAGTTCTTTGGTTTTTGATTCATCAACCTTATTTTCAGTGTTTTGAATTTTAAGTTTTTCATCTTTTGTTCTAATAAATTTTTATTAAGGTTCTTTAAACGTAAATTTTCCTCTTCTTGTTCTGATAAATGCTGCTTGAGTTCTTTCTTTGAGACTTTAGTCTTCTTCACTTGTGCCAGTAACTTTCGACGTGGTCCTTGAGACGAGAAATTTCTTCGTCCTTTTCCATTATTTCTTTGTAATCTATATCCACAACATTTTTATGTTCGCATTCTAACACTTCCTTGCTTTGTTGAATTTTGGCTATTTTGTCATTCTCTTGATCTTTTAGCTGCACTTTCTCGATACACTGGATAACATCATTCTGTGGAAGTGATGATGGATGTAGAGAATCGAAGAAGGAATCCATTCTCTTTCTCTTCTCAATCTGTCGCTCAATTATTGTAATTAATTATTCTATATCTCTTGCGATTGATTGTCTTTGTTCCTTACTCATGGATTCCATATTTTTTGTTTTTCTTCACTTCTTTTATCTTCCTTTTTTTTTTCAACAATTTATTTATTTATTTATTTTCTATTTTCTTTAATTTTTATATGATATATTCTCTCTCCTTTTTTTTTTACTCTCTTTTTATATAATTTCTCTTCTTCTTTTTTTGTATATATTCTTTTAATCTATAAAATATATTTCCACTTCTCTCTTATAAAAATCTAATATATATATATATATATATATATATATATATTCGTTACATTCTTTACATCTTTCTCCTTCATAGGTTGGAGTTGTCTCAGTATGTAAGGGGACAAATTCATGTTGCTTGAACAGTGCCATTCAGGACTTTGATACGCAACCCTTTCTTCTCGTCTTCCATAATCTTAGGGGTTCCAGATCTTCAGAGAAGGAATGTTGTTCTATATTTCGTAAACAAGGACACCTTCCAGACTTTTCACTTTCCTTGGATACATTGATTTGCTCCTTAATGAATTTGGAGATTGAAGATTCCAAAACTTCGCCCTTCTTTCAACAGAGAAATTTGTAGACATTCTTTGACAAAGGGAGTTAGCAGCTTGTATTCAGTTAAAGGCAATGAATTGGTTTTACTAGATCTGAAATCTCAATAATTGTTCTTTGATCTCAAGTGGAGACTTTATATCAACAAAAATGTCTCTAGGTGACTTTAGCTGAGGTTTGCAAATTCTAGGATACTTTCTTGACATAGTTAAGATCCTTCATCTTTTATGCTTAAATAATATATCTTCTGAAGCTTTGATCAGGACACAACAGCATGCCAAAACAAGTCATTATTTGATCTTATGATGGAAATTCAATTTGAGATTATTCAACCCTTGAGATTTGAACTATACACAGATGATTGGACCTTTCGCAAAGCATATTCCATTACGAATTTATGTCCTCAATTATTTTTAAAGATAAACTAAGGATTTAGACCTTTCATACACTTGGAGATAGTTCAGATCTTCAAAGTTATTTCTGAGGTCCTGAGATATTTGTCCTGGAGTATTAGGACTTCAGACATCCTGAAGAAAGACAGAGGTTAGAAGAGTTTGATCTTTGAGGACTTCCTAATTTCACAGTCAGTTAGTAACAAGTACCATAAGGGCACTTTGACAAAATTACAGTGAAATTGAAGAGTCGAGGGAAAAGGTTACTTATCTTTATCGAAACCTAAATCTTCTTCCTTGTGAGAAAAAAGTCAGTAGACTGTGATCTTGAACTTCCTTGAAGAACCTGCCTCTGATACCATGTCAAAAAGACCATTTCTGATCTACAGATAATTACTTGCGATATTGTTAAACATTAGTTTAGCTTAGTCAATTTTCATCAAGCAATTATACATCAGAAATTCAACCAATAGAAATGATAAGAAAGTAGAGATCACAGTGCACAAAAACAATAGACACCCACGTTTAGGTCAGAGACCAGGGAAAAACCCCACAAAAGGGAAAACCCAATCAAACCTTTCCTTAGAGAGATCCTTTAATAGTACATCAAGACATGGATAATACTAACCACAAGTGCTAAGACCTCCTCCACAATGTCTGCTACATAATGTCCAACAAAATCACCAATGAAAGGCTAATCCTCTCACCATATCACAAAAACCAGGCCCAAATCTTGTTCCATCTGAAGCTCTGACTTTGAATAAGATACAGATCTGTGGAGGTACTAAAACTTGGACCAATTCACAATCCTGGAGTGGCTTGGATCTCTGCCAAGAGATAGATCTGAGTCAAATCTCAGCCTAGTTCACAATCCTGGAAATAGATCTGAGTTAAATCTCAGCCTAGTTCACAATCCTGAAGATAGATTTGAGTTAGATCTCGGCCTAATTACAATCCTGGAGATGGATATCAGATCTCTGCCTAGTTACAGGCCAGAAGCAGCTACAGACTCGAACCAATCAAAGATCTTGGATAGACTTATAATATCCTTCTAGGACTCGACCTAGAGATCACCTTCAAAAGACAAAAGATCTTGAATAAGTAGGCTCTCGAACTGCTCAAAAATTGCTTGGAGTATCCTTCTAGATCTCGGCCTAGTACCAAATTTTAGATCACAAAAATAGGAAGCAGATCTCAGACAACCTCACACAGGAGAACGAACACACAGGAGAACGGATGAGTAATGTATGTGTGAATGAATTACATTACAAGGAGGACAAATGGAGCTCTTTAAATAGCTACCATGAGATCTGAATGTGTGACTTTCTAGGAAAACCGACTTGACCATCTAGAAGAGTTGATCTTATCCAAATCAGTGAGTTTCTAGGCAATCCAACTTAGCACATGTGGAGCCACCTGTAATTGCAATAAAATAATATTTTTCTTCTTTACAAAAATACATGTTTTTTTTTTACCAAAACAAAAATATGAAGAATATGCTAATGACAATAAATAATTTTATGAAGACTAACCATAGCTACAACTTCAACATGGTCCACGCTTCAATCAATAGGTCCCATGTGAATAATGATGGAAAAGATGGTAAAAGACTTCATGGCCAAGTGTCATGTTCAAAGTGACCAGCAAGTAAGGAGGGAGTAATTGTGAATGCATGAGTTACCAACTCAGCCTTTGTTTTTCCACCCCTCATATGCTTTTGACTTTTTCTTCATTTTTCTTCATATTACTGCTCATAGCTCAAAGGGTTGGAGTTTGCTTTGTATGCTGTATAATAGTGTTATCAGGACCGAACCAAACCAATCTGACCATTTTAAGGCAAAAACGGGTTCGGACAGATCACTTGATGGAGATAATGATTGCATTGAATTCCTCTTTTCAAGAGGACCAAAATCAACCTAAAGATCACTCAAATAGGATAAGGGAAAGTGTATTTATAAATAAAACCCCATATGTGCATATTTGATAAGGTCAGCCCTAAAGAAATGTGGACCCTCTTGGAACGCTATAGATACAAGTGACCTCTACCTCATTTGGACACAATCATGAGACACTCTTCTATCTTAGTTTTTGGCTCGCACAGATCTGAGGCTCGTCCGTGGAAAAATGGGTTCGCTCTGAGGTAAAATTGCAGGGTCTGAAACTTGCATTTTAGATCTAGGGTTTTGGGCCACAGTCACAGACACAACACCGGATGGATCCGACTGTAGCCGCTCGCACAGAAGCTCATCCGTGTGACTGGAGCCTTCTAGTCGCACAGACAACTCTCCATCCATGCGACTAGGAGTTAGGGTTTCAGATTTCTAGTTGCAGACCCCAGTTGCTCGCAAACCAAGCTTAAGAGAGTGACCAGGAAGTTATAGTCGCTCGCTCACAGTGTTTCAGAGTGCGACTGGGAAGCCACAGTCGCTCGCATAACATCTTGAACAGTGCGACTGAAGCTCAAAGACAAATCTGGGTAGATCCGACCACATTTGCTCGCTTGCAATGCTTCAGAGAGCGACCAGGCAATTATAATCACTCGGATGACTCCTCCTCCATGCGACCAGAACTCAAATGATGGAATCTCAATTGTCTGAAGATTTCGCGCGGTGACCGCAAGGTTCGGTAGTTGATTGCAGACAATAACAGTTCTTTACAGACTTCATAATCAAATTTTGAGTAGAAACATTGTTGGGTTCATTTCATGGATGTTGTAGTTGTTTTTGCTGGTTAGTTGCATAGATGAAGATATGGATCATTGTACTCTCTTTTGTTGAATTATTTGATGACAATCTAAGAAGAAGAAGAATTTGAAAGGGTTTTCCCCATAGTGGGTTTTTCCCTAGTCTCCGACCAATCCTAGTGTCTCTATGTGTGAATTCTTTTCTTTTGTTGTTCCTTTATGTGACGTTGCATTAATGATGATGATATTGTTCTTTATACATAGTTGCATATGTTGTTGAATAATGATGTAAATCTGAATAATATCATGATGTTATTGGGTGAATGTAATGTGTTAACGAAGAAATGCAATTATTAAAGCAAAGAACAATATAGCCCTCTGAAAAATTAATATGGTTCCAGAGTTAGGCTGAAAAAAAGTCATGGAGATCACCCCCATGGAGAAACCTCTGATGGAAGCAAGAAAAGATGGAGGAGACCTAAAAGAATTCAAGGCTTTGAAAAAAACCTTTGGCAATTTGTGTATTAGGGTTTGATGGATATTATGAGGTTAGGGTTTGACAGAGACCTTGGTTTATGGCAAAGATTTGAGATATCAAATCTAGAAACCCTAGCATGGTCAAAGTAAAGATGTTCAAGCACTTGTCACAAATTTGATGAAGCCCTAGATGGGATAGTCTCTATTAGGCTTGGTTGCCAATAGAGTTGGTTGAAATAGTGAAGGCAACATTGTTGTATGTACAATGGACAGCGGTGGCTCTTGAAGGTTCTAACTTTGTTATTGAGTATTTGGGTGCTTCTAACTTCTTGATGAGATATGATGAGTGGATCCTTCTTGAGGATCATGGCTAGCACAGGAAGAGGCATCTAATGGAAAGGTGACTAAGTGCAACAAGCAACTTATGTCAAATGAAAAGGTGCATAGGTATTTGAATACTACAAGGTATGCATGCTATATTGTTTCAATGTTATGTTTCAGTTGTAATATTAGCAAGCCCTAGGGTATGATGAGAATGTCTCCTCAAATGGTTCATGCATGCATATGAAAGTGATTTGGATTCATGTTTCTTATGATGAAATAGTGCCCCTGGTATTGAGCATTTTAACTTCTTAAATTCTATGAGGTTGCTTAATGTTATCTTTGATATATTGGTATACTCGATGTTTGGCTAACATCTATTGTTTTGGATATCTCGATCCTGTGAAGAAGGCTAGTACCTTGATTCTAATAGATGGTAACTTGATACTTGGCATGCATCTTTCATTATAAGACATGATGGATTTCATATAGAAGGTTAGCTCATTGATTCTTATACATGACACTATTGATAATGCTTGTGATGAGCATGATGAAAGTGTGGAAAGAGGGTTGATACTCTTGTTGTTTTGGTAAAATACCTTGACTTGATGATAGATGCATAACCATATGCTTATCATATGGTAAAATTGAATGACCTGACTTGATTCTATTGATAATGATAAGCATGGTAACCATGATGATGGAAGTCTAACAATAAGTTTGATATTCATAATTTTCTTGTTGACCTTGGTAAGTTAGTAATTATGCCCTATGGTAATTTTGGATGACTTGATTTAGTAGATTAAGTTATTTAAGATATATTGTGTTCATGATCTTTGAAGCGTGATGTCATACCTATCAGCTGCCCTTATCATATGACTCTAACTCTTGACAAAAGATTGATGACATGATGTGATGATGAAGTAGTTGATGTTAGCATGTTATGACCATGATGGATATCTGTTTGACTTTATGATCTAACAAATCTGTTGATTCATTATAGACAGGTTGATGACATGAATGAAGATACGGAAATGGAATCTCATTCAGAGGGAGAACCTCTCCATAATATCTCTTCTCCTATTGTCATTTTCATTATATACTCTTTATTGAAATATGATTTATGGGCATGGATAGTCAAATATCTGACATTGATGATCTGCAACAAAGTTATGATCTGAGGAAAGAGAGTTTTCCCTTGCTCTAAGCCTCAGTCGCACGAAAGCAAGCTTACAGGTGCGACTAACTGTAGTCTCTCAATCGCACGAAAGTAAGGTCAAGGATGTGACTATAGCCTTCTAATCGCTCAGAGGAAGGCCTATGGGTGCGACTACGCTTGTTGGACACAAAAATGAAGTTTTGTGCATGAAATTAGATGTTCACCTGAAGGATGTCAGTTCTACATATGTGGAGCAGACAACAAAAAGTTCTATGAGCAGGGAAGTTTGAATGAATTACTATAATATGAATATATAGAATGAACATGTGTTTGCAGGTTACCAAGACATTCACATAGATATGTCATTATGTTTAAAGTTTGTGCTACAAAAGTTTGGCATGATTTAGTTGATTGATATAGATGAGCAGGGTTTGGAGTTTTGTCATGATGCGTGATAATGACTTAGAGCTTTGACTTGATGTTGAGATATGTCGTGGACTATAGATCTCTTTATGATAGCGAATTTGGGATTTGACCTGATGTCTAATGATTTGATTTAATAACTGATGATTTGCCTTGATGACAATGCTATGTGGGCATAGTGACCTTCATTGACTAATATGGGTATCCAATAATGGTTTTATATTGGCCTCCTCATTCTTAGCACATTGGTTGAAGTTTTGACATTTGCGATTCAGTATGAAGTAATCTCACAATAAATCGATGGAACTTGCTTGACTTATTCTTAGTGTATGCATTTGCATCTAGTGACTTATATTATGATCATATTGTTTGGGAAATGACTAATTGCTGACATAGATAAAGTAAAAACTTGAAATTTGGATGAAGTTTGGATTGATATTACGTGATAGATAACAACTTTTTGGCATGACAATAGATGATGTCATGACTTGATGAAAGCTCTACCTATCGCCTGGTCTAAAGATTTGACACTGTGATAAAGATTACTTTGATATTAGTGTTGATTTGGCTTCTAAACATTAATGAGCTGACTTAGCTGATTTGATTGTACAATATTGTGGGTCTCAGCATCTTGGTCTGGATAAGTATTATGTTTGGAGAGAGCACTATATGAAGCGAGCTCCTCGATCTTGATATGTCTGCATTGACAGTTATCTGGTGAAGCCAGGATGATGTGTTGATCCAAACCTCTACTTCAGAAATGTTCCAAGGTATGACTTTGATTTTGTATTTGGTTTTATATACTAATGATATAATATTGACAAGTAATGAGCCTCTAATGATCAAAGCAAGAGGAAGATTGCTTCTGAAGTTCGAAACATGAATCGTGGCATGATGAATCGATTTCTGAAGTTGGGAAAAGATAATCTTTATTGCAAAACTATTTGGAAATGTAAATCATTAGACACTCTGACTAAGAAATATTGTTGAACTCATCTTGGAAACCAACAGTTGATTGAAGCATTGATGTTCCGTTTTGAACACTCATTAGTATATATATATATATATATATATATATATATATATATATATGATGTGCATGGAACCTAAATGAGTTCATGATTGAGCCACTTCACTCACATAGAGTTGCCACCGAGCATCCTTTGAAATATTTGCATGGTATGACCAATTCTGATATGAGATATTCATTCTACGATATGTGACCGCATGGATGTATTGTTGATGTTTGGGATTATCATTGATGAGCATAATTGGATGCTACATTAGTATGAGATCTGCCACAATATCTTGGATGAGAGGTTCATAGCACAATCGAGGTTGAGTACAATGTTGCTAGCATTGCTAGCTACGAGGCAATGGAGTAATACGGGAAGAAAATTGTACACTGAAGACTGTAATTTACAATTTTTTTTTAAATGTAATATTTTTATTTTTTAAAAGAATGAGTGGTGATTTACATGGCCATGGCGGATCTCCATATATAGGAGTTCACTGGCCATGCTGTTAATTTATGGTATGTTCTATGCTTAGTGCAGTTTACTTCAATTTCTTCTTATTAGCCACTATTTAGCAATCACATTTAACATAAAGTAAAATGTTGATAGAACATTAATGGATCGACAGAAAACAAGCCAAGACAAGAGACACCAGATATGGCGGCTAGCCAGGGACAAACCCCAATGTGGGGAAACCCTTTGATCAATTCTTCTATAATCTTCAATAGTTCAGTAGAGAGAGAAATAGTACAAATATACAAATTTGTAATTTTATTGCAGCAGCTGCAAACCCTAACCAGCAAAGTCAAAGCTAGTCAAACAAGATAGAATTGACCTTCAATCAGCTTGGTCAATATCCAGTCAACTTGGCCTCCAACAGTAAGAAGAGGCAACCCAAAAACAGTCTGAAAATCCCAGTCAAATGAAGTCAACCTGCTGCCAGCAATTAGGGCAATCAACACTGGTCAAACCTGAGGTCAGAATGCTTCGATTTACGTGCCAAAATCTGTGGCCTACCTAGGAGAGATAGCCACATCAAAACACACTTCAGAAAAGTCCACGTTGGTCAAAGATACATCTACAGCCCTGGTCAACGCAATCAAACAATTCTGCATCCTCAAATCTACGTCCTTCTGCGTCCTCCTACTTCGTCCTTCTGCGACCTCCTTCTTCCCACGTGTGTGCTTCTCCTTGTGTGTAAACCCAATCAACTAAGGAGAGACGAATGTGAGAGATGAGATGAATGAATAATGCCTCAACCTAACTTGTATTTATATGAAACGTTGAGGATGTGTGCCACACATTTAGCTGCAGGTCGACCTTGATAGTCAAGTAAATACAAATAAATTCATATCTCCATAAATACATGTCAAAATCAGATGATCGTTAGATCAATCCTACACCTCTTGACGAGAGGAATCCAAGAAAAATATCAGTTGTCATAAATAAGATGACCCACATGGAGTTTGGACCTAGTTGCCAATTTTAACACTCCCTCTCAACTAGGGAGAACTCCATCTGCTAATCCATCTGACCGTCGGTACTATTTCTGCCATCAAATGCACTACCTTGCACTACTCGGCTCTGCCGAATTATGAAGAAGAAGAAATGATCGAGGATGTATCATACCATCCTCCACTGACCCGAAGCTAGTCTTAGAGAGTATGTCATACCAATCTTACTAATCCCAGATCAGTGCTAGAAGAGAGTGTCTCAAACCACTCATACTAATCCCAGATCAATGGAGGTCATCCTAGCATAGGGAGTACGGCAGATACAACGATGCGTCCATCGATAGTACTATTATGGTCCCTAACCCCATTTCCCTACTCATTGGCCAGATGAGAGGTACTTTCCATGAGTCCCAGACTGCATGGGTAGGATGCCTCGACAGGACAACCACTCATCATGTCCATAAGTCGCCACGGGGTATCACAGGGGAAGGTTGAACCTTTCACGCTGTACACAGTGCACCACTAGGGGAGGGTGAGTTGCCCTATGGTCGCTTGTCGCTCCAAGAAGTACCCCAAGCCCCCCGGAGCTCCCAGAGCTCAATGCATGCATCATGCAGGACCCTCATAAGAGGGTCTCTCAACGACTCCAAGTCGTTCTCGGAAAGTCAAGAATTTGACCTTTCCCAGGGGCTTTGTTAGAATGTCGGCGACCTGCTCATCTGTACTGATATGATGGAGCCTTATTGCTCCCCATTGTACCATATCCCGGATAAAGTGGTACCTGATATCGATATGTTTGGAGCGATCATGAAATACGAGATTCTCTGATAAACGAATCCCACTCTGGTTGTCACTCAGGATCACGGTAGTATCCAATGTATATCCAAACAGCTCACTGAAGAGCTTCCGTAACCAGACAGCCTCACAAGAGGCCATACTCACAACAAAGTACTCTGCCTTAGCAGTGCTCAAAGCCATCGTCTTCTGCTTCCTACTCATCCAGGATATCGAGGCAGATCCCAAAGAGAAACAACACCCAGAAGTGCTCCTTCGATCCACCACACTGCCTGCCCAATAAACATCGATATATCCATGTAGTCTCACATCTCCTGCAGTGTATCTCAACCCATGAGTGATTGTGCCACAAAGGTATCTCAACAGATTCTTGGCACCAATCCAATGTGAGTGGTGAGGCTCAACCATTTGTTGACTCAACGTGTTGACTGCAAAACATATATCCGGACAGGAGTTCACCAACAACATCAATGCTCCTATGAATTGATGATACTTGGTAGCATTTTACAAAACAGGTCCGGCAGCACTACCGCTTAACTTCTTGAAGTCAAGCTCCATCGGGGTAGTCACAGGCTTGCAGTCCACCATACCAAATCTCTCAAATATCTTCACCACATATTTTCCTTGAGATAGGAAAATCTCCCCTAGCTTCTGCCAGACTTCCAATCCTAGGAAATAGTGCATCAGTCCTAGGTCCTTCACCTCAAATTCGGAAGCCAACTCCCTCTTACATTTGTGAATGAGAGGGTCTACAACTGTCAGAAAGAGGTCGTCAACGTACAACACTAGTATGAAAGGCTCATCATCTTCAACCTTAAAGTAAAGGTTTGGGTCGGCTTCACTCCCAGTGAATCCCAGCTTCATCAAGTAGCTATCGATCCTCTCATACCAAGCTCGGGGTATTTGCTTCAGCCCATAGAGGGCTTTCTTCAACCTGCACACGTGAGATTCTCGATCATGAATCTCAAATCCTTCGGGTTGTTCCACAAAGACTTCTTCATTGATCAAACCATGCAAGAATGCGATCTTGACATCCATTTGATGTAGGTTCCATCCTTGCGAAGCAGCAAGGGCTATGATTGAGCGGATGGTGGTGTATCGGGCAATAGGTGCAAATATCTCGTCATAGTCTATACCTTCCTTTTGAGAGAAGCCACGAGCGACAAAACAAGCCTTATACTTTTCAGCACTTCCATCAACTCCATGCTTTATCTTGTAAAGCCATTTTGAAGTGACAATTTTTTTGTCCTGGGATCTGGGGACCACATCCCAGACATCGTTCTTCATGATGGACTCGTATTCCTCAGTCAAGCATCCTTCCATACTTGATGCTTCACGGCTCATGTGAACGATGAGGGCTCATTTTGAATGATAGTGCACATAATGGTCAAGTATCCCTGATACCTGGTCAACTTCCTACTTTCCAAGAAAGTCCCTCTGGGTGCAATGTGTCCTTCAGCATCATCAAGTGTCCCCCTAAGCCATGAGGGCCTCTTCCTAGAAGAGGAAGGCTCTTGCGGAGGGGGATCAATAGGGTCCATAAGTTCTTCCACTTTGGGCATCGTCTCATCTTTCTTTTCCTCCGGTTTGCTGGTGTCAGCTTCTCTAGATTTCCTTAGTATAAGAAGATTATCAACTTTGCTAAGAGCCATATCTTCATCAAAGGTGACATCATGGCTAATATCGACTTCCCTTGACTAGCCACATAGATTCTATAGCCCTTAGTATTTTCGTTATAGCCCATGAATATTCCCTTCTTTCCAGATGCACCCAATTTATTCCTTTTCTCTTTCGGCACATGAAAATATACAAGACTTCCAAAAATTCTAAAATGAGATACATTAGGTTTCTTACCAGTGAACATCTCTTCGGGAATCTTGGAATCCAATGCTTAATGAGGGCATCAATTTTGAACATATCAGGTGGTATTCGCAGCTTCGGCCCATATAAACTTTGGAAGCCTTTGATCATGGAGCATGGAAGGAACAACTTCCAAATCGTACAGTTCTTCCTTTCTGCCACACTATTCTACTCAGGAGTGTATGGTGTTGTGGTCTCCCTCTTAATGCCAGCTTCTTTGCAAAAGTCATGGAACTCATTGGATTCGTACTCGGTCCCATTATTAGTACTTAAGATCTTGATCTTCTTCTTAGTTTGATTCTCAATCAAGGCTTCGAAGTGACGAAACCAGGAGAACACTTCATCCTTCTTTTTCAAGAAGTATATCCAAGTTTTGCGAGAATAATCATCTGTAAAAGTGAGGTAATATAAATATCCTCCCAAAGAGTTCACAAGCATCATACCAGATATGTCGAAGTGAACCAACTGCAATATATCAAAGGTCTTGCTATGGCTTGAGGGGAATGGTCCCCTTTTGAGCTTTCCTTCAGCACACCCCAGACATACACCTTCTTGCTCTACTTTAAATTTGGGCATACCGGTCACCATTTGTCTTACATCGGGTACAGCCTTATAATGAAGGTGGGCAAACCTTCGGTGCCATAGTTCAGACTGAAGAGTTGTGTTGCAAGACATGACTCCCAATGGACTTCCTCCAACTTGATATAGAGAGTCAACCCGAAATCCAAGAGTGAAAGCATCTTTAAAATTCTTTTTCCATACACGTACCTTGCCATCGATGAAGGCCACCTTGTAGCCTTTGTCTTCCATTGCCGAAATGGATACTAGGTTCTTTTTGAGATCAAGCACATATAGAACTTCTTGCAAATGAATTGTGTTACCCTGATTCAATTCAAGGGAAACATTCCATATGCCTTTCACGGGATATTTGGAGTCGTCTCCAAGAATAATTTCCAGGTTGGTCTCCTTCTCTATCGGATTAGAGAGAGCTTCTTTGTAACCAGTAAAGTGCCTTGAGGCACCACTATCAATAAGCCAATTGCCCAACGAGTCGGGAGGAGAAGTAGTAGAGAGGGCCGATATCCGATAATATTCATCTTGCTTATTGTTAACAACATTAGATTCATACCTGGAGTTTCTTGCCTTCTTGGAGGGTTGACCACTTCCTTGATTTCCGGCATTCCTTTTTCCTTTGCCATTGAACCTACCCTTCCTTTGATTGTTGTTAGAATTCCCTCAGAAGTGATTTTAATCATCGTCATGAGATGTGTCCTTTCTACCAGATATGTCGGAGTGAACCAACTGCAACATATTAGAGGTCTTGCTATGGCTTGAGCGGAATGGTCCCCTTTTGAGCTTTCCTTCAACACACCCCAGACATACACCTTCTTGCTCTACTTTAAACTTGGGCATACCGGTCACCATTTGTCTCACATCGGGTACAACCTTATAGTGAAGGTGGGCAAACCTTCGGTGCCATAGTTCAAACTGAAGAGTTGTGTTGCAAGACATGACTCCCAATGGACTTCCTCCAACTTGATATAGAGAGTCAACCCGAAACCCAAGAGTGAAAGCATCTTTAAAATTCTTTTTCCATACACGTACCTTGCCATCAATGAAGGCCACCTTGTAGCCCTTGTCTTCCATTGCCGAAATGGATACCAGGTTCTTTTTGAGATCAGGCACATATAGAACTTCTTGCAAATGAATTGTGTTACCCTGATTCAATTCAAGAGAAACATTCCCTATGCCTTTCACGGGATATTTGGAGTTGTCTCCAATAATAATTTCCAGGTTGGTCTCCTCCTCTATCAGATTAGAGAGAGCTTCTTTGTAACCAGTGAAGTGCCTTGAGGCACCACTATCAATAAGCCAATTGCCCAATGAGTCAGGAGGAGAAGTAGTAGAGAGGGCCGATATCAAATTAACAACATTAGATTCATACCTGGAGTTTCTTGCCTTCTTGGAGGGTTGACCACTTCCTTGATTTCCGGCATTCCTTTTTCCTTTGCCATTGAACCTGCCCTTCCTTTGATTGTTGTTGGAATTGCCTCGGAAGTGATTTTGATCATCGTCATGAGATGTGTCCTTTCTACCAGATATGTCGGAGTGAACCAACTGCAATATATCAGAGATTCAGAGGTCTTGCTATGGCTTGAGGGGAATGGTCCCCTTTTGAGCTTTCCTTCGGCACACCCCAGACATACACCTTCTTGCTCTACTTTAAACTTGGGCATACCGGTCACCATTTGCCTCACATCGAGTACAACCTTATAGTGAAGGTGGGAAAACCTTCGGTGCCATACTTCAGACTGAAGAGTTGTGTTGCAAGACATGACTCCCAATGGACTTCCTCCAACTTGATAAAGAGTCAACCCGAAACCCAAGAGTGAAAGCATCTTTAAAATTATTTTTCCATACATGTACTTTGCCATCGATGAAGGCCACCTTGTAGCCTTTGTCTTCCATTGCCGAAATGGATACCAGGTTCTTTTTGAGATCAAGCACATATCGAACTTTTTACAAATGAATTGTGTTACCCTGATTCAATTCAAGAGAAACATTCCCTACGCCTTTCACGGGATATTTGGAGTTGTCTCCAAGAATAATTTCCAGGTTGGTCTCCTTCTCTATTAGATTAGAGAGAGCTTCTTTGTAACTGATGAAGTGCCTTGAGGCACCACTATCAATAAGCCAATTGCCCAACGAGTCTGGAGGAGAAATAGTAGAGAGGGCCGATATCAGATAATATTCATCTTGCTTATTGTTAACAACATTAGATTCATATCTGGAGTTTCTTGCCTTCTTGGAGGGTTGACCACTTACTTGATTTCGGGCATTCCTTTTTCCTTTGCCATTGAACCTGCCCTTCCTTTGATTGTTGTTGGAATTGCCTCGGAAGTGATTTTGATCATCGTCACGAGATGTGTCCTTTCTACCAGGACACTCCCTCGCATAGTGGCCAATTTTTTTACACATGAAACATCTTCCTTTCCTTCCACCTTTTGGTCTAACCTTTACCTTCGATTTTCACCCGGAATTATTTCTCCTTTTAGCATGAGAGGAGAAAGCAATGGGATTGCCTCTAAATGCAGGCATTTCCTGCTCTTCCATCCTTGTCTCTTCTTGAATGCATCTCGCCAACAATTCCTCAAATCCTGGAATTACATTATTGTTGAGAAGAGTGGTTCTAAACACATACCATTCAGATGGGAGCCCTCCAAGAGTTGTGATGGTAAGTTCCCTATCAGAAATGACTTCCCCAATCGATAGGAGATCATTTTTGATCTCGGTGATCCTTCTTAATTTCCTTCAGCTTATTCTTAACGAACAAAACTTGATTTGCATCACTAACTTTAAACAAGCTTACCAGTCTATCGTAGATTTCCTTGGAGGTGTTCAACTCGGAAACGTAGGCCATCGGGCGCTTGTCGATAGAGGCCCGGATGATCTTCTTTTCTTTGATTTCTCCCTTGGTCCACTTGTTCCTTGCAACAACCGATGCAATTGATGGTGGCTCAATGATTCTGCCTCTCACATGATCCAAGACTTCCTGCTCTTCCAATGTCAGATCGAGAGACATCTTCCATTCGTGATAGTCAGACTTCTCACGGAGATTGTTTTCGGCGGGGAAATGTGATGAGAACCCATGAAGTCTTATAGACTTTTTACAACAGTCTTCGGCAATTGCTCTTGCTCTTGCTCTTGCTTGGGCTTTGTCTTCACCTCAGCTCTAATACCATGTTAATTTATGGTATGTTCTATGCTTAGTGCAGTTTACTTAAATTTCTTCTTATTAGCTGCTATTTAGCAATCACATTTAACATAAAGTAAAATGTTGATAGAACATTAATAGATCGATAAAAAACAAGCCAAGACAAGAGACACTAGATGTGGCGGCTAGCCAGGGACAAACCCCAATGTGGGTCAACCCTTTGATCAATTCTTCTATAATCTTCAATAGTTTAGCACAGAGAGAAATAGTACAAATATACAAATTTGTAATTTTATGACAGCAACTGCAAACCCTAACCAGCGAAGTCAAAACTGGTCAAACAAGATAGAAATGACCTTCAATCAACTTGGTCAATATCTAGTCAACTCAGCCTCCAATAGCAAGAAGAGGCAGCCCAAAAATAGTGCGAAAAACTCAGTCAAATGAAGTCAACTAAAGTCAACCTGCTGCGAACGATTAGGGCAGTCAACACCGGTCAAACCCGAGGTCAGAATGCTTCAATTTGCATGCCAAAATCTGTGGCCTGCCTAGGAGAGACAGCCACATCAAAACCGCACTTCAAAAAAGTCCACATTGGTCAAAGATACATCTACAGCCCTGGTCAATGCAGTCAAACAATTCTTCGTCCTCAAATCTGCGTCCTTCTACATCCTCCTACTTCGTCCTTCTGTGTCCTCCTTCTTCCCATGTGTGTACTTCTCCTTGTGTGTAAACCCAATCAACTAAGAAGAGAAGAATGTGAGAGATGAGATGAGTGAATAACGTCTCAACCTAACTTGTATTTATATGAAACATTGAAGATGTGTGCCACACATTTAGCTGCTGGCCGACCTTGATAGTCAAGTAAATACAAATAAATTCATATCTCCATAAATACATGTCGGAATCAAATGATCGTTAAATCAATCCTACACCTCTCGATGAGAGGAATCCAAGAAAAATATCAGTTGTCATAAATAAGATGATCCACATGGATTTTGGGCCTAGTTGCCAATTTTAACAGACGTGTCTTTTTTACTAGTGCCCCTTCACTAACTTAATTAAATAGCTTAATGTTAAGTTATTTATACATTATTAATATTTTAATATTTTATTAAAAACCTATGTATATCTTATTTATGAATATTTAATTCATAACATTGCCTTCCCCTTAAAAATGCTTTATCCTCAAAGAATGGGTAACGTCTGGTGTTGCTAAAGGAAACGTTCTAATTCCCAGGACAAATCTTCCTCTGGTAATTTCTTCCATTTGATGAGGTACTCCTTTATTGTCTTGGACCGTGGTACCTTCTCTCGGGTAGCAAGTATACCTTCTGGCTCTAGGACGATTCTTCCTTCTTCATCGGTCTCCGATATTTCTATTTGAGCAACTTGGTTTTGCCCCAGTACTCTATTCAGATTTGATACATGAAAGGTGTTATGGATTCGACAGTTGTTGGGTAACTTCAGTGCATAAGCCACGTTGTTTACTTTTTTTAATATTTGATATGGACCATAATATTTAGGTGATAGGTTATTCTTTCCTTGTTGTTTCAATGACAAATTCTTATAGGCTTGAAGTCTAACAAAGACCCAATCTTCTTCTTCAAACTCCCTTTCAGTGCGATGTCTATCGACCTGTTGTTTCATTCTATTACGTGCCATCGTTAGATTCTCTTTTAATAAGTTGATGATCCTTTCGTTTTCTTCCAAGTGGTTTTTGACTGCTGAAACCCTAGAATTGAGTAGTGCAAAATCCTTCCATCTGGGTAGTTCATAACCATAGAGAGCTTGGAAAGGTCTCATTTTAGCTGACGTATGGTAGGTGGTGTTATACCACCACTCCGCCAAGTGTAGCCACTGAGTCGACTTACTTTGTTTATCAATGACGAAGCAACGAAGATATGTCTCCAAGCACGTATTCACGACCTCAGTTTGATCATCTGTCTGGGGATGATAAGCTGAAATCATGTTGAGGGATATTCCCGTCTGGTGGCAAAATTCCTTCCAAAAATTACCCTTGAACCTTGCATCTCTATAACTTACTATGACTTTAGGGAACCCATGCAGTTTGTAGATGTTTTTACAAAACATATCCGCAATTTGCTTAGTTGTGTCAGTTTTTTGATGGCCATAAAATGGGCATATTTAGTGAGTCGATCGACTACAACAAATATCTTGTCCTTACTATCAGACGCAGGTAGTCCTTCTATGAAGTCCATCAAAATCTCTTCCCATTTCTGGTTGGGAATGTGTAGCGGGTGTAGCAAACCCAGGGTTGGGATATTTTCACTCTTATTCCTTTGACAAATATCACACTCTGCAACATATTTCTGAATTTCCTTGCTCATGCCCTTCCAATAAAATGATTGTCGAATGTTGTAGTAAGTCTTGTAGAACCCGACATGTCCAGCTGCATGTGAATTGTGAGATTCTTTTAGAATTTTCAACTTAAATTTGGATGTTGGTGTTAGGTAAATTCTACCTTTGTACCACATTACGTCATTCTTCCACTCGAAATTGGAATATTCACTGATATTCTTAATCATGGAATCACAATCCTCATCCTTGGCATACTCTACTCGTATTTCGTCCAACCATTCCGGAACAATTATCATGGTGGCACAAGATGTATTGTCGTCATCCTTACGTGAGAGTGCATCGGCTACAACATTCTCCTTTCCTTTCTTATGCAATATTTCTAAGTCGAAAGCTGACAGCTTCTCCATCCACTTTTGTTGTTCTGTTGATAATGTCTTTTGCTAAAGTAAGTATTGAACACTATTGTGGTTTGTTCGGATTGAAAATTTACTCCCAAGCAAGTATTGGTGCCACTTTTTTAAAGGATGTATGATGGTGAACATCTCCTTTTGGTTTGTTGATTTCAAGCTTTCTCATTTATTAAGTTTCTTGCTTTCAAATGCTATAGGGTGGTTGTCCTGCATTAACACAACTCTAATTCCAAATACCGAAGCATCACATTCGACTACAAATGGTTTGGAGAAGTCAGGAATCGCTAGCACTGGTGTGGTTGACATTACTCCCTTTAAATTATCAAAACACTTGTCTGCCTGGTCAGTCCACTAAAAAGCATTCTTCTCTAATAAATTGGTCAGGGGTGCTGTCAAATGGTTTGGAGAAGTCAGGAATCGCTAGCACTGGTGTGGTTGACATTACTCCCTTTAAATTCTCAAAACACTTGTCTGCCTAGTCAGTCCACTAAAAAGCATTCTTCTCTAATAAATTGGTCAGGGGTGCTGTCAGATGTGCATAATTTTTTATAAATCTTCTGTAATACCCAGTTAGCTCTAGAAATCCTCTTAAGCTTGGATACATTCTTGGGTTTGGGCCATTCTTTGATTGCCTTGATTTTGTTGGGATCCACATTGACTCCTTCCCTGGATATAACATGTCCTAGGTATTCAACATCTTTTTGCCCAAAGGTACACTTTAATAACTTGGCATAGAACTGATTCTTCTCCAATACATGTAATACTTCCTCCAGATGCTTGATATGTTATTTCCATGTCTTACTGTAGACAACAATATCATCGAAGAAAAGTAATACAAACTTCCATAAATATGGGTGAAAAAGTTCATTCGTGGTTGCTTGGAAGGTGGCTGGCACATTTGTTAGTGCAAATGACATAACTTTAAACTCATAATGCCCTTCGTGAGTTTTGAATGTTGTCTTTTCGACGTCTTCTAGTCTTACCCGTATTTGGTAGTACCCTAATCTTAGATCTAATTTTGAGAAGTGTTTTGCACCGTGTAGTTCATCTAGCATTTCATCAATGAACGGAATCGGAAACTTATTTTTGATAGTGATTTTGTTTAACCCTCTGTAATCTATACACAAACAAAAGGACCCATCCTTCTTCTTGACCAATACTACGGGTGCAGCATAAGGACTTCTACTTTTCGTAATGATACCATTCTTCAGCGGGTCTTGTATTAATCGTTCTATTTTTTTCTTGTGGTGATGGGGATAACAATATAGTTTAACGTTTATTGGTGTCGAGTTTGGTTTGACTTTGATGATGTGTTCAATTTGCCTTTCATGGGGTAATTTCATTGGTAGATCTTGAAAAACCTTCTCGTATTTCTGGATCAAGGATGAAATTTTTTATGCCTGGTGAGTCCCTTCTACCAATAATAACTCCAATTGCTAACATTGTGCGACAAATGTTGGGGCTCCTTTGCAGATACTTTTTTTCATCTATTGAGCAGAGATGACTTGAGTGGGTAGAGCTTGGAACCCAAACAGCTTATACTTCCTTCCATCCCATTTGAATTTAATGAACTGCTTTTGGTGATTAGTTGAATACGTGCCTAGTGTTTGTAACCATTGTATCCCTAAAACGATGTCTACTCCTCCTAGGGGAACTGTATAAAAACTGGACTCCATTTCGTATTCGCTTAGTTGCAATTTAACTTTATGGCATTTGCCTACTCCATCTATCTGTTTCCCATCTACTACCAGAGCTTTTAATCTGTTATGGGGTAGGCAAAAATGTTAAGTCTTTTCACAAAATTGACATCTACAAAGTTGTGCATACTCCCTGAGTCTATTAGAACAATAACATTTTTCTTCTCGATGTGACTTTAGGCTTTAGTGTTTGTGGCTGAGCTATCCCTGTGATGGCTACCAGAGAAATTTGTGGCATATCCTCTTCTGATTCTGGATTAGGGTTTTCATTTTCTTCATTGTTCTCTTTGTCAGAGTTGTATTCTGAAGATTCTTCTTCTTGTTCTGCTTCGAAATTGTAAAGTTTTTGCGTTGTGCATTTGTGTCCTGCATAATACTTGTCTCCGCATTTCCAGCATTTGCCATCCTTTTTTCTTACAACATTAGATTGTTGTTTTCCTTCATTGCGCATTGGTCGTGGAACGTACTCGCTAGTGTTCTCAGACGATGGTTTGCCTGACTTCCCCTTTGAATAGTTGTTTGTTTTCTCGTTACTGACATATGATGTCTTATGGAGTTTATATTTCCATTCGACAAATTATAGTTGTGTGTCTGGCATCCTCAATGGTTTTGGGTTTATGTAATTTTAATTCTTCCCGAATATAATATTTAAGGCCACAACGATACATTTTTAATAACTCTTCATCTAAAAATCCTCTTTGCCTTACTGCTAACACTTCCCATTCGTGAGTGTATTCACTCACTGATCCTTTCTATTTGAGGTGAACGAATCTCTCGTATACATCATCCTCTTCCTCGTCATGAAATCTTTTCAGCAAGGCATTTTTAAAGTTTTGCCAATTGAACGAGCAACCTGTACATTTAGAAGACCACCACAAAAACCAATCATACGCTTCTACTTCCAGGTAGTTGATTGCGGTCATGACCTTTCTTGCTCCCCGAGTGGTGGGTTTGCTAAAAAGATGGTGTCCATCTTATTTACCCATACTACAGCGCCTTTATGGTCCTTACCATCATACTTAGGTAATTCGTTTTTAATTTTAAGATGGTTCCTTTCGAAAGACTTAGTATAATACTGGCTTCCTTCAAAGTGTAGTTCCGGTATTCTTGGTTGCTCGTGCCTCAAAAATCTAGGGTTTGGAGAATTTTCATCTTCTGGGGTCCAGGGACTTTGCGTGGCCGCAAGTGGATTGGCTCCTCTATTAGACTGGCTCACCATGTCTTTTATGGCTCAGATATTCTGTGCCATGTCGTTTTGAGTCTTCCCAAAATCGTCTTGCTTCCTTTCGACATCGTCAAGGCATTTCCGCAGCCTGTCGAGTTCTTCTTGAATTTGTTTTGAACTATCATCATGACCCCTTTTGCTTTTTTTCTTCCTAGTGGACCCAATTTTTAATAATAATAATTTTTTTTAATTAAATAATAATAATATTTTTTTAATTAATTAATTAATTATATATATATATATAATTTTAACTTTGTTTACGTATAGTCAGCTAATGTATTAACCGTTACGACTTAGTGCCTTGACCCATCGTCCGGTTATGTAACCCGTTGACTGGATATCGATTCAGCGAATTACCTCCTGGTTGAACTGCAGCGGCCCACTCTGTCGTATGTCAGGAACGGGAAAACGGCGTCAACGTCTTGTGCAGCAGGTGTAGCAGTTATAGGTACACAGCGGCAAAGGGAACAATGGGGTAGTGGAAGAAACGGACGTGGTGACAGAGGATGCAGGGACGGACATGGGTGACAGAGGACGTGGAGAATAGGGTCGGAATGGATTCGAGGGCATGTATAGCAGCGGAGGTATGGGAGGCCCGCAGGGCCTAACAGCCAGTATGGTGACGTGGGGGTTGTCGCCAGAAGAACCTGGCTCCGATACCCCTGGTGTAATACAGGAAGAAAATTGTACGCTGAAGACTGTAATTTATAATTTCTTTTGAAATGTAATATTTTAATTTATTAAAAGAATGAATGATGATTTACGCGCTCATGGCAGTTCTCCATATATAGGAGTTGATTGGCCATGCCAATTAATAGACGTGTCATTTTTACTAGTGCCCCTTCACTAACTTAATTAAATAGCTTAATGTTAAGTTATTTATAAATTATTAATATTTTACTATTTTATTAAAAACCTATGTATATCTTATCTATGAATATTTAATTCATAATAGGCAAGATGAAAAAGCTCCTTAAAGAGTTGTCTAAACAAGCTCTGAATATGACATGGAGACATTGCGATGAAAAAGAGTGGGATCCAATTGACAAAGAATCCTATATATAGTTGGGACCAAGATACTTACATATATTGAGATAGCGCAATTGTACGAGACAAGCTTAGGCTTGTGGTTGGCACCTCCCTGAGAGGGAAGATAAATATGGTATCCTTTTATGATTTATATGATTATTTGTGTTCTAACATGATATTTGATTCAATGACCTGCATGAACAGGAGACAGATGTTGTTTCTATATGATGATCAAGTTGATACCAGATATGAGTATGAGGAGAGCATCATCGATCGAGGACACTGAGCCAACTCTTCCTCCCCTATTTGAGCTCCCAGGGTGTGGAATTGAGATAGAGGGATCATGGGGTTGAGGGAACTCTTGACAATAGGGTATCATCCCTATCTGTTACCCATAGGGTTGGAGATGTTTCTCCCCTATCTTCATAGGGTCAAAGATGTTGCTCCCCTTTCTAGTCTATGCAAAGTATACCCCAGTTGGCATCATAACCAGAAGCAAGGCTTGTTGAGAATACTGCTACCTGTTTGGCCAAGGGGTGAAGAGTGTTCTTGGGGTGTACAACCCAAGTTGATTATCAAGCAGGTGTTCTACCACATGACTTCTTAGAGCCATCGATAGGCAATAGGATTGGGTTGATATTTGTTCCCCTATGCAATTCCAGGTTGAGATTGAGCTCCCCGATGTGATTCCAGGGTTGAAATGTGCTTCTGTATGTGTTTGTGTTAAAATTGGCAACTAGGGCCAAACTCCATGTTGGTCACCTCATTTATGGCAGCTGATATTTTTCCTAGATTCCTCTTGTCGAGAGGTGTACGATTGATCTAAAGATCATCCGATTCCGACAAGCATTTATGGAGATATGAATTTATTAGTATCTACTTGAAAAATTGTCAAGGTCAGCCAACAATTAAATGTGTGGCACACATGCCCAGTGAATCATATAAATACAAGAGAGGTTGATTCATTTTCTCATCATCTCATCTCACTCATTCTTCTCTCTCTCTCCTTAGCTTTGGGTTATACAAGGGATGTTTCTTCAGGTTGTTCGAGGGCTAGTTGATTGGAAATTGACCAAGCATATTGGAGGTCAATCTCAACTCGTTTGACCAAGTTTGACTTCGCTGATCTAGGGTTTGCTACTGCTGATATAAAATTACAGAATTCTGATTTTGTACTATTTATCTCTGCTGAACTATTGAAGATAAAAGAAGATTTGATCAAAGGGTTTCCCCGCATTAGGGTTTGTCCCTGGCTAGCCGCCACATCATGTGTCTCTTGTCTTGGCCTGTTTTTTGTTGATCATTTAATGTTTTATCTGCACTTTACTTAATGTATATGTGATTGCTAATCTTTGGCTAATAAGAAGAAAACAAATAAATTTCTCTAAGCATAGAACATACCATAATTTAACATGGTATCGGAGCTGAGGTGAAGACAAAGCCCAAGCAAGAGCAAGAGAAATCACCAAAGAGAAGGTTGGCAAGGCTATCCTAAAAACTTCATGGGGTCCTCAACACTCTTCCCCACCAAAGATAAGCTCCGTGAGAAGTCTAACTATCACGGATGGAAGATGTCTCTCGATCTAACTTTAGAAGATCAAGAAGTGTTGGACCATGTGAGAGGCAATATTGTTGCGCCTCCATCAAATGCATCCGTTGCTGCCAAAAGTAAGTGGTCCAAGGGAGAAGTTAAAGCAAGGAAGATCATCCGGGACTCTATCGACAAGTGCCTGGTGGCCTGTGTTTCCGAGCTGACAACCTCCAAGGAAATCTACAATACACTGGTGAGCTCATTTAAATTTAATGATGCAAATCAAGTTTTGTTCCTTAGAAATAAGTTGGAGGAAATTTCGAAGGGCAAAGATGAGAGTATGCAAGCATATTTCTTAAGGATCGCCGAGATCAAGAATGATCTCCTATCTATTGGGGAAGTAGTTCCTGACAAGGAAATGACTATCACAACCCTTGGAGAACTGCCTCCTGAATGGTATATATTCAAGACTACTCTTTTCAACAATAATGTCATCTCAGGATTTGAGGAATTGATGGCTAGATGTATTCAAGAAGAGACAAGGATGGGAGAGCAAGAAATGCCCACACTTAAAGGCCATCCCTCTGCCTTTTCTTCTCATGATAAAAGAAAAAACAATTCTGGGGCTAAATCCAAAGGAAAGGTTGGACCAAAGGGTGGAAGAAAAGGTCGATGTTACAATTGCAACAAAATGGGCCACTATGCGAGGGAGTGCCCTGATAAAAGGGACTCACACCATGACAATGGCCAAAATCATTCTCAAGGCAATCAAAGGAATGGCAAGTCCAATGGCAGAGGTAAAAGAAATGTCGGAAATCAAGGAAGAGGACAACCCTTCAAGAAGGAAAGAAACTCCAGGTATGAATCTAATGTTGTTAACAATAAGCAAGATGAATATTGTCTACCAGCGGCCCTCTCTACTACTGCTCCGCCAGACTCGCTGGAAAATTGGCTTATTGATAGTGGTGCCTCAAGGCACTTCACTGGTTACAAAGAAGCTCTCTCCAATCTGACAGAGAAGGAGACCAACCTGGAAATTGTTCCTGGGGATAACACAAAATATCCCATGAAAGGCGTAGGGTATGTCACTCTTCAATTGAATCGGGGTAATACAATTCATTTGCAAGAAGTCTTATATGTACCTGATCTCAAAAAGAACCTAGTGTCCATTTCAGCAACGGAGGACAGCAGAGCAGAGTAGGGCAAGGCCAAGTAGTGCAGGGCAGTGCATTTCATGGTTGGGATAGTAGCGACGGTCATATAGATTGCAGATGGAGTTCTCCCTAGTTGAGAGGGAGTGTTAAAATTGGCAACTAGGGCCAAACTCCATGTGGGTCACCTCATTTATTGCAGCTGATATTTTTGCTAGATTCCTCTTGTCGAGAGGTGTAGGATTGATCGAAAGATGATCCGATTCCAACAAATATTTATGGAGATATGAATTTATTTGTATTTACTTGATAAATTGTCAAGGTTGGCCAACAGTTAAATGTGTGGCACACATGCCCAGTGAATCATATAAATACAACAGAGGTTCATTCAATTTCTCATCATCTCATCTCACTCATCCTTCTCTCTCTCCTTAACTTTGGGTTATGCAAGGAGCAGCTCACACGTGGGAAGGAGGAGGACGCATTAGGGCAAGGAGGATGCTAAAAGGAGGACGCAGAAGTTGCTGAAGGTCTCTTTGACTTGCGTTGACCAAGCCTTGACTCATCAAGGGTGCGGTTTTGGTGTGGCTGCCTCTCCTAGGCAGGCCACAAATTTTGGCACAAAAATTGAGGCAATCCGTCCATAGGTTTGATCAGCGTTGACTACCCTAGTTTTGGGCAGTAGGTTGACTTCAATTAACAGTAGTTTGACTGTGTTTTTGGGGTTGTTCAAGGGCTATTTCTTCAGGTTGTTCGAGAGCTAGTTGACTGGAAATTGACCAAGCATATTGGAGGTCAATTTCAACTCGTTTGACCAAGTTTGACTTTGCTAATCTAGGGTTTGCTACTGCTGATATAAAATTACAGAATTCTGATTTTGTACTATTTCTCTCTGCTAAACTATTGAAGATAAAAGAAGATTTGATCAAAGGGTTTCCTCGCAGAGGACCAAAATCAACCTAAAGATCACTCAAATCAAATCAGATAAGGGAAAGTGTATTTATGAATAACAACCCATATGTGCATATTTGATAAGGTCGGCCCTAAAGCAAGTCGACCCTCTTGGGAGGCTATAAATACAAGTGACCTCTACCTCATTGGGCACAATCATGAGATGCAGTGGTCGCTCAATGGATTCGACCGTTGTCGCTCGCACAGAAGCTCATCTATGCGACTGGAGCCTTCTAGTGGCATGAACAATTCTCCATCCATGCGACTAGGAGTTAGGGTTTCATATTTCTAGTTGCAAACCCCAGTCGCTCGCAGACCCTGCTTAAGAGAGTAACCAGGATGTTATAGTTGCTCAGTCACAGTGTTTCATAGTGCGACTGGGAAGCCAAAGTCGCTTGCATAACATCTTGAAAGGTGCGACCGAAGCTTAGAGACAAATCTGGGTAGATCCGGCCACATTCACTACCTTGCAGTGCTTCAGAGAGCGACCAGGAAGCTATAGTCGCTCGGATGACGACTCCTCCATGCAACCAGAACTCAAATGATGGAATCTCATTTGTCCAAAGATTTTTGTCGGTGACCGCAAGGTCTGGCAGTTGACTACAAACAATAACAATTCTTTACAGACTTCAGAATCAGAGTTTGAGTAGAAACATTGTTGGATTCATTCCATGGATGTTGTAGTTGTTTTTGCTAGTTAGTTGCATAGATGAAGATATGGATCATTGTACTCTCTTTTGCTGAATCATTTGATGACAATCTAGGAAGGAGAAGAATTTGAAAGGGTTTATCCCTGGTTTCTGACCAATCTTGGTGTCTCTATGTGTGAATTCTTTTCTTTTGTTGTTCCTTTATGTTTCATTGCATTGATGATGATGATATTGTTCTTTCTACATAGTTGCATATGATGTTGAATAATGATGTAAATATGAATAATGTCATGATGTTATGGGGTGAATGTAATGTGTTAATGAAGAAATGCAATTATCAAAGCAAAGAAAAATATAGCCCTATGAAAAATTAACAATTGGAACTATTTTTGGCCAATTCAGTAACAGAACCACCAGATTCGATACTGAATTGGCCATTTTCATTGACCCAGCCAATTCGGTACCGATTTAGTAAAGTCATGTAGAACACATGAAGTGGGGTTTGTTTTGCTTTTCTTCTTTTCATTTTTGTCTTAGTTGGGCACTAGCCCACAATAGGGGCCTAATATTCAAGCCTATGGCCCTACTAATGTTATGCAAGTCATGGCAATGTTATATTCTTCAAGTAAAAGTGACATTCTTCTTTATCTTTCATTTTCATCATTTTATTTGAATTTTTAAGATTATCATGAAATGACTCAAGATGTTTGAGAGTGGTTCTGACCTCTTTGAATTTCATATGGAGAAAGTAGAAATTTAGATCTCACTCAAAATCCAATAGACTTAACAGTTTTTCAAGATTGTGGGGATTGCAATGTTTCCATTAGATTTTGTAATGTCTGAGGGCATCATACTAGAATTTAATCAAGAGCACCAATCCCTCTATGTACCTGGATGTTAGTGGCATTGATTGTTGATTTCCCTTATCAGCATCCTACTAAAAATGTACCCATCACTCAAACAAAATCTTGAATTGACAAGCTAAGCATTTTTTCTCTTATTTTAATGCTTAGAAGGGGATATTGATGACGAAGATTCCAATATAGGCAAAGATTTTGATGGTATGTAGGTATTCGTCATACCATGACTTTTTTTGGATGTTAGAGGCCATCTAGGTCTTGTTTTTTTATGTATTTTTCGTTCAAATATGGATTGCACTCGATGTTATTTTGGTTATGTGGACCCATACATTCTTTATAAATGAAAACTTTTGCTTATTCATGTATAAATGGCTTGGATTCATATGGATGTGCATGAATATTATGTGGTTTTCTTAAAAATTTGAATATTTTGTGTGTTTTTGGCTGACCGGTTTTTTGGTCTAGATTTTTTATCGTTTCCAATCTAGTTTTGACTGGTTCCCTGGCCGGGGGGTCTACCGGTTCTATGACTAGACAGGTTCTTATAACATTGGCTGGCAATGGGTATATCTATTGTGTGTTTACTACTTAGCACCTTGACCAAACCTTTCCAAGGCTGCTAATCCGAGTAGTAACACTACTAATGGTAAGGCAACAAGAGTAATCATGAAAATAGGTAACCCAATATATTTCGGTAAGGGTGTTTGGTTCCCACAATGAGCCTGTTGTTGCAGGATATTATTAGAATGAACATGATTATAGATGGATTGGTGTTTTATACAAGAGAGGGAAGAAGATGATAAAAAATTTATTACCAATCATAACATGGCCCACTTCATTTTCTGCAATCACTCCAAGTTGGAGTTACTAAAGGTTGCAAACATTGGATTTTCTCATTATTATCTCACCTTCAAGTGCCTTTTGAAGGTATGACAGACATTGACTAGTATGATCTCAAGTGATTTATGGAAAGAGCTAAAAGACATGGCTATATCTACATCTGACAAACATGAATTTCAAGAGGTGTAGGATATGTTGCTTGATGGTCAGTTTGCCAATGACTTAGGTATATTCTATGGTTTACAAAACCCATTTAGAGTATGCTTTAGTTTACAGATATAGAGCAGTCAATGATTGGCAGGATTGGATGACATGGCAAGGGTCCCAGCAAATGGGGAAGTGCCAAGTGGTAGGTTGCCACTGGGTCCTGCATATCGCATATCAGGAAAAAAAAAGGCGCAGGTTAAGAATCGGCCCCCCCAATTGCAGTGTTCCCATGTTAACAAGACCTTCAGCGGTTGAACTTCACCGATTGCGATGAGCGGGAGGTTCCAGAAGTGGGATTATATATGTTGTAGTCAATTATCTCCAGTAGGTCCAAAATACCGCAATCGCAACAGTTTGTGTGTTGGGAGCCCGCAGAACTTTCCTATTGCGATTTAGATACAGCCGACAGGATATAGCCCACCGAACAGCAAATTTCTCGCTCCATTAGCGGATTTTGGAGCGGAAATGGAGTTTTTGGTTGGTTTTGGAGCATTTTGTGGAACAAATAGTGGAAGAACTGGGAGAAGTCATAACTTCTTCAGTTCTTATCCAAATTGGATGCAAAAAGAGGCTAAATAGCCATTTTTGAGTATTTTTGAACTCATTGAGACAGGTTTCAGAGGCATTTAAGCATTGTAAACACACGTTTGTTGTAATTTGAGCATAATAGAAAGGCCCAAGCCATTGGAAGCTGGACCAAGGAGACGTAGCCCAGGAGGGGTGAACTCCTTTATCATGTGCTTGCTATGTGTTGTATTTTGATGTTCTTTGCCGTTATTTTGTTGTTGTTCAACATATATTTTTATGTTAAATTGTTTTATAACATTTACATAAGAAACTCTCATGGGAATCAGTTAATTAAGCAAAAGTATTGAATCCTTAAGTACTTGATAAGCAAAGGATAGCATGCTAAGCCAAATCAAAGACATTTTTCAACCAAGGGATGATATCTCCAGTGATCATATCCATAAACATCTGGTCAAAAGGTGGGATAATTTGAATGTTCCATTTCATGCCCTTGCATATGTCCTTACACCAAAATATTATTCACCATCATGATTGGCCTAACCAAGACCTATGGGTGGGGTTAGGAGAAACTACACACAAATCTAGAGGTGCAAAATGGGTAGATACTCACATTAGAAAAGTTGGTTCCTGAGAAAGAGGAGCATGCTCAAGTATGAAGTAAATCGAACAAGTAAATCGGTGAGCATGGAATCTTTAGTAACTTGCATGCAACCAAAGATCGAAATAGGTTGGTTTCTTTGAATAGTCGAACATGTATGGATCCTCTACCACATATCTGTATAAATTGGCAATGAAGGTGCTTTCTTAGGTGGTGAACACTTCTTCTACAGAGTGCTGATTTTTCTAGGTATCCTCGACATTGATAATTACTTCTTATGATTTACTTAGTTTTATATTTTCTCGTTCTTCATTATTCATCATCTTGCATTCATTATCCATCATAAGACAATTACATAGAGGATATCAACATTAAAACTAAAATGCCAATAGGATCATGTAGAGATAGCCACACAAGAAAGCAACAATTTATACTAAGAAAACCCATATGGGGTAAAAACCCAGCAATCCTTTCCTTAGAGATTCAATTCAACAAGAGACATCAAATTCATAGATAAATTGACCAGCAAGATGAGACATACTTCCATCAAGAAGTCAAGTCAACCCGCCAAGACATCTACCCACTGAATTAGGTCTTCTTTATAATTAGGTCTTTTGATCCTTCCATAAAATTTGGTTCCTTTACAAAGGTTCATTCCAGCAAAGAAGTTCGACCTTCAACAGATCTTCAATGGAAATTCGATGCTTTCCTTTTGAGAGATATTCATCCTTTGCAAGCCTTGAATTTGTCCGCTTTATTGTAATCTTCATTCGCCTCAGAGATATAAACTAGATTATTTGAATTGCCCTTTGTAGGGAGAATGAATGCACATATATAGTACTTTTGGGGGCCAAATAGGTGCCTCTTTGGAGCTAAGCCGACTTGACAAGGAGGAGAGCCGACTTGGTCTTCTTGTGGAGTCATAAACCGAAATTTCAAAATTCAAATTTTCCTTTCGTGAAGGTCATGAAGAACATGCCTTTCAGAGTTTCTCTTTTGACAAATAAATAAGGAATATAATTTCTTTTGAGCATGTAGAACATGCTTTACAAGTACATCAATAAAATATTAAATATGAACACCAACCATAACTACAAAATTCAACACAGAGGAGCACCTATAGCTTTATACACAATGTAAAGAGAAACAACTTGAATGTAGATTGGGCAAAAAGTTTGGTTTATGCACACTACAAATTGAGGTTGTTGTCCCATTATTGCAATGTACTGGGGATTAGGAATGATAATTATAAAAGAGATATGACTTGGGACAACAATCCAAAGGAGACTGAGGTGGCGAGAGGGGGAGAGATTCTCATTAATCCCTAAGGAATCATAATAGATAGATTTGCTTGGGGACTGGGAATGAAGACAAATAATCACACCGAGGCATACGAATTGTTCCTCAGGTTCTCTCTAGCCCAGAAAAAGGGAATCGAGGATATGTATATCCTAGGGGACTCCCTGTTGATTATAAAGCATATGAACTACAATTCAGTAGCTCAAAACAATAAATTGAACCAAATCATCAAGAGAACCTAGGGAATGATACCTCTCTTTGAACAAATAAAGTTTTTCCATATCCTAAGAGGTAATAATAAGGAAGCTGACAAGCAAGCCAATTTGGCCTGTAGGATGAAAGAAGAAAGCAGTGAGGTGAATGGCATAGTGGGATTGGTTACCATCCCCTAATGGTTGATATGAATCTCAAAATCTTGATAGTTAAGGTTGATTTTTGTAGGAAAAAGAGATATAATAGGAATGAAAGCATGGAGTTCATTTGCCCAATCTCCCCTAGCTCGACTCCCTTCCTCCCCCGCTGCCCCTTACTTCCCCTCTTCCCCTCCTCCCCCCCCCCCCCCCCCCCCATCCATCTCCCTCCCTTCCACCTCATCCGCCTCAACCCCCTTCACCTTCCGCCTCGAACACCTTAGCAGACCTTTCCTTGTCACCCTCTCCCCTTCTCTCCACGCCCCTGTCCCATCGGCCTTCATATCCCCTGGCCCCTCTTCCTGCCTCATGGCACCCCTCCTCAGTGCGACGTCTGGTTTGCGATGCCGCATGCCTGTTGTCCTTGGGCAGGCGCTACGCTCGAAATCATACAAGTATAAGTGTGGGAGCCCTGGTTAATGCTCCTTGGATCAGTCTCTGCAACTGCCGAAATCAAGATGTAAACATGCGAAATTACGGTGAGTGTAAGTAGCATTTAATCCGATCTAGTGTCATCAGTTCATGCGAGGAAAGCAGAGGTTGGACAAGCTAGAAATCGTTTTCAAAATCAGAGGAATTATGGAAGAGCATTGAGATTTAAGAGGCACGAGTACAGTTCATCTACTCTGCTTCAGGTTCAGGATCAGAATTCTCTATATAAGAAGCAGTAACGGTATGATCCTCTGTCAAAAGAATCGGTCTAATGTTGTCCTGGGGGTTTCCAGCTTAAGGACCCAGTGGCAGGGTCAGGGTAGTCTAGTAAGTCTGGGTAGTGGCAGGGTCAGGGTAGTCTAGTAAGTCTGGGTAGTGGCAGGGTCTAGGTAATCTACACGGTGGTGGTTTCAGAGGGTAGTCGTGGGAATGAATTGGTCGCTGCTGAGGGTGGCATAATTGGTGAATTAGGCAAGAAGGAGATTTTTGAAGTGGTTGCCACAGAGGGTGGTGTAATAGAGTTTGTGAGTGTGAATTGGTTGTTGTTGAAGGTCATTTATTTTTGTCGATCGTGTGCAGCCTTCCAGGAGCTCAATAATTCTTCTTTTGGTTCTGTAGTCCTTATTCTCTCTCTGTGCCACAATCCTGGTCACCCCCCCCCATGGTCGGTATGGAAGATTTGAGTCTAGCAGAGGAGGGTAGCTCAGTTTCAAGTTCCTTGGGCCGTCATCGGCCTCGTTCGGGCAAAACATTGGAGCGCATCATGAAGGATAGAGGGAGGTTCCACCATGAATGCGGTCTCTGTGATAAAGAGCATGTGGAAATAAAAGAAGGGTTGGCGATAATTCAAAGATGTATTCATCAACAACAAAAGGAGACTCTCGAGATGCAGGAACGGCAGTTGGAAAAAAAAACGAGAGAATTTGTCAACTAGAAGATGAAGTTGATGCCCTGCATCTGCAAATTGAGCACCTTCAGCTCAAACTGGTTGAGAAAATCCCAAGGTCGGATGAAGAAATTACTGGAATCGATCTCAACAACTCAGCACCAATGGAGGAGTAGTCAGTCCCATGTGTCTTTTTTTTTATTGTTTCCTATGTCAAAATATAAATGTAAATATTTGTTGAATCAGTATTGTAGGATATATAGCAGTAGTCAAGAAGTGATGGAGAATTTTGTAATTTTGGGGATGAAAAATTTGGGCTTGGTAGAACAGAATGCAAATTATGATGCCCATAAGTGGCTCTGAACTATTTTTGTAAATCTCCTGATTTTTGGCCACATATGGGCGCACATTAATACAATACTCCTACTCTTTTCGATTAAGAAAAAAAAAAAGCAATCCAAACGAGACTAATTTGGAAGATGGAGCCATGGTTCTAGAGAACTTGGAAGCTGACTTTTGGGTGATCATGATGGTGATCACATTCATGTAGCAAACATGCCACCCCCATCCACTACCAGATTTCCACATGCAACATTTTTCCTTTACCTTCACAGCATCAAGCATTACATGGAGGCCATGCAGTTGCCAATTGTGTTCCACAAGCACTGCCACCTACTCCTGCTCTTGTTTATAGATCACTAGTGAAAGAAACTAGAAGTTTCTCAAGCAAGATGAAACTTTAGATCTCTTTTTCTTTATACTTAGTACTTTGTCTTTATTACATTTTATTTTGTAAACATTATTGACAACTTCAGTTTGAAATCTAAAGTTTGAACCTAACTTGAACTATCGACAAAATCTTCTAAATGAATATGACGTTCTATTTCATTTCATGGTTGATGACAAATTTTATATATTGAAACTTGAAGGTTGATGATGTGATTGGTGATTGATCATTCATGACAATGTTATAACTACTAGATGATGATGTTGTAAGTGTGCTAAATGGTTGATGCTTTAATGATCATCACGAATCCAATAGTTAAATCTATGTGTTCATATTTTTTGTGATTTATTCGACATTCTACACCTCTTTTTTAATATGTATGCACCAAAATATATTAAAATATGTATCATATAAAAAAACGAGCCACTCCAAGAATCTTTTGAAAATTGTGCTTTTTTCTTTCGCTTCGTGCTCTGAACAGCCTTCTTCTCCAAGAATCTTTATCGAGGAATTTTCATCCAACATTAATATGTTAGGAACCATCATTAGCGCAAATCACTTTCCCATTATAGAAACAAATCATTTTATTATAAAGTGAACTATAAATGACAAACAAAGCTCTAATCATACAAAAGAAAATCAGAAAATTCAATATATATCACACTTAAATTTTGGATATATAGAAGTGAAAACAAGAGTCTCATCAACAACAATGCATTTGCAAAAGTAAAGCAAATGACACTCATTTCCATCAAGAACATTCCAAAAAGTGGCCAAAGAAAGCAAGTACCCAGATGTTATTCGACCAAAGCAGCTCCCAACACTAATGATTCCCACATAAAGGCCCACCTCTTCGCTTCTTGCAGCACTTCCGATCTACAAGCACAAAGTATTAATTAACTTCAACAATACTGTCAAGGAGATCTGAAACACTTCATGAAGAGAGGGAAAAGAAAATTTGTACATTGAATTGTTTTGGTCTAATATCAATAACAAAATCAGTAGTCATAAAGCAATCTCTATCAATAAGCAAGCAACCGATAACATCAGGAAAGGGAAAAAAATAAATCTGTATAAAAGAGTCATGTAGGCATAACATGATAAATACTTTCAAAAAATGACAATGTGGACAAAAGATTCTAATATAAGTTAACATCAAAAAAAAAGGAGAAAGATGCAATAATTTGCATTTTGGATTTCTATATATATATATATATATATATATATATATATAGATATCTGTTGTATTTCAGTTTGTTTTGTATACAGAACTAGGATAGGCAACTGTTTGAACAGTCAAACAATAAATCAACAATCCTTAATTGTAAAACTTGACTGGTTTTATTTTTCAATATTCAATTGACATTGTTTTATTATAACAAAATATGTGCATTACCCTCTCAAAGCCTATCAGATGCTACTTCTCTCATGGAGATGATGAAACTTCATAATGCGATGTGACATGCTGATAATGTACGATACTTACAAGCATTGGATTTAAACATTTTTCAGGAAAAAATAGCTCCATTGCCATAATATATATGTATATATGTATATATATATTCTATGTGCCTCCAATGTGGTTTGATTGTCCCATTATAAGTCAATTGTCTAACATAATCAAAATGGAGGAATAGCCTCAAACAATTTTTAGAAAATATTATATATTCAGGCTCCTCACAATGTTTGTCAAACAAGAATATCACACACAACAGATTCAGCAACTTGAGTCTTTAGAAGACTACTTGCCAAGCTACGCTGCTATGGATGAGACTGAGCAGGTTTCTAAAATTCAAGTTAAACGGTTTTGCAAGTACATCTATCTAATGAAACATCTTTTATCCTTTGGCTATATATTGCTTCTCCTCTTCACCAATAAGAACCCATTGTTTGCCAAGAATATGCTTTAGTGCATTAACTAGCAAACTAATTCACATTGACATTGCTTCAAAGAGTAAATGGTGAGCCATCAATACATAAAAATAGCCTTTCAATTTTCTCATAACCACCTGTTAGCACCCAGATTGAATTTCTTCAAAATCCAATTAGAGTGTCTATTTTGTTTGTTCATGAGTATATTATGGGATGTGTTGGGAATCACAATTGTCGTTAGACCAAAACCCACGATCACATCGCCAGAGATAAGGATCCACGAGAGGCGGTTAGTCCATGTCACGCACACGGGGAGCGTTGGTTTATCCAATGTCCAACAATCTCCCCCCCAACGCGAGTCAGGGGTGTATCGAACTCGTGACCTACGCTCGGATACCACTTGTGGGGAGTCATGATTGCTGTTAGACCAAAACCCACAGGGGTTAGTCAACGATCGCATCGCCAGAGATAATGATGCACGAGAGGCAGTTAGTCCATGTCAAGAAACACATGGGGAGCATTGGTTTATCCAATGTCCAACAGGATGGATTGGTTGGTTGATCCATCAATGCGGCATCCACAGTTTGTGAATGCCTTTCAAACTTGGCACACAGTCGCATGTTTTTGTTACTCAAGCATAGATGGTTGGGTTGGATAAGATCTTAAACAGGTTATTCATATTGGTACATTCACATATTATATCATAGGTAGAGGTGGAGAGGTGATTCAGTTGTAGCACCTGGCCTATTATTTCAGGTTCAGGGAATAATTAGAGCAGGTACGGTAGGTCGAACATCTCGAAGGGCATGATTAGGATGGTTTATGCAAGATTATTTTCTTCAAGATTTGATCATGGATTTGAGTACCGCTTTGGGCAGATATGCATGGAGTTCAAATTTCGAGCAAACATGACATGCTGCTATTTTTAGCAATTTCTATTTTTTGCAATTTTTGAAAGTCGTCCAATTAACAGGATGCTTACATATTTGAGGACCCAATTGGAAGATTTTCTTGAGGTTCAAGTTTCAATTGATTTTGAGGTGGTGCTATTTTTCGTATTACTATTTTTAGTAGGGTAACTAGACCTTTGAGTACCTAGAGTGACGAGCAGCATCACTATCGAAATTTAGGCCTTTTCAAGCACTTTGATATTCCAAGGACTAGAATTATTTTGGCATATGGTCAAGTGATGACATTTAGCATATTTTGGTGGTTTGGTGGACTGGTTTTCATTTGGTGTAGTTCAGTGTGCTAGAATACTGCAAACTGCTAAGCCTACTAAATTTTGGGTGGGAAATAAAATTATAGTTTCTACATATGAGATCCGGTGAAGCTGGAACCCCCTCAAACATCCGACCACACTTAACAATAATATAAGGAAATTAAGTAAAAGTTTTCATTTCTTTATATTTCCCTTCTTACCCTTTTACTTCTAAAAATTGTATATTATCATTCTAGTTTGTCTCGAGTGTCCAGCAATATTTTATTCAGAGCTTCAAAGAGTGTGCTCTATTCCTTTGCCTAATTTTAGAATGCACGAGCTTGGAATTATTAGAATAATTCTATTTTAGTGTTTAATGCTCATTTATGTAGATATGATCGTCTGTGATCTTATTAGCAGTTTCTTATTAGAAACTTCTTGTTTCTATTTTTCTAGTAGAAACTTGTTGTTTCTGTAAATACTTTTGTATTATTTACTGAGCTTCATTGCTCATTGTAATTCAAGTCATTCATTGATTATGGTATCGGAGCTCGGGTAATTTTTTCGAAATAATTTTTCATCGTTTTGAAAAATTTCGTGATTCATTTCAAAATTGCTCTCTACTGGATCAATACATTATTATAGCAGCAGAGAATCCACTGTTGTCGGGCGTTTCTGGAACCATCATCGCAATTCTTTAAATTCAAGGGTACCTGTTTCTCGAATCTAGTGAGTCGAATCAATCGTGTAAACACGAGGGTTTCTGGTCCTCTGGATCTGGTTATCCTTGTGCCCACACATCTCGACACATCTCGATTTGTCACAATTTCTGAGGCCGACTTGAAATCAATCCCGACAACAATTAGGTTTGCTTGAGAGTCCGAACCTGTTCGTCATCGAGGAGTATTGAACACGGGACCTCCATTAATCGATGCCTAGAGGCACCATTTTAAAGTCGTCCTCACGCGATTCGAACAGCAACTCAATCGAACAGGGTCGTGGGTGTTGTTTCCGGTTTCAGTGTTTGTATCGATATTTCAAGGAGGGAAGCCTGATGGGTTGAAGGATTCAGTGCAGCCGTGCAATCGACGTAGTTCTGGTGAAAAGTGCCAAAATTGGGGGCCGACTTGCATATGAAACTGAGAAAGTTTGTAGATTTGGGCTTACAATCAAGGTCTTGAAGAATTTTGCGGCTCTGCAACCCAAACCCTAGTGAGTATTTTTAACGCAATCTGCAATTTTTTAGCTTAAATTTCTATTGGTCTTGTGACCTGTTGGTGAGCTTTGACACAAGCAATCTATGTGAGTTAAGAGGACTATCAGGGCACAGTTTTTTGTTCACCGCGTCGAATTGGTAGCAGAAACAGCGTTTTTTTTAGCACAAGAAGTACGCTAAAATAGCCGGCGTGGCGTTGGTTTTCTGCGTAATCATTCAGCCTGAGCTTTTCTTCAGCGGGAAGCCTCCTTGCGCACGTATCTATGGCTGCATTCTGCTCTGCATTCCGACTCATCACTTCCTTCCATTCATAAACTCGTCAATTTATTCGTCGCTCGACACCGGAGGATGTGGACCTATTAGCTTCAAGTTTTCATCAAATTGCTAGCGTTGTTTATTTCTGTCACAGTTCTGAGCGGTTTCAGCATGGAACTTTAGTTGAAACGCTTGGTGAGTATCATTTCTCGAATTAATTGTTGGCTGCACAAAATAAGTCAACGTACATTCTCCAGATGGCATAATCGATGGGGGTCGAGGGCATTCCCTTTCAGCCTTTTCAGAAGTCGGCAATTGGATGTGTATTTTCAGTGTATGCAAATTTATGCAAGCATAATTATTGAGCGTGGGGAATTTTTTGCACCTGTCAGATTTTGTCCAGATCAGCCAGCATCTGCATTGAAATCCGTGTCGGACTCCCTTGTTATTTTCAGTGTCATGGGAAACGTGCAGATGGCCTCGCTAACCAACCTAATGTTGGAAGGCAATCAGCACTTTAATGGAACCAATTATAACATCTGGAAACAGAGAATGTTGACCATTTTTTAATATAAGCGTCTTGACTAGCTCGTTTTGGGCAAAGAGCTTAGTCCTGGTACACCTGGTGTAGATCAAGATAAGTTTGATGATCGAAATCAAGAGGTTGTTATGCTTCTCAAACTCTCTATGACTGATGATCAGTTACCACAGATTCCTTCCAGCAAGACAGCTGCCGAAATCTGGCAACATTTGAAGGAATTGCACGAGACATCCGACAAGAGCAGAGCTTTCTTTCTAAAGAATCAGTTGTTCTCCATCATGATGGATGAACATATGTCTTTACAAGAACATCTTAACAAGATTAAAGACATTCGAGATTAGCTTGAAGCCATTTTGTTCTCCATCATGATGGATGAACATATGTCTTTACAAGAACATCTTAACAAGATTAAAGACATTCGAGATCAGCTTGAAGCCATTGGTCAGACCATGGAGGAAGAAGATATGGTAGTCATCACTCTGAAATGTCTACCAAAACCTTATGATCACTTCATAGAAACACTCAACATTACCTCCACTAATGTTGATCTGAAGTTTCCGGAGTTATGCACCAAACTCCTGCAGCAGGATCATTGGAAACAGCAGTTTGGTAGTGGTGCTTCATCAGCGTCCTCAGAAAATGCTTTTGTTGCCAAATATCAGTCCTCTCAGTCCTTTCAGCAAAAAGGTTCTTCTCAGCCTTCTGATCCTGCTAAGAAGAAAAATGTGCAGTGTAATTACTATCACAAGTTCGGCCACATGAAGAAAGATTGCCGACAGAGGATTGCTTCTGAACAGAAGAAGCAGGGAGGGTCTCATCAGAAAGCGAATGTTGTAGAACATTCCGGGCAAAAGGAATCTGCCTTTAACAACTTTATGGCTAAGAGGTCCTCAGATCATGCCCAGTCTTCTGCCTGGTACATTGACTCTGGTGCATCACGTCATTTCTCTCACAAGCATGACTGGTTTACTGACTTCTCATCTTTTAGCGATTTCGTGGTATTCAGCGGAGGTGAGGAGTACACAGTGTTTGGAAGAGGTACAGTTCAGATCCAGTCTGATGGGCGCACACTCATCTTCCTGAATGTGTACTATGTTCCTGGTATGGAAATTAATCTGTTGTCTGTCAGCCAGATTATGAGGAACTCCCCTCATCTTGATGTGATGTTCAGTGCGCACAAGTGCTCCATTATTGACAGGGAAACTCGTCTTACAGTCGTTGTTGGCTTAGAGGATCATGGCCTATACATCTTCTTGACACTGGTGATTCTCCAGAAGTGGCTCTAGCAGCTCGTGTTTCTCCCATCAGCACTCTGTGGCATCAAAGATATGGGCATCTAAACATTCAGTATCTCTCTCAGCTATCACGGGAGGGACTTGTGTCAGGGTTACCTGATATTTAGAGTCTGATATTTAGAGTCAACAGTTGGGAGTGTGTGGCGCCTGTCAAGCTGGCAAGTAACATCGGTCTTCATTCAAGGATGGAGAATCTTGGCGCGCATCTAAGGTACTCCAGTTAATTCATGCTGATATTTGTGGTCCTATGAATACATCTTCAGTTACTGGTTGCAAATATTTTTTGCTTATTATAGATGATTTCAGTAGAAAGATGTGGGTGTACTTTTTAAAACATAAATCAAATGTATTTAGTATCTTTCAGAAGTTTAAGTCCTTAGTTGAAAAAGAGTCTGGCTATAATATCATAACTCTTAGGACAGATAACACGGGGGGGGGGGGGGGGGGGGGAATTTTGCTCCTCTGCTTTCTCCAACTTCTATATACCCATGGCATCAAACGCCAGTTAACTACACCCTACACTCCTCAGCAGAACAGTGTTGTCGAACGTCGCAACCGTACGGTTGTTGAAATGGCTTGTTCCATGTTACAACACAGGAGTGTTCCGAACAAATTTTGGGCTGAAGTAGTGTTTATTGCTGTCTATCTTCTTAACGGATCACCTACTCAAGCTATTAAGGGGAAGACTCCATAAGAGGTTTGGTCTGGTAGTAAGCCTAATATCAATCACCTCAAAGTGTTTGGCTCGGTTGCATATGTTTGGATTCCAGCTGCTAAGCGCTCTAAGTTGGATTCCAAAAGCCAGAAACTCATGATGACAGGGTACAGTGATGACCACAAGACCTATAGGTTGATAGATTTAGACAATGATCGTCTTATCTTCAGTCAGGACGTAGTATTTGATGAACACAGAGGGTTCTTTCAGTCCCCTCCTTCTAAGCAGTGTTCTAAGGATCAGCCTCACTGTGTTCTTCTTCCGTTAGGTCCACCTAATGGGAGGGATGATGCAGCATTAGTATTTGATGATGCACTACCTGAGTTCCCTTTGGATATTCCTGAGCCTCTTCCACCTACTCCAGATATTGGTTCTTCTACTCTCTGGCCTAAATGGTGGGCTAAAACTATTGGTGATCTTCAGGATAATGAGCTCCTTAAAGGTAGAACTTCCAGAAATAAGAGCAAATAGCAGCCTACAGTAAATTTTGCTCTTATGGCTAACCTACACAATGTTTTTGAGCCTCAAACCTATTCAGAGGCTAAGCGTATACCTGAGTGGGAACAGGCTATGGAAGCTGAATTCCAGAGTCTTCAGAAGAATCACACTAGGACCCTTTCTGATCTTCCTACAGGGAAGAAGCCCATTAGCTGCAAATGGGTGTATAAAGTGAAATACAAAGCTGACAAAACCCTAGACAAGTATAAGGCTCGCCTTGTTGCTCGAGGGTTCTCACAGAAGGAATGCATAGATTATGAGGAGACCTTTGCTCCTACAGCCAAGATGAGTACCATATGGCTCGTCGTTGCCTTAATAGCTCAGTTCAGTTGGAATGTCCATCAGATGGATGTAAAGAGTGCTTTTCTGAATGGTGACTTACAGGAAGAAGTCTACATGACACAGCCTCCAGGATTCAAGGTTGTTTGTCAAGAACAGAAAGTCTGTAGATTAGTCAAAGCACTCTATGGTCTGAAACAAGCTCCTTGGGTTTGGTACATGAAAATTGATAAGTACCTCACAAATCATGGCTTTCAACGAAGTCCATCTCATGCAAACCTGTATATCAAACATACTAGTGATGATATTCTGTTTGTGGTTGTCTATGTGGATGACCTTATCACTACTAGCAGTTCAACACCTTTGATTGATGGGCTCAAACAAGATTTGTGCAGCACTTTTGATATGACAAATTTGGGACTTCTTCATTATTGTTTGGGGGTTGAAGTCTGGCAGACTGAGAACAACATCTTTCTCTCTCAGTCCAAGTATGCCAGAAGTCTTGTGGACAGGTTCAGAATGCAGGATTGCAAACCTGCCACGACTCCTATGGAACCAGGGCTCAAACTTTCAACTCAGTCATCCTCACCACTTGTGGATGAATTTTTATTCAGGCAATTAGTGGGTAGCCTCATCTACCTTACTGCCACTAGACCTGATATCAGTTTTGCAGTGAGCTACATTTCACGCTTCATGTCAGCTCCTAAGGCTGATCATTTGATAGCAATGAAGCATGTGCTGCGTTATGTGAGTGGCACTCCTTATTATAGACTTCTGTACACTCGGAGTTCAGATCCTACACTCCGCGGTTACACAGATTCCGACTGGGCAGGTTCGGTTGATGACCATAAATCTACAGCTGGGTATGTGTTTAGTTTGGGATCCGGTGCTGTCACATGGACTAGTAAGAAGCAGTCGGCAATGGCTCTCTCCTCAATAGAAGCAGAGTATCAGGGAGCAGTTAAGGCATCTTGTGAGGCAATTTGGCTTCGACATATGCTTGCGGATATGTATGTTTCCCAAGCAAGTCCTACTCCCTTGTTCTATGTCACCAAGAATCCAGTCTTTCATGAATGAACAAAGCATGTGGAAACCCATTGACATTACATTCGACAGCTTGTTGAAGACGAATCCATTCAGTTGCTGTATGTTCCCACAACGGAGTAGCTAGCAGACATCTTCACCAAGCCCCTTGGTCCTAATAAGTTTGTAAAATTCAGAGGATCTATAGGTGTTGTAAATAGTTTGAGCATTAAGGGAGGGAATTAGAATAATGCTATTTTAGTGTTTAATGCTCATTTATGTAGATAAGATCGTTTGTGATCTTATTAGCAATTTCTTATTAGAAACTTGTTGTTTCTATTTTCTTAGTAGAAACTTCTTGTTTCTGTAAATACTTCTGTATTATTTATTGAGCTTCATTGCTCATTGTAATTCAATTCATTCATTTATTAGGAATAGTGCACTCTATTTCTTTGCCTAATTTTAGAATGCATGCAAGTTACTATTCTTTGAGAATTTGACTTAGAATTTTATTCTTCATTTGAGCATTCTTTTTTGCAAAATAAATCTCGTATTAACAAGATAATTGAAAAGATTTGTTCAAAAAACAAAGCAAAGGGAATAGATCATCATCACCAGTTCCTCAACAACAAGAACTAAAAGAAACTCAGAATGATTAGATGGGTCCAAAAAGCAGGAGTCTTTTAACAAGAGAGTTCCTTGTAGTAGGTGTGGTGGTCATGAAAAAGGAAATGACTATCTTCGGGTGAGGTTACCCTTTTGAAGGAGGTTCTTATTCATGAGTGCTCTACTAGGAGAATTATATTCTTCCTTAACGTCCATACTTATCTATTCTCTCCTTCTATATCGTGTACAAGTTATGAAGGGAAAAGGATCAAGTTTTTTGTGAGTGATTGAGAAATACAGCTTTGTTCCTTATTTACTTTGCCCCTCATTTTTTTCTTGAGAATTTGAATTGAGCTAGCAGATTGTACCTGTAATAGTTGGAGACTTCTTTGTTGGATTGTGAATGTACCTATCGCATCTAGTTGAGGATGATAGTCCTTGGCGAGTTCTTTATTATCTGAACATGTCAAAGAATTTGTTGCTCCCACAACCCTTGGTAATAACAACAATTAAGCAATTCTTGATTGATGGTAGATAAACAAGAGACCAATGAGAAGACCTTCTTAAACTTCATTGTAAACTCATCCAGTTGTCCTGCTATTGATGTTATTGTCTACTGCAACTACCCCTTCGCATTCCCCTGATTTTGTGATGCACAGTGCCCATTCTTGTGGCAACTGAAGAACTTGAGCTTTCTCATGTCCTCCTACTTCCCTGGTTGTGATCATTCATTGTTACCCTTCGAACCCTTCCCTTCGCCCTTCTTGGCCACACTGACCAAGGTATATTGTCTTCTCCATCTCCCTGCATGTTGGCCTTAGACTCCTCTCAAGACTCTTCTCGAATTCAAGCATCCCCAAGCCTATCAAATTTGGGAAGATTTTCCCAAGCACAGACTCCCTTGACAAATGATTATTGTTGCCTCAAAAACTAGCAAGTCCTGTGAGGGGAGCTCACAAGACAATCACTAGACTAAGTGACAACACTATGAGGTGTGGCCCACTGTCGCCATAGCCATTACCCCTTGCTCTTTGACAGACTCTCACCACAAGGGAGGCTTCCCTATATTAGGTCACCTAAAGGATATATCTAGTCCAAGGGGTAAAAGGTGACAAAATAGGCCAAGGAGTGATTCTCTTCTTAGGAACAAGGCTTGGTTAGCACAATTAGGGCAATAAGCATTCTCCAAAAGGCCTAGTTAGGGCACAACGTGACCTAGGGTTAGAGAATAAGCAAGGTCAACGGGCTTATCTAACGTCACAAGGCCAAGAAAAGGCTTGAAATGAATAGGTATGATCAATTTAAGCATTCAACAAGCCCCAAGTTGAATCCTAGGGAAAACTAAGGCTTATCTAGGGCAAATATTTACCTACGGCAAAGGACGCCAAACCCAAAATGGAGAAATTAGCCACGAGAAGAGATTGATTTTAAGAGAAATACCTCACAACCAAGTGTTGAATGCCTCCATTAGGCAACACGGTCAACCCTAGTTGAAATTGATGCCCTAAACCTAGCTAGCGGCTTTCCTTAAGAGACCAAAATTTAGGTTTGAGGAAGATAAGTGAAGTTTAATGTGAGTTTTGGTGTGATCAACAATGTGACCAAGGTCAATGCCTTAACCTTGGGTGCTTTTTGGGATTCCTAACTCAGGAGAAAAATAGCTAAGCCCTAGCAAGGAGTAAGGGAAATACGAAACCTTAGGTTTCCAACCCTAACTATCATTTTTGTGAGGTAACAAAGTCAATGAGGAGAGCTAGTTGAAAGATTCACTCATGGGATCGTCATACAAATGTTATAGTGTGTAATGCATGCAAGTAACAATACTATTGCTACGATTCCATAGAATAATTTTCAACAATAATGAGCACATAGAAACCCTAGATAATTAACCATTCCATGCAATACCTACAAAATGTATAAATATATCAAATACAAGGAAAACTTACAAGATAGAATGCATGAATCAATCCTTTATTGCTCCAAAATGACATCTCCAATACCAAATAATAGCTCCATAAGCAAAACTTCTCAATAGATCACATCTCCACAAGATACAAGGTGAATGCCAGTTAGGACGAAATCTCTAAGAGGGTAAAAATTAATCGCAAGTGATGATAAAAATTAAATGTGAGTAACCTCTATTTATATGAGGTTCATCTCACCTATTTTAGCCTAATGAAGCCCCTAAAAACAAGTTTAACATTAAATGACCTTGGGTTACAAGCCAACCCATTAGCTAATGATAAAATAAACCAAATTAAACCAAATGTGTAACTTGTGGCCTCTCTAAATGTTGATGCCATGCCCAATTAGGGCTAAAAATGCCATGCTAGGGTGCGTTGAGGTGCCAAAATGTGTGTAGTGTTGAAGAAAGTATAACTAGGTTCGGTATTCATAATGACATGATCTTTGTAAATGATGTAATAAAAGAGAATAAATTTATTTTGTATGCCTTGTTGCATGGGTTTCATAAGCAAGAAGTGTCATTAGGTCAAAGAGTTCTTCTTGATGTCTTTAGGATTTCTTAATATGTCAAAGAGTCATATCATGTATAAAAAAGGCTTTTCATGAGTATATGTAAATGTATACAAGTCTACAAAAGTATGTAGCAGCCTTCCAAAGACCAAGATCAATCCTCCATTAGCAAGCACAAGAAGACTGCAAGCAAAACGAGAAGGAGATCATCATGTCGGCTTCAAAATTGAATTAAATATATATTTAAATGTCATGTCAACTCAGAATTAATAGACACAACGTTTCACTCTTCAAGTCGGCTTGCATATGGACGTAACCACTATAAATACCCCATCAAGGTATCCACAAAAGGCAGATCAGATCTCGCATTTTTTCCTCTCTGAAATTTCGTATGGGTATAGGAGAAGATCCGCACTACAAGAAGGCGTGGTACAGATCTTGGATGGGTACAGGATCTTGGTGACAAGGTGGAGGTCTAATATGTTGATTTGGGGTAGCATCGGATGTGCTCTAGCCACGAAATTTGGAGGAGAGGTTGGGGCACATGATATCTCCAATACCCAGAAAGGGTTTGGGCAGATTCTAAACAGATCAGGAGATATTAAAATAATTAATATTTTTAATGGAGTCCCTAAGTCTAAACTTGGGAAAAATAAAATATTAATGTGTATTAATATGAATCTGTGTTAGAATGGTCCAAAAGGCATGGATCAAGCCAGATCTAATCTTAGCCGTTAATTAAAGACTTAATCTTAGCCATTGAGATGTCAATAGGAAAATTATAAGAGAAGGCTTGAGGGTCATTTGGAGAGTACACTAGAGTGATCAGTCATTCTATTCTCTGGAGCGGGGTTTGCTAAGAGAGATAGAATCAGTGATTGGGAGAGCAGCTGAGGGGCATTGAGTACAGAGAAATAGTGAAGGCAGAGATTGTGCCGGGAGCGCAGCGCAGCAGCCAAGGAGAGTGACGCAAAGCCAGCAAGGGCTCACGCAGAGCTAGCCAAGTGTTGCGCAGAGCACCAGAGAGGCCAGCGTGTTTGATGCAGAGGCCCAGCATGTCTGTCGCAGGGCCTCCTGGGGCTGATGCAAGCCAAGAAAGGCTAATGCAGGGCCAGCGTGAGATAGAGAGAGGCTGACGCAGTCCAGATTGGGTAGACGCTAGGGTTGCAGAGCAGTTTTGTGTTGAGGAGCTGCCAGAAGGACTTTGCAAGGTTTCAACCAAGAGATTACTCTCAAACTGTGAGGTATAGCTGCTGAGGAAATTCTTTGTTGGGTAGGCTAGTTTCGGCACCCAGATTATACTTTAATATTGCTTAATAAGAAAACCCTCAGATAGCTGCAACGGTTTTCCCGAATTGGATTTTTCCAGGGACATTGGTCCAAAAATAATGGTGTCATGTGGTGTGTTTGTTCTTGTTTCTTTTAGTTGCTGATATGTAATATGTTGAGCATGCACTAGTGTTTATTTTCAGTATTTACTTTGTAAATAACTTGGTAAAGAAAAATACCAAGTCTGTAGGAATAAATCAGAAAAGTACATGAAGTATTTCTAAACTAAGTAAACTTACAAACTTCAACATGGTATGAGAGGGTGATTGCAGATCACGGGAGGACTAAAAGACATCAGTCAAGCGATGCAATAGCAGCAGAAAACAGTTGTCCGGAGGTGACAGAAATTGTTTCTAGCAGCGCAGAAGCCAAGTGTGATGCAGAGCCAGCCAGAGCCACGCAAAAGAAGCCGGGAGTTGCACAGAGCCTCAGAGAGGCCAGCGTTGCTAACGCAGAGGGCCAAAGGGCTAGCGCAGGGCATCCCATAGCTGAAGCAAACCCATCTAGGGTGACGCAGAGCCAACGTGAGGTAGAGAGGGCTGATGCAGTTCACAAAGAGGCAGTTGCTGGAGTATAGAAGGCTATAGAAATATTGCAGAGTGGAGCTAGTGAGGTATAGTAGTCCGAATAATACCTGACAGCGCAGGGCCAAAGGAGTTGTTACCGAGGGATCAATAGTGCAGTTGCACAAGACAATCAAAGTAGGGGGCATCTCGACAAGTGGCAGAAGGATTTCCAGGAGGGAAATCAGGACTCAGAGGGAGTCCAAAAGAGAACTTCCAGACGGGAAGTAGAGACTCAGAGGAGTCAAACAGAGAACTTCCAAGAGGGAAGTAGAGGAGCGTCATGGCACTACACGAGGTAAGAGACCATGATAGAGTGGACAGAGCATCGAACTTCGCAATCTGTAAGGCTAGAATCTTATCAGCGCTTGCCAGGAATTGTGTCAACAACTTCACCTTAAAGGTTATAGCTATCCCAGTCGACCCCAATGATAACGACAAGTACGAAGAGGCGATGGCAACGGCCAAGTGCATTATCCTTGATGGGTTCAGGGACCATGTGGTACCACATATAGTCGAGAAGGAAACAGCAGTTGAGATGTGGGAGGCTCTCAAGAACCTGTACTAGCATACTTCTGTGAAAAGAAGAATGTTTCTCGAGAACCAGATGAGGTCGTATCAAATGAAGAAGGGTCAATCGATTGACACCTTCCTCGGAGGACTGAATGAGATCCAAGACCAATTGACTGTTATAGGAGCGACAATGGATAGGAGCTTATGGTGAGGATAGCCTTGAATGTTGTCTCAGAGGATTGGGAAGTGTTTCTCCAGAGTATCATGGGCAGAGGGACTCTACCACCTTGGGACGAGATGTGAGCAGCTCTTCGCCAAGAAGAGATTAGACGGTAGTTGAAGACAGGTAGTAGCAGCAAAGGGATCAAGGTTAAGCAGGAGGAGGAGGATGTGGGCCTAGCATCTGAGGGAAAGCAAGAGAAGCAGAAGAAGAAAGATCTCTCCAAGATCAAGTGCTTCCACTGTGGGGAGATGGGTCATTATGTGACCCAATGCCAAAGGAAGAAGAGTAAGGGAGAGTCTTTCGAGACTAAGGCAGCGCCAACACGGGCAGAGAAGGAAGTTTTGACAGACGATGACTGTGCCATGAGTGCACACACGCCACCTGAGCGGAAGTGGGGAGACATCAAGCTGTAGTCAAATGGACTACAAGTGATGACGAACAGGATCCTCGAGGTACCCAGCCTCTTGGATTAGACCTTGCTACAGGAGTCCCGACAAGGAGTAGCAGGACTGGCTGAGTGGGTAGAGACGGATGCGAATGGAGTGGCAGAGAGAGCTACAGTGCAAGAGTCCCAAGACAGCACAAAGCTAGCAGGTGTAGCAGTGCGAGAGGCACAGGAGTGTTGCACCCACGCAAGAAGGCAAAGAGAGGTGTGCAACAATGTGAGATGCAGGGAGTTGTTGCAGCAGCGTAGAGGTTAGAGAGAGGCAGCACTTGTCAGCGGCAGAGGGAACTTCAGCATCAGTGGGTGTTTCTAGCCCAACAAGGAGTTCAGTTGGGAGATCAGTTACTTACTTCTCAATAACTGAGTTGCAGTGCAGCAGTGGGCAGCGCGATGCAACATGATAAGAGGAGGTGCAGTGCAGATGCAGTGCTGGGAGGAAGGACCAACAGCAACACGGATGCAGAGGAAGTTGTCGCACAGATGCAGTAGTGGCAATGACAGAACCATGGGTAGCAGTACAGGATACAGCAGTGCAGAGGATGGTGGGCAGCAACCCTAGCATCAGCACAAGGACCGATGCCAAATGATCAGAGTAATACTCAGTGAGAAGTATTGCTAGAGCACAATCCTCGCTAAGAGGGAGTGTTGATTTGGGGTAGCATCGAATGTGCTCCAACCACGAAATTTGGTGGAGAGGTTGGGGCACATGAGATCTCCAATACCTAGAAAGGGTTTGGGCAGATTTTAAACAGATCAGGAGATATTAAAATAATTAATATTTTTAATGGAGACCCTAAGTATAAACTTAGTGAAAATAAAATATTAATGTGTATTAATATGAATCTGTGTTAGAATGGTCCAAAAGACATGGATCAAGCCAGATCTAATCTTAGTCGTTGATTAGGGACTTAATCTCGGCCATTGAGATGTCAACAGGAAAAGTATAACAGGAGGCTTGAGGGTCACTTGGAGAGTACACTAGAGTGATCAGTCATTCTATTCTCTAGAGCAAGGTTTGCTAAGAGAGATAGAATCGGTAGTGATCAAGAGAGCAATTGAGGTGCATTGAGTACAGAGAAACAGAGAAGGCAAAGATTGTGCCGGAAGAGCACTGCAGTAGCCAAGGAGAGTGACATAGAGCCAGCAAGGGCTCACGCAGGGCCATGCAGAGGCAGCCAAGTGCTGCGCAGAGCACTAGAGAGGCCAGTGTGTCTGACGCAGAGGCCCAGAAAGTTTACGCAAGGCCTCCAAAGGCTGATGTAGGCCAAGAAAGGCTGACGCAGGGCCAGCGTGAGACAGAGAGGGAATGACACAGTCCAGATTGGGCAGACGCTGGGGTTGCAGAGCAGTTTTGTGCGAAGGAGCTGCCGGAAGGACTTTCCAGGGTTTCAGCCAGGAGGTTTCTCTCAAACTGTGATGTATAGCTTCTAAGGAAATTCTCTGTTGGGTAGGCCAGTTTCGGCACCTAGATTGTACTCTGTTATTGCTTAATAAGAAAATCCTCAGATAGCTGCACCGGTTTCCCACATTGGGTTTTTTCGGGGACATTGGTCCAAAAATAATGGCGTCATGTGGTGTGTTTGTTCTTGTTTCTTTTAGTTGTTGATCTGTAATATGTTGAGCATGCACTGGTGTTTATTTTCAATATTTACTTTGTAAATAACTTGTTAAAGAAAACTAACAAGTAGGTAGGAATAAATCAGAAAAAGTGCATGAAGGGTTTCTAAACTAAGTAAACTTAGAAACTTCAACATAATATTTCGTATGGGTGCAGGTAGACAAGACTTCAGATGGCACAGTGAGCCATAGTCTTGGTGATAATGACAGTGAAGCCCTCACATATATATCTCTGTAGTCTCGACATAATGGGAAGGAGCATTAATGACTGTGACTATCACAGTCTCGGCATTCATTCCATACGCAGTCACCTACTTGATGATCACTACCTCAAACATAGTCACAGTCTAGACATCGTTGTGAGGAGAAGGGTCATAGTGATACAATCTTGGCATAGCTACAACAAACTTCGGTGAAAGTGCAGACACAGTCCTAGTCTCAAGTAAGAAGGATCTCAATGATACTCTATTTCGGCATAATCATCACTGTCTCACAGTCTTGATGAAGAGGATCCTTGTGATCAACCTGTCTCAGCATACCTTCTAGGACAATCATGATCCCAATTGTAACCATGATCTTGATGGTGGTCTAAAGAGGATCTCGGTGCAGTACACATCATTGCATACATATCAGTCATGATCTCGTTCTTGAAGATCATGATCTCGATGAAGGTACATAGATCATCTCAGTGGTGATTTCAAGGAAACAATCATGGTGCAAAGATCATTTCAGTAAAGATCCTAAGGAGCAGTCATGGTGCAACAATGATGCTCTCAATGATGGTAGCAGTAATGAAGATCTCAGCAGTGCAGCAAAGGTGATGATCTCTGCAATGACGAAGAAGAGGATTGATGTCTTGGTCTTGGAGTGGCAGAATAGGTCAAGGGTCATGGTCTTGGTATTCGTCAATTGGATTCTCTATAAGAAGAATTTTTTGTGGGCTTTCCTCTCCAAGTGGGAGAGGTTTTGACCCTGGCAGAAAGCCAAATATCTTATGTTCTTGTCTCCTTGTTTTTTATAGCAGTTTGATGAAGTAATTACACACACTAATAATAAGAAGAAGATCAAGCTAATAATAATAAGAAGATCATGCTAAGAAGAATCACTTTAATTTCAAATGCCCTAGATTCTTCAACATGTAGATGCCTAAATGATGCAAAATTTGAGGGATGGCCCTCAAATCTACCTCAATATCTCCTTTAGGGTCCTACGTGTTAGCTAGGGTTCCATCATGTGGTCTCCATGGGTCTCCAACAATCAAAAAGGCCTCCTTCTCTTTAGCGTTAGGGCTTCTTCTAGTGCAACAAGCCCTCCTTAGTCTCTCAATGGGAGACCATCCTCATCTAGGCTTTGAATCAACTCCTGACCATCAAGTTGTGTCAAGGCCAACCTAGAGGCATACCGGGTCAAGTGGTGTCATCATGAAGAATCCTTAAAGCAAGGTCAAAGTTTACCAATGTCCTACGTCCTAGAGGTACTTTGGCACATATGTCATCAGCTAACAATTTTATGAGTCTCCAATCTCTCAATGTTGCACTTGCTTAGGCCATGTACTTCTCTAAAAGGATTGGGTACCTGTGGAGTATGTGCCCTCAAGGCCTGGGTTGCAGTGAACCACCTGGAAAAAACAACGAGGATTTTAGCAAAAGCAACTAGCCATTAAAGACTAAGATCAATAGTGCATCTAAGTGAACCAAACTTGAATGTTGAGGGCATATTAATACTTCAAACAAAGATCACCTTCCAAAAGCAGGACCAAGTCCTTGCAAAGGTGTTTTCTCCCTTGCTAAGGGTGGCTAATGATCAACCCCATTAGGTGCTTCTAGCCCCTAAGGGGAGGTGATATTTCCTTGGTCCATCGCTTAGTGTATAATAAAGTGGTACTGGAGGGAGGAAGGCTTCATGGTCAAGTGCCATGGTCAAAGGGACCAGCCGATGTGGATGTCCACATCCTAAGTGTATGGATATAAGAAGGGAGCATTCATGAATGCATGAGTTACCTGCTCGACCTGATTTTTCCACCCCTCTTTCTGCGCCTTTTACTTCTTCTTGATTAGTCCTTATATTCCCACATATAGCTAAAGGGATAAACCTTGCTTTTTATGTAGTGGTTTTATTACCCCTTAAGATGAGTCAGTTCATCACTCATCGGAGTTGGGAAATGCAAGGGTTCCTTCTTTTGATGTAATGGAGCATTCATATGCTCAGGAACCGGGGTGATGGCCAAAAAAAGTAGGAGCAGCTCATGTTAGGCTTCTCTTCCCACATGCTAATCTTTATGTCCCGACCATCTTTTGCACTTTGATTTTCTTTATTCGTTTTACTGTGGCCATGATATGCTTTTTCTTTTCTTTTAGCAACCTCAACCTCCTAGGGAAAAGCTTATAGGTCCTGTTCAAGGTATGTCAACATATGAGTGCCAAATCCCTAAGAACTAATGACAAGTACTCAAAGAATTGAGGTGAAATATAGCGCTTGTAATATGGCATGGAATGTGTTAAGTATGAGGGGAGAATGGAACAAGCTACCTCAATCATGGTTTTCCAAGTAGTGCCCCTCCCATAACCCAAAAGGCCATAAGGGAGATCCCACTAGACTAGGGTTAAAGATTAACCCCCTTGGTAAAGTGAGAGAACAAAATTACAGTCAAGGCCTGTTAATCTTCTAGATCGCCCTGTTATTCATACTAAATGCCCGGTGGGATGAAACAAAAGGAAGGACAGAGAGAGTAGATAGGAAATTGAAGGGCGCGCGCGGGTGGAGCTAGGGTTCGCGTCGGCTCTGGTTCTGCTGCTACGCCTGTGGCGGCTGGGCCTGGCCCAGGTGGGGCTTCCGCCGCCCCTTGCTTGGTGACTCTTCGTTGCTGAGGCTGCTGCGTTGGAGGGAACGGTTCCGGCTGCCGGAGGTGCGGAGGGTCCTCATTTCACAGGCTCCTCTCCTTTCCTCTGCGCGGATTTAGTCTACTGACTCCGCTTTGGTGAGCCGGCCTGTTTTTATAACAAAGTTCCGGTTACGTGCCCTGTATTTGGGAGGAGGCGGAGTTTATTTCTTACATTTCTGGGCTTCAGCTGAACTTGGCTCTTTCCGGACTCTCGGTTTGAAGGACTTGCCTAGCCTGTGCTGAACTTGGCGTGGAGGAGGGGGCTTGCTTGGCCTTGTGGGGGCGAGGTGGCTGCCCTAGCCGCCTCTGCCCCCGGAACAGGAACGCCTCTGCTCTAGTTGGGCCCGGATGGGCTCCCCTGCTGAGCTGTGGGTTTCTTTTTTTGGTTTTTTGATGGCTTACCTGGACAGTTATTGGAAGCGTTGAGGGATCTGGGGTGTGGAGCTTGTCTCTGCACTGATTCGTGCCGTATCTTCAATGGCTGCTTCTGGTTGGTTTTTCTAATGGCTACTCTGGACATGGGCGGTTTTCCTCTGGCTTCTACACAGCAGGAGAGTTGAGGGGGTGGGGGGTGTGGCTACCTTGGTTGCCCCTTCCCATTTCGTGCCTCCCCTTTTGTCCCGGCGGTCATTCTACTTTCTGCACATTCTCCAGATGCCATTGGTCTTATTTTCTGTTTTTTTTCTGTTTATTTCTGCTTGTGATGGGTTGGGGTATCCTCCTGTTGAGGTTTACCACCCATTCACCTTGCTGCCCTGTTTGGGGTTTTATTTTGTACTACCGTTTATATACTGTTCTTATTAGCTTGATTAGAGTAGGGGTTTACTCCTGTTGGGGTACATACCCTGTTTCTGGATGCCCTGTCTGAGGGCTTTATCTGCATACTTCCCCGAAGTATTGGTTATTGTTAGTGGTTTTTTTGCCACATTACTGCATATGCCTACGGCATCTACAACATGTAATCTCTATTTTACTTTTTAATAGAAATTACGCACTCCATTTTCCTCGGAAAAAATTCATACTAAATGCCCAAAACAAACATGTATAAGCACCAAATTACAGAATCATTAGAGTATCTTTTGAATAGAAACCCACCTTCATCCAAGTGTTAATGCCAGATGGTGAGAGGCACATGGTTGATGCAAATGGCAGAGGCACATGGCATATCATCATCTAATGGTAGTTGGAAGGGGATACTAGTTATCTGGTTGTTCAATTCCCTGTCAAATGTAGAAGAAAATTTCCATTCTATGGGGTTTTCATTTTGGTGGTTAACATCTTAGCTCTAGCTCAGGTACATGAGTTCACTGTAGGGCGCATGATCCATATGCTCAAACAAGGAGTTCATGAGAAATCCAGCAATCCCTTGGCTCGTAGACGTGTAACCTACACATCCAAGTCAACTTGTTTGGGAGCATGTGCACTAGGTGTAGGGTATCACCTATGTTTAATTTGAGGATAAAAATCTGTATAAAAAATAAAAATCTAAATGCAATCTAATCTATGATGGAACATAATATGAGAATGCAAAATGTTAGAATGCTCACACAATATGAAATGAAACTATCTAATCTAATCTACGCTAGCATATGATACATGACCTAAGTATCATCATATAAGTTATAACCAATGTTGCCAACATACCATTAGATCAATATCATACCTCCTGCGTGTTGAAAAACGTGTAACTAGGTTCGGTCTTCATAAAGATGAAATGTACTTTTGATTCTTATAAAATGTAAAATGAAAGAAAATTATTATTATTATTTTTGGACCATGGGTTTCATGCTCAAGGTCTTTTATTTTATAGTTCAAACACCCATTGAGTGCTTCTAGGGTTTTTCCTAGATCAAGAAGACAAAAGAGTCATTGTCATAAGTTGAAGACCCCATTGGGAACATTGTAACTTGTAAAGCAAATTATTTGTCTTAAAAAGTGTCAAGATGCCCTCCAAGACCAAGTCGGCCTAGTAGTTGGCAAGTCGGCCTAAAAGGAAGAGAAACGTCCACCTTGAAGAGCCTATATATAGGAGGGAACTCGTCCTCCTTGAGACACATTCACTCATCTCTCATTCTAGCAAAGAAGAAGGAAGAAGAAGGCAGCGAAGAAGGAAGAGGACGAAGAAGATATTTGTTTGGGCTATTTCTCTCTCACACGTGCTAAGGAGAACTAGGGTTTCTGCAGCAGATCTAGGGTTTTTATCTACAAGTTCGATCTTGGAGAAAAGAAGGCAAGTAGGTCAAGTGAAGGTCACCAAGGGTCATCCTCAAGCTCCAGAAGTGAGGGAAAGGCAAGCGAAGGTCAAAGGAAGGCTCAGAAGGCAGATCAAATCTCACACGTGTGGCAGCAACAACTGTTGGGGGGGCGAAATTTCAGATCTGTAGTGGAGGCCGAAATTCTACAGCTGGAGGTTGAAGAAGTATTATTGGAAGAGTTTTGACTGGGATGACTAGATCAAGGTTAGCACATCATCTGGAGAGGTTGGTCTTGGTCTTGGAGGGTTCTGAAGTCAATCTTAAGTTATTGGAATTCGTTAATTGAGGAATCTATAAGACAGAGAAGAGATTTGCGAGTTTTCCTCTCAACTGGAGAGGTTTTGGCCCTGGTTTGCATCCTATATTATGTGTTCTTGTTATTCTTGTTTTTGGTAGTTGTTTGATGATACACACATATAATAACAAGTAACAAAGCTAATAAGTAAAAAGACCTCACAAGTAGTTATCAAGTAAAGAGAAATCACTATAATCATTGCCCTATAGATTTCTCAACACCGCCCCTATGGATAATCATGGGATCAAACAAGTAACACAATCATCATAATACTCACATGTCGGACCATCAATGTAAGAGGTGGGAAAATAATTAAACCATGGATCAATTCTACTATCATGAGATGAGGTAGGGGATGAAAAAGGGGAATCCAAACTTTGCTTACCCCTGCCAAACCTTTCTTGCAACCTCAATATGGAATAATTGATGATCAATTTCAAGAACTTTTTCCTAATAGCTATCTCACGCATAGAAGTCTCATTGATGTCCTTACGGATATGCTAGGAGTAGTATGATGAAGAAGATGGTTGGCAAACAAGATCTCGACAATTAGGCTGCTCATCACAACAATCAAAATCAAAAGGGTCAACCAACGTAGCTCATCATGTTCAAAATTTATGTGATCTGAATGTGATTGAAGGATGACAACAGGAAGATCTAAGGATGGCTCAAATACATCAACAATCATATCTTCCTGATTATATGAAGTGTAAGGGAGGACAAGACCGTTGTTAACATCATCATTAGTATCATAAATTGGATCCTTGTCAAAATGATGGCTACTTATATCCCACTTCCCTTCTTCAATATGCATAAAAAGATAAAATCACAAACATTGATTTCTAGGGAATTCATAGAAACACCCTTTTCAGGGTCTTCGAAATATGCATCATCAAACTTATCATCCATGAAAAGGGTAAAGCTTGCCTCAACTTCACTTGCCAAAGTGTTATCTTCAACTTGATCCTCACCATGCTCCCTTATTGGATCATCTTCAAGGTCACATTCAATGTGTGCATTTTGATGATCCAGAAAAGACTCTTCCTTTTGATCATGGCATTCTTCTTCATCACAACCCTGATTTCCCTCCTCAATAGAATGATCAGGATTTTCTTCAATATGGTCTACTTGATAATTAGGGTAATGTTCTCTCTTGGAGTGGCAATGTTGATGGGACTAGAGAAGCAAGGATTTTGCTTATCTAAGTGCTAAAACTAGCAAAAGAACCCAAAAGACTACCACTTTAGCAAAATAATAATTTATTTAACTATCTCCTAATGTTAGACTTAGGAAAAATTAAAAAATCCTAAGTTAATTTGTGATTTAATCTCAACCATTGGTCATGAATTAATCTCAATTGTTGAGAAGAAGATTAGGGTTGAGGTCAAAATTATAAGAGGAGATAGAACTAGTTGGTGGCAAGTAAATTGAGCACAAGCAAGTGTCAGGGATTAGTGAAAGAAGAGTCGAGGTTTTTAGTTGTTCGCAGTGACACAACATCCAAGCAAAAGAAATCAAGTGAGGGTTGAGTTCCTATAGCGCCAACGCAGTTTATCCATTCACATGTGCACACGAGAGAGTAGGATTAAGCTAGCACGTGTGTGCAGAAAAATAGATCTTCACAAAGGTTTTACAGATCCAATGTGCAAGAAGGGGATCGATTTATTTGGAGGGCGATCGAATGGTTTCCTGTGATAAAAGGGAAGTTTCTCCCTTGTTGTATTTCTCAGAAGAAAATCCTTTGTTGAAGAAAATAATAAAAACACACAGCGTTGTAGGTTTCCCTCGAAGTTGGAATTTCTTGGGTATATCTTGTGTTCTATGTGTTGATGTGTTTGTTTTTTGATTTATTTTTCACTATGCTCGTTAAGTTAGAAAAAGCAATGTATTTGTGATTGAAGTTTCCAAAATACTAGTTCTTTGTGTTTCTGGGTTTTTTGCACTTAGAAATTGCAAATTAGTTTGTCAGGTTTAAAGGAAATCTAGCATGTTATCAGAGTTTAGTTTTTTATTGAAGACCAAGCACAAATATTATCTTTTGGAGCATATTTTGTGATTCAAAGGGAGAAAGATATAAAATTGATTTGGCCATAAGGGTTCTAAGCAATGTGCATTGTTTTCGGCAATGCGATTTGTATTCAACAATTCAATTTTGGCAATATGGCATATCAGGGTCTCAGATTTGAAGACAGATTGGACGGTGCGTCCAACTTCTATTCATGGCATGAAAGGATAGTAATGGTATTGGAGGAACAATGGGTTTGGAATTTTTTTGATAATTTCCCAATCGCACCCACAGAGCCTTAGTAGTCAGCTCAGCATAATAAAATGGATGCCAAGGCAAGAAGGATTATTCTAGAAGGAGTCAAAGACCACATTATCCCTCACCTGACTAGGAAGAAGAAAAGCCAAATAAATGTGGACTAGCATCATTGTTCTCTATTGAGGTTTGAATGAGGCCAGAAAGTTGGTTTTGAAAGACAAGCTCAAGATCATTAAAATGACCAAGTCAAATTTTGTGGTTTCCTACCTCACCAAGTTTTCCAAAGTAAAGGAAGAGTTGGTTGGTATGGGTTGTGAAAATTCGAAAACCCTAAATCCTACTACAGCAACTAATTAAGTTTCTTCTATTTGTTAAATAACTTTAACAAATTATTTATGGTTTCCTACGGCAAATATCGAAACATATACATTGCAGCCTTCACAAAATAAATATTGCAAGAGAAATAAAAACACTAGAAGAATAGATGCACACACACAATAATACATCGTTATTGTTGGACCAATGTCCCTAGAAAAACCCAACTTCAGAAAACTGATGCAGCAGCTAAGGGTTTTATTATTATGCAATAGTAAATCTGAGTATAAATCCATGGATGCTCAAATCTAGCAATCCATGCAGAGAAATGACTGATGGGAGATCTAGTGAGAAAAATCTCACTCCCACTGATGATAGACACTTACCTCGGCTCAAGATGAGTTGCTCCTTGTTTCCTTTGCGCAGCCCCTGCGTCAGCCTATGCAATTCTGCATCACACAACTTGGACCAGTGTCTCTCTTGCCAACTGATCAACCGTAATTTGGAAAATTGATCCTCCTAGGCTTCGGCCTCCCACTCTAGCGTCTGGCACTGGATTTCGACTTCTCCCCAGCAAAATACGGAAACTACCTCTGAAGCACTACATTGCCTCTCCACTATGCACTCACCGGACTGGAAAATTCTCCTTCTGGCTTTACTATCCCTACCGCTCTCTTACTACTTTGACTTCACAGAATCACTTGCAACAACTGACTACTGCTATTCTGGAGATCAATTTCCCAACAAATCGAATTCCTTGCTCCTCAAGTGTGTTCTCCAACCCCCATCGAATTTCTTCTTATAACCTCTCGTTGAGGCTTCAACGGCCAAGATTGAAACATAATCGATGGCTAGATTAACTAGAAACCGATCCAAGTCTTATTCTAGAAGATTCTCTCCATGACTTAATTAATACCCTTTAATTAATCAGTTTTCCTAAGTTTAGACTTAGGTACCATTAAAAAATATTAATTATTTTAATTAAGTCGTCTCTAGGTGGAATTTCCATAAATGATTTCTGGGTTTTGGAGAATACATGTATTCTAGCCTCTCCACAAAGTTTCGTGGGTAGAACACATCCGATGCTACAAAAGCTAAATGGGTGAGACAACTCCAAATAGGGATCTCGTGAATTTTGTTATGTTCGGTTTCACCAAGTCATGGAAAGCCTTCACGAGTGCCATATGTGCTCAAGAAAACTTTCCAGAATCCAAATTAGGATCAATTGTGGGTTGATTGTGTCCAAGAGGAGATTTGTAGACAAGCTCAAGCTGGATCTCATGTTAAAAGAGGGGAAGATGGAGAAAATTTCGCTCTAGCCAACAAAGGGACCACATCCAAGGGTAAAAAGAGCAGTGGTGATGGGAGATCGAGTTCTAAGGGAAAGAAGAAGAGAAAGGATCTCAGCAAGATCAAGTGTTTCTCATGCCACCAGTTTGGGCATTATGCTACTAAATGCCCCAACATGAAGAAAGGGTCCAAGAAGGACCAAGTAGCAACCTCTGCAGAAATCGATGGATTTTCATCCAATTTTGAGGAGTTTTCACTCATTGTTTGCATGGCAAGCTTAGTGGCTACCAATATATGTCGACAACAGCACATCCTGTCATATGATAGGAAACAAGAAGTATTTCATTAAGTTGCCAAAGAAGGACAAAAGTTTGATATCGAGATGGGAGACAATGGAAAGTACCGGGTCGAGGGTACTGGTACATTTTGTTTTGAGAGGGAGTCTGGAAACCCTCTATATCTCAGAGATGTTCTTTACGTATTACGGCTCACGAAGAACCTCATTTCAGTTTCAACATTGGAGGATAAGGGGTATGAGGTGACCTTTAGACAAGGTAGGGTTTCTAAAAAACCCTCAGACTCCAAAGTGTCGAAGCAAAGCCTTACAAATTACAGTTTGTGATAGCTAGAACACTGACTACCAAAGTAGATCGTGACTCCGACAGCGATCTTCGGGGGTTATGGCATAGGCCCATGGGACATCTTCACCATGGAGCACTGAAGATTCTCAAGCAAATAGTGACAGGGCTACCTCAATGCAACATGGATCGAAATGAGGTGTGCAAGGGTTGCACACTTGGAAAATACACCAAGTCCTCTTTTCCTAGTAGAGATAACAGGGCCAAGGGTATCTTGGACCTTGCCCATTCTTATGTATGTGGTCCTTTCTCTACAGTATCCCTTGGTGGGTACAAGTACTATGTCACCTTCATAGATGATCACTCAAGGAAGACTTGGATATTTTTCATGAAGAAGAAGGATGAGGCCTTCTCAGAGTTTCGAGAGTTTAAGGCCTTGATTGACAACCAGACTGGCAAGAAGATCAAGGCACTAAAGTTTGATAACGGTGGGGAGTATACCTCAAACACATTTAAGGAGTTGTGTGCCAAGGAGGGCATCAGGAGGGAGTTGACCACACTATATAATCCTCAATAGAATTGGGTGGCAAAGTGCAAGAACAAGGCCATAGTTGGAGCAATCAAAGTCATGTTGCATGACAAAGGGTTGCCCAAGTTTCTTTGGGCTTGAGGCATGAAATACAATGGTTTTCTTGCAAAGCCAAAGCCCACAAAGAGTGTTGGGACGAGTTACACTAAAGGAGGCAGTTAAAGGGAAGAAACTGGGTGTGTCTCATTTTCACATATTTCGTAGCCTTGTGTATTGTCATGTACCAGAGGAGAAAAGGAAGAAGTTGGAGCCCACAACAGAGAAGGGCATCTTCGCCGACTACAGTGCGACATCCATGGTGTACAAGGTGTATATTCTTGTTGAATTTTCTAAGTCTATCTGTTAGAAAATTAATCTGTATTCTACTGGTTTATTTCTTCTACTTGTTTAAATTTGAACAAGTTATTTAATATAGTTAAATACCGAAATAAACACAATACAGTCACAACATCAATAGATCAACAACTAAGAGAAAACAAGCACACAAGTGACACCATTATTTTTGGACAAATGTCCTTGGAAAAATCCAACACGGAAAAACCGGTGCAACTATTCAGAGGGTTATATTATTATGCAGTCATTTTGAGTATAACTAGGTGCCTAACTAGCTCACCCAACAGAGAAAAATATAAGGTAGCAATACCTCTATATTCAGAAACAAGTATTCAGAAAACCTGTCCCACAAAACCATCTCCGACACAACTGAAGCTTAGCGCTGACCCTTATGGCCTCTACGTCAGCCTCTTGCTGATCTGTGTTAGCCCCAGGACCCTTTGCATCAGCCCTCTGAGGCACTGCGTAGCCTCTGCAACCCTCTGTGTCACTCCAGCAGCCTCTGCAGGGATGACGCAATCCCTCTGGCCTCTGCGTTGTCTTTGCTGGGCTCTGCACAGCCCAGACTGGTTGTTGCTCTCGCTCTCTCTCTTCTTTTGCGTTGGTCTCTTAGTACTGTCTCTGCCTCTCTGCCTCGTACTCACTGCCCCTCGCTACTGATCATTGATTCAACTTTGCTTAGCAACCCCGCTCTAGCAAAATGAACGATTGATCACTCTAGTGTGTTCTCCAATTGACTCTCAAGCCTCTTCTTATACTTTTCTCGTTGGTCCTTCAACGGCAGAGATTAAATCTCTAATCAATGGCTAAGATTAGATTTGGCTTGATCCATGACCTTTTGAACCTTCTAACCCAGTTTTATATTAATATTCATTAATATTTTATTTTTTCTAAGTTTAGAGTTAGGAACTCCATTACAAAAATTAATTATTTTAATATCTCCTAAACCGGGTACAATCTGTCCAAAGCATTTCTGGGTCTTGGAGATCTCATGTGCTTTAGTCTTTCCACCAATTTTTATGGCTAGAGCACATCCGATGCTATCCCAAATCAACACTCCCTCTTAGCGAGGACTGTGCTCTAGTAATACTCCTCATTGAGCATCACTTTGATTATCTAGCACCGATACCTGTGTTGATGCTAGGCCTCCCCACCCAACATCCTCTGCACTGCTGCATCCTGCACTGTTGGCCATGGCTCTGCCACTGCCACTATTGCATCCGTACGACAGCTCTCTCTGCATCCGTGTTGCTGCTTGTCCATCCTCCCAACACTGCATTTATACTGCATCCCCTTCTCATCATGCTGCATTATGTTACTGCCAACTGCTACTACACTACAACTCAATTACTGAGAAGTAAGTAATTGATCCACCCAACTTTTGACACCCCTGTCAAGCTAAAAACACTCCCAATGCTGAAGCTCCCTTTGTCTCTCACAAGTTCACCCTATACTAACCTCTACGCTACTGCAACAACTCCCTGCATCTTGCACCATTGCACACCTCTCTGTGTCATCCTGCACCTTTGCAACACTCCCATACCTCTCACACTGTTGCAGCCTACTAGCTTCACGCCACCCGTGGACTCCTACACTATAGCACTCTCTGTCGCTTCATCTGCATCCGTCTCTACCTACATCTGCCAGTCCTGCTACTCCTCTTCGGGGCTCCCATAGCAAGGTATAATCCAAGAGGTTGGGTACCTCAAGCATCCTGCCCCTCATCGCTTGTAGTTCTCCTAACTACAGCTCGATCTCTCCCCACTTCTTCTCAAGTGGCACATGAGCACTCATGGCACAATCATCATCCTCCTCGACTTCTTTCTCCGCCCTCATTGGCGTTGCCTTTGAGTCAGAAGCCTCTCCCTTACTCTTCTTCCTCAGAAACTAATTCGCATAGTGACTCAGTTCCCCACAATGGAAGCACTTGACCTTGGAGAGGTCTTTCTTCTTCCTCTTCCCCGACTTTCCCGCAGATGCTAGAGTCGCATCCTCTTCCCCTTCTTCTTGATCTTGACCCCTTTATCGCTACTTCCCACCTTGGTCAGTCATCTGATCTCTTCTTGACAAAGAAACACCCACAGTTCTTCCTAATCTGGAAGACTCGTCCTGCCCAGTATGCTCTGGACAAATGTCTCCCAATCCTCAGAGACTGCATTGAATGCAGTCCTTTACCATCAACTATTGATCTGGCGTGGCCCCTATGGAAGTCAGTTGATCACGAATCTCCTTCAACCAACCGAGGAAGACATTTATCTGCTCTCCCTTCTGCATCTGGTATGACCTTAGTTGATTCTCCAGGAGCATCTTCCTCCGCACGAAAGTATGCTGGTACAATGTCTTCAAAGTGTCTCACATCTCCTTTGTCGTTTCCTTCTCGGCAATATGTGGGACCACATGATCCTTGACCCCATCAAGGATGATAAACTTTGCCTTAGCCATTGCCTCCTCATAGACTACATTAGCTACCGGGTCAACTGGGATAGCCATCACTCTCAAGGTTAAGCGCTTGATACGATGTCTACCTAGAATGGACAAGATCCCGGCCTTCCAAACCACAAATTTGGACGCTCCATCGAGCTTGTCCTAATCTCTCAGCCCATTTACAGTCATCTCGTTGCTCTTTTGTCGACTCCTACAAGTCTCTCTACTTCCCGCCTAGAAGTTCTTGGTTTGGCTCCTACTGAGTCTCTCTACTTCCTGTCTGGAAGTTCTCTTCTGGACTCCCTCTGAGTCCCGATTTCCCTCCTGGAAATCCTTCTGCCAACTGTCAAGTTGCTCCTCTCCGATCATTTGTGCAACTGCAACACTTATCCGGATTCATTAGCTAAAAATCTGTCTTGGCAACAACTCCCTCTACCTTGGTCTTTCCCTGTTAGGTATTGCTCTAACCACAGTACCCCACCAGCTTCGCTCTCGCAAACTGCCCACAGCTTCCTTCACCCCGGAAACTGAAGAATTGAGCCTCTTGGCTCTGCACAATCCCAGCACCGGCAAAATAGCTCCTTCAGCCAACTGCGTCAGCCCTCCTGGCCTCTGCGTGAGCTTCTCTATGCCCTCCTTAGCCTTTGCGCTAGCCTCTCTCTGGCCCAGACTGATGACGTAGTCCCTCTGCGTCAACCCTTCCTCTCTCGCTTCTGCAAGGATCAACTACTGTCACTCAAGACAGTTGATTTTGTTGCAAATGCTCTGCTCAGTTGATGCCTTCAGCTCTCCTGTGATCGGCAACCACGCTATGATACCATGTTGAATTTTCTAAGTCTATCCATTAGAAAATTAATCTATATTATGATGGTTTATTTCTTCTACTTGTTTAAATTCGAACAAGGTATTTAATACAGATAAATATCGAAATAAACACAATATAGTCACAACATCTACAAATCAACAACTGAAAGAAAACAAGCACACAAGTGACATAGTTATTTTTGGACAAATGTCCCCAAAAAAACCCAATGCGGGAAAGCTGGTGCAGTTATTCAGAGGGTTATATTATTATGCAATCTTTCCGCGTACATTGGGTGCCTAACCGGCTCACCCGACAGAGAAAAATACACGGGCAGCAATACCTCTATATTCGGAAACAGGTATTCAAAAAACCTGTCCCACGGAACCCTCTTCGACACAACTGAAGCTGAGCGCTGGCCCTTCTGGCCTCTGCGTCAGCCCCAGGACCCTCTACGTGAGCCCTCTAAGGCACTGCGCAACCTCTAGGACCCTCTGCATCACTCCAGTAGCCTCTACGTGGATGATGCAGTCCCTTTGGCCTCTACGTTGTCTCTATTGGGCTCTGCGTAGCCTAGACTGGCTACTGCTCTCGCTCTCTCTCTTATTTTGCGCTGGTCTCTCAGTATTGTCTCTGCCTCTCTGCCTCGTACTCACTACCCCTCACTGTTGATCACTGATTCAACTTTGCTTAGCAACCCCGCTCTAGCAAAATGAATGATTGATCACTTTGGTGTGTTCTCCAACTAACCCTCAAGCCTCTTCTTATACTTTTCTCGTTGGTCCTTCAACGACCGAGATTAAATCTCTAATCAATGGCTAAGATTAGATTTGGCTTGATCCATGACTTTTGGAACCTTCTAACCCAATTTTATATCAATACCCATTAATATTTTATTTTCCCTAAGTTTAGGCTTAAGAACTCCATTAAAAATATTAATTATTTTAGTATCTCCCAAACCGGGTACAATCTGTCCAAACCATTTCTGGGTCTTGGAGATCTCATGTGCTTTAACCTCTCCACCAATTTTCATGGCTAGAACACATCCGATGCTACCCCAAATCAACAATTCTAACACACAACAAAATAGTCGTCATGAGAGATGTCAAGTTTGAGTCGGATAGGACTTTGAAAAAGTCAGAGTGTGAGCAAACTACAGTGCAGTACGAGGAGCCGGAGGCTTATCCAGTACCTCAAACCATAGTTGTGCGTGGGTAGGATGAGAACAAGAAGGACACACAATTGCAAGAGCAAGTAGAGTCCACTCAGGGAATGACTCATAGTGTTGGGTAAAGGAGAGCAAGATGGGAAGATCAGTTGATCTAGGAGGTGCAAGAACAAGTTGGTGCTCCTACTATATCAGTTTGACAGAGCATACAACCAGAGAGGTACACAAAATATATGGCACCTACGGCAAAGTTGTTGAAGGTCGAGCCTTCCAACTATCAGGAGGTAGCCACTCAACAGGTATGGAGAGATGCTATGGTGGAGGAGCATGCCTTTATCATGAAGAATAATGTCTGTTAAGTGGTGCCAAGGTTAGAGGGAAAATTTGTGACAGGATCTCGTTGGGTCTACAAGATCAAGCATGAAGCTGATGGGAGTATCGAGAAGTACAAGGGAAGATTCGTGGCAAAGGGGTTCTCGAAGATAGAGGGAGTTGACTATGACGAGACCTTTGCCCTAGTTGTCAAATATTGGTCTATCAAGGCAGTTGCAGCTATTGCAGCACAGATGGGGGGAAGATCCACCTGAGGGACGTTAAGACAACCTTCCTCAATGGGGTTGTTGAGGAGGAGATTTACATTATGCAGCAGGATGGAATCTGGATTTGAGACATGCAATAGAGAGACACACATATGCAGACTCAAGAGAGCCTTATATGAGTTCAAGAGGCTCCATAAGCATGGTATGCTCATATAGACAGTAACCTTCAAGGACTAGGCTTCACCAAGAGTGAAGCGGACCCCAACCTCTATTACATTGTTGTTGAAGGTGAGCCGCTTATTCTGGTGCTATATGTGGACGATCTAATTTTAACAAGCACAGACAAGCTCATCCAAGAGTGCAAGAAAGATCTTGTAGGCGAGTTTGAGATGAAGGATATGGGGCTAACACACTATTTCCTTGGGCAAGAGGTATCGCAGGGTGATGGAGAGATCTTCATGGGACATGGCAAATACGCTCTGCAGATTCTAAGAGATTTCACATGTAGGATTGCAAGCCCATGACCATGCCTCTAGTCACAAACTAGACGAAGGTGGATACATCTAGATCGGAGCAAGTAGAACAACACTTTACCAGTAGATCATTGGGTCGTTGATGTATTTGGTGAACACGCGGCCAGAGATACATTTTGCAGTTAATGCTTTGAGATTGGTTGCCTATTTTTCTTCTATTGTTTAAGTTTTGTTATGTTAATTTTAGGTATGTTCTATGCTTAGAGCAATTTAATTCAATTTTCACAATTAGCTCAATATCTTTTCCAGATTAGCAATCACATCAGCGTTAAATTAAACTGCAAATAGAACATAAACATAAATCACAGAAGACAAACCAAGACAAGAGGACACAAGATGTGGCGCTAGCCAGGGACAAACCCCAATGTGGGGAAACCCTTTATTAATTCTTCTTATATGTTCTTCAATAGTTCAGCAGAGAGAGAGAGAGAGAGATAGTACATTTACAACAGAAGTCAACACTTAGACTTTCTAGATAAGAGAATAGATCATCTCTACATGAGATCAGTTGAAGACACGCTGCTTCATCTGATTCTCCATGGTGACTCCTTCACCTATCATTGTGTTGCATCTCGTCATCATGTTGCACCTCACCGAGCTGCACCATGTTGCACCCATCATCACAATGCTAGACCTTATGACTGTTGCACCTTGTACTAGTTGTCCCATTTACTTGCTCCATCAAACTTCATTGTTGCTCCATGCATCACCATGCTTGCAGCTGTCCATGCTTACCATTTAGACACATTGTACCTTTGCATGCTTGGTGTACTTGCTGCTGAGTACCATACAGTTGTCACAATGTTAGTTTGTTGTCCCTTGCATGCTGCTGTACCAATGTGCTTCCAATTGGCAACAAGCAGCAAGGAAAACTGGTGTATCTCGAACTGCTCATGTTGACCTCAATACATGGCACTTATAGGCTGCAGTAATTCTGTCCACACTAGGACTGATCCTCTAGCACCCAAATCAACATAAATACATACCTCTGCTTCTTCAAGGGCTGGTGGTTATTCTCTGCACTTAGCTCATTGGTTAGGGCTTCCTTGCTGCCTGCTACAGCCCACTTTTCTTGACTTCGAGACCTCCCAAATAGTGCGGCCTTCTCCCACACATATATCTTCTCCTATGTTGTTGTTAAGTCCACCTTCTAGGCATCCAAACGCTGCCCTACAGCCTCTTGTTCACACAGCAACCTGCCTGTGTTTTTAGGCCTGCGGCTGAGCTGTAGCAGCTTCTCCTAGTTGCAGCTCACTTGGTGGAGGAAGATACCACAAGGAGAAGGCTTATCCACCACCCAGAACTACCCTGCATGGCTGCGGCCTCCTACTGTTGAAATCTGAGGCCTTGTAAGGGACAAATTAACCCAAAACAATCCCCTACAAGCTTCTCCTTCTCCCTTAGCAAATTCGGCTATTTCAGAGGTGTATTACTCATTAATGGATGCACTTTGGATCCCTTTCTTCCACACTGTCCAGACTCCTAAACTCCTCCTGTTCTCTTCTAGGCTGCTGCGGCTAGGGCTTGATATGACAGTAGTTAGGTCTTCTTAAGATCTCGAATAGGCCTCCTCTATATAGCATATAGGAGCCTTTCTTCAACGGAAAATTTATGACCGCATTAGACCTTCTTTTGCTGCAGCTAGGGCATGACTAGATCCCCTCCAGCTGCCGCTAGGTGTTCCTCTCTTCAACTGTGTCTAGTGCACCTTGATTTGTTGTGTCTAGGGCTTCTCCCTCTTGATCTCTCTAACCACCAAACCCAAACGAGTGGAGAGAGATCTTAGGAGAAGTGTGTGTATAAAATGACTCTCAAGTCATCTCCTGTTATACTAAAACGTTGAGCACTTGTGGGGTTTATTTGGTTTTTGGCCAACCTTGATGAATTGTCCCATAACACAAATTTATATCTCAATGAATACTTATCGGAATCAGATGACCTTTAGATCAATCCTACACCTCTCGATGAGAGGGATCCAAGAAAAATATCAGTTGCCATTAATAAGATGACCCATATGGAGTTTGGCTCTAGTTGCCAATTTTAACATGTTAAGATCATAGTTGTCCTTTTATTTAGTAGATCTGTGATCTACTAGGTAGTAAATTGTCAGGATGTTGGGTTCAAGGAAATTTAACACTAGCTTGTGACAAGTTGTGAGTATGTACATTGTACATATACTTCATTTTTTCTAACAATCTATATGAAGTTTCCAGCTGTCCAAAATTGCATAATCACATAATTGAATTTCAGCTTGCATTGTTGGGTAATTTCTAGCACTTGTTGTTCATGCTGATTTAATATAACCATAGTTTTAAAAAACGGCCGTTTCGAAACAGAAACGGCCGAGTTGGTCCGTTCCATTGCCCTCCGGAGTGACTCGGTACAAAAAACGGCTCGGTTGGCCGAGTCAGCCATGACTCGGCCGAGTCATTCAATGACTCGGCCGAGTCATGGCTGACTCGGCCAACTCGGCCGTTTCCCGTACTAACTCGGCCGAGTCACAAACAGCGGCCCGTAACCCACTAAAACAGGGATTTAACATTATTTCAATGAAATTTTAAGGGGTTTGCTGATTGGTTTGGACTTCAAGGTGTTTTATGAATTAGCTAAATGTTATTTAGGGTCCATTTCCCCCTCCCAAACCCTATTTAACACACTCAAATGCTCTCTACTATTGATATGCTATTCAAATTTCATGGTAATGTTAAATTCTTAAAGTAAAAGTGACATTCTCCTTAATCTTCATTTTCATCCTTTTACTTAAATTTTTAACATTACCATGAAATGACTCAGGATGTTTGAGAGTGGTTTCGGCCTCATTGGATTTCATATGGAGAAAGTAGAATTTTAGATTTCATTCAAAATCCAACAGACTTATCAGTTTTTCAGGATTTCAGGATTGGAGGATTGCAATGTTTCCATTGAATTTTGTCATGTATTAGGGTATGGAACTCGTATTTAATCAAGAGCACCAATCCCTCTATGTACCTTGATGTTAGTGACATTGGTTGTCGAACTCCTCTGGGATTCGCTCCCAAACCAGGAGCTTCTACAAATGTCGCTCCCGCTCCCGTTTTCGCTCCTGCTCCCAAGTAACACAAAGAAGAGAAACCGTTTGGATCAAAAACGGTTAAATGATCTAGTTTATGTCCAATACAACCTCCGGCTCAGAGGAAACCATTTGCTGAACAAAAGACCTGATTCAGATCCCATTGTGTTGGAAGACATTGATACAACATCAAATTGGGTAGTGGAGAATCATCCAGCAGAGTTTGATCCTGATGAGGATCTTGATTTAGATTTAGATATCGAGACATCAGTTGAACTTGAACATGTTATTCAGTTGAATGCATATTCCAATCCACCAGCCTCAATCTCACAGCCAGCAAGGACTCCAGTTGTAGGTGCTTCCTCTGCTCAGCCACAACAAAAGCGCAACCGCATATCTACTCTATCTCAGCTTGCATCTGCTGCAGTTGCACAGCCTGCTAGTAGTACCACTTCTACAGCTGCAGTTGGAGATGATGATGATGATGAGGAGCCATGGGGCCGCCTATCTGACTTTGATGATGATCCAGAGATTGATCGACATGATCTTGGCTCCTCTGGCAGTAGCTACTAGCCAGTAGCTGTATTTTTGTTGTAGAGGCCATTTCTAGCCTCCTTGGTTATGTGTTTTTTGTTTTGAGTCTTTGATCATGTATGACAGTTGACTATGTATTGCCATTGGGTACCATTTTGATATAATGGATTGGTTCATGAGCCTACTTTGATCATATGTTGTCTTCCATCTATATTATAATGCTATGTGTTTGGAAACATGGATGAAAATCTTTAAAATTATGTTTAAAATATTTAAAATTATGTTTTTTTATAAAAAAAATAAATATTTAATGTATTTTTTACAACGACAGAGTCACTGAAATCAAGCCCGCCGAGTCATTATCGTTTCGGAGTCGGAGTCGGAGTCGGAGTCGATCCTCGGCCGAGTCAGAGTCGGAGTCGGAGTTTTAAAACTATGAATATAACATAGGGTTGAAATTGTAAAGTGATTTAACATTTATCTAGAAGAGAAGAAAAAATATCTATTACTATAAATCTACTAAAGTAAAGTGATTCCAGATCTGGTATGTGCTTTGAAAAGTGTGCCTCAATGTTGAAACTTGTTGGCCTATATTTATTATCTTTTCTCTTGGGCTCAATGTTATTGGAACCAGACCGGAATTGGCAGAACCAACTAGTCCAACTAGTTTTGGAATCACACTGGTCCGGTTGGATGTTCTAGGCCAGTTAAGGCCAACTCTGCAACAGTGTTGTATTGGAATCGGTTGGTTCAGTATGAAACCAGCCTTAATGTACCAAACCAATAAGGAGTATCAACTTTTATTAAAGTTTTTAATATTATCATTAATTGTTTCAAGATGTTTGAGAGTGGTTCCAACCTCATTAGACTTCATATGGAGAAAATACAACTTTAAATCTCATTCAAAATTCAACAGAACAGTTTTTAGGATTTCAAGATTAATAGGATTAACGTAGCCACTAACTGACATTTAATCAAAAGCACCAAGCCATCTATGTATCTTGATGTTGGTTGCATTGATAGTGGAACTCATCTATGTTAAATTGGCAACTAGGGCCAAACTCCATGTGGGTCAGCTTATTTATGGCAGCTGATAATTTTATTGGATCCCTCTCATCAAGAGGTGTAGGATTGATCCAAAGATCATCCGATTCCGATAAGTATTTATGGAGATATGAATTTATTTTGTTTATGTAATTATAGTCAAGCCGACCAGCTCTTATGTAGGCTCTAGAAGCCCAACCGACGTGTCTATTCGTCATCTTCGTTTTGGTATAAATAGATGAGGATTTTATGTCATTTTGGACACCTCTTCATGTGTAGTCTCCTCCTCTCCACGTCTGGGTTTTTGGTGAAGGAGAGAGACACCATGTGTGATACGTTGGTCTTCAAGAAATGTCCTAGCTGCTGTACATTGCCCTAGCCGCAGAGATCTGGCCGCAGTAAACCCTAGCCGCAGAGATCTGGCCGCAGTAAATCCTAGCCACAGAAATATGGCCGCTATAAAAGAGGTCACATATGCAGCCAAAGGAAACGTTCTATTCACATTGCCATTGTGGAAGAGCCGCAGTCATAAGGATATATATACGCAGGGCAGACAATACAACACAACAACATTTGTATATGCAATGATACAGTCACGTAGGCAATTGCGTATGTATATATATTTAGTCATCAACGAACAGCTTTCACACTCAGGAAATGCAATATATATTCACTGTTAAGACAACCTAAATCTGTAGTGATATAGAGACCTGAAACCGCAGTAAAATGAAGGGTTAGCTACAGCAAGAGGAAGTTGTTGCTGCAGCAAGGAGAGGCCTAATCAGCAAGGTCATTTGAAGACTGTTTCAAGGGTCCGAGTTGCTGATTGTAAGGCCGAGGCCCTGATCTTGGAGGCCAAGGTTAGGAGGACTTGCTGTAGCGTGGACAGTCCTTACGTTGGGCTTGAACCTGCTCTAAAGGAGCAGCATGTAGGAGGGCATCTTATTGGAGGACATCCGCAGCAAGGGAAAGCAATTCTGGGCCAGTTTGATGGGCTGTTAGGGACTGTGATTGGTGCCCTAACCAGTCCCAGAATTGCAGCAGTGCAACAAGAAGTCTACAGCACTTTTAAGAGATGCTTTAAGCATTTGATTGATGATGTTTTGAAGGAACGTAGTTGCAGTCCAACTGTCCACTGCTGGGCTAGGCCGCAGGCCATAGCCAGCAGTTGGAGACCTTTTTAGGAGCTGTGTTCATAAGGTAAGCAGTCCTATAATGCAGCAAATCATTGGAGGATTGTATGAAGGCTAGCCGCAGTAAACAGGTGAACTGTGGAGTATGTTTAAGGTGTTGTGGCTCTCAGAGTTTGTGCCCTAACCAATGTCCAGGTCTGCCATGAAATGCACCAGTCCTTGTTGCATATGAAAGGTACCAGATTAGCAGCCTTGACATGATCAGTGAAGCAGCAAAGGAAGGAGAGTCTCATGGAAGGAAAGCTTCAGTAATCTGGATAATTGACAGAGCTGTTCATCTGCTGCATATCTTCAGTCCTTGGTATCAGATCTGCAACCTCATTGTGTCATCTTCACGGTGACGATCTCTGATGTCTGATCTCCTATTTGGCAAGTCAAGTATTGACTTAAAATCATTGTACTCTTTCTCTCTCTCTCTGCTCAACTATTGAAGAACATAAAAGAAGATTTGATCAAAGGGTTTCCCCACACATTGTGGGGTTTGTCCCTGGCTCGCGCCATATCTTGTGTCCTCTTGCCTTGGCTTGTCTTCTGCGTTTTATATTTATGTTCTATCTGCAGTTTAACATAATGCTGATGTGATTGCTAACTGTGAAAATTAAAATAAATTGCTCTAGCATAGAACATACCAAAAATTAACAATCTATCACGACCCTAGTGTCTCCATGGCATGAGTGAAGGGGGCATTTTCACTAGGATCGTGATAGAGAAGTTCAACAATGAACGCAACAATGGCCACACACTAGTGCCATATGATCAGATTTTATAGTCTAGACTCTAGACTATGTCACTATAGTTATCCACTAGTAATATGCTTTTTTTTGGTCTCTAAAGGCCATTTTGAACCTCTTTATTGATGTATTTTGCTTCAAAGACATATTGCACTCAATGTTACTTTGGTGATATGCACACTTGCAATATAAATGAGAAACTTTGCATATACGTTTATAGATGGTTTAGATTTATATGGATGTGTGAAAAATCCACTATTGCAATAACTGGAAACTGTTCTTCTAACTGACGCAATCTATTTGTCTTCAGTTAATTAATTTAACGGCAAATAAGGAATAGCTCTTTACTGCAATCTTCACAATAAAACAAACTGCAGAAAACAAAAATAGAAACTGAGAAAATCATGCACACAATTAACACATTTTTTTTGGACTAAAATCCCCGGAAAAGCCTCAAGGGAAAACCGGTGCAGCAAATGAGGGTTTATTTTACTATGCAGCAAATTCAAAAGATTACAACTGGGTGCCTAAACTGGCCAACCCCTCCTAAGAAAATATTGGTGAAAATATCAGAAGGAAAATTTCCCTCTTCACAAGCAATTTGGCCTCTTTTTGTTCACTTGAATCAGTGCCCTGAAAACCCCTATGCAGGCTCTACACAATGCTTGCGCAGCCTCTAACTCATACTACCCGGAATTGCTTCAAGCTGCCTCGATCTAGCTCTCTCTATCACTGGAATGGATTAGCTTGGCCTCTGGAAATTTTTCTTGGTCTCTAACCACTGAATTGGCCACATACTCTGATCCAAATGGATCCTAAAACACTCTCTAAGTCTTCAAAATCTACTTAAAATCGTTTAAAAGACCAAAAAAAATCACATGAGAAAACCTTTCAAAAAGGCGGAAAACACTATCGACAGCCAAAATTATGAAGGAACAGTGAAAAAATGGGTTATCGGCAACTTTGCATAGTAGCCATCAGATCTGGACAATCAACAATCCAGATCTGATTGGAGAATTGCAATCGACAGCGGCAATCGGCGGATATCGGCAAATATAATATGTATGTTGCGATAGCGATCGGCGAGGTCAACGAGGACCGTCGATCAAGCGCGCAGATCGACGACCTAGTTGCACCGCCATATCGCATCAGCGGATTTCAATAGAAGCACTTACCACAACCCAGGGCCCATGCAATTCGCAAAGTCACATCGGAGCCATGCAGAAGGGCAGATACATATTTATATATATACACAATGCAATCAGCCGATCCCGATGCGATATATAAACATTATTTGATATGATTTGAGATCTGTCAAACAACAAATTTTTGTGTATTTAGCGTATTTTGTTTATTAAACGAAATATAAAGGGAAGCGTTGATGCGATGGAACCTGGAGCCCAAAACCATTTTTGCGTTATTTTCACAGTTTTAACATATTTTTAAAAATACAAAGGGACAAGGCCGAAGCAGTTTGTGATAGCGATTGAGGGCGGACCCGATAGGAGAATAGGGTGCAATTTTGAAGATTTGGAGTCCAGAAGACTGTGTTTTGGTGGATTTTCTCAGTTTCGAATACATTTCTCTGTGTTGACAGAGAGCGGCTGGTTCAAGGGTTCCCAAGGCCCGAGGCACTCTTATGTTGCAGAATAGGTGGCCACCTCCCCTTAATGCGTTATGCAATGATTGTGTAATGCTAGAAGACGGATTTGAGCAGACAGAGGCCATGAGACAGAAAGCCGAGAAGGAGAAATGAACAAGCAGCCCAGATTGGCTTTAAAGCCACAAACAGAGAGTAAACAGGGGCAAGTAGTATTGCATGTAGTGCCAAGACAGAGAGCAAGATAGAGAAAGAGAGTGATTGAGAGTCTGTGTACTAGGAGAAGCTTGAGAGGTTCAAGAAAACTCTTGTTGTTGTATCTATTGTGTGTTGAGACTCAAGTTGAGCTCACACTGTTGTAAAACTCTGTTCTGAAGACATAATAAAGAGGCCACCACTGAAGGCTGGACCAGGAGATGTAGCCCAAGAGTATTGGGTGAACTCCTTATTAAACTTGATGTGTTTATATGTGTTTGTCTATTATGCTTCTTTTACTGCTTCATTGTCTGTGTGCTTCCCAATCTTATCGGTCTATTGCATAAAATAACATAGGCAAATCCAAGCACATGAGTCTGTAATACCTTATTAATTGTCTTAGATCTCATTATCAGATCAAGTGTTATCAGAGCTTTAGATTTGCTAAGGTTAGACAAGCTTGTGCTGGATTGGTGAATGATAACTAGGTCAAAGCTCAAATTAGGAGAAGGAAAATTGGTTGAAGCTAACCCAGAAATAGAAAGAGTCTATCTTAGGAGGGAAATGGCAAAAGAAAATCCCTTGGAATCAGACTCTCAGTTCATGGAAAGTTTCATGACCATGAGAGCCATGGTAGAAGAGATGTATCGAGAATTTAATAAAGGTCAAAGTGAAGATTCTTCAACCTCTAAACAAGACAAACGAACAGAAGAATCTCTTCTAGATGGACATTCTGAAGGAGGGTCCTCTATCCACACCTCCTGATAGCCCTGAAAATAAAAAGAAGAAAACATATTTGATTAAATTAGATGTTAAATTTGATTTGCCAATATATGACGGAGAATTAAATGCAGAGAAGCTAGATAACTGGATTAGACAGATTGATGTGTATTGCAGGGTGCATAATATTGATTCAGGCAGGAGTAAAATTCAACTGGCCAGCCTATGCCTTAGAGGAATTGCCTTAGTATGGTGGGAAGGCAGGACATAAGCTGATTTGAAGAAGCATGGTAAAATTCTTTCCGTCTGGAGTGAAGTTGTTTCTGCCGTTAAAAAACAATTCTATCCACTAGCTTATATGCAGCAAGCTATGATGAGTTGGCAAACTCTTTGCCAATTAAAAGGGCAAAGTGTACAAAGCTACACCCAAGAATTTAGAAAAAGAGCTTTGATTCTAGGCATTTCTTTAGACTCACCTGAAACTTTGTTTAAGTATATAGGTGGTCTACACAGCTATTTGAGGCACACCATTCTCATATTTAACCCTACTAGCATAGATGAGGTATCTATTCAGACTACCCATCTAGAGGCTAGAGGCAAGAATGTGAACCCAGAGATTGGGGGATCATCAAAACCCACTGCAAGCAAGAACAAGGAAAAGAGGAAGCAAAAATGGAAAGAGAGGAAGGCAAATGTTGTACAGAAGGCCAAACCTTCATGCACTCACTGCAAGAAGGATGGACATGATGATGAACATTGTTGGTCTTTGCATCCGGAGCTAAAACCCAAGAAGTTCGATGGCAAGAAGAAGAAGATTGTTGCTGCTATACAAAAAGATTTGGGGTCAGACTCAGGTGATGAAACAACAATCGCAGCCACAGGGATAAAAGGTTATCCACTTTAGAGAATGCAGAGATCAAGAAGCAGGTATAGAAGCTGCTCGAGAAAGGGTTCATAAGACCAAGCACATCACCATGCAAATCTCCAATCTTGTTGGTGAGGAAAAAAGATGGTTCATGGAGGATGTGCATTGATTACAGAGCACTAAATAAAATAACGATCAAGAATCATTATCCCCTTCCTCGCATTGATGATCTATTGGATCAGCTGAAAGAAGTTGTTTACTTTTCCAAGTTAGACCTACGTAGTGGTTACCATCAGGTCAGAGTAGCAGAGCAAGATGCATGGAAGACTGCTTTCAAAACAAAGCAAGGGTTGTATGAATGGCTAGTTATGCCTTTTGGCTTAACTAATGCTCTTGCCACTTTCATGAGAGTTATGAATGATGTACTCAGGCCTTTTATTGATGATTTTGTAATTGTATATTTGGATGACATTCTTCTTTTCAGTAAAACATGGGAAGAACATTTGAAGCATGTAAAGCAGACTCTAAATGTTTTGAAAAAAGAAAATCTCTATGTTAAGTTATCAAAATGTGAATTTGGCAAAATATCTTTGAATTATTTGGGTCATATTGTAGGGGGTGGTGAATTGAAGATAGATCCCTCTAAGGTTGAAGTCATTGTAAACTGGCCTAAACCCAAATCTGCTACAGAAGTTAGAAGCTTCCTAGGGGTAGCACAATATTGGAGAAAGTTTATTGCTAACTTTTCCTTAATTGCAGCGCCCTTACATGCTTTGACAGGATTGAACAAGGTGTTTCAGTGGGGGGGCAAACAGCAGAAAGCCTTCGACACTTTGAAAGAAAAAATTAGTACAGCACTAGTACTAACATTGCCAGATCTTCAAAGACCATTTGAGATTGAAACAGATGCCAGTGACTATGCCACGGGAGCAGTGTTGATGCAACATGGTAAACCCATATGCTACCATTCTAAGACATTTGATTCTACAGTAGTTAATTATCCCACATATGATAAAGAATTGTATGCATTAGTACAGAGTGTAAAGAAGTCGAAACATTACTTAGTGGGCAAGGAAATAGTTATACATACTGATCATCAGCCACTTCAATATTTGCACTCACAAACTAAATTGCAGCGATCAAGACACTATAGGTGGATGGGTTTTCTACAACAGTTTCATCTAGTCATCAGATATAAGAAAGGCATACACAATAAAGTTGCAAATATGTTGTCTAGACCAATTATAAATGCATCTACTATACTTAAGCATAACTCAGTAATGCATGAAAGCTACATTGAACAGTATGCTCAAGATGTGGATTTTAAAAATGTATATGCAACTTTATGTCATGGAAAAAAAGTAGAAGAATTGGACTATTATGTTAAGGACCAACTCTTGTATCATTTGGGAAAGCTATGCATTCCACAAACTAAAAGAGTTAACATAATTAGGGAAGCACATACTTCTCTGATATCAGGTCATTTTGGTGTAAGCAAAACGGTTGCACAGCTGCAAAGATTCTGCTATTGGCCAAGAATGCATGAAACAGTTTCTAGATATATTAAAGGGTGTACCATGTGTGCTAAAAGCAAGCCCAGCAATAGAAAACTAGGCTTGTACACTCCACTTCCAGTTCCTTCTCGTCCTTGGGAAAGTGTTTCCATGGATTTTGTTGGGGGATTGCCAAAATCTAGAAAAGGTCATGACTATTTGTATGTTATTGTGGACAGGTTCAGCAAAATGTGTATTTTAATACCTTGTAACAAATAGATTACAGCTAAACAAACAACGAAATTGTTCTTTCAGCATGTCTAGGTGCATTTTGGGTTACCCATTTCCATAGTATCTGATCGAGATTCCGGATTAGTTGGGAAGTTTTGGTCAAGTCTGTGGGAATTGATGGACACCAGACTGAAGAAGAGCACAGCCTTTCATCCACAAATAGATGGCCAAACAGAGGTGGTCAACAGGACAGTGATCCAGTTGCTCAGGGGTTATTGCAGCAAGCATCCCAAGCTTTGGGATGAACATTTATGTTATGTGCAACATGCTTACAACCGTGCTAAGCATTCTTCTACACAGATATCTCCTTTTGAGACCTGTTTTGGTTTTATACCAAGGTCTCCCTTGGATTTTGTCTTTGAAAAAGACATAGCGGTTGATGGACACAGCGATGTGGACAAAGCTACCAGGTTCATTGAACAAATCCAAGAAATTCACCAGGTAGTGCAAGAATAGTTGGAAAAGAGCCAAGCCAAGTACAAGGCAAGGCATAATAAGCACCGGATGGAGCATAGCTTCCAAGTTGGTGATCAAGTCTAGCTGTATACCAGCAAAGACGGGATGCAAGGTGAAGGAAAGAAACTGAAGCCAATAAGGTATGGGCCTTTCAAGATACTTGAGAAAATTGGTGAGAATTCTTTCCGCCTTGATTTGCCAGCTTACATGCACATCTATTCAGTGGTAAATGCAGAAAATTTAAGACTGTTTGAACCTTCATTAATTGAAGATCCCGAAGAGCAAAGTCAATTGCCTTCTATTGATGATCTGTTGCCTGAATATCTCAATGAGTTGCAGGAAGATACAATTCTAGATAGGAAGGTGAGAACTACGCGCAGAGGGGATGTTGAGTACCTAAGAATTGGACTCAAAGGTTCAAAACCCAGTAGTGCAAAATGGATAGAGATTGGGCAAGTGAGGCAGTTGTATCCTCACTTGAGCAATGCTTGAAAACCAAGTTTTGGTGGTCTAAAAGCCTTTTCATTGGGAAGGCGTGATCCAAATGGATCCTAAAACACTCTCTAAAGTCTTCAAAATCTACTTAAAATCGTTTAAAAGACCAAAAAAAATCGCATGAGAAAACCTTTCAAAAAGGCGGAAAACACTATCGGCAGCCAAAATTATGAAGAAACAATGAAAAAATGGGTTATCGACAACTTTGCACAGTAGTCGTCAGATCTAGCCGATCAATGGTCCAGATCTGATCGGAGAATCGCAATCGGCAACGGCAATTGGCGGAGATCATATGTATGTTGCGATAGCGATCGGCGGGGTCAACGAGGACCGTCAATCAAGCGCACAGATAGACAACCCACATTGCACCGCCATATCGCATTGGCGGATTTCAATAGAAGAAATTACCACGACCCGGGTCCCATTCGACATGCAACTGCGACTAGTCGCATCGGAGCCATGCAGAAGGGCAGATATATATATATACACGATGCAATTAGCTAGACCCGATGCAATATATAAACATTATTTGATATGATTTGAGATCCGTCAAACGGCATATTTCTGTGTATTTAGTGTATTTCGTTTATCAAACGAAATACAAAGGGAAGCGCCGATGCGATGGAACCCGAACCCGAAGGGGTTTGGGGAAGAAAATGTATATCATTTCAAATCCGCCCAAAACCATTTTTGCGTTATTTTCACAGTTTTAACATATTTTTAAAAATACAAAGGGACACGGCCGAAGTGGCTTGCGATAGCGATTGAGGGCGAACCCGATAGGAGAATAGGGCGCAATTTTGAAGATTTGAAGTCTAGAACGCTGTGTTTTGACGGATTTTCTCAGTTTCGAATATATTTCTCTGTGTTGACAGAGAACAGCTGGTTCAGGGGCTCCCAAGGCCCGAGGCACTCTTACGTTGCAGAATAGGTGGCCACCTCGCCTTAATGTGTTATGCAATGATTGTGTAACGCTAGAAGAGGGATTCAAGCAGACAGAGGCCGGGAGGCAGAAAGCCGAGAAGGAGAAACGAACAGGCTGCCCAAATTAGCTTTAAAGGCATAAACAGAGAGCAAACAGGGGCAAGTAGTATTGCAAGCAGTGCCAAGACAGAGAGCAAGACAGAGAAAGAGAGTGATTGAGAGAGTCTGTGTACTAAGAGAAGCTTGAGAGGTTCAAGCAAACTCTTGTTGTTGTATCTGTTGTGTTGAGACTCAAGTTGAGCTCACACTGTTGTAAAACTCTATTTTGAAGACATAATAGAGAGGCCACCACTAAAGGCTGGACCAAGAGATGTAGCCCAAGAGTATTGAGTGAACTCCTTATTAAACTTGTTGTGTTTATATGTGTTTGTCTATTATGCTTCTTTTATTGCGTCATTGTCTGTGTGTTTCGCAATCTTATCAGTCCATTGCATAAAATAACATAGGCAAATCCAAGCACATGAGTCTGTAATAACTTATTAATTGTATTAGATCTCATTATCAAATCATGCTCAGTTGAATCAAACTGCCTCAATGGAGGCTATACGCAACCCTTGCGCGACCTCTCTGGGATATAGATGTTGCCTCCCACACTCTAGCTAACTGCCTCTGGAAATGCCAGAATTCTCACTGGACTCTTCCTCCTGAACTAATTGTTGCCCCTCAATCACTAATGCTCCTCCATTTCCCTCACTAAATCATTGTGCACTTGGAAATTCGCAGTGCCTGGATGCTTGCTCCCTCACTTGTGTCTCTCCTCCTCTCATCGATCTGGTCTTATAATCTCTCATTGTAGCTTCAACGGCTATGATTAGATCCTCATCAACGGCTAAGATCATCTTAGACTAGTCCATCTCTGACTCTCTACACCAGTCTCGTTCATTCTCAATTAATTCCCTTTAATTAATCGATATCCCCAAGTTAGACTTAGGCATTTTTTAATTATCTATTAATTAATTCAATTGAGTAGTCTCTAGGTGCTTTCTCCCGAAACCTTTTTTGGGTTTTGGCGATCCCGTGTTCCTTAGTCTCTTAGACACAAATCGGGACTAGAACACTTGTCTGAAGTTACAAAAACTAACAAGATGCACATGAATAATTGTTTTTGTAAAAATTTGAATATTTTATAAAAAATTTGGTCGACCAGTCTTTTGGTCCAGTTTTTTTCCAGTTTAAGTCCAATTCGCAGTTTTGGCATCAACTGGTTCGATGACCAGTCCAGTTTTGACTCCTGAGACCTACCTAGTGTGTCGGGTTGAAGTAAAAGAAAAAAAAATTCACTGTTTACTACCATATATTAATATTTCAGATCAGCCATAAGGTTGAAGTTCCCAGGGATTACATCCATGAAATCTCTAGTGTGAGCTGACATTTCTGAATTTGCAATAAAGTTATATTGCAGAAATTTTCACACTCCAAGCATTGACCAATAGAAAGAGTGCCTATACAAAAGATCCAGGAAAGATATGTTGATTTGCAAAATCTGTCTTTTAAAGAAAAATAGTACATTTCACAAAGAATAATAAACATTGTTGACGGCAATTTTAACATCAGAATTGAACATGTAAGACCTAAAAATTTTAATGGGCTGCATGGAAAAACTTGAGCTTCTCCATACCAAGAGTATGGCCCACTGTAATAAAGGACAGCACATTTATAAACTAGGGATGATGAGCTAGTTAAAACTACTCAACTAATATGATCATTAATAGTGAACTGGCATAACATTAGGCTACAGTGACTAATGCATTAAATACGTCATAAATACAGCATGTCATGATTCACAACACCTAACATTACTGCCTAGTTATCAACTACCATCGTTTGGAGGAGATAATCAATTCTTGTTCTTGAAAATTATAATTCATATAAACACTATTGTACCTAAATTATTATATTACACTCGTTGATTCCATCTCTACCTAAACTGAAATCTTCAACCAAACAATAATAATGAAAAGGATTATTGGAAATCACTGGAATATTATCTCATCACATAATGAAATTGGAAAGGTCGTATTTTATCATTTGTATTCCAAGAAACTTCAATTAGAGGCTATCCCATCCTCGTATAGCAGGGGATGAAGCCTTTGAACAATTCCTAGATTCAATAAATTCATTCAATACAAGAATATAGAAGCAAAAAATATCACGCAGAATAATTCAGGGTCTAGCATATCTACTATGTTCGTCTTGGATTATAATTGCTACAAAGTTACTCTAAATGATAGGTGGAATTAAACAAAGCTCCACAAAGCTGTTGATGCTTAGAAGTCTATCCCAGTGTCATGAAAATTGTGAAAAGTCCTGCAGTCAAAATATTTATCCATGGGTAATATTATCGCCAACAAAAAATTGTGATTTTTACTAGGGTAAAATAAATGTGATAATATCATGTATGAAAAAATTGTCAGGTTGATTTAGATGTTAGAAAGATTGAAAAAAAAATTGAATATTTTTGTATTGCTTTAAATTTTGTTTATGTTTGCTGATTTTTACCAATAATTTCCTGAATATTAAGAATTTTTTTATTTTCCAGACCCTTGCCAATTTTTTCGCTGACAGGATGTCACCAACACTGGTCGATACTTAAGCATTTTGTTTAGAAGTTTTCTCTTATGACAACAGTTTCTCAGAAGCATGAACCATGCAAAGAAAAAGAAAAAAATATTTTACTAACCTGAGCAAAATTATTTATGATAGCAAGCCCACTACCTCCACCACTTACAACCACAAAATTGACAAGCCTGCAAGGATCAACAGAAGCTATGAGAGCCAGCACACTAGCAAGAGATGAAGAGGCTCAAAAGGACCAAAGTATAACAAAAATATTAATGTTTGAAAGAGAGAAAATCCAAATGATGTTTAGCACAAAGCAATCTGGTTATCTGGTGCTTGTAAACATAAAGCAAATTTTGACAGATTACCAAAAGTCAACTGCAACGAGACATTCCCAAACTGTGAGATCAACAATGTTCTGGGCCTCAATACGTTCTTTTACATTACCAGGCTCAGATGATTCCACCAATTCTTCTTCAATAAACCCAGGAACCACCTTCAAAGGAAATATTTCTGTTTCACAATCTCCAGCATGTGATTCAGATTTTACATCCAAAGACTTTGTGTGATTAAGAGATCTCACAGGATTTGGGATCAGATCAATCTCCTTAACTAGAGAATTCTTTGGACTAGAAACATATCTTCCAGAACTAAGGGGCTTTTGAACCACCTGTAATATCATAAAAGCAAAAAAATTCAAATAACATTATTTCCTTTTATTGACCAATAATTCAGAGTACCTTTTCTCTAGTCATCACAAATCTCTCATTTGTGAGCTACAGACTTACATTTGCAAATACAAATTATCAAATCCATGCAGAGGAATACCCTCTATTCTCAGCAATAACATAAAAATATGAATGCTTAATTAATACTTCATTTAGAGACATGATATTTGGCATGTAGATATTAACAAACGCATATGTTTTGAGAATTGCTAGTTTTAGAAGTTCAGTAAATAAAATTCACATGGAAATCACTATTAAATGGATCGGATTGTAGTCTTTAGCAAGTAGATAAACCGTGAGAAAGAATTTAGTGAACAGATTAGTGGAAGAAGATTTTTTTCTCAGCATTCAAGCAGGAATTATCGTCATTGTTGTTTTTTTTTTGCTTACATTGCTTAGTATTCTGTTGATTTTTCCTTTCCCGCATTAATTTGTATCATTGTTATGTAAAAAATGAATTCAAGCAACATATTTCCATATAGCATTACCAAGCATGTTAACGTGATCTTACCGGAACAGCATACATTACAGCGATGATGATTAACATGAGAATTGCGAAAAAACCACTGGTGCCATTTCCAGCATGAAATTTAGCCTGAAAATAGTTTCAGATAAATCAGTGTAAGTGTTTTTACATATGATCATTAAACTTTCAGCTAAAAATTTATCTACAAAAATATTTACTTTAAAGAAGATCCATTTTCTACCTCTAAAGCCTGCACTTTGGATAGTAGCTACGGCCTTCTATCTATATATTAGCTAATTAGGAGGAAATAATTCACATAATAGCCAAAATAACACAGTTGTTAACAATTGGAAAATAAACAGCATTGTTTGTCAACACATTTAATAGATGGAATTTTCTTTTTTTTCCAAGGAAAACCCAAGGCATGCTTCCCCACATTCGTGTATGGCTCCCTGGTAAAACCTTCGGCATAGACGAATGCGCCTCAATCAGAGGGATTCAAAATGGGCACCTGCCATCACAAAACTAGCCAAAAGCCCAGCAACAGTGACGACAACCAATTGACCTAAACTGTTGGGCTATTTGATAGATAACATTTAGCAAGGTGGTTTCCAGATTATTTAGGTGAGTCAATGGCTTCCAGTTTTACAAGTCAATGTTTCTTCTAAATATATGTACTGACCTTTATGGCAACTGTGCCAGTTTTTCCTCAGCCTTAACCATCTCTATTGTGCACCTTGGGATTTCTATCAGTCGCATCAGCTCTCCCTAGTAAGATTCTAACAGGTTACATAAACGATACCATTGAAGACTCAAAAGAAAAAACAATGTTCACAGATAACCAATGATAAGTAATGCGGCTAGAATTTCTTTCTTGTGTCATACAGCAGTAGACTATAAAACATCTCTTTCTAAGACTGGGCATAACAATGGCAGTGTTTGGAAACATGACCAGCTATGTAACTTTTAAGATGATAATTTTTCATGTTAGAGATTCAGATTAGGTAATGGTTGTTGTAAATGATGATGTTCCAAACCTCAGAGTTTTGGCAGTTAAAGCTTGGGTGGCATGCCTTATCATACATTTGAGAGAAATTATGTACTGCCCACTAAGCGCAACAGCAATTTCACATGATAATACATCATCAGATGCACTTGCAGTCTTCAAAGATTGCTTTGGTGGTCTCATGACTTCTATATTTATGTAATATCAGGTATCCTCAACCGTTATCATCTCTCAGATATAAAAATTTATATAAAATAAAAAATAAAACGGCATAATCGAACTTGTACCTCTGAATTTGACAAAAGACTCTAAAGGTTGCATGTTGGAAAAACAAAAACCTATTAGAATGAAATGAAAGTAGTGCTCCGAACACAATGGAACAATCTAGCTGGACCAGAAATGCACAGAAACAGAAGAATCTGGAAATCTTTTGATGCATGCAACAACACAGGTTCCAGATCTCGATTGACAACAAGAGTGGGCTTTCGAACAGGTTTTGATACCATGCTCAACAAAACAGGGTATTCCCACACAGGAGGCGCACCTTAGGCAACCTCTTACACAACCAACTCAAAGATCAGTATACAAGTGTATTACATGGTTAAAACCTTTGAAGAAAAACAATCCACGATCCCATCCTATGTGACCACTTGAGGCATCATATCAATGCAAAAGAAAAATTTATACTTGAGAGTTTCAAACAATCTTCAACAAATGCCCCTCCATGTTGTTTAAATAGAGATCATGGACCAGCCAAGTGTTAAACCACAGATCAATATCGTCGTTCATATTGATGAGAATATGAATACTTAGATCACTTTATATCCAGAACATATCATGACTATCCAATTACATAACTATGAATGCATACTAACACATACTAAAGAAACACACTTTTGACTAAAAACATATTAGACCAAGTTGATACTAACTAACTTCTTAGAGTGTAAATATCCTAACAAAAAATGTTTCTATAGTTACCATTCTAGCAATAGGGCAAATGTCTCTTCACAATATCCCTTCTTCTTGTGCAGAACCGCAAGTCTTACTTTGTTTCTTTCCATAATTTCCAATTGCAAACTACAGTGCATGTTTAATTTTTAATAATGGCATTGATCATTGGACAATGGATTTTATCATAATTAAGTTATTCATAATGTTGCTTGATCAGGATTCTCAATCATAGAGTCATGTAAGCTTATCGATGTTGATTTCTTATTATTTTAAGCTTGTTATATGTCATTCCTATATATGCTAGTGTGCGTGTGTGTGTTTTGAAAAATGGCAAACCTTATCACAAAAATCAAATTCAAATAAAATCCTATCATTGTTGAACCCAAACCATAGGAGCAAAGGTTTCTGCATAATCAATTAACTCTAGGCTCTTTCTAAAAGAAAAGTTTCGCTACAAATTTGACCCTGAGCTACACGATACATCCATCAACTGCATGCTTTATCTTGTACCACCATCGAGAATCAATCAATGACTTCCTAGTTGGTCCTGGAACAATCTCCAAAACATCATTCCTGAATACGAAGTTGTACTCCCCTATCATGGTATCCTACATTACTTATTCTACATTTACCTCCTAGAAGCTGGAAGGCTCTATGTCAAGAATGGAAGGACAATAGGAAACATAAGTAGAATACTTTTTAGGGGGGAGTGACTCACACAAAAAAGGTCTTTGGCACTCCTACTTACTCTTGTGCCCTATATAATATATGAGTAAGCCATAGCAATTTTCTAGCTACACTGCTAAGTTTAGAAGTAGCGTTCCTTCACTAGAACCAAGCTGCTGTAAATCTAATTTCCCTTGTTCTTTCAAATCAACAAAGGATTCTCTCCTCCTTCAATCTCTGTAGAATATTCATGGGACTTGGAGCACCAATCATCTTTCACAAACTTCCCATCTTCCTCCACCATTGTCTTTCGTTGTGCTAGAACATAAATATAGGGTAAACTTCAAAAGTTTCCTTGTAATGAGATACCTCAAGTCTCTCACCAATAAGAGCCTCTCCTAGAGCCTTTGCCTTTAAAATATTGTAAGGACATATATTCAAAATGTGGATGGCAGTATTACACACTTCTTCCCAAAGGCACATGGGCAAATCCATACCATGGATCATGGCTTTTGTAGTCCTGATAATGGACTAGTTCTTCTTTTTTGCAACCTGATTCTATTGTAGGTTGTATGTCATCCATTCAAAATTTACACAATAGTATTACATGCTTCTGCCCAAAGACATATGGGCAAATCCATGTCATGGACCATGGCTTTTGCAGACTTGATAATGGGCCGTTTCTTCCTTTCTGCAACCCATTCTATTGTGGGTTGTGTGGCATCTATTCAAAAGGTAGATAGCAATATTACATACTTCTACCCAAAGACACATGGGCAGATCCATGTCATGGATCATGGCTTTTGCAATGTTGAAACTTGATAATGGATTGGTTCTTCCTCTCTACAACCCATTTTGATGTAGGTTGTATGCATTGACAACTCCCTCTTTATCCCTACATCCCTACAGCAACCATCAAACTCTTTGAATGTGTACTCTCCTCCATTTTCAAACCTCACACTTTGATCTTCTTACTTGTTTGACTCTCAACCAAGGCCTTGAACTCCATGAAATTACTAAACACTTCATCCTCAGTCTTCAAAAAATAAATCCAACTTTTACATGACGGATCATCAATGAAGGAAACATAAAAAAGACTACCTATTTAATGAGTTAGAGGACAAAGGTCCACACATATCTGAATGGATCAAGTCAGAAATCTCTCTTGGCTTATGTTCACTCGATGGAAATACAATTTTCTAATGTTCATCAGCACATCCCTTACGCATTCCAATGTTCTCAATTTTGAAAGTTGGTTATGCCTGAAACATATCCTCAAGAGAGGAAGCGCTCCATGGTGCAAGTAGCCAAAATGCTTATACCATAACTAACGCATCTTGCAATGGTCATGCATGAAAATGGTTACCCACCAAAATGGGTAACCCCATAACAGGAACTTTTTCTCTGACATTTGACGGTGAACCAAAAATCCAGCAGCCCCTACCAGCTACCATTAGATGATGATATGCCATGTACCTCCTCCATTTGCATCAGCCATGTGCCTCTCACCATCTGACATTGTCACATGGGTAAAGGTGGGCTACTATTAAAAAGGTACCTTGATCATTCAGCAATTAGATGCTCATACTTGTTTGTTTTGGGCATTTAGTAAGCATAACAAAGTGATATGGAAGATTGGCATGCCTTGACCATAATTTTGTTCTCTCACATTACCAAGGGGTGTTAATTTTTAACCCTAGTCTAGTGGGACATCCCTGTTGAAGTTTCTAAGTCTAACAGTTAGAAACCCTCCATGTACTTTTTGATTTATTCCTTCCTACTTGTTCTGATTAATTAACAAGTTATTTACCATGTAAATGCTGAAAATAAACACAAGTACATGCTCGACACATTACAAATCATCGACTAAAGGAAACAGAAACAAGCACACAAATGACACCATTATTTTTGGACTAATGTCCCCCGGAAAAACCCAATGCGGGAAAACCGGTGCAGCTATTTGAGGGTTTGATTTATTAAGCAATTTCAGAATACAATCTGGGTGCCAAATCCGGCTCACCCAACAGAGAAAATCTCAACAGTAGTACCTCTCCTTCGGAGACAAATGCTCCGGCTGAAACCCCGGATAAACACTCCGGCAGCTCCTCAGCTCCAATCTGCCCCACAAAAAAACCCCAGCGTCAGCCTCTTCGGCCCTCCACATCATCTTTCCCAGCAATTCCCGGCAGTTCCGACTGCTCCTCGCAGTTCCAACTTCTCCCCTTTGCGTCAGCGTTCCCGGTAGTTCCGACTTCTGCCCTCTGCATCAACTTTCCTGGCAGTTCCGACAGTTCCCAGCTGTCCCGACAGTTCTGGCTTTTGCCCTCTGTGTTAGCTTTCCCGACTATTCCAGCAGTTCCCAGTAGTTCCCGACTGTTCCCGGCAGTTCTAGCTTCTGCCCTCTGTGTCAACTTTCCCGGCTGTTGCGTTGATCCTCCCGGCACTATCTCTGCCTCTCTACTTCTGTATTCACTACCCCTCAGCTGCAACTCCAGATCACTCTCTCAACTTTCTCAGCAAACCCAACCCCAGAAAGTCGAAATCTTGATCTCTTGGTGTGTTCTCCAAGTGACCCTCAAGCCTCCTCTTATACTTTTCTCGTTGACAAATCAACGGCCGAGATGAAGTCCCTAATCAACGGCTAAGGTTAGATCTGGCTTGATCCATGTCTTTTGGACCATTCTAACACAGTTTTATATTAATTCACATTAATATTTTATTTTCCCTAAGTTTAGACTTAGGGACTCCATTAAAAATATTAATTATTTTAATATCTCCCAAACTGTTTAGAATCTGCCCAAACCCTTTTTGGGTATTGGAAATCTCATGTGCCTTAGCCTCTCCACCAATTTTCGTGGCTAGGGCACATCCTATGCTACCCCAAATCAACAATCCCTTAAGGCCCTTTGGGGTATAGGAGGGGCACTACTTGGGAGGCCATGATTGAGATAGAATGTTCCATTTTCCCTATACCATATTTAACACTTTCCATGTCACATCACAAGCCCTATATCTCAACTCCATTGTTCAGATACAACTTATCATTGGTTCTTGGGGATCTGACACTCATATGTTCACAGACTTGGCTCGGAAACTTTGCCCTAGGAGGTTACGGCAGCTAAAAGAAAAGTAACAGCATGTTATGGCCACAATAAAACAAGAAAGAAAATCAAAATGCAAAAGATGGTCGAGGCATAAATATTAGCACATGGGCAAAAGCTTAAGCATGAGCTCTACCTCCCTCACATGGCCATCACCTGATTCCTGAGCATATGATGCCCCATTACATCGAGAAGGAACCCTTGCATGTCCCAACCCTAATGAGCAAGAAACTAACTCATCTAAAGGGGTAATAAAACTGCTACATCATAAAAAGCAAGTGCTAACAATTGAGCTATAAGTGGTAATACAAGGAATAATCAAAAAAATAGTAAAATAATCAGTTGGTTCCTTTGACCATGGCACTTGACCATGAAGTATTCTCCCCTCCATTACCACATTATTGTTGATTTTTGGTAGCATCGGATGTGTTCTAAGTCTCAAAATTTGCAGGGAGACTTAGATACATGCATTCTCCAATATCCAAAAATTGTTTTGGGAAATTCCACCTGGAGACAGTTTTATTAAAATAATTAATTCTTTTTAATAGGACCCTAAGTCTAAACTTAGGAAATTAAAATAATTAATGGGTATTAATCTAAACTGTGGGTGAAACTTCTAGAAGAAGGCGCAGATACTCAATTACCCGAGTAAGATCAATTTTCTCACTGGTCGAAATTTGGCAAGAGAAAATCGAATCAGAGGGAGAGTCGCAAGTGAGAAAGAGAGAGAGAGGGCATCAGCATCAGTCAGGAGTACAAGACAAGAAGATGCAGAGCAAGCAGAGCTAGCGCAGATGTGTGACACAAAAAGAGGCAGCGCAAGGCAGGTTGATGCTGGAACTGCGTGAGCAGTCTAACACTGGGCCAGCGTGAGGAAAAGTGACATAAGAAGACACAGAGGGATTCATAAGGCTGAGAAGCATTTCTCCTGGATCAGAGATGTGTCAAGAAGCATCTATAAAGTTTCTCACTTATGTTTTGTTGGTTGTATATTGTACAAGAGATTTTTGTTGAAGAATAATAAAGAAACCCTCATTTGCTGCATCAGTTTTCCCACATTGGATTTTCCAGGGACAGTTGTCCAAAAATAACTGTCATTGTGGTTATTCTTGTGTTGTTATTGCATTCGCTTTCAGAATTTTATTTGTGAAGTTTGCAGTAGAATTTATATTGATATTCGTCATAATAACACAGTGATTAACTTATTTCTGAATTAATAAGTAGAAGGAATAATATTATCACTTCAATAGGATTTCTATTTTGAAATTCTCACATGGTATCAAAGCGAGGTTAAGCAGGAGTGCAAACTAAAGAGCTCTCGTTGAAGAAAAGGAGGGAGTTCGATATTGCTACAAAGACAGAAAATCGACAACCCAGAGAATTGTGTAGCTCTCAGTAAAGGACGCAATTTATTCTACAACAAATGTTGGGGTAGGATAGCGCCAAAAAACAACACAAAGATGGATACTCAAAGTAACTCAGAATTGGCTTCTAGACTAGAAGAAGAATTTGCTTGCCTAGCAAGTTCAGTGTTAGCAGATGTTTGGTATATTGATAGCGGGGCTTCAACTCATATGACTGGAGTACGAGAATATTTCTCGAGCTATCAAGAAGAACAAATGGATTTCCATATTACAATGGGAAATCGGACAAAGTGTACTCCAGTAGGGAGGGGCACCATAGCATTTCAGACAGAAGCAGGAACCAACATCTGAGCCACCAATGTTCTGCATGTGCCTGGATTAGGAATGAATATGATTTCAGTGTTTGATCTACAGGACAAGGGATACGATGTATACTTCATTGGAAAGAAAGTATACGTCAAGCATCCAAGTTGGAAGAAGAAAAGACAAATTGGAACTCGAAGCAACAAATTGTATAGGTTGCAGCTTGAGTCTCCAATGGCACTGATAGGCAACAACTATGATGGTGAAAAGGAACGAAATGAATTATGGCATAAGCAAATGGGGCATTTACACCATGGAGGATTGAGGATGCTCAAAGAGATTGTTACAGGAGTACCAGTCCTTAGTAATGAACATGATGACTTATGCAGAGGGTGTGTACTAGGGAAGTACGCTAAAGCAGCTTTTTGTAGAAGTAACAATAGAGCAGAATGTGTATTAGGATTGATACACTAAGATATTTGTGGTCCTATGTCCACAAGAGCTCTTAGTGGTCGTGAATACTTTGTCACCTTTATTGATGATCACTCTAGAAAAACCTAGATCTATTTGTTAAAGACCAAGGATGATGTCTTTGATTATTTCCGAGAGTTTAAATCTCTTGTTGAAAATATGACAAGGAAAAAGATAAAGGTATCGCGTTTAAATAACGGTGGAAAATATACGAACAAAGACTTCACAGATTTCTGCGCAACATAGGGCATCAAAAGAGAGTGGACAACTCCATATAATTCGAAGCATAATGGATTAGCAAAACGAAAAAATAGAACTATTGTTGGGGCAGCCAACGCTATGTTGTATGATCAGGATCTACCTAGGTATCTATGGGAAGAAGCTTGCAACATAGCAGTGTATATCCAAAATAGAACTCCTCATAGAGCATTGGGGAAGAAAACGCCCAAAGGGGTCTTTAGAGGGAAGAAGTCGGAAGTCAGTCATCTCAGGATATTTGGAAGCGTGACTTATTGTCACATTCCAGACAAGAAGCGCAGTGAACTAGATCAGACTATAGAAAAGGGGTATCTCGTAGGATACAGTGAAACCTCAAAGGCATACGCAATCTACATTCCTGACAATAGGAAGATTGTACTGAGACGGGATGCAAAGTTCATGGAGGACAGAGCTTTCAGGAAATCTCGTGAGATGCCTGCAGGAGATCAGTCAGGAAATGTTCCCATAGTCCAGGAGCAACAAGGGCAACGAGGAGGACAAGCAGGAGGACAGACACCTGGATCATGTACAGTGACCAGTAACAGTAACTCCTTGGAAGGAGGAAATGCAAATAGTTCTTAGCAGATGGAACAACAAGATCAAGAGAAGGAGTTGGTTGAGCCTCCCACCACCAGTGGTAGAACTAGTAGAGAAGTATGACAGACACTGAAGGAAGCAAAGGAGTTTTTTGGAGCTCCTAGAACCGAGAAAAGACAGTGTAGACAACCTTACAGGTACAAGGCATTGGTAGCTCGTTGAAGAACCCTCTAGCTTTTAGGAAGTTGTTCAACACCAAGTATGGGTGGATGCCATGGTAGAAGAATGCAACTCTATCATGATAAATGATGTCTGGGAAGTAGTACCTAGACCAAAAGATAGATCAGTGGTAGGACCAAGATGGATCTACAAGATCAAGTATACTGCAAATGGCAGTATAGAGAAGTACAAGGCTAGGTTCGTGGCAAAGGGGTATGCTTAGAAAGAAGGAATAGACTATGAAGAGACCTTCGCCCCAATTGCTCAATACACCTCTATCAGATCTGTTATATCCCTAGCATCTCAAATGGGATGGGAGATTCACCAAATGGATGTCAAGACAACATTCTTGAATGGGTTGATAGAAGAGGAGGTGTATATAGAACAGACCGAAGGCTTCGAAACTCATTGAGAAGAGAACTCATGTTTGCATATTAAAGAACACCCTGTATGGGCTCAAGCAGACACCCAAGGCATGGTATGGTCAGATCGATAGTTACTTGCAGCAGTTGGGATTTGTCAAGAGTGGTGCTCATCCCAATCTCTACTATTTGATGGTAGAGAATGAGCCACTTATTTTGGTATTATATGTAGATGACTTGTTTCTAACTGGGTCATCCAGGCTCATATAAGATTGCAACAAGAATCTTGAAGTTGAATTCAACATGAAGGACATGGGGTTGATGCATTATTTTCTAGGGTTGGAAGTTTGGCACAAGAATGGGCAGATCTTCCTTGGACAAGGAAGATATGCTACAGAAATTTTGAAGCGATTTAGAATGCAGGATTGTCGACCCATGGCTACTCCCATTATCACCAATTGGAAGAAAATAAATGCATCAGGAGACAAGGAAGTAGACCCCACCTTGTACAGGCAACTCATTAGGTCGCTCATGTATCTGGTCAGCACTAGGTCAAACATTTGCTTTGTTGTCAACACTCTAAGTCAGTTCATGGTGGAAGCAAAAAGGGTGCATTGGGCAGCAGCTAGACACATCCTTAGGTATGTGTGCGGAACAGTCGAATATGGGTTGAAATACTCCCGAGGGGAGGACATCAGATTGAATGGGTTCACAGATGCAGATTGGGTAGGTAGTTTAGTAGACCGAAAAACTACCTCGAGGTACTGCTTCAGTGTTGGATCAGGGATGATATCTTGGTGCAATAGGAAGCAGAAATCGGTAGCTCTGAGCTTAGCAGAAGCAGAATATATGGAAGCCAGCACAGCTACGTGCGAAGCTATATGGCTCAGAAAATTGCTTGTGAGCTTTCTCAGAAAAAGGATGGAAGTGACCAGGGTCTACGGTGATAATCAGAGTTGTATAAAACTCTCTGAGAATCTAGTATTTCATGATCAGACAAAACATATAGATATCAGATGTCACTTTATCAAAGACTATGTTCAGCATGGGGCAGTATAGCTACATTATGTCCCCACAGGAGAGCAGGTAGTTGATATACTCACAAAGGCTCTCGGAAGAGCTAAGTTCACTTAGTTCAGAGAGCAGATGGATATGGTAGAAAATTTGTTTCAGTAGCAACAACAGTTTGTAGTGCAAAGGCAATTGGCAGTGGCAGTGCCAGCAGCAGCACAGATGCAAAAATTCAAAGGGAGTTGTAGTACGGATGCACAAATTCAGAGGGAGTTGCAGTACGGATGCAGTGTTGACAGTGGCAAGGTCAGCAACAGTACAGATGTGCGCAGAGGTTGTTGGACAACATGTCAAACATCAACAACACAAAGGGAGATGTTACATAACAGAGTGATGCTTTAGCAGATTGGATTGCTAGAGCACATTCCTCGCTAAGAAGGAGTGTTGATTTCTAGTAGCATTGGATGTGCTCTAAGTGTCAAAGTTTGCAGTGAGGCTTAGACACATGCATTTTCCAATACCCAGAAATCGTTCCCGGAGACAGATTTATTAAAATAATTAATTATTTTTAATGGGGCCCTAAGTCTAAACTTAGGAAATTAAAATAATTAATGGGTATTACTCTAAACTGTGGGTGAAAATTCTAGAAGAAGGTAGAGATCAAGTCAATATGATCCTAGCCATTGATTATAATCTAATCTGGGTCATTGATTGATCAACAAGAGGATTATAAGAGAAGGCTTGATGGGCACATAGAGAACACACCAGAGGCAAATACTCAATTACCCGAGTAAGATCGATTTTCTCACTGGTTGAAGTTCGGTAAGAGAAAATCAAATCAGAGAGAGAGTTGCAAGTGAGAAAGAGAGAGAGAGAGCATCAGCATCAGTCGGTAGTACAAGGCAAGAAGACGCAGAGCAAGGAGAGCCAGCGCAGATGTGTGACATAGAAAGAGGCAGCGCAGGGCAGGTTGACGTTGGGAGTGCGTGAGCAGTTTGATGCTGGGCCAGCATGAGGAAAAGTGACGCAGGAAGACGCAAGGGGATTCCAAGGGTTGAGAAGCATTTCTCCTGGATCAAAGATGTGTCAGGAAGTGTCTGTAAAGTTTCTCACTTCTATTTTGTTGGTTGTATATTGTACAAGATATTTTTGCTGAAGAATAATAAAGAAACCCTCATCTGCTGCACCGGTTTTCCCACATTGGGTTTTCCCAAGGACGATTGTCCAAAAATAACTATCATTGTGGTTATTCTTGTGTTGTTATTGCATTCGCTTTCATAATTTTATTTGTGATGTTTGCAGTAGAATTTATTTTGATATTCACCGTAATAACACAATGAATAACTTATTTCTGCATTAATAAGTAGAAGAAATAATATTATCACTGCAACAAGATTTCTATTTTGAAATTCTCACAACTATTATACACTAACACCTATCAGTTGATGGGTGGACCAACAAAATGTCACCTCCCCTTAAGATATGGAAGCACCTAGTAGGGTTGACCATTAGCCACCCCTACCAAGGGAAAAAACACCTTTGCAAGGACTTAGTCCTGATTTTGTAAGGTGATATTTGTTTGAAGTATTAACATGCCTTTAACATTCAAGATTGGTTCGCATAGATGCATCATTGGCCTTAGTCTCTAATGGATGGTTTCTTTCACTAGAATCCATTTTGTTTTTATTTGGCACCCACTCCACACGTACCCAGGCCTTTCAGACAAGTACCTAGCCTAAGCATATGCGGTGTTGAGAGACTGAAGCCTCCTAATAGCATTAGCAAATTACACATCCCAAAGTACCTCCAAGACCTAGGACATTAGTCAACTTTGATCTTGCTTTGAAGATTTTTCATGATGACATCACTCGATCAGTATGCCCCTAGGCTACACTTGACACAACCTGATGGGCAGGAGTTGATTCAGAGCCCAAATGAGGACGATCTCCCATTAAGAGACGAGGGAGGGCTTGTTACACCAAAGGTAGCCCTAACATTGGAGATAAGGAGGCCATATTTGACTAATGGAGACCCACAGAGACCACATGATGGCACCCCAGCTGCATTTGTACCACAAAGGAGATATTGAGGGGGATTTAAGGTCCATCCCTCAAATTTTGGATCATCCAAGCATCTTTACACACTTTGACACCTCAGCACACTTTGGCATGGCATTTTGAGCCCTAATTGAGCATGACTTCAACATTTAGAGAGGTTCGGCTCACATGTGTGGGATAGTTTGGTCTATTTTATCATTAGCTAACGGGTTTTCTTATAACCCAAGGTCATTTAACGTCAAACTTGTTTTAGGGGCTTCATTAGACTTAAATACGTGAGATAAACCTCATATAAATAGAGGTTACTCACATTTCATTTTCATCATCACTTATGGATCAATTTGATTGTCTTAGAGATTTCGGCCTTAGCTAAAATTCACGTTGTATCTTGCAGAGATGTGATCTATTGAGGATTTTTGCTTATGAAGTTATTCTTTGGTATTGGAGATGTCATTTTGGAGCATTAAAGGATTGATTCATGCATTCTATCTTGTAATTTTTCCTTGTATTTACATATTTATATTTTGTGGCTATTACATGGAATGGTCAATTCTTAGGTTTCTATGTGCTCATTATTGCTGAAAAATATTCTATGGAATCTTAGCAATAGTATTCTATGCATTACCCACTATAAAATTTGTATGACAATCCCCTAAGTGAACCTTTCAACTAGCTCTCCTCGTTGACTTTTCTCCCACACAAAAATGATGGCTAGGGGATGAAATTTAAGGTTTCATATTTCCCTTACTCCTTGCTAGGGTTTAGTACTTTCCTCCTAAGTTAGGAATCCTATAGACTTCTTGACGCAAGGTCAAGGCACTGGCCTTGGTCACATTGCTAATCACACCAAAGACTCACATTAAACTTCATTCTTTAGCCAAACCTAAATTTTGGCCTCTTAACTTAAGTTGCTAGCTAGGGTTAGGGCATCAATTTCAACAGGGGTTAACCCTGTTGCATGTTGGAGGAATTCAACACTTGGTTATAAGGTATTTGCCACAAAATCAACCTCTTCCCATGGCTGATTTCTCAATTTTGAGGCTAACGTCCTTTGTCCTAGGTAAATTTTTGCCCTAAAAAAATCGTAGTTTGCCCTAGGCTTCAACTTGAGGATTGTTGAAGGCTTCTTGTGCCATAAATTGATGATACCTATTCATTTCAAGCCTTTTGATCCTAGACAAGCCTATTGACCTTGCTAATTCTCAAACCCTAGGTCACGTCGTGCCTTAGCTAGGCCTCTTGGAGAATGTGCATTGCCCTCATTCTGCTAGTTGAACCTTGTTCCTAAGAAGAGCATCCCTCATAGACCTATTATGTCACCTTTACCCCTCCGATTAGGTTTATCTGTTTTGTGACTTAGTATAGGGAAGCCTCCCTCGCGGTGAAAGTTCGCTAAAGAGAAAGAGGTAGTGGTTGTGTTGCAAGTGGACCACGCCTCATAGTGTTGTCACTTAGTCTAGTGATTGTCTTGTGTGCTGCCCTAACAAGACCTGCTAGATTTTGAGCCAACAAGAGCATAATGCTTCATTGTATTAGCAAGTATCCTATAAAGGCTTCCTTGCACACCCTGGACAAATTTGAGGACTACCCAAGTAGCAATCTCTAATGGTGCACTATTGATCATCAAACTAAACTAAACATTTCCTATCTATGATAGCATAAACTAAACGAGGATTTTTTGTTAAACGAGAGCAAGAAAAACTTCATTCAAATCAAGAACATTAGCCAAGGGCATGCAAAATAGATGGCTCCCATTCCAATCACTCGATAGGTAGCATCACCACCAAACTCCACCCACATACCCCCTAACTCACGAAACTTGTTGAAGATCTCTTGATTGAAGGTCATGTGTTGGGATGCTCTACCATCCGCATATCAACGAATACCAAAAGTGGTATTGGTGGACAAACAGGGAACCATGAAAAAGGATGTCTCCAACTTGGATGCCAACTCATCAACTACAACATCCACACTCCTTACAAACAAATTTTGTTGTCACTTTCCCTTCTTCTATGGAAATTTACTTGCATAATGTCCCTTCTTGCAACATCTAGAACGTGTTACATGGATTAGATCCCCCTTCTCAGAATGAAACAAACAACTCTTTTTTTTCTTACCCTTATTGGGTCCTCCTTTATTCTCCCTGCCTTTCTTCCCCATCTTGACGAGTGCAAGATTTCAGGTTTCCTCCACTCTAGTTGCTCTCCTCTTGGATAATACTATCCAACAATTTCTCAAAAATGAGCAACTTCTCACAAGAACATATGCCCTGCACAAAGGTAAGCAAAGATGGTGCAAATCCATTATAAGTTATCCAAAGTAACTCGTCCTCATCAACCTTGTCTTTTATGGTTGTGAACCAATCTTTCAACTTAGTGATGTTCATTAGATAGCTCACCACAATATCGGTGCTGCCCATGTGGATAACAATAAGCATGTCCTTAGATATGTTCACACTCTAATACAATATGACAAAGATATCATGGATATCCATTGTCTTCTTGTTTGTGATGTGAGGGATTAAGTGGTCCTTCACAAGTCAACGATGATTCGCTTCACTTCTCCAATCTTCTTGTTGTACTCAACCAACTAAATAGGATCAGTGGGAGGTGTACCATGTAACATTTTCTCAATGAAACCCCCCAAATCAAATTTCTCCAAGAACATCTACAATCTGTACTTTCAATGTGAAGTTGGAAGTGTCCACTAATCTATCACTCTCTAACACAGAGAGATGTCATCTTGTAGTTCTACGAACAAAAACTTAAACAACAGGTCAACCAGAAATAAATCAGATCAACAACCTCTCACAAGTGCAAATCACACTCGTCACCCTCCAATCTCTGACAAGTCCTAATACCACAAAATCTAGCAGGCCTTGGAGATGGAAACCCTACAAGACAAAAGCTAGACAAAGTGCTAACAATGGGGTAGAGGCGCAAAGTCACCTCAGCCAAAATGCCCTGCACTCTCCAGATTTTCACCGATGGGAGGAGTCCCAGTAAGAGAGGAAGAGGCCAAATTCTAAGATAGATAGGCTTTAGATAAGGTATGATATGATCTCACTAAGGCTCATTCAAGAGAGATACAATATAAGTTCAAAGGCTTCTTTAAGGAAGCAATTTGCTCTCAATGAAAAGACCGAGAAAAGGGAAGTCCAAGACATAGGGTTTGACATATTTGGTAATAATAGGAGTTCCAAAGGTCAAGACCAAGGAGAAAAGGTTCCTTGTGATGGATTCCAACAACTACAAGGCTCATGAAACCTTCAAAAAAGTCCTCAAGTTCAAGGAAAAGAAACTAGGATTTCCCTCTTAGGGAAAAACCTAGGGCAAGTGTTAATTTTAGATAACAATGGTATGTTCTATGCTTAAGAGCAATTTACTTCAATTTTTCTTATTAACCCAATATCAATTTCCAGATTAGTAATCACATTAACATAATAGTAAAAGCAGATAGAACATAAATAAAAAGCAGAAGACAAGCCAAGACAAGAGGACACAATATTTGGTGGATGCTAGGGAAACACCCCAATGTGGGAAACCCTTTGATCAAGTCTTCTTATTATTCTTCAAAAGTTCAGCAGAGAGAGAGAGTACAATATACAAAATTTACTTGCCCAATCATAGTCAAATTTGTCCAATCAAACTGCAGTCAACAGGATGCCCTAACGAAAAAGTCAACGTTGGTCAACTTAGCAAAATTTCACCCCCAAATCAGCTCAGTCAAACCTAGTCAATTTGGCCTCCAAAGATAGACCAAATCAGCCCAAAACAGTCCCGAAAAATCTGGTCAAACTTGGTCAACACAAAGTCAAACTCTGTGGTCAATGGTTCTGCAGTCAACGCTAGTCAAACAATTGCAAACACCTCAATCTATGTGGCAGGAGCTGCGGCCTAAGAAAAGCGAACTTCTAGCTTGAAAAACGCAGTCAAAAGATGATGTTTGACCCTTGGTCAACATTGGTCAATGTCCCTGTAATAGCCCAAAAACAAATCTGAAATTTCAGCCTACAATTTTAGTCAACCTAGGCTAACGCATAGAGAACAAGGTTGTTCCTGCTTCTTGTACGAACCAATGAGGATAGGACAGAGAAATATGGTGATTAATGAGTTTCCAAATGAGGAAAATGATTCCTCTATATATACACATCATTGAAGGTGAAGAGACATGACTTTTGGGCCTCTTAGTCTACATTAGTTTGTTGGCCGACCTTGACAATTTTGACCATAAACCAAATAAATTCATAGTTCCATTTGTACATGTCAGAATGAGATGATCTTTAAATCAATCCTACACCTCTCAGAAAGAGGATCCAATAAAAATATCAGCTTCATCATATGAGTTGTCCAAGGTAGAGTTTGGCCCTAGTTGCCAAATTTGACACTCACTCTCAACTAGGAAGAACTCCACCTACCAAATCATCCGTCAATTTGTACCATCTCTGACATCCATGTTATACTCTGCTTTCCGCTGCTGAGCCATGAAGAAATAATGAAGAAGAAATGATCGAGAATGTGTCATACCACTCTCCAGTGAATGTCAGTCTCCATTGATCCCAGATCAATATCAAACATCCTAGGAGAGGGAATACGGCTAGTACACGATGCATCCATCAGTAGTACTATGATCCCTATCTCATTTCCCTACTCATTGGCCAGATGAGAGATACTTCCCATGAGTCTCGGACTGCATGGGTAGGATGTATCAGCAAGAGAAGGTGAACCACTCATCCTGCTCATATGCCATAAGAGAAGGTGAACCATTCATCATATGCATATATCAACCATCATGGGGTATCACAAGGGAAGGTGACCCACTCACCCTGGACATGGTGCACCACTAGGGGAAGGTGAACCACTCACCCTATGGTCGCTCATCGCTCCAAAAGCTCAATATCCAACTCAATGTCCAACTCAAATGGGACCCTCATAAGAGGGTCTCTCCACGACTCCAAGTTGTTCACAGAGGGTTAAGATTTTAACCTTCCTTAAGGGCTTCATAAGAATATTTGTGACCTGATCATCAGTCTCAATGTGATGGAGCCTTATTAAGTTATTACTCCCCATTGTACCATATCCCGATAAAGTGGGTAGCTGATATCAATATGCTTGGAGTGGTCATGAAATACGAGATTCTTGGAAAGACGAATCCCACTTTGGTTGTCGCAGAGGATCACGGTGGTATCCAGCACATGTCCGAACAGCTCACTAAAGAGCTTCCTCCACCAAACGACTTCACAGGAGGCCATACTAGCAGCAATATATTCAGCCTCAGCGGTGCTCAAAGCAACTGACTTCTTCTTCCTGCTCATCCAGGATATCGAAGCAAAACCTAGAGAGAAGCAACATCCCGATGTGCTTTTATGATCCACCACACTGCCAACCCAGTCAGCGTCAGAATAACCATGGAGCCTTACATTCCCGGCAGTGTATCTCAGTCCATAGGTGATTGTGCCTCGGAGATATCTCAAGAGATTCTTGGCAGCAATCCAGTGTATGTGATGAGGCTCAACCATAAACTGACCAATGTATTCACTACAAAACATATGTTTAGAGGGGAGTTCCCCAAGAACATCAAGGCCCCCAGGAGTTGACGATACTCAAAAGGATTTCCCAAATTGGGCCCAGCATCACTTCCGCATAACTTCTTGAAGTTAAGTTCCATCGAAGCAATCACGGACTTGCAGTCTACCATCCCACATCTTTCAAGTAGCTTCATAGTGTATTTTCCTTGAGAAAGGAAAATCTCACCTAGTTTTTTCTAGACCTCCAACCCTAGGAAATAATGCATCAGTCCTAGGTCCTTCATTTCAAACTCGGAAGCCAACTCCCTCTTGCATTAATGAATGAGAGGGTTTGCACCTATCAGAAAGGGATCGTCCACATAAAGTACCAAGATGAGAGGTCTGTCATTCTCAACCTTAAAGTAAAGGTTCGGATCAGCTTTACTTCTTGTAAATCCCAGCTTCATCAGATAGTTGTCGATCCTCTCATACCAAGCTCGAGGAGCTTGCTTCAACCCATAGAGGGCTTTCTTCAACCTGCATACATGTGTCTAACGATCTTGAACTTCGAACCCCTCGGGTTGTTCTACATAGACTTCCTCCTTAATTGAACCATGCAAGAAGGCAGTTTTGACATCCATCTGGTGTAGTGTCTATCCTTGCGAGGCAACAAGGGTTATAATTAAACGAATGGTGGTATATCGAGCAACTGGTGCAAATATCTCATCATAGTCCACACCTTCCTTTTGAGAGAAGCCTCGAGCAACAAACCTGGCCTTGAAATTTTAAGTGCTTCCATCAGCTCCATGCTTGATCTTGTAGAGCCATTTCGAGGTGACAACGGATTTGTCCTTCTTGGGTTTAGGGACCACATCCCAGACATTATTCTTCCTAATCGACTCATACTCTTCATTCATAGCATCGTTCCAAACTCGGTGCTTCACAAATCTTCAAATGTGCAAGGCTTAGATTGAACAATGGTGCTCATTGCAGTTAAGTAACCTTGGTACCTATTCAGCGTCATATTTTTGCGAAAAGTCGCCCTTGGTGCAATATGTCTCTCAGCATCTTTGAGAGTTTCCCTAAGCCATAAGGGTTTCCTTTTTTGGGGAGGGCTCATGAGGAGGTGGATCAATGGGATCCATTGGTCCTTTAACATCAGGCATCGGCTCATCCTGTGGTTCTCCCTACTTTCCTGAATCTGCTTCTTTGTCCTTCCTTGGAATAGGAAGGTTACTAATCCTCCCAAGGGCAGCATCTTCATCAAAGGCGACACCATGACTTATCTCCACTTCTCTTTAACCAAGCACATAGATTCTATATGCCTTAGAAGTTTCACTGTAGCCCACAAATGTTCCTTTCTTCCCAAATGCATCCAATTTGCTTCTCTTTTCTTTCAGCACATGAAAATATACGAGGCTACCAAAAATTCTAAAGTGAGAAACATCAAGTTTCTTACCAGTGAAAACTTCTGCGAGTGTTTTGGAGTCCGATGCTTGATGAGGGCATCTATTTTGAACATACATGGCAGTGTTGACAGCTTCTGCCCATAAGAATTTTGGAAGGCTTTGATCATGAAGCATGGCACGAGTGGCTTCTATAATAGAATGGTTCTTCCTTTCAGCAACACCATTTTGCTCAAAACTATATGCGGTAGTAGTCTCCCTCTTAATGCCAGGTTCTCTACAATAGTCATTGAACTCATTTGATTCATATTCGGTTCCATTATCGGTCCTCAATATTTTGATCTTCTTCCCTGTTTGATTTTCGACCAAGGCTTTGAAAGAACGGAACCATGATAATACTTCGTCCTTTTTCTTCAAGAAATATATCCAAGTTTTGCAAGAGAAATCATCCACAAAGATAGCATAATATAAATATCCTCCCAAAGATATCACGGGCATAATACCAAATAAATCAGAATGAACCAATTGCAAAATGTCGGTAGTCTCGCTATCACTTGAGGGGAATGGTCCCCTTGTATAGTTTCCTTTGGCACATAACTGACAAACACCTTCATGTTCTACTTTAAATTCGGGCATACCTATCACCATCTTCCTCACATTGAGTAGAGCCTTATAATGTAGATAAGCAAACCTTCGGTACCATAATTCGAATTGAAGAGATGTGTCGCAAGACATAGCTCCCATTGGGCTTCCTCCAACTTGATATAGGCTATCAACCCTGAATCCAAAAGTAAATGCTTCTTTGAAATTTCTATTCCAAACACGTACCTTTCCATCGATGAATGCCACCTTGAATCCTTTGTCTTCCATTGCCGAGATAGATACCAGGTTCTTCTTTAGATCGAGTACATATAGTGCTTCTTGTAGATGAATGGTATTACCTTGATTCCATTGAAGAGTAACATTTCCAACTCCCTTCACGTACCTTTCCATCGATGAATGCCACCTTGAATCCTTTGTCTTCCATTGCCGAGATAGATACCAAGTTCTTCTTTAGATCGAGTACATATAGTGCTTCTTGTAGATGAATGGTATTACCTTGATTCCATTGAAGAGTAACGTTTCCAACTCCCTTCACGAGATAGGTGGCATTGTCCCCAAGAATGATTTCCAAATTTGTATCCTTTTCTATCAGATTTAAAAGAGCTTCCTTATACCCAGTGAAGTGCCTTGAGGCACCACTATCAATCAACCAATTTCCCAAGGTCTCCCGAGGAAAGGCATTAAAGAGGGCAAACATAAGATAAAATTATTTTTGCTTGTTACAACATTAGATTCATCATACCTGGAGTTTCTTGATCTTTTGGGAGGTCGGCCATTTCCATGTTGAGTAGCAGGAGCATTCCTTTTTCCTTTGTTGTTGAATCTACCATTCCTTTGATTGTTGTTGCTCCTGAAATTGTTGTGGTTGTGGTTGTGGTTGTCATCATCATGAGGTGTATCCCTTCTATTAGGACACTCCCTAGCATAGTGGCCAAACCTGTTACAAATGAAGCAACTTCCCTTTCTTCCATCTTTGAATCTCGGTCTTCCTTGACATTGCTTCTTTGAACCTGGGTTGTTCTTCTTTTTAGCATGAGCAGAGAATGCAATAGGTTCATTCATGTTTGAAGGCATGTCTCTCTCCATCATCCTTGTTTCTTCTTGAGTGCATCTAGTCAACAATTCATCAAAACCTGGAATCTTGTCATTGTTGAGAATAGTAGTGTTGAACACATGCCATTAACGAGGGAGTCCCCCAAGGGCAATGAGAGTGAGCTCCCTATCAGCAATAACTTCTCCAATTGAAAGAAGATCATTTTTTATCTCGATAATCCTCATGAAGTAGGACTGGATATCTTCATCTCTTCCCTTCTTTATGTCTGTCAACTTGTTCTATAGGAAGAGAACTTGGTTTGCATTGCAAACTTTGAACATGCCAACCAACCTGTCATGCATCTCCTTGGATGTGTTCAAATCAGAGATGTATGCAACAAAATGCTTGTTAATAGAATCCCTGATGATCTTCTTTGCTTTGAATTCACCTTTCTTCTACTTTGTCTTAGTGGCAGTTGGTGCATTTGAAGGAGGTTCAGTAATCTTTCCCTGCACATAGTCCATAACATCCTGCTCCTCCAAAGTCAAATCAAGAGACATCTTACATGCATGATAATCAGACTTATCATTGAGCTTGTCATCAGGCTTGAAGTAAGATGCGGAGGCCATTGACTCTTGTCCTTGTCAACAAATCTCAGTGATTGCTCTTTTCACTCTTGCTTGGGCTTTGTCTTCACCTCACCTCTGATACCATGTTAACTTTAGATAACAATGGGATGTTCTATGCTTAAGAGCAATTTAGTTCAATTTTTCTTATTAGCCCAATATCAATTTCTAGATTAGCAATCACATTAACATGATAGTAAATGCAAATAGAACATGGATAAAAAGCAGAAGACAAGCCAAGACAAGAGGACACAATATTTGGCGGATGGCAGGGAAAAACCCTAAGTTGCACGAAACGGGGAAACGGAAACGATTTTCCGAAACGGGAAGCGAAACGAAACGCGACCTCCCCAAATTTTGGAAACGGGGAAACGCGAATATATATAATAATATATATATATATATATTAAAAATATTTAAAAATTATTAATATATATATATGTGCAATCATAAAGCATTAATGATACATTTACTTAAACATTTAAACATTAAGATTAAATTTACATCACATTTACTCATGAGTCATCACATAATGAAAATAAAAATATAGGAACTGGAAAATTTCAAAATCCAAAATCAGCCTTTATTTATATTAGTATATGAGGCTGCAAGTACAATAAAGACTATAAGGCTGCAAGAACTATAGAGACAAGTCACAAAAGACTAATCCTCATCATAACAATCCTCATCAAAAATAGAAGCAGCAGAATGCTCAACAGTGGATGGTGGTGCTGAAGAAGATGATGCACCAATTCCACTTCCAGAATCGTCCTCAATATTCAGGGCAGCAAGAGAGAGATCCAAATCAGGATTTTCTGCATCCACATCCCATTCTTTAGAAGGACCACTGTTGTATTCTGGACCCCTACGAGATGCAAGGCGAAGGTTGGAGTGCACATAAACAAGATCCTCTGCTTTCTGTGAGCCCAACCTATTGCGCTTCACAGAATGAATAAAACCATAAGTGCTCCAATTCCTTTCCGCTGATGAAGAGCTTGCCACTTGTGAAAGAATACGAATGGCAAGGCTTTGCAAATGTACACCATTTGCTCCATGACAAATCCACCACCTAACTGGATTCATGGTGCTTCTCTCCTCCAAAGCTGATATATCTGCATAATCATCTATTCCTGCAGCAAAACTGGCAAATTCCTCCTTTACCTCCCTATGTAGATGAGAAGGAAACATTCTCATAAGTGCCTTTTTCACCCCGGTAGCCACCTCTCTATCCTTATGGGGTGCCTTCCTCTTCCCATTGCTTTTAGCAATAAGCTCCTCATCATAAAATTTGGGGTTCAAAGCATGTGCTAAAGTGTGCAATGGTGTATTGAAATTGTTCCACCTGTCAACAATGATTTTCTTGATCAAACCAGCAAAATGATCATCAACAAACAGAAGTTGTGGAGACTCCTGCGAAATGATTTCCATAGTTTTCTCAACCATGGAATCCATGCCATCATATACCTCTCCCAAGAAAGGTTGGTCAGTGTCAGCACTCCGGAGAAGCTCCAATGCAGGGGTTGTGAACTTTAGCAAGAAATCTACCTTGCTCCACCAATCCTCATCAAGGCACAATCTACGCACCATAGATCCCCGCTCTGAATCTGCTTGTCTCCACTCAATCCAAAGTTGACTCACCACCATAGAAACTAATGCATGCTTAACCTCAACAAGGCGGCGCAACATCATGAAGTTTGAGGCATATCTTGTCTCAGCAACTTTTAACAACTCCAATTTGGAGTACTCTCGAAATATGGCCTGAGACTGGTGGTGGTTGGTGATGAATTTCATAATCTCCCTTGCTTCCCCTGTGACTTCCTTTATCCAGGAAACTCTGTTGTCGATCTCCTCTAAGATCAGATTCAGATTATGGACAATGCATGGTGTCCAAAAGATGTGGTCATACCTCCCCTCAATAATTAAACCTGTAGCTTTGCAAACTGGTGCATTATCCGTGATAACTTGCACCACCCTGTTAGGCCCTATTTGTTCAATAGCTTTTATAATAACATCAGCAATGAACTGTGCATCTTTCACCTCTCCTGAGCAGTCTTCTGCCTTGATAAACATTGCTCCTTTGGGGGAAGTGGCAATGATATTTATCAATGGTCTGTGCCTCATATCTGTCCAACCATCTGAGACTATGGTAACCCCAGAGCTACTCCAGGAAGAACGAATTGGAGCTAAAATGTCCTCCACAAGTTCCTTCTCATTTTTGAGAAGCTAGGTTCTGACTTTCTCATAGTTGGGCCCCTTGTACCCTTGAGGAGCTTTGTTAACTGCCCTTATCATATCTTGCCAGTAAGGAGAGCGAACAACATTGAAAGGGATACCACATGCACAAATGCACCTGGCCACTCTGGAATCAGCTTCTTCTCTTGCTTGCACATTCACCAATCTAGCAATTCTGCTATCCTGAACTGAATGGGATGCCCCTGAGCCTCTGGTATTTTTGGGTGCTGGTTGTTCATGTTCTTGAGTGTGACCAGCTCTCCTCTTTCTTGCTTCAGCTACAATCCTTGGCTCAATGTTAGATGGAGCTTGAGTAAGGTCATCATGCCTTCTCTTAGTACCATCCGCCTCATCTTGCTCTCTTTGATATGCCCTCCTTACCAACGGATCTGATGTTTTTGTGCAACCCACAATCCCCTGTCCTCCGAAAGTAAGAAGGCACGCTGAGACTAGGGATACGTTGTGGGTATGAGCTCCATCATATAGGTTGAACCACACACCTTTGAAGAAGTAGTGAAAGAGCAAGTTTGGAAAGATGTTATCACTGAAGAATATGAATCTAGTATGAAGAATGATGTGTGGGAAGTGGTTCTAAGACTCAGTTTATTGTGACTTCTAAATGGTTGTACAAGATCATGGAGTTGATGGTAGCACTGAGAAATATAAGGCGAGGTTTGTAGCTAGAGGTTTCTCCGAAAAAGAGGGAGAAGATTATGATGACATCTTTGCACCAGTTGCTCACAATACTACTATTAGATCTATTGTTTCCCTTGTTGCTAGCGAGGGTTGGACAACTCACCGGATGGATGTGAAGACTGCATTTCTTCATGGCATACTACAAGAAGAAGTATATGTTGAGCAACCACAGGACTTTGAAGTACATGATAGAAAGACTCACGTTTGTAGACTGAAGAAGGCACTTTATGGATTGAAGCAAGCCCCAGAGCTTGGTATGCCCATATTGATAGCTACCTGGTGAAGCTTGGATTTACAAGAAGTAATGTCGACCTGAACCTCTATTTCAAAGTGGTCTAAGGTATGCCCCTTATTTTGGTTTTATATGATGATGATTTATTCTTGATAGGTAGTGAGTTTTTGATGCTCGAGTGCAAGAGGGAGCTAGCCTCTAAGTTCAAAATGAAAGACCTTGGATCGATGCATTATTGCCTGGGCTTAGAGGTGTGGCAAAGACCTGGTGAGATTTTCCTTTCTCAAGGAAAATATGTTGTGAAATTGTTGGAAAGATTTGGAATGATCAAATGTAATTCCATGGCCACTCAGATGAAGATGAACTTCAAGAAGCTATGTGGAGATGCTACGGGACCTGAATTGGCAAATCCTTCTGATTATCGACAATTAATTGGGGCATTGATGTTCCTTGTGAACACCAGTCTGGACATATATTTTGCAGTTAACACTTCAAGTCAATTCATGACTGAGCCTCTTCATGCACACTGAGTTGATGCCAAGCATGTGCTAAGATATTTGCATGGGACGATTAATCCAGGTCTGAGATATACTCCGAATATGTGAGCCTACATGGATACACTGATGTTGACTGAGCCGAAAATGTTATTAACAAGAAAAGCACTTCAGGATGTTGTCTTAGCCTTGGATCTGCCATGATATCTTAGATGAGAAAGAAACAAAAGTTAGTTGCCCTTAGTACTGTCGAGGCTTAGTATATCGCTACCAATATGGCGAGTTACAAGGTTGCATGGTTGAGGAAGCCCTTTGGAGAGCTATTTGAGTAGGTACTAGATACGACAGTTATTTATTACAATACCAAGAGTGGGATCCGTCTAGCAAAGCATCTCGTGTTCCATGACAAGTCCAAGCACATTAAGATCAGGTATCACTGCATTCGATATATGTTGTAGAGAGGAGTAGAGACTCGATTGCATTTTGACAGATGAGTAGATAACAGATATTCTTACCAAGGCTTTGTTGAAAGGGAAGCTCATGATCTTCAAAGAGCAGCTTAGATTGATGGATGTGACCCTCCCAGGTAAGGATCTCGGCTAATTAAGAACATTAAGCTATGCTCTTCCCCCTTGTCTGAGCTCCCAAGGAGAGGAATTGAGTCGGAGAGCTCCTGGGGTTGAGGGAACTCTAGACAACGGGATAGATGTGATCCTTACCTTGCAGTAAGTAGCATCTTGCCTATTATCTGACAACAGGATAATTATGATCCTTACCTCTCATGGTAAGTAGCATCCCGCCTATTATCACTTATGGAACTTGACAAAGTATACCCCAATCGGCATCCTACCCACTAGTTGGGTTGTTGGGATTTCCACCCATCTTGCCAATGGGTGAGGAGACTTGGGATAGTTGTGATCCTTACCATTTACGGTAAGTAGTATCCTGCCCAAGTGAAGAGATGTAGGTGTTCTACCACCGATTCTTGAGGGTCAAGTTGGGAAGATCAGCGAACAATAGGATAGTTGTTATCCTTACCTCACAATAAGTAGTATCCTACCTATTGTTCTTGGATATAGGGGGGTAGCTTAAGCTCCCCTGTGACGATTCTTGTTCTTTAGATTTGAGAGTGTTTCGCAGATGACCAGATATGAGCAAAGACAAGATATGACTTGATTCAGTGATGACAATGATGAGACTTTTGAGATGAGATTCAAGATGCAATTAGAAATTTCTCCCTATCTGAGAAGGAGTGTTAATTTCGCAGCTCAAGGACAAATTCCCTACATTGGACAGTCTTCCTCATTAAGAAAGACCCATATTAGCCCATGGAAGAATTTAATTTAGTCAAGGAAAATTTATTTTTTAAGGTGAAACCCACAAGTACACAAAAGTTCAGGTCAGCCTAAAGGACAAATTGGGTCTCCTCCACCACATATAAATATACCATGTCACATCACTTTGGAGCATCGTTAACACATCACATCTTCTCTCTCCTCATTTGATTGGTTCGTACAAGTCTGAAATAAGGAGCTTTGAGCTCACACATGCAAAGGGTAGGAGGGAAAATCTATTTTTTTGTCAAATTTTTTATTGGGATAGTTTGACCAGTCATTGACCAGCTTTGACTTGATGTTTTGACTTGGTTTGACTTGGAAAATTTCGATTTTGAAGGGTTGAATTGAGTGGTGAAGAATCCAAACTTTTTTGGGTGATTTGACTTGGGTTGACCACAAATTTTTTTACTGAAGTTGACCGTAGGAAATCTGAAGTCCGACTACAAGCTCTCTCTCCTTTGACCAAGTTTTTGGAGGTTATTTTCGCTGATCTTTGACCAGCAAGCAAGGCCAAGTACTTTAATTACTGACCAAACTGATTTGGAGAGGGTTTGGTTGTTGAACGTTGACTGGTTAGGGCATCTTTGACTATTATTGACTGTTGTTGACCTTGACCAACAATTGCAGAGTTTTACTTTGGATCAGATTTGACTTTCGAGCTCATCTCTCTTTGCATATTGGTAAGTAGATCTGGATAGTCAAAGATGTTGACCTTTGACTCATTGTTGATGAATTGGAACATTGTATCTCTTTGTTGAACATTTGATGACAATCTAATAGAAGAAGAACTTTTAGAGTGTTTTCCCCCTTGTGGGGTTTTTCCCTAGCCTTTAGCCAAATCTTGTGTCTCTCTTGTTCTTGTTCTTGGATGTCTTTTATTTCATTTGATTTATTGTTCTATCTACAATTGCTTGTTGTCATTGGAAGATTGAACTTATTTGAAAAGTGATTGCTAATTGAAGATGTAACAACCCAGCTAAATTAATCCATTTTATAAAGTTTAAACTTTATAATAAAACAAATATGATGAAATTTAGGCAATAAATATGTTAAGTTTATAAATACAATTTAAATTTATAAACAGATATATGTTAAAATTTTATAAAATGTATAAGTAAACTTTATAATATATATATATTAAATTACAAAATGTATAATTGAAATTTTATATAAATGTTGTAAAGTATAAATGGAACTTTATAAATAGAAATGTTATAAAGTATATATATATATATGGAACTTTATATAATGTAAATGTTGTAAAGTATAAATGGAACTTTATAAATAGAAATGTTATAAAGTATATATATATATGGAACTTTATATAATGTAAATGTTGTAAAGTATAAATGGAACTTTACAGATTATATGTAAAGTTATATGCTATAATATAAATAAATGGATTCATGAAAATACTATGCGTTAACCTACCTAAAACTCATTACTGAAACCATTAACGAGGGCGCGTCCAACCAGCTGAGAAGTTATGGCAGAGCGGCTTTGCCAGGACAGGATCTGAGAGAGTTAAATTGCATGCGGAGGCGTGTCAGGAGGTAGAAGAGCGGTGGCCGGAAGCAGGAGGGTGGCCACCGCCAAGCCTGCCTTTATAAATCGCTATTCTGAACCGATGAAAGGGGGGAAAAAAAACCAGAGAGGGGCAGCAGAGGACGAGAAGCATAAATTCACCAGGAGGAAACCGGGAGAAGGGAATTATCCATTGAAGAGCTTTAAGTGGTCTGAGGTTCTGGGCACGGAGGGACAGAGAGCCTCTGTGGAGAGCTTTCTGGATTGAGCAGCTAGGTTTGCTCAGTCTGGTTGGGTGGTATTGGCCTCTCGAAAATTGGGTCAAAACAGCCACGGCATCACCAGCAGCGGAATCGCCAGTTCAATAGCAGAATCAGCAATCAGCTAGCAGTTCAGGTATGTGCAAATTACATTTTTATGCATTCTTGTTTTCCAGTTTATGAGTATTTACATGTTTGCTGTATTTCGAATTATGGGCATTACAGAAGAAGAATTGGAATAAGTGATTATGCTAAGCATATAACACTGAAAAATTAACATGTCAAACCCCCGCAAAGCTATGGAAAAATATTTCTTCACCTCCAGAAGTCGATTTGACCACTGGCAGGCTAACGGCCTCCCTCTGCAACCTGACACGGCCTCTCCTAAAAAATATAGCCTACACGGCCTCACACATGCGGCTCCTCTGACTCTTTGATGCTCACGGCCTGGACAGAATCAGCCTCTCAATTACATTGGCAACTCGTATGACCGTCCTGGCAATCTATACACATCCTCCTACTAGCAATCTCAGCCTCTCCTGAAACCCTCACGACTTCAATAACTCGGCCTCCCAATCTACAAAAAAACGTTGGGAGAATTCCTCTTCCAAATCTCAGAAACTAGAAGAATACTAATGAAAGAATACTATGGAAACATTTACTGCTTCAATTGTTATTGAAACCCTCACTAGTGTCAAACCCCACGCTATCACCGCGTCCTCTTCATTGCAATGACTGATCTCCAAGACTACCCATCGATTTCCTTTATAATCTCTTGTTGAGAAATCAACAGCCAAGATCTAGATCTGAAATGATCTAATCGATGGCTAAGATCACTTAGAAACTTTACTAGAAGTCTCTAAAGGAAAATCGACCATGTCTCAATTATTACTAATTAATTAATCTATTTCCCTAAGTTAAAACTTAAGATAAAAATTAAAAATGGATTAATTAATTTAATTAAGACATTCACATTCAAAAGAATAACTTGGGCTTGGAGATAATTTCTGCTATTTTGTTCCTAGCCTCACTAACACCACCTGAGGCTAGAACACCTGTCTGAGCTACATCAACCAACAGATTGCTCAACGAGAGATTATAAGAGGAAATCGGTGGGCATTAGGAGAACACAATCAGAGACAGATTTATAGTGATAGCAAGGGCACAATGATAACATGAGGGCACCAGCAAATAGATATCAGCAATGATGGAAGACAGAGTTTCCAAAGAAAATTCTTCACAATCCAGTTTCTCAGAGTTAGAGGGAGGTTGATTTTATTTGCAGAGTGCGTCAAGTTTCCCAGTGATGTGAATTACTTCAAAGAGGTTGAGTTGCCGAACCAAGGAGAAATTTTCCAGAGTGATCAATTTGCATCGGAGAAGCAAGTTTGTTGGGAGAATTCGAATTCCAAAGGAGGCTGAGTTTATATCCAGCAAGTGCAAGCTTGCCAGTGAAGGCTGAGCTACCAAGTTTGCACATGTGGATCAGTTCAAGGCTCTAGAGGAGCGCTGAATTGGTTTAGAGGTGCAAGGCCCACGAGCTGCGAGGGCGGTTGAGCGAGAGCACGCACGATGAAGGCATGGACGAGCTGGACGAGCCGCAGCACACGCGAAGAGTTTTGGTAGTTGGAGTGTATATACCCATGAGGGTGGTCCCGGGCAAGCCGACGAGCGAACCGTCGAACGGGGGGGGGGCGAAGCCAACTTAACGAAGGGCGGGCCGGCTTGACAATTGAACGAGCCGACAAGTTAAGTGGGTGGGTGGACACGTTATGGAGGAGTTTGGTGGGTCAGTTGGGCGCCCCCACACAAATGTGTGATGTGTATATACAACCGAACGAAGAGTTGGTTGGAGGCATCATTCGATCAACACACTTGGATAGCGAAGTCGAAGTGCGAAGTGCGAGCAGGCTTCGATGGTTCTGCGATAGAAGTAAGCCGTGCGATGAGCCCGCACGACAGGTGAACCGACAGGAGTAAACAGTGAAGGTCGGGCAGGGCGACACGGCGTGTGCGCCCACCGAGTGGAACGTTGGAACGACCAGTTGGTGACTCGTGCAAGGCGAGCGTGGTTGGGCGCACCCGGTGAGGGTGAACGATGGATGTCCGGTTGTGAATGAGGTGTGACCGGCGTGTGGAGGTGCGGTTGGGCAGGCGTGCACGATGACATGGGTGGGTGCCCAAGTTGGGTAAGCGACACAGCGAGACAAAACGAAAGTGTTGGATTGTGAACGAAGGTGCGGCCAGCGTGCAAAGGTGCCCGAGTTGGCACGGTAACACGGGTAGCGGCGCCTGAGTTAGGCAAACGACACGAAGGTTGAATGAACGCGTTCAGGGGGTGAACGACAAGTTGGACAAGTCCTCGGCGACCGTTCAGGCGTGCCGACGAGCTAGGCAACTGGGTTTGCCGATGTTTTTAAATTTGGCTAAGTGTAAATTTGGGGTTTACCAAGATTGAACTTATATATATTGATATTGTGGGCAGACTCATTACAAGGAGTTGCCCCTCCCTTTATACTGTTGTACATTTACATGTGTTAATGTTGTTTATAGTGAATGTTTATGGTTATTACTTTGTATAAAGGAAAACATAATACTTGGTAAAGATGAAAATAAACTAAGTATTGAAAGTTAGGTGTAGCCCACGGTCATAAGTATTGGTGAAAAGAAAGTGGTCGGTGGTACCGCACCTCGCTATAGTGCGGTTGGAAGAGTACCACCAGTGTAGGGCTGTGACAGGTGGCATCAGAGCTGATTCAGGTTTACAGAAGACTTAGTGAATTGGGAATCAAGAAGCTGATCCCACTGCACTAACGTGATAGGTGGTATCAAAGCTGATGGTGGACGAGGTGCAAGATTTGCAGAGAAGCTAATCCCACTACAATTCTTGACAGGTTTAGCAGGGGTAAAGCATAGTGCTTGGGCCAAGCTGAACGACAAGACATGGCAGGTTTGGAAGAATGTGAAAGGGAAGCTCGTGTTGACCTTATACAGGTTGAAGAAAATGAAAGAAGAGAACCCACAGATTCAAGATAAACTTGAAGTCTTGGAAAGGAATGTTGAAGACGAACTTCTTCGACTTGGTTGGGCAATGGAGCAGGATGAAACTATAGATTGCGAGGACAAAGAAGAGGAAGTCGTGATATTTAATATGACAACAATGGAGGAGGAACTTGAAATTGATCAAGTTGGACCAAAATCATGCATTTAGCAGACATTTCACATGGAGGAGCCTCATGATGAAGTAAGTACTACTTATACTTGTGTTTCAGTTGAGCATTTGGTAGATGAACCGTATGCAGGGAAGGACAAAATCAGTGTGCCGATGCAAGGGGGGATCTTACCATGGATGTCTACGATGAGACCTTGTATGAAGAAGCAAGAATCATTAACTGTTGCAGGGCTTGTTGGGGTTGTTTGTGACCTTATGGTAGAAGGTACAAGGGCCTGTGACAAGGGAGGAACATGATGATCATTGCAGAGGAATGGGTCATGCTTTAGCCATATGGAGAAATTGGCTAAGTGCTTGGCATGACTCATGGACAGATTGGAGAAGGGCACACACTTGAGTATGGTGATACTTGGGTGGACTTCTCATGGCCAAGACCAAGAGGAAGTCTTGGTGGAACCTTTAGTGGGGGAGCCATGGTGGAAGAGACTTATGTGATAATGATATGGTTCGGTGATCGAGTTCACTAGACCGGATTGTAGACTTGGATGAGGATGACCGATTGTTGTGATGGGCCTACTTGGTTGGACAACATGGGCAACTTGAGTCATGGACATCAAGTTGGAGACATGGAGCATGGCAGACTTATGCAGGGACATTATGCAAGAGCACTTGTAGAGGTGTCACTTATGGGCATCCAATGAGGAGTGTCAAGGCAGGGATGTTGTGCAAGTGGAATTGCTGGTGTGACATGGAGATGTTTTATTTATGAGCCGATGGAGATGTTGTGCACTCTCGTACAACAAGGCCATGGATTTGGTTGGGTTTGTGAGCAGACTATGGAGCATTCCTACTACATGGAAAGCTTAAGCATCTTGCAGAGACCTTTGGGTCGGGACTTGTATGCTTGCTGGAGTGTTGGTTGAAGATGACTCATGGAGCTCATGATGACATGACGTTGTGACTTTTGGGGACTTCATAGATGGTGGACTTAGAGGATCGGATGCATTGAGAAGCTGAGGTCAGGGACTTTGATGCAGGATGGGGTGCATAATTTTGAGTACATGTATGGGTGTGCTTGAAAGAGTGACTTGATGAGGAAGATCGATATGAGACACTTTGGAGTGATGGAGTTACAACAATGATGATGCCTTGGTGGCAACACTTGGGCATGGGTTGAGCCGAGACTTAACCACTTTTGACACATGGGCGCTGATTGATCTATGATCATGGGTAGCACATGGGAGATGAGACAGGTGTATACTTGTTTCTATGGCAAACTTGAGGGAGGGCATATTACAGATATGATGGAGGTTGCTTCATGGACCTGGATGTGGCACATCAAGAGTCAGGTTTGATGAGAGGATCTCTTCACTTTGAGGAGATGGATTTACACATATGGATAATGATGTTGGGATAGATGCGGCCGATTTCACGCAGCACATTGATACCAAACATCATGGACAGCATGTTGCAGATGAAGATGAAGACTACTTCATGGACATAGACATGGCTTATATGGAGATGGATTCTTGATCAAGTTGATGTTGTGACAGGGGTCTGAGAAAAGATTGATGATGGCATGAGAATGTGCATTCTTATGGTTTGAGCGTGATAGTTGGATTGATCACCTGACTAGTTCGAGTCATGAGGGCTAGCAGTGTGCAGAGATGTGTTAGCATTGTGTTGGAGTATCATGGCAACAGTTCACACGATGACGATATATGATGAGGTCGACACAATATGTTCCAATAAGCATGTAGCTTGAGATGGAGGGACCAGCCTTCCACAGTGGGAGCAGCATGTGGAGATTGTAGCAGATGTGGTTGATGATCATAGATTGAGAAGACTTTCCGATGTATGACATACCGGTGGATTATATGGCATTGGTATGGATATCTTGGTGACAGATGGTTGTCGGGATGAGAGATTGTCGAGGATGACAATGATTTCAAGTGGGGGAGAATGTAAGGCCCACGAGCTGCGAGGGCGGTTGAGCGAGAGCGTGCACGGTGAAGGCGTGGATGAGCTGGACGAGCCGCAGCACAAACGAAGAGTTTTGGTGGTTGGAGTGTATATACCCGTGAGGGCGGTCCCGGGCAAGTTCACGGGCGAACCGTCAAACGGGTGAGCGAAGCCAACTTAACGAAGGGCGGACCGACTTGACAATTGAACGAGCCAACATGTTAAGTGGGCGGGCAGATGCGTTATGGAGGAGTTTGGTGGGTCAGCTGGGCGCCCCCACACAAACGTGCGATGTGTATATAGAACTGAACAAAGAGTTGGTTGGAGGCATCATTCGATCAACACACTTGGACAGCGAAGTCGAAGTGCGAAGTGCGAGCAGGCTTCGATCATTTTGCAATAGGAGCAGGTCGTGCGATGAGCCTGCACGACGAGTGAACCAGCAGGAGTAAATGGTGAAGGTCGAGCAAGGCGACACGGTGTGTGCACCTGCTGAGTGGAACGTTGGAACGACCGGTTGATGACTCGTGCAGGGTGAACCGCAGTTGGGCGCACCCTGCGAGGGTGAACGACAGGATGTGCGGTTGTGAACGAGGTGCGACCGACGTGTGGAGGTGCGATCGGGCAGGCGTGCATGGTGACATGGGTGGGCGCCCAAGTTGGGCAAACGACACGGCAAGACAAAACGAAAGTGTTGGGTTGTGAACGAAGGTGCGGCCGACATGCAAAGGTGCCCGAGTTGGCACGGTAACACCGGTAGCAGCGCCCGAGTTGGGCAAACGACACAGAGGCTGAACAAACGCGTTCAGGGGGTGAACGACGGGTTGGACAAGTCGTGCGGCGACCGTTCAGGCATGCCGACGAGCTGGGCAACCGAGTTTGCCGATGTTTGTAAATTTGGTGTTTCCCAAGATTGAACTTATATATATTGATATTGTGGGCAGACTCATTACAGGGAGTTGCCCCTCCCTTTATACTGTTGTGCATTTATATGTGTTAATGTTGTTTATGGTGAATGTTTATGGTTTTCACTGTGTATAAAGGAAAACATAATACTTGGTAAAGAAGAAAATAAACTAAGTATCGAAAGTTAGGCGTAGTCCACGGTCATAAGTATTGGTGAAAAGAAAGTGGTCGATGGTGCCGCACCTCGCTATAGTGCGGTTGGAAGAGTATCGCCAGTGTAGGGGCATGACAAGAGGGGTTGAGTTGTCTCCAGGAAGCCAAATCAACTTGTAGAAGTGAAACAAACAATGTTCAAGATGTTTGCTAATTTACGACAAACATTTGTAATTTTTCAATCACAGAATTTTGCTAAAGAATAAATAAAATACTCATCTATAGAATTGGTTTTCCCCACACGAGAGTTTTTTCCAGGGACATTTGTCCAAAAATATTTGTGTTTATTATTGGTTTGTGCAATAATTTCTTAGTTCCTATGGTTTATTTATTTTTTGTGAAGTTATAGTGTTTTATTCAATATTTGTCGCAAATAAATTGCAAAAAACAAATAATCAAATTTGATAGGAGAATAATAACACGAGTGGCCTAATTATGGCATATTTGTGAAAAGATAGTGGGTTGGCTCATAACCCAAGGTTATGTTGTCATCAAAATTGTTTTTAGGGGCTTTGTAGGCTAATTAGATGTCATCCTCCTCATATAAATAAAGGAGACAATCATTGTTTCAAATCATCATCACTTGTGACTTCAATTCTGCCTCTTAGAGATTTCGGCCTTTTTGTTTCTTGAGGAGATGAGATTTTATGGAACCTTTTTGTATATTGGAGCTATTTCTTGGCATTGGAGAAGTTATCTTGGATCAATAAAGGATTGTTCATGCATTTTGTCTTCTAAGTAAGCCTTGTACTTAATAAATTTTAGATCTTATGCCTAATCTATGCAATGAATTGATTATCTAAGGTTTTGCTATTGTGCCTTTATTTATTAAAGCTCAATTGTATAGAATCTAGATAACATCATTGTATGCATTACTCATGTATGAAGTGTGAATGCCAAAACCCTTGGTGAACCTTTGTAATATCTCTCCCAAGTGACCTTGATCCCTCACAAAGATAATGGCTAGTGTTTTGTGTTAGGGCATCAAAATATCCTTTACTCCTTTCCAATATTTAGCAAATCTTTCACATCCATAGACTCCATCATCCCAAGGACTAGGCATTGGCCTTGTCAAATTGGTGATCACACATAATTTCATCCCCAATCTTGAATCTCACTCCCTATTTCTGATTTGAGCCCTCTTAAGGATAAGTGGCTAATTAGGGCTTGGTGTGAATTGGCTTAGAGGAAGAGTCGTGGCTTGTGGAAGGATTCAACATTGAGGGGAGACTTGGATGCCTCAAAATCAACCACCTCTAGTGGCCAATATTTCCATTTCAAGCCCTAATTCTCTTGCCCTAGGTAGATTTGCCATAGGAAAACCATGGTTTCCAAAACTTCAACTTGAGGGCTTATTGAAGGCTCCTTGTTCGATTTGTGTGATAGTATTCATTGTGGGAAACCTTTCCTTGGCATATGGACTCTAGGATAATCCATTTGGCTTGTTATCTCTCAAAGCCCTTGGTCAATTGTGTTTTAATTTGGCCATATTAAAGGATGTGAGTTGCCTTTATCTCCTTGATAAAGCCTTCTACTTAAGAAGAGTCATCCTCTATAAGCCATTTGTCACCTTGAACCTTGAACCTAGTTTATCTCTCATAGGTGACCTTTGAATGAGAGCCTCCCATTGGTGAAAATCCATAAAGAGCAAGAAGTAGTGGTTGAGGTGACAGTGGACCACACCTCATTGTTGTTACTTAGTCTAGTTTCTACCTTGTAGGTTTCCCCCTTACAAGGCCTACTAGATTTTGAGGCAACAACTCTTATATATGAATCTACATATTTTGTTACTTCAAAAAAGACTCTAACTAGAATGTGTTGATTTCATACCTAAAATAGAAAACTAAAAAAGAATTGTTGTTTGGAAAGAGTTTGTTATATACTCAAAACAGTTTTTTGTGTCTACAAACAGATGTTATTTTCCTGCTATCTATAATAATCAGTCTACTACCAGTAACTAATGTAATAAATCTTACTGAGAACAAGAAGCTTTTTCTCATGTTCATTGCTAGTTTTTGCACACTATGTAGATGTCTGCTGCTCATTTTTCCATGGGAGGTTTGTTGCTCAATCTATGTGGGCATTGATCTCTCTATGCAGTCCATTAGGCATGCCATTCTCCAATGAATTAAGTGTTATTTCCTCGATATCACATATTTTTGTCAAGAGAATGTTTGCCTTTAATTCTTCTTCCTGTTGGAACTATTGGTGTAATCAACAGATGTGGCCACAAGCCCATTCATATGTAATGTAGTTGCAATTATGGACAGGACCATATGTTATTATTTTAATATATTATTGGGTATAGTTTTAAGGTTGAACTAATGAAAAATGATATGTAGGCTCAATAACCCTCTTGGGGTGTGTGCTCTTATTTTGTGGGCCCATAAACCTCTCTTCAAGGGATGCCTTCCACTTTTGAAGAGATGCCTTACTTGAACTATGTACAAGTAACTCAAGTTATCACATCTATCATCTCATACTTTGATCTTCTTGATCTGAAATAAAACGTGTTTTAAGCCTAAGGGCTCTTAATTTTGGCATTATATCTTGTGATTGGCATATTTCTCTTATGTGCACTTGTGTTTGCACTCTCTCTCAACAACACTAGGCCTCTCTCTCTCCCTAGCACACTTGTGAGGAGGTGATTTCAAAATTTGGGTGATATTTGATTCCACAGATTACTTTGCTAACCCTTATAAGTCACAACATGGTATCCAAGTAGGTTCAAACCTTACTCTCTCAATTCTTTCAGCTAATCCAATGTTGCACTAAGCGGGGACAAAGAGGGTGCATTTTTTAATATATATATATATATATAAGGGTTATCTTGAGTGTTTAGGCAAAATGGTTGTTATCTTGCCCACCCAAGTTCAAATCCTTGCTAGCGATAGGATAAGCATTGTTGTAATGGCTTTGTGCCTATGAATATTGTTGTATTGACTGCATGCCTTGTCAACTCTTTATTGAGTATACTTGTGGCCTGGCCTGTTACCAACAACTTCACTCTAGCCCTTGGGCTCAAAGGGAGGTTGATTTCTTTCCTATATATATATATATATAACCATCTAGAATCTAGATCCTATCACTTACAAACAAACATAAAAAAAAATTAAGTCAAACAATAGAAAGTAGACCATTAATGAAATAGTTATCTAGCAATTGTCCACAATAACATGACCAAATAGTTATGTTTACAAAATAGGCCATCTACACACCAAAACATGAAGACCAAAAGGTCCAAAACAATAAATTGGACTAGTTGCTAAACACCTCTCTATAGAAGAAGTGTTCACCAATTGTGAAAGCACGCATGTTGCCAAACATGTAGTGTGGGGTACCACCACCATGCATGTTCCACCATATCCTTAACAGGCAATGCTCCACCATCACTTATATCAAGATCCTCATTACTGATATCACCCTTCATTCTCTCCTCTTGTCTTGCCTTTGTCTCTACCTTGATTTTCTAGGGACATCTATCAACACCACCTAGTTTTGATCAAATTGCCTAATCCAAGCCTTAAAATATGGTAGGAAAAGCTTAACATACATGATCAATGATTTTGGTTTGAGTGAAGGGTACATTTTTTATAAGGCCACAAGGGAGTTCACCAATCAGCAACACCAACATTGGGATACATATATGGTTTGGTGCTCTTGATCAAATGCCAATCACATACCCTCAATCATGATAGAATCTAATGAAATGTCGCAATTCCATTGATCCTAAAATCCTGGAAAATATTAAGTCTACTGGATTTTGAGTGGGATCTAAAATTCTACTTGCTCCATATGAAATCCAATGAGGTCAGAACAACTCGAGTCAAAATGGTAATGTGAAAATTTTAAGTAAAAGGATGAAAATGAAAGATAAATGAGAATGTCACTTTTACTTTAAGAATTTAACAATACAATTAGGGAGAATCTAGGAAGTGTCTAGAAAGCATCCAGGGAGTATCTAGGGAGCATCCAGAAAGCATGACAAGAGCACAAATCGACACATGGGAGAATAGTTCGACATGTGGCGGTTCTGAATTTGTAGGAACCATGCAAATTGGGATGGAAGCATGGTTTTGAGGATGCTTCACCCATGGTTCCCCACAATGCATAGTTCTGGTGCATTTTGAGGTGGGAGGGGAGGCGAGGGACGATTCCTGCAATGTAGGGCTAACCCAAAAACTACTTGATAATGGTATATTTGTTACAATGTGAAGTTAAAGCTTCATTAGATCTTCTCTTCTAGGGTTTCCCTAGGGATTTTAGATATATAAACCCTAACCTAGGTCATGCCTTCCATCTAAGCTATTTTTTGGCATTGTTCAGTCTTTTTGGAGGCCAACACATTTATTTCTAGGGTTAGCTAGGTTTTTGTACCATTTGGATCTTTCAAAGCATGTTTTGAAGTCTTCATTCCATAAGGAGCCTTCATTCTATTGTTGTTGAGACAATGGATTCAAATCATTGGGACAAACTATCATAACAAGGATAACATAGGAGTAAAGGAGACCTAGGATACCTTCAAAACCATATTTGAAATAATGAATACCACTAAAGTCAACCAACTCAAAACTAAACTCTCCAACCTCAAGATGGGTGATTTCCACACAATTGATAAGGATATTGCAATGTTTAAAAACCTGAAGGACGACATTATTCAGGTAGGAGAGAAGGCAAACCAAATCTACATCTTGTGAGTATTATTTTGAATAATATCTCCCAAACCTTCAAATTGTTTGTTGACACTCTGCAGCATTTCTTTATTTGTGAAGGAACTTGCAATTCCTACTCTTGAGGAGGCTTTCTCTAATCTCATTCAACATCAAGCTTCTTTGAGGAATATGGGTAACTCACCCAACCTCCCCCCCCCCAGTCAAGCCCATTTAAAGGTTGTCTCAAACCCTCTTAAATATGAGTCCAATCACAAAATGGGAAATAGTAAAAATCCTCCAAGAAGAAAAAAGGCATATGCAACTACTATCATAAGGAGGGCAAACCCTTCATGTCTTGCCTTGCTCATCTTCATAAGATTGATGAGATTGCAAGATCTACAATGGGCAAACCAAATCTACATCTTGTGAGTTCTATTTTGAATAATATCTCCCAAATATTCAAATTGTTTGTTGTGACACTTTGCAACATTCCTTTATTTGTCAATGATCTTGCAATTCCTACTCTTGAGGAAGCTTTCTCTAATCTCATTCAGCATCAAGCCTCTTTGAGGAATATGGGTAAATTACCCAACCCCTACCCCCGTCAAGCCCATCTCAAGGTTGTCTCAAACCCTCTTAAATATGATTCCAATCATGGTAAAGGGGAATACTAAAAATCCTCCAAGAAGAAAAAAGCCATATGCAGCTACTATCATAAGGAGGGCCAAACCTTCATGTCTTGCCTTGCTCATCTTTATAAGATTGATGAGATTGCAAGATCTACAATAGGCATTAAATACCTTTTCAATAAGATTGTTGGATCTCCACATAGTGCACACTAGGAAATATAATCTGCACTTTGATCTACCTCTTTTCAAAAAGAATGTATTGTTGATTTTAGAGCTACCAAACATATGACCAAACATTTATACTTTCTCTTTAATTACAGATAGAAACACAGTGGAGAGAAAGTGGTTATTGGTGACAATTCAATAATACAAGTTGTAGGTTGTGGAGATGTCATCATTGATATAGCTAAGTCTAGACAAGTTCTTCTTGGTCAAAGTGTTGAACCAAACCTTCTTTCCATTTACTGCAACATACACAATAAAATGGAGGTACTTTCACTGGACTGAGGGTTGAAAAGAACATGAGTTATGCCTTTAAGGTGGTTGCCTTATGATATCGTGATGAATCCAATCATATGTATAAGTTGGGGAAGACCCCTTCCAAAAGAAAAAAGGGTTTGTTGCTATGGTAGCCAATGTCAATGACATTGACATGCTATGTCATCAACATCTCCATCAAACCAATTATGGATCTTTGCAACATATAAGTCAATTACATATAGCTAATGACCTTCCATTAGTGTTGTTTGTGTTGAATTTTTCTACAAGATGTCCAATAGAATTTGATATTTTGTCATATAATTACATCCTAATGATTTCCAACCAGTATTTTATGCCACCACTATCATTGAAAAATTACACTTCAGAAAATCTCAACAGTCAATGCAGCGGAAACAGTAAATATCATAGAAAGACAGCCATGCACAATAGAGATAACAAATTTTACCCTGGGAAACACGACCTTAGGAGAAAACACAACAACTTTTCTTTAGGAGAAATTATTCTTTAGAAAGGTTTACAAATCAGCAATTTGTCTAAAATAGGTGCCAATATCAAAGTCAAATACTAGTCAAACCTACGCTAGTCAACACTAATTAAATCTTCCAGAAATCCCTTCTAAACTATGTGGTCAAATTGCAGTCAACTACGGCCCTGTGGTCAGCTACAGTCAACACCCAGGCAAACTCAATCAACTCTAGTCAACTCTGTCCAAAAAGAGAAATCAACTTCCAAATCAAAACTCGCCCTTCTTCTCACACATGTGGTTGTCCAAGAGGTAAGAATGGCAGAGAAAACTTGCTCTTCATTCGGTGTTGGAATGACGCATCACAATGTCTATTTATACGAGTCGAATGGGTGTGATAACCCAAGGGACATGTCCCTTCACTGGACTGGGCCAACATGATTAATCAAATAAAAATTTTATATAATTTTTCTAGGCCAATTTCAAGACCGTTTTGCCATGCGGGAATACCTCCCAATGCTACAAAAAGTCAACACTGTCTCTTAGCGAGGGAAGTATTCTCCCTAGCTGCAAATAGATTTCGCCTTAGCTGAAATTTTTCCTTCCACAAGAAAAGTTCATGAGCTTGCTATGTTGATACAGCGTCTCTTGTTAAATTTCTAATAACAACCAAATTAATTTTCTCACGGTAATTTAATTTATCCACGGAATATTATTTATTTACCCATATAATTATTGAATCACCAAGAAATAAAATCATTGGTATTTTTAAATTCTAGAATTAAATATATAAACCGGGAATAAACCAGAGAGATAAATTACACTTTGCAAAATAAAATCACCCACAACAATTCTCTGTCATTTCACTATCTGGGAACCCTGGGATTTCCAACCCACAGAGATACAAGGAAAAAATACAAATCTGGAACCTGTAAATCGGCTCCCTCAAAATGAATTCAGCCCAAGGTAACTCGGCCTCAAGGAAATTAGTCTTCAGGGGAATCTATTTATTGTATTCAATGTTGTTTTATTTCTTTACAAAATTTGAAGGAACGTTGTGATACTAGTTAAAATACAAATCTGTTCTGTGCTCTTGTCAAGACTCAACCTTAAGGGCAATTCCTCCCTAAGGGATACTACAAAAACCAACCGCCACCAGCTAGGGTGTATAATCCAACACCAAAACTAGGAAATATCGATGGTTTCTCCCTCACTCGGTATGCTGCTTGAGTTCCTTGTCAATTCACAAATAATTTCTTCAAACCTCTCCCCTTGCGTCTCCTCCCTTTTATGATATTTTTCTCCTCCAAGAACCATGGGTGATAAGCAAAAACCATGGGTCACTTTATTTTTCTAAAGTGACTTTTTACCACCTTTATTTAATTATTTATTAATTTATTCTGTTGACCCCCTTTTCTTGTCATTAGCCCATAATCCAGATAGACTATGCCTCCAAGCTCCGCATGCTTCTATGGATTGGAGAGGGACATTACATGAGAGCAATAATCAGATTTACAAGGAAGGGATTCGAATTCCTAGGGTTAAGGGGGAGCCCCCCCCCCCTTCTCGCTCTTGATCTCAATTCACGCTCCGAGTGGGAGCGGCTCCAGAGCACCTCAGGAGCACAATCCCTACCTTTTCGGGAGCGTTTAGCCTTTTTTGCAAATTTTTTTTTTTGCAGCAATGTTCCAAATGCAATTTTTTTTCAAAGAAACAAATAAGTTTTGAGTGGGGCAGTTTAATGATCAATCCTATGGCCCTAGTATTGATATGTGATTCATGGTAGTGTGACATTCTCCTTAATCTTCATTTTCATCCTTTTACTTAAATTTTTAACATTACCATGAAATGACTCGAGATGTTTGAGAGTGGTTCTGACCTCATTGGATTTCATATGGAGAAAGTAGAATTTTAGATTTCATTCAAAATCCAACAGACTTATCAGTTTTTCAGGATTTCGGGATTGGGGGATTGGAATGTTTCCATTGAATTTTGTCATGTATTAGGGTATGGAACTTGTATTTAATCAAGAGCACCAATCCCTCTATGTACCTCGATGTCAGTGACATTGGTTATCGAACTCCTTTATCATGACCCTCCTAAAAATGTACGCATCACTCAAACAAAATCTTGACTTGACATGCTATGCTTTTTCTATCTTATGTTAATGCTTAGAGGATGATATTAATGACAAAGATCCCTATACATATCCGGAGGTAATAACAAAGATACCTCTGGATATTAATGCTTAGAGGGTGAGATTAATGACAAAGATCCTGATTTTCCAACAAGACTAAAAAATTAGAAATTTCTTGTGGTGGCAAGAGGCCCAAGATAATAGTTTAATTGTCTTTTCTAGTTTCTAGTAGTTTTTATAACTATTGACTCTTTCATATTTATTATGATATTTTTTTAAACAATATATGACAATTTAAGTTTGATGTTTGAAGTTGGCAATTATAACTCATTAGTAATGAATTATGAATATGATGCTTCATGAAAGTTGAAAGTTGTTTCATTTCATTTCATTTGATAACATTTCATTTCATGTTAGATATTATTTGTTGTAATGGTTACACTTAGCTTAGAAGTACAACTTTGGTGATCAATGATGATAAATGTTATATATTGAATTTTGAAAGCTTGAAACTTTAAGATTGATGAATCATGAGATTCAATATGTTGTATGTTACGATGTTACTAACTTGAGGACGTGGTTGATGAAGATTATAACTTCTAGATGATTGTTGTTATATGGTTCAATCTATGTCTTTAATGTTTTTTATATCTAATTCATCATTCTACATGTTTTTGTTGACATATATGCATCAAAATATAAAAAATATAAATATATATATATATATATATATATAAAACGCTCTGGGATTCGCTCCCAAACCGAGAGCTTGAGAAAATGTCGCTCCTGCTCCCAAGTAACCCTGCCAATTCCAAATATCACCTATCTGATTTCCTAGGCTTCATATCTCTGTTGCTAAACTAAAAGAATCATTCACTCACAATTCAATTATCTATTTGTACAACATAGTAGCTTGCAGTTACAGGTAACTGAAGCTACCATAACTAACATATGTCATGGCAGTTTGCTTTGGCTTGCCGTCCATTGAAGTTGTCTGGCTAATATCAAGTCAGTTGTGTGATATCAAGCTGTTAAACAATCAATACCAATAGCCATGTTGTTGGTGCTGGCTTGGCAGAAGCTCTCATTAGCACCACTCCAGCAGCAAGAAAACAAGAACCAGAAGAAACTTGAGAATGGAAAAAAGGGGGGAAGAATAGAGCAGTTCTGTATGCAATCACTATAAGGAAATTTTGTTGGAGTCTTTAAATTGCTTTTATCTCTAGGTAGGAAATTAATTTTTTATTTCATTACACCAGACTGAAAGCCTAGAATTTTTTAAACAAAATGAAAACAATGATAAATTGCACAATATATGCTAATATTTTTATGTTTACGTAGAATCTTAAATTCATCTTGCAAATGTGTCTACTTCAGACTAGGCCCCACAATGATTTTATTCCAAAGCTTTATCCCATGTAGAATTCACCAGTGGATGCTTGTAGTATGTAGTATATACCAAAAGAACACTACGTTGGGTGACTTAGTCACACACTAGTAAACAAAGAATACTTGGTCAGAACAAAGCCCATAGTGAAACATTACATGACCAACAAGCTCATTCGGTGATCCAGGCAGACTAAGGAGAGAGGATGATATTGTAGACATACCTTTTGGATATATTGTGATTGTTTGAGATCAACTGGAAATTTAGAAAAGTTACATTTTATCAAAAACATGAATCAGTGTCAACTCAACTATGATAAACATTCAAGTCCTAAAGGGATCCTAAATCTGGTTTTAGTCAACAAATCCATCCAGAATCATATCCAAGTAGCATGCACATAGGCATACTCCACATTCATTGAGGATATCCAGAGAATTTAACATCTCAAATGCAAAAAAGAAGAGAAAACTATGAAGATCCAAACCATTAGGAGAAAAGAGAGTAAGAAGATGTATCCACAAACTAAAAATCCTTTGCTAGTTACATACTCAATATGTTTGGACAGTTTTGATGGAATTTCTGATATATACAATCATTGTTTTTAATATCCTTTAGCACCAAAGTCAAATAAAAAAATTGTATGTTTTCAATTGGGAACCTCAATACCTGGTGGAAAAGTCATACCTGAATAATCATTGACAATGTAAGGAATATAGCTAGGAGCACAATCATGCCCTGAATGAATTGAACCAAAGAAAGATGACAGTTTAAAATTTGTCCATACATATATACTACATATTGTCATGATTCCTTTGCTGACTATGGATACTCACTTACATATATAACTTTGAATCGCAACATGGTGCCTCTTATATCCCTGTACTTTTCAATTTGAGTTGATGGGCTGATAAGAAATCCCAGCAGCAAGTAAAGAACAGTTGGTACAACAGCTATCAAAAGGAGAAATTTGTTTACATCAGGCTGCAGAAAAGCTTGATAAATCTGCAAAACATGTCTCATTAGGATCCAGAAAATTAAATGAGTGTAAACTGTTACATCAAAGTAAAGAACCAAATCCTCATTATACTTCATCTGAGCATGCATGAAAATCAATATCTAAGCAACTACAGACAAACATAACACATGGAGTAACTTCAACTGAGAGTATACAGTAGCACATAAACTATATCTTCTTGGACATTAATAAAAATTGTCATATCTTATTTATCCTAGATATGGCAAAGGAAGAGAATCAGCTGAGTCAGAATCCAGTGCTAGCCAAATTTGTATAGTTGAAAATTTATCAAATGGCTGAGAATTAGTCATGGACAAGGATAAAAGAAAAGTTAATTTATCTGGAACCATTCCAAAGCAGAACTGCTAAAGACAAATTTTCATTCAGCCAAGAAAAAAAATAATGGACAGATTCAATGAAGGGCCCTTCAATCTGATATTACCGATGTACAGTGCAAATTCTAATATTAGGCTTTTAATTTTTGTCAGAAAATATGACTTTCCAATTTTTGCCACTTTTTTAAAAGCATATGACTCAAGCCTGTATAAAGGAACATATACTTACAGTTACAAACATGGCACTACTCAACCCAAGCTGAGACTTTAATATACCCATTGCTGTGCCCCGATGATCCTCAAAGTTTTCCACACTGCAAAAACAAAGAACCAACACAAACAGTTACTTCGCTGCATCAAAATAAACAATTTGAGATATTCAATTTTCTTTAAATTTTATATTAATTCAAAGACATCTTATGGCACAAAAGATAATGTTAGACACTGAACCTGGTCATCATGCAGGCTGTGTCAATCCAACCATCTCCACCAGTTCCCAATGCCAAATACAAGCACAGCTGTCACCCATAATAACAAAATATGAAACATAGGCTGGCTATATGGAAAAATATCAAGAGGCATTTCTGACAGAAAAATAAGGTAAAAAGCATGGGCAAAGGGCAATAAACCTTAAAAAATCTCTCATGCTAGGAATTGGAGAAAAGTATTGCAGAAGAAATGACAGCATCCTCAACTCATGTTCCTACCTATTTATCACACAGCTAAGAAAATCAGTTGCTTACCATCCATATAGATCTTGGAGTATCATCTGCAATCGTCATCCACATCTGTATCAAATTTAGAAATGCAAGCTCAGAGTCAGTTGAATTGCATTTCTGATACTTAAAATTAAATAAAAATATAACTGATAGTTGAAATGCTGCAACAAAGACATCACTCTAAAACACATAGTGATAAAGGACAAATTAGTGAAGTGATAGCTTTATATAGGCTACTAACCAGACCATAGCCAAATACTCGCAGAAGTGTCCCAATGTACACAGTGACCCATGGTGCGTAAAAGTTGTAAAAAAAGCCAGAAACCAGAGCAACAAAAGCTCCAAAATCTTTAGCAGCTCCAATATTGTCAATCTGCTCTTGAGTGTAGTGAAATTTTATTTTGATATGTTCACTATAAACAGCATAAGTGTATGTTAACCCACTGCATCCCTGCAAAATAAAAACAGGCCTCATATGTTACTTACAGAATTGATTTAATCTGTATCATAAGAGTTACAAATCAAAATCTTCAATTGTAAGGAGAAAGTTTAGTTGAGATTCAGCAGAACATGCTTTTGCAAGATTAGTGGTCCAGCAACCGAGGACCCACTGTTGAAAGGTAAGCTTTGCCAAAATTCAACAGTGTTGGAAATGACAACCTCTTGAGGTAATGGCCATTGCAATATAAAGTTATAAACTGTATTTACATATGCACTTCTGTCAATTCTTCTCTTGTGCATGCATGGCTCCTTGACTTCACTTGTAATGTGAGTTCCCTTTACATTGTCGTTGCCGTGCATATATTGCCAAGGGCCCAGAAAACAATTTATTGGCAACATTGGAGAAAATATTGGAAAATCAGTGGACTTTAAAAAAAACAAAACATTTATCTTTTTATTTTATTTTTAAACACAATAAGAAACCCCCTCCCTCTGGCCCGATTATGGGCAAATGTAATAGTGAGTGACCCCTTTGTTCTCAATCCCTAGCTTTCATTCTTCAAAATGAGCAAAATCCAAAATATTCTGGAGCCAACCAATATTTTCTATTTTCAGATGATATATTGCTCATATATCGCAATATTTAAAAATTGGAAAAAAACCACTAATTTTTTCCAGTGATATAATTGCTGACTAGGGGACATAGCGATATATCATGATGACAGCAATAATTTTGTGATTTTTGCAACACTGGTGCATATATCAATTGGTATCAAAGCCCTGTAGATTAGGATCATTTCACGGTTTCATGATTACAGCTCCCCTTTGGATTTTTTCTTGCCCAGAACCATTAAGCTTTTTCAAACAATTCAAGCGATTTGCAGGCACATTGACACCCCTATTCTTGATTTCAAGTCATCAGGACACAAGTAACCAATTGTCACTCAGACATCCCTCAGAAAAGATTTTGCATCTTTTCTGCAAGATTTCTGCAATTTTGCCAGACACCATATGTCTATTTATGATTACTGATTAGTGAAACCACTAGTTTTCATGGCTATAACACTAGTTTTTTTCATGTTCCATTGATTTTATTCCTGTACTGATGGTTATTAAGTTAAACCACTGATCAAATCCATGGATTTGCCACCAAAACCCACAGAAAGGTCAAGCACTTGCAATTTTAACATGTGTGGCCCACTCCACATCTGTGCTCTATTAAGCATTGCTTGTGGCTTCCAATAGACATTCTGTCATCATTTATTGCATTGTGGCTCACCACAATTCTTCCAAACACTTGCAACTCTAGGGAATTTAATATCATTCATTTTCTATGAAGCAAATGCAAGAACAACAACAATTATTGCTGGAACAGTTGGCTATCCAATGCCAATAACATAACAAGTTTCAGACACAAATGATGCTAAACACAATGTCCATGTTCCAGCAATTGATGATCACTCAGCAACAAACCCTACTATTGGCCCCCCAACAACAATTGTTGTTACAATAGCACAATCAACCTATGGTCATCCCCATATCCCAAACGTGCTTCACACAAGACAACAAGCTTTCCATCCCTAAATTTGACAAAAACCTAAATGGCAACAGGCTTGACTCCTAGCTTCGCAATCTAGAAGCCAATTTCGCGATTCAATCTATTCTGATAAATGCTCAAGATTATTGTCACTAAAGTTCATTAGGAAGAGCAAGCCCTCACAAGGAAACAGAGGTAAATCCGGTGCCCACAACCACCAAATCCAATTGGCATTTGGGATGATTTCAAGTCTATCGCATATAAGTGGTTCAAAGTTCAAACAATTAAGGTATAAGGATGCAATGTTGTCACAATGGCTACAACTCAAAGAAAACACTTGGACAAACAACACAATAGTTCATTGAGGACTTCAACAAACTCTCCATCAAATTTCAGGTAAAGAATTTTAAAAGTGTTCTTCATGTTAAGTTCATTTCTAGTTTGTTTTCTCAGATCAAAACAAACTCGAACTCTTGCCAATATCTTCACTGGATTACCCCTGCAATGTTTCTAAATAGGAATACAAGTGATATAAAGCAAATAATCTGTGCAGCAAAATATAAAAACGAAATACACATTAAACACCCATGGAAACGCTGCAGATATGGAACTGTTGAGCCATTTTATTACTTCTTTGAGGGCAAAATACAATGGATAATAGAAGGGTGCAACTGGTCTTGTCTCAATGAAAAAGCATGACCAAACCCACGTGAGAAAATGGCTGATCTGATGGCTGCTCCAACTGCCGCACCAATCTGCACTAGGCTGCCCAGAAAACTGCCTTTTTTCTAGGTTCGAATGGCTGAAAAGTCCACTTCCTATGCCCAGAAAATCATATGCTTTTAACCCCGGGCTCCCTGGCCTAAACCCAAAAAAACCCACGAAGGAATTTGACTGGTTTAGACTTCGGAAATTCGACCCCCTTGGAGCCCAACTTCCGCTGCAACTGCAAAACTTGGCCTGCTGGAATCTGCCAGTAAATCCTCCCGGAAATGGTCCCAAAGTGCTGGGTTGACCCCATTGTTTTAAGAAACGGCCGTTTCGATACCGAAACGGCCGGGTTGATCCGAGCCATTACCCTCTGCTGTGACCCGGCCCTTGGAACGGTTCGACTGGCCGAGTCAGCCATGACTCGGCCAACTCGGCCGTTTCTGTATTGACTCGGCCGAGTCATAACCAGTGGCCTGTAACCCCATCAAAACAGCGATTTGACATTTTTTTAATGAAATTTTGAAGTGTTTGCTGATTGGTTTGAACTCCAATGTGTTTTATGAATTAGTTAAATGTTATTTGGGGTCCATTTCCCCTTCCCAAACCCTATTTAACACACTCAAATGCTCTCTACTATTGATATGCTATTCAAATTTCATGGTAATGTTAAATTCTTAAAGTAAAAGTGACATTCTCCTTAATCTTCATTTTCATCCTTTTACTTAAATTTTTAACATTACCATGAAATGACTCAGGATGTTTGAGAGTGGTTTCGGCCTCATTGGATTTCATATGGAGAAAGTAGAATTTTAGATTTCATTCAAAATCCAGCAGACTTATCAGTTTTTCAGGATTTCAGGATTGGAGGATTGCAATGTTTCCATTGAATTTTGTCATGTATTAGGGTATGGAACTCGTATTTAATCAAGAGCACCAATCCCTCTATGTACCTTGATGTTAGTGACATTGGTTGTCGAACTCCTCTGGGATTCGCTTCCAAACCAGGAGCTACTGAAAATGTCGCTCCCGCTCCTGTTTTCGCTCTCGCTCCCCACTTTCGCTCCTGCTCCCAACTTCCAAGTAACACTGAGCCAGATGATGTTGGCAACTCTAGCAGTAGCCAGTAGTATTGGTCACAGACTTTTGTTGTAGAGGCCATTTATAGCCTCCTTGGTTATGTGTTTTTGTTTTGATCTCTATATCATCATCGTGTATGTATTGGACAATGCATTGGGTGCCATTTTGATATAATGGATATATTCATGAGCCTACTTTGATCATATGTTGTCTTCTATCTATATTCTAATGCTGTGTGTTTGGAAACATGAATGAAAATCTTTAAAATTATGTGTTTTTATAAAAAATAAATATTTAATGTATTTTTTACAATGACCGAGTCATTGAAATCGAGCCGGCCGAGTTGATACCGAGTCGGAGTCGGAGTCGGAGTCGACCCTCGGCCGAGTCGGAGTCGGAGTTGGAGTTTTAAAACATTGGCTGACCCCTACTATCAATCCCCTGACTTCCCAAATGGACTTCCGGCCTATGGCACCTGCTCCTAAGCTCCATGAAAATGCTGGACTGATCCTCTGCCCTGTCCCCAAGACCAGTTATTCGAACCACTGGGATGCTAGCTCTACTGGCTGCAAAACTCACAAGAAATGTTGGCCTATTGCTTCTCTCCCAATCCTCTAACTCTCCCAGCAAATGGTTGATCAATGATAGCTCCAACTCCTCCTGTGCATTCTCCAGCTACACAAAAATACGCACTCCCTGTTTGTGGTTGAATGGCGGGCACGGAAGGTCCCCCAAAGGAAAGGGTGAATCTCCCGCTTGAGAGATTCGTGGCTAAACAAAAGGTTGACTCAGCTAAACAGCAAAGCGAACAGTCAAGTAATTTTGATTACAAGGTGTAAGAATGAATCCAAATGAGAGCTTCGTCCTCCTTTTAAGTCCTTGGGCCTTCCTTGCCTCATGTGGACCCCTCCATCCAGTTATTCGACTTCCCTCCAAACCAATGTTGCACGAAGCGGGAGCGAAGCGGAAGCGGGAGCGCGGAAGCGTCATTTTCCAAAAATCTAGGAAGCAAAGCGTCCGCGGAAGCGTCTGCTATATATATATATTTTTATATTTTTTTGCATTTATACTCAAAACAAACATCCCAAATACCAAATTAATTGTAGAAGACATGAAAACATGCATATTTTTGCATAAATCAAGATAGATATGGCATCCATGATTCCATTGTAGTTACTAGTATGTACAACAATCATCTATATTCTAGCTATTACAAACATACATCAAATTTTTAAGCATATTATAAAACATAAAACATTTAAGCATATTATAAAACATAAAACATAGAGCATATTATGATTTATCTAGCAAGTGAGCAACTGTCAACATTTGTCATGTCCAAAATTCAAATAATAATGTTTACAAAATATGTCACTTGGTCACCGCCAAGCCAAAAAGGTTCAAAATTCAAATTCACAAGTCTACAAGTCTAATGAGTAATCTATGACAAAAAGTAGTAGATTGTGAATATATCTACTAATCTCTCTTCCTTCCACCACGAATAGAACGTGATGGCGGGCCTCCACGTGGTGGCAATGAAGAAGATGGTCCCTGTGTAAGTCGTGGCACTGAAACTAATGAAGAAGAACCCCTTGCTGTTGGTGTTGAACAATGGAACCTAGGAACCAAGGGACCAGATGGGGGTGGGGGTGGTGGCATATCAACACGGTCATCATCATCCTAGAATCGCTCAAAAAATTCATGCAAAAAAAAAAAACACTAGTTAACAAAAAAATTAAAAACATGAATTAGAGAAATGCTTTATAAGGGAAAATTGGAAAATTCATACCACAATGGACATACCTGGATAAGAGCATCCTCTAATTGCTCTAGTCGCAACACTCCATCCTCCAAATTGGGCTCCTCTGGATTCTTGTCCCAAATCAACAAGTCTTTATTAGACTTTGCATCTTCACAGTAATGGGACAACAATCACAAGTTGTAATGAACATAAACCAAGCTCTCTGCCCGGTCTAAATTCAACCTGTTCCTTTTAACACTGTGGATGAAAGAATAAGAGCTCCAACACCTCTCTGCAGAAGAAGTGTTTACCACCTGTGATAGCACCCGCAATGCCAAACTCTGTAGAAGTGGAGTACCCCCTCCATGCATGTTCCACCACTCGAGCAGAAAAAGTCTCTCGATCTTGAATTGCATGCATGCTCCCAAATGGACCAGTGTTGAGCGTATAGTTGCTCACCTGTCTCCGTACCAATGCAGCCTCCTCCTCATCAGGGATTAATTTACTCAATGCAGCCATATATTTTTCGTGAACCTCTCTATCTTGGTGTGGTTTTTTCCTGCTTCCCCCCCCAGGTGCTGGTGTTAAAAGCCATGATGGATGATAGTATTTAGGTGTCAAAACATATGCTAATGCATGCAATGGAATATTTAGCATTTCCCATCGGTTTTGCACCTCTACACGAATATAATTGTACAAGGTGGTATCTCTAGGCTCAACAATGTCTTTAATCTGCCCCAACATGCTATCCATTTGCTCATACACCTCCCCAATTACTGGTCGATCTGAATCTGCAAACTTGATCATGTAATAAATTGGTTTGGTGAATTGCAAAACATATTTAACCTGTGACCAAAAGTAACTGTCAAGAACAGTGTCCTTGACTGCATTAGCACCATCTGAGTCAGTGTTAATTTCATCCCATGTTTCAGCACACACCAGATTAGTTAAAGCTTGTCTCACCCTCACTAGCCGCCTAAAGGTGAGGTAATAACTAGCAAATCTTGTCTTTGCAATTTTAAGCAATTGCAACTTGGAGTAAGTGCCATAGAAGTAGTTTACCCTTGTATGCCCTGTGATGAATTTAATGAGCTGCTTCCCTTTCCTGTAAACCTCAGCAATCCACCCACAATCTTTGTGTTTCACAATATCATGCATCAAAAGGTTCAATGTGTGAACCAGGCACCCAGACCAAAAGATGTGTGGATGAGTACGCTCAATAATTTTTCCTGCTGCCTTACAATTTGCTGCATTATCTGTGATCACTTGAACCACATTATTCGGACCAACATCTTTGATTGATTTCAATAGGAGATCTGCAATGTTTTGTGCAGTTGCACTGATGGAGGAGGAGTCATGACATGCAATAAATACTGCACCACTAGAAGAAACACCAAGAACATTTATCAAATGTTGGTTTCTAATATTTGTCCACCCATCTGATACAATGGATACCCCAGAATCCACCCACTCATGTGTAAAACGTGTCAAAGCTCTTTGAACCTTAGCTTTTTCTCTTTCTAATAACACTGTTCTAGCTTTCTCATAGTTGGGGGCCTTGTATCCTTTTGGGGCTTCATTGATGGCCTTTACCATGTCATGCCAATAGGGAGAGCGAAGCACATTGAATGGTACACCGCAAGCACAAAGAAAACGGACTATCTTTCCATCCACATCATCCCTCCCAGCAACATTAAGGAAATCCCCTATTGTTCTTCTACCTCCAGAGGTTGCAGAAGTACCATGAGGAGATGGGCAACTACCAAATTTAGAGGTTGCACTTGATTCAGAATGAGTTTTTTGTTTCTTGTTTTTTCGTTGTGCAGCCATCTCTATTTGGATGTATTTTCTTCTTTCTTCAGTTGAAATGTTTGGGCAAATTTGTACCCCCACAGAACCCTTTTTTTCATCACTGTCCAGCACCCCACAAAGATGCCTCCTCAGACGAGTATATGAACCCGTATATGGTTTTCCTCCATGACAACCATGAGGGCACACAAATTTGTAAGATCCACCACCCTTTCCCCCATCAAGTTTGGTCACATAGTTCCACAAGGGTGTTGATGTACCTTTCCCATCTTGTGCTTCAGTGTCCCCTTCAAGTTCATCCCCTTCCTCTTCAAACCCTTCCTCTTCAAACCCTTCCTCCTCATCATACATTGGGTCACTACTATTAGGACCAAGTTCATCCCCTTCCTCTTCCCCTCTATTCCTCACCCTTGCCATCATTAAAACCAAGAGTGGAATGATACATAGAAGCCAAAAGAACACCATCTTGGAATATGGATATAGGTGGTGGACAACCTGTAAATAAAGGAGCAAGTAGAAACAATGGGAAAGAGTAGGAGAGGGAGGAGAAAAATACAATTTTTTTTTCAAAAAAACAAGGGAGTTTGGGGTTTGAACTTACCTCTTTAGCTCTTGTAGATGAAGTCCTCCAAGCTCTTGCTCCAAGCTCCTCCTCCTTCTCCTAGCTCCTCCTTCTTCACTCCTCCAAGCTCTCCTCTCTTCTCCTCTCCTTTCCTCTCTTCTCTTCTCCTCTCCTCTCTTCTCTTCTCCAACTCTCATAAACTCAAAGTGAGAAAATGAGGAATGAATGGGAGCTTTATGCTTTTCATTCCTCACCTAAACTCACCCTAACCCACCCCCTCATTGCAAGTTAAGTTAACTTTTAAAAAAAATTAAAAAAAAATTAAGTTTAAAACCGAGCCCGCGCGGAAATTTCCGGAAGCGCTCCGAAGCGCTCGTGAAGCGTGCGCTTCCGGGCCCGAAGCGTGGCGCTTCCGGAGGCCCGAAGCGCCCTCCGAAGCGCGGATCGGGGGCAACGCAACCCAAAAACCAGGAATCGTTTTAAAAATTCGGAATCGCGCTTCATGAAAACTGGAATCGCGCTTCGGCTGGAGGTTCCGGAACGCTTCCGTACGGGACGCGATTCCGGCCTAGGATCCGGGGGGGGGGGGGGGGGGCGCTTCCTGCAACTATGCTCCAAACCATTTGAATGGCCCAGTCCGAATTCACATGTGGGTGGCCCTCACATTCCACTAGCAGCCTGTTGGACACCTAATCCTCAATGGGTTAGTGTGAAAGCCGAATAGACAAAAGGAGTCCAAGAGACCTTGGGATGTGGAACCCAACGATCAAACTATGTACTATAAATGTATATCTCTTGTTAATGAAAATGTACTCTCATGTTTTATCCTTCAGATTCTCTTGCTGCCATGTATGTGTTTAACATGGTATCAGAGCAAGCATATTCCTGCCCTGCATAATTTCTTTGAGCCATTTGTTTTATGGCCTTTATGTGCAGATCATTTCTGCCATCACTTGTGAATAATTTCTCAACTAAATTTTAGCTGCAACCTGTTATTTCTCCAGCGCCATTTTTATTCACCTGCATTCTAAAAACGCTCCTTGCTCAGACCTACCATCTCTGCCCTAGTAAGAATGCACCTCTGACTTATCATTGTTGGCACGTTTTTGTATGAGTGTAACGTCTCTTGGTCTTCCAGAACTGGAGCGTTGAATCTCTATGATGAACGCCCTCTGTCAAGAGACTTGCTGCAAACACTGTCTCACTGCGTCAGTGTCATAGACGTTTTATATTCTCCTGTAACTCCTATTTTCCTGCAACCTCTGGCCGCATTACTTCTCTGCGCTGAATTGGAGGATGTGCATTCTTGTATCGTGGTTGGTGCACTGTTCGGGAAGTTTTTCGAGCGTTGAAGCAGTGTATTGCGACTTTGGTGCATGACCGAGTATCCTGTTGATGAATGAGAATTAAAAGTTGTGGTGTAAACGATTTTTTGGTTGGTGTTGTGACCTGTATATGGTGCATTCTTTTGCGTTCGAGCTATTATAAAGAGGCAATGATACATTATATCGGGTTGAATGGTATATATACACCTGCGTTGCAACTGGTTTGTGATGTGCGTACAATTGGACTTCATTGTAAGATAGACCTTGCCTTGCTACGTTGAATAGTTGTTGTACAGTGTTATATATGTATAGTGTGTAAGACTGGAATGTGGTTCTCCATGTTGTAGTGGCACATATTTTGAAGAATGATGCGTACAATTGTTTACATCATTCATTAAATGTCAAATCTTATTATAAAAAGGCGGTGGTGTATATATATATATATATATATATAGATATATAATTTTGTTTGGTGGATATGCTCCTATGTCCAATACTACTCATAATACTATCAAGACTTCCATCTAACAGTGAGGCTGAGTGAGGCTGCTCCTGTTCTAGATTTCGTTGAGCCGTCATCAGTTGGACGCCCAGAAAAAGGCCGACCGCTACAGTACAAACTTACATTGTAATTGTACCACTGGTTTCCCCGCCCCTATCGAGAATCAGACGGTAAAAGGTTGAGGATTCAAAACCTGAAGGAGGAGAGTATACGCCCGATTCCAGTGATTGCAATTGAATTATGATATCGACGAATAAAATGTAAAGATGCATCTCGCATTTGTATGCTGTTGAGACGAGTTTGATGTTTGCTGGCCCTTCATCTTCAGTCAAGGGGTCGATTTTGCCATGGTCAGAATCTGAAAGAAACAACGTGTTTGTTGCCAAACATGTAATTCAACAAACTGCAAACGTATGTCAATTTGTCACCATACGTCTCAAATGTAGTGACAGCGTTCCATGGGCTTCTTTATGGCTGATCTTTAAAGACGAAGAACCCTTCAAATTGATCTTATTGCACTGAGCCGAGTATCTGACTGCTGCTCATGATAGCGCTGAGGGCTACTAAAATTTGATGCCTTGAATCCTTGTGGTCTTTATTCCAGACTTTTATACCTTTCTTTAAATGGAGTGCAAAATAACAATTAAAACTCTCTTCTTTTAGGCCGAGGAGCACAGATGATCTTCTGAAATAAATGCCTTAATGAGGGCCAGAATGGTGTCCAGAACATTGAAGATATGCCGAGAATACAACTTGGTGATATATGTGAAGTTAGTTTTGGCACTATTTAAGTTATTTTCATGTGAATTGATATACTATGCATTGGTCATTTTGGTGGTCATTTTGGTGTGGCTCCATATACTGTGCGTTGGTTGTTTTGGTATGGTTCCATTAACCATGCATTGATTTCCCTTAAAAACGATGCTCCTATGTTCATACATGCATTAAAGTTTTGAATAGTCATAGTTCATACATGCGTTAAAATTTATTGGATTGTAGATGGCATGTGTTGAATAGACTAAATAAAAGAGATGGAAAATAAAGGTGGGAAAGTGGTATTTTTCATAGCTATAGGGTCATAATAGATTTAGGAATCGAATGGATATGTGCTGGGCTCTTGCCTCTTTGAAGGATCCAAGCAAGTTTGCAGTTGTTGCTACCCCAGTGTGGCATTGTATTTAAAACTCATTATAGTGCATTGATTCCTTGATTCGACTGCTGCATAAGAGTTTGGTGGGCTGTATAAAGGCAGTGACTGTTTTGACAAATAAAAATAATCTTTTGTGGAGAAAAGTTTGGTTGGTTGTATTGTCAGAACATAGTGTTGATCATGAGTAAACTCTTATTTTGGTGCTTGCTAGTTGCACACTGATCATTTGTTGCACATTTACAAAGGATATTGCTAGTGGGTATTACTTTTCTGCATCGAGTAGTAGTTGTGATCAATTTTTAAGTTGTAATTCTAACATTGAAGAAAAAAATGACCAGAATCAGTGAAATATTAGAGTTCCTCAAAACTCTAATATTTTCTACTAATCATGTACATTAAAAGTCAGCAAAGTTTCTCACAGACATTCAGGTCTGTCTAAAAAATGCACAAGAGAAGATGGAATTTTTGCAGCTCAAAACTCAGCTACAACAAGAAGAATTAAAACAGAGGAGTCATCATTCTGACCCTGTTTCTGTTCAGAACAATGACACAGACTCCCATAAACAGCAAGACAATATTGTTGAAGTTCATTCAGATTTAGTACCCAATAAAGCAGCAGTTGTACATGCAGATGCAGAAACTCACTCTGCACTTCCCGAGCCCATCATCAGACCTTGGGAACAACTTGTCCACAACAAGCACAAAATTGGTCTTGGTTATGCCAAGGACTTGTCCTTTCATATTCCAAACTACTCAAAGCCCATTCAATTTCAAAGTGCCGTATTGACAATTCACATCCAGCTGTTCCAGATTCTGCTCCTCTTCCACAGCAACAACAACAACAACAGATTGTGAAATGCCAACACTGCAACCGAGTTGGCCATCTGAAAGATCACTATTTTGATCTTCATCCATGTAAGCACTATCATAAAACCACCCATTCTTCACACAGATGCTTCAGAAACAAACGTCCTGCAAGAACAAAGATTCATCTTGGATGGATCACTTCTTGGCAATGGGCATCAACAGCCAAGAAGATATTCCAATCACATGTCAGAACTTGTTCCAGAGTATTGAACAGTCTTGCAGTTGATTTTTCTCCATCATCTCACCTTGTATCTAAGAGGGGGGAAATGATGGTCATCTACAAGCTTCAAAGCCACATCAAGCGAGCCTGAGCCACAACCTACCAGACTAGTTTTAGAGTTGTAGCCAGAGACAAAGATGCCCCTAAGCATGCCTTTAGTTGGTAATCTGGGACACTTCCTCTAACAAAAGACTTGAGGTTCTTGCCAGTTTCGGAAGAATTCCAGGAATAGAATTGGGGACACTTCCTCTAGCAGAAGACTCCAGCTTCTTGTCAGTTTTGGAAGAGTTCCAGGAATTGCATTAAGCATTCCAGAGTTGTTGGTCATCCTTAAACCATCACAGGTTGAGACTTCCCTTTTTAGGTTGAAGTTCTCCCTTTTATGCGGGGTGAGACCTCCGTTTCATGGTTGAAGGTTTCCCTCTTCAAAACAATAGGAGCACTTCCTCTAGCAGAAGACTTCAGCTTCTTGCCAGTGTTGGAAGAGTTACGGGAACTACACTAAGCGTTCCAGTGTTGGTGGTCATCCTTAAACCACAGCCCTTTATACCAACATTTCAGAGAGCACATTCAGCCTAGTGCTGCCATGCATTTTTGCACATTTTGTATTACAGCTCTCTTCTTGGAATCATACATAACCCTTCGAATTAAGGGGGGGAATGTTGGAAACCTAATCCTCAATGGGTTAGTGTGGAAGCGGAATAGACAAAACGAGTCCAAGAGACCTTGGGATGTGGAACCCAACGGTCAAACTATGTACTATAAATGTATATCTCTTGTTAATAAAGATGTACTCTCATGTTTTATCCTTCAGATTCTCTTGCAAGTCCCTAAGTCGAAAATGTTGGGTTCTCTTCCTTAGCCAAAATTGTGCAAAATTGTGTAGCAACACCCTGTTACAAATGTATTTGAGAAGGGACATATAGTCCTCCCCTCCCAAATGTTGCTTGCCCCTCAAGCAACCTCAAAGTTGGGTGCTCCAAAATTTGCTCACCCTCCCAGGTGGCATCTTCATCTGGCAAGTTCTTCCAACGCACCAACAACTCCCTGATGGTCCTGCTCCTCAGTCTCCTTTCCCTGCTCTTTAAGATGGCCTCAGGTTCCAAAACCAAGTGGCCCTCGTCATCCAACGGGAGTAAATCTGTTATTGCTATCACCTGTTGTCCCAACACCTTTTTAAGGCATGAGACATGAAATACATTGTGGATCCTGCTCCCTTGAGGCAGCTCTAGCTCATAGGCCACCTCCCCAACTCGTCTAATCACCCGGTAGGGCCCATAGAAGCGGGGTTGTAGCTTCTCAGGCCCCTTCTGCTTTAACATGGACTACCTATAAGGCTATAGCCAGAGGAACACCAAGTCCCCCTCCTCGAAATGCCTCTCTGTCCTGTGTCGGTCTGCATACACCTTTTGCTGATTTTGGGTTGTCACCAAGTTATCCTTGAGAGCCTTGAGGATGTCTTGGCTCTCTTGGACCCAATCTTTGGCCTTTGGGGCCTGCTGTCTCCAAAAACAATGTCAGCAAAAGATAATGCATCATATCCATATAAAGCACGGAAAGGAGTCATACCAATGGACATGTGGTGGGTGGTGTTGTAGCAATACTCACCCAGATGCAACCACCGAATCCAAGCCCTCTGCTGACCGGTCACGTAGTTCCTCAGGTACCCCTCCAGCCACTGATTAACCCTCTCGGTTTGGCCATTTGTCTGACGATGATAGCTAGTGTTAGGAGTGAGTTGGGTCCCTACCAATCTGAAAAGTTCCTACCAAAAGCCTCCCATGAACCTGCTGTCCCTGTAACTCACAATGTTCTTGGGGAGCCCGTGCAACCTGAAAATCTCCCGAAAGAATAATTATGCAACCTATGCAGTCGTGTATTTGGTAGGAATGGCAAAAAAGTGGGCATATTTGGTCAACCTGTTGACCACTACGTAGATGTGGTCCTTCCCCTGCACTATGGGGAGCCCTGTGATGAAATCCATAGAGATACTTTCCCATTTCCCCTCGGCGATGGGAAGTGATTGTAGCAATCCTACAAGGTGGATCAGCTCCCGCTTGTTCCTCTGACATGCCTCACACTCCTGTACGTGCTTCAGCACATCCCCCTTGAGGCCCTTCCACGTGAATCTCTCCCTGACTGCCATATATGTTTTCTGGAACCCCTGGTGCCCGGATAATGGTGAGTCATGTGCTGCCTGGAGCACCCTCTCTCTCAACTGCGAGTTGGGTACTAGGAAAATGCACCCCTTGTAATAGATGACCTCATCCATCACTCGGTAACGCTCATCTGCATGGGTACCCTCCAAGACCTCGCATGCCCTCTTGTCCTTGGAGTACTCCACCAATAGCTGAGCCTTCCAATCATGGTAGATGCTCATGAGGGATAAACCAGCTGGTCTTCGAGATAGAGCATCGGCCACCACATTGTGCTTTCCCCGCACATACTCTATGTCGAAGTCATAGGCCTGCACCTTGCTGACCCATCTCTGTTGCCTGTCATTGAGGCCCTGCTGCCCCATGAAGTGACGAAGATTGTTGTGATCAGTCTTCACTCGAAACCTGTTGCCCACCAAGTACTGTCGAAATTTGGCCAATGCATGCATGATGGCCAGCATCTCTTTGTCATATATGGAATATGACAGCTCATGTGGTAGGAGCTTCCGACTCTCGAAAGCAATGGGATGCCCATCCTATGACAAAACTACTCCAACTCCCACCCCAGATGCATCACACTCCACGGTGAAGGGCTGGGAAAAATCTGGAAGTGCCAAGACCGGGCAACTACTCATCACCTCCTTGAGGCGATCGAAGGCAACCTGTGCTCCATCAGTCCATGCGAAAGCCCCTCTCTTGGTCAAATCGGTCAAGGGTGCTGCCAGCTGTGAGAACCCCTTGACAAACTTCCTATAGTAGGTGCAAATGCCCAAGAAACCCCTCAATGCAATCACATCCCAAGGTACCGGTCAATCCTGGATGGCCAATATCTTCTCCTCATGGACCTTCACCCCATCAGCACCAATGGTATGCCCTAGGTAGAGCATCTTTGTCAAGCCAAACTCACACTTGGATAGCTTGGCATAAAACTGCTACTCCTCCAGGATCTGTAGTACCTCCTCCAAGTGTTGGAGATGCTCCTCCCATCTCCGGCTGTAAAGCAGAATGTCATCGAAGAAAACCAGCACGAACCTCCTCAACTGTCCCCAGAAGACATGGTTCATGCATGGCTAGAAAGTGGTTGGAGCGGTGGTCAGCCCAAAGGGCATGACCAGGAACTTGAAGTGCCCATAGTGGCACTGAAAAGATGTCATAGGGATATCCTGATCCCTCACCCTAATCTAGTGGTACCCTCAACGCATATCGATCCTAGAGAAGTACTTGGCTCCTTTATGCTCATCCATCAGCTCATCTATGCGGGGAATGGGGTACCAGTTCTTCAGTGTCTTCCGATTGAGGGTCGGATAGTCAATGCACATACGAAGGGTTCCATCCTTCTTCTTCACCAGTACTACTGAAGAAACGAAGGGACTGGAACTTGGCCTGATAGGGCCCAATGCTAACAGCTCATGAATGGCCTTCTCTATCTCATCCTTATAGGCCTTAGGATGCCTATAAGGGGTGGTGATCACTGCCTACACACCCGGCTCCAACTCAATAGTGTGCTCAAATCCCTTGTCTGGTGGTTGCCCTGGTGGAATATCCCCAAACACGACTATGTATCTGTCCAACAAACCCTGTATATCTATTGATGGTGGCTAAGCATGTCCCCCTACCTCTGAAATCCTTAGCCCTACTGCCCATGCAACGTCCCCATGTCTCAGATCTCCCTCCATCCTGTGGGCCAAGACTGTCTGAGGTGGATAAGACTGCACGCCTCTCAAAACTACCAGTTTGTAATTTGGCCCAATGAACTCCATTCGGGCTTCCTCCAATCTGTCGTGACTCGCCCAAGGGAATACAGCCACTGGACACCCATCATCACGTTGGTGTCTAGCACATTGACCACAAAGAAATGGTCCATCATTGAGTAGTTCCCCATAACTATTGTCAAGGTAGGCACATATCGAGTGCATTGTATAGTACAGTCACCTGGTACTAGGACTGAAAAGCCCTCGAACGCCCCTCCTCTGAACCAACTAGGCATCTATGAAATTGTCGATGGCCCCACTATGAGCTAGGACTGATGCCCCTGTACGATGCCTCTAATCCTCAATGTCAAGAATTTGGGAACCCGCATAAGGAAGCAAGGACTCCCCCAAATGGGGCAATGATGCGCCTCCCTGTGGAGGTGGTGGTGGTGGCCCTCTATCTGTCGGACTCTCACCCTCTCCCACACCACACTCATGCTCCACCTCGTCCTCCTAGTCACTGTAAAAAAAAAACCTCAATATAGTGTGCTCTACCGACAGTGCACCGATGGCCTAATGCCCAGGGCTCCCTACATGTGAAGCACAACTTCCTCCTCTTCAGGTCCTTTCGTGTCTCATCATCTAGCTATCCTCGCCCCTGTGTGGTCCTCTGAGGTGGAGGTCTAGTCTCATGCCCCTTTTCTGGAAAAGGGGTCCATGCAGGAAAAGGCACTCTAGTCTTGGGGATGGCCCATGTAGATCTCTGGTGCACAAAACTGCCTCCTACAGCATGGAGGGTCGGCGTGACTTCACCAGTCCATTCAGGGGCTCAAGTAAGCCCTCAATGAAGGTGTACACCCTCCTAGCCTCTAATAGATCTGGGACAATCATTGATACTCGCAGAAACTCTAAGATGTACTGCTTCGGGTTGCCTGTTTGGCGCAGTTGAGTCAGCTCTTTGAAATGGGCCTCTGGACCTCTCTGGTCAAAACGCTCCACCAAACTCCTGGTGAAGTCCTCATAAGAAACCACATTGGCATGCCCTAGGGATGCCAAGCCATGAAACCACTAGTCATGGGCTTCCCTCTCCATGTGCAATGTGGCCATCTTGATGGCTTCCTGTTCTATCATTCAATTGAGCTGGAAGTAAGTGTCCATCTTCTCAACCCAAGCCCTAGCCGTGCACATGGCAGTGGCCATTGAAAGTAGGGAAGTACATCCTACCTATGGTCCTTTGTAGCTCATAGTTATGGGTTCCCTGTCCTCCATAACCCTTGTTCTTCTCACTCTGCGTGAGCTTGCAGAAATCCCTAAAAGAGAGTGCTTCCCTAAAGTCTGCATCCATATACTGCCACTCTCTGAAATAGTCTCCAATCTAAATGGGGTCTTCACCCCTTGCAGGTTCGATTTGTGCCATTGGTACAAAAGAAGGCAGTGTGGCACGAGTTGGCCCACTAGTTGATGGGTGTTGTGCTGCTAGTGAGGGATGATTGAATGGCTGACAGGCCCCAGAACTTTCCCCAAACAGAAACCCTCTAGGAGTGGTCCTCTCTATGTTCTGCGACTTTATCTGTTCCAACATATCTTTCTGACCCTTTGCTAAGTCATTCAGGGCTCTCAAGAGGCTATCGAAAGCCATCTCTTCCCTGCTCTTGGGTTCCACCATGTACTCCTCTTCTACCATTGCTTTCCCTCTGTCCTCCGTGTCTGAAGTAATCTCCAACTCTCTTTCTCTACTCCGATATCTCTGCCTTCGATAGGTGATGTTTTGTTGGTCCCCTTCTCTCATAGGAGACAATCCCCACAGCTAAGCCAAGAGCTAGGTTCTGATACCACCGTAATGCTCCTAAATAGAAATACAAGTGATATAAAGCAAATAATCTATGCAGCAAAATATAAAAATGAAATACACATTAAACACCCATGGAAATGCTGCAAATATGGAATTTTTGACCCTTTTTATTACATATTTGAGGGAAAAATACAATGGATAATAGAAGGGTGCACCTAGGCTTTTCTCAATGGACAAGCATGACCAAACCCAAGTGAGAAAATGGCTAATCTGATGGTTGCTCCAACTGTTGCACCAATCTGTACTGCAATGCCCAAAAAACTGCCTCTCTGATAGGTTCGAATGGTTGTAAAGTCCACTTCCTATGCCAAGAAAATCATATGCTTTTAACCCCGGACTCCGTGCCCTAAACCCAAAAAAACCCACGAAGGAAATTGGCTGGTTTAGAATTCAGAAATTCGATCCCCTTGGAGCCCAACTTTAGCTGCAACTACAAAACTCAGCCTGCTGGAATCTGCCTGTAAATCCTCTCGGAAATGGTCCCAAAGTGTTGGGCTAACCCCTACTATCAATCCCCTGACTTCCCGAATGGACTTCCGGCCTATGGCACCTACTCCTAAGCTCCACGAAAATGTTGGACTAGCCCTCTGCCCTGTCCCCAAGCCCAGTTATTTGAACTATTGGGATGCTAGCTCTACTCACTGCAAAGCTCACAAGAAATGTTGGCTTGTTGTTGCTCTCCCAATCCTCTAACTCTCCCGACAAATGTTGATCAATGATAGCTCCAACTCCTCTTGCGTATTCTCCAGCGAGCCAGAAATACGCACTCCCTGTTTGTGGTTGAATGGTAGTGTTGTAACACACTCCTGGATCTCCTAAAATGACTATGGAACTGCCTCTCTAGGGCAGGAATGGAAGGTCCCCCAAATGAAAGGGTGAATCTCCCGCTTGAGAGATTCATGGCTAAACAGTCGGTTGACTCAGCTAAACAGCAGAGCGAACAATCAAGTAATTTTGATTGCAAGGTGTAAGAATGAATCTAAATGAGAGCTTCGTCCTCCTTTTAACTCCTTGGACCTTCCTTGCCTACTGTGGGCCCCTCCATCCAACTATTCGACTTCCCTCCAAGCCATTCAAATGACCCAATCCGAATTCACATGTGGGTGGCCCCCACATTCCAATAGCAATGAAATCAAGTCGAATTTCCTCCCAAGTCCCTAAGTCAAAAATGTTGGGTTCTCTTCCTTAGCCAAAATTGTGCAAAATTGTGTAGCAACACCCTATTACAAATGTATTTGAGAAGGGACATGACAACACCTTTCAACTAGATTCCAAGATTAGAGTTAAGACTCAAGTTAATCAACCCACCAAGTGGTTACCAACTTGTTATAGATCTCACAAACAAAGTGCTCCTCTTCCCAATCAAGACATAGTTAGTCCTTTTTGCTAAGGGAAACAAAAAATATTATTATCATAAGCAGTCTGGTCATCCCAATGAGGAATGCCATGCCTTGCAAGCGAAAACAACAAAAGTCCTCCTTGTTGAACTACAACAAGCACTTGAAGGACTTGCTCTTAACGAACACCAAAGACCTAAGTTCCACAATCCCAATTCATCCAACACTTAACTAGTCTTCATGGCTAAGCATTGCATTGATATCAGGCAAAGATCACTTTTAACTATAGATTCAAGAAAACAAAAATAATTGAACATTTGTAAGGGCAACAAAAAGGAACCTCGTTTTTCAACAATTTGTTCATTCACTCCATCTTCCTACCATGGTGCATGCACAACCATATCATCTTGGATGGGTCAAGGAAGCAGGCCAATCCACACTTTATCACCTATAAGTGTTCTATCTCTTTTTCCATTAAACTATTCGTTAATATAGTTGACTATGGCATTACACTTCTAGATTAATGTGCCATGCTTCTTGGCAAGCCCTATCAACTTCAAATAAGAGCATAGTATGATGGGTTTTACAAAACCTATAAACTAAGTCAACGGGTTCGTCCCCCCCCCCCCACCCCTCGTGTCATGAATCCAGCATATCGGACACAATTTGCTCCTGACACGTGTCCAATTCAATGTTGGTGCATGTCCGAATTTCAAGATTCGTGTCAGGAAAGAATCTGATTTGTGCCCAGAGAGAAGCGTGATTTTCAAACACATATCTTCCGAAAAGCAACCTGCGAACTTGATAAAAGTTGGAATTGGGCCACATTTGCCCATTTGCATTCGTTGTTTGGGTGTTGTGGGACTGTGGGAATGACCAACAAAGGAGATATGAGTGTTTTGGAGGTGATTCAAGCTACAGGTAAGTGGATTTCCCTTCCATTTTTTTCTAGTTTTGCTACAACAGTCTACCTATCCATTTTGTTTACATGCATAGCCTTATAGGAATGCATTTTTTCTTTATTTTTATAGCACTCATGGCTCAATCAAGGGTTGGAGGGAAGGGGCAAAAGAACGGGAAGAATGTCCCCATTGATAATGCCCCCTCTTTCAATTTCATCAAGGTCTGTCAATCTAGGCAGAGACAATGGTGTATGTGCACACCAACCTTTGTCTTATTTACACTCAGAGGGAGGACTGGTTGAAGGGAAAGACAAAGATGTAGGATGTGTTTCTTGGTGATATGGGTTTGGACAGCAATGTTGAGTTAGCATTGGCCAAATTAGACCTTAATGAGTCAGTGTTAGAACCTGTTACTTTTGATGATGGTGATACTCTTGAGGGGTCATCCTCCACACTAGCAGATGCAGAGATTACATTAGATACAAAGGAGGAAGATGCATAAGAGAACAGTGGCGATATAGAGATTGATTTTGATGTTGATGAGCTATAGGATAGCCTATAGTCTGTTGGCAACAGCCTCTAATATGCTTCCTTTCTATTCTACGGTTTCAGGTTCTAGTGTCTACCTTGTTTTGTATTTTCTATTTGTTATTTTCCATTTGCATTCTGAGTCAGGAGTGCCTATGTAATACATTTCATTTTGATGATTTAATGAGAAAATTGTAGTTTATGGTTAATTTCTCGTGTTTGTCCAATGCCAATTTATCATATTCACCATTGATGTAGTAGTAAGTGCTAGTTGTAAACTTGTATCATTGATGAATCATGATTGTGTGCATAATATTACAACGTACATGTATGATAAAATTTGTATCATCATGAGAATTTGTGTAATATCTATTAATTTTATATATATAGTATATAACGTGTCCTACATGTCATGTTTGGTAGGGTGTGTGTGTGTGTGTGCGTGTGTATAACGTGCCCTATGTTTCATGTTCCGGGGGCATCTCAGTGTCTCGTGTCAAACTCTCATATTTGTGTGTCCTGCATGTGTTGTGTTTCCATGTCAGGTGACTTACCTTATAAAGTTCACAAGGATGGTAAAAGATGCTAGCCCACATATTCTCCCGTTTATGCAACAAGAGGTTTAGCAAGTCAATCACCACAAATTCAAAACATTTTATTCTACTCCAAAGCTCATCCCTCTTGACCTACCACAAGCCTCACATGCCAACAAGGAGATGTTCCTCCATGTTAAATTTCACAAGAGATAGCAAAAGAATGAAACAAAACCAACACAAACCTAATATTTTGCAATAGAGAAACATAAACCAACATTAGGTAAGTGCAATACATGAAGAGAAATCAGCCAAGAGGAGTGCAACCCTAGAGGGATTGTGAACCCAAGAACAAGTGCACTAGAGAGAGAAATAAACCCAAGCACAAGAGAGAAGAACACGTATAGCCCCTGGGCAAAACACTTTATTAAGAATGAAAGATGAATTACATGATAATATATTGCAAATGGGGGTTGGGTATAATAAATAACTCAGGAAATATGGCACTTTCCCCAAGACGGGTTGTGGGCCTGTTTGTAAAAGGTCATCCTGGCAATATAATAATAATTACAATATAAGGTCAATCATGGCCAAAAGTGAAGCCTACACCATTTTCAACATTCCCCTATAAGCTAAATAGGAGCCACAAAGAAAAATAATGAATACAAAGCAAAGTGGATGAACAAATACCCAAATCACTATAAGGGTAGTCACGGCCGAAAATGAGAGAGGGTGTGTAAATACCCCACTCAAATATAAGGTTGATCATGGCCTAAATGAAGATTACACCCCTATTTTCAACATCGCCTCTCAATCAAAACAAGGGTCACAAAGACAAGGCAATACATTACAAAATTCATATCCCCCCTTCATGTTGAATAGGGGCTTCATAAAGAACATATTATCCCCTTTGAACGACATATATCCCATGCCATGATCCAGTGAATATGGCCTCTGGAAAAGGTATAGAAAAAGAGACTTCTACAAGAAAAGACCTAGATGAGTCATCAATAAGAACTTCATGATCAACATCTATCTCCCAATCCATTGTAGGAAGAGTGTTTGAGGAAGCACTCATAGGATCACAATGTGAAGGAGAGAGATCACTCAAACACTCTTAGAATCATCTATAGCCAAATCATCCATAAGAAGGAAAGGAAAAGACCTTATCAAACAGTGTGTAGGACTTCATCGAAATTATCAATGATCACTTTCTCTCCATTGTGTTGTTTTCAATAATCGAAGAGGAAAGGCCCTCTTCCAATAGAGGTACTCCAGAACTTTTGACCATTTGTAAGCCCAAACATCTACAAGTGATAGCCCTGTATGGCCATGTGAGTGTATTTTGTGAAAGTGTCTTATGAATTTCCAATGGTGGATGGTCATGGTTGGTCTCATAAGCTTAATTTTCATGGTGCTTGGTTTTAGATCACTATTGACATCTCCCTAGTGGGTGGTAAGTCCCTGCCTTGATGGGCATCCTTATGTTCTAGGGTGGTATGTGAACATCATAGAGATGGACCTACTAACACTCATGTTTCATGGGAATACTTATTGCTTAGCAATGTATAAGTGATAGTTTATTGTGCTCTTACCCTCCATTTTCCCTTTATCCTGATGTACCTCTTTTTTCCCCACATGGACCATATTTTTGTGTATGCATATCTCTTTGGCCATGGCCATCATTCTTCTCTGTAGTCTCACGGCTCACAATGCACTTGTGATTCCAGAGGAAATGTCCCACATCCTCCAGAGCAATGAAGGGGCTCGTTGCAAACTCCTAGTCAAGAGAAATCAACTCCATGTCAAAGCACTCCAAACGCCCTCCTGAAAGTGCCTTTTCCCACTTTGGGGTACCTTTTAGATGGATCAAATTCTCTTTTGGCACAGCCATATGGCTAAAAGAGGGAACATGGGGCATCGTTGAGCAAGCAAGATGTCAAAGCAAGTCAAAGATATTCAATTGAACCAAGATTAATCTTTTTAAAAAAAGAAAAATTGAGCCTTAAAGCACATAGTAAGCAAACATTTGGACCAAAAAAGAGAAATCATCCACGTTTTAGTAGCCATTGCAGCAAAGTCAAGTCAATTTTGAGGAACACTGAGGAAAATAAGGAGGTCGTTGAGGTCTCCAAGCATTTCCAAAATTATTTCAACTCTAATCAAGCAAGATTCCAAGCAAATATTGTACTCTAAGGCCAAATCGACGTCCATTTTGTCATATCAAACCAACTTTAATGAGATGTCTCATCTCTTTGAGGATTTCAAGCAATGTAAAAGTGGAATTTTGTAATTTGACTTAGTCTCCGATCATATTGTGGATGAAAAGTGACCTCTTTTTGGAAGCAAAAGGAGGATAGATGTCCAGAGCCTCATCTACAAATAGGAATCTCTCCCTCCTTTGCAAATCAATGTGAATTGTTAAGATGTCCCAGGGGACATCTCAATTGGTTAATCTGAGAAATATGAAATCATTGAAACTCGAAAGACCTAGGTTCAAATCCCCACGGTTGTGACCTGGGCTACAGGGAGGACGACATATTGTAGCCCCCTAGAGGTTAACTGGTAGTTACGAGTCAAACGAGTTGTTGGGTTCCTCCAGGTTACAAAGAAATTAATAAAAGAAGTATATGTGTGTGTGTGTGTGTGTGTGTGTGAATTGTTGATATCATTTGCCAAAATGTGAATTGTTTTCATGAAATCTTTGGTGTTGATCATGGATTTTCTGTTTCTTGTTTGATATCAAATATTTGCTAAGGCAATTTGTGGATAATTAAAAGATTAGTACAAGGCTAATTAGATCAATCCATTAGAATGAAAACTTTGTCACTTGGAGAGGGATGTCTAGGGTTTCTACTCACACATCTCTCTTGTTGTTGTAAGGTGAGGTTTGTCTCTCCTTGTTAGTCTATGCCCTAGGTTCCTCATCTATGTTGCAAGAAACTTGGCCCCCCTTGCTTATCAGTCACGTTTTCGTATCGAAACTATGAAACTCGACCGAAACGCATTTAAGTTCGTATGAAACACAATTCACATCTTGAAAATGTGTTTCATACAAACTTAAATGTGTTTCAATGTTTATACAATGTGTTTCCAGATGGACTCAAAGCTGCGACCCTTTCCAAAACACGAGCGCTGCAATTATCAATGGTGGCCCCTCTTTTTCATCTTGCAAGGACTTTCCCCCAGGCTCGAAACAATTCGGTTGAAGGCGTACACAGGACGGCAGGCATCCCCTCTCATCTGGATAAGGATTCACACCTGGAAAGGGTACCCTTACAGTTTATTCCTTCGCATAAAGGGTTTCATTTGTCACAATCTCACCTGCAATCTCCAGGACTGCTCGGCCGGGGCAATGTCCACCAGTCTTCCTCACTCGGGGGTGCGCCACAGTCCCTCTTGTAGCAACTGGACAGTGAGGAGGCGGCTAGGGTTCTTGGCTCGCCAAGCAACGTTGCCGACATTACACAACCAATCCGGCCAGAGACATTCCCAGGCGAGGGTCCTGCAGCGTCCTGGTTTACAACTGGACAGGGGAGGTCCCGAACAAATGAAAGGTGACCGACTACAGCAGACCCTTACAAACCAAATCCGGAGGCACCATGGAGCGGACAAAATACAAAAATCAGTAGTGCATTGGGATTTACAGAGAAAACGCCCAAACCAACGGATCGTGGCTCCAAAAAGACTGTTTCAAACTGCATGAGTGAAGATCTGATACAAATCTTCATCAAATTGATTGGGGGCAGCCATCATTGCATGCGGCTCAAAAAGGGGTTGAATATTCAGGAGTTAAAGAAGGAAATCCAGATCCAACTTGGAACCCCCACCAAATACCAAAACCTGATATTCACAGGACGTAGTCTACAGGATCACCATACACTACAAGAATATGCTATCAGCAATGATTCAACCATCTTTCTTAATTTGAGACTGCGTGGTGGATGCAATGGAGCTTGCTCAAAAAATACAGGCTCCTTCCGAGACGTAGTCAAGGGAAAAGAAAAAATGCAACACAAATCAGCACCAGCACCAGAGATACCAGGTCCCTATATAGTGGAACAAAATCTGGAATCCCCAATGATCCCAATAACTCTGTCAGAGGTAACTAATCTACACACTGAACTATCCAAAAATGCTATCATTTGTAGATTTAATGGATTCTGGCCAAAATCCGATGCTCTACATCAATGGATTTACTCCACATGGTCTCCTAACTGTGAAATACACCTATGCTCAAAAGGATTTTTATAGTTAGTTTCAGCACAGAACAAGAGGGAGACAGTATTATCAATCAGGGGCCCTGGTTTTGGGGCAATGCTGACCTCTTCATCACCCCCTGGTTTGTTGATTTTGATGCAAATACTATGAAAATTTCAACAATGCCTGTTTGGGTGAGGCTTCATAACCTCCCTCTACAGAGTTGGCATCACAAAGTTTTAATAGCCATTGGGAACTCCTTGGGGAAATTCCTAAAAATAGATGAAGACAGAGTTAGCAGGGGAATCTTCACATTTGCTCGAATATGCGTAGAAGTGGGCCTGAGTCAGGGACTGCCTGATCACATTACTTTGAACTACAACAACACGTTGAGGACTCAACCGCTTGACTATGAGAACACAGTGTTTCGATGCCGCAACTGCATGCAAACAAGGCACCTCCAATACACCTGCCCATTGGCCAGAAAGGACCCCAAAGGAAATCAGAAACAACAAAAAAACCCAAAGGGTGGCAGCACACCGACCTGATGGAAGAAGAGGACATGCAGACAGAACCTACATGGAACCAATCAGTACCTGATATACAAATTGGACAAAAATATACTCAAGAAGAAAATACCCCAGATACTCATCTAGGGCCAGACAATATGCAACAGCAACAAGAACCTCAGCTGGAAGTAAGTGGCATCAAAAGAACACATGGATCCAAAGGATCAGAATCCAACAAGGAACTTCCAATGAACACACTGGAAAACCAGCTTGCCTTAATTGCACCCTCTCCCGACTCAGAAGGTTGGCGAAGGGTGGAGAAGAAGAAGGGCAGAAAAGCATAGGCTTGTTGGTTATTTATTTTCTTTATTTGTAACTTTGTCCCCTTTACATGGACAGCCATATGCATATGCTTTAAGCATCTACAACATGTAATTTTTTCTTTATGAATAAAATTACGTCTTTTTCCATGAAAAAAAATGTGTTTCCAAATTAAATTTGTTTGATTTTGCCTTGATTTAATTGTTGGGACCCACATTTTTGGTTTTATTGCCTAATCAAAGGTTAATTATGAATTAATGAGACTTCTAGAAACCTCTAACACAAAAATTTTCTTTAAAAATGGTTTCACTCTCAGTTTGCACCAAAATGTTGTTAATTAATGGTAATGTTAAATTCTTAAAGTAAAAGAAATATCACTTTTACTTAAATTTTTAACATTACTATTAATTGTTTCAAGATGTTTGAGAGTGTTTCCAACCTCATCAACCTTCATATGGAGAAAGTAGAATTTCATATCCGATTCAAAATCTAGCAAACTTAAGCCCATGGGGTGCAGCTTAATTGGTGATCGTTGCCAGATGAAATATTATGTAAACAATGAGATTCAAGGTTCAAATCCCCATGGGTTGAGCCAACAAAAAAAAATCAATCAGAATTTCAGGATTATTTTCATTAGATCTTATATTCTATGAAGGTATGGAATTGGTAGTTAAACAAGAGCACCAAGTCCATTATGTACCTCGATGTTAGTGATATTTCTTGTTGGACTCCACTGTCATGGCCTTAGCAAAAGTGTAATCTTCACTCAAACCAAAATTATTGATTAGGAATGCTAGGCTTTTCATAGCATGTTTCAAAGCTTGGATTACACAATTTCATCAAAATTGGGTGGTGTTGACTAATGTCCCTAGAGGATTGAGGTGGAGGCAAGGGGTGATATTAATGATGAGGATCCCAATATAAGATGGTGGAGCATTGCTTGTCATTTATGTTTGTCATTTAAATGTTCTCACTCATGTATTCATAATGATTTCTTTCCAAGTTTCACTATATATATATCCTCGTTTCCAAATTTTTGAGGGGTCACATATCCAATGTGTTTATGTTTTAGAAACGCATACCCATTTCCCCATATCATGCAACTTAGCTCCTCATCAAGAGTTTCAATTTATTTTGCATCATTATTGTTAAATTGGAAACTAGGACCAAACTCCATGTGGATCAGCTTATTTATGACAGCTGATATTTTTATTGGATCCCTCTCGTCGAGAGGTGTAGGATTGATCCAAAGATCATCCGATTCCGATAAGTATTTATGGAGATATGAATTTATTTTGTTTATATAATTATTACCAAGCCGACCAGCAACTTGAGTAGGCTCAGAAGCCCAATAGACGTGTCTATTCATCATCTACGTTCTAGTATAAATTGGTGAGGATTTGAAGTCATTTTAACACACATTCTTGGTGCGTTCTCCTCCTCTCCACGTCTTGGGTTTTTGGAGAAGGAGGGACACCTAAAATATACATTTGCTGATGCCCTAGCCGCAGTAGCTGATGCCCTAGCCACAGTGCAGATGATGCCCTAGCCGCAGGCTTATAAGAAGATCTAAATGCAGATAAGAGGAGACTTATGTGCAGCATGAATAAGCCCCTATACTGCTGTCCTAAAGAGGCTCCTATCTGCGGTGCTAAAGAGCCCTATCCACTGTTCCAAAGTGCCCTAACCGCAGGTCAAGAGATGCCCTAAATCCGCAGTCTGTTGAGCCCTTATTCACAGCTAAACAGTGATCCTATTCCACAGCAACTGGAGCCTTATACGCAGCTAAGAGGAGGTTCTATACACAGCCAATACGGAGGCCCTAATACGCTGCCTGTAGCAGCCTAAACGCAGTCTACACACAGCATATATATACGCACAGCCTGAAGCACTTGTACACTGTCCACGCTGGAATGAAGACGCAGTCCACCCTTGGTATGACAATCTTCGTATTACATGGATAAGGTATGACTATATGCTGTTGTGGTATGCCTGTAGAATACCTGGTATAAGGATGACCATATCATGGATCTATTCTATAGATCACATGCCTATTTATAAGGAAAAGCTGTACCCAAGCTACTACAATCTAATAATCATTGTTGCAGTAATGATAAGGATATCAGAGATGGTCATCATGCTGTAGAACTCATTGGAGACCTGGTTGATATAATGAAATGACTGTCATAATAGAAATCTCTGTATAGCAATGAGAGCAGTAAACCAGTCATTGAGTACACATTAGATGGGTGCAGATCCTTGATGTTGAGATCAACACTGTGATATTTGGGTACAGCGTAACATGATGAATGGGCAGCGTGAAGATCATGAGCAGCATGTAGGATGCTGTGTGTTGGCGCTATACTGTAAGGTACAACAAATGAACGAGATGCAGAATGATGATAGGTGAAGGAGTCACCTTGAGAATCAGTTGAAGCAGAATGTCTTCAACTGATCTCATAATTATACGAAATGATCTATGCTAGATCTAGATAAGTCAAAGTATTGACTGCTGTTGTAAATGTACTCTCTCTCTCTCTTTCTCTGCTGAACTTTGAAGATAAAAGAAGATTTGATCAAAGGGTTTCCCCACACATTGTGGGGTTTGTCCCTGGCTCGCGCCATATCTTGTGTCCTCTTGTCTTGGCTTGTCTTCTGCGTTTTGTATTTATGTTCTATCTGCAGTTTATCGTAATGCTGATGTGATTGCTAACAGTGAAAATTTAAATAAATTGCTCAAGCATAGAACATACCTAAAATTTAACATGGTATCAGAGCTGAGGTGAAGACAATGCCCAAGCAAGAGTGAAAGAGCAATCACCAAAGGCAGTTGGGACAAGACAGAAGAATCAATGGGTTCCCCATAATTCACCTAGGGTGAAGTCAAAGCAGAGAATGTTATCAGAATGGCACAGCAGGAGTTTCTGATGGCCCATCTAATGATCCCTTCATTGGGAAGTTCGGATCTAAGGGTGGAAGGAAAGGCAGATGCCTTGTTGAAATAAGTTCGGCCGTTATGCGAAGGAGTGTCCGAATGGCAGGGACACATCTCTTGATGAAGATAACAATCATTCCTGGGCGATTAAAGGAATGACTGGTAATGCAGGTCATCAAGGAAATGGTCGACTCTTCCACGAAAGCAAGAAACCCTAAAATCTCTTCTATGTACCTGATCGCAAGAAGAACCTGGTGTCCATCTGAATGGAAGTCGAAGGTTACAAAGGTACGTGTTTGAAAATAGATATTTTAAAGATACTTTTGAGTTCAGGGTTGTATCAAGTTGCAGGAAGTCCATTGGGGACCATGTCCATTGACTCAGCACCGGAGGTCTGTGAGTCAGATGGTGACTTAAATGCCTGAATTCAAAAGGGAGCATGCAGGTACTTGTCTGAAATGTACTGAAGGAAAATATTATAAGGGGACCATTCCCCTCATGCAGCAGGTCCACAGGCTTGGAACAACCCGAGGAGTTTAAGACTCATGATCGGGAATCTCATGTATACAGGTGGAAGAAAGCTCTCTATGGCTTGAAGCAAAACACCTCGAGCATAGTATGAGAGGATTGATAGCTGTCTAATGCAGCTGAGACTCACCAGGAGTGAAACTGATCCAAACCATTACTCGAAGGTTGTGGATGATAAACCTCTCATACCAGCACCTATGTCTGACAGGTGCAGACCCTCTCATTTATAGGAGATAGAGGGAGTTGGATTCTGAATGTGAAAAGATAAGCTGCAAGCCTGTGACTACCTCAAGGGTCTTAACTTTCAGAAGTTATATGGTAGTGATGTCGGACCTGATTTGGGAAATGCCTCTGAGTTTTATAAACTCATTCGCGTTGATGTTCTTGGAGAACCTCTGTCCGGACATCTGTGTTGCAGTTAGCATGGTGAGCTCATATTTGGTTGAGCCTCACTGGATTGGTGCCAAGAATCTTCTGAGGTATCTTCAGGGCACAATCTCTCATGGATTGAGATACACTGCCGAAAAGATGAAATTGCATTATTATTCGAATGCTGAATGGGCAGGCAGTGTGGAGGATCACTAAAGCACTTTTAAGTGCTCTTTCTCTTTGGAATCTGCCTCGATACCCTGGATGAGCAGGAAGCAGACGTCGGTGACTCTGAGCACCACCAAGGCAGAATACATTGCTGCTAGTATGGCCTTCTGTGAGGCAGTCTGGTTGCTGAAGCTCTTCAGTGAGCTGTTTGTACACATGATGAATACCACTGTGATTCTCTGTGACAACCAGAGATGGGATTCGATTATTGAGGAATCCTGTATTCGTCGATTGCTCCAGCCGATAGACATCATCTGGGATATGGTAAGTTGATGATCTAGGAGGCTCCATCGAACTATGATGATGTAAAGGACAGAGCCCCGAGGAAAGATCAAATTTGTGATTTTCCTGGACGACTTGGAGTCATCGAGAGACCTTTGAAGAAGGGTCCTACATGTTGTATACATTGAGCTCTGGGAGCTCTGGGGGGCTTGCAGTTCTACTGGAGCAACATATGACCACAGGGTGACTCACCCTCCCCTGGTGGTGTGCACTGGAACAAGATGATTCGCTCTCTTGTGGGACAAGATGATTCGCTCTCTTGTGGAACAGGATTGATTAGTTCTCCTGTGAGGCCTGGATTGATGTGTTCTCCATGGCGATTGTGGCAGGATTGATTAGTTCTCCTGTGAGGCCTGGATTGATGTGTTCTCCATGGCGATTGTAGCAGGATTGATGTGTTCTCCTGTGAGGACAGGATTGATTAAGTTCTCCTGTCGAGGCATCCTACCCATGCAGTCTGGGACTCATGGGAAGTACCTCTCATCTGATCAATGAGCAGGGAAATGAAGTTAGGGACCATAGTAGTACCGATGGACGCATCGTTGTATCTACCGTACTCCCTATGCTAGGATGACCTCCATTGATCTGGGATCAATGATACTGGTCTGGGACCAGTGGTAGGAGTTGTACATACTATGACGCTGACTTCGGGTCAGCTGTGACTGGTCTGGGACCAGTGGTACATACTCCGAGACTGACTTTGTGTCAGTGCAGGACTGGTCTGGGACCAGTGGGAGTTGTACATACCATGACGCTGACTTCGGGTCAGCTGTAACTGGTCTGGGACCAGTGGTACATACTCCGAGACTGACTTTGTGTCAGTGTAGTACTGGTCTGGGACCAGTGAGAGTGGTACATACTATGACACTGACTTCGGGTCGGTTGAAACTGGTCTGGGACCAGTGGTACACTCTCTGAGACTGCGATACTGGTCTGGGACCAGTGGTAGGAGTGGTACTTACTATGAAGCTGACTTCGGGTCAGCTGAGACTAGTCTGGGACTAGTGGTACGCACTCTGAGACTGACTTCGGGTCAGTGGAGAATGGTATGAGACATTCTCGATCAATTCTTCTTCTTCATAGTTCAGCAGAGCTGAGCAGAGCAGAGCTAGCAGAGCCAGCAGAGCTAGCAGAGACAACAGAGTTGAGCAGAGCAGAGCTAGCAGAGCCGAGCAGAGCAGAGCTAGCAGAGCCGAGCAGAGCAGAGCTAGCAGAGCCAGCAGAGCTGAGCTGAGCAAAGCAGAGTTAGCAGAGCCAGCAGAGCTGAGCAGAGTTGGGCAGAGCAGTGCAGGGCACTGATGGCCGAGATTGTACAATCGGACTTATGGATCACTGGATGGAGTTCTCCCTAGTTGAGAGGGAGTGTTAAATTGGCAACTAGGACCAAACTCCATGTGGATCAGCTTATTTATGACAGCTGATATTTTTATTGGATCCCTCTCGTCGAGAGGTGTAGGATTGATCCAAAGATCATCCGATTCCGATAAGTATTTATGGAGATATGAATTTATTTTGTTTATATAATTATTACCAAGCCGACCAGCAACTTGAGTAGGCTCAGAAGCCCAATAGACGTGTCTATTCATCATCTACGTTCTAGTATAAATTGGTGAGGATTTGAAGTCATTTTAACACACATTCTTGGTGTGTTCTCCTCCTCTCCACGTCTTGGGTTTTTGGAGAAGGAGGGACACCTAAAATATACATTTGCTGATGCCCTAGCCGCAGTAGCTGATGCCCTAGCCACAGTGCAGATGATGCCCTAGCCGCAGGCTTATAAGAAGATCTAAATGCAGATAAGAGGAGACTTATGTGCAGCATGAATAAGCCCCTATACTGCTGTCCTAAAGAGGCTCCTATCTGCGGTGCTAAAGAGCCCTATCCACTGTTCCAAAGTGCCCTAACCGCAGGTCAAGAGATGCCCTAAATCCGCAGTCTGTTGAGCCCTTATTCACAGCTAAACAGTGATCCTATTCCACAGCAACTGGAGCCTTATACGCAGCTAAGAGGAGGTTCTATACACAGCCAATACGGAGGCCCTAATACGCTGCCTGTAGCAGCCTAAACGCAGTCTACACACAGCATATATATACGCACAGCCTGAAGCACTTGTACACTGTCCACGCTGGAATGAAGACGCAGTCCACCCTTGGTATGACAATCTTCGTATTACATGGATAAGGTATGACTATATGCTGTTGTGGTATGCCTGTAGAATACCTGGTATAAGGATGACCATATCATGGATCTATTCTATAGATCACATGCCTATTTATAAGGAAAAGCTGTACCCAAGCTACTACAATCTAATAATCATTGTTGCAGTAATGATAAGGATATCAGAGATGGTCATCATGCTGTAGAACTCATTGGAGACCTGGTTGATATAATGAAATGACTGTCATAATAGAAATCTCTGTATAGCAATGAGAGCAGTAAACCAGTCATTGAGTACACATTAGATGGGTGCAGATCCTTGATGTTGAGATCAACACTGTGATATTTGGGTACAGCGTAACATGATGAATGGGCAGCGTGAAGATCATGAGCAGCATGTAGGATGCTGTGTGTTGGCGCTATACTGTAAGGTACAACAAATGAACGAGATGCAGAATGATGATAGGTGAAGGAGTCACCTTGAGAATCAGTTGAAGCAGAATGTCTTCAACTGATCTCATAATTATACGAAATGATCTATGCTAGATCTAGATAAGTCAAAGTATTGACTGCTGTTGTAAATGTACTCTCTCTCTCTCTTTCTCTGCTGAACTTTGAAGATAAAAGAAGATTTGATCAAAGGGTTTCCCCACACATTGTGGGGTTTGTCCCTGGCTCGCGCCATATCTTGTGTCCTCTTGTCTTGGCTTGTCTTCTGCGTTTTGTATTTATGTTCTATCTGCAGTTTATCGTAATGCTGATGTGATTGCTAACAGTGAAAATTTGAAGGCTTTTCCCTAAGTGGAATCCCTTCTAGTAGGGGTTGGTTACACACCTTGTTCTTGATTAGGCTTGAGGTTATTTCTTTTATGGTTCCACCTCTAGGGCCTAATCCACAAGCATTCAACAACCAACTTAAGAGGGGCACCAATCTGACCCCATATGCCTAGTGGAAATAAGAATTAATCCTTATTCCAACAACTAATCACTTCTTTTTCAAAATTTCTTCAATTGTATTTTTCATTTCGTTTAATTTAGAAAAGCTCCTCGAGTCCTGGGGTTTGGAAGGGATTTGGGGGCCGACATCTTTGTAGCTAAATTGGGAATGGAATTGAAGATTGTGAATATTTATGGTCCTCGTCAAGACAGAAACTTCTCTAGGTACGGCTAATGGATCATTCTTTTTGAATGTTGATAATTTCGATGTGGGGAATGACTTGAATTTCTCGTTCGGAGCATCAAAAATATGGGGGCCCCACGCACATCCAAATCCCTTGCTGATGTTTTCATTCACTTTGTGATGTTGACCTTATTAAGTATAAGCCCCAATGGAGAAACAAAAGAACAGGTGATGCGATGATCGCTAGACAAATTGATCACTAAATCACTTATGGAAAAGATCCTACTCTTTCGTCAATGAGTTGGTGTGGGTGGCCAGTCAGACCACTATCCATTGTTTTTTGAATTGAAAAGTGGGTTAAATAAACCAGGGGCTCCTTTCAAATTTTATTCGATTTGGATTAAGGACAACTCTTTTCGTAACCTTGTCATTAATCAATGGAACCATTTTAATCCTGCAAATGATAGTTCAGCATCAGCCCAATTTGCTGCAAACTTAAAAAGGGTAAAACAGGCTACAATAGAATGGTCTTCTGCAAAGAAATTGAGGGATAAGGAGAATCTCGAAAAGATCAAACAAGAGTTGGAGCAGCAAGAAGATCTAGGGGGGGTTTACTCATCGGAGGAGTCAAAACAAAGAATCGTTCAATTAGAAGCATCCTGTAAAAGAATGAGGAAAGAGAGAAGACCTTGAGGTTAAGAAGCAGAGCAATATGGCTCAAAAGCAGTGACAAAAATACGAAGTTTTTCCAACAATTTGCTAAGGGTCGACGAGCTATAAACACCATCTAGGAATTGGAGGATCCAAATGGAGGCAGAGTCTCTTCTTTTGAAGATCTGGCCAGGTTGGGGATAAATCATTGCAGTAATTTGTTCAAGGCTCCCCAAGAAGCATCTCTCCTAGAGGTAATTGGCCTTGCTCAACATTTCTCTAGTTTCACAAACGAAGTAAACCAATCCCTTATGGAACCTATGTCAATGGAATGACTCCAAAAGGTCCTTCACAATTTTCAGCGGGATAAAAGTCTAGGGCCTGATGGTTGACTGGTGGAATTCTTTTCATAGTTTTTGAATTTCTTAGGGATGATCTCCTGAAGGTTGTTGAAGAGTGCAGACAATTAGGGCACATGTATGACCCATTCAACTCTACTTTTAATGCCTTAATACCAAAGATTGATTCTCTATGCAACATTGTTTATAAGATCATTGCAAAAATTATTGCTAACAGATTGAAACTGGGGCTGTATGAAAACGTGGCAAAGGAGCAATCTGTTTTTCTAGAGGGCAGGCAGATTCATGAGGCCATTGGCATTGCTCGGGAGGGCCTTCATAGTCTCAAAACAAAGAAATGAAAAGGTATGGTGTTAAAGATTGACTTATCAAAAGATTATGACAGAATTAGATGGATCTATTTTCGAATGTTTATGACTCATTTGGGCTTTGAGGTTTGTTTCATCTTGGGTTATCTGTTGTATCATGTCAGTGTCCTTTGCAATACTCATAAATGGGTCAGACTCAGCTTTTTTCCATGTTGCAAGAGCATTAAGTCAGGGATGTTCGCTATCACGTTTATTATTTCATTTGGTAGCTGAAGGATTAAGCAGACCGTTAACAGAAGCTAAAAGGCGTGGAGATCTTGTTGAAAACGTAACTAGGTTCGGTCTTAATAATAATCATTGTACTTATATCAATATGTATTTCATGTAAAAGCAAAAGAAGAAAAAAAAAATTATTATTATTATTTTCACTAGTCAAAGAATGTTCTTCATGCTTGTGTCTTCAGAAGACCAAGTCGGCCCTCCAGATGGATAAGTTGGCCAGCCCATAAGTTGTGTTTCTTCATATGGTCGAAAAACTATATATTGGCACTTGTGCTCCTCATTTTCATATCACATTGATTTCTGTGCAAGAAGAGGAAGAAGAAACCAGCGGCATCAAAGGAAGGAGAAGAAGGTCAGAGGAAAGAGAAAACAAACTGTTTTTTCCCTAATTTTGTCCAGACATGAGAAGTTCTCACAATTTTTCAGAGGCTGTTACAGGACTCGAAATTTCAGGGGATGACCAAAATGTAGAGATTTGACCAGCATTGACTTTGTTGTCTTTGTTGACTTTGACTTGGTGAAGAAGACTTGGAGGAGGGATGGTTTGGGTTCATTGTGACATTCTTAGTCTTGGTCTTGGGTCTTGGATATCTCACTTTGATCTGATTCTATAAGAAGATTATTTTCTTGGGTTTTCTCCCTTGTGGGGTTTTTCCCTGGCTTGGAACCTACATCTGTGGTCTTTGTCTCTTGTGATCTTTATGTTTTGTAGTTTTGGTAATTGCTTGATGAAGAAGAGAACATTAAATTAATAAGAAGCAAACAAACATTCACAAGTAATTATCAAGTTAAGAGAAATCTACTCTAATCTACGTGCATTATGATTTCTCAATATGGTATCAGAGCTAAGATAAAGGAAGGGCAGCTTAGAGATCACATCCTATTGGCTCATTTGAAGACATTTTTACAACAGTCAACGCACTCTGACACTATTACATCAGCTTCACTGGAGGACACCATTTGCAGCAGTAAACTTGAAGACCTCATTACAGCAAGCCAAAGAGTAAGACTCTGTGGAGAGAATTCAGAACTAATACTACTACAGAAAGTCTGTAACTATACACTCTGCTCTAACTCTGGAAAGTCCAAAATCAATATCCTTGCTCAAGTTATATTGCTATCTGAGACTTAGTTCAAGATCAAGTTTCAGAAGTAAGATCGCTCTAGCAAAGAAGGACAGATCTCTGAAATAGTTATCTGTGGAATACAAAGATTTTATTGACTGTACCACACATGGATATAAGGATTCCTGTGATACAACTATCTACTATGATGTGAATACAAGAAGCATGTTCTATATGATACTTATGAAGTTTCAACGGTGATTCTGAGGTCTGAAACATACAAAAGGAACAAAACTATATGATAATGCAAGCCTTGTGACATATCTACGAATCTTTGTACTATGTATTCTAAGCAAGAAAAGAAAGACAAACTATAGACATCTGAAGCCTACTGTAGCAATGAATTTTTGAAGATTCAAGGCATCTAGAAACCACAATGAAAGGTACATATGTAAACAAAGCCATATTTCTATGAAATCCCTGAAAGTGCAAATTAATAGGGACAGCGTTTTATTTCACAATAGGAAAGAAATCTGAAGTTTGTACTATATCAGCATATCTATGACACCAAGCAACAAAACACCTGATCCGAACAATCCATGGCATTTGAAATGTTTTGAGAAGTCAAGTTCAGAATTACATATAATGAATTTCTATGAAAAAAGAAAATCTGAGATTTATGGCAACCTATGAGTAAGACCTTACAAAGTCTGGGTATCTAATGAAAGGAATCGAAAGAGACCAAACTATAATAGTCTATCTCTGATCATGAGGAAACGGAATCAAATTACCAAAATTACATTTCAATGACAACACAGAGAGATATGCATAGAGTTCATCTCAGTGACAACACTTTTCGCTATAGCAACACCTTCCTATGACAGTATTGTGGGAACATATCTCTAAAATCTTTGTGGCATAATCCAAGTTGAAGAAGACCAAGATGAATCTGTTTCTATGGTAGAACGAAGTCCAATGGTATCTCTATGATATTGATACATAATGATGATCCAAGTGATATGTCAAATTACAGGACTATTCAAGGTTCAAGACCGTGCATCATTGAAGAGTGTGTAACTACAACAAAAGAATTATGACAACTGACGATCAAAATTTTGACAAAAAGAAGCTCATCTCTGTGGCACTGTATGCAATCAATGAAAGAGGCCAAAAGAAGCTCTGTGGAAAAAGTTAAAACTATGACCAGGCATGTGAAATTTTATCTCTATGATACCAGTATATGAAGCAACTATACTTATACTTGAAAGAAGATGAGTTACATCATGAAGTTGACATGTCTATGAAGTCTGAAAGGAACCAAGGCAAATGACTATGATAGAAAGCCAAAGAAATTTATGTGGTTCGTATTCTACATGGATGACCAAAGGTTGAAGGTACCTCTGTTGAAGGAAAATGTTACAAAATCAAACAATCTCTGGACCAGATCCCTGTAACAGTAGAACTACAAGGATGGACAGGTAATGTTATAAGAGGTACGTATAATCTTTGCAATTAATGATAGTACATATAATATGAAGTCTTTTAGGTCATGGTTAAACTAACAATCTCTTAAGACTCAAGAGATATAGAAAAAGTGGTCTGTATAGAAGCTGACAAGTCTTTGGCATCTAGGGTTTGTAAACCCTACCAAAGTTTGAATTAAGAAAACCCTAGGAATTAAACCCTAACTAATCATTTCCATTTTAAGAGGTAGATCAAACCCTTGATGATGATGACTTCATGCTAATGTGAGAACAAGGTTTGTGAACAGGTCCTAGATTAAGAGGGAGATAACCTTCCTCAAAAGATAAGTACTTTACATCTCCTTGATTACTACTAATACTATTGTCTTTATATTTTGGCGTTTTGTTCTTTCAATGTCTTCAAACATAAGTTGCAGGTCAAAAGAAGAATTATCTAATATTGACTAACAATTAGAAGAATTGGAAGACTGTGGCAAAGAATGAAGATTAAGGAGGAGAAAGAAAAAGTCAATTAGATGTTCACCTACCTCAGCTGGAAAGAGCAAGCTCTGATTCGTATGATTCAGGAACATATTGACAGTACTAATGCTGATAGAGATACTACTGATGCTTGGGAGCTAATATGATTTCTTGAATAATGTAAAGCTAGACAGTGAAAATGAATTAATATAGACTTCAGAGGGAGCTAGAGGCAGAAATTGACTTGAATTTTGAAGTTATAAGATCTTGGATGAATATAATATTAATTAAAGTTTGAAGATGACTGATCTAGGGCTATATCTTGTTGCAAGAAGATAAAGAGTTTTGATATCATTGTTCCGGCAGCTGATTGATTGGGCTGACAATACTAATGAAGATTAGAAGCTGACATAATTTTTTGGAAGAGCGTGAAAGCAGAACCCTGTTATGTAGATCTCAAGACTTATGTGATCAGTTGTGAAGAAGTTTGGCCCCATAAGATGTTTGATGAAATACTTGAAGAATAACAAAGGTCCAGGAAGGTCGAAGTACGTTACTATGTGATGCAGATAGGAGTTTAGAAGCTACAACAAATCTCCAAGGAAGAGCATGTAGCCGATGAATTGATGAGTATTTTTTACACAAGTTCAACCTTGTGGTTTTGCCTCCATATTTGAGAGGGAGTGAGGATATCCTCCCCGATTGAGAGAGAGTGAGGATGGACACTGTATTCTCCATGTGTCATGCACTATGGCCAGAACTAACAGCCGTAAGCCTAGTGAAGTTGTCTTATGTCACTCATATCATCAAGTAATTATACATAGAAAATCTCAACTATAATGCAATAATAACCATAGGATCATAAAAAGACAGCCAAACACAATAAGGGACACAAGACTACCCTAGGAAAACCCAACCAACTCTTCTTCCAAGGAGAGTTCAATCTTCAGTAATGTTTACATTATAAATTGTCTAGAAACTTGTGCCAACTTCCAAGAACAAAATACCAGTCAATCCTGGTTAAGGAGAGTGAAAATTTGACTTCTGTTAGCTTAGTCAAATCTGGTCAACAAGCTGATTTCTGGTCTGTTCTTCTGATCAACAGTGGTCAAAGGAGGCAAAATTTCAGCCATGCAACTTCCTCAAATAATTCGGTCAAACTGTCACATTTGACCTACGGTCAACCCTAATCAAACAAATTTGGTCAACATCCAGATTTCAACCCAGAAATTTGGTCAATGTTCAGTCAAAGCTGCCTAGAATATTCACTCCAATAATCAAACAAAGATTCAGTCAAAGCAGCCCAAAAATTGTTGGTCAACGAGTCAAACTTCTCTTTCAAATTTCAGTGGTCAACTTTAGACTTTTGTTGCTCCTTCACACATGTGAATAGATAACTTCTTGTTGTTATGAGTGATCCGAATTAGTGCCAAGTGAGGAGATCGAATTGTCTTATTTATAGTGGTTAAATAGGTGCCCTTTTGACCAAGGGTCACCTCTAATGGTGGGGCTGTCTTAGGCTTCTTGGAGCCTACATAGACTATTAAAAATTGAATTTTTATTTCAATAATTATAATTTTTTTTGTTGATTTGGAAGGCTCCTTGACATGCAGGAATACTTCCTGTTGCTACAAAAATCAACAGCAGTTGTATGCATAACTTACATCATCAACTAGATTCAAACTAGTGAAATTCAAGGTATGACTCCATATGAGCAATGGTATGTCTCCATATGAGCAATGATATGTCTCCAGCCATCAATTATGCGTATTAGAATTTCTAGATCAAGTGCATAGACCCATATTCCCAACACAAAGCAAATGAATTGGAACCCAAAAGTCATTGTTGTATTGTGGTAGGTGTTAGTTTCTGAGTAGATCGGACAGGTGTTCTAGTCTTTATGGTGTCTAAGAGGCTAAGGAACACGGGAGGATAATTATCTCCAAGACCAAGAAAAAGTTTCTAAGGAAAATGCCTTAATTATGTTCATTAGCCAATTATTAAATATTTTCATAAGTCTAGCTTAGAAAAACTGGTTTATTAAATCAAATTAATTGAGGTAAATCAATTTTGCTCTAGAGACTTCCAAAAAAGTCACTTGATGGGGTCATCTTAGCCATTGATTGTGATTAGATCATGGTCATTGATTTGTCAACGAGAGATTATAAGAGCAAATTGATGGGTCAATTGGAGCAATCATCAAGGAGTTAGAATTACCCAGTTTGCAATGATAGCAAGGTTGCGATATGAGCGAGGGAGACAATGTTAAAAGGGTTTTGGCAGGGAAAATTGGGGAGAAAATTTCCGAAGGAATTTCTCAATGATTTCCAATTTTCAGTGGAAGGAAGGAGGTCAATTTCATAGCAGACAATAGGCCGATTTCAACAGTGCAAATTGCCAGAGTGCATTTTTTGAGGCAATGCAAATAGTCAGGATCAAGTTTCCAATTGCAAGAGTGAATTGCAGGAAATTCGTGTGATTGTTGGAAGGTTCAAATTCCTGTAGGTGGATTACAGGAAAGAGTCAATTTGTCTTACGGAGGAAGATTTTGTGATTTCCAGATCGATTTGGTGAAGAAGAAAATATTTACCAGAGCTTTGCCAGTGAGAGGCACGCAGATTGTAATTCTCAATTTTCGCTAAAGATTAATAATAAAACCCTCATCTGCAGAACTGGTTCTCCCCACATTGGGGTTTCTGTTGGCATTATGATTCAGGTGTTGTCCTTGATGGCAAACTCTTTCAGGTGGTAAATCAAGAAGGACGCAGGAAATATGTTCAGCAAGTGCGTCCCCGCAGGTATACCAAACAGAACCCGCGTCCAGGGACGCAGGCCAGCCGTTCAGGAGGTGCGTCCGCCCAGTGCACACATTTCAAGGTAGAGAAAAGCACGTGGGGGTTTCTTGTGTGGTATCTAGCCGACGGTTTTGTGTTTCTATGGTGTCGGCTCGTGGTATTGTTCCACGCTTTGGGGAGAAGCTTGCCTATATAAAGCAAAGGAGTTCATTTGGATTAAGCATCATCTTGGTTGAACATCTCTTGGTGAGATCTAGTCCATATCTTTAAGGGTAAATCTTCTAATGGACTACGATCTATATGGCGCATGATCAGATCTGTGGATCTGAGTGTTTGGGTTGGTTCTGAAGTCCTCTTATCTTCTATATCTGAAGGGACGCAGATTCAGTGAAGGGAAAGTGCGCCGGGACGCAGTACAGTAAAGACTCAGGTGCGTCTCTGAGGCAAAGGACGCGGCGCGACTGTAGTATTGGGTGCGTCTCTGAAGCGAAAGACGCGGCGCGATAGTGTTTCTGGGGGCGTCGGTCGCAGAAAAGCAAAAAGGAACAGTGCGTCTGCACGCAGAACAGCATAAGGTATACTGCGTCCAGTCGCAGGCCACAGAAAGAAAATATGCGTCCCTGTCTTAAGATGATCTGTTGACTGTATATTTCTGTTCATAAGGTGTTCTGGGTTGTTTATGTAATTACTGATCTGATATCTGTAGTAGACTGTATCTGTTGTATACTTGTTGATCATTTGATTCTTCATGAAAAGAAGTAGGGGGTTGTAGCTCCCTTCCAGGAGAAACTGGAAAACGAGAAAGAGTTGTAGCTCTTTGCAGGTTGCAGCCTGCGTGCTGGTAAAGGACTGCACCAGTACAAAATCATTGTAAAAAGAATTTCTTGAAAGAAGATAGAGACATATTGCAGCAGGTGGTTTTTCTCCCGCATTGGGTTTCCACCTTACATCTTGTGTTCTTTGGTGTGACTGTCTATTTTTCCTTATTCATGCTCATTGTTTTATGGTACTGATATGCAAGAATATTTCAAAAGATCAAATAAGGAAGATTTGGTAAATTGCTAGATAATACTGATTCACCCCCCCTCTCAGTATTATTTCCAACAATTGGTATCAGAGCAGGTCCTTCAGAAAAGCTTGATCGCTTGAAGGTAGATCATTCATCATGAGCAGCTACGAGAGAGAAGCATCAATCAGGCCACCCGTCTTCGATGGGACAAACTTCAATTATTGGAAGGTAAGAGTTACTGCATATCTTCAATCTCTTGGTACAGAAGTTTGGAACATTGTAGAATCAGGCTATGCCTTTCCTTCAGTTACTCCTACAGATCCAGCTGAGAAAAAGCAGTATGAAACAAATGCAAAAGCAGTCAGTACTTTATTAGGAAGCATATCTCAAACAGAGTTCATGAAGGTCATGCACTTCAAATCAGCAAAAGAGATATGGGACAAAATGATCACTAGCTATGAAGGAGATGAACAGGTAAAAGAAGCTAAACTTCAAACTCTCAGGATTCAATATGAGACTCTCAAGATGTATAATGATGAAAGTGTGGCTAATTATTTTCTTCGGGTAGATGAGATTGTTAATTGTATGAAAAACTTGGGTGAAGAAATAAAAGAGACTATAGTAGTTCAAAAGATTCTAAGATCTTTATCCCCCAAGTTTGAGTCTAAAGTATCTGCAGTAGAAGAAAAGGAAAATCTCCGTGTTCTCACTATGTCTCAGCTGCATGGAATTCTAACTGCTTATGAAATGAGAAAGGGAGGTCCATCAGACAGAAGGGAAGCTGCTTTTAAAGCATCAGGCAAAGAAGATCACTATGAAGCAAGTCATGTTCCAGAAGAAGAGGAAGAAGAATCAAATTTTGTCAGAAATCTTCAAAGGGGTTTTGGAAGGTTCAGAGGTAAGCTACCTTTCAAATGTTTTGCTTGTGGAAGAGTAGGTCATTATGCTGCAAAATGCTCTTATAAGGATAAAGGAAAGGAACCAGTTAGATGGAACAAGAAACAGGGTACAAATAAGAAAAGCTACTACACCCATGAAGATAGCGATGGCTTATCAAACAGTGATGAAGATGAACAAGGTAACAAATATAGATTGTTAATGGCATTTGAAGATGATGATTATGAGGATGCTGTAGATGTGGATAACCTTTATGATGAAATTACTAGACTCAAGAGATGTATAGAAGAAAAGAACATGATTATTGATACTCTACAATTTCAGATTGATGAAAAGGAAAAACATCTTGAAAAATTAGAAGGTGAAATTGTTGGTCTTAGAAAAGAAATTGAGAAAACAAAAACTATTAATCTCAAGTTTGTCAAAGGATCTGAAACGTTGAATGAGATTATCAGTGTGCAGCGGTCTCCACTAAATAAGACAGGTCTGGGCTACAATGGAGAAACTTCTCAAGCATCCACTTCAAAAAGTTATCTTGATGCAGCAAGAAGAAATGAGCAAGAACACAAGGAAGATCATCAGGTAAAGCAGGGACAAACGTCAAACTATCAGGGGCAATCCAGCTTAAGGGTGAACAAAAGCCACAACCAGCCACAGGTAAAATCTTCTCAATTTGGTTCAAGAATAGATGAAAATAGAAATTACAATCAGTTGGCTGGTAGATTCAATAATCGCAGAAACTTCTTCAATGGACAATGCTTTTCTTGCCATAACTTTGGTCACAAAGCAGCTCAATGTGTTGCGTATAAAACAATCATGACTAGGGAAGCTCAAAAACAAAGAAGCATGACAGGGATTACAAAAAGGACCTATAACAATTTTTCAGCTCTTGAAAATGAAGTTGAATGCTCTATTTGCAATAATTTTGGACATGAAGATGTTGAATGCAGAAGCAGGTTTCCGGAAAGAAAGGTACAAGAACAAAAAAGGGAACAAACCTCAGGCACCAAAACATGGAAAATAAAGGAACCTCAAACAGAAAGATGTGGGATAGCATTCTATGCAGAAGGACAAGAAAATCTATGGTACATTGACAGTGGATGTTCTAAGCACATGACAGGTGATAAAGAAAAACTTGAATCTTATTCTAATTTAGAAAAGGGAAAGAAAGTCTCTTTTGGAAATGATACTCCTGCAACTATAAAAGGAAAAGGTATTGCTCCTTTAAAAGAAGATGTTAAGGCTGGAAATGTTTTGTTTGTTGATGGACTAAAGCATAATCTTCTAAGTGTAAGCCAGATGTGTGATCAAAGAACCGAGGTTATATTCAGATCAAATGGATGTCTTGTTCGTGATCTTGATACAGGTAAAACAGTTCTCAAAGGAAAAAGAACTTCAAATAATCTATACATTTTTGATGAAGAACAACAACAATGCTATCTAAGCAAGGATGAAGAGCACTGGTTATGGCATCGAAGGTTGGGACATCTAAGCTTCTCACAAATAAGGAAAGCTTGCAAATATCAGGCAGTTCGCGATCTTCCAGATATCAAAATTCCTGACAACACCATATGCAGATCATGTCAGTTTGGAAAACAGACCAGAACTAACTTTCCAGAGAAAGAAGGATCAGCCAGCATGCCTCTTGAGCTAGTACATACAGATGTATGTGGACCATTCAGAAAAAGAACACCTAGAGGAGAGGAATACTTGATATTATTTATTGATGATTTCTCCAGGTTTGTTTGGTTAGGACTTATGAAGCACAAAGATGAAGCTTTCGAAAAATTCAAATCCTTCAAAGCTTTGGTTGAAAATGAATCAGGTCACAAAATTAAATGCCTCAGATCCGACAGAGGTGGAGAATTTACTTCAAATGAATTTTTCGATTTCTGTGAAGAACATGGGATAAGGAGAGAATTTTCTACAGCTAGAACTCCCAGCAAAATGGAGTAGTGGAAAGAATGAACAGAACAATCCAGCAAATGGCTCGTGCTATGCTTGATGAATCAGGAACTCCTGCAACCTTCTGGGGCGAAGCTGCACATGCGGCAGTTATTATTCTCAACAAGACAAATGTCCGAGTGAACAGCACTCAAACTCCTCATGAGCTCTGGAGTGGTAAAACTCCTTCGGTAAAGCACTTCAAAATTTTTGGGAGCAAATGCTATATCAAGAATACTGAGGAGCAGCTTGGCAAACTTGATCCTAGAGCAGATGAAGGAATTCTTCTTGGCTACTCTCCACATAGCAAAGCATACAAATGCTACAATAAAAGACTTGGCAGAATTGTTGACAGCATTGATGTAGTGGTTGATGAGAAGGGATACATTCCTAGGCAAATACATCGTGAAGACATTGAAGAAGATGAAAGCTACCCTCAAAGACAGAATGATGAAGAAGAAGAACCGCAAGAGCAATCTCAAGAAGGACCTCACGAAGAAGCAGAAGAAAGAACAAGAATAGAAGAAAAGACTCCATCCAGATATGTTCAAAAGAACCATCCAGAATCTCAGATCATGGGACAAAAAGAAGCAGGTATACAAACTAGAAGAACAGTTGCAGAAGCTTCAAGTTATTTGGCATTACTCTCCTCTACTGAACCACAAAATGTGAAAGAGGCATGCAAAGATGAATGTTGGGTGAAAGCAATGGATGAAGAACTTGAGCAAATCGAAAAGAACAACACTTGGGAGCTGGTTCCTAGACCAAAGGATAAGAATGTTATCGGAACAAAATGGGTTTTCAAAAATAAATTGAATGAAAATGGAGAAGTAATTAGAAACAAAGCCAGACTTGTTTGTAAAGGGTATGCACAGCAAGAAGGAATAGACTTTGAAGAAACTTTTGCTCCTGTTGCAAGACTTGAGGCCATCCGAATGTTTCTTGCTCTCTCAAGTTGTCAGAACTTCAAAGTATTTCAAATGGATGTGAAATCAGCCTTTCTGAATGGAGACTTGGATGAAGAAGTGTACATTGAACAGCCAGATGGTTTCATTCTTGGAAACGATCCAAATCTTGTATGCCGATTAAAAAAGGCTCTCTATGGTCTCAAACAAGCTCCAAGGGCTTGGTACTACCAGTTGGACAAATATCTTCATCAACAAGGTTTTTCAAAAGGTTCAGCAGATAGCAATCTTTATATAAAAGTTGAAAATGACAAATTACTAATACTTGTTGTGTATGTAGATGACATTATTTTTGGCAGTAATGAAGAAGCTATGAGTCAAAGCTTTGCCTCAGTCATGCAGAAAGAATTTGAGATGTCCTTGCTAGGAGAACTGACATACTTCCTTGGTTTGCAAATCCAACAAAGAAAGGAGGAATCCTTTTATCTCAAACCAAGTATCTCAAGCAGATTTTGAAGAAATATGGCATGGAAGATGCAAAACCAGTATGTACACCCATGGTCACAGGATGTAGTCTCAGTGCAAATGACGAATCTGCAGCAGTTCATCAACCAACCTACAGATCTATGATTGGAAGTCTACTATATTTGACAGGTACCCGACCAGACATCATGCATGCAGTTGGAATAGTTGGAAGGTTTCAGGCAAATCCAAAGGAGACTCATCTTCAAGCAGTAAAGAGAATCTTCAAATATCTTCAAGGGACTCAAAATTATGGCCTATGGTATCCTAGAGATACAGATCTCACTCTTCATGCTTATACAGATGCAGATTGGGCCGGAAGCGTGGATGACAGGAAAAGCACAAGTGGTGGTGCATTCTTTATGGGTCCCAGACTGGTATCTTGGTTCAGCAAGAAACAGAGTTCAATTGCCTTGTCTACAGCTGAAGCGGAATATGTTGCTGCTGCATCTTGTTGTACCCAACTTCTTTGGATGATGCAGACTTTGCAGGATTATCAAATCACTTGTACACCTCCTATTCCTATCTTATGTGACAACACAAGTGCAATCAGCATCTCAAAGAATCCGGTTATGCATTCAAAAACCAAGCACATACCAATCAAGTACCATTTTCTCCGGGAACAAGTACTTGAACAGAAGGTCAAGTTGGAGTATGTTCCTTCTAAGGAACAAGTTGCTGACATTTTTACCAAACCATTGCCCAGGGACACTTTTGAATACCTCAGGCAAAAGCTGGGGGTTGTTGATTCATCATCTCACTGTTGATCATCTTCCTATTGATGGTATAGGCTCAGGGGGAGCACATAATGCTTTGTTGGCATTATGGTGTAGGAGATCTTGGAAATAGCTGCAATATGTCTCTGTCTCCTTCATGATGGATTTCTGGTTACAGATCTGGAGAAGCATAAGCATAGGGGGAGCATACCCTTTGCTCTTGATGTCAAAGGGGGAGAATGATGAAGCTGAAGATTATGTGGTTGCCATCAAGTCCAAAGGGGGAGTTTGTTGGCATTATGATTCAGGTGTTGTCCTTGATGGCAAACTCTTTCAGGTGGTAAATCAAGAAGGACGCAGGAAATATGTTCAGCAAGTGCGTCCCCGCAGGTATACCATACAGAACCCGCGTCCAGGGACGCAGGCCAGCCGTTCAGGAGGTGCGTCCGCCCAGTGCACACATTTCAAGGTAGAGAAAAGCACGTGGGGGTTTCTTGTGTGGTATCTAGCCGACGGTTTTGTGTTTCTATGGTGTCGGCTCGTGGTATTGTTCCACGCTTTGGGGAGAAGCTTGCCTATATAAAGCAAAGGAGTTCATTTGGATTAAGCATCATCTTGGTTGAACATCTCTTGGTGAGATCTAGTCCATATCTTTAAGGGTAAATCTTCTAATGGACTACGATCTATATGGCGCATGATCAGATCTGTGGATCTGAGTGTTTGGGTTGGTTCTGAAGTCCTCTTATCTTCTATATCTGAAGGGACGCAAATTCAGTGAAGGGAAAGTGCGCCGGGACGCAGTACAGTAAAGACTCAGGTGCGTCTCTGAGGCAAAGGACGCGGCGCGACTGTAGTATTGGGTGCGTCTCTGAAGCGAAAGACGCAGCGCGATAGTGTTTCTGGGGGCGTCGGTCGCAGAAAAGCAAAAAGGAACAGTGCGTCTGCACGCAGAACAGCATAAGGTATACTGCGTCCAGTCGCAGGCCACAGAAAGAAAATATGCGTCCCTGTCTTAAGATGATCTGTTGACTGTATATTTCTGTTCATAAGGTGTTCTGGGTTGTTTATGTAATTACTGATCTGATATCTGTAGTAGACTGTATCTGTTGTATACTTGTTGATCATTTGATTCTTCATGAAAAGAAGTAGGGGGTTGTAGCTCCCTTCCAGGAGAAACTGGAAAACGAGAAAGAGTTGTAGCTCTTTGCAGGTTGCAGCCTGCGTGCTGGTAAAGGACTGCACCAGTACAAAATCATTGTAAAAAGAATTTCTTGAAAGAAGATAGAGACATATTGCAGCAGGTGGTTTTTCTCCCGCATTGGGTTTCCACCTTACATCTTGTGTTCTTTGGTGTGACTGTCTATTTTTCCTTATTCATGCTCATTGTTTTATGGTACTGATATGCAAGAATATTTCAAAAGATCAAATAAGGAAGATTTGGTAAATTGCTAGATAATACTGATTCACCCCCCCTCTCAGTATTATTTCCAACAGTTTCTACAAAGACAATTTGTACAAAAATAATGGTGTCAATTATTTTGTGTATATGCATTATTTCTCAGTTCCTGAAATTATTTGTGAAAATTGCAATAGTGATCTAATTGTTATTTGTCGTAATTAATTTTGGAAGACAAATAATCTCTAGTAGATAGAAGATTAAATTCTAGTTGTTGCAATTAAGGAAATTTCACATGGTATCAGAGCATATTAGCGCAAAGGGTTTGCAGGAGTAAATCAACGCATGGCACAAGAAGAGAAAGTCGAGGTTTGTAACCCATATTATTTTTCTTCAGATTTTGGGTTTTGCAATATTTGCATATTTTCAAATATGGCCGGAACAAGTTTGAGAGATCATGAGAGATTGGATGGAGCCTCCAACTTTGGTGTTTGGAAAGCCATAATGTTTTTTCTATTGGACAAGTTTAGACTAAAGGAGTATGCGACTAATGCGTAGTCGTACTGACTTATCCACGACATATGGCAACCTACAAAAAGGAGAATGCCAAAACCAAGAGGATTATCCTTGATGGAGTCAAGGACCATACTGTCCCTCATATCACAGAGAAGGACACAGAGAAGGAGATATGGGATGCAATTGTCAATCTGTTTAAGAATCCCACAGAAAATAGGAAATTGATTTTCCAAAGAAAAGTTGAGGACCATCGAGATGCAAAGGGGTGAAGACCTGGTTTCCTACCTCACCAAAGTTCGACTTGCCAGAGATGAACTGGTTGCAATAGGAGATAAGTCAAGTGATGTTGAGCTAGTGCGAGTAGCCCCGAATGGGTTCTCTAAGCAGTGGGATGTCTTTGTCCAAGTTATCAATGGACAAGACCAATTGCCGAGTTAGGATCGCCTATGGAGTGATTTCACTCAAGAGCAGCTACGATAAAACTCCAAAGGTTGAAAAGGGAACAGGAAAACGTAGCCCCTAGCAGGAAAAGGAAGGCGAAGAAGGGTTCTAACAAGGATCAAGCTCAAAAGGAGAAAAGAGGAAGAAATATTTGAGTAAGGTCAAGTGTTTTGGTTGCGGTTAGCTAGGACACTATGTCAGCCAATGTCCTAACCAGAAGAAGGGAGAAAAGAAGGCAAAGTAGCAAATAGCAGCTTCAACGGTCATTGAGGATTTGTTTTCAAGACTAGAGGACAAATTCGCTCTTATAGCTTGCCACTCTAGCTCTACGTCCACAAGTGTCTGATATACCAACAGTGGAGCATTAGCACATATGGCAGGAGTTAGAGAATACTTCTCCAGATATAAAAAAGAGGAGATGAACTTCCAAATACAGATGAGAAACAAGACCAGCTGTACTCCAGTTGGGAGAAGTACCATCAACAGTTAGAGGGGGTCAAGTAAGAGTACCAACATTACAATTGTGCTACATGTGTCAAGTTTACGCATGAACCTGATTTCAGTTTCTGTTGTTGAAAATAATACCAAGGAGAGGTGTTACTAGGCATTTATCCCTTTTAGCCTAGTAGACACATTAATGACTTTTATCTTGGTGACACTTATGAGTTATATTAATGTCATGGATGGAAGAAATACTTAAAAGTGGTATACCATGTATTTTTCTAATATTAAAGTCACTTGCACTTTATAAAGTGACTTTATGTGTAAAGTACTAAGTATACTTTGCTAATATTAAAGTCACTTGCTCTTGCACTTTATAAAGTGACTTTATGTGTAAAGTATTAAGTTCACTTTTCTAATATTAAAGTGAGTTGAGAAAATCACTTTATGAGAAAATTAGAAAAAGATACTAGGAGGCTTTTAAGTAATGGGGCCAATGTATGAGGGGGGACATTTGGGAAAAGTGATCTCAACCACACATCTTGAGATTTGGAGATTAAATCTCAACCATTGAATCCTAACATTAGGGATTCAATCTTTTCCAAAAGTCAAAAGGAGAAAAAGGAGGCTCATTTCTCACTTCACACTTGAGAGGAGAAAAGAAGAGGAGAAGAGAATTTCAACGAGAGTTTGCAGCTTGAGGAGGAAAGCTCGAATTCCTAGGAAAAGGAGGCAGCTACACCAACACAGAAATCAAGAAGCAAGTTAGCCATAAAGGAGCGTGAAAATCAAGGCATAGAGAGACACGAATTTCGAAGCTATGGGCTGTACAATTTGAGTTAGCTGCACACATTCCAAAAATTCTGGGCACAAAATTCTGAGAAGGGACAGTGCAGAAATCGAGGCACAGTCAGCGCAGATTTCAGGTCTGTTTACAGCACAAATTTCGAGAAATCTGTGGCACAGAAATTGAGACAGAACACAAAAATCGAGGTTGTTATGCACAGATTTCGAGGCTGTTGCAACACAGATCTTGAGGCTGTTTTCTGAGCACAGAAATGAAGGAGTTGAGCTGTGGATAAGTGCAGAAATTTCTGGGCATGAAATTTTGTAAATCTGGAAATTATTTCAGTAGGCACAAATTTCCAGAAATTGCATTTAAAGCTTCAGCTAAAGGGAGATGAGTACTGTGGTTATTTTTAAAATTTTATGTACTTGACTAATTTCTCAAGCAATAAAATCCTCCTTTGAAGACCGGTTTTCCCCAAAAGGCTGTGGGGATTTCCCGCGGTTACCTTGACCAAAAATAAGTGTCTCTCATGCTTGAATACTTGCATAAATTTTAATTTAATTACAGCTGTTAGGAAATGTGAAAAATAGTAGAAACACTCATTAAATGTTTACAATGAATGCACACTGAAAATTATATCAGCATGACAAAACATGTGGGTTGGGTCAAATAAACACTTGCAAAATTGTAAATTGGGCTTGGGGTGCAGATCATTAAATTTCTACATGGTATCAGAGAGCTTAGATGAGCCAAGTTGAGGCTCAGATCTACATTTTCAGTCAGCTGATTAAGAGGGCAGCAAGCTACCAAAGTCTTCAAACAGTGAACCATACCTTTGAAACTTTGCCAGAAACCCAAAGATTTCAGTGGTTCAAAGGGAGACTGGTTCTAGCATCTAGTTTTGCTTCATTTGGTTGGTTGTGGGGTCATGGCTACTGGGTTGAGAGTAGAGGACAGATTGGTGGGGCCTGAAAATTTTGGCCCATGGAAAGTGAGGATCATGCTTTTACTGGAGGATTGGAAGTGTGGGATATTGTATGAGCAATTGTACTACCGCCCACTAATCCAACTCTATTGGTAGAGTTTACTAAGAAAAATGTGAAGGCAAAGAGGATCCGTCTAGATGCCATCAAGGATCATTTGTTCCCTCATGTTTCAAGTATGACATATGCATATCAGATGTGGGAGTTCTTAATCTCTTTGTATTAGAGTTCTAATGAGAATAGGAAGATGGTGTTGAGACAAAAATTACGCAACACCAAGATGACCAAGACTGACAGTGTTACATCTTTCCTCACCAGAGTCTCACAGATGAAAGATGAGTTGGTTGTTGTTGGAGAGACTATTCCAAAGGAATAGTTGGTTTGCATTGCTTTAGAGGGGTTCACCAAGAAGTGGGGTAGTTTTATCCACAGCTTGGTGGCTAGAGAGAATTTTCCTGAATGGGGGAGGATGTGGGATTATTTCCTTCAGGAGGAGATCAGGAGAAGCAAGCACAGTGCCATCAAGAGTTGTGGGGGAGGTGAAGAGGAGAATGTTGCTCTCATGACAAAGGGAAAGAGGACAAAGAATATCAAGAAAGGGTCCTCTAGTGGAACAAAGCAAGATAAGGGGAAGCAGAAGGCTAAGGAGAAGGACATGAGCAAAGTGAAATGCTTTGCTTGTGGAAGATGGGTCACTATGACGTACAGTGTCCCAACAAGAAGGGTAAGAAGAAACAAGGATTTGCAGCTACAACAGATGTGGATGAGTTTGCAGCTATGTTTGACTCGGAGTGTGTTTAGGTGGTGAGTTTAGCCACTCATGTCACATCTTCACGTGCATGGTTCATACACAGTGGAGCATCTTGCCATATGACCGGAGTTAGAGAGCACTTCACGAGCCTTTTGGAGGATAACATTGACTTGGAGGTTGTGCCTGGCGACAACTCCAAAGTCAAGGCGGCAGGTATGGGGACAGTTTCATTTCAGAGGGAGTCATTAACCCCTTTGAAGGTGACAGATGTTCTTTATGTTCTAGGGTTGAAGAAGAGTTTGATATCAGTTTCCAGCTTGGAGGACAGGGGTATTAGGTATTGTTCTGAAAGGGACAAGTGTTATTGTATCCTAGAGGATCCAGTATCAAGTATGCTCGTGTGATTGGAGCTCGCAGTGGGAGACTATACAGACTCATGTTTCAGCCTCTTCAAGCAATGGTGGCTCAAACCAGTAGTAGTGGTTTATGTGAGTTGTGGCACATGAGGATGACCCACTTGCACCATGGAGCTTTAAGGATGTTGAGGGAGATGGTTACTGGGTTGCAAGACTTCAGCATTGATCATCATGATGTGTGCAAGGGGCGTGCTTTGGGAAAGTACACCAAGACACCTTTCCAGAGTAGTGACAGTAGAGTTGCAAGTGTCCTTGATTTGATTCATTCTAATTTCTTATGTATGTGGTCCCATATCCCATGTCTCATTGAGTGGATATGAGTACTATATGACATTCATTGATGACCACTCCAGGAGGACCTACATTTACTTTTTGAAGACCAAGGATGAGGTCTTTCGACGATTCCAAGAGTTTACGGCTCTTGTGGAGAACCAAATAGGGAGGAAGATCAGGGGCATTGAGATCAGGCAATGGGGGATAGTACACTTCAGTAGAGATGAGAGACTTTTGTGGGAGTGTCAGCATAAGGAGGGAGCTCATTGTGCCTTATAAACCTCGGCAGAATGGGGTGGCAGAGAGGAAGAATAGGACCATTGTGGTTGCAACTAAAGCGATGCTACATGATCAGAGTTTACATTTCTTCTTATGGGCCGAGGCGGTTAGCACTGTTGTTTATTTGCATAACTGGAGCCCACACAGAGCCTTGGGGAACAAGACTCCTGAGGAGATATATACCAACAAGAAGCAAGAAGTTGGGCACATCAAGATTTTTGGGTGCCTTACATATTCACATGTCATTGAGGAGAAGAAGACAAAGCTAGAACCCACAGCAGAGAGAGGTATATTGATGGATTACAGCGAGACCAGCAGAGCCTACCGCATATATACCTTCCTACATAGAGGAAGATTGTCTTGAGGCGAGATGTGAGATTAGAGGAGGAGAGGGCTTTGAGGAGGTCTCGGGAGATTGATCAAGTAGAGCAGCAAGCTCCTCAGCAGGGGGTCACACCACAGGTTTCAGGAGCATCAGGTGGTACACCAAGATCAGGAGGTTCACCTTCTTCAGGGGTGACAGGTTCACATAGGATCGCTTTGCCTAGTACCAATTCCCCTGATGTAGGTTCTTCGGGCACGATATCTCAGATTTCGGGATCTCCTTTGGTTAGTACAGAGCTTTCCTCGCCAAGAGGAGAGGCACCAGATGAGGATTTTCCCATACCTCCACATGAGACTACTGTAGGGAAGACGACGCTAAGATGGCTTCGAGAGACCCTGAAGGAGGCTCAGGACGCAGTGGGGGGACCCAAGTGGTCAGTGAGGGAGAGCAGACCGCCATAGAGGTTGGGTGGCTTCATGGCAAACGTTGTAGAGACAGAGCCATCTTGTTTTCAGGAGACCGTTAGATAGTAGATCTGGAGGGATGCCATGATGGAGGAATATTCTTCTATCATGAAGAATAATGTCTAGGGGTAGTGCCACGTCCTTATGTGAAGTCAGTTGTGAATTCTAGGTGGCTCTACAAGATCAAGCATGATGAAGATGGCAGCGTTCAGAAGTTCAAAGCTCGATTTGTGGCGTGGCGGTTCTCACATGTAAAGGGAGTTAACTATGAGGAGACCTTTGCACCAGTTGCTCATTATACTTCCACTAGAGCAATTAAAATCTATTGCAGCTAAGATGGGATGGCGAATTCACCTGTGAAGACCGCCTTTCTCAATGGTGTTATACAGGAGGAGGTGCACATTGAGCAGCCTCAGGGCTTTGAGTTGCATGGGAGTGATTCTCATGTATGTAGGTTGAAGAAAACCTTGTATGAATTGAAGTAGGCACTGAGGGCATGGTATGAGACGATAGATGCCTACTTGCAGCAGCTGGGTTCAAAGAAGAGTGATGCAGATCCGAACCTACACTTTATTTTGGTAGGTGACGATACACTCATTCCGGTATTGTATGTGGACGACTTGTTTATTACAAGAGAGGACAGTCTCATCCAACATTTCAAGAGAGATCTTGCTTCAGAGTTTGATATGATTGATATGCGGCTAATGCATTACTACTTGGGGATGGAGGTTTGGCAGGAGGATGGGCACATCTTTGTGGATCAGGGCAAGTATGCAGGAGATATCTTGAGGAGGTTCCATATAGATGGTTTCAAGCCTATGGCTACTCCTATGATCACCAACTGGAAAAAGCTACATGATGTTGATTCTGAGTTGGTGGATCCCACTTTGTATCGTTGGTTGATCAGTTCATTGATGTATCTGGTCAACACTAGACCGGATATTTGTTTTGCATTCAATACATTGAGTCAATATATGATGGAGCCCAAGAGAGTACATGGTGGTTGCAAAACATGGGTTGAGATACTTGCAGGGTACAGTGGATTATGGCTTAGACTATGTCAGATGTGATGGGGTCATATTGATTAGTTGCACAGACTCAGATTGGGCTGGCAGTGTCAATGACCGGAAGAGAATTTCTAGATGTTGTTTCTCATTGGACTCGGCAGTTGTGTCATGGTTCAGTAGGAACCAAAAGTCAGTGGCATTGAGCAGCACAGAGGCAGAGTACATGACAGCTAGTCAGGCAGGATGCGATGCATTATGGCTTCGCAAGATGCATTATGGACTATTTGGTCAGATGTTGAGACCAACTACAATTTACTGGGACAATTAGAGTTGTATTAAACTCTCTGAGGATCCAGTCTTTTGCGATCGGTTAAAGGATATTGATATCAAATACCACTTCATCAAAGACTGGGTCCAACGAGGGGTTGTGAAGCTTGAGTATATGTCTACCGATGAGCAGGTAGCAGACATTCTCACCAAGTCTTTACCAAAAGGCAAGCATGTCTTTTTCAGAGACAGGATGAGAGTGTTGAAAATAATACCAAGGAGAGGTGTTACTAGGCATTTATCACTTTTAGCCTAGTAGACACACTACTGACTTTTATCTTGGTGACATTTATGAGTTATATTAATGTCATGGAAGGATGAGATACTTAAAAGTGGTGTACCATGTACTTTTCTAATATTAAAGTCACTTGCATTTTATAAAGTGACTTTATGTGTAAAGTACTCACTGTACTTTTCTAATATTAAAGTCACTTGCACTTTATAAAGTGACTTTATGTGTGAAGTATTAAGTTCACTTTTCTAATATTAAAGTGAGTTGAGAAAATCACTTTATGAGAAAATTAAAAAAAGGTATACAACTTGAAAAAGGTACTAGGAGGCTTTTAAGTAATGGGGCCAATGTATGAGGGGGATCATTTGAGAAAAGTGATCTCAACCACACATCTTGAGATTTGGAGATTAAATTTCAACCATTGAATCCTAGGATTAGGGATTGAATCTTTTCCAAAAGACAAAAGGAGAAAAGGGAGGCTCATTCCTCACTTCATACTTGAGAGAAGGAGAAGAAAAGAGGAGAGGAGAATTTCAAGGAGAGTTTGCAACTTGAGGAGGAGAGCTCAAATTCCTAGGAAAAGGAGGCAGCTACACCAACACAGAAATCAAGGAGCAAGGCAGCCATAGACGAGCATGAAAATCGAGGCAAAGAGAGGCATGAATTTTGAGGCTATGGGTTGTACGATTTCTAAGGAGTTAGTTGCACGCATTCCGAGAATTTTGGGCACGGAATTCTAAGGGGCAGCGCAGAAATCGAGGCACAGTCAGCGCAGATTTTAGGGTTGTTTACAGCACGAATTTTGAGGCAGTTGTGGCACAAAAATCGAGACAAACTGCACAAAAATCAAGGTTATTTATGCACAGATTTTGAGGTTGTTTTGGGCACAAAAATCGAGGTTGTTGCAGCACAAATTTCGAGGTTGTTTTCTAAGCACAGAAATCAAGTAGTTGAGCATGAAATTTTGTAAATCCGGAAATTATTTCAGTGGGCACAAATTTCCAAAAATTGCATTTAAAGCTTCAACTAAAGGGAGATAAGTACTGTGGTTATTTTTATGTACTTAGACTAATTTCTCAAGCAATAAAATCCTCCTTTGAAGACCAGGTTTCCCCAAAAGGCTGTGGGATTTTTCTGGGGTCACCTTGACCAAAAATAAGTGTCTCTCATGCTTGAATGCTTGCATAAATTTTAAGTTAATTACATCTGTTAGGAAATGTGAAAAAATAGTAGAAGCACTCATTAAATGTTTACAATGAATGCATACTGAAAATTATATCAGCATGACAAAACATGTGGGATGGGTCAAATAAACACTTGCAAAATTGTAAACTAGGCTTGGGATGCAGATCATTAAATTTCTACATCTGCACTACAAAACAAGGGATATGATGTCTATTCTGTAGGGTAAAAAGTGGAAGAAGGTCAAACATATTGGAGCAAGGAGCAACAAGTTGTACAAGTTGCAGTTCAATTCTCCAAAGGCATTGATTAGCAGCAACAATAGTAGTAGCAAAAACATGAGAGAGTTATGGCATAGGAGGATGGGTCACCTACATCATGGAGCACTCAGGTTACTTAGGGAGACTGTGACAGAGTTCCAGAATTGAGCACAAAACATGACAATGTGTGTAGAGGATGCGAGCTTGGGAAATTTGCAAAAGCAGCATTCCTAAGCAGTGACAATAGAGCCAATGGTGTTCTTCAACTGATACACTCAGATATATGTGACTTGTGTCAGTAGAGCCAATGGCGTGCTTTAGTTGATACACAAATATATGTGCCTCGTTGTCTACCAAATCTCTCAAGGGTTATGAGTATTTTGTAACCTTTATCGATGACTTCTCCACGAAAACCTAGATCTATTTCTTGAAGACAACGTATGAGGTCTTTAGTCACTTCCAAGAGTTCAAGGCTCTTGTGGAGAACATGAAAGGTAGAAAGTTCAAGGTGCTTCGAATAGACAATGGAGACGAGTACACAAATAGGCCTTCACGGGGTTTTGTGTGAAGGAGGGAATCAGAAGAGAATGGACAACTCCATATAACCCAAAACATATTGTGGTCATAGAAAGGAAGAACAAGACAATAATTGGAGCAGCAAGGGCAATATTATATGACTAAGATACGTCCAAGTTCCTATGGGCAGAGGCATGTAGCACAGTAGTGTACATTCCCAACAAGGTTCCTCATAGAGTGTTGGGGAAGATGACACCAGAAGAGGCACTTACAAGGAAGAAGTCAGAGGTTGGACACTTCAGAATCTTTGGCAGTATAGCTTATTGTCATGCGCCAAATGAAAAGCGCACCAAGTTGGATCAAACTACAAAGAAGGGCTATTTCATTGGATACAGTGAAATGTCCAAGGTGTACAGGATCTACATTCTAGGTAGCAGAACGATCATCGTCAGACGAAATATTAAATTCCAGGAGGAGAAAGCCTTCAAGAGATCTCGTGAGTTGCCAGTAGATGATCAGAGTGGGCTAACAAAAGCTCCAAGGGTTGAAAAACAACCGCAAGGACAGCAAAGCATAAATACTAATACCAGTACGAGCATTAGCTCAAGTGCAAATCGTCCAATGAGTTCACAGTTGACAAAGCAACAGGGGTAGGATGAGGAGCTTGAAACTCCAACCACCACCAGCGGAAGAAGAAACAAGAAGGTGCCTTAAACATTGAAGGATGTGTAGGAATTTGTGGGAACTCCTACGGTGAGCACCAGAGAATGCACACAGCCAGACAAATACAAGGCATTGGTGATAGAGGTCTTTGACAAAGAGCCTTCCAACTATCAGGAGGCTGCACAACATTAGGTATCGCAGGATGCAATGGTGGAGGAGTACAACTCCATCGTGATCAATGATGTATGGGATGTCATGCCTAGACCATTAGACAAGTCAATAGTTGGCTCTCGATGGATCTACAAGATCAAGTATGTTGCAAATGGCAGCGCGGAGTAAAATAAGGCTAGGTTTGTGGCCGAGGGTTATGCGCAGAAGGGAGGCATAGACTACGAGGAGACCATTGCTCTTATGGCCAGATACACCTCTATCAAGGTCGTGATCTCATTAGCAACACAGATGGGATGGCAGATTCACTAGATGGACGCCAAGACAGCTTTCTTGAATGGGGTGATAGAAGAGGAGGTATATATATCAAACAGCCTAAAGGATTTGTAATTTTGTAATTTTAGTGTTGGAAACAATTTTGGGTATTTCGGACTTAGGGAAAGTGGGTAGATGGGTCCCATGCTCTAGAAATGGGAGGCAACATACACCCAATAGGGAAAATTGAATTCTTAGTGGAATGTGGGGGCCACCAAAGGAGCCAATTTGAACCTCAAGGAAGGGGGACGAATTTGTTGGTTGTGGGGACCACCAAGGGGACACGAGGAGCCCAAGACTATAGAAGGTCGCAAGGAAGCATTTGGGCTAATCTTTTGCCTCTCATACTTTGAAAGTATACCTCTCTTGGAGTTGTTCAGCACAAGGGTTGGAGTGTTGTTGAGCACAAGGGATTTCAAGCGAAATCCACACCAGTTTCAAAGAACTTCGAGAGTCTCCCTTGCTAGGAATTTCAGAAGTTCATTTTCGGGCTTCCACAGGTCATCATTTCCAACATATCGAACTAGCAATGCACACTACTAGGGCGTAGAGGCAATTTGAAACAGTAGTAACTGAGCCAGCTTCAATGATTTGCGGGAGCAAGAGCATTTCACATCTTGGTGTCCGGATTTTGGAGAAATTTTGCAGGGTCAATACTAGGTCATTCTTAAGGGTCGAGTTCATCTTTCTAGCAGTGTGTGGGCCTCTTTGGACAAGATTGCGTAGGCATTGGAGTGAGCCAGCTCGAAGGGAAAAAAGGTTGAAGGATTTGGCATTTTGGAAGGGACGGTTAGATTTGGTAGGTGGATTCTTCGATAGAGGGGTTGAGGATTACTTCAGCAATGAGTTTCTCCAGTAGCATGCGCAAGTGGTCAATTGGGCAATTCACACCATTTAGTGGGCTCCCTCCATGCTTCGAGTTGAACGGGACCTTTTTCAAGTTTTTGTCGGCTTTTGGAGAGGAGTTCGGGGGTGGAATTTCAGCTTTATCCGAGCAGCAGTTGAGCAGAAATTTTCATTTTATTTGGCAGCCAATAACAAACATCTTCTGGGCAGTGTGTTTTTCCTGTTCCGGGCCATTTTCTCATCTAGGTCACAGACATCTCTTCTAGGTTTTGCATAGCTTGCATAGCAAGCCCAGGTTCTATCATGTCAGCTCACTCTATGTACCCATACCCGATTTATAAATAAAATGGCTCGGAGAATTTTGTTGGCATCTTTTGTGTATTGATTTGTGTTTGTAGTTTATTTATTTATTTTGCTTTGATATTTATTGTTATTTCCATTTAGGAATATTACATCAGGCCTCATAGAGGACTGCAAAAGGGACTTGGTACCAGAGTTCGAGATGGACTTGGGACTGATACATTATTTCCTAGGACTAGAGATATGGCAGACAGATGGGGAGATCTTCCTTGGGCAAGGAGATATTGTTAAAATTGACAACTAGGGCAAAATTCCACCTTGGGATAGCTCATTTGATGGAGATGATTATTGCATTAAATTCCTCTTTTCGAGAGGACCAAAATTGATATAAAGATCATCTAATTTGGACAAACAAAAGTGTGTTTTTGAATTTATTCCCACACATGTGCAAATTGTTCAGGTCGGCCACATCATCATGTAGGCTCATGAAGCCCAATGGACGTGTCACTTCACCCTCATCAACTTGTATAAATACAAGTGACCTCTCACCTCATTTGGCATCATCATCACTCAAACATTCTTCTCTCTCCTTCTCTCATTGGTTCGTACAGCTATTGGGCATTCTCTCTCTCACACGTGTGGCAAAGGAGGTTGAATTTCTGGACAGAATTACAGGGCCAAAAATTTCAGACTTTTCTGCAGTTTAACTAGCATTGACTTTGACTTCCTAGGCATCCTTTGACTTCGATTTTCAGGGTGATTTTGTGTCTCAGCAGGCCGCATTTTTGGGCACATAAACCAAGACAAAAGGACGACTTTGACCTGCGTTGACCATTGGCCTGTTTGACCGCAGGGTTGACTTTAGGTTGACCAACTTGGGCTGCAAATTTGTTGACTGTTTTGCAATGAATTTGACCAGCAATGAAGGTCGAATTTGACTGGGTTTGACCGAGCTCCAAGTGGACTGTTTGTTGCTGCATTGACCACTGATGACTCCCTAGTTAGAGTTGCTTTGGTTGTTGTTGACTGAGAGCAGTATTGCAGATTTTACAGCCCATGGTCCAGTCAAATCATCGGCAAAGTGGACATTTCTTCTTCCAGATACTACAACAGAACACCAAGAGTTGCACAATCTCAAATTCCAGCAAACATTCTCCTCTCGATTTCAGCATTGGTGAAAACATGGTGGGTGTCATCAACTCGAGAAATCAGCAAGATCATGAAAAAATCGACATAATCAGCAAAAACTCATCAAGCATAAATTCAAACCTGCAAAACTCGAAAATACTCAACAACCTAAAAACTAAAAGAATGTCAGAAATCGAAGAGTTCTGCAACATTGATCCAACCAAAACCCAGCTCCTGCCAACGATGTTGTTCTTCATTGGAAAGCATATACAAATTCCAATTAGAAAAAAGAAATTGATGAGACTTAGTACCTAAATTCTTAGTGGACTTAATTGAATTATAGATTATATATGAACTTTACCGTTTGTACTTCTATATCTATGTAAACAATTCATAGAAACTTGGTCAAACACAATCACTCACTTGAATATGTATATTTTATTGTGACTCTGAGACTTGGTCAAAGATAACCACTCTCCATCTATAAATAGCTAGTAAAATGTAGAAGCTCTATGTGTATGGTTCTAGAAAAAAAAATCCCTTGTGCTTTGAAGTGTCCTAGGGTAATTTTTCCCTTAGAATTCTATTTTGACTAAGGGTTTTTTTCTCCAAAATCAATCAGTACAACTATGAAACAGCAGTGCACATTAATTCAGCAGTGATTAACTGTCTATATATGCATGAGTATAAAGCTTCCACAGAAATATGATTTTCAATTAGGTCACAATTAATTGGGGCTGACTGCCCAATTAAGGTAAAATATGTCCAACCAGTAAATCAGCACTGATAATTGTCACAGTAATCAATATCCAACTGTCGTATCATATATAATCGAAATCCAGCAGCTACTATTCTAATTCTATTAACTATTGTGTTGTTCTTCTAAGGCCCTGTACTAGAGGCCAAGCCCTCTTCCTGTAAGTACCACAGAGGATTCTAGCCGCAGGATTACCTTGTCTGCTGCAAGGATCCGTATGGAAACAGGTGGCCAAGAAATAGCTAGTATCCAATGATGACAGTGCGGTTGCTACCCCAGAATCAAACCTGGACTGTTCTGCCATCCTTCAGTAGGGTTCGGTTGTCCTTCTGTGAATTAGCCGCAGCCCCAGAAGGGCCAACTATTAATCTGCCGTGCTTGAGCAGCCTCAGATGGGTCTGGCTCACTTTGTTGTAGCTTTAATCTGCCCAAAACAATCCTCCTTGATGTGCCTCTGATATCCGTAGACCAACCTCAGCACTACTACACCTTCGCTGTCTACAACAACTTTAGATCATCCTTGAACAAATCTCCGCACTTGCTCAAAGAGCCACCAAGTTCTAACTTCACTGGACAGGTTATCCAAACTTCCTGCAGTCCTTGCGACTGTGACCTATGGCCCTGTGGCTGCAGCCTGCAGCCCTGTGGCCTCCAAATATCGCTGCCGAACTTCGCTGCTTCTGCTGTTTATGAGGCAGGAATTTTTCTGCTTCTGATCAGGGCAATTGGAAAGGATTCCTGCAAATTAAATCTGCGTTGGCTTGAGACAAAGGTTGCTGTCCAACACAACCATAGAGACTCCTCCTCACTAACCAGGACAGAACCAAGTTTCTTCAAGATGATTTGTTGTGCCAAAACAAGGAAAAGAAAGGTGTCTAGGTAGGGTGGGATCACCTCCATCGAAGCTAATCAAAAGGAAGAGGTCTTAAAACCCTTGGAGCCTCAGGCTCAAGAAAATCAGGGATATTCCAATCCAAATCGATGATGATCAATTGACTCCAACTTTCCTTTATTTATGGATTCCCCCATGGGTTTCTCAAATGTGAGGGGTGGCAATGCAACCCCCAATTTGGGCTTTTTTGCCCCAGTCGACCCAAAATTCACCCAATGTTGCCCCAAACATTGGAAAATTGGGTTTTCCCCCTTTATCAAGACTATAGCCTACGGGGTTGGATAGGCTACTCCGTCCTCCCTTGGCCAATTAATCAATTGGGGACATTACAGTCCCCCTTCCCGACATTGCTTGTCCTCAAGCAATGGCAAGTTCGGGTGTTGCAAAATTTGTCTCCCTGCTTTCTTTCAGTCACTTCCCAACCACCTGTTCTCATTCGAAATAAGCGATGCAACAACCCTTGGCCTTCCTCCAACCTTGTCTTCACTTGCACTATAAGAGTACTTGGCAAACTTCTCTGGTGCTGGTGTTTGAGGAGCATCCACAATGGAAAATCCATCAACAGGGTCAAACTTGGCACCAAGATTACTCAGTTTTGTATGAGCCTCTGCATAATCCAACAGATCTTGATCCCTTTGTTCTTTTATCTCTCGGAACTTTGAAGTAATAATTATCAAAATTCAGCCACTCTACTGTCCAGGATTGACCTCCTGGTGCTCCTGGACCCATGGATGGGTCTGCCTCCATGGGGTCAGGCTCCCAACATTCAGATGCAGCCCAAGACTTCTCATCTTCAGCATTGTAATCATCATTATTATCACCATTTTCATGATTACGTGCATCTCTACTCAGCTCTTCAGGTAGGTTAATTACTTCATTTGCATCTATACCATCCCCACCTTCTAAGCTATCAGTAAGCATCACCACAATACATTTACTAGCGTCTTTTATCCCTCTCAGATATTCCCTAATTGGTTGTCCTACTGCTTTAAGGAATACACCAGTTGATCCCAGAGTTCAAAATGCTTTAATGGTTGATACATACTGCACTGATATATCATTAATAGAGGCACCAACAACGAGAAGGCAATAACATAAAGTAGGAATAAATGAATCAACAAGCTTTTCAGTGTTTTTCAAGCACTGTTTTAAATCCTTTACGGTGTCCTCACTCTTAGGATCGTCTACAATGATGTCAAAAGGTTGGCTGATTCACAAATCTTGCAATGTTTTATATACAAAATACCAAAGTCGCAGATGCCATCTAGTAATACATTTTGGTTTGCTTCCTTTTCCAGTGAAGCACAAAGGAGAACATGAAACCCAAGTTGATGCAAGAGCACATTGATCTCTGTTGTTGTCTTGACATGTAAGACACAAATAGGGTAAAATTATATGTAGAAACCCAAGAGGAACAACCTGAATCTAGTTTCTGATAGGTTGCAGCACAAATGTTAGATGATCCTCTCCTGCTAAATAATGAACCTTAGAAATCCATGTGTTATCAACCACTTCACAATATTCAATAACTGTCTCCAGTGCATTTAAATCATCGACCTCCATTTCATTAATCAAACTAGAAGATCCACTTTCGACAGTTTATGTTACATTGTCATTGATACAATCTCCTAGGTTTCTTTCTTTCTTATTATTCTCCATTGATGTTCTCAACTCTTCTAAACGTGCTTTGAAATACAAATGCAACACCTCATTTAAAAGGTCACCACTTTGTATTCTGTAATAACGAATTATCACTCGTGCCTTTACTAAATGACCTGATGCAAGCTTGCTTCCAGAGGCCAAATATAAGACACCCACCACCAACGATCTAGAAGTCGATGTGTTGTCAAATAAATATTCAACAATATAGGGACATGCTTGTTTCTTCATTTTGCAACTATGGCGTAATGCCCATAAGTTGTTGGTGCAAGGTAAGTGTTTGCTTGTACTAGATGCAGCAGGATTGTATACACCCAGATTTCTATCCTGCATAGTCAAATGGAAAAAACACCAGAGAGTTCCTTGCTCCCCATGCATATCAGACCTTATATCTGCTTCTATATCATCCACCACCTTCTCTTCTGAAGTATTAGATGGTTCTGAAGATACTTCAGAAACTAACTTACAGGATTCTACGCATATTTTTAATCTTTGTCTCTCCTATTGAATCTTTTGGGACCAACAAAATTCCGCCTTTTGCATGCACTTCTGTCCTCAGAACATCCTTATTGTCAATATTCCTACAAGCAGACACAGTTTTACCATCATCTTGACAAAGGTCCTTACCATAAGTTGACCATTTGAAACCTCTTTTTTCCTTCTTAATATCCTGCTTGACCTTTGTTGCCTGTGTACAAATATTATTATTCTTTCTATTTTCAAACATCTCAGGCTCAGGCTTAGGTACTATCCTTTGAATATCATGTTTGCTCCTTATCGATCTCCCTTGTTTCTTCACAAAATTATTTACAGAAGATATTTCATTGTTTTGGTCATTATTGGTTGTTCTATCAATGGCAACCTTGGCAAATTTTTGTAAATCTTTTAGTCTCTGCATTTGATTTTCAATATCCTTGCCCTTACCAATAAATTTTTGTTCCCTCTGAGTATAAGATTCCTCTTCAGCATCAGGCACCGCATTAAGAAATTCTGGTGGATATTGTGTTGTTGGATTCTGATTACCTTTCCTACCTTGTAATTTTCTTGCAGATCCTCTCCAACCATTAATCTTAACTTCTTCATCAACAGTATTTTAGGCTTCTTCCTTCCTCTGTACATTATTATTGCGATGATCTGCCTCATGGACCAAAGTACAGGCCTCATCTTCTACAAGCTTCCTGATATAGCCAAGATCATCCTTGCTGTTATTTTCATCTAAATCCCATTGTTCTATTGGACAGTCAACAAACCTACCAACAAGAACAAGTTTTGAAGCATTTGCATTAGTGGTCTGGCTTGGAGAAACCTGATGGTTCCCTACCGTAAGCTTGTCCCCATTGTTTACATTTCCAGATGAATCATTGCCTCTACTCTTCTCAAGTTGGCTATTGTTTTCAGCCCCTTTCTTCATCGCCATTGAGATACACTGGGATTCAAACTCATGGTTCTCATCAACCAAATGTTGGGACTCGGCATTACAGGCTGAATACTGTTTCTTTGACAAACACTGTTTAGATTTCTCACCCTTTCCAAACTTGTTTTGGGCCCCATCACTTGTGTAAGGCAAAGATTCTGATTTGCCCATACTACCAGATTCAAAATATTGACATCCTTTATTCTTTTTAAGAGGGTATAGCCATGACCAACCATTTGGGCATGCCTTTGCCATTTTTGGTAACATCAGATCTGCTCTCAGTCTCAAATTTTGCAGGGAGGCTTGGGCACATGTCTTTCAAAGAACCCAGAAAGCGTTTTGGGAAATTCCACACGGAGACAACTTTATTAAAATAATTAATTATTTTTAATGGGACCCTAAGTCTAAACTTAGGAAATTAAAATAATTAATGGGTATTAATCTAACTATGGGTGTAACTTCTAGAAGAAGACAAGGATCACGCAGAAATGATCTTAACCATTGATTAGCTTTTAATCTGGGTCGTTGAATGTCAATGAGAAGATTATTTAAGGAGGCTTGAGGGTCATTTGGAAGACACACAGGGAGTTGATCAATCAGATCGAATTGTTGAAGCTAAAAGCAACGCAATGATTTGTAGTGATCATGCAAAGAGGGTTTGGCTGGAGGATCTTCTCCGAAGCCAAGAATACTCAGCAGAGAGGCTGAGAGACACAGAGAGGAGGCAGCACAGAGGCCAGAGAGGGTGACGCGCAAAGGCCAAAGAGGGTGACGCAGAGCCAGGAAGGGCTCATGCAAGGCCCACACAAAGCCTTCACGTAGAAGTCCAAGATTTGTTGGGAGGCTGACGTTCCGAGCCGAGAGGGCAAGAATTAGCTCTTGAGAAGCAAATCGATTCCCAACAAAGGTGACACAGAGCCTTAGAGGCTGACACAGGCCCACGCAAGGGCAGTGCAGAAGTAGCCGAGGAACTCGTTGGTTCAGCTTTCGGATCAATCAGGACTTGCAGTGTAGAGTGAGGTAATCTCACTCATTTATTCTACCGAGTCATATTCTTTGTACTGGATTACCAGCAAAGCATCCAAAGATTGTATTCAGAAATATCTTCTGCTTAATAATAAAAACCCTTAGATCTGTTGCATCGGTTTTCCTGCATTGGGTTTTTCCGGCGATGTTTGTCCAAAAATAACTATGTCATTTGTGTTGTATACGTAGGAAACTGCAAATAACTTGTTCATGTAAATCTAACAAGTAGGAGAAATATCATCAGTTGTTGCAGTAGGGATTCCCGTGTTTAAGGAATTTTCACATGGTATTAGAGCAATGCAAGTGAAGCAAGAAGAACAGTGCCAGAGAACCCAGCGTTGAGCAGAGAAGGAGGTCGAAAAGCTGTAGGAGGTAGCAGTTTGAATCCGCAAAGGGATTGTGTTGTCCAAGCCAGGAAGGCTGCAATTTCAAGGAAAGTCTCTGTCTAAGTGAGTCGACAGAGAGAAAGGGCTTCCAGATCGAAATCTTGTCGTGGCAAAGGGAGCAGTGCCAATCCTCAGCGTGAGGAAAGAGCTAGTGGAAAATCGTCAGAAGAGAGAGAAGAAGCACAGTGAGGGAATTTTCCTCAGTAGACTTCCCGCCAAGAAGTTCGTTTTCTCATTGCCTGAGCAGCAGTAGTAAGAGACAAAGAGGAGCAGTTTGACATTTTTGTGTCAAAGATGGCAACCAGTGAGTTGAGAGATCGGGACAGGTTGGATGGAGCATCCAACTACGTCATCTAGAAGGCAAGGATGTCATTCCTTCTAGATGAGCATTCTCTCAAGACCTATGTCGACAGTGTGGTGGTTGTGCCTGCAGATCCAGATAAGCTGAAGAAGTACAGAGAAGAAATGGCGAAGGCCAAGAGGATGATCCTTGACGGAGTAAAGGATCACGTGGTTTGTCACATCACTAGCAGAGGGACTGCTAAGGAGATGTGGGATGCCTAGGCAATGTTATATCAAGGATCTTCCGAGCAACGGAAGATGCACTTAGAGCAGAAATTGAGATCTGCGTAGATGCAAAAGGGGGGGCGCATAGATCCGTTCCTCACGAAGCTTTAGGAGAACCGTGATGAGTTAGCAGCTATAGGGTCTGCACCTCAAGGGTCTGAGTTGGTTAGACTGGGCTTAAATTCTTTCTCTGAAGATTGGCAAGTCTTTGTCCAGAGTATCCTGGGCAGGGCGACTTTGCCAAATTGGGATAAGATGTGGGCAGCTCTTAAGCAAGAGAAGCTCAAGAGAGATATAGTCAAGTGTAAGCTTGACAGAAGCAACAGCAGTGGGTCGAAGCCCAAGGAGGAGGAAGAGAATGCAGCCCTTGCATCCAAGGGGCAACAAGAGCAGCGGACGCAGAAGGAGGTCTCGAAAATCAAATGCTTCAGGTGTGGTGAAATGGGTCACTACGCAACATAATGTCCTCTCAAGAAGAAGGACAAAGATGAGAAGCACGATCCGAAGGCTACACCCGCGAAGATCGAGGAGGAGTTCGCCATGACAGCCGAGATACCTTCAGGAGGGAGGTGGGCTGATTTGGAGTTGTAGTTCGAAAGAGCTACAAATGGGCAAGATCCTTGAGGAGCCCACCTCTCGGATCAATACCTTGCTACGGGAAACTAGATCAGTAGCCGGATGGACTAAGTGTCAGATGGTGCAGAGGAGTGTTGGAGCGATAGATGTCGTGGCTAGAACGCTAAGTCTAAGCAGCGTAGTGCAAAGTTGCAGCAGTGCAAGTAGGCACAGTGCAATAGCAGCAGCAATGCAGTGGCTTCAGAGGGACAGCGTGGGACTAGCAGCAGTCAGGTCTTCAGCATCGAGATGCATCATATTGAACACCAATTCAGTAATTTGGGATGTTTTTCCGTTGTTGGTGCAGTAGCAACAACAGTTTGCAGTGTAGGGGCAGTTGGTAGTGGCAGTGCCAGCAACAGCACGAATGCAGAAATTCAAAGGGAGTTGTAGTACGGATGCAATGTTGACAGTGGCAAGGTCAGTAGCAATACAATTGCAGCAGCAGTGCAATAGTTGGTGGACAGCATGTCAAACATCAGTGGCGTAGAGGACGATGTTATGAAGTCCGGGTAATGCTTCAGTGGGAGGCATTGCTAGAGCACATTCCTTGCTAAGAGGGAATGTTGATTTCTGGTAGCATTGGATGTGCTCTAAGTCTCAAATTTTGCAGGGAGGCTTGGGCACATGTATTCCAAAGAACCCAGAAAGCGTTTTGGGAAATTCCACCCAGAGACAGTTTTATTAAAATAATTAATTATTTTTAATGGGACCCTAAGTCTAAACTTAGGAAATTAAAATAATTAATGGGTATTAATCTAACTATGGGTGTAACTTCTAGAAGAAGACGAGGATCAAGCAAAAATGATCTTAGCCATTGATTAGCTTTTAATCTGGGCCGTTGAATGTCAACGAGAAGATTATTTAACGAGGCTTGAGGGCCATTTGGAAGACACACAGAGAGTTGATCAGTTAGATTGAATTGCTGAAGCTAGAGGTAGCACGGTGATTTGTAGTAATCACGAAGAGAGGGGCAGAGAGTGTTTTGGCTGGAGGATCTTCTCAGGAGCCAAGAATACTCAACAGAGAGGCAGAGAGACACACAGAGGAGGCAGCGCAGAGGCCAAAGAGGGTGACGCAAAGCCAGGAAGGGCCCGCACAGAGCCTTCACGCAGAAGTCCGAGATTTGCTGAGAGGCTGACGTTCTGAGCCCGAAGGGTTGGCATCAGCTCCTAAGAAGCAAATCGATTCCCAGCAAAGGTGACACGAGGCCTTAGAGGTTGACACAAGCCCACGCATGGGTAGCTCAGAAGTAGGCGGGTAACTCGTTGGTTCAGCTGTCGAATCAGCGGGGACTTGCAATGTAGAGTGAGGTAATCTCACTAATTTATTATGCCGAGTGATATTATTTGTACTGGATTTCCAACAAGGCATCCAGAGATTGTATTCAGAAATAACTTCTGCTTAATAATAAAAACCCTCAAATCTGTTGCACCGATTTTCTCGCATTGGGTTTTTTCAGGGACGTTTGTCCAAAAATCACTATCATTTGTGTTGTATCCTTCTCTATTGTTCAATTTCTTGTTTCGGCATATTATTTAAATGGTGTAGGCTGCAGTGTATGTATTTCAATGTTTGCCATAGGAAACTGCAAATAACTTGTTCATGTAAATCTAACAAGTAGGAGAAATATCATCAATTGCTGCAGTAGGGATTCCCAAGTTTAAGGAATTTTCACATCTCCATGCTTCAACTTCTCTTGTACTTTGTTTTCCTGTCTTGGGCTTACCATCAATATCACCTGATCTATCTTTCCTGCAGCTAGCACAAAAATCATTGACTACTTTATGGTGTGTGCCCTTATCCTTCAATTCAGGTGCGCTTGATCAGGTTTGACCCTTGCAATCTTTGATTCTTGCAATTTGATCACAGTAATAGTTTGTCCGAGGGCATTAGAACAGGAACATAGTGATTGTTGCCTGCATTAATCCCAAGTGGGGCAAGAAGCTGAGACATTACTTGCTGCTGTTGCTGCCACAACTTTTCCCAAAACTATTCGTTCTCCATTGAACCTTACCTGAAGACCCTAGGTCCGTGACATCAACCCAATTGCTCACAGGCTAGCAAGATGAGCCAGCTCTGATACCACAGTAATGTACTAGGGTAATTTTGCCCTTGAAATTCTATTTTGACTAAGGGTTTTTTTCTTCAAAATCAATTAGTACAACTATGTAACAGCAATGCACATTAATTCAGCAGTGGTTAACTGTCTACATATGCATAAGTATAAAGCTTCCACAAAAATATGATTTTCAGTCAGATCACAATTAATTAGGGTTGACTGCCCAATTAAGGTAAAATATGTCCAGCCAGTAAATCAGCACCAGTAATTGTCACAGTAAGCAATATCCAACTGTCCTATCTTATATAATCTGATTCCAACAGCTACTATTCTAGTTTCATTAACTACTGTGCTGTTCTTCTGAGGCCCTGTACTAGAGGCCAAGCCCTCTTCCTGTAAGCAACACAGAGGATGCTAGCCGCAGGATTACCTTGTCTGTTGTGGGGGGCCAAGAAATAACTAGTATCCAATGATGACAGTGCGGTTGCTACCCCAGAATCAAACCTGGACTGTTCTGTCGTCCTTGAGTAGGGTTCAGTTGTCCTTCTATCAATTAGTCACAGCCCTAGAAGGGCCAACTATAGATCCGCTGTGCTTGATCAGCCCTAGGTCTGGCTCACTTTGTTGTAGCCTTAATCTGCCCAAAACAATCCTCCTTGATGTGACTCTGCTGTCCATAGACCAACCTCAGCACTTCTACACCTTCCTTGTCCACAACAACTTCAGATCGTCCTTGAACGAATATTTGCACTTGCTTAAAGAGCCACCGAGTTCCAACTTCACTGTACAGGGGATTAGAGATATTCCGACTTTATTGTACAAGGGATCCAAACTTCTGTCGGTCCCTGTGGCTGCGACCTGCGGCTGTGGCTATGGCCCTAGAAATCTCGCTACTGAACTTCACTGCTTCTGCCATTTATGAGGCTGAATTTCGCTGCTTCTGCTCAGGGCAATTTGAGAGGATTCCTTCAAATTAAATCTGCGCTAGCTTGAGAGAAAGGTTGTTGACATGTTCAACACAATCACAGAGACTCCTCCCTTACTAACCAGGACATAACCAAGCTTCGTCAAGATGATTTGTTGTGCCAGAACAAGGAAAAGATAGGTGTCTAGGTAGGGCGGTATCACCTCCTCCGAAACTAGAAAAAAAAATTAAATAGGGTGGAATCACCTACACCAAACCTAATCAAAAGGAAGGGGTCTTAAAACCCCCTTAGGCTCAAGAAAATCAGAGATATTCCAATCCAAATCAATGATGAACAATTGATTCCAACTTTCCTTTATTTATAGATTTCCCCACAGAGTTTCTCAAATGTGAGGGGTGGCAATGCAATCCCCAATTTGGGCTTTTATGCCCCAGCCAACCCAAAATTCACCCAATGTTGCCTCAAACATTGGAAAATTTGGTTTTCCCCTTTTATCAAGACTTTAGCCTACAGGGTTGGATAGGCTACTCTGTCCTCCCTTGGCCAATTAATCAACTGGGGACATTACATGTTTGCATGCTTGGCTCCTTGCTTTTAAGTTTTATTTGTATGTGAATTCCTTTTACATTGCTGTTGTTGTCCTCATATCAGAGGATATGTAATGCCAACATTGAACAGACAGGATGAGAAGGCATTCCCTGTCACAGTTAGGGGCGCCATACATGATTGTTGTGAACTCTAAAGTTCCTTGCAGATTATGTTCCTGATTGGTGAACTCTGAGAATGGATTTGGAAAAGAAATCAAGCTATTATGGAATGATTGTGCAGTTGTGGATGAGATAGCTAACTTGATGCCAGAGAAGAAGCAGTGAAGTAACAGATGAGGTATGCAGATAGATCAGTAACAATGCCTGGGGCAGTCTCTTGCTGCTATCTGAACAAAATTCAGTGGCCATCAGACCATATTTTTGCTGTTTTACTAGTCAGATTTAGCTTATTCTCTGAGAAAGAATTTCGATATTGAAAGACACTGGTTTCAGTTCACTATTTACATTTGCTCTCTCGATTCTACAAAGCATCATTAAAAGTTTGATTTCAAGCAGATCTGAGCGCCTTCTATCAGAAAAGTGAGTGCAGAAGGCTCTTGGATGAAATTATAGCATTCAAATTTACTATTGGCACAGTTTTATCAAGATACATTGCATTTTCAAAGCAACAGTATTCTCAAAAGTTAGAGAAGTATTTAAGCAGAGTTCAAAGCCCGAATAAATTACCATAAGGATCATTGCTGCTGACAGAGAAAGCCATCTATCGAACTGCAGGCAACGCCCTTTTCTTCTTGAACCATTCATGATATTTCCATTTTTCTTTGGTGTTAACGTCATTTTCATGTGCAGATGAGCAGATCCACAAGAACAAAAAAGCTGGAAACTGTGTTGTCTTCAAATGGCATTGTAATTGGCACGGCCTTGCTGCATCCAAAAAGCCACAAAAAACAACAACAAAAAATGAGCCATGTCGTTTCCTTTGATATCTTTCACTCGAAGCATGATTCAGAATAGGAGGACATGAGAATGAGTAAAAGAAGTTGAAACTTGATAGACAAAACTACAAAATGTCCTATTAAAGATGCAAGGAAAAGAAGCTAGATGGAGAGTAAAGTTTCGTGTACTCGTCTGATGGTAGTTGTGAAATTCAAAGAAAATTTTCATCTCAGTCACTTCCAAAATCAACTAGCACGAATAGCTTTGCATCTATATGCTTGTAAACATAGTTTATCCAAATGAGGAAACATTCAAGAAGGTCCAAACAACACTGAAATTGTTAAAAGATCATCATGTCTAAGAGACAATTAGATTGACAGATAGATAGCTTTTATCAGGCCATCCACAATACCAAGTGGCCATATGTGTCAAAAAGGTTTACATACTACGCAACATATTTCAGACATACAACTATAGTATCCACACGCTTCATCCTGTTCTAGAAGCCCTTTGATTGTCAGAGAACCCTTCGAACGCCAAATCAGGAATTCCTAATGTCCAAGGGGATCAGGATCCTTTTTTTCTTCACATTAGAAAATTCAACCGTTATGTTAGTGCAACTGTCAAATGTATTGTTACCGCACAAACTCTAGCTTGGATGTAAAAGTCATAACCACAACAGGACATCTTACATTCAATTACCAGGCCAACCACACGCTGTCACCTAATCCTGAGGGAGAATTTCTATGGTCAATCTAGGTAAACTCATGTATAGAAGTGGGGAGTCAATTAGCTTAGATTAATTATGAATTATTAACAAAACAACCAAATTTGCCTTATGGCGTGAAAATTAAAGTATACAAAAAGATTGCTTAATTAACCCGTATCAAGATTGTGAATAATATGTATTTTCGCAGTATAGTGTTCGAGAAATGATATACAGACTATCTCAGACCCATGGGTACGATATGAACGTTGAAATTGTGAAGTTTGAGGTTGAACTTCTTAGTTTCCAATATTTGAAATGTCATCATTTGTGTGAACTCAAAATGTATATCGTCGATCTTCACAACCTCGATGTGCGTATCATATTGGGGTTTAGATGGGTTGAACTAGTGCCCATATTCAATGATGCATCACCCCATAACCACCAAGGCTGGAGAACGCCCCCCACTTCGTGTTTCCTTTCGTGCAAATTATTCATGGTTCATGTAAATGATGATTAATGGAACAAAATAACACACGTATTCTAAAGTGAAGTTACAGTTTAATTACTGATGGTGTACATTTAGTTTTTGAGTATCTGTTACCGAGGAGGAGGAAAGAAACGGAGATAGAGAGTATGAAATGCAATACTAATTTCAAGAACAAATTTAAATATTTAGAGGAATCCAATCCCCAGACATGAAATAAAAGCAAATAGCCTGAAGATATAAGAATCTTCACAATCAATCAAGCTAAAACAATGGCGTTATAACAGATGCGTAATCCAAACTGGTTCACAGGCTATATTCTATAAATGACACGTTCTGTAACTTCATCCGATAAACCCTAAACTCTATCCAGCAGAAGACTTTTCTGTGAGAATACCAACAATATAAATCAGATTGAAAGTTGTCTGTAAAAGAAAAACAATTACCCAATGATGGCTATTTTGAGGGAGCCTGCATGATACCTTTCTTGCTCAAATCCCAGCCTGGATGAAGAATTCCCCTGAACCCATGCCATGCCACCAAATCTGGATCCATTTGTTACTAAATATCGTGAATATAAAATGTGTTTACGCTCCTGCTCGATGGGACGACAGCAGCACGTTTGACGATGTGACCTTCCGATAAGTTGCAAGTTGACCCATTCTAAAAGGCTGAACTTCGTCGAGAAGTCCATTTCCAGACGCACCCGGTTGGACAAAACCGACCATTTTCCTCGCGTATTCTGATGCCCTAAATCACGTGTAGACGGGAGCAAGAAATTCATCACGCAGGTAAAAGAATAAGAATAATATCGTACAAACATGATACAAATGCCATGTATTGATTTTTCTCGTGGGAGATAAGTTTGTTATTAGTTCGCAAACTTAATTTTATAGAACTTTTTAATAAAATCATTTCTGATTTAAATTGTTTTTTAAATAATTAAGAATTTTGATTGGTTTTTTTCACTTATAATGAAATAGGTGATTTTTGTGCTGAGTATCTAAAGTTGTTCCTGTTTGACTAAGACATTGTTTTTTAGGACAAAAGGAAACAGGTTAACGACCCAAGACCCAAAAGCAGGCATGAGTGAAAGTGTGCTCTATTACAGATCCACCAATGAGTTACATGAGTCAACCTGCATTCGAGGATAGTAACCAAAGATGAATATTATCACTGTTAATTTAATTTAACAACTAAATTATAATAAATTTTCCCACCAATAAAAAAAAATATTATTTCCACATACACTTTACTTTATATGTGATTAATTATTTTAATTTTATACTATTTATAATTAATTATAATCTTAAAAAAAATAAAAAAGCACAAGGTATATTGAACACCAAATCATTATGATGCACTTCTTCCTATCGATTACTAAATCATAAAAGATTACATAAATATTAATTTAACTAGTGACTAAAAGTGTGCCTCATTACGGACCCACCAAGAAGTTAGATGAGTCAACGTGCATTCGAAAATAGTAACCAGAGATGAATATTATCACTAATGATAAATTTTCCCACCAACAAAAAAAATATTATTTTCATAGACACTTTATTTTATATGTGATTAACTATTTTAATTTTATACTATTTATAATTAATCATAATCTTAAAAAAATTTAAAATAAAGCACAAGGTATATCGAACATTGAATCATTATTATGCACTTCTTCCTATAGATTACTAAATCATAAAAGATTACATTAAATCATAAAAGATTACATTAATATAATTTAACTAGTGACTCCTAGGAACGGAATGTTGGTTTTCTTATTAGTTTTGTAGTTCTAAGTTAAAGAATTACATTAATATTAATTTAACTATTAACTTCTCAAAATTGAATAATGGTTTTCTTATTATTAGTTTTATAGTTTTCAATTAATTCATAATGGTCTCAAAATTGAATAATGGTTTTCTTATTATTAGTTTTATAGCTTTCAATTAATTCATAATGGTTTCAGCGAGCTAGGGCCTCACAACATTTGTTCTATAATTTTGAATTTCAAAGACATTATAATTTTGAATTTTAAAGAGATTAATAATTTTTAGATGTTTTGAATCATTGACCGGAGAATCCACAGTTTTATCATTTTTGAACCAACGTTTTTATCATTGCTGATCCAGGTACTGTAAAGCTGGCTGAGATATGCCTAAGGTCGACTGTGTTCACCTTCCAAGGAGTATTTTATGAACAGACATCCGGTGTGGCAATGGGGTCCCCCCTTTCACCAATAGTGGCCAACCTTTACATGGAATACTTTGAAAAGAAGGCCCTGAATTCATATCCTTTGAAACCAGCCTAGTGGAAGCGATTTGTTGATGACACCAATATAAAATGGACTCATGGTATAGCAGAACTCGAAAAGTTTTTCACTCACTTAAATTCGATCTCTCCAGATATAAAGTTTACAATGGAACTTGAAGAAAACAAGAGCATTCCGTTTTTAGACGTCCTAATCATCAGAAAAGAAGATGGCTCTTTGGGCCATAAGGTTTTCAGGAAATCAACCCACACAGAGAGTTACCTCCATGCCGATTCCCACCATCACCCTGCGCAGAAGATTGGTGTTCTAAACACGCTGGCCATCAGAGCCCTTCGAATTTCCGACTCAGAGCACCTGGAGGAAGAGAAGAAGCATCTAATCCTAACTTTTAAAAGTATAGGCTACAAGGAGCAGGAAATTAAAAAGGCCATAGAGAAAGCTGAAAGGAAGTTGTTGTCCCATGAGCCTAAGGCTCAAGACCAGCCTAACTGTGGTATTGTTTTTCTTCCGTATATCCATGGGGTTACGGACAAAATCGCCAAAATCCTAAAAAAGAAAAACATTATCACTCATTTCTCTGCCCCAGGTACTATCAGACAAAGTTTGAGGTCCGTTAAAGATGATATCGACAAGCAGCAGCTTAAAGGAGTTTATAAAATAGAGTGTTCCTGTGGAAAATGCTACATTGGTGAAACAGGTCGCTCCCTCCAGACAAGACTCAAGGAACATGGCGCGGATATTAAGAACGAAAGATCTCGTACTTCAGCCCTGGCAGAGCACTCCTTAAAGACTAAACACCATATCTGTCTGGAAAGCGCATCAATTATTGCTAGGGAAGAGCAACATCAGAGACGAAAGATGAGAGAAGCGCTTGAAATCATCAAACATCCTCATAATCTGAACAGAGATAATGGCGTGGAGATTAGCGGGAGCTGGCTTCCCTTGATCAAGGAAATAAAAAGCGCAAGCGCTTCCCATGGTAATAGGTAAAGGCCTCAGCAGGTAAGTTATCCCTCTCCTTTCTTGTGTCTTTAGTCTTTGTTTTCATTTAGATCTAGGTATAGAATTTTGGTAAAATTCTAGAATATACTAACCCTAGATATTAATTATTTTCCTTTTGGTATTAATATTCCCTAGGTTAAAATCTATTTCTTATTAGAATTCATTTCTCCCTAGGTATAATATTAATCTCAATTTAGAATTAATATTATATATTAAAACAAATTAATATTAATAATAATATTATTAATAAGAATTAATATTAATAATATTATAATTAATAATAATATAATTAATATAAATAAATAATTAATTAATATTAATTGATATATTAATAATCATAATATAATTAATAATATATTAATAATAATTTAATTAATATATTGAGGAATTATTTTATAATTATAAATAATAATATAATTAATATAATTAAATAATTAATTAATAATAATAATTAATATAATCAATATAATTAATATTATTAATAATATTAATTAATATATTAATAATAATATAATTAATATTAATAATAATAATATATTATATAATTAAGATAATTAACATTAATAATAATAATATATTAATATTAATAATATTATTAATATTCCCTAGGTTTATATCAATTTCTTATTAGAATTAATTCTTCCCTGGGTATAAAATTAAATTAATTTCATATTAAAATTAATATTATATACTTAAACAAATTAATAATATATTTAATATTAATAATTTAAGTAGTATGAATAGTATTATAATTAATAATAATATGATTAATATAATTAATATTAGTTAATTAATATATTAATAATAATAATATATAATTAATAATTAGTATTAATAATATATTAATAATAATTTAATTAATATATTTAGGATTAATAATATAATCAATAACAATAAAATAATTAATATAATTAATTAATAATAATAATTAATATAATTAATATTATTAATATAATTATTATTAATTAATATAATAATATTAATATTAATATAATCAATTTAATTAATATTAATAATATATTAATAATATAATTAATTAGTATTATTAATATTATTAATAATTTAATTAAATTATTTAGAAATTAATTTCTTATTAGAATTAATATTAATTATCAAAAAAAAAATTAAATAAAATAAAATTAATTAAAATAAATAAAAATTATTAATTCAGCCGACATGTTTGTTATTCCTAAATGTTTTATCCTCATCACTATTTATTACTTCTCCGCTGCTCTTCTGTCATCATCATTCTCTCATCCTGATGATGGATCCCACTTGGGATTTGAAACGTTGGTTCAAAAATGATAAAACTGTGGATTCTCCGGTCAATGATTCAAAAGATTCAAGCCACAGATCTCTGAAATCCAATTTTTAGATGTTCAAGAAATTATGGTTTTATTATTGATTTGGTTTTTTAAATGGCAAATCAATATATATTTTTGGGGAGATTTTAAAAAATAAACTAATTTTAACTTTTATTTTTTTTAAGCAAAAATAGTTTCAATTTTTAAATCTTCACAAAAATACATATATACATATATATGTTTGTCATTAAGAAAACCAAACCAATGATAAAACCAAATTTTTTTGATTATCTAAAAAAATATTAATGTCTTTGAAATTCAAAATTATAGAGCAAAAGACCCAAGGTTTATGGTCTGCTAAAGCAATTATTAACTGAGAACTATAAAATTAATAAAGAAACTAAAATTCATTCTTTGGAAGTCACCTCTTATTATTATTATCTATTTTTAAGGTCACAGCCAAGCCAGATACTTTGTGTATGAGACCCCCTTGTTTGTGGGACAAGGGACTCACCTCCGCGCAGCGACTTGACTGCTAAGTCTAAAAAGGCATACATACTTTACCCCCTTATGGTTTTGAACCTGTGACCTCTTAGGAGGAAACACATGCTTTCAACCATTAAATTATATTTTACCTATATTCATCATGAATGTAGTCACAACCATGAGTGTAGTCTAAAATGATTCATTAGTGATTTATAAGGAGACACGAGTGTAGTCTAAAATGATTCATTAGTGATTTATAAGGAGACATATTTTTACCCGATGTCTTTGGACCTGGGCCATTAACCTATTTCTTTACATATAAGTAAGATGAGCTCTTAACCAATTAAAAATAGTTTGAGGTGTCATTCCAAAATTAAAAGTCATTTTCAATTCAAATACTATCCACAAAAAAGCTATTATTCTCATTAAGTTACTTTTACGAATAAGATCATGTGCATTTTAATAACATTTAACCTTAATCTAAATCAAATATTATCATCAACTGCAATTTAGCCTCTTGTATATATATATGATTTTATATCAAAAATAAAATTTAAATATTTTGAAATAAATACTAAACTAATAATTATTATCATTCATTAAAAATAATTTTGATTTATCAATTTATAAGAATTTTGATTTATCAACTTATAAGAAAAAGGACATGAATTTTTTTTTAACATTTTGTATTTATAAATAAAATTATTAAAAACACAATTTGTATCAAAATTTATACTTGATAAATAGTGGAAGATTGTAATTTTGAAAATTTAATGGATGATAAAGATTGATATAGTGATAATAGTTTTATAATTTAATAGATGATAAATATTGATATAGTGATATCTCTATATCATTATATCAATATTTGCTATTTTGTGTTTTCTGTCTTGAATCCGTGATTGGTTCTTCACAGTCATTTTGTTATATGTCTCATATGTCCGGTGTTCTCTTGCATTTCTCAAAATTAGCTTATCTGTAAACTTATGCCTGATGGGTTTGTCATTCGTATGAGGTCTCTTCACAGTCATTTTGTTATATGTCTCATATGTCCGGTGTTCTCTTGCATTTCTCAAAATTAGCTTATCTGTAAACTTATGCCTGATGGGTTTGTCATTCTTATGAGGTCTCACAGACTGCTTCTTTTTGTACCTTATGTTCCTTATCAGGCTTCTTATATTGTCTTAATATAATCTATTTTGCTTTTTCATCTGAAAAAAAAAATAAAAAATAAAAAAAATGAGGTCTCACAGACTGCTTCTTTTTGTACCTTATGTTCCTTATCAGGCTTCTTATATTGTCTTAATATAATCTATTTTGCTTTTTCTTCTGAAAAAAAAATAAAAAATAAAAAAATAAAAAAAAATATCGATATAGTGATAAATATTTTGAAATTGAAATTTAATATATATATATATATATATATATATATATATAAGATATTTAAAAGAAAGTGTTTTTTATTTTCCAACTTTTTAATGTTGTAAAGATACAAATTATTTTATCTCTTGGTGTTAATTTGTTTAAAATATCTTATATAAAGATAATTTATTCTTATTTTAATTATATTTATTGTTTTTCCCTATATGAAATATTAAAAAACTGAAATTTATAGCTTTTATGATATAAAAAAATACAATTTAAAGAATTAATTCAATTAATTGTTATTAATTATTTAACTAATTTATGGATATCCTATGAATTGCTTTGTTGTGTCCAGCTCCCGACGGGTAGGGTTTGCTTAGTTGTTGTGGAATCTTTCGTTGCAAGAGTCATCACTAAGGTCATCATTTGCAATAGTCACCAAGGATTGATGTCTACATCTGTGGAAGTTGTTTTTGCTTGGTTGAAATTGAATCTCTCTTCTCTCTGTTTGCGGATTGTCGACATGCTTATGGTCCATTTGGGTTCAGGGAAATTTGGGAATAAGGTTGTTGTCGCTGAGGCGCTGAAACCCTAGATTCAAACTGAAGATGGCTACTCCAAAGGGGGTTGTTTTCCCTTTGTCAATTGAAGTTGTGGCCTTCCACGCCCTTGTAGCTTAACTCTCCAAAAAAAACTAGATCTAAGGAAGCATAAGCAAAATTGTGAAGAAGGCGGAGGCTATCCCTTCAATGACCCTTCTAACGGAGTTTCGAAGAACTATCTTGGCATATTCAAAGTGGGCTTTAGTGGGGAAATTCACAGGAATATGGTTCTCCCCAATATCCATGGAGTTATGGCTAGAGAAAACTTGGAAGCTATTGATAAAAGCTAATATTGAAATGTATGCATGTGGGAATAGGTTTTTTGCCTTCCTGTTTGAATTTAAGGGCGGTAAAGATGTAATTTTTCAAAATGGATCATATGTTTTTGGGGCTAGAGGTGTGTATCTGAACAATCAAAAATGGGTTGGGGAAATACTTGGACAACACTAAACCTGAAGGATTTTAGTTTGGATGTGCAAAAAAATGTGTTGAAGTAGATCTAGAGAAAGGTTTTCCCTCTGAAATAAATCTCACATAGAGATAATGGACTCATGGTCAAACTCTTGAATATGCACAACTACCCTTCAAATGCAAATATTGCCATGAATGTGGCCATTTTGCTAGAGATTGTAAGAATTCACATGAAGGAAAAGGGGTGGATTCGATAACAGGACAAGAAGAACAATGACAAACACAAAAAAGGGCAAGAATAAAGGAAAATTGACAACAACCAAACTTAGTCCACACATGGTAGAAACATGGCCTCGACTTCGAAAAACACTTTTGAGGTCTTACAAACTGAAGAAGAAAATGGCAAGGAGGAAAGCAATTTAAACAAAAGGAAAGGTGCTCCAGAAGAAGAAGTCACGAACCGTGATATAGAAGAAGGGGAAATTAAAAAACTAGAGAGTGAAGTAGAAGTAGGACAAGAAGGGAACATCCAAATTCCAAATCTAATACAAAAAGAGGTCCAATATGCGGCATCTAACCCTCTGGTTTTAAAACAAGTTGACAACTCCTTAGGGAATAAGGGGCATGAAATGGGAAGTACACCTAAAATTCCAAAGGAATCAGATGTAAGCATCAGGAAAGTAATGACTCGATAGGCAAGAAAAAAAATGAATTGGGGAGATGAAAAAGGCAACCAAGAAACATGAAGTTCCATAAGAGGACAAGGGAGGTACTCTAAGAAGGAAGCCAAAGAGGCAGAAGCAGAATTAAACAAAAAACTTGGAAGTCAGTCTTCCAATTATTACACTCTAAACCCCTCTAGTAACTAAATAAGAAATTAGTTAAAATAGAATGTAAATGTATATGGATCCTAAGAATATTCTTTAAAACATTTACTTAGAACAAAACTGAAATTTCTATATCATGAAATAATTACTTGAAATATTTGATTAAACCTTCCTGCTTAATCTCAATCTAACCAGAAATATTGATAATTTTAAAAAATTGTAAAAATTCCTAGCAAGATCCAAATTTTCTTTTCCAATAAAACTCTTCTGCCATTCCTTTAAAAGAAATTATATAACTAATTTTATATCAATAAATATTTCAAATCTTTTTAAATTAATTTCTAGTAATAAATTACATTCCCAATGTTCAATCATAAATTACCAAATTTAATATAAATTACCAAATTTAATATATAAGATCAATCCTATATTATTATTATTAAAAAAAAAAAAAAAAAAAAAACGTTTAAATTGATAAAGACGTGCAATCTCGTCAAGGTGAAAAAACCTACCAAGGAAGTCATGCAACTGCAAAAGGCACTTGAAGTGTCAAAGAGAGATGTGCTATATTTAATGTTTATCCGTGCTATAAGGACTAAAAGATATGGTACCTTTTAAGGTCAATGTCTTTATTTTCAATCATTGTCCCTCGTTCCATTTACTATATTCTGTCATTTATCTTTATGGTAAGATTCTATTATATGCACTTTGTCAAATGATTTAGGAGGGACATTAATATGAACCATTCATCTCATAATACATGAAAGTAAACCATGTGGGGTACTCATGTTTCACAGTATATTCATGATATTCCTTATTATGTAAATTTATTTAATTCTAGCAACTTAGTTATCATGTAATTTCATTTCATTCCAACCACCTGTTTATCAACCATGACTGTAATAAGAATATAATATGTAATAAGTGGTAATGGAGAAGACATAATATAAATCATTTAGGTATAGTTTAATTATAAAAATAATTTATTTATTTTTTAAAAATGGCAATACAATTATGAATGAAATTATGATTTTTTATTATTTAAAATGTAGAAATAGTTTATACATTCTAGAAAACTAGCATTAAATTTTATAAATCAAACAATTTGAAATTATAATTTTTATAATTTATTATTAATTAATAACTAAACAATTAATTAATAACTAAACAATTAATTAATAATAAAATAATTAATTAATATATAATTTCCGGAGAAATTATGTTAAAAAGAGTTGAAATGTTTGGGGTAAACACTCCACTCATCATTAAGGACAAGAAGCAAAACAAAAAAAAATATAAGTAAAGAGAAAGAGACCAAACATTTATATAATAGTAGTGCTTGGAGAGACACATTAGGAAAGAAGTAAAACAAAAAACAAAACATAAGTAAAGAGGAAGAGACCAAATCTTTATATAATAGTAGTGCTTAGAGAGACACATTAGGAAAGAAACATTAGGAGAAAAGAAAGTTAATAAATACGGATAATGTTTTATTAATAATAAAAAATAATATTACTTATTAAAAAAATAATTATTAAAATGTTGTTGAGAGTCAAATACATTTATTAATGAACCACACTTGTTGGTTTGAAACGCATCGGTCAAAAAATTTTCTCATGTGATTTCTATTGAAAGACTTTGTTTAATTCATTATGGATCACAGAAGCTTGAATACATAAAATACTATTCTTATAATAATATAAATAAATAAAAATTATAATAATAATAATAAGAAGAATTATTAACCATAATGATATTCAAATATCTAAAATATTGTTAGAATAATAATATTATTATTAGTTGTAATTAAATATATGAATATTGATGTCATGGTAGGTTTTTATTCAAAGAAATATAATCATTAATAATAAAATAAATTAACCCCTCGATGGGAGTGGTTGATCGATGGGATGTGGGTCTCACTCACATGGAGATGCATGTACATTGTGACTTCAGGCCACCACCATCTCTAGGCTCTGGACCAAAGCATCATGTTATAGTTAGCTCTTCCAATCCCTAATGGTTATTGGTTGTTTCATGACATTGAAGGTTTTCTGGTGTTATGTGTCTTTCCTGCTCTAGGTAAATAAGCTTTTTTGACAATTCGTTATTTGTTCCAACAATTACCTATTGGTCATGCTCTCGATAACTAAGTTTTTTTAGCAGTTTGTTATATGTTCTGGCAATTACCTACTGGCTAATAAATATAGTAAGAATAAAGTCAGTAGGATTTTGCAAAGATGTACTCAACTGTGTAATATTTTTGCATAAATGAAATCTTTTGACTTACAAAAAAATGATAAATTGAATAGTAATAATTAATAATATTATTTTCTTAACAGTGGATTACATGAAAAGCTACCATTAGGGCAAATGGATAGAGCTTTGTGGTGTCTATGCTTTTGTTCTTTCATCCTCTCAAGTCGACATCCTCCATCGATGGCGGCATCCCCTCCTTCTACAAGGTTGGATCTTCCAGTTATTTATGATTTCGAGTTTGGATCTTTGATGGCTCCCATGGGAACAAGAAATTTGAAAGTGTCCTATTGAGTGGATAAAAGTATTCTCTATTTTAAAGATGTGGTTAACTCTAGATCGTGTTCTCTTCCTCCAGTTCAGGTAGAACATAAAGCCTCTACGATCACAGTTCCATTAGGACTGGAGACATCAATGAAGCGATGTGATTTTTGAAAAGAGGTTTAGTTTGCAGATTCAATGGCCTCTCACCTTGTTTGCTTGATCTTCATCAATGGATCTCAAAGAATTGGAAATCCATTCTTTCTGATGATCTAAATATTTATCCTTTGGATCATGGTTTTTTTGTGGTGATTTTTAAAGAGTTAGAAGACAAAAACATTATTTTTAATAATGGTCCCTAGTTTGGGGAAGCGTGGGGATTTCCATGCAATTATGGCCCCCCTCCTTCGATCCTCTTACAACCACAATATATTTTTCTCCACTCTGATTCAAACTCCCAAATATACCCCTACATTTATGGAATCTATATTCTCTTAAGGCAATTGGGGATGTGATTGGAGTCTTCCATTATCGAAGCCCATAAACAAAATATTTTCTCAACCCCACATATGCTCGAATCAGTGTGGAGATGGATTTTAACAAGGGTTTTCTAACATAACTAAATTTGACCAACATAGGTTACTTGTGGGTTCAAAAGCTCAACTACAAGAATATCTCCTTTCGATGTTGAGCATGTTATGAGACAGGGGATACAATTAAAAATTGCCCTAAAGCCATGAAAACTGGCAATACGCAAACAACTCGAAAAATCAAATGAAGGCCTAAATGGTGGGTGGGTGCTCAAAGAGAGCACTATACAATTTATAAGGAAGAAGAACCCCAGGATAAGGCAGAGGATACACAAAAGGCAAAAGACGGGAAAGAAGACGTGAAAGTCATAAAAACTCCACCAAACCCAACTTCAGAAGAGGAACCTACTCAACAGATCCCTAAGAACAATGCATTTTCTCGTGTTTCTTTATAAAATAAAACCAAACAAGTAACTTCTTGGGTTGACCAGGAAAACGAAGAAGAGCCATTAAGGAGCCAAAATGTTGAAATTGCTAGTAGAGATCATCACCAGATATGTGACCTGCCAAATTCATCAAATAACATGGGATGGACCAAAGTTGGAAAAAAGACAAAAAAATACCTTACCAAGGAAAATGAGAAACCAATCAAAGTTAAAGTGGCAAATACTTAAGAACGAGATGCAAATGTATTTGGACCTTAAGGGTATTTTGGAAAATATGTAGCTAGAATGGGAACAATTTTTTTGTATTATGGAGTTCTCGATTAAGGATTTCAATTGAACCTATATGTTAAATCCCAAATCCTCAAGGAATTTTGACAACTCTTTTTTAGAAGAATTTAATAGTTTTGAGTGAGATCCTAGTTCTTTTAATATAAACTAAAATATTTGTTTTTGTTAAAAATAATAATAATAATATACGGGGAGGCTAGAGCGAGACGGGTGTAATCAACCTCGAAGAAAACACAAAAGTAAAATATGCATGGGGACTTGGTGTTACAACCAACAATCAGGTCCAGGCTCTTGCACTTTGGCAAGGAGTGAAAATATGCTTGGATAAAGGTTTCAAAACTTTGAATATAGAGGGTGATTCCAAGCGAATCATCCAAAAATGTACTAAGCTTCTCGAAAATGCCACTCACCTAGAAGAAGAAACTAACTCAATCATGGTAAAGATCACATACATGTTAAACAAAAATTGAGAAAGTTCACTTGTTCCACGTGTTGTGTGCCAACAACCATCTGGCGGACATCCGGGTTAACGCGGGAGTTATATTAGGAATCAATCGAATTTGCATAAACCATCATATTACATCATGTCCCATCCCCTGATCGAAGGCTTTTAGACGACACTGTATACTGGGGGTACGGGTTGTCAAAGCATTAAGGAAGCAGTTAAGGAGGTGATATCTCCAAGGCGTCTCAGTGTGATGGTAGTTAAGAAGGATAGTCCCCTGAGGTACCTTCGTTGTATCTTAGATATAGGGCCAGTAGATGGTGAGTTAATTCACAGTTGTGGCGCCATTGAACGACAATTCATGTATGTGGACAGGTGGGTGATGAGGCATCATTTTCTCATCGGAATTTGCAATATAATTGATTCCCTTGGGGATGAAGGAACCATCGTTGCTTGATTCTGGTTTCGGACGATGGAAAACATGGAAGGAATAGGAATTGACAAGACTCTGCACTATTTCGCATTTATGAAAGACAGGCTCGGGAGGAATGTCGAGATGGATCAGGTCGTTATATACCTCAGCTGGCTCCGGTTAGTTAACCACGAGATCTTCATCATGCAGAAGCATCTTGCTACAAAAATGTCATATGTGAGAAATGACAGTGGGGGAGGATCTGGTCCTGGAAGCTGGAGATCTAGCTATGGTGCTAGGAATGTAAGAGTTGAGAGCCTGGTGAAGGCCTATTGCAAGCAAGTGGTTAAGGAAAGTGTCAAGGAATTGAACAAAACATGGCGGTCATTTATGTCCAATTATTTGGGTTGGGTAAAGACCGGGAACTAATACAAAATACCATTGAATGCCTCCGCATGGATGTCGAGGAGGAAATTCATTGGCCATCAATGTTGATAATGTCGAGGAGGTTGCTACGAGGGCTCTAGAAGAAAATGAGGATGTTGATGTTGCTGCTGCAAGGGTTCAGGAAGAAGAAGAGATTGAAACGGAGGAACTGAACAAGTCTGTGGGTGAGCCTGTAGGTGATGATGTTGAGATTGGCAGTAGCTGATTGTGTTTGTTTTAATCTCCATTTATGCAATATCATTGTATAGAATATGTAGGAGTTTTTTGGAGAATATATAGCTATAGTTTTCCCAATAGAATATATGTAAATAATAGGGGTAGCAAGAAGGTCCATACTCAATGTAAGGAGAGGGAAGATGCAGATAGAACAAGTCTGAATTTTGTAAGGGACTTAGCCCATTTCTAGTCATTATAATGAAATGTTATATGTTCCTTTAATATATATATATATATATATATATATATATATATATATTACAATATTATTCTTAAATATTATAAATAAAATATTACTATAGAAGCAACATGGATCCATTTTAATTATGGATCTACCAAGTGTTGAGACGGAACAAATCTCTCAATATACAAACCTTTTTTTTTAATGCAAAACTTAAGGAAATGTTTGAATTTTTTTAATTTTTACTTGGTTTATATGAGATATAGATAGTTCAATCGAGATGTATTATTTATGATTAACATTCTCTACATTTAAATGTAAATATATGTCCTCTCATATTCCAAAGTATAAAATATATATTCATATGATATAGTATCTCTCTTTGCAAATACACACACATAATATGTGTGTGTGTGTGTTATTATTATTTTTTAATTGTTACATATCAACTCCATATGAGACATTGAAGGAATTACAAATTTCCCTCATAACTTCAGTTATAAAACACTTCTTAGTGGAATAAGAATTCTCTAACTCTTTCTCTCCATATATACATTGGATGTTAAAATTTTTTACTCAATATGTATATTGAAATATTTTATTTATAAGCCACATTAATTTTGTTTGTTATTAAAGTTTTTTAACTGTTATATATCAACTCTTTATTAACAATTATATAAATTACACATTTCCCCTGAATTTTTTTAATTTAGATTAATTTATTTTTTGCTTTATATAAAATTATGAAATCTAATATGACATTGAAACATTTTATTTATTATTGACATTGCAATATTTTTGTTTTAAATATACATGTTAGCTAAACATAGAATAAATCACACATCATTAAATATCAATAATATTATTTTTACTGCGATTTGTCAAACTCCAAGTTAAATAATGAAGAAATTACATCTCCCTCATACTAAAAAGTTTATATATATATATATATATATAGTCAATTATGTTGTCTCTTTATATAAAGTTGATATAAATTTAAGCTAAGAATTAAAGTATTTTCTTATAGTTGTTATTAACTTTTTGTTATTACTATTTATTAATTTGTTAATGTAAGTATTATTTTATTATTTTGAATATAACATTACAAGATAATATTTCCCTCATACTAGATTGTAGAGCACCTCTTAGCACAATAATATAATAACCTTGGATCTAGATGCCCTCTCGATATTTGTTGTTAATCATGCGCCCAATGTTAGCGTATCCTAGTGCATTAATGGTCGAGGTTGGGTGGCAATCTCTCTATATCATCCTCGTAGACCTCATTCAATGCCTAGAGCAAGGTGGTGGAGAAACAAGGACTCTGCATTCAAAACTCACATGGGAGATGGAATTAACATGTACACCACAAAGAGACATCCATTACATCACTCAAAAGAGTTTTGCAAGTGGTTGGACTCTTTGGTATTTGTAGAGCAACGAAGGTTGTGGTGCTTCAAACTTAAGGTAGTGGATTTTCTGACCTATCAACTATGGCTCACTAACAATGACAAGCTAGAAGAGGAGGGCAAGGATGAGGATGTCAACCTCCTCCTCCTTGGCACAATCAAGGGGTTGAACAATCTGATAAAGACCTACCTCAACACATCAGATACCTAGTCATGACCATGGAAGCACAAGAGCTCATAAAAACTATTGATAGGCATTAGGCGGTCAAGAATTTTCTTGGTCGACAACAAACCAAGAAGAGGCCCTGTGTGTAGTGGAAGGTAGAATTACAAACTTAGATTACCATCTAGTCCAAACTCGCTTAGCTATTCAGGTCTTGTTAAGCGCTTTGGGAATTCAATTCCCTCCCTCGCTCCCACCTCTAACTTCCTCCACCTCATCTGATAACTTGAACAATTTAGACTCAATATTTGAGGGAATTAAGGCTTCAAGTCCTGAGAAACACGGGTCTCTACAGAAGAAGGAAAAACAAACAATCATTTCAAGCACTTCAAGACATGAGGAGAAGGAGCGTCATACTGCTAGCAAGATAGTTGCAACAGACAACCTAAAAGGTGAAACCTTGCAACGAGAAGCCAACATAAGCACTAGTGGAACACTTGTTGAGTTGAAACACCCACCATGACTCCCAAAAGGCCATGAAAACCCCTTTAAATATCTCTCTACATGACTTAGCTAGCTCACAATTTCCAGGAAATTCTCTCCCAACTAATGATAATTTGTTATTTTTTTGTGGTCTTTTGATGTTACTACTTACCCAGTATTTGCTACTCTTGTTTTTGCTATGGCCTTATGGTGTCAAAAACTGGTCTTGGGATACCATCTAGTTTCCCACTTAAGGGAAAATGGTCTCTCCCAAGCTTGCTCTAGGCTAGAAAGGTTATTTCTATCTTTGGAACATATTCAACTCGAACATAGTTCACCCATGTTTATCCATGCATGTACTATATGTAATTTTTTTTATAATCTAACGAAATTTTGCTTGCTTAAAAAAATTACAATAATGTAATAAAATTACAAGGTATTATTAACAATATTAATAATAGTAACATAATAATAATAATAATAATTAATAATAATGTTATTAATAGTGAAATTATTAATATTATTATTTCATCAAAGAAAAGAATATGAGAGTTTTATTGAAAAAAAAAGAAGCTAAGATTTGACCCAAAATTGCTACGTTTCTTCAAAATTACCAATATTCCTTGTAGATTTGAGATTGAGTACGGAGGCTCAATCTAGTCCTTGAAGTGATTACCCCATGAAAAGAAAATTTCAGTCCCATTCTAGCTAAAAATATTCCAAAAGAATCTGAGATCCATATACATTTGCATTCCATTTTTCACTACTTTTGATTTAATTTTGACTGGCTTTTGGTTTTCCTTGGTAAAATACTTTTCCCTTCTTCCCCACTTGAATCCAACCTGCATTTTCTATTGTATTAGATGCATCGCCCTTCAATAGGTGACTGGTGTTGTCTTTTGTTTCTTCCTTATTTGCCTGATCTACCCAAAAAGTTGCTTTTCTAGTTGTATTTCTTGAGGATTCAAAGGGGGGTCCACTTTCATTAGGGTATGTTGCGCTCTCGCTGTCACTAAATCCAGAGCATTGTCATACACATCTTCCTAGCTAGTTTGTGTTTCCTTCGGTGAATCTTATTTGTCAATAACTTCTTGTTTTTCCTTTTATTATTTCTTACCGTGAGCCTCTTCTTCTCTATACATTGTATGATGTTCAATCTGAGCTCCTTCCCACCATTTAGGCTTTTGGTTATTTTTTTTTAACTCAGTTGTTCTGCAAATGCTTTGAGAACCTTTTTATTACATTGATCCGGACTTATGCAGGAACGCAACAGAATACAGATATAAACATAAAGACAGAGATGCAACAAAAATAAATCTTCATTTCATTAATATAAAAGAATTGAAAGATGCTTACAAGCAAAATGGAGATAAACTAGCTTAGGTGATGGTAGCTTATCTTTGAGAAGATATGTGGCGGTTACATGCCTTTGAGTTGTGTTACAATGAAGATCAAGGGCCTTTTTAGTATTGAACAACAAAGGGAAACCCTAAAGAACCAAAACCCTAACTCCAAGAGTTTGTGGGCCTCGTTGGGGTTAGTTGGGCAACCAACTTCTCGGGGTCATAACTTGTTCATATGATCTTATGGATATGGGCCTTCTACAAAGCTAAAAAAAACACCATTTAGGGGGTCAAAACAGCGCAGGAGGTTGAGGACCCAAAAGACTGCTAAAAATAGTAAATGCTGCTATAATCATGGAAACTGATGAAACCGACTGAAGGTCTAGGTGGAATAGGCAGGTGGCCACCAATATCCACCTAGATCATACATTCCCTATATTATAACACCCTCGACATCGAAATGAAACATCTTCATAATCCACCTTTTGGACCCACACATAGTCTAGAGTATTCAGATTATCTCAAGAGGAAAACCCTTGTTGAAATCCATCTCAACACATATTCAAGCATAAATGGTTTTATAAAAAAATTTAGATTTTGGGTTGTGGCAATAAAACTTCCCTAATGCATTACCAATGGAAGATAACATTGGGAGGTTCCAAAGATGCAGGGGAAGGTTCTAAATCCTTATCCAAATGGGAGCCATGGAGATTGATGTCATAAGTGAATCATAGGTGGGAGACCAGGGCTACATGAAAAGGCCAACATTGTCGCAGAACCAAGGCGCAAATTCACAAATACTTTGTTTATCCTCAATATTATCAAAAACCACAACAAAAAAACAGAGAGCCAAAGGGTAGATATTCAAATCATTGACAAGAGGGGTTTCCACATTTCAGAAATCCACTTGCGAAGATTAGTCAAGTGCGACCAAAACCTTTTAAATCTGTAGACCAAACCCTGTTTTGAAAATAATTTTTCACATTGAAGGCATCCTCTTTTAAAGGAACATTAAGAGTTGAAGCTTCTTGGACAACTAAAATAACACATCTAGATTTAAGCATGGCACTATACAAAATCAAGGCTTGCGGAATCATTCCTTCAATAGAAACATATTTCTTCTCTAAATCACTAGAATTTATCATTGATCTAAGAATTGCAGAAACCCTAGTCGTTACTCATCTTTGGTTCAATACTTGCACAATAGTGAAATTATTATTATAATAATATAAAATAATAATTAATGTAATAATAATAAGAATTATTATTATTATCTCTAATGATTATTATCCAAAAAAATAATAATTATTTATTAAAATATTTGGATATTAATCATTATAGTTAATAATAATTCTTATTATTATTGCATTAATTATTATTATTATTATTATTTCACTATTAATAACATTATTATTAATAACAGCCCACGAAGCATAGGACAGACGGTGATAGGGTGTTTCGTTAAGGCACTCTGTGGTGTAAAGATCACTGGTCTAAACTCTATGGATAAAGATCTAACAATGCTAACGACTCATGTGGCCTAAAGTCGAGTGCAATCCCAGGTGATTTTGATCGCTTAGATGACCCTGGGTTGCGGCTACTCAAACCACGGGTTAAGCATGCCAGTCATCTCAAGACTTACATGCAACAAAAAAAATACATTATTATTAATAATAATAATTATTATTATATTGTTTTTACTATTATCAATATTACTAATACTACCTTATTTTTTCTTCCAAAAAAATTTGTGACTTTCATTTAGATATGAAAAGGTTACATTTCTACAAATTCTTTTAAGCATTCTCAATAATTGTCCTTATAGGAAGAAGCCAAAAAAAACCTTACCCAAGAGGTCATATTGTCAAATAATAAGATAGCACATTGAGAAGTGTTGTATTCCAAAACATGTGTAATAAACGTACATAATATCAATAATGTTGTCACTGTTATAAGTCCATACATATAACCAAGATGCATATAAAAATAACAAGACTAATGTGTCTGAATAGTCCAAGAGAGTATCAACATATAGTATGAATAATGTGCCCTTGAATATCAACCATCCTTCCAAAAAAGGATGGTGATAGTAATTCTCAACATTCTTGCCAAGTTTTTTTGTAACCTTGCATATGCCCAGATCTTGTCCAACACATGACTTAGATAGTGTGTTTGTCATAATGTTTCTTTCCTTGTGTATATGGCAATAGGATATATAATCAAAAGAATGTTTTAAGCTATAAAATCTCCTCCAAAATCGGAAGCAATGTGTGATTGTGTCATCTTTGAGTTTCATTGAAGCAATTAATAGCTTAGTTATTTTATTATATTATTATAATTATTCTTCTATAGTAATATTTTAATTATGATATTTAAGAATAATATTATATTACTTAATAATAATAATATTAATTATTATTATTCAATTTATTATTAATTTATTGCATTATGAATAATTATATATTTTTTTTTAATACAAACCTACATTGGCATCAATATTGATATATTTAATTATAATTATTATTAATAAGATTATTTTAATAATATTTTAGATATTTGAATATTAATTATTATTGAGAGAATGTATATTTTTCAAAGTCCTTCACGATGGGTGGAGTGTCCACCTGAAATGTTGGACAAGATTAAACATTTATCAGAAGAAATTTCGGCGTAAATCACAATCAGAAAATCATTGTCGACGCGTTTCGAACCAACCAGTGTGGTTCATCGTTAGAAACATCCTCCACACAGTTTCATCCGAAAAAAATCTTCAATTAACCATTATTGTTAATAACAATTCTTCTTGTTATTACAATAATTATTATTTATATTGTTATAATAATAATATTCTTTTAATTCCTTAATAAATGTATTTGACTCTTAAAAACATTTTAATCATTATTTTCATAATAAGTAATATTACTTATTAGTGTCCCGGATGCGGGTGCTTAAAAGGCATGGCAGCTCACAGGTGGTGCGTCACATGGGCATGTGTCAGCCCTTGCGTGCCACGCGGTACCCTACAGAATGTTTCAAATGGGCGCATGCAGGAACTTCAATGCAGGTATTATTACTGGTCTTGTCCTCCTTAATTTGCCTCCTGGTAACCTGTGCGATGGCGCTTCATATTCTGGGAGCCTCTGTTACATTTACGCATTCATTTGAAGTTGTTGGGCACTCCACTACAACACTGGAGCACTCCTCGGTGATGTGGGGGATTGCACAGGGACATTCTTGCTCTGTGCCCAACTCAGGTATTGTCCCAAGCTTGAGAGTGGTTTACAAGCATTGTAAGCCAAATTCTGCGGCCCCCGTCTTGGTTAATTTCTCCTCTCCGGGTTTCTGCAAGCTGGTTCATCCTCTGAATTTAGCAATGAGGAGAGAGCGTCTCAGAATGAGCAGTCGACGAGGAGGCTCTCGCGGTCGGGCTACCGCTCAGAGGACTGGCCCCATTTCTCCTTCTTCCTCCATCGAAGTTACATCTGAGCAGCATCGCCTCCATGGCATAACAGCGGGACGTGGCAGAGGGCCTGGGAGCGGAAGCATAACAGAATGTGGACATGAAGCGCACCCCACAGTCAGGTATCGGATACCCTGCACACTCGCCAACTCCACTTTCATTGTATCTGTTACTGTCGAGCACTGTGATAATCTCAGAGGTCAGGCGGAAGTAAATCAGGAAAACCCACCACCAGCTCAAGGGACAATGCCCACAATTGATCTGCAACGCCCTGCTATGGAAAGTTCCACCCCGGCTACTCAAGCAGGCCTTGCGGGTCCAAGCGAGCCTGCTCAGGGGGTCCCTACTTGCTCGATGGTCCCTCTCTCTGACTTGGATGACTCCCGGCAATTTGGGTGCAGGGTGGAGGAAGAGCCCTACACCACGGACGATGATTAATCCAATCAACCAGTTCGCTCTCGGCAGCCTGGAAGTGGGAGCATTACTCTGTCTTCGAATCTTGTTTTCTGTATGTGTTTGGCTTTAGTCTGGATTTTAAAATCTATGTGTCGGCAATATGGATCCATATGTCTGTTAGTCCATGTTTAAGTAGTGTTCAGTGTCGATATGTTCGTTTGTCTCAGCATGTCCATGTTCAGCATCCAATTTTTGAATATGTTCAACTTTGGGTATGTATAAATTTGGGCAAACTGTCAATCTCTCGGCAGGATTTACAGGGCCATGGCCTTGTTGTAACACTGATGTAACTTTTTGACTTTTTGTACCATAATAGAAATAGCCTGATTCAGAAAAAAAAAAAAAAAAAAAAAAAAAAAAAAAAAAAAAAAAAAAAAAAATAATAATAATAATAATAATAATAATAATTATATATATATATATTACTTATTAGTGCTAATAAAGTTTTTCCTTGTTCGTTTAATAATTTCCTTTTCTCCTAATGTCTCTCTCCATGTACTGCTAAATAAAAGTTTGATCTCTTTCTCTTTACATATGTTTTGCTTCTTGTTCACGATGATAGGTGAAGTGTTTACCCGAAAAAACAGACGTTGCAACTTTTTTTAACACAATTTTATGCAAAAACTTCTTTCTCACTATGAATTACAACTGTGGAAATATGCATTCTAAAATAATAATAATTATTATAGGTTGTTATTTACAAATATAATGTTTTTATTTTGATACTTTGAAATTTTTTAATTTAATTTTGTATATATTGTAATTATGTTTTCCATTATACCCGGATGTGGGTGACACGTTACGGAATTAATGCATTTACTGAAGGATGGCGGCGAGGGGACGGGCCACTTGTCCGATGGCGCCCCTCCCCATATCTCCCACAGGCGCCTTCAAGACTCTCTGCAGGTTGTATTCAATACAGGTCCGGATCGGCAAAAAGGTATTCATTGTTGGGTTATGGAGTTACCTCGTTTCATTCCTGCACCGTCTCCCCTGCTCTGCAGCATCTGTCCGCCTCAGGCCTATGAGCCCAGCCTTCGCACTGCAACTGGCCGTCGATGCTGGATTGTTTGCTGTGCAGATTTTGGTAATGGGTTTCATCACTCTCATTCGGCTCTCTGCATTCTAATCTCTGCCCAGAACTACCCTGTTTCGCCTCACATTCCCTCTGCTGGTGCTCCCTCTGTCATTGTCCCTCCTGTCACTGCTCCTGTTGCGTGCTCAGCCAGCGACATCAGCATGGTTAGGCACCGAATGAGAAGTCGTAGGGGAGGTACCAGGGGAGGAAGTTCTCGTCCTCCGGTTGAGCGCGCCACCTCCTCTCCCTCCCCTGAACTGCATCACCCTCCAATTCTTGGGGAGGGTAGATATCCTAATACCAGACGTGGGCGAGGTCGGGCTCGTTCTTCCGGGGTTGCTCATGGCAACTTTGTTGTCCACTCAGATAATTTTCCTCCGCCCCTTCTACCCGCTCCCCACTCTGCCCAATTCAGGTTCTGTAGCTCCCTGAACAGGCCTGTCATTACTGCTACTATCTCCATCTTCTTCTCTAAAGAAAACACTCAAACAGTCTCTCAGGTTGACAATTCCAACTTGCCGCAGGAGGTTGCTCCCAGATGCAGTAATTGCAGGGATACTGGTAAGAATGGCATGGATGATAGCCTCTTCACCTCGCATGGTCTGAACTTCGGTGGCATTCAGCATGGTGAAGGGGGCAGCTCTGCAGCCACGCGCCCCTCTGGTGGTTCGAGTCATGAAGGGTATACCATGCAGGTTGCACCTGGCGACGGGGGTGAGACTCACGATGGCGGCGGCGGAGAGCCACACGGCAGCGTTTCCAGGGACGTGGCGGATGAGTGGGCATGCCCAATCATCGAGGAACCCATCCCGGATGATTTCATCTAATATGACGTGGCTTCCAGGTAGCAGGATGTGGCAGACAGAGAATCGACAGAGGCTGCCTGGAGTTAGCACGTGGCCGGCTGTGGCTGCCCAGGTGTTTTTTAACTGGTCATTTTGTTTTTTGATAGTTTTGCTTGGCTTCTGGTATCCTATCATGGTAACATCTTACTGTCTTTTGTGGGGTCTGGACTCAAGAATTGCTACCATTTTTGGAGTTTATGCTCTCGCTGGACTGGTTTCCCCAATGTTGGGGCAGTCCAGATTTTGTTGATATTTTACAATATACTTGGTCGAGGCTTTGTCCTCTTTGTATTTTTCTGTACATATTAATAGACTACTTTTACTTAGAAAAAAAAATAATTATGTTTTCCATTATTATGTTCATTTCATGGAATGCGATAGATTTATCATAGTGATTTCCTAAACTTATAAACATGATCCAGATGGATATTGGTGGTCACCCGCCTATTCCACCTAGACCTCCAGTCAATTTCATATGTTTCCTTAATTATATTAGCATTACTATTTTTAGTAGTTTTTTCAAGTTCTGAACTTTAAGAGTTATTTTGACCCCTTAAACGACGCTTTTTTTTTTTTAGGTTTTTAGCAAGCTTATAGCCATAAGCAAGGGCTTGTGGCAAATCCTGCAGTACTCAAAGAGATCTTTCCAATGAGGTATCATACGCGCCAAATGAAGATCATGTGACCAAGTTACGACCCCGAGAAGTTGGTTGCCCAACTAACCCTAATGGGTCCCATAAACTCTTAGTGTTTCATCTCCTGAGGTTAGGGTTTTGGTTGTTTAGGGTTTTCCCTTGTTGTTTAATAATAAAAAGGCCCTTGAGCCTCATTGTAACACAATTCATAGGCATGTAGCCACCATGTCTCTTCTCAGAGATAAGTTACCATTGCCCAAGCTAATTTATTTCCATTATGTATGTAAGTTTATTTTAGTTTTTTGATATTAATGAAATGAAGTTTTATTTATGTTGCATCTCTGTGTTTATGTGTATATCTGTATTTTCTTGCGTTCTTGTATAAGTCTGGATCAGTGGTATTAGAGTGGTATGCTCTTTCTCTATTTTTCTTTGCATGTCCCCAATAATGTCAGGGTATAAGGAGTTAGGGCTCAAATTGGTTGAACCTTTGCAAGACCAACCTTGCAAACCCCGATGCCCTCCAATGGCAGAAGAAAAGAAAGATGAGGGAGTAGGAGCTCCTTTCAAAATATTGCTTGAGGGAATGCAATGATGGATAACTTTGCCCAGATCCTTTGGTGACTACCCAGAGGTGACGCATCTTTATCCAACAGCCACTCTGGAGGTGCCACTCCTTTTGAGGTACAAGTTAACTTTAGCATTCCCATATTTGAAGGCCAGATAGATGCAAACGCCGTAGATAAATGGTTAAATCTGTTGGAGGGATATTTTTCGGTTCATGACTTTTCCAATCGGGAAAATATTACTTTTGCACTCCTCAAAACCACCCCACATATCAAGGATTGGTGGGAAACCTACTGTGAACAAAAGGACGCGCGTGAATCCTCATTATTTTCAGTTGCACCCACTTGGAATTCTTTTTGAGATGCCATTAAGGAACAATATTACCTTGATGGCAACTATGAAGATAAATACATAAAGTGGACCACGCTGCAACAGGGAAGGGACTAAGACGTGTTGGAGTTCACAAATGTTTTCCATACCCTTTGCATGAAGTTGGGTATCAAGGATTATGAGCGAAATTTGGTACTCAAGTGCCACAACTATCTACACAAGTAAACCCAGGACGAGATGGATTTCATGTAAATCTCCTTGCTTGGTGTCGCCTATCAATACAGTGTCAAGATCAAGTAGAAATTTAAATAGAAGAAGCAAGACTTTAGATTTGCAAATCTGAAGCAAGGGAAAGGTGCCCCCAAACCATAGAACAAAGGACAAAGCCAAGGTGAGGCGACCTAGGACAACCCGCCGAAGTCACAAGTAAAGAACAACACCACGAATACAAAGAAGGCCGCAAGGAAATGTGTGAGTTCCATAAGAACCCCACTCACAACACAAGTGAGTGTCGAGCCAAGTAGTTGCTGGTGGCCAAGATGAAGGCTTCCGAATCAGATGCATGTTCCGACTCTGAGTCAGTAACCGACAAGTGGAATGACAAAGGGAAGAAGATTATTGATGTGGAGCCTAATGCCATTGTTGCCACCACCAAGATCTAGAAGGATGAGCCCGAAGATCCAGAGGAGGGGGAGCATCTCTTCCACTCACAGATGTGGGTGAAGGGTTCTTCGTTGCAGTTCGTTGTTGACAACGAGAGCCAAAAGAACCTCATTTCAACAGGGCTCGTCAAGCGGTTGGGCCTACGGACCACACCACACCTACATTCATACACCAACGAGTGGCTTCACCAAGGGTGAGATCTCTGTGTCAACCAACAGTGGAGCCTTCCCTACAACATCAAGCCCTTCACATATGAGGTATTGTGTGATGTTACTCCTATTGAAGTTTTCGATGTATTATTAGGGAAACTATACTTGTGGAAGTGTCATGTTGTGTATGAGTCTAAGCCTCACACTATCATTATTTCTTTGGGAAATAAATTATACAAGATACTAGAGGTAGCACCGCCTACCACCATCTCTTTTATCTCTGCGAAGAAATGCAGTAAGATCAATTCCCAGACCAGGAAATTTTTCTTCCTTATGATTCGTCCTCAGGACAAGAATAAGACTTTGGCCACATCCACAACCTCTAGATAGGGCTCCTTCACATGACAACAACAAATATAAAAGGTCATGGAAGAGTGCAAGGAAATATTCACCTCACCCGCAAGGGTACACCTACATTGTTAGGTCAAGCATTCCGTCGATCTAACCCCAGGCATGTCATGACCCAACAGACCGATCTACCAATGCTTTGTTATGGAGAACAATGAAATTAAGAGGGAGATTCAGGAGTTGTTGCAGAAAAGGTACATCAGGCCAAGTCCATCACCCTCTAGAATCCCGATCATGTTTGTACAGAAGAAATATGGCACCTGGAGACTCTGTATTAACTATTGGGCACTAAATAAGATCACTGTTCAGAATAGGTATCCAATACCATAGATTGATAACCTTTTAGACCATATCAATGCGCCAAGTATTTATGTAAGATTGACTTGAAGTCTGGGTACCACTAGGTACCAATTGAACCCTTCAATGTGTGGAAGATTTCCCTTAGATCCAAGGAGGGTCTTTTCGAATGGTTGGTCATGCCTTTGGAGTTGACAAATGCCCCCACAACCTTCATGCGATTGATGGACGACATATTGCATCCCTTTACCAACTCGTTCGTGGTAGTGTACCTGAACGACATCCTAATCTTCAACCGAAGTTGGGAAGAGCACATCCACCATATCCAATAGGTCCTCCAAACCTTGCGACAACAAAAATTGTGTGCCAATTTAGAGAAATGCACTTTTGGTATGGCCCAGGTTCAATATTTGGGGTACATCATTAATGAGCAGGGTATGCATGTGGACCCAACCAAGATACAAGTTATTCAAGATTGGCCAACCCTAACCACTCTAACATAGTTCCACAACTTTCTTGGTCTTTCCAATTGCTATCGTAGGTTCATGTTGGGATTCTCTCATATCAGTTTGCCTTTGAGTCAAGTCACCAAGGGCGGAGCAAAAACGATGTTCTTTTGGTCTGAATCCCAACAAAATGTGTTTGTCGAGTTGAAGCATCACCTCTATTTTGCACCAGTGCTGACATTACCAGACCTGCAACAACCATTTGATATTGAGACATATGCCTTCGACTATGTTATTGGTGAAGTTCTTACCTAGCAGGGGAATCTAGTGGCATATCACAGTGAGACATTTTCAGATACAATATTAAAGTATCCCACTTATGATGAAGAAATGTATTATATTGTGCAGGCTTTCTGACAATGGAAGAATTACATTTTGGGGAAGGAAGCAGTCATCCACACATATCATTGGCCCTTGCAGTTCACACAGACACAAGGGAAGTTGTAGAATGATTTGCATCAGAAATGGTCCACATATCTGCAAAAGTTCCATTTGAACATCAAGTATAAAAAGGGAATCACCAATAATGTTGTAGACTATCTCAGTCGACCACTGGTCATGGCGCTGACCATTGTACTCGACTCTGTGGATACGAGACTTCGGGGTGGCCGCATCTTTACAAGAGCGATCCAAAATTTGGAAACACCTACTCGATGCTCCTGGAGGGAAATCAAGTTCCAAATTTTCACCTCTAGGGAGGATTGTTTTGCCACATGGGACACCTATGTGTTCCTACAAGCAAGCGTGCCAAGATGATTTGGGAAGCACACTACAATTGGGTCACTAGACACTTTGAGGTAGAGAAAATAGTGGCAGTGCTGCAAAAGTGTTTTTTTTGGCCAAACCTTCGACATGATGTTGGGAAGTACATCAGATCTTGCACTGCCTGCACCATTTCCAAACTAAAAATCAATAAGCAAGGCCTATATACTCCTCTACCTACTCCTAGTCAGGCTTGGGAATCCATCTCCATGGATTACATGTCGAGACTTCTTTCTACTAAGCATGGCAAGGACTACGTGTTTGTGGTCATCAACAAATTGTCTAAGATGGCCATTGGCGGCCTGCAAGAAGAGTATCACAACAAAAGCCAAATGCTAAGATCTTCTTTGAATGAGTGTGGGTACATTTTGGGATCCCACAATCCATTATCTAAGATCAGGACAACAGATTCCTAAGTACATTCTCGTCAAGCCTCTGGTCAATGTTGGATACCAAGCTCACTAAGTCCACGACCTTCCACCCCCAAACTGATGGCCAAATAGAGGTCGTCAACAAGATGATCATGCACATTTTGCACATGTACAACTCAAAGCATCCACACACATGGGATGAAATCCTCCCCTATGTCCAGCACAACTACAACAAAGCTCTCCATATCTCCACTGGCCACAACTCTTTTCAGGTGGGGTTGGGATTCCAACCACTATGTTCCATTGATGTGGCCATACCATTTGCAACTACTTAAGCAGATTTGGCTCATGTCCATTCCAAAGTTGACTGGGCTAACAACTTCATTGAGCACATTCAAGACATCCTCCAATAATTCCATGATATATTAGACAAAGCCAATGCTAAGTACAAGCAGGGTCATGATCAACATTAAGTGCCAAACAAGTTCTAGGTGGGTGACAAAGTTTGGTTACATTTGAAGAAGGAGAGCCTCGTGGGGCCCTACTGCAAGCTTCACTTGCTTTGATATGGGTCGTGCACCATCACCAAGGTTGTAGGGTACAATGCCTTCGAGCTCAAAATTCCATCGTTCCTTGGTCTACACCTAGTATTCAATGTGGACCGGTTGCGACCATACTTTCCTCCATTGTTGGACACATTCAACGTCACTGAGCAACTGAAACCAATAGAGATCAACCTAAGTTGCATTGAGTAGGCCACAACTGATAAGATCATGGACACATAGATTAAGAATACTTGCTAGCAGAGGATCCAACTATATCGAGTTGTCAAAGTAGGCCAACTCCTTCACCAGGGCAAGTGGTTCAACAGGGGTCAGGTTCAACAAAAATTTCCTCACCTCATGGAGGCTCTGCACGCAATGCAAACCATTGCTTCCGAATAGGGGAGGACTGATCCAGGTGGATATTGGTGGCCACCCACATATTCCACCTACACCTCCAGTCAGTTTCGTCTATTTCCTTAATTATAGAAGAATTTCATATTTTAGTAGTTTTCTGGGTCTTGAACTTCTGAAGTTGTTTTAACCCCCTAAACGGATTTTTTTGAGGTCTGTAGTAGGCCCATAGCCATAGGCAAGGTCCCATGGAAAATCATGTAGTACTTAGACAGATATTTCCAACGAGGTATCATATGCGCCAAATAGAGATCTTATGACCAAGTTATGACCCCGGGAATTTGGTTGCCCAACTAACCCTTGGTGTTTCATCTCTTGGGGTTAGGGTTTGATTGTTTCGGGTTTTCCCTTGTTTTTCAATAATAAAGAGGCCCTTTAGCCTCATTGTAACACAGTTCAGAGGAATGTAGCTGCCACATCTCTTCTTAGAGATAAGATACCATCACCCGAGCTAGTTTATTTCCATTTTGTATGTAAGCATATTTCAGTTCTTTGATATTAATGAAATGAAGTTTTATTTATGCTGCATCTCCGTGTTTATGTGTGTATTTGTATTATAAGTCCGAATCAAAACATGATCATTTAGAAATGAATATGTTATGCAACCAACTCAAAAAGTATAAGAAAATATAGATCAATGACTTGAGAAATAGCCTCTTCGAGGGGGAAACCTCCTTTACATCACATAAATGAATAATTTTTGGATGATACAAATGATAATACCTCCTTGGTATATATAGGAGTCAAAGGGGTCACAATATAATGAAAGCCTACGTAACAATAATAATGTAAGGGCACAATAATAACTATAGTGGGATGTTATGGGACACAACAATAACAACATGGGGGGTACATGGGCACAATAATAACAACAGGGAGCTATACTAACAATAATAATAAGGGGACTACACTAGTCTACACTAGTATTTTAGGGACCTAGCATGCCCCTTGCCTTCAAAAAAGTGTTGTTCTCAACGCTTGAGTAGTTTTGGATGCTTTTGTATAAAATTCTCATCCTAACTTGTGGAATCTTTAGTGAGTAAGTTCTTCCACTTGATGAGATACTTTGAAATTAATTGATTCTGTAGTTGTCGGGTTCTTGTTTCCGTGATTGCTTTAGGATCAAATATGATTTTTCCTTCTCTGTCAAGTTCTGGCAACACTGTTTGAACTGGAAGCTTGTCAGCGATAACCTTGTTTAAGCATGAAACATGGAAAATTGGGTGTACTCGAGAAGATGCAAACAACTCCAATTTGTATGCCATAATACCAATCTTTTGCAACACCTTGTAAGGACCATAGTACTTGGGTGATAATTTATTATCCTTCTTACCTTGCTTGAGGGACATTTGTTTGTATGGTTGTAGTCGTAAAAATATCTAGTCACCTACATTGAAACTTATTTCACTACAATGTTGATCTTCCCGTTGTTTCATTCGATTATGTGCCAGAGTGAGGTTATCTTTTAAGAGTTGGAGAACTTGTTTTTGATGCTCAATGTGATCTTCCATTGCTTGAACCTTGGAATTTTCTCTTAAATATGTTGTGATGGATGGTGGATGATATCCATAAAGTGCCATAAATGGGGTCATTTTTTCTACACATGGAAGGAAGTGTTATACCATCATTCAGTTAGAGGTAACCACTTGACCCATTGTGTTTGTTTATCAGATACAAAGCAACAAACATATCCTTCCAAACATTTCTTCACTATCTCAGTTTGCTTGTCAGATTGAGGATGATATGATGAGCTATGAGCTAATTGAGTACTAAGACAAGAAAATAATTCTATCCAAAAATTTATAGTGAAAATGGGATCTTTGTCACTTACAATAATCTTTGGGTTTCCATGTAGATTTTGAATTGTTTCCATAAATGCAGTAGCAACTGTACTGGCTTTAAAAGGATGAGATAATGCACAAAAATGTGCATACTTGGTACGTCCATCAACTACCACCATGATGACACTCTTTCCTTTAGACTTGGGTAAAACTGTTATAAAGTCCATTGGGACCTCCTCCCAACGCTGACTTGGAATGGCTAAAGGTTGTAACAGACTCGGGGTCTTAATTGTCTCAACTTTATTTTGTTGGCAAACCAAATATTCTACCACAAAGTTCTAAATATCATATTTAAGTCCATCCGAAAAAAATTCCTTCTTGACCCTGTGTTAAGTTTTTAAAAATCCCGAGTGCCCTCCTAAGGGGGAGGTGTGCAATTCAAAAAGAATAATTTACTTGAGTTAGGAATTCTTACAAAGACATAAGTGATATTTGTACCACAATGAATCATTTTTCTATCTAAATGTATCAGATGTACTGGGATCTTGTTGAAACTTTTGAATGAGTGTCCACAACTCTTCTTCATTATTTCATTCATCCCTTGCTTCGATTATCCAAGTAGGTTGGACAATAGAAATGGCACAAAGCAATGCTTATGCATACTCAACCTTTCTTGAGAGTGCATATGCAACAAAAATTTGCTTCCCTTTTTTGTAGATGATTTCAAAGTCATAACTCAACTTATTTGTGACCCATTTTTGTTGTTGTTCTGAAGATAATCTTTGTTCCAAAAAGTAAATTAAGACAATCATGATCTATTTTCACCTTGAAGTGTATTCCCATTAGGTAAGGTCTCCATTTATTTAGTGCATGTGGTATTGCCAACATTTCCTTCTCATAAATAGATTAGTGTAAATACTTTCCTTTGATTGGATGACTTTCAAAAGCAATGGGTCTTCCTTCTTGCATTAAAACAACAATAATTCCATTCCTGAGGTATCACATTCCACAATAAAGGTTTTTGTGAAGTATGACGTAGCTAAGACTAGTGCTTGGCACATTGCCTCTTTAAGACGTTCAAAGGCCTTAGCTTCTTTTGGAGTCCAAGAAAATGAGTCTTTCTTTAGTAATGTTGTTAGAGGTGTTGTTATTCTCCCATATTTCTTAACACACTTGCGATAATACCTTGTCAACGTGAGAAATCCTCGAGGATGCTTTATGGTTGTGGGGATTTTCCATTCCTTAATGGCTTTGATTTTATTAGGGTCTACCTTAACACCCTCATGAGATACAATATGACCCAAATATTACACCTCCTGTAATGCAAAGAAACATTTGGAGGTTTTTTCATATAATTGTTTCTCCTCCAATAGTTTGAGCACCGTGTCAACATGTTGAACATGATCCTTCATAAGGAAGGGTTTGAAAATGGAATTCATCAAACCTTGAAATGTGGAAGGTGCATTAGTAAGGCCAAAAGGCATGACCAAATTTCATAATGGCCCTCATGAGTTTTGAATGTTGTTTTTGGAATGTCTTCAGTGTTCATTCTAATTTGATGATATCCTAAATGAAGATCCAACTTGGTGAAGTAAATTGTTCCATGTAATTCATCCAACAATTCATCAATGAATCCACAAGGTCTTGGATAGATGGTGATAAAGTGCTCTTTTAATCAAATCCTTGATGTGAAGTCACTGGTTCAATTCCCTGCCCCGATCGAGTTGATATATTGGACATGATGAAGATGTAGTCCTACCAATCTTACAAAAAAAACAACAATTCATCAATGACAAGAATGGGAAATTTATCTTTAATAGTGAGCTTGTTAATCTCCCTATAATCCGGACACAGACACCATGATCCATCCTTTTTGTTCACCAATACTATTGGAGTAGAGAAAGAACTTTGACTAGGTTGAATTATACCAACCTCTAGCATTTCCACAATCATAAGTTCAATTTCACTCTTTTGGGCATAGGGATATTTGTAAGGTCTGATGTTTGGAGGAACAATTCCTGGAATCAAATGAATAGCATGATCATGATCAAAAATAGGTGGGAGGCCTTTTTGAGTCTTAAATACCTTGGAATGATTGTCCAAGACTTTTCAGAGACCTAGAGAAATAGATGATTTCAATGTTTGAACCTCTAGTGAGAATAATTGTGCAATTAAACCATGTTGTTATTTCTTCAGAAGCTTTGTCATGTCAGTAGAGCTGATTATCTTTCCTAGTTTCCCTTCGATACCCCATAATTCAAATTCCTTTCCTTGTAAAAAAAATTCAAGAAAAGTTCTTGAAAATTAAAAGCTATCGTCCCCAAATATTGTAACCATTGAACTCCTAGTACAACATCAACACCACCCATTGGAATGGAAAACATTGGACTATTCAATACATATTCCCCCATGGTTAGCTTGATATTATGACACTTTCCAGAGAAATTTATAGTTCCTCCATTTGCAACCATCACTTGACACTCTGGTTCTGAATATAGGAAGCAATTCAATTCCTTAGCTATCTTATAATGAATAAAATTATGGGTACTTCCCGAATAAATCAACTCTATTAACTTTTTCTTATTGATATATCCTTTTATCTTGAGAGTTTAAGGAGTGTTGATTCCTGCCAATGCATTACAAGATATGGTCAGATTCATTTCTTCTTTTCCTTAGGTTGGTTCCTGGTGTATATCCTCCTCTTTTGATGTTTCTTGTTCTTTTTCTTCCTCCTCTTTTGATTTTTCTTGTTCTTTTTCTTCCTCCTCTTCACAATCTATGTAGAATAATTTCTTCTTAGCACACTTATGATCTTTAGTGTATTTGCTATCACAAATGTAACAAATCCTTTTTGCTCATTTTTTCTCGAATTGTTGTGGTGTCAACCTTGTAGGTTGTGGAAGGCTAGGACCAACAACACTTCCATCTTCATAATTATGAGTGGTAGACTTCCTTGATGCCACAATTTTGCTTTAAACTTTTCTTTCCACCCTGAATGCCTTCTCCAATGAATCAAGTTCCAAAAGGTGAACCTCATGTTGGATGTTCTCCTTCAAAGTCCATATGAAGACATCAATCCTATGCTCCTCTGGAATATCAGTTACCCTGATATTCAATTTTTTGAAGTTCTCAATGTGCTCCGCCATTGAACCCTTATTTTGATATTTATCAATTGGCTAAAGAAGGTGTTTCTATTTGTATCCTCATAATGTGCTATGATTTCCTCCATAAAATTTGACCAAGCGACAAGTGGTTTACGAGAACAAAATCGTCGATATCATACAAATTGATTGGGTTCTAAATATAAACATGAAATTCGTACCTTTTGTGTGTGTTGCACATCATGTAGATAAAAATATTGTCCCATTTGTAGTATACATGTTATCAGATCCTTTCCATAAAACTTCCTCATATCTATAATTAGAATGTGGCAGTTCTTAAACCCCACATTGGAGACTCTAAAATCATAATTCATATCCCTTTTGTCCTCATCGTGATTTTCATGGATTATCTTTTAACGACTATGAAGCCTTTCTTGCAAAAACTTTGTCAACCCTTCCAACTTGACATTCATCACATCCATGTCTACTTTAAAAACCTCCATGTTACTTATCATTTTTGCTTATAAACCATCCATCTTAGATTCCAATCCATTTTTTGTTACTCTTTGCGAGAGTTAAATTTGTTGCACTTGGTCTTGTAATTTTGATATATCATGTTGCATTTCTTCCTCTTCTTCATGCGTCATAGTAGATCTTTCTGGTTTCTTACTGGGTGTATCCATTTTTTTTTTTTTTTTTTTTTCAAAGCATTTTGGAATCAAACAATGATATCTATGCTTCACTATGCCCTTTGAATCACTTCAAAAGGATTTTTTTTAACAAAATTTATGCAATTTTATTTTAAAAAATACCTACCTTTTTCTTACTTTTAGGAGTACGATATTGAAATAGTTTTATCTTTGTAATTTCAGCCTCCCAAGGTTTGAAATTTTGTCCCGTGGTATCCCTTTGAGTATGGTTTCCTATACGACAAGTCAGAATGAGATTGGATTCTTCAATAAAGAGTTATGCCCAATCTCCCACGATGACCTGATTATAGACTGGTTCAGTAGAGCGAACTTGTACATAGTGCCATGTGTCACTGTTTCAAGCTTTAGCTCTAAAAATGATACAAAAAATCTACATTATGTGCACTTTCAGTCACTTTTTATGAAATACAAAGTCTATGCTTGGAGAGAAAGTTATGACTATTTTCCCTAGGTCACCTGTTTGAGATGGAATTATGGAGCTTGCAAAAACCCTAACTTCCTCAGATAATATCTCCAAAAATATAACGAACCAAGATTTGAAATTCATACACAAAGTCCATCGATATTTCGGATTCACGTGGTTGCAATTTCAGCTTCTGAAGCCTTGTATAAAAAAAATTATAGCGAAAATTCCAAGATGACAATTTTGAAGAAGCAGAACCCTATAATCCAAAGCTTTGATACCAAATGTTATGCAACCATCTCACAAAATAGAAGAAAATATAGATCAACGAATTGAGAAATAGGCTCTTCAAGAGGGAAACCTAATTTACATTACATAAATGAAAAATTCTTGGATGATACAAATGATAAGACCTCCTTGGTATATATATAGGAGTCTAAAGGGTCACAATACAATCAGAGCCTACATAACAATAACAATGTAAGGACACAACAATAGCAATATCGAGATTCTATGGGGCACAATAATAACAACATGGGGCTACACTAACAATAACAATAAATACACTAGTAATATAGGGACCTAACATAATAAAAAAATTTCCAAGGTTGATTGGGACATAATATTGATGGTGTTATGAGTCCACCATAGGATAAAGGTAAGGGATCCAATAGAATATTTATATGCATAACTTACTATGTCAATTATTCATGAGTGTCTAACCCACCTTCACATTCCTCTAGCCATTCACTCTTTTATAATATTAATATTAAGCCTAACCTACAATCTTCTTTGAGATAGGATAAGTTAGCCTAACTATCTCCTATAATGGGAAACAACCTCCTATATTATGGGATTTTGTCTGTCATATTATTAGAACTAAGATAAGTTGGATCAAAACTATCTTGCACCTTTCACTTATTCCAAGTAAGGAAAATTCAAATTGGGATAACAGAGGTTGCTTTTGGAAGCTTTAGGGAAGATAAAAGTGGGTTTCACCTTGGAAAAAGGGAGTTGTCACAATATGGGACTAAATAACCCATGAAAGAAATCCATGAGAGCCAGTAGGGAATACGAGATGGAAGAGCAAGCTACAAAGAGAAAGAGGAAGGCACTAATGTGTGGCAATAACCAAACTAATTAGAGAGACACCCTTATAATCCACGAAGAAAGTTGAATGTGAAAATGCCTAAGAACTAATAGAAATGTTGTTGTAGTTTAATCTGAAATAGACAACACTTTGGATTTTCTGCGCACAGATGAAGAGCATCAGAGAGAATAAAGACATTGTCGAGCAAAATAAGAAGTACCCTTCTTGTGTTGTGTTGGGTAAGTATTACTTTTACCAATTGTGGTCTAATTAATGAACTCAACAGTTAGTTTCTAGGTCAATCTTTTAATGCTTTGGGGGGTGGAGAGACTAACCCAAGAGTTTTGTATTAGTCTTCTTCTTTTTCCTTCATGGTCACATAACTTAGCATTGGGGTGGAATTTTATAGAGGAATGACTTATTGTTGGAAGAAATATAGTTGACATATAATTAGTAGCCTTGGAACTCTTCTTGTGAATCAAATAAGTACTTACTTGCTTTGCAGATCTTTTCTTGACTAAATGGTAATATGTTGTAGAATTTATGATCATCTATAGTTGAGTTCTATCTATAGTTCTAAATTCTTACAAATACAAAATAATTGTGATTAGGCTTGTGTTGCATGTGTCTTACTCTATTGAAGGCATTGGCCAGATCGAGTTTGATGATCATTCTTTTGTCCCCTCTAAACTTGTTGGAGTGAATTGCTTCCTGGACTGGAACAATATTATCCACAATTCACCATTGTTTTATAAATCCACCTTGGTTTTCTTAAATGAGATTGGGGAGGATAGGGTGCAACCTTTTCAAGATGATTTTAGTAATTGTTTTGTATGGAAAATTACACAGTGAGATTGGGTAAAATATTTCAAATGAGGAATGATTTATCTCTTTTTGAACCAGTGCTAGGAAGGCGGAATTGAGAACTCCCCCCATTTTTTCTGACTTTTGAACAAATGAGACCATCCTACATGAGTCAAATTTGATCACTTCCCAAAAAATTTAATAGAATGAGCCAGTAAAGCCACTAGGTCTCAGGGCCTGGTAAGGATCAAAGGACCAAATCACATCCTAGAATTCCTCGATAGATGTAGATTTCATTAACTAGGCATTGATTTCAGGAGTAACCAGATGTGGGATATGGTCCAAGAAATTTAATTCCTTGCGCGGCTCAAAATCTCCTTCTTCCCTATATAAATTTTGAAAGAACACAAACACCTATTCTTTCATTTTGGAGGGGTTTCTAATGATATTTCCATTCACCTAGACTTGAATGACCCTATTTTTATGCTCCCTCATTTTGGTCTATTTGTGGAAAAAAATTGTTCCCGTCTCCATATTTTAACCATAAGCTTCTTAGTTTGAGTCTCCACATCTCTTCTTCATCTCTTAGTTTCTTGTGTAAATTTTCATATATTTATTTTTCTTTATGGAGTAAGTTCTTGGTCACTAGAATATATTCGATTTGTTGGAGAGTTTCTACTAATTTTTTTTTTAAGGATGTGAAAGCCGCCCAATTTAGATTGGGACCATTGAAGGACCCATTTCTTTATTTCCTCCTTAAGGAATTTTACTTTTTATTCCCATATGAATATAGGTGATCCCACAATCCATTTGTACCAGGCACTATTAACTAAGGCTTGGAGTTCAATCTCATTTTCCTATAACATATTATATTGGAAGGGAATAGGCCCACGTATTGGAAAACATTCGATAACTAGCTTTACTAGGTGATGATTAGATCCTCCCCGAGCTAGATGTGTGGAGGATAGGGGGTGTGTCCTCTATGACTCTAAAGGAATATTGGAATTCACCTACTCATGAAACTTGGGCACAACCTCCAACAATCAAGTTGAAGCCTATGCTCTCCTTTTTGGAATCAAACTTGATTCCTATCATAATTTCCTAAGACTTAACATTAGGGACTCAATGAATACAATATGTCATATGCATTAAGATATCTCTCCTTCTAATCTATCTTTGGGGCTTATCTTTTCCTATATTCACTTATTCTTACTCCTCCTCTCCAAGATTGCCTTGTTTTTGACCCCTTGTACAAATAACTCTATTGTGGAAATGCAAGCAAACATGGCCTTGTTGGGAAGTATAGGTGTTATGGTTTTCAAAGGGAATTGTTCGAATATACCCAATCCTTAATAATATTTTTATTACATCCCAAAAACCACTCAAAGAAACACATGGACTCAATCAAATGTTCATGGATCATGCAAGTGATGAGCTTTTTTTCACCCCATTTAACACCATCATCATTCACCTCATTTCATATGTCACAATCACAAATTACCATAAGTCGAGATGGGATATTTCACCCTACAAATATCATGGACATCCTAGGAAATTATGGAACACTGTTGCAAAAAGAAATGGCTAGTATAGATCGTTAATTCTATTTCTTGGATTGATTTAGTATTTCTCTGCGCCCTTTCTCTGTCATTTCTCATTGATTATGTGTCTTGACTCCCCTTTGTCCTTATTCTCCCTGTGCCTTTCTATACTTTGTTGTTGGTTTTCTCCCATTTTCTCCTAACCTTCGAGATGGTTTTTCATCCCCACATCTTAATTAAGCAAGCTTTATCACAAATGGAAGTTGAGGTGGCAGAATTGTGTTGTACCTCACTCTTTCAACAAATTCTTCTTTACAATTTATTAGTGTATATGAGGTTGATACTTGACTTGTTGGTGCACCATGGAATATGTTATGCAAGTTGTAAGAAAATATAGATGTTATCATGAGTTAACTCCTGGAAGTTTATCCCTTTGTGACTAGAGTACTTCACTACTTCCTTCTTCCAAAATCTCTGGCACTTCAACTCCAATTGAGGCAAATTCATCTTGGATCTCAACGAAGTAGCCTTAGGAAGCTCTGTAGCAAAGCATGAATTTTCTAGTTCTTCTTCCCTTGTTGGTCCTTTTTAATGTTTTGCTTTAGTGTATGTGTTGAAGTATGAAATTGTTTCCTTTTTTACTACCCATTTCCATCTCCTTTCACCTTTTTTTCACCATTTTTGTAGCAGTCTCAACATGCTCAAGGTCAAATTCAACTTATAAAAAGGTATTTATCATCCATGTTTAGAATCTGTTAGCGCTTGGAATTCACCTAGGCTGAGATAGACAAACTCTCAAGGCTACATCAAACCATTTCACCTCGTAGCTAGCCCTACGAGGTATGAGAAGGCTCTCTCGGGTCAGATTTGATAGATCTTATAATATAATAAGCTGACCAATTAGGATCAAAGATATTAGGCTAGTAAATTGATAAGGGGGGTTGATTTAAAGATTTTTTGGGTTTTTGGTGGCAATTGGAGGGAGTGCAATTTAGGGTGCGGGGATTGAGCTCAGTTTTTGCAGGTGGGTCTTTGGGGCAAGGTAGGAGTCTATGCTGATGCCTTTAACTGAAAGAGATGATCAGGGAAGAAAGAAAAGAGGCTAAAGAGGGCAAACAATGAATTCGAATCCTCTCTAGACAGTGGAAAACATAAATTTTAAACAAAATTGAAAGCTGAGCATGGCATGCATGAATTCAAACTTTATCACTTCTTTTGTTTAAATAGCAGCAAGAGATCAAGAAATGGAACACATAAACACACTTACAATAACAGTAGGAGACACACCATCAACATAATAATCCACAAGGATCCACAATGAAGTCTGCAAAACCCTGGCCTTCCTTTTCCTCAAATTGCAGAAAATACAAGTCAAAAATACAATAGCACTTCTCCCTCTAGAGTCCAACCATCAAAATGAGAAAGAGAAGGCATAATATAGAAGGTCAAACCTCTTTCCCCACCTCTAGGGGTCGAGCTCAGCTTCCTAGGAGCTGTTGCAACTAATTCTAAATCAGTCACTAGATAATAGGCCAGCTCAACAACTTACCTCTAAAACTTAGGAAGCTTATCTATGCATTAAATATTCACTATTTACATTAAAGAAGCTTCTAGAAGTGGTAAAGAAGAGTAAAAGTATCTAATGCCATGAAATTTACACAATAATCCATCATTTACATGCCCAAATAGTCAACCAAAGTGAAAATAGTGCTTTTCTGGCCGAACTAGTCAAAAATTGGCAAATCTGGAGGTTTTGGTCGCGCCCCTGGAAGTTCTGGTCGCGCCCCTTTGCAGCTACTTTTGAGTGGGTTCCACTGATCCAAATCAGGTGCAAGATGTCTCATTGGAAAGCTTAGCCTGTCTACTTTCCATCCCAAGTGGAATTTCTAGATTTGGTGTTGATTTGACCCCTCAAAAACCATTTCTCCCAAGGTCACTTTCTGCAACTCAAAAAGTGGGCAGAAAGTCATTTTTAAGGTGTATTTTGAGCTTTTGGAGGCTCAAAACTCAAAATTAGGCTGCCCCCAAGTACTGGTAATTTTTCTTTTTGCATGCCCTTTCCAAAAATGCCAAGTTTTCAAAATTCCGAGCAGTCCTCCAAAATGGTCTCACCCGGGGTGAGACCAAACCGTGGGCAAAACCTGTAAATTGCACAAAAAATTCACAAATGACAAAATTTTCTCCAAATTTCTTGAAATTTGGGCTCGGAGTCCCCAATAAAGTACCATGCTCAGTCAAAGAGGCTTTGACCAAAATTTGGAGTGGATCGGGCGTTTTCCTTCGTTTTTGTGCTTTGGCCAACCGTCCTTGGAGCACCTTCATTCTCGCCGGTATTTTTGACATTTCTCTCAAACCATGACACCTGTGTAAAAAGTGAAAGAGGTTTTTCTTCCTTGGCATGTTGTGGACAAAAACCTCTCTCAGTTTTGCAAAATTCATCTTTTATTGCTCTGAAGCATCATTTGAGTGCAACTTGTCCCGATGTGTGAAACAAGGGATTTTGTCGAAATGGAGCGAAATGAAGGGGATAGAGGGCTTCTAAATTCTTGGGGAAATTTTTGGGAGTGGGGAGGGATGTTAGGAAGCAGGGGAAAGTGGAATCTCAGAGATTGAGTGAGGGGAAGGGGTCGAAAAGGACGAAACACAGGCCAAACCTAGAAAATTGCCAGCTTGTAGCTAGAAACTAGGGTTTGTGCAAAAATGAGGAATTTGGCGGATCTAAGGGATGGGAAGTGTTTGATAAGGTACTTTAAGGATAGGGGAAGGTGTATGAACATCAGGAAACAAGTTTTGCCGGTGATTTGACCATCCAAGAGAAATTGGCTTTCAAAACCCTAGGAGAGGGAAATGACCTTGCCAAGGCACAACTGAAGCATGAACAATGTGTAAAATGACTCATTAGACACTGACATGATAATGACCACCCTACGAATGATGATAGGCTCAGCTGAATGATGATATGGACTGACATTTGGGCAAACCCTAGACCTAATGCCTAGTGACCAAATTTTGCTTGAAGACTCACTGAAATGACAAAATTTGACCTTGACACTTCAAAATCACTATGTAAGAGCACATTTGATCACTGGAGGAAGGCTGTAAAGACTGACACTAACAGAATCTATGTTTCTTTATGAATTATAACGAAAACATTCTTACAATAACAAAATCATAAACATTCCGCAGCTGATGATGAATTATGCAATAATATCCATGGTTAGATAGGTTGCAATGCTTCAACAAAAGGAAGAAGAGTGTATGGAGATGACAAATGTTTACCATGTGTATGACCACCTATCGGCATGACTTAGAAGGCTATGAAGATTAAGAGATCTAAGAGTCAAACTCTGAGAATGATGGTGTAGTGGTTAAGTAAAGGCAATAGGAGAATAAGACGACATCAAGCGAGCGTGTTGAAGACTTGTTCAAACGTTAGGATATGGTTCAAGAATACTCTCTTATGTCTTTCTCTTTCAGTAGTAAGTCATAAGGAGATATAATTTTAAACTGGATCCATTTCGTAGATGTTGAATTAGATCATTTCATATTAGAATAAAACTCTTAAAAGGTGTTTAATGAAATCTGTATAAAGGCCTAAAGGTGAGACCCAAAATACAGTTCGATTATTAAGTTGTATTGTGGTTTATTTTCAAGATTGGTGATACTCTGTTCCAGATTAATACAATTACTTTGTTCTCAATGCGTGCATAAAAGATCCTTTGATTGTTAGCAGAACTATGCTCACGGGAGGGCCCCCTTTCGAGTTGTGAGGTTCTTTTATTTTGTTTTACATTTCTAGTTTTCTTGTATCATAGTAGTTCTCTCAGAATTTGCTTAATCAATTTCATTACAAAGATATTTTGACCAACTGTTGTTTTGATTTCAGAGTACTCATAAAGGGAAAATACCAAAAAAAAAAATATGCATTCTCTTTCCAAATTTCATAGATGAAGTCAATTTCTTAGATGATAACAAGAAGAGTTCTTTAGAGTTAATTGCACACACAAGTAATCATTTTAGAGTTACAAGTTTTCCATCTAATCTTTCTTCTGTAATTAAAAGTTAGGTCCTTTTGATGCAATTTCCTTTTATGTAATTAATATAGAAATTTTTTTATTGCAATTTAGTGTAGAAGTCCTTTTATGCAAAATAGTGATTGTGGTGTTTTTCAATTCTGCAAGTAGCACTAGATTCATTTTCTTGCAATTTAGCATTTCCTTTTATTCAAGTAGAAGTAGGTTTTGAATTCTTCAATTAAGATAGATTTTAAATTCTGTAAAGTAATGTAGGTTTTAATATAACTTTAAATTGAAAGAACACGTGTGTAATTATTCTCTAAATCTCATAAAAAACATTTGTCCATTCTTAGGTTAATTTCATCTTTAGAAACAATCAATCCATAGAAAGAATCCTAGCATATATAGTGCACATTCATCTCACAAGTACACGAACCTTGGTTGACAATTAATGAAGTAATTTAAGAACAATTAAATTACCCAACATTTTGGCACCATTGCCAGGGAGGTGTATATAGGATTCTATTTCTGATTTGCATATCATTTTAGGTGCATTCAACTTTTTAGATGCATAATTAAAGCATGGTAAAAATCATTTATGCATAGAGAAATGGATTCTAGGGGTAGATTTGTAAGTAGAGGTAGAAGTTCAATTCCAACATCACCACTCACCCCTGCTAGACCTCGTAGTGCCACACCATCCACTCATACTCACATTCCATCATTGGTAGGTAGACATAGACTTCCTGAGGTGCATAGATCTGAAATCCAACCAAAATATTCACCAACTTCCTCTACCGAAGTTGTAGTTGAAGAACCTACATCCCCAATAGAAGGAGTAATTTTCCTCTCTTCAACAAGAGAGCAACTTCTAGGACAAGAACTAGAGGTTCCTAGTGAAGAATAAGAAGAAGAAACTTATTATAATATACCATTAGTAGAGGAACCAAAAGAAGAGCTAGACAATCCTATTATAGAACCTTATATTAGCTCTGAAGAATCTACAATGGCAGGGGAAGGAGAAGGAGAAGTACATAATGTAAATGGTGAACCTAGGATTGGAGGTGGAAGAGGCAGAGGAGGAAATAAAGGAGGAGGTGGAGGTGGAGGTGGTAGAGGTGGTAGGGGAGAACCAGATCCTTATGGATTTCCCATCTTTGATGAAGATACCACAACCACAATGAAGAACATCTCACCCTCCATCCTTCCTAATTTCCATGGTTTGAGAAATGAGGACCCTGAAACATTTATTTTTGAGTTTGAAGTTTTATGTAGAACTTATGACTACTTACTTGATCCTAAAAAATTGAAATTATTCCCAACAACTCTTAAATATGGAGCACTTAAATGGTTCATGGGATTAGGAACACATACTATTAGAACATGGGAAGAAATGAAAAATGTGTTCTTAGAAAAATATAAGGATTATTGCATGCCCCATAACCTTAAGGACGAAGTATTTAACATGATGCAGAAAGAGGATGAAATCCTTGAAGACCTAGTTGAAAGATTTGCTTACAACATCAAAAGGGCTAAGATTTATAATTTGGATGATGAAACACTACAAGTTATTTTGTTAAAATCCATCAGAGATGAATGGATTGATCTTCTTAATTTAATGGGCAAGGGAGATGTTTCACAACTTTCATTTGGAGAAATTTGTGATTTGTGTAAACATATTTCAAGGGGTAAGGCTAGAATTGGCAAAAATCCAAGAGATCCCGTGATATCCAAAATTAATAAATCTACAACTGAAACAATAAGTAGAGTTGAAATAGGCAATTTTCTTGATAATTTCAAAAGAAATATCCTAGGGAGTCTTAATGAACAACTAAATACCCTTAAGATACAAAACAAGCAAAAAGCCAAGAATGTTGCATTATCTATTTTTTGTCCCAAGTGTAGGAAGAAACATGCCTTAAGAGAATGTCCCCTTGATAGTATATAAATTTGTGTCATATGTGCTGAAAATCATAATACAAAGGAATGCCCTTCGATACCTGGTCTTAAAGTTGTTTTTCAAGATGAAGCTGGAACAAGCCAAGTTGAATCTCTTTGTTTTATTGCTTAAAGACAATGGAAAAAGCAACAATCAAACATGACTCAAGGTTTCAATACTCAATCATATGCAAAACCATAGAACAATTGGGCTGCACCCATGCCATGGAAACCTTGGCCCCCAGAATCTCAAAATCCATCTTGGGGACAAGGTTGGCAAAATCCTTATGGAAAATATCTTCAATATCCTCAATTCCAATAACCTTATCCTTCTTTTCCACTACAATATTATCCTCCTCAACCAACTCAACCTTGTCAATTTCAAAATCCAAATCAACAAATTTCTTTACCATTTCCTCAAAAACCCAATCAAGCACCTGCCCAACCACTTCCAAATCTGAACAATAAAAATCAACAAGTTGTTTATAATGTTGAAGCACAAAATTTTCAAGCTTGTATGATTACCCCAGTAGGTCTAAATGATGTTCAACTTAGATCCGGTAGGGTTTATAAAAGAAGTCACCAACAACCGCCATCCAAAAATCTAAAGAGGATGAAGTTCATGGGAAAGATGCAAATCTTTGTCAAGAAAATATTCTTCTAAAGGAAGATGTTCCTGTACAATCAAAGGATGAGCAAATAAAGCAAGCTCCTAGAGTTCCTCTAGTATAACAAACTTCTATTTCTTTGCAAGATCCACCTTTTCCTGAAAGGCTCAAAATTGATAAAAGAATAGAAAGGCAAATTGTTTTACTAGATTATGATATGCTAGATGAAATAAGAATATTTGCATTAAAATTCCTTTACTCCAAGATATAAAGGAAAAACCAATATTTGCAAAAACTATTAAGGAGCCATGCATTAGAAAACTAGGAATAAAGAGAAAAGATGTTAAAAATATCCATTTGGTATGAAAAGTTGTTGATATAATGATGGAAAACTTATCGTTCAAAAATATCTATATCCTGGTAGTCCCATTATAAAAATTCATATCAATAGGGTTGAAATTCCAAACACTTTAATTGATCTAGGAGCAACCATCAATATCATTAGTAAACAATCAATGGAGCAACTTAAACTTCCTAATCTTCAATAAACTCCTACACTATTACAATTAACAGATAGATCTGTTATCCAACCAGATGGATTATTAGAAGATGTGCCTGTTTCTCTAGATTCTTGGGAATATCTTGTAGATTTCATGATTTTAATTCCCAAGAATAATTTAGGAGGCCATCCATTGATCCTTGTTAGACCTTGGCTAGCTACAACTGATGCATTCATAAGTTGTAGATCTAGTGATATGTATATCTCTGATGGAAGTTCCACCTAGAAATTTACATTGTATCCTCATGCAAAAACAATAATTGAAGTAGAAAGTGAAATTTGGATAGATGATGATAATGAAGAATTTGATGTTATGTAGCCAATTTATACTATTTCATAATTAGACGAAGGAGATCAATTGATAAATTTAATGAATAATAATGATTCTTATTCATATTATGAGCAAGATCAAAGTTTTCAATAATAATGCAATATTGAATATCTGTCATCTCATCAAACAACTTTACGTTATATGGAAAAGTTTGGCAATTCTCAAGTAGATTTTTTTCCAGATAAAACATTAAATTTTAAAAATAATTTGGAAGAATTTCAAAAGAGGAAATTGATACAGATGCTACAAAAACACTATTCTACTTATGCATGGGAGTACACTGATATGAAAGGGATTGATCTTAAAACTTGTAGGCATCATGTTTATATTCAAGAAAATGCCAAACCAGTTAGACAACCTCAGAGAAGGATGAATCCTAATCTGAGAGAAATTGTTAAGGAGAAATTACAAAAGTTACTTAATGTGGACTTCATCTATCCAATATCAGATATTCAATAGGTGTCACCTTTAATGATTGTCCCTAAGAAAAATGGAAAATGGAGAGTGTGTATTGACTATAGGGAATTATACAAAGCTACTTTGAAAGATCATTTTCCACTACCTTTTATAGATCAAATATCAGATACCTTCGTAGGAAAGAAGTATTTCAGTTTTAGATGGCTTTAGTGGATATAACCAAATCCAACTAACACCAGAAGATCAAGATAAAGCTAATTTTACATGTCCATGCAAAACATATGCCTATAGGGTTCTTCCCTTTTGATTATGTAATGCACCTGCCACATTTCAAAGAGAAGTATTAGGTATATTTTCTGATCTAATTCATGATTGTGTGAAAGTATACATGGATGAATTCACTGTGTGTGGTGATACTTTTGAAGAAGCTATTTAAAATTTGGAAAAATTTCTTATTAGATGTAAATATGCGAACATTTCATTAAGCCATGAGAAATGTTTTATGATGTTCAATGAAGGGATTGTTTTAGGACACCATATTTCAAGTGATGGAATTAATGTGGATACATCTAAATTAGAAATAGTTACTAAAATCTCAATTCCTGTTTGTCAAAGAGATGTTAGAAGTTTTCTCGAATTTACTAGATATTATAGAAGATTCATAGAAAATATCGCAAAAATAGCCTCTCCACTTTTCAAAATCCTTACAAAAGATTGTGAATTTGTTTGGAATTCTGACTGCCAGAAAGCATTTGAGACATTGAAACAAAAGGTTATTGAAGCACCAACTTGAACATTGGGCTCTTCCTTTCCATATTTCTACTTATGCTTCAGATACATCTCTAGGGGTTGTGTTGGGACAAAAAGATTTAACTCCTTATGATATCTATTATACAAGCAAAAAATGACTCCAATAGAGTTAAATTACACTATAACAGAAAAGGAGTTTTTAGCTGTTTTGCATGCCATTAATAAACTTTTCCATTATATCACTGGTTATGAAAATTCCATTCATACAGATCATTTTTCCATTAGATATTTGATGAACAAAACTATTACTAATGGTACAATTACAAGATGGTTGCTATTGTTACAATAATTCAACATTACTATTCTTAATTAACTGGGAAAAGAAAATACAGTCGCCGATTTTCTTTCTAGAATGCAGAATAATAATGTGGATGTTTCTGTAAAAGATAAATTTCATGATGAATATCTTTTTGCAGTATCTACTAAAACACCTTGGTTTGCAGATATTGCTAATTATTTGGCTACATGAAAGTTACCTCCACAACTATCCGCGAAAAAAAGTAAAAAGTGAACAAACCAATGCACATTACTAGTATAAACCTTCAAACTATTAATTTAAGATTATGCACATTACTAGTATAGTATTTAATACATAGCAAAGAACTTAAATTCATAACATTGAATTCTAAAAAAATAAAAAAATAATAATAATTATAGTAATAATAATAAAAAATAAATAAATAATTAAGTAAATAAAATTATTAGTTTATTTCATTAATATTAATTTACTAATTTATTACTATATCATACTAATTTTAATACAATAATTTATTAATACTTTTCCATAATAAATTAATAGATTATTATCTTGATATTAAGGTATTAATCCATTAATTAACTAATACACTTCATTAATATAATATATATTATATTACATTCTATAAATATTAATATATTAATATTATAGGGCTATGTTAGTAACATAGTAATATTATCTATAATATTAATAAACTATTAACAATATACAAATATATTAATAGATTATTTAATTGTTTATATTAATACATTAAGTTATATGATCTATTGCTAATAATAGATTAATTCCTTAAACATTAATCTTTTAGATATTTCCTAGATTAATATTTATTAATTTTTCTTCAGACAAAGACATTAATTATATAAACTAATATTAAAAAAAATAAAAATAAAATAAATAAATAAATAAATAAAAATTAAAAATTAAAAATAAAATTAATAATAATACTAATATCAATAATAAATAAATAAATATAAATTAATAAAGAAATAATTATTAATTAGTTAGTTATTTGTAAGCCGACAATAAAATAAAACATCAAATATTTTTTCAATTCACTATTAATAGCTCCATAATTTCACGCTCTCTCTTCTCAAAATACAAATCACATTGCCTGATGATGGACTCACTAAGCTAGTCCGAAACGTTGGTTTCAATAACTATTCACAGGTTTTTCCACAAACCAAAATTAATTCTACCAACCTGTATGGACTCTCTCTTTAACACCATTAAGTCTCACCATGGAAGGGACATAATGAACAATGCTCTAAATTTTGAGAAGATGAGAATTTCCAGAGCTAGAAACCTATCAAATCTCATTTTTATAAAACAATGTAGAGATGAAAACCTCACTCCAAATTTCGCCAAATGCAACCATCCGCTTAAACGAGGTAGGAACATTTCTGTCTTCAAAAAACTTAGTATAACCCTCATTAAACATGAAATCAAATTCGCCAGATTTCTCATACTTCAGTTTCAAAGGAAAAATCTATGAGCAAACTCATGGAGTTGCCATGGGATCTCCTTTATCGCCATTGATTTCCAACCTATACATGGAACATTTTGAACAAATGGCCCTTAAATCTTTTCCCTTTACCCCTGATGAATGGAAAAGATATGTAGATGACATTTTTGCTAAATGGAGCCATGGTTTAGATAAACTTAATGAATTTTTATCACACATAAACAACCTCTCTGAACACATAAAATTCACTATTGAAATGGAAAAATACAACCAACTCTCCTTCCTAGATGTCCTCCTTACCAAGAAAAATGGCAAGCTAAGCCACTAGGTCTTCAGGAAACAAACTCACACTGACAAATATCTTCATTCAAACTCCCACCACCATCCGAATCAAAAAATCGGTGTCATCAAAACCCTAGCTACCAGAGCTTCTAGAATCTCTGACCCTGAACATTTAGAAGAAGAACTCAACCACCTCTACAAGGTCTTTATAAACAATGGCTATCAGAAAAACATTATCCAAAAAATAATTAAAGATTCCACAACCAATAACCAAAAAAGAAAAACTCTTGAAAACCCTAGAATCTCCTTACCCTATATAAAAGGAACCACAGACAAAATTGCCAGAATTCTCTCTAAGCATAACATCATGGTTGCCTTCACGCCCCCTAACACCATCAAAAGCATGCTTGACTCTGCCAAGGACTTAATAGACCCAAAAAATCACAAAGGAGTATACTCGGTTCCCTGCTCATGTGGAAAAGTATATATAGGTGAAACAGGGAGATCCTTTGGCATAAGGTTAAAAGAACACATTAATGATATTACAAGAAACAGGTCGGAAAAATCAGGTCTAGCAGAGCATGCATGTTCTTCCTCACACTATATTTGTATGGAACAAGCTAAATTAATTCACAAGGAAGACCATTATTTAAAAAGAAGGGTGAAAGAAGCGATTGAAATCGAAAAATCTTCCAACAACATGAATAGAGACGACGGGCTAAAATTAAGTAACACCTAGAAACCCTTATTAAATAAAATTAAAAAACAGTAAACACAGATATACAAACATTCATTTAATAAATAAATAAATTAAAATTTAACTCTCTTTTAAACAAAATTTAATTAGTCAACATAAATAAACCTTCAAACTATTAATTTAAGATTATGCACATTACTAGTATAGTATTTAATACATAGCAAAGAACTTAAATTCATAACATTGAATTCTAAAAAATAAAAATAAAATAATAATAATAATAAGTAATTAAGTAAATAAAATTGTTAGTGCATTTCATTAATATTAATTTACTAATTTATTTCTATATCATATTAATTTTAATACAATAATTTATTAATAAATTTCCATAATAAATTAATAGATTATTATCTTGATATTAGGGTATTAATCCATTAATTAACTAAATACACTTCATTAATATAATATATATTATATTACATTATATAAATATTATAGAGCTATGTTAGTAATATAGTAATATTATCTATAATATTAATAAACTATTAACAATATACTAATATATTAATAGATTATTTAATTGTTTATATTAATACATTAAGTTATGTGATCTATTAGTAATAATAGATTAATTCCTTAAACATTAATCTTTTAGATATTTTCTAGATTAATACTTAAGACAAATACATTAATTATATAAACTAATATTAAAAATAAATAAATAAATAAATAAAAATAAAAATAATAATAATAATAAATAAATAAATAAAAATTAATAAAGAAATAATTATTAATTAGTTAGTCATTTGTAAGCCGACAATAAAAGAAAACATCAAATATTTTTTCAATTCACTATTAATAGCTCCATAATTTCACGCTCTCTCTTCTCAAAATACAAATCACATTGCTCTGATGATGGACTCACTAAGCTAGTTCGAAACGTTGGTTTCAATAATTGTTCACAGGTTTTTCCACAAGCCTTCAAACTATTAATTTAAGATTATGCACATTACTAGTATAGTATTTAATACATAGCAAAGAACTTAAATTCATAACATTGAATTCTAAAAATTAAATAAATAATAATAATAATAATAAATAAATAAATAATTAAGTAAATAAAATTGTTAGTGTATTTCATTAATATTAAGTTACTAATTTATTACTATATCATATTAAATTTTAATACAATAATTTATTAATACATTTCCATAATATCCCGGATGCGGGTGTGTAACTTGTCAATCTGTACGAGGGCGGCTTGGTGGGTTGGTGCGTGGCTCATTACCACCGCCATCCGGCCTCGCATAAAGCCAGCTTTAAAGTCTTCAGCCAACAACATCAATGTCGCATTAATGCAGCTCGACCCCCCTCTCCAGCCTGCAATTACATCTGTTATGGCGCCCCTCCTAAATTTCATTCTTGCTCCTCCCCTGCGCTCATGTCGTTCCAGTGTTGTCGCAGAGCCTCGCTCTCGAGCCAGCCCAGGGATTCGTCGTGCTCTGGAACGCAGTGCTAATTTACCGCTGGGATTTCATGCTTACATAGCCCTTTCTGCAATTTCAGTTGTCGCTCTTCCTCAGTCTTTCCCAGTGCTCCTCTGCGAGCTCAAGTTAGGCCCCTTTCAGTCCCCCCCTGCCTTTACAGTTCTGCTGCCTGTTCAGCTCTTCTTGCTCATTTCAACATGCCTAGATTGCGCCCGAGAATGAGCTGCAGGAGAGGAAGCTCTCGAGGCCGCGTCACCCGCCAGCCCTCCTCCTCTACCTCGGACTCCTCGTTTGAAACCTCGAACTTCTACTCTGACAGCTATCCCATTACCAGGAGTGGTCGTGGATGAGGTCAAGGGCAGCATAATACAGCAGCGCGCTCTCAGAATTCCCAATCTCACACCGCTCATTTTCGGTTCCCCTGTACTCTTAGTAATTCCTCCTTCATAGCTTCAGTCACCATTGAGCTTCGAGAGGATACTTCTGGTTCGGTTGCTGTTACACCAGGGGTGTCTCTGGAGATGAGGGCGGAAGACAAGCATGGTACTTCTCAGATTGACAATATGCAGAGTAAGGATCCTGGTGGCTCTGCAACCCAGGACATGAACATTCAAGCTAGTCCGAGCGTCCCTACGGGTGGAGGTTCTTGAGGCAAAGAGAGCCATCCCTCTGAGGATGAAGACCCCTACAAATATGGATGTCGCATCATTGAAGAGTCGCCTTCCACCTCTCATGAAGCTTAATCAGGTCTGCGTTCATTGGTTTTTGATTCTCTGCTGTTCGAAGATGCTCAATTCCCTCCTGGTTTATAGTCATTATATGATTTACAGTTCTCAGGCTCAGACCTTTTTTCCAATGTTAAATTGCTGGTTTCCCCTGCGTGGGCGGCATTCTCCTGACTGTGTCTTTGGGTCTCAGTTTTGGATTAAGCTGTTTTTTGGGTCAGACTCCAGTTTTGAATGGGCAGCGCTTTACTGTTTACTTGTACGGGCCCAGTCAACCTGTTTTGGTCTAGATATACCTCTGGTCAGTCTTCAGTTTCGATACTGGCGTGTTTTCTGTTTCATGGAAGCTCTTCTAGTCAGTCTTCAGCAAGTCTTTTGGTCAGTGTTCAAGCATTGTATTGTGAGCATGCTGCATCTCTGGGCTAGACTTTTCGAGGCCACTGCCTCTCTGTAATTTTATTTTTTGTACCAATATAGGAGTAGACAAATTCAAAAAAAAAAAAAAAACATTTCCATAATAAATTAATAGATTATTATCTTGATATTAAGGTATTAATCCATTAATTAACTAAATACACTTCATTAATATAATATATATTATATTACATTATATAAATATGAATATATTAATATTACAGGGCTATGTTAGTAAGATAGTAATATTATCTATACTATTAATATACTAATAATAGATTAATTCCTTAAACATTAATCTTTTAGATATTTCCTAGATTAATATTTATTAATTTTTCTTAAGACAAAGACATTAATTATATAAACTAATATTAAAAAATAAATAAATAAACAAATAAATAAAGTAAAACAAAATAAAATAAAATAAAAATAAATAAATAAAAATTTAAAATTAAAAATAAAAATAATAATAATAATAGTAATTCCTGGATGCGGGTGTCTGACTGTGGGACAGGTACGTGGGTAGCTGTTTGGGTGGGCACGTGGTTGATCTCCACCGCCACTCGGCCTCTCACAACACCGGTCATAACTTCCCCTGCGCTCAAGTTTAATGCTGCTTTAATGCAGCCTGTACCTCCTCTTCCACCGGTTTATTTTCTGCTCATGGCGCTCTCAACTTGCCACATTCACGTTTCTCCTCTTTGCTTCAGTCCCTCCTCTGCAGCTGCAGCGGTTTGCTCTCGAACCTTCCCAGGAATACACTGGGCTCTGGTTCGTTGGGTGAATTTCTGGCTATGCCTGCAAGCTTCTCATTGTCTCACCTGCAATTTCGTTAGACACTCGTCCGTTGCTCTCCCTTTCGCCCTTCTGAGTGCTGAAGACAAGCTTGTCCTCATCCCTTTCCACCTCCATAGTTTATCAAGCTGCCCAGATCACCCTGTTCCTCCAGTTATGCCGAAACTTCGCCAGAGGATGAGCTGCAGAAGAGGCAGCTCCCGGGGGCAAACGGGCCGCCAGGCCTCCTCTTCCACAACGGACTCCTCGACCTTCTGCTCGGACTTCCGCATGGACCAGTATCCGGCTACTCGGAGTGGACGGGGTAGGGGCAGAGGCCTACACAATATGGCAGCGAGCTCCCTCAATTCTTCGACTAACACCGCTCGGCTACAATTCCCCTGCAGTCATGGCGCTTTCTCCTTTATGGCCACGGTCACCATAGAGCTTAGCGAGCTCAATCCAGGTCAGGAAGCAGGTTCCCTTGGAGCGACTACGGAAAGGCTCGCGAAAGATAGATGTTAGACACACATGGGAAACATAAAATAGGAAAGATAAATCATGTGAGTACAATTTTTATTAACAAGAGATATACATTTATAGTACATTATGTGACTCTTGGGTTTCACATCCCAAGGTCTCTTGGACTACTTAGTCTATTCAGCTTCCACACTAACCCATTGAGGATTAGGTGTCCAACATTCCCCCCCTTAATCCGAAGGGTTATGTATGAGTCCAAGAAGAGAGCTGTAATACAAAATGTGCAAAAATGCATGGCAGCACTAGGCTGAATGTGCTCTCTGAAATGTTGGTATAAAGGGCGGTGGTTTAAGGATGACCACCAACATTGGAACACTTAGTGCAGTTCCCGGAACTCTTCCAAAACTGGCAAGAAACTGAAGTCTTCTGCTAGAGGAAGTGCTCCTATTGTTTTGAAGAGGGAAACCTTCAACCATGAAAGGGAGGTCTCACCCCGCATAAAAGGGAGAACTTCAACCTGAAAAGGGAAGTCTCAACCTGTGATGGTTTAAGGATGACCAACAACTCTGGAATGCTTAATGCAATTCCTGGAACTCTTCCAAAACTGGCAAGAAACTGAAGTTTTCTGCTAGAGGAAGTGTTCTCAATTTTTTTCCTGGAATTCTTCCAAAACTGGCAAGAAGCTGAAGTCTTTTGCTAGATGAAGGGTCCCAGATTGCCAATTGAAGGCATGTTCACGGGCATCTTTGTCTCTGGCTACAACTCTGAAACTGGTGTGGCAGGTTGTGGCTCAGGCTCACTTGATGTGACTTTGAAGCTTGTAGGTGACCATCATTTCCCCCCTGTTAGATACAAGGTGAGATGATGGAGAAAATTCAACTGCAAGACTGTTCAATACTCTGGAACAAGTTCTGACATGTGTTTGGAATATCTTCTTGGCTATTGATGCCCATTGCCAAGAAGCGATCCATCCAAGATGAATCTTTGTTCTTGCAGGACATTTGTTTTTGAAGCATCTGTGTGAAGAATGGCTAGTTTTATGACAATACTTACATGGATGAAGATCAAAACAGTGATCTTTCATATGGCCAACTCGATCATAGTGTTGGCATTTCATGATCTGTTGTTTTTATTGTTGTTGTTGTTGCGGAAGAGGGGCAGAGTCTGGAACACCTGAAGCTGAACTGTCATAAGGAGCAGGTGAACTGTCATGAATGAATCCAGCGCTCTGAAACTGAATGGGCTTGGAGTAGTCTGGAATATGAAAGGACAAGTCCTTGTCATATCCAAGACCAGTTCTGTGCTTGTTGTGGACAAGCTGTTCCCAAGGTTTGATGATGGGCTTGGGAAGTGCAGACTGAATTTCTGCATTTGCATGTAACCTTGTTGCTTTATTGGGCACGGGATCTGAATGAACTTCAACAATATTGTGTTGCTGTTTATGGGAGTCTGTTTCATTGTTCTGAACAAAAACAGGTTCAGAATGATGACTCCTCTGTTTTAATTCTTCTTGCTGTAGCTTTGTCTCAAGCTGCAAAAACTCAATATTCTCTTGTACATTATACAAACAGGTTCTAATGTCAACTAGAGAAGCTTTGCTTATTCTTATTGTACCATGATCAGAGGAATGTATTAGAGTTTTTAAGAACTCTAATATTTCAGTAATTCGAGGCATATTCTCCATTGTCAAAATTACACCCCTTTAAAAACCTAATTACAACTATGACCCAATGAGTAAAAGTAACACCCACTCACAGTACAAAGACACAAAAAAATCCTTTGTAGATGTGCAGCAAATGAATCAGGGAATCAATGCATATATATGTAGATAGAAACTATAATGAGTTTTAAATACAGTTCCACAATTGAGGTAGCAGCAACTGCAAACTGGCTTGGATCCTTCAAGTACTCCTTCACTTTCAAATCAGCATCAGCAACAAGTTCCCAGAATCCAGGTGCTTTAAAACGGACTAGTAGTTACCAAAATTGATGCAGGGCCAACCCTGCTATTACCTAGAATCTTTATCGCACACATATAAACATGCATCTCAGCTTTTTACCCAAATCAAAAAACCTCAATAGCTGGCAATTTCACAACTGTACCATTTGCATGCGGAAGCTTATCTTTCATGTGGTTCAAAATCATTCACCATTGATTTCATACTTTCATTAAAAACCATCATATATGGAATTATCTCAATTCCAATATCTACTCATCAGCAGGCAAATTCATAACTTCTTAAACCCAATGACTCAAATCATTCAAATGCTCATCAACCCAATAAACATCATTCATATATGACTAAAAATCAAACAATGTGCCCATGTTTTAATATTCAATTTAACATTATTTTAATCAATGAAAGGCTTGGACTTGTCCTTACTCAATGCGCCCTTAAAGATCGAACTTTGGCAGCACATATTAGATCTTATACATTCCAATGTCTCATAACCAAATAGTTCCAATAACTCTTATTCACCTATGCATTTTAAATAGCACCAATCTGATTCTCTCCAACAACAGACAGTAAAGTATGTAGATTTCCCCAGTCACCAGCATAGAAGTGAACATCAGGTGATAAACTAGTAGTCCGTGTAGGAGTTACAGGACCATCACAATGACGACCCCGTCGCTTGGAAAACCAATGCCGCTTAAAGTCAGATAGTTTGAGGACTGGAATGCACAAGACAAGCTCTTTCAACAGAATATCCGCTGTAATGTAAGCATCTCATGTGATCTTTATTATCTCTTCACATATACATTTGGTATAGTGAGACAACGTAAAACTTCAGCATTGAAATCTTGAAAATGTACAGTTGAAGCACCCTTCAGACATGCAAAAAACACAAAACCCTCATATCTTTCAGATCTGGAATTCGAATCCCACAGCTTGTTAAAATGTGTTAAACACACATGATGGCTATGACTGGCAACGTAACATGGATTACGCGTGGAGTCATGGAATCATATCAGACGAGACTCACCATATCATCGCATCCAACTGCGATTTCTTCAGTGGCAAACCATGGAGCAACCTTAAATGTAAAACAACGGTAGACGAAACGCTGAAGCAATTAAAAGAGATTGATATGTATAGTCTATACACACCCAAGTGCTTGGAAAATGTCACAGCTGGGCAAAAGTCGAGAAGAAAATTAATGGCAGGATCATATGATCCCTGCCTTGATAACTATGCAATCATTTATTATAACAATCCGAATGTTCAAAGAGCATTGCATGCCACAATTGGCGGAGATCTCACAAAATGGTTCCCATGCAATTATACCATCTTTAACAACTGGAAGGATGCCTTATTCTCTGTGCTGCTTCAATACCACTGGACAACGTTAAAACTCAAACGCATAGGCATAGGCATATACCATGTCAGTTTCAAATACCACTCGACAGCGTTAAAACTCAAACGCATAGGCATAGGCATATACCATGTCAGTTTCAAATACCACTGGACAACGTTAAAACTATGTCAATGCAGTTCAATACCATTCAACTCAGTTTAATACCAGAACTTGGATGGGCGCATACCATTAGACAACGTTACCAAATGCATTCAAACATGATGGACAACGTTAATACGCATATACCATTCAAAGTTTAAAGCAATACAGGTATCACCAAACACATTCAAGCGTTATGGACAACGTTAATTTGCATATACCATTCAAAGGTTAAAGCAATACAAACTCAAACGCATGGGCAACGTTACCATTCAACATTCAATAAAACTCAACAGCGTTAAAACCACCCTTTATACCACAACGTTCAAGCCACAGCGTTATACCACAACGTTAAAACAATACAGGTATCTCTGCGTGGCTTAGCAGATTCAACAACGTTCAAATGAGCACCCACAATCAATGCAATATGCATTCATTAAACTAAACGTTGATAACGCATAACGCATTCAAACTGCCTTACCAAACGCATTCAAACTTGAATCATACACATACCATTCGCATACCATTCAACAACGCATACCAGGAGCTGGTGGCGTATCTCTGCAGTGGCACCGTCAGACCTCAGCGCTAAAACAGGAAATGACAGTGCTATAAAACTTGACAGTATGGATAGATATGCAGCACTGGCATAGGTAGGTTATTTCAGGTCTGAGGGGAATAAGGCAGAGTCAGAGGTCAGGTAACGCAAAACTGACATATATATAGAGACCACAAAACAAGTGGCTCAAATTGGAGTAGGACCAGCAATCACCTGCTCTGATAACATGTTAGACACACATGGGAAACATAAAATAGGAAAGATAAATCATGTGAGTACAATTTTTATTAACAAGAGATATACATTTATAGTACATTATGTGACTCTTGGGTTTCACATCCCAAGGTCTCTTGGAATACTTAGTCTATTCAGCTTCCACACTAACCCATTGAGGATTAGGTGTCCAACAATAGACATGGTTCCATCCAGATGAACTTCGAACCGAGCAAGGCTTTAGGCTCAGGAAAAAGCAAGGCTTCCCAAATCATGAAGGAGCAGGCGGGCTCCTCTGAGGACGACGATGATTACAAGTATGGATGCTGCATCATCGAAGAGCCGCCCGATCCCTCTCATGATGTTTAAACAGGTTGGTGCTTTTTGGTTTTTTGGGAATTCAGTAAGCTCGAGAATGTTCACTTATCACCCTCCTTACTATCATGATAAGTGCTCTAGCTCAAACCGCCAGTTTCTCCTGCGAAAGGGGCACTCTGCTTGCCTTCGGTTTCCAGTCTCGATTGCAGTCACAACTACTTCTGATGTCCGTATTCAGCTTTGGGCTTCAGGCAATGTCTCTCGGTTCCATCTATATGGTCTAGTTTTCTTGTTCTGGTTGCCGTATGGCCCCTGCTTAAAGCTCAGTTCCATGTACAACAATGGGGGTTTTTTGATTTTTTGCTTTAGTCATGGTCAGGTTCTTTGCAGTTCTTCAGGGCAATATTCAGCTGGGTTTTTTTGCGAATTGATCTGCTATGCTTGTAAACATGCCGCATCTTCGGGCTAGCTTTTACGAGGCCATGGCCTCGGTGTAAAATTATTTTGTATTAATATAGAAGTAGACATATTCAATATATATATAATAATAATAATAATAAATAAATAAATAAATAAATATAAATTAATAAAGAAATAATTATTAATTAGTTAGTCATTTGTAAGCCGACAATAAAAGAAAACATCAAGTATCTTTTCAATTCACTATTAATAGCTCCATAATTTCACGCTCTCTCTTCTCAAAATACAAATCACATTGCCCTGATGATGGACTCACTAAGCTAGTATGAAACGTTGGTTTCAATAACTGTTCACAGGTTTTTCCACAAACCAAAATTAATTCTACCAACCTGTATGGACTCTCTCTTTAACACCATTAAGTCTCACCATGGAAGGGACATAATGAACAATGCTCTAAATTTTGAGAAGATGAGAATTTCCAGAGCTAGAAACCTATCAAATCTCATTTTTCTAAAACAATGTAGAGATGAAAACCTCACTCCAAATTTCGCCAAATGCAACCATCCGCTTAAACGAGGTAGGAACATTTCTGTCTTCAAAAAACTTAGTATAACCCTCATTAAACATGAAATCAAATTCGCCAAATTTCTCATACTTCAATTTCAAAGGGAAAATCTATGAGCAAACTCATGGAGTTGCCATGGGATCTCCTTTATCACCATTGATTGCCAACCTATACATGGAACATTTTGAACAAATGGCCCTTAAATCTTTTCCCTTTACCCCTGATGAATGGAAAAGATATGTAGATGACATTTTCGCTAAATGGAGCCATGGTTTAGATAAACTTAATGAATTTTTATCACACTTAAACAGCCTCTCTGAACACATAAAATTCACTATTGAAATTGAAAAAGACAACCAGCTCCCCTTCCTAGATGTCCTACTTACCAAGAAAAATGGCAAGCTAAGCCACCAGGTCTTCAGGAAACAAACTCACACTGACAAATATCTTCATTCAAACTCCCACCACCATCCTAAGCAAAAAGTCGGTGTCATCAAAACCCTAGCTACCAGAGCTTCTAGAATCTTTGACCCTGAACATTTAGAAGAAGAACTCAACCACCTCTACAAGGTCTTTATAAACAATGGCTATTAGAAAGACATTATCCAAAAAATAATTAAAGATTCCACAACCAATATCCAAAAAGGAAAAACTCTTGAAAACCCTAGAATCTCCTTACCCTATATAAAAGGAACCACAGACAAAATTGCCAGAATTCTCTCTAAGCATAACATCATGGTTGCTTCACGGCCCCTAACACCATCAAAAGCATGCTTGACTCTGCCAAGGACTTAATAGACCCAAAAAATCATAAAGGAGTATACTCGGTTCCCTGCTCATGTGGAAAAGTATATATAGGTGAAACAGGGAGATCCTTTGGCATAAGGTTAAAAGAACACATAATGATATTACAAGAAACAGGTCGGAAAAATCAGGTCTAGGAGAGCATGCATGTTCTTCCTCACACTATTTTGTATGGAACAAACTAAATTAATTCACAAGGAAGACCATTATTTAAAAATAAGGGTGAAAGAAGCGATTGAAATCGAGAAATCTTCCAACAACATGAATAGAGACGACGGGCTAAAATTAAGTAACACCTAGAAACCCTTATTAAATAAAATAAAAAAACAGTAAACACAAATATACAACATTCATTTAATAAATAAATAAATTAAAATTTAACTCTCTTTCAAAGAAAATTTAATTAGTCAACATAAATAAACCTGCAAACTATTAATTTAAGATTATGCACATTACTAGTATAGTATTTAATCCATAGCAAAGAACTTAAATTCATAACATTGAATTCTTAAAAAAAAGAAAAGAATAATAATAATAATAATTAAAGTAATAATAATAAATAAATAATTAATTAATTAAGTAAATAAAATTGTTAGTGTATTTCATTAATATTAGTTTACTAATTTATTATTATATCATATTAATTTTAATACAATAATTTATTAAGACATTTCCATAATAAATTAATAGATTATTATCTTGATATTAGGGTATTAATCCATTAATTAACTAACTACACTTCATTAATATAATATATATTATATTACATTATATAAATATTAATATATTAATATTATAGGGCTATGTTAGTAACATAGTAATATTATCTATAATATTAATAAACTATTAATAATATACTAATATATTAATAGATTATTTAATTGTTTATATTAATAAATTAAGTTATATGATCTATTACTAATAATAGATTAATTCCTTGAACATTAATCTTTTAGATATTTCCTAGATTAATATTTATTAATTTTTCTTAAGACAAATACATTAATTATATAAACTAATATTAAAAATAAATAAATAAATAAAATAAAATAAAAATAAAAATAAATAAATAAAATTTAAAAAATAAAAATAAAATTAATAATAATAATACTAATATTAATAATAAATAAATAAATATAAATTAATAAAGAAATAATTATTAATTAGTTAGTCATTTGTAAGCCGACAATAAAAGAAAACATCAAATATTTTTTCAATTCACTATTAATAGCTCCATAATTTCATGCTCTCTCTTCTCAAAATACAAATCACATTGCCCTGATGATGGACTCACTAAGCTAGTCTGAAACGTTGGTTTCAATATCTGTTCACAGGTTTTTCCACAAACCAAAATTAATGCACCTTATTCTTGGATAGATGGAGAATTGAACAAAACTGGACCTAATTTGATTATCCGAAGATCTATTCGAGAGGATGAAGTACCTGAAATCTTAAAATATTTCCATGATGACCCATGTGGAGGACATTTTGCCAACAAAAGAATTACTTACAAAATCCTGCTTTTGTGATATTATTGGTCATCCATTTTCAAGGATGCCAAAGAATATGTCAAAAGATGTGGTAGTTGTCAAAGAATGGGGAAGTCCACTCCATCAGATGAAATGCCTATACAACCATAGGTACTTGTAGAACCATTTGAGAAGTGGGCTCTAGACTTTGTTGGATCAATAAATCATCCATCTAAATAGATAAGGTACATACTTGTTTGCATGGATGATGTTACAAAATGGGTAGAAGCTAAACCTTTTTTATTTGCAACTGAAAATGTTGTAGTTACATTTCTTTTCGAGGATATTTGTACTCATTTTGGTGTTCCAAGAGAAATTGTAACAGATCAGGTTACTAAATTTACGTCCAATTTGGTGCAAAAGATCATGGAGCAATAGAAGATCAAGCATTGAAAGTCTACTCCATATCATCCACAAGCCAATGGACAAGTGGAATCCACCAACAAAGTACTTGAAGCAATTATTACCAAGACTATGCATTTTCATAGGAAGGATTGGGCAGAAAAGCTTCTAGAAGCACTATGGGCATACTGAACTACATGGAGGAACACAACTAGACATACTCCTTATGAGCTTGTCTATGGAAAACAAGTTTTTCTTCCAATTGAGTTCCAAGTGGAGACCTTCAGAACAATGGTTAAATTGGGTCTTGATCTATCAAAAGCTCATAAAAAAAGATTAGCACAATTGAATGAGCTAGATGAGATCCGACAAGATGCTATTTGAAGAAACAACATAGTTCAACATCAAAGATATAAGTGGAATGAAAATTTCATAAAATCTAAAAAGTTCAAGCAAGGTGATTGGGCTCTTCCTTTTTATTCCAAGTTCAAAGATTTTCAAGGTAAATTTCAAACTCATTGGCTTGGTCCTTATGAGATTGATACTATTTTAAATAATGGAGTAGTCAAAATCAAAACTATTGATGATGAAACAATTACTTTCCTTGTTAATGGTCATAGATTAAGGTTGTATCATAAACCACTAACAAAGGAAGAATTTGTCAAATATTTGCAAGAGAATTCTGAATTCAAGTTGGTCAAGAAAGGAGATTCTTCTCCTCACTCTCCAACTTCATTGTAATTTTTCCAATGAAAAAAAAATAAAAATAATAATAATAATAAAAGTATAAACATGAAAACCAACTATGTTGGCATGTTTATACATAAAATCTTAACTGAAAACCAAGATCTCTTTGCGGTTTATATTTTCATAATCCCCTCTTTCTTGTCCCTATTTCTTTCTACCCTTCCCTTTCTAATAAATTTAAGGTGGCAAGCAATAATTCCGAGGATCAATATTTTCATTGGCCATTAGAGGCGACAACAACAATAAAGAAGTATTCTCTTGATCAAATAAGGAAAATTCGAGAAACGGTAAAGCAATAAACATAATTCATATCATTTTGCAGCCAATCTTCAATTCTGCAGCTAAGTCTGAATTCTAGATTAGAAAATCCACAACAAAAGAATGTCAAGAAGTTCATAAAAGTAAAGGTATGTATAATGTTGAAATTATTTTTCATATAAGAACTTAGGTTTTAATTCATGGATGATTTTATTTAATAATAAAGTTGAAGACCTTATAAAACTGCCATTACACTCATGATTGTTATACTACACTCCCTCCTCAATACTCTGTTGGCCACATAAGTCTGATCGAGATCAAATACATTCCTCTGATCCTCTGAAATCATATCTAGGAATTGTGGGAAGGTACAGTCCGATCATAACACAACTATAACACCCTCTCCTCCCAGGTCTACCCATGCAACTGACCGGCTGGAGTAAACATGTGACGAGAAAGGTCACTATAAGGGAATCAACCTCCTTGGTGACCTTAAGGAAACGGAATTGACAAAACATATCAAACAAACCCATCAACATCAACAACAACAACCTCATAAGACATGTCAGCCACTCAGACATCTTGTCCCTGAGTCCCACTGATGTTTTAAGCCTTTTAACCCCTGGTCGCTCTCATGCTATAGGCATGATAGCATCCAGAGCCCAAATTCACTCTCACAGGCCTATGTGCCAGAGTCCTTGGACTCTTTTCAACATACCTATGCCAGCATCCCAGAGATTTGAGCCACTTTTCTAGCCCATAATCTCGGCCTTTGCCAAAAACTTGTTACAACCTCCAGAATCCATCAAAGACATGATGAAAATATAAAAAAATCAAAATTCAACCTCAAGACTAGGTTTGAGCATCCCCAACTAGGACTGACATTCTATCATACACTTGGCATCAATGCAACCTACATGTCTAGGATACAAGACAGAGCATGAATGACTGAAAAAAATTATTAAACATAGCCAAAAGGATCACCACCCTCTCCATTGAACTGTTATAACATAAATTAGGTCTTGCATCCATCCATTTAACAATTAAAAGTAAATACATGAAATAACCATGACATGAAGTAGTGATATAACCATGCTTATAACCAACATAAAACCATATAAATAGCAGAGTTATGACTACCATTAAATCCACATATAAACTAGTGCAAAAGTAAGAGAACTTAGCTTTTATTAATCATAGGTAAATCCGACCAGGTTCAAGACTTCCACGTACCACCTGACCGTAGACATGGTTGAACCATATATTTCTTTCATCCAGTCACCCCAGTGCCATATTCCAAGCATGAATGTGGGATCTCATAGAACAACCAATCCAAGAACAATCAATGGAATCCAGACGTTAAACCGCCTCCACCTTCATCAAACCATGATCATACCAAAAGAGATGCTCCGATCACAATCGAACTAAACTTGGAATTCCATCCGGAATCGATCACTATCCTTGAGGAAGTTTCCATCTCCTTGTCTCTCAGGCTTTACCGCAATCCAATCCCAGATCACTAGACCCTAAACTGAGACTAGTCTCTCAGGCTCTACCGTAATCCAAACTCGGATCACTAGGCCCTAAACCAAGACTTCTCCCTCAGGATATACTGCATATCCTGCCTAAACCAGTCAAGGGATTTGTAGGACTTTGGGAATGAACCTTGAGACCACCTTCACCCCAGATTCTAAAATCCATCCGACAAACCAAAGCTCAAAAACCAAAATAAACATCCCAACACCATGGCATCCAGAAAAAGGCAAGTCTAGGCTAAAAACCACTATCATAACCCGACAAAACCATGCCACCGACAACAAGAGAACCATACACCAACATGCAAAGCCATGCATGTCCAAACTAGCTAGAAAATCACACATGTAAAAGGTTACCTACAAGTATTCCTGTTGAAGCTACATGATCCTTCTGTTCCTTCCTTTCCCTTGCCTGCTTTTCCTTCCTTGATCCAAAACAACAGTGCTCCAAGAAAACTCTATGTGGCCAAGAGTGACAGAGAGAGAATAAAGAGAGAGCTCCAAACTTAAACTAACAAAAGATTAGAAACTAATGAGGCCTCTATTTTCTTCATTTTCCATTATTTTCCTTCAATTTCCTCCTCACATGCAACCTATGACCTTTCACCTTACTTTTCTCCTAATTTTCCTTTATTTTCATAAATAAATGTGTCAAAAAAGTCTTTTTCCTTTTAATGCCTTTGCCTTAGCCTTTGCCAATTTTCTTTAGCCAACACACACATCTAGTGATGCCCATTAGATATCTTTGCCCAACATTCAACTTGGAATATGTGTCCCTTACCCGTGGTGATATTTTGCCTTTATTAACTTTTATTACATTAAATTTTCACTAGCACTATTACATAACCATCCCCCTTGGGGAACACCATCCTCAGTGTTAAACCACACCAAGACATCAATAAGACCGTTGAAAAGAAAACATACTACCCATAAAAATTTATAACTTAGCTCATTGTTGTATTTACAATGAATGACTTACTCAAAAGTAAAACATCATGACAACATGATAACATACCACATACTAGAGATTTATAACACAGGTCATTATGATATTTACAATGACCACATATACATATATTCACATATTCTAAACCAATAAGTAAAAGTATATGTTGCTTGTATCAATCAACAAGGGAATCTAGAGGATCACACCTCCACCCTCAAAGTAATACTAGGATTCACCTCCTTCCCAGGAAGTCCATAATCCACTGTCATAGTCAAAGTTGATTCCAATGTCCAGCGCTATAATCCTACGCCACTTGTCTCCTCAGTGAATAGTTACCGACTCATTGTTCCAGGGCACACTCCCAATGAACATATGATTCCATCTGGCAATGTTGATGACCAAAACTAATATATTCTCGACCTTCCCTTCTTTGCTACACAGTCCCTTGGGAAATACGGTCACCCCCTTCCATGTAGTCACTCACCTTCCAAGTTTCCTGGCATCCCCTATCCCAGGTGATCCATCCCTTGGCAAGGCTTCCCTGCAGCGAAAGATCAAACAACCAAGGCATATACCTGCCTCAACCATCATACCGGTCATAGCATGATCATGGAAATCAGTGGACACTATTGGGTACCAGTGTCTCACAATGGCCCTGCTCCTAAAGTACTCTACCAACATACTACTACATGTTCCAATTTCTTTTGTTGTTGCTGCCAATTCTTGCAGTCGATTTCAACCACCCAGTCGGGCATGTTCATGAATTGATATTCCAAGCACACAATTTCCATTAGATTTAAATAAATTGAAATAACCTCAAATCATACCTCATTGGTAGCTTGTCAATAAGGTATACTTGAAATCTTGTTTACTTCCTGTCACAAGAAGTCAAACTAGCATCTTTGATCAAATCATTGTTGGTACCATTCCTTGACCTCCTTTTTCCTCTTCAAACACATTGTTTGCCTACCTTTTTCCTTCATACATCTCTTAGACCCCTTGGAATTGATTAGTTAACAGTATTATAGTTGTTAAATACATTAGAATTGATTTATGAGTTTTATGTTAAAGAATTAGGGATTTTTGATAAAAAGACTACAGGAAGTTGCAACATCCTATAATTGGTTTATTGTTTGACATATGGCATGACAGCTAGGCTAAAGCAAAGGGTAGGGATGAAAAGTAGAATGTACAAGCATGGACGAACACCTATCCTACAGCAGAACCAACGCTCCTGGAGGCACGGTCAATGACGGTCAAAGTATAGCATGTTGGCGACAAAAGCAGCAACAGCATAGGGTTCTAAATCGATGTAGTTTTATTCCTTTTTGAAATTGGTTCAGAATAGAAACAACTTAAAAACTATGCCATAGCAAAAGCGGCAACAGCCGCATCATGAATGTACATTCATTTCGAAATGTAAACGCTGTAAAAACATACGTAAACACAGTTCTGTGTTGGCAGTTAGTATCATCATTGTATCGTTTTGAAAACAGAGTTTTGAACTTAATACAAAAGACACAGTTGCAGTCACGGTTTCATCGTTGCGTTGATTCTATAGTTGCTTGAGCACAGTCCAGTATACCTTTGAAACGCGGACGGGCCCTGCGTGGAACGGGTATACTGTTATTTTATTTCATTTGCAACTTCTAAATATTCAATAGTATGCACAGTGATTAGAGTTCAGTTATGCTTTCGTTGATTCAATTAGAAATTTGTATGAGTAATGTTTATGAGGGTAGCTTGAAAGATTAATTGCTGAGATCGTTGAATTGTATCCTGTAAGGGATCTGATCTTTCATTATTTTTAGGAGCATCTTCATGAACCCTGTTTCTCATATATTTGGATTTTAAGTGTGCTTATGATTTTAATACATTTCAACCTTTCATGAATGATAAACATGGAATGCTGAGTGTTTACTGAACAAGGGTTTTATGCACAGTATCCTCGTAAGGGGATTGAAATCTTGGTTTAAGTAATACACAGTGTTTTTAGAATAGGTAGATGAATTGAGTGACCTGAGTGTCCAGGTGATAGGGAGCATACCTCAACCTTCCGTAAAGAAGTTCTGTAACCTATCATCACAAACACTTAGTTAGGAATCCTTTATGTCTATAGATTGTAGACGCATGCCTCGAAGTTTACTGACCCTGGTCAATAATAAATATAGCCTAATCTAGCACCCTAGATAGGACACTACATTTTGGCACCGTTGTCGGGGAGGCGTACTTAAAGGATTTAAAAAAAAAATTCAATAAATAAAAACGAACAAAAACATAGATTTAGAAATCATGTTCATTTATGCCTAGATTTAAAGACAATCAAGGTAGATTCATAAAAACCCCCCATCCAAAAACTAACCTATCATCAGGAGCAGACTCTCTAGGAAATACAACACCAGCTGAAGAAGTCACCATACAAGCATTAGAGGATAAACAAAAGTCAGGACAAAGACTTACTCTCATCGAAAGGCAAACTTTATTAGCACATAAATCACAGAAGAAACACTTTCCTAGATCCTCCACACAAGGAGAAAGTAGCACAGTGACCGAACAGTCTGTCTTTAATCTCCTCTTTAAAACAAGTGACACTGACACAGAGAAACCTATTAGAATGGCTGAGGAAGGAGATGGATCAGTACCAAATCAAGGACAAAGAAATGAAGAAGAGTCAACCTTTAAGTTTCCTATACATGAACCACAAGAAGATGATGAGATCAAAATGAAAAACATACCTCCATCCGTGCTACCAAACTTTTATGGTATGGCTTCGGAAGACCCAGACACATTCTTGTTCGAGTTTGAAATTATATGTCGAACATATGGTTACACAGATGATGCCCATAGGCTTAGACTCTTCCCAGCGACATTAAAGGCATCAGCCTTGAGATGGTTCATGAGGCTTGGTGAGCATGCGATAATCGATTGGGATGCATGAGAAGAATATTTCTAAGGAAATATCAACCTTATTGTAGGTCCAAAGATTCCAAAGATGATATCTTTAGAATGAGCCAACAAGAGGATGAAACCTTAGAAGAATACTTAGAACGGTTTGTTTACAACTTACAAAAATCCAAACACCGAACTATGCCTCTTGATCTGATCCGCACAATATTTTTGAAAGGCATCCGAGAGGAATACATGGATGATCTTAATTTGATGGGCAAAGGTGACATTTCTACCTTACCTTTTGAAGAAATCGCTGAGCTATGCGAAAAGTATTCAAGGAGCAAAGCTAAAATTGGAAAAAGAACCCTGTCATCCAAAGTCACAAAATCTGCTTCAGCAAGTGTCACAAGGGCTGAAATAGGGAATTTGTTAGAAGAGTTTAAAACAGATCTGTTAAGCACCCTAGGGAACCAAATTGACATTCTAAAAGCTAAGAAGAAACAAGAAGATGAAGATCAGATAATGGCTATCTTCTGCCCAAAATGCCGGAAGAAACATGCCTTAAAAGACTGCCCATTAGAAAACATCCAAGTTTGTGCTTTCTGTACTGAACATCATGATATATTTAATTGTCCTAAAGTTAAGGTTTTGCAGAACTGCAATATGGCAGCTAATGCAGAGATGGAGAACGTGTATTACATGGGCACAAAGAGACCATGGCAGCCAAGGCCAACACCTCAAGGTATGTTTCCAAATCAAAATTTTCAATTTCTTGTAAATGATCAAATGTATGCTCATAATTCATGGAATGTACCCATGCCATGGCAGCACCAAAATCACCCATAGCAACAATGGAGACCATCTCAACAATATTCTCAATCATATCATGCATATCCTCCATCATACCAACCATATTCACAGCCATATCAACAATATCATCAGCCATATTCATCACATCCTCAACCATATCAGCAGTATCCTCAGCAGCAAGTTGTTTACCAACCTCGACCTACTCAACAAGCACTGCATGCTCCTCCACCAATAAATCCACCACAACTGCAATTTCCATCTAACTCACAACCTCCCAGACCTACTCAAATTCCTGCTCAAACTGTCCCAAATCCAAGTAACAGAGTAGAGAGGCCAGCCTACAATGTAGAAGAGGGAACTTCATATCCCACACTACCCTTGCAAAATATCAACTTGAGGTCTGGTAGGGTACTCCACAAAGATTCTCCAATAACAGATAAACAAGAAGAAAACACAGAAAATGAAAATGAAATGACAAATCAAAGAAAACCAAACGATGATACCAAAGATAAGCAGATGCAACCATTGCATCCACCTTTTCCAGACCGATTGGTCCAAATGAAACTTCCAATGTCTATACCACATTTTGATGTTTTAGATGAGCTCAAGAATGTCTATATAAAAATTCCGCTACTCCAAGCCATAAAAGACATTCCCATATACACTAAAGCAATCAAAGAAATGTGTCTTAAGAAGCCCACTAGGAAAAGGATTGATCCACAAACTATTCATGTTATAGGACATTTAGCTGGCCTTATGACAAATACCATCTCAATGGAAAAGTATGTTGATCCTGGTATCCCCAGAGTTACTACAATCATTAACAACATACAGATTCCAAACACTTTAATAGATCTTGGGGCCGCAATAAATGTCATGACTCTTGAAACCATGAGAACACTCCAGCTCATAAATTTGCAACACACAACGATTGTTCTAGAACTAGCTGATAGGTCTAAAGTGATTCCTGAAGGGATTTTGGAGGACATAATTGTTTCACTAGACTCTTGGGAGTACCCAGTGGACTTCTTAGTTCTTCAACCCAAATCCAATCTAGGAGGGCACCCTATCATCCTTGGTAGACCATGGTTAGCGACTGCTGATGCATTCATAGGATGTCGATCGGGCAACATGATCATTTCAAGAGGGACCGAACGGAAACAACTCACTCTTTATCCATCAGCACAATCACCAGCAGTAACACACGATTTATGGCTTGATGATAAATACAATGATAAAGAAGAGGTACAATATGTTTTTAGCATTGACCAAATCTATGATTTCCAAGAACAAAATAATAATGATTTGGTAGAATTGTTCCTTTCTCAACCTGATATTTCCGAAAATTTGAGAAACGACCAATATCATGCTGCAGATGTACTTTTAGCCCAAAAATTTCAAGAAACATGCACCATTCAATCTTTGCAAACCACATTTTATGATATTTTTCCAGTTCAATCCATCACAAACACACAGAGTCAGATCATAGAGATTAGTCCAGGGAAAACTCTGAACATAGGCAATCACCTAGACTCATCTCAGCAAGAGAAATTGATTCGACTATTGAGAAAATACCAGAAATCATTTGCTTGGGACTACACCGATATGCATGGGATTCACCTCGACACATGCACTCACCATATTTATACAGATAGTACTATCAAACCAGTGAGGCAACCGCAGAGAAGAATGAATCCCATGCTCCAGGATATTGTCAGAGAAGAATTGCAAAAACTGTTGAGAGTTAATTTTATATATCCTATTTCTGACAGTCAGTGGGTATCCCCATTGGTTATAGTGCCCAAGAAAAATGGTAAGTGGCGCATTTGTGTTGATTACAGACAACTGAACAAAGCAACGCTCAAAGATTATTTCCCACTACCATTTATTGACCAAGTGTTAGACACCTTAGCTAGGAAATCATCATTTTCTTTTCTTGATGGTTTCAGTGGCTACAACTAGATCAGGATAGCCTCAGAAGATCGGGACAAAACCACATTCACCTGTCCTTGGGGCACTTATGCTTATAATGTTTTGCCATTTGGACTTTGCAATGCTCCAGCTACATTTCAGAGAGTTGTCTTAGCTATTTTCGCTGATTTAGTTCATGATTGTGTTGAAGTTTACATGGATGATTTTTCAGTGTACGGCAACTCATTTGAACATGCATTAGAGAACCTTGAAAGAGTTTTGAAAAGATGTATTGAAGCTAATCTGTCCCTGAGCAATGAAAAGTTCTTTATGATGTTAAACGAAGGGATAGTATTAGGCCACTATATTTCTTTTCAAGGCATCAAAGTTGACCCAGCAAAAATCCAGATCATTGTTGATTTGCCAATTCCAAAGAATCAAAGAGAGGTAAGAAGTTTCCTTGGGTATGCAAGCTATTACAGAAGGTTTATTGAACATTTTAGTAAAATAGCTTTACCTTTGTTTAAGCTTCTAACAAAAGATGTAATTTTCAACTGGAATAAGAACTGCCAACAAGCATTTGAAGCACTCAAAAAGAAGTTATCAACCGCACCAGTCTTAAGAGGGCCTAACTGGAGCCTACCATTTCATATCTTTACAGATGCATCTGACACTGCAGTGGGTGCCTCATTGGGCCAAAAAGAGGAATCTTGTAATTATGCCATTTATTTCATTAGCAAAAATTTAACACCTGCAGAGTCAAACTACACAGTCACAGAAAAGGAAACACTTGCCATCATATATGCTGTGAATAAATTCTGACATTATATAACTGGTTATGAATTCTTTGTACATACTGATCATTCTGCCATTAGACATTTAATGAATAAACCAATAACTAGTGGCAGAGTTACCAGATGCTTATTGTTGTTACAGGAATTTAACATCACAGTGTTAGATAGACCAGGTAAAGAGAATCAGGTGGCAGATTTTCTTTCTAGACTGCAAAATCCAGGTGAGGTTGTTCCGGTTGAAGATTCTTTCCTAGATGAAAATTTATTTGCAATTTCCATAGTGAATCCTTGGTATGCTGACTTGGCCAATTATTTGTCTACAGGAAGGACACCTCCATACTTTACTCCAAAGGAAAAGAAGAGACTAGTCAAACAAAGCGCTCGATACTCATGGATTAATGGCGATTTATTTTACACTGGTTATGATATGATTATTAGAAGATGTGTAAGAAATGATGAGATAATTGATATTTTAAAATCTTGCCATGATGAACCGTGTGGTGGGCATTTTGCAGCTAAGCGAACAACATTCAAAGTTCTTAGTCTTGGATACTACTGGCCATCCATTTTTAAGGATTCCAAGAAGTACGTGAAGAGTTGTGACAGCTGCCAAAGAATGGGCAGGCCAACAGCTACAGACGAGATGCCCCTTCAGCCCCAAGTTCACCTAGAGCCATTTGAAAAATGGGCTCTAGACTTCATAGGACCCATTAACCCAACCTCCAATGGTAAAAAGTACATCTTAGTATGCACTGATTACGTCACAAAGTGGGCTGAAGCAAAAGCACTAGTTAGAGCCACCGAACAAACAGTGGTAAATTTCCTTTTTGAAGAGATTTTTGTCAGGTATGGGGTACCAAGGGAAATAGTGACTGATCAGGGTACTCATTTTACTTCAAATTTAGTGAAGGACATCACAGACAAATACCAAATCAAGCACAGAAGAAGTACACCTTACCATCCACAGGCCAATGGGCAGGTGGAATCCACAAACAAAACTTCGGAAGGGATCATCACTAAAACTGTGGCAATGAACAGAAAGAATTGGGAAGAGAAGCTCAAAGATGCACTGTGGGCTTACAGAATTACGTGGAAGAATACTACCGGATTTACACCATATCAGTTGGTGTATGGCAAAGAGGTAATGCTTCCTATTGAGTTTCAAATACATATTTTTAAATTGGCTGCAGATTTGCAAATTGACCTGGACCAAGCACAACAAGAAAGAATTCAACAGTTGAACCAGCTGGATGAGATGAGGCAGCAAGCAGAGGAAACCACAATCCTCATGCAAAAACAAAGGAAGCAGTGGCATGATGCACATATCAAGAAGAAGTAGTTCAAGGAAGGCGACTGGGCTTTACTTTTTGACTCTAAATTCAGAGATCATAAAGCCAAGTTTACCACCCATTGGATGGGCCCATACCAAATTATTCAGGCTTACGACAATGGTTCAGTCAAACTCAAAACTATTGATGGAGAAGGTCATTCCTTTACTGTCAACGGTCATCGCCTGAAACTTTACACTAAGCTCATCAGCAAGCAAAATTTTCTCCAAACAGTATCTCAACAAAGTGAGGTTGAGATACTGCAGCCTTCAGCTGCAGTATCCCTGCCTTAGTTCATTTCATTTCAATTTAGAAATTAAAAAAAAAAAAAAAAAAAAAAAAAAAAAACAAACAAACAAACATAACCACAAGTAATAACAATGGGTTAGATGTGAAAACCAGACTCTGGCACACTCTAACCCCGAATTCTTACTTGAAAACCAATTCGTTGGCGGGTAAGAATTCCTTTTGTTTTGTTCCCTGCTTCATTTATCAACTGAATAATGACTTGAGGACAAGTCAACACTTTAGTGGGGGAGAGAGGCATCAGCATTTTGTTCTATTATCTCTCCATTGTAAATTCTTAAAGATTTCTTATCTCATCTCCTCACTGTAAATTTCCAAAGCAGTTTGTTTCAGCATTCCAGATTTCAATAAAGAAGTTGTTTTGTCATTGTTTTATCTCAGAGGGACCTGGTTATAAACATTATGCAGGAGGACCTGTTCTGTCCAGAAGACCATGTTATCAACACTAGCAGTAATGGGGCCTGTTTAAGACACATAAAAGGGACCTGTTAAGAGACTGTTACTTCAGGATTACTTCAACAAAGCTTCATCAAGTTTCTACAAGGATCCACAGGTTGCTGGGCACCTAGACTTCATCAAATACCAAAGATCAAGGAACCTGTATACATATAATTCTTTCTCCGGATTTCAAAGAAGCTGCATGAACATCTTCAAGACCTCAGAGGGACCTGTTGCATTCGAATCTATCTCAGGGGACCTGTTATGAACAACAAAGAATAGTCAAAAGAGACTAGTCCTACCCAGCATGCCAATGCAACGCTTGAACAACCAACAAAAGTGTAATGTATTCCTTATTCTTAACATTTAAATTCTTAGATTGATTTTTAATGTTAAATTTAATAACTGTGACTGCTACGATCAATTTCAGAGACACCTCCATACCTATCACTCGTTATCCTATTGTTAATCCCTATCATCTTCCAATACTCCAACCCCTCTCATACTTATACGATTTTGTTAATCCCCTCTCATATCACCCTTTTCAATCTCTGTTAATTAGACCCTACAACCATCCCAACATTTCTATCTGGCCGGGTACCAACAGAAGCAGGACACGTGGTGAATTGTTTGGAAATCAAATGTCATGCGGGCTTGTTCATTATGTTTGAAATGGCCGAATTATGATTTAAACACCCGATGAAGCCAAATGATGCAAACGACTAACCGGAATCATATCTCAGTACTTCATATATATGCTTCTAGCGTTTCTATGATGGCATCCATACGACCAATACAACCATTCCTCTGTTTCAAAAGATGAATATGTTATGAATTGAGTTAAGCCGATTATTTCATTATCGTTTTCAGTTGTTAGCATTCGACTCCTGTGACTTCAACAGTAAAGACTGAAAGTAGCAAGCGCCACGAAAGGAAAGTGCAGTTAATTGGGTTCGACCTCTATTACAAGGTAGTCAATCGAGCATCGTTGGGTTACTAAAGGAGCTAGTGTTAAAGAGCCAAGGACGCCACCAGGTCAGCAACATTGGGGCGGAAGATAAAAGGTAACAAATCAAAACTTCCTTGTTGAAGTTGTAAAACATAAACAAAGAAGGGTTAGAGCACAGCTCTCGGCCACAATGACCAATAGGGTCGAACCAAGCATATTCGACAGTTCCCAGTATCATGAAGATTGCATTTCAATTCTTAAAGAAATACAGTGGCTGCCCTTTTTAGAGAAGTTTCGTGGAAGTAATGAAGAGGTCACTAAACAGTTCGCTTTTACATTCAACGGAGAGAAAGCTCTGATAGGTAATTTTTCATTCAGAGTTTCGAAAGATACCATAGCTCAAGCCCTAGGGATCAGCCCAGAAGGGGAGAAGTACTTCAAGACAAAGCAATTTAAAGAGAAATCATGGACTCAATTTATGTCCAGATCCAGGGTTTCATCCGTTAATTGGAAGAAAGGCGTCCCAAGAAGTTGGCTAGTGCATCCCTGGGACGAGATGGCCTATATCATCCAAAAGTTTGTAACTTGTGAAGGCCGCTACAGTATTGTTTACTTGTATCATATCAAGTTACTGTTACATTTGAAAAGGCAGTGTGTTATCAGTCTGCCATACTTCCTCTTGCAAAGCCTAACCAAAATGTCAAAGACCATCCAAAAGCAAAAAGGTAACGAAGACAAGAGCTTATATCACTTTGGGTTAATTAAAATTCTTATTGAGCATGAATTGCAGAGAAGAGGGAAAACGTGGAAGGAGTTCTTAGCTGCTAACCAAATTAAAGATGAAGAGGACAAGGAAGAACCACAGGCAAACTCAGGATTCATGAATGATATTGATGAAGAGATTCCCATACACAAAGCAAGCAAGGTACCTCCACCTGTTAGCAATATAAGGACGAGGAAAATGAGAAAAGAGGATGCTCGGAAAGCAGAGCAAGATAAAAGTTTTACCACTTATTCAAGAAGAACCAGGAAAACATCAAAGGCCCAACTACAAGAAGACAAACCTGAATCAAATGCACCTATGCCGATGGATATTGAAAGTAGTGCCCACTCACAACCTGGACCAGGAGCTGAGATGGAGGTTGAAAGCAATAACAGGCAAGAAAAAGATTCACCGCCTGCCATAAAGAAACAGAAGAGACTGGAGAAGCAAATTGAGAAGTTAAAGGAAGAACTAATGGAGGCTAATATGCTGGAAAAAGTTGTCAAGAAAGAAAATGAAATGCTCAGAGCACAGAGTAAAGAGACTCAACAGAAGAATGAAAAGTTAAGGGAACAAATTAAGGAACTTGAAGCTGAACAAACAGATATTTGTAAATGGGCCACTAAATGGTACAATCAAAAGAAGTTCCTCAAGGAAAAGTACAAAAGTTTAAAGCATGAGCTCCATGGTCAGAAAGATGCCCAGGTGAAGAAGAATGTGGATACATTGCTGAGGGCAGCAGAGGTACAGGCAGGGACAAATTTTAGAGGAAGCACATCAGGGTTAGCATGAGGTCATGCTAATTCATTAAGTCGGGGAGAGATGTTGGTACCATTCCTTGACCTCCTTTTTCCTCTTCAAACGCATTGTTTGCCTACCTTTTTCCTTTATACATCTCTTAGACCCCTTGGAATTGATTAGTTAACAGTATTATAGTTGTTAAATACATTAGAATTGATTTATGAGTTTTATGTTAAAGAATTAGGGATTTTTGATAAAAAGACTACAGGAAGTTGCAACATCCTGTAATTGGTTTATTGTTTGACATATGGCATGATAGCTAGGCTAAAGCAAAGGGTAGGGATGAAAAGTAGAATGTACAAGCATGGACGAACACCTATCCTACAACAGAACCAACGCTCCTGGAGGCACGGTCAATG